>CM053028.1:533670396-535055396 GCA_028564925.1 Lithobates sylvaticus
GGCCACATGCCCCCAACATGGGGGGTGCTTTGGGGCAGAGGGGGCACCGTTTACCCAACACTAGATATAATAGAGAGAGGTTAAATCTTCCCAGCAGAGACACAGACAACAATGAAAGTCTATATCTAGGAGGGTAAATAGCTCAAATAGAAATCCTCTCTGCACCACAGAAGAGACTCAAAATAGAAAATAGTTACAAAACAAGGCAGTAACAGCAATGACTTTAAAAGACTAATTCGATATGGTCAATGACATCACTCAGGAGACCCCGCCCCCTTGTATATAACGCTTATCATTGAATTTGCCAATTGGTGAGTTAAAAGCAACATATGGAAGGTGTCTAGGCTGCAGCTTTGTTTTTTCTTTTTGCTGGTCAGCAGTCTTCAGGCATCAAACCTGAATCGCTGGACCACCTTACTGACAATTAATTTACAATGAGGAACTTTTTTGGGGATTTATACTTTTTTAATAAAGGACTTGTCAAATGTTTTTGTGTCAAAAAATGTTACAACTTTTTTTTTTTTGGGGGGGGGGGTGATTAGGAGTGCTATATACCCCATACCAAATCATATAGGAGGGGGAGTGGTATCTGGGTGTCCTATTATTGTTAAAGAGGGCTTCCAGCTTTTGATAAGCCCCCCCACCCACAAACCTCCACAACCTTAGAGCCAGGGTTGTGAGGAATAGGCTCTTGAACATGGGGACAAAGTAATGCTGAGAGTATGTGGCCTTGTATTGTTCAGGAAGGGGGGATTTATACTCACCTTCCCCTATTTTTGGTCAGCAAGGCTGCATGCTCAGATTAAAGCGGACCTTCAGTCATTTTTTTAACTTTCCATCTATTAAGTCTTCTGCCAATGTTGTTTTAACTTTGGATAGATAAACATGTTTTTCTGCCAGTAAATACCTTATACAGCCCACTTCCTGTTTCATGTCTGGTCATTAGCCTAAGCTTATGACATCATGCACAGCTCTCTCTCTCACTCTAGTGAGAGTTTGCCAAGAAGGGAGGGGGGTGAGTCATAAGAGGGTCAATGAGAGCTGCAGGGCTGCAGAGTTGGTCGTGCGCCTCTGTGTGTCTGAGTAAATCCAGGATTTGAACAGGCAGAGGCTTCAGCTGCCCACAGTTAAAATGGCTGCAGCCAGAACTAGTGGAGGAAGGTTTCTGCAGTATATTTGGCAAGTACAGAATCACTGTGTAGATAAAATAATATGCAAAGTGGTTGGAGGGAAGCTTCAAAATGGCACAGATGTTTGTATTACAAATTATGTGAGCAGACTGCAGTTCCTCTTTAAGGGTCTGATATGGATTTTTAGGGGGACTTTTTTTGCGTGAGGCCCCCCCTTAAAATCAAATGATATTTCATTGCTGGCTTCTTAAAAAAAAAAAAGCACACAGATCCCTCCAAAGGATCACCCACAATACAAAACAGACCCTTGGAGAGCTGTATGTGCGGTTTTATGTAAAACAAAAGAAGTTGTCAATGAATGTCATTTGCTGACATTTCTTCATTTGTAAATATCAGTGTTGCTGGAGAAATTTCTGTACATTACAGAGATGGCTGGGAAATGCCTGGGAAGTGACGTCACCCATAGAGTTACTCTGGGGCTTCCGTTGGCGGCTGGCTCTCCTGCACCCGCCTACCCAGAGAAGCCATCGCTGACAGCTCAGCCTGTGACCGGACTGGAGCAGCTTCAGAAAAGGTATGTATAGCGATTTCTTCTTTAAAGGGCTATATAGGTTAGTCTTGGAGTCTTAGATTTAGAGATTTTCGTTTTAGCCTGAACTTCTACTTTAATTTCTCCAATTACACCCCTATAGGATGAGAAGAGAGGGGGGATAAGATAGTATTTCAACCTCCTTGGTACAGTTTTGAATTTTAATGTGCACCCTTGCTGCGGAGTGAACCATCCATTATGCCTGTAGGGGTCATCAGGGAGAGATGTGCACACTGTGGGGGAATAGCAGCACCCTCCTTCACTGCTTGGGTCCAGCAGACAAAGAGTTTAATGGTCAAAGAGTCAAAAATGTTTTTTATTAGAAAATCTGAAGACTAAAGTATTCATCATATTTGTGGGGTTCAGACAATCCCCTTCATCAAGGCTTATGCATTATGTAACCTGAAAATGGCTAAACTCAAGTTGAATGTATATAATTAGATCCCACTAGGAGCAGTCTGGGGTTACATAATACATAAGTCCTGATGAAGGAAAAACATCTGAGCTCCTGAAACATGCCGGCTTGCTTATTACACTGTTTGAAAAAAAAATTGGTCTCTTTAACCATTAGGCCCATTCACACTTCATAAGCAGGAACATGAGTTTGCGCTTGCGTTTTTTGCGCATGTGTCGCACTTGAATGGACTGCCCTATGCATGACAAACATGCGCTCCTGTGCATTTCCTGTGCACTTTGTCCCTTGCTCAGGAAATGTGAAGTTTGAATGAAGCCTTATGCCGCGTACACACGATCAGAATTTCGGCCAGCAAAAACCCGATGAGAGCTTTTCATTGGAAAATGCGTCCGTGTGTAGGCTCCATCTGACTTTTGCTGGCGGAATTTCGGCCAGCAAAAGATTGAGAGCATGTTCTCAATTTTTCCGACGGAAAAGGTTTCTATCGGAAAATCCGTTCGTGTGTATGCAATTCCGACGCGAAAAAATTCGATGCATACTCGGGAACAATTTGACGCATGCTCGAAAGCATTAAACTTCCTTTTTATAGTGCCGCTGTACGTGTTGTACGTTGCCATGTTATTGACTGTCGGAATTTGTGACCGCGTGTATGCTAGACGATTTGAGCTGAATTCCGTCGGAATTCCATCTAAAAAACCTTCAGACTTAATTCCGACGGCAAAACCGGTCCTGTGTATACGGCATTAGTGTTGCACCCTTACTACTTAGATATTTGAACTTCTTTCAAGACCCCCCTCCTCTTGGGGTGCTCTGCTACATGTGAGCAGCTTTACTGAATTAAGCCAGCTTTATCAATGGGAAGTCCTTTCACAACACTATATATTATTAATAGGGGTGCTGGCACCTCTTATGCATGTACCCACCAATAAAAACTAGTCAGAGGTTCGTACTCTACTCTATCCCAAACAAAACAACTCGGCTTTATATTCAAGTTTAATAATTTTATTGGGTTTTCAACAGAGATGGATTACACAACAGACATAAGGTTGAATTTGACATATACAGCAAAGAGATTACACAATAGTATGGATTGGATATCTAGCAATCGTATTTAAACTAAAAATGTATATATATTGTATATATACAGTATATACTGTATATATGTGAAAAAGAAGAAAAAGCCCCCAATGTTTACATATTACGTAAATAATAGTTAATAATTAAATAGAGAAAAATATTTTGGTTTAAGGTAAAAAACTAAATAAAAAACTAAATACAAAGCAAAAATGAAGGATGTGACGGAATGAATTGATATGACTGCATAGGTAAAGATTAAAAATTAAAAATTAAAGGTAAAGATTACCTATGAATATATTAGTTTAAAAATATTATTTAAAAACAGTTATACTTATTTAAAATAATACAAACAAAATGATAATAATAGATAATATAAAGATAAAATGGCGGTAAAAGTAAATAAAAAAAAAACAAAATGAGTTCAAACAGTGGGGTTGGGGTGAAGAGTAGGAATATGGAAAAGTTCCCCCAAGGGGTTTTTAAACAGCAAAAAGGGGTTAAATTGCTAAAAAAAATAAAAAGGAGGTAACTATTTGTAAAATTCTTTTTATTGCCATATGAAATTCCAATAGCATGTATGAATTAAAATATGAGCTCTGGTTATACCATACAAAACACATTTCATCATGAATAGCGATGTTGATACAGTGGAGCAAAACATTACATTACAGAATGCCAGCTACATGGACGCGTTTCGACCTGTACTGTTATGGTCTTCCTGTTGGGGGTTATTTACTCTAAAAAATATATATACATTAGGAAGCTCACAATTCAAAGCATTTCATAGTGCACAACCTCTATGTATATGGCAATGGTATATTTATCACTAAAAGATGAAATTGGGACAGAGATCCTATAACCAGAAAATTAAAAGAAGTTGAATAGTCCCGATGGATCCATGATCAATCCTCGTCCTCACAAGACGGAATCCAGTCCAAAGGAGCTTACAAGAAGCCACACTCTTGACACCTCCAGAGGAAGAAACAAATGGCACTTGTGGTATGATTCCCAATGATGATAATAAATTAATATATATTATATGATCAAACCTTGAGGGTACTGACAGAATGCCAGACTAACAATAAAGATTATTTTTTTTTATATTTTATTCATATTCATTATATTTGTTGTTATATTAAGTAACCTTATGTAATATGTATATGTATATTAGAATGTATATTTGAAGTATGAATATATGTGTGTGAGAAACTAATGTGAGTGTGTGTGTGTGGGGGGAATGTGACCAACAAATAATGGTAAATAAACTATATCTATAATAGATTTAACTTAATTGCAGAAGTGTGAGATCCAAAAATGGTGTGCAATCGAAGTGTCAATTAGGCAGTGGATGTGAAATAATAATAATGACTAACTCATAACAATCCACAAAATAACCTGAACAAAAGAAAAAAAATAATAATAACTTAATTACCTTTACTAATGAAATAACTGGTGTGGAACCATCAGTTGAGGATAAATGAATACAGAGCTGTAGAGTGCAAATTGGGTAATAGGCTCTGCAAACAAAGAAAAAGAGCCAAAAAGTCCTATCCAGTGCTTGTTTGTTGCAATGTATTGTGCTAGCTGTGATTTTTGTCTGACCATGTAGCAGATGGGAGGGGAAGAGTGAAAATGTCAATTTGGCATTGCTGAAATCTGTAGTTACATAATACCATCGGTGTGTATTGATCATCTGTGTTGGTGGCGTCCATGGAACCATCTTGTGATTCACAGGGAGCTTAGCATTTATATAGGGTACTAACAGAATAACAGAATGCCAAATCGTTCAGGTCCGCTCAGGCAGACCTGAACGGATACTCCATGCAGGTCCATGGAGCGACGGATGACAGGGGTGACATGTCCTCTGACATCCGATCCGTTCCTAATTGCTGAATCCAGACGGATGGAAACCCTATTTTCCATCCATCTGGCGGATCGGATAAAAATGGACAGGCGGTCCGTTTTCATCCAATCCCCCATAGAGGACAGCGGAGCTCTGACAGGTCCGTCCCTGCACAGTGAGCAGAGACTACCTGTCATCCGCCGGCTCAGCAGGGATCAACGGAGCGATCCTGGCTAAGCAAGCGGAGTCTGTCGAAACGGACTGTCCCGTGTGAAAGATAATTTTTTTATACATGTTATTCATATTCATTATATTTGTTATTATATAAAGTAACCTTATGTAATATGTATATATATATATATATATATATATATATATATATATATATATATATATATATGTTGGAATGTATATTTGAAGTATGAATATGTGTGTGTGTGAGACACTAATGTGAGTGTGTGTGTAGTGTGAAAAAAACCCTAACATGGGGGTAATGGGACCAAAAAATAATAGTAAATAAACAATATCTATAATCCTTGATTACAGAAGTATGAGTTTAACCGCTTCCCGACCGCCTCATGTAGATATACGTCTACAGAATGGCACGGGCAGGCAAAACCACGTACCTGTACGTCCCCTTTAATTTGCCTGCCCGTGGGTCGCGCGCGCGCCGCCAGCGGCGCGCTCGCGACCCGGTCGGGAGCTCCGTGACCCCGGCCGCGGGACCAGCAGACCCGATCGCCGCTGGTGTCCCGCGATCAGGCTACGGAGCTGAAGAACGGGGAGAGGTTTGTGTAAACAAACCTCTCCCCGCGCTTCCTACACTGACTGTCATTGATTGGCTGTTCCCGGTCATCGGGAAAGCCGATCAATGATGTCAGACGTCAGCCCCGCCCCCTAATGTAAAAGAAAACACACACGTCAGAGCCCATAACCCCTCCCCTCCCCCTAGTGGTTAACTCTTTCACTACAACTGTCATTTATACAGAAATCAATGCATTTAAATAGCATTGATTTCTGTATAAAGGACAATGGTCCCAAAAATGTGTCAAAAATGTCCGATGTGTCCGCCATAATGTCGCAGTCACAATAAAAATCGCTGATCACCGCCATTACTAGTAAAAAAAAAAATATTAATAGAAATGCTATAAAACTATCCCCTATTTTGTAAACGCTATAACTTTTGCGCAAACCAATCAATAATCCCTAATTGCGATTTTTTTTACCAAAAATATGTAGAAGAATACTTATCGGCCTAAACTGAGGAAAAAAAATGTTTTTTATATATTTTTTGGGGATATTTATTATAGCAAAAAGCAAAAAATATTGAATTTTTTTCAAAATTGTCGCTCTATTTTTGTTTATAGCGCAAAAAATAAAAACCACAGGGGCGATCAAATACCACCAAAAGAAAGCTCTATTTGTGGGAAAAAAAGGACGCCAATTTTGTTTTGGAGCCACGTCGCACGACCGCGCAATTGTCAGTTAAAGCGACGCAGTGCCGAATCGCAAAAAGGGGCCTGGTCCTTTGGCTGCCAATTGGTCCGGGGCTGAAGTGGTTAAAAAATGGTGTGTGTGAGTGAAAGATCAAAAATTGAAATGTCAATTAGGCAGTGGATGTGAAATAATAATAATAATGACTAGACTCATAACAATCCACAATATAACCTGCTTAAAAGCAGGAATATTGAAGACAGTGCGAACAAAAGAGAAAAAAATGACTTAATTTCCTTGACTAGTGAAATAACTGATGTGGAATCATCAGTTGAGGATAAATTAATACAGAGCTGCAAATGGGGTAATAGGCTCTGCAAACAATGAAAAAGAGCCAAAAAGTCCTATCCAGTGCTTGTTTATTGCAATGTATTGCGCTAGCTATGATTTCTGTCTAACCATGTAGCAGATGGGAGGGGAAGAGTGAAAATGTCAATCTGGCATTGCTGAAATCTGTACTTACATAATACCATCAGCGTGTGTTGACCATCTGTGTTGGTGGCGTCCATGGAACCATCTTGTGATTCACATTGCGGAAGGCTAGGCCTTGACTATGGCCGTCACCTCCATAGCAAATACGTGACATCACGGCATCACGCGCACGCAGGATACTAGGTTGCGCATGCGCGCCCCACAGTTTGATCATCCAGAGAGGATCAAGGGATGCCGTCGGCATGTGAGTGCTCCTCCCAGCAGCCAAAGAGATCTTCGGCTGCCCAGTTGGAGAAAATAAAAGAGGGAAATTGCAGAAGGAATCCACATCCCCCTACCATGCCTGGAAGCCCAATTGAACCAAGAACCATAAAGAGGGGTTTGAGAAAGATCATGGATTAATCCGATCTGAAACAATAAATTGATATACAACATAATAACATGCAACATACAAAAACTTTAATACAAACTATGCATCTGAAATTAATATATATAATCCTATATCAGGTTTATCTTATGGGAGCTATGTGCTTATTCAATATTCCATATTCTTTATTTTATATATATATATATATATATATATATATATATATATATATATATATATATATGTATACAGTTTGTGAAATTAATCTTGGCTATATGTATATACACCAAAAAATTGAGCTAGGGCTATTGGGTAAAGTTGGTCTCATAACCTAACATTAAATTTGCCCATTTAGTCGCCCTGAAAAATGCTCATTTTGATCAGCTACCAAGATCTTTGTCACTAGACGCAAAGTTTGAGAAGATAGTAAATCTATTTTTAATTTTAACCATATAAAAAGAAGCTAATGGTTACATAGGTTGATAAAATGTTCGTTGAGTTCAACTAAAAATAATAAATATACAGTATTGCATCCCTAGAACAGGGAGTAGATTCATAGGAAGAGAAAATAAGGTCTAATTTGCTTTAACATGAAAATAAAAAAATGTCTTGATCACCAAAAGGCAACCAGATAATTTTGTTTATTAACATTTTTCAATGTTGTTTGCTAAAAATATTAGTAGTTATTGAGTTGTGTAGAGATAAACAGTACATTATCTGCAACAAATATACTAAACTGAAAAAAAAAACTATTTGAAGAATTATGAAGTCCCAATTTTTTGTTATAGCTTGATATTGGGGGTTACCTGATCCCACTGGTTTTTACCAACACTTGGTAAACATTTGCATTTATAGAACATGCACTTGATCCATAGGAAGGGAGAAAGATCCAATTTGCTCCAACATGATAGAGTATAAAATAATGTCTTGATCGCCAAAGGCAATTAGATAACTCTCTATGTTAAAATTCCGCAAATGCTATTTGTTGATAATATTAGTAGCTATTAAAATATTGTCTAAAACTAAACAGTACATTGTCAATTTTAAACATTTGAAGAAATGTATGCCAAAAAGGCATAAATCAGAAAAATAATATTTTGTATAATTACGAGGGCTGCATTCATTTGACAGTGACATTTTTGTTAGAGGTTGATATTGGTAACTGACTCACCCACTGGTATTTACCATCAGTTGGGGGCTTCAACAGAAGCACATTTCTTGGTCTTCTCTGCAACACCACTACTGTGCAGCCAAGGAAGACATTTTGGTTCCTCAGTTTAAGAGTAAAGTTCTTTAGTGATGGCTGGAGCATGGAGATAGATGTATAATGTAGATATCTTGTAGATAGAGATTGAGAGATAAAGAAGTAAGGTTGGCCTGACCCCCTTTTACCCTCACTTGAGGGCTTCAACAGCAGCAAATTTCTTAGCCTTCTCCCGAATACCACCGCTATGTAGTAAAACAAAGGCACTGTAGTTCAACCTGTTTCAGAGTCAGATCTTGTAGCGATGGCTGGAGCCAGTAGATGTAAAGGGAGATTTAGGCAGAGACTTTGCCAGAGTTTAGATACAGTATATAGGAGTTGGGGTGACTTTACCCCTAAAACAACCACTCTTGTTAGTAATCTAAGTTGTTAGAACGTCTATGTCTTTGCACATGTTGTAAGACCATGCCACATTTCTAGACATGTCTCTTTTAGTTTTGAATTGCTTGCTATGATAAAGGCTGAGTGGAGAAATGTGGGAACGTTAATTAAAATGCTGTTCAACACTTCCCAGGGACTGCGTCTAGGCAGCGATTCGGATGCAGTTAAACAAGTACATACAAAAAACAACATATGACAGAATAAGAAGAGGACCATACCCTTTACAACATTGAAGTGGACCTCTAAATGTGAGTTTCCAAAGCTTGTCCCATTGCTTTTCATCTGTATGCTGTGCATCCAAAGAGATTTAATTAATAGACTGACTGCAACACAGAATATTATGAATGGGAATAAGGAGGACACAATGAAATTTATCAATCGGGACTGACCATTTAGTCTCAAAACCTCATGAGTGGTCGTATTGTTCATGGCACCTACTGTTGTGTTTTGTAGTTCTACATAAACAATGCACCAACCAGCTGGAAAACTGAAAATCAGAGATATCAGAAGAGATGCCATTAATAACCAAGGGACTAGTCTGGAGATCCTGGGCTTCAGGAAGATGAACAATTTATGGCTGAAGTTTGTAATCTTTACACAGTAAAATACACAGAGGACAGTGGTGATCCAGAGATTGGCGAGGCTCAAAAACATACCTATTACTAAAGTTGCTGAGAGAAAAGAATGTAATTGAATCAACCGTGGTAAATTCATTATGAGTAAATAATACATTAAACTGTAGAGCATGCGAAAGCTTCTGAAGATCCCCAGACAGGTGAGGATCTTGTCGCAGGTGTCCAGAGATTTCAGCTCCTTCCATTTCCTCAAGTAGACAGCAACAATAAAGGCATTTATGTTGATTCCCACAAAGCACTCAGCCAACAGCACAGCTGTAAATATCTTCTTCAAAATGAAATCCATAGTATGAACTGAGATCTCCATTCCCAGACAGATACTGAATGTAGAACTTGCCTGTAGAGTCCTGCAGTAGGCTGTGTGTAATGATCAGGATATGTTGAATGTTACATAGAGAATCTGCTACCGTCGCTCATGCAAATTCAAGAAAAGTGTTTCATTTGCATGCATTGCTTTCTCCATGAAAACTATATGTGCTGTCTAGCTTTTTATTTTTTTTAGAGAGTTGCAGTCTGTCAAAACTGTATTTACCACTTGTAAATTTGTACATGGCATTTAAATAGTACACCTAGGTCTTTAGAAAAAAAAAAAATGTATTCCAACAATTGCAGCTTAAGTGACATATAGAAAAAAGTTGAAAGAAAAGACAAACCTCGTGGATTATTTTGTTTCTCTGTTATCACCTGCTTAACAATTTCGTCATTAAAGCATCATTAACAATAGGCAACAACTGACCTACAGGTAATTTCTACAGCAATCTGCTTCCTCTCCGACTAAATGTTTAACTTGTTAAAGAATCTCTGAATAGACTCCACTTAAAGGCCTCTATTTACCCCCTCATAGTCCGTACATGTGGGTACATCCTCAGATATCTCTAATGCCTTTCATTCCTATTGGGCTTAAATGTGGAGTTCACCTGCATAGAGGAGAAACCCCTATGTAGAGGATGGACCTCTATCATTAGGCCCAATAGCGGGTGAGATGCTTTGGTAAACTTTAACTTGCCTCACTCTAATGCCGCGTACACACGAGCGGATTTTCCGTCGGAAAAATCTTGGATGGTTTTTCTGACAGAATTCCACTCAAGCTTGGCTTGCATACATTCAGTCACACAAAAGTTCGCTGAACTTTCGATCGTCAAGAACGCAGTGACGTACAACACTACGACGAGCTGAGAAAATTTAAAAGTTAGGTCAAATTGTTTCCGAGCATGCGTAGTAATTTTGCACGTCGGAATTGGTACAGACGATCGGAAATTCCGATTGGAACTTTTTCAGACAGAAAAATTGAGAACCTGCTCTCAATCTTTTGCTGGCTGGAATTCTGCCAGCAAAAGTCCGATGGCGCATACACACGGTCGCATTTTCCAACCAAAAGCTCTCATCGGCCTTTTGCTGGCGGAATTTCCGATTTTGTGTACGTGGTAGTTCTTTGTTCAATTTTTTTTTTTTTTTGACTCTCATGTCCAGCATTGAATTTATGTAATTACAAAACTTCAATAAAAATGTATTGAAACAGAAATCTCTGGCCCTGCCTGAATTAGAGGTGCAAAATTGTGTGGTGAGGGACTGTGGGCTGATAAAAGAAGAAATGAGGGGATAGTGAAGGACACTGCTAGCAGAGAAAAGGTTTGGGATTTTGGGACAATATTTGTCATTTGAAAGGTGTGGGGTTAGTGAGGGAGTGTATTGGCAGAGGGGTAAGGTAATCATGGAGCGTGTGGGTTGTGCATTGTGGTAATTGACAAGGTGCCCTTTGATTTCTCAGTGGTATTCTCATTTACTGCTGGTTCCAGCTAAAGACCTGAGCTCACGGTACTCGAATTTCCGACAACAAATGTTTGATTTGAGCTTGTTGTCAGAAATTCCGACTGTGTGTAGGCTCCATTGGACATTTGCTGTCGGAATTTCCGACAACAAATATTTGAGAGCTGGTTCTCAATTCCGAGGGTGTGTACCCAATTCTGACACACAAAAGTCCACACATGCTCGGAATCAAGCAGAAGAGCCACACTGGCTATTGAACTTCATTTTTCTCGGCTAGTCGTACGTCTTGTACATCACCGTGTTCTTGACGTTTGTAATTTCTGACAACATTTGTGCGACCGTGTGTATGCGAGACAAGTTTGAGCCAACATCTGTCGGAAATAAATCCAGAATTTTGTTGTCGGAATGTCCGATCGTGTGTACACGGCATTAGGCTGGCCATACATTATTTGATTCTCTTATACAATTTTCCTTTAGATTTACCAAAACCATATAATATGAGGTCAAACCTAAACACTTTCAATTTGTATGTAATCAGGCAGGCCCTTACACTACACGGTTGAAGGTAAATCTAAGTATGCTTTTGTAATTGAAGCTAGTCTCCAGTTTTACACCATCTGATTCCTGGATGAATTGCCGACAATAGAATTTTGTTTTTAAAAAAACAGTGTGTGGTCCCCTCCAATCCATACCAGGCCCTTTGGGTCTGATATTTATTTTAAGGGGAACCCCACAATAAAATGTAAAAGTAAATGGTCTGGGTTCCCCTCAAATTTCATACCAAAACTTAGGCCTGGTATGGATTTTGAGGGGAACCCTTGTAACAATGTTTTTTTTAATGGCGTGGGGTCCCCCCTAAAATCCATACCTGACCCTTATCCAAGCAGGCATCCTGGCAGGCCAGGAAAGGGGGTGGGGGATGAGCGAGCGCCCCCCCTCCCGAACCATACCAGGCCACATGCCCCCAACATGGGGGTGCTTTGAGGCAGAGGGGGCCCCGTTTACCCAACACTATATATAATAGAGAGAGGTTAAATCTTCCCAGCAGAGACACAGACAGCAATAAAAGTCTATATATAGGAGGGTAAATATCTCAAATAGAAATCCTCTCTCCACCACAGAAGAGACTCAAAATATAAAATAGTTACAAAACAAGGAGGAAACAGCAATGACTTAAAAATTTTTTTTTAAATGACCAATTCGATATGGTCAATGACATCACTCAGGAGATCCCACTTCCTTGCATATAACGCCTATTATCCATCGAATTTGCCATTCGGTGAGTTACAAGCAACATGTGGGCACAGGAATGGGCCCTGCTGTGAATTATTAGATCAATAATTGTAATTGCATGCCCCTGTTGAAGCGGGGCAGAAAAATTGGGCCTTTGGTGGTGGTGGTGTTGCCACAACACTGTAAGCCCTCACAGTTACTCTTGGTGGGCGCAGGAATGGGCCCTGCTGTGAATTATTAGATCAAGAATTGTAATTGCATGCCCCTGTTGAAGAGGGGCAGAAAAAGTGGGCCTTTGGTGGTGGTGTTGCCACAACACTGTAAGCCCTCACAGTTACTCTTGGTGGGCGCAGGAATGGGCCCTGCTGTGAATTATTAGATCAAGAATTGTAACTGCATGCCCCTGTTGAACAGGGGCAGAAAAATTGGGCCTTTGGTGGTGGTGGTGGACGGTGTTGCCACAACATTGTAAGCCCTCGCAGTTACTCTTGGTGGGCACAGGAATGGGCCCTGCTGTGAATTATTAGATCAAGAATTGTAATTACACGCCCCTGTTAAACAGGGGCTGAAAAAATGGGCCTTAGGCACTGGTGCTGGTGCCACAACACTGCAACCCCTCACAGATACTGTACTTGGAGCACAGCAATGAGCTTTGTTGCAAAGTATTGCATCAAAAATTGTAATTACACGCCCCTTGTTAAACAGGGGCTGAAAATTGGGCCTTAGGCACTGGTGCTGGTGCCACGACACTGCAACCTCTCCCAGATACTCTAGTTGGAGTGCAGGAATGAGCCCTGCTGCAAAGCATTGCATAAAATATTGTAATTACATGCCCCTGTTAAACAGGGGCTGAAAAATTGGGCCTTAGCCACTGGCGGCGGCACCCAGAAGCAAAAATGTTCTTCCAAGCTATCATCAGGATCATTGAGGAGGAATAGGATAGTCAGTCATATAACAGAACAGTCACTCAGCATCAGCATAGGCAGTCTTGAAGGGATGTGACATTTCAAAAAAAAATATTCTGTTACATCAGCTTCAGGTGCCTGGTAGCTGGTGATTAGGGATGAGCCGAACACCCCCGGGTTCGGTTCGAACCAGAACCTTCGAACGGACCGAAAGTTCGCGCGAATTTTCGAACCCTATACGTTATAATGGACGCGAACGTTCGAAATCAAAAGTGCTAATTACAACGGCCAATATGCATGTTAATGTCATAAAACAGGTTTGGGGACCCGGGTCCTGCCCCAGGGGACATATATCAATGCAAAAAGAACTTTTAAAAACTAACGTTTTTTCGGGAGCAGTCATTTTAATGATGCATAAAGTGAAAAAAAAAAAAGTGAAATTTTCCTTTAAATATGGTACCTGGGGGGTGTCTAAAGTATGCCTGTGAAGTGGCATGTGTTTCCCGTGTTTAGAACTGTCCTTGCACAAAATGACATTTGTAAAGGAAAAAAAGAAGCCATTTAAAACCACTTGCGGCTTTAGGTTTGTTCTTAAGTAGAATCTGAACAGGTACATTATGAAGTGTAGCTCCATCCCAAAAAAATCTATTTTTAAGCTTTTTGGAGAACATAGGGAGGGGTTATCACCCATGTAACATTTGCTGTCTTTGCACATCTGTTCAGAACATGTCACCTCACTTTCCGTCCCAATGACAAATGTTTTTGGAAAAGTGGGGTTTTAATTGAAACAAGGATTGGTGATAAAGTATCAGTAGAGAGGAGATACCTTTTTCCCAAATTAAATCTAACAGGATAGAATTTCCCTTCCTAGGGGTAGATTTCCTCTCACTTCCTGTTTTCTCTTTCCATTTGCAAGTAGGAGTCGTTTGTAAGTTGGATGTTTGAAAGTAGGGGCCTGGCGTATATACTCTGCAGAAATTTGCCCTATTAGATGTTGGTGTAGCCACAAGACTGGTGGGCACAGGAATGGGCCCTGCTATGAGTTAATAGATCAAGATTTGTAATTGCATGCACCTGTTGAACAGGGCAGAAAAATTGGGGGTGGTGGTGGTGGTGGACGGTGTTGCCACAAGACTGTAAGCTCTCACAGTTACTCTTGGTGGGCGCAGGAATGGGCCCTGCTGTGAGTTATTAGATCAAGATTTGTAATTGCAAGCACCTGATGAACAGGGCAGAAAAATTGGGCCTTTGGCGGTGGTGGTGGACGGTGTTGCCACAAGACTGTAGGCCCTCATAGTTACTCTTGGTGGGCGCAGGAATGGGCCCTGCTGTGAGTTATTAGATCAAGATTTGTAATTGCAAGCACCTGATGAACAGGGCAGAAAAATTGGGCCTTTGGCGGTGGTGGTGGACGGTGTTGCCACAAGACTGTAGGCCCTCACAGTTACTCTTGGTGGGCGCAGGAATGGGCCCTGTTGTGAGTTATTAGATCAAGATTTGTAATTGCAAGCACCTGATGAACAGGGCAGAAAAATTGGGCCTTTGGCGGTGGTGGTGGACGGTGTTGCCACAAGACTGCAGGCCCTCATAGTTACTCTTGGTGGGCGCAGGAATGGGCCCTGCTGTGAACTATTAGATCAAGATTTGTAATTACCCGCCCCTGTTAAACAGGGGCTGAAAAATTGTGCCTTAGGCACTGGTGCTGGTGCCACAACACTGCAACCCCTCACAGAGACTGTACTTGGAGCACAGCAGTCACACGTGTTGCGAAGCATTTTTTAAAAAAATTGGAAGTACACGCCCCTGTTAAACAGGGGCTGAAAAATTGTGCCTTAGGCACTGGTGCTGGTGCCACAACACTGCAACCCGGCCCTCACAGATACTGTACTTGGAGCACAGCAGTCACACGTTTAGCGAAGCATTTTTTTTAAAAATTGTAAGTACCCGCCCCTGTTAAACAGGGGCTGAAAAATTGTGCCTTAGGCACTGGTGCTGGTGCCACAACACTGCAACCCGGCCCTCACAGATACTGTACTTGGAGCACAGCAGTCACACGTGTTGCGAAGCATTTTTTTAAAAAATTGTAAGTACCCGCCCCTGTTAAACAGGGGCTGAAAAATTGTGCCTTAGGCACTGGTGCTGGTGCCACAACACTGCAACCCGGCCCTCACAGATACTGTACTTGGAGCACAGCAGTCACACGTGTTGCGAAGCATTTTTTTAAAAAATTGTAAGTACCCGCCCCTGTTAAACAGGGGCTGAAAAATTGTGCCTTAGGCACTGGTGCTGGTGCCACAACACTGCAACCCGGCCCTCACAGATACTGTACTTGGAGCACAGCAGTCACATGTGTTGCGAAGCATTTTTTTAAAAAATTGTAAGTACCCGCCCCTGTTAAACAGGGGCTGAAAAATTGTGCCTTAGGCACTGGTGCTGGTGCCACAACACTGCAACCCCTCACAGAGACTGTACTTGGAGCACAGCAGTCACACGTGTTGCGAAGCATTTTTTAAAAAAATTGGAAGTACACGCCCCTGTTAAACAGGGGCTGAAAAATTGTGCCTTAGGCACTGGTGTGGTGGCATGGATCATTGAGGAGGAGGAAGAGGATAGTCAGTGAACATAAGAGGACAGTCACTCAGCATCAGCATAGGCAGTCTTGAAGGGATGTGACATTAAAAATTATTCGGTTATATCCGCCTCAGGTGCCTGGTAGCTGGTGGTGATCCAAGACTGATTCATTTTGATGAATGTCAGTCGATCAACCGAGGCGGTGGACAGGCGCACCCTATGATCAGTCACAAATCCTCCAGCAGCACTGAATGTGCGTTCGGAAAGAAGAGGCAGGACAGGCCAGTAGCTCAATTGCATACTGTGCAAGCTCTGGCCAGTGATCCATCCTCAGGACCCAGTAAGCCAGAGGATTTTCGGTGGGAAAGGTGTCCAAGTCTGACCTTGCCCCAAGGTATTCCTGCACCATGTATATCAGACGCTGGCGATGGTTGCTGGAACCGATCATACCTTGGGGCTGCGGACTAAAAAATTGTCTGAACGCATCGGTCAGACGTCCACCTTCCCCACCGCTCCTTCTGCCACTGACCGAAGCCTCAGCAACTCGTCGCCCAGGACCAGGAGTTTGTAGCCTCCCAGTTTCTGGGAACGCGTTGCACAGACCTTTCTGCAAGGCCTCCCTGAGATGTCTCATCCTCTGCTCCCTCTGCGACGGCAAGATAAGGTCCGCAACCTTACCCTTGTACCGCGGATCAAGGAGAGTGGCCAGCCAGTAATGGTCCCTCTCCTTGATCCGAAGAACACGAGGATCCTTCCGCAGGCTTTGCAGGATCAGGGAGGCCATGCAGCGTAGGTTAGCTGAGGCATTCGGTCCGGAGTCTTCTGGGTCACTGAGGATGACATGATCGCCAGCCACCTCCTCCCAGCCACGTACAAGTCCACTGGTTTGTTGGGACTGTACATCATCCCTAAAAGACTGCTGCTGCTGATGCTGAGTGCCAGGCTCCACCTCCATGCTCACACAATCCTCCTCCTCCTCCTCCTCCTCCTCCTCATCCTCTTCCTGTGTGATGGGTGGGACAGAAGGAACACTGTCCGGATAAAGGGGGCCTTGAGAGGCAAGGAAGTCCTCCTCTTCCTGCCTCTGTTCTGCCTCAAGTGCCCTGTCCATTATCCCACGCAGCGTATGCTCCAACAGGTGGACAAGAGGGACAGTGTCACTGATGCATGCACTGTCACTGCTCACCATCCTCGTGGCCTCCTCAAATGGTGAGAGGACAGTGCATGCATCCCTGATCATGCTCCACTGACGTGGGGAAAAAAAACCAAGCTCCCCTGACCCTGTCCTGGTGCCGTAGTCGCAAAGGTACTCATTGATGGCCCTCTGCTGCGTGTGCAGTCGCTGCAGCATGGCCAACGTTGAGTTCCACCTGGTGGGCATGTCACATATTAGGCGGTTCTTGGGCAGGTTCAGCTCCTTTTGCAGCTCAGTCAGCCGAGCACTGGCATTATAAGATCGGCGGAAATGCACACAGACTTTCCTGGCCTGCCTCAGGACATCCTGTAAGCCTGGGAACCTGCCCAAGAACCGCTGCACCACCAGGTTGAGGACGTGAGCCATGCAGGGCACATGGGTGAGCTGCCCCTGTCGCAGGGCGGAGAGGAGGTTGGTGCCATTGTCAGAAACGACCATTCCTGGCTTAAGCTGACGTGGCGTCAACCACCTCTCGGCCTGCCCCTGCAGAGCTGCCAGAACCTCTGGCCCAGTGTGGCTCCTGTCCCCCAAACACACCAGCGCAAGCACGGCATGGCATCTTTTTGCCTGCGTACTTGCGTAGCCCCTTGTACGCCTACGGAGCACCGCTGGTTCCAAGGACAGAGCACTGGAGGAAGAAGAAGAGGAGGGGGGGTGGAGGAGAGAGGTGTGTCACAACCAGTAGCAGTAGTCGCGTTTTGGAGGCGTGGTGGCGGAACAACCTCCAACACTACTGCACCTTGTCCTGCATCCCTCCCAGCTGCCAATAGAGTGACCCAATGGGCCGTGAAAGAAAGGTACCGTCCCTGTCCATGCCTGCTGGACCATGAGTCAGCGGTAATATGCACCTTACCGCTGACCGCCCTGTCCACGAGGCATGGACATTGCCCTCCACATGCCGGTAGAGAGACGGAATCGCCTTCCGCGAGAAAAAGTGGCGTTTGGGAACCTGCCACTGAGGAACCGCACATTGAACAAACTCACGGAAGGGGGCCGAGTCTACCAACTGAAAAGGCAGCAGTTGAAGTGCTAGCAATTTAGCAAGGCTAGCATTCAACCGCTGGGCATGTGGATGGCTGGGAGTGTACTTCTTTCTACGGTCCAGCAGCTGGGGCAGGGAAATTTGCCTGCTGCAATCGGACGTCGGTGTACTGCAAGTACTTGGTTGTGACACACCTAATTCTACACCTTCAGTCCTCTCAGAGCAGCTTTCAGAGAGGACTGAAGGTGTAGTGGGGATGGAGATCCCAGCTGAGGAGGAGCAAGGAGAGGTCCGCTTAGTTCTTTGGTGTGGGTCTTTTATGTGTGCCTGCCAACGAGCTGCATGGCAGGTCGCCATATGTCTGGTCATGCTTGTCGTGCCCAAGCGGCTGATGTTTTGGCCACGCGAGATACGCTTGAGACAAATATTGCAAATAGCAGTGGTGCGATCTGCTGCACTCGTCTCAAAAAAGGCCCACACCAAAGAACTTTTCTGATAACGTGCAGAGGCAGCGCCCTGCACAGGCGGAGCTCTGCGGTGTTGTACAGTTGCTGTGCTGGCCTCTACCTGGCCTCCAGGGGGCATCCTGCCTCGTTGGACATGTGACGCCGCATCCTCCTCCTCCTCGTCCTCCTCCTCATCCTCTCTCCCTTGAGGCACCCACGTGGAGTCAGTGACCTCATCATCCCCTCCCTCTTCACCACTAGAGCAAACCTGGCAGTAAGCTGCAGCTGGTGGAACAGTACTGCCAGATTCCTCAAGCTGGGTATCGTCATCCGAGCCTTCGAATCGTTGGGCATCCTCCTGGAGCATGTACCCAACACTGTGCTCAAAGAGTTCGGGGGACTCCTCAGGAGGACATGGTGGGTCTAGGGAAGGGGTGGCTGATGATGCTCTGCCAGTACCCTGAGCCTGGGTGAGAGAGGATGAGGAGGATGAGGAGGGCTTGGTCATCCATTCTACCAAGCCTTCAGCATGATGCGGCTCCACATGTCCAGCTGCCGAAAACAAAGACGCGCGTGTCCCATGGCCACGTGCTGATGACGATGCACGACCACGTCCACGTCCACGGCCACGTCCACTAGAAACAGAGCCTGCCTGCCCTGTGTTCTTGGCTCTGCACGCTCTGCCTCCCCTTGGCGGTCTTCCAGCCATTGTAGTCGGTAGTCCTGTGGGTGCTGCTGAGAAGAATATATAGGAGCTCTGTGTGATGCCACTAACACACTAGAAGTCCTATGGGTGCTTCTGCAAAGAAAATAGAGGAGCTCTGTGTGATGCCACTAACACACTAGAAGTCCTGTGGGTGCTGCTGAGAAGAATATATAGGAGCTCTGTGTGATGCCACTAACACACTAGAAGTCCTATGGGTGCTTCTGCTAAGAAAATAGAGGAGCTCTGTGTGATGCCACTAACACACTAGAAGTCCTGTGGGTGCTTCTGCAAAGAAAATAGAGGAGCTCTGTGTGATGCCACTAACACACTAGAAGTCCTGTGGGTGCTTATGCAAAGAAAATAGAGGAGCTCTGTGTGATGCCACTAACACACTAGAAGTCCTGTGGGTGCTGCTGAGAAGAATATATAGGAGCTCTGTGTGATGCCACTAACACACTAGAAGTCCTATGGGTGCTTCTGCAAAGAAAATAGAGGAGCTCTGTGTGATGCCACTAACACACTAGAAGTCCTGTGGGTGCTTATGCAAAGAAAATAGAGGAGCTCTGTGTGATGCCACTAACACACTAGAAGTCCTGTGGGTGCTTATGCAAAGAAAATAGAGGAGCTCTGTGTGATGCCACTAACACACTAGAAGTCCTGTGGGTGCTTATGCAAAGAAAATAGAGGAGCTCTGTGTGATGCCACTAACACACTAGAAGTCCTGTGGGTGCTGCTGAGAAGAATATATAGGAGCTCTGTGTGATGCCACTAACACACTAGAAGTCCTATGGGTGCTTCTGCAAAGAAAATAGAGGAGCTCTGTGTGATGCCACTAACACACTAGAAGTCCTGTGGGTGCTTATGCAAAGAAAATAGAGGAGCTCTGTGTGATGCCACTAACACACTAGAAGTCCTGTGGGTGCTGCTGAGAAGAATATATAGGAGCTCTGTGTGATGCCACTAACACACTAGAAGTCCTATGGGTGCTTCTGCAAAGAAAATAGAGGAGCTCTGTGTGATGCCACTAACACACTAGAAGTCCTGTGGGTGCTTATGCAAAGAAAATAGAGGAGCTCTGTGTGATGCCACTAACACACTAGAAGTCCTGTGGGTGCTTATGCAAAGAAAATAGAGGAGCTCTGTGTGATGCCACTAACACACTAGAAGTCCTGTGGGTGCTTATGCAAAGAAAATAGAGGAGCTCTGTGTGATGCCACTAACACACTAGAAGTCCTGTGGGTGCTGCTGAGAAGAATATATAGGAGCTCTGTGTGATGCCACTAACACACTAGAAGTCCTATGGGTGCTTCTGCAAAGAAAATAGAGGAGCTCTGTGTGATGCCACTAACACACTAGAAGTCCTGTGGGTGCTTATGCAAAGAAAATAGAGGAGCTCTGTGTGATGCCACTAACACACTAGAAGTCCTGTGGGTGCTGCTGAGAAGAATATATAGGAGCTCTGTGTGATGCCACTAACACACTAGAAGTCCTATGGGTGCTTCTGCAAAGAAAATAGAGGAGCTCTGTGTGATGCCACTAACACACTAGAAGTCCTGTGGGTGCTTCTGCAAAGAAAATAGAGGAGCTCTGTGTGATGCCACTAACACACTAGAAGTCCTGTGGGTGCTGCTGAGAAGAATATATAGGAGCTCTGTGTGATGCCACTAACACACTAGAAGTCCTATGGGTGCTTATGCAAAGAAAATAGAGGAGCTCTGTGTGATGCCACTAACACACTAGAAGTCCTGTGGGTGCTTATGCAAAGAAAATAGAGGAGCTCTGTGTGATGCCACTAACACACTAGAAGTCCTGTGGGTGCTTATGCAAAGAAAATAGAGGAGCTCTGTGTGATGCCACTAACACACTAGAAGTCCTGTGGGTGCTGCTGAGAAGAATATATAGGAGCTCTGTGTGATGCCACTAACACACTAGAAGTCCTATGGGTGCTTCTGCAAAGAAAATAGAGGAGCTCTGTGTGATGCCACTAACACACTAGAAGTCCTGTGGGTGCTTATGCAAAGAAAATAGAGGAGCTCTGTGTGATGCCACTAACACACTAGAAGTCCTGTGGGTGCTGCTGAGAAGAATATATAGGAGCTCTGTGTGATGCATAGTCTGTGGGACTATAATATAATTATGGACCCCGACCTCGACACCACATCCCAGAGAACGGGACTACCATTCAAGATATGGAAGCGGATGAAAGAATATCTGAAACGAGTGCACTGGGTGGATACCTGGAGAATACTCAATGAGGGAAAAAGAGACTACAGTTATTTTTCTAAGACCCACGCAGTGTACTCAAGGCTGGATATCTTGATGGTAGACCAGTATTATTTGGACCACGTACAAGAAGTGAAAATAAAAGCTATAACAATCTCAGATCACGCTCCAGTAGTTATGAGGTTTCGTCCGATATCTGGAGGTCAAAAGGAAAGAATCTGGAGATTAAACGAGTCACTACTAGATGACAACCAGATATCGGAAGAAATAGAAAAAAAACTGGTGGGATATTTCGAAGAAAATAGACCGGGGGAAACATCAGAACAAGTAAGATGGGACGCCCATAAAGCAGTGGTAAGAGGAGTTTTAATAGCCCAAGGAATCAGGAAAAAGAAAGAAAATAAAAAGGAGCTGGAGGAACTAACCAGAAAGATACATAAAATGGAACAGAAACATAAAAGCAGTATGAACCTGGAAGAGGCCAGACAGCTGGAAAAATACAGAGTAGAATATAATTTGTACCTGGATAGGAAAACGCAAAACAAATACAGATATGCGGCGCATAAATTTTATGAAAGCGGGAATAAGTGTGGCAAGTTACTGGCCAACCAACTTAAAAAGCAACAAGAAATTTCCCATGTACACGGTATCCAATCCAGGGACAAATTAATAATAGACACCAAATCAATAGCAAAAGAATTTGAAAATTACTACAAAAAATTATATAACATAAAAATGGAAGGAGAAGATGGGGATAAGAAGGAACAAGCTGAAAAAATTAGGGAGTATATCAGAGAGTCTTCCCTGCCGAACCTGGCACGAGAAGTGGTAGAGGGGATGGAAGTGCAGATAACCGAGGAAGAGGTAAAAAACACAATAGAAAGTCTCCCTAACGGTAAGAGCCCAGGCCCTGATGGGCTAACGAGTGCATACTATAAAAAATTTAAAAATATATTGGTAACACCGTTAAGCGAATACCTTAATCAGATAACAGTCAATCAGAAAATGTCCCCAGAATCCCTGACAGCCTTTTTGACAGTAATCCCAAAACAAGGAAAAGATCTGAAACATTGCTCTAACTACAGACCCATCTCCCTGTTGAATACAGACACGAAACTGTTAGCAAAGATCTTAGCAAACAGACTACAAGAAAAAATAACTCGGGTGGTGCATTCCGATCAGACAGGCTTTATGGTAGGGAGAGAAGCAAAAGACAACACTATAAGAGCAATACACCTGCTACATTGGATGCAAAATGGACCCAAAAAGAGCCCAAGAGTCATTCTGTCAATGGATGCCGAAAAGGCCTTTGACAGAGTGAACTGGGGCTTTATGTTAGAGGTATTAAGGGAAATGGGACTGGGAGAACGGATGATGGGATGGGTAACCGCACTATATACCGGACCAAGAGCACGGGTTAAAGTAAACGGAGCACTATCAGAAGGATTCGAAATAACAAATGGAACAAGACAAGGCTGCCCACTATCCCCCTTACTCTTCTCATTGGTACTAGAGCCTTTCCTGTGCAAAATAAGGGAGAATAGGAGGATAAAAGGAGTAGAAATGGGTATCAAGGAATACAAGGTCTCAGCATACGCTGATGATCTACTGTTCTTCCTGTCAGATCCACAAGAGTCAGTGAGAGAAGTGATGGAGGAGGTGAGGAGATTCGGAAATCTCTCAAATTTTAAGATTAACGTAGAGAAATCAATAATACTACCCATACACTTATCCAAAGACCTGAGATCAAAAATACAAACCAATTACCCATTTAAATGGGAAGAAAAATCACTGTTTTATCTAGGAGTACATATCTCAGCAGAAATAAAAACAATGTTCGAACAAAACTATAGCCCTCTGCTAGTAAAGATAGAAGAAGACCTGAAAAAATGGAAAGGAAAGATAATAACTTTATTTGGTAGAATAAACACGATAAAAATGAATATAGTGCCCAGGCTTCTATACGTCCTATACACACTACCAATCCCAATACCCCAAAAATTTTTTAAAAAAATACGGAAAATATTCATTGCCTTCATATGGGAAAACGGGAGAGCAAGGCTAGCACATAAGACTCTATGTAGGAATAAGGGAGAAGGAGGGGTAGGCTTACCAGACATCTTAAAGTATTATAGAGCAATGACACTAGTGAGAATCTTGAACTGGTGTCACGATCAGGATAATAAAGCATGGGTGTTGCTGGAAAAGAATCTGGCAGGCAGAGATCTAGCAGGGGCACCATGGATACCAACTAAAGATAGGGGGCTATCGGTATGGACATCACCATTAACGAAGAACACGTTGTCGGTGTGGGACAGTATGAATAAAACAGGAAGATACGCCCCGAAAATATCACCCTTAGCCCCACTGGGTGGGTACCCATGGTTCCCTCCAGGCGAGGAAAAAGGAGCGTTAGGACCCTGGGAAATAGAAGGAAACAAAATGAGTCTAAAATATGCCCCGGAAGGGGTAATCCTGTCACAGAGGGAATTAGAACTAAGGTTTGGAAGCACGAGCTGGACGGGCTGGAGGTATAATCAAATGAAACAGTTTTATAAGAAAATAGATAAACAAACTCGATCACAGGATTCCTTAACGGTGTTCGAGAAAATGTGTATAAGTATATTAAAGCCCAACCATTTGTTATCCCAGATGTATAAAATAGTACTCAGTGAGGAAAAAAATACAATACCACACTTTATAAGGGAATGGGAAAGAGAACTAGGGTATAAATTCACGACACTACAAATAAAAAAGGTAATTGAAGCCACCTACTCATCGTCAACAAGCTCAGCCACACAGGAAATGTCATATAAATTTTTAACCAGATGGCATAGAACCCCTGCCCGATTGGCACAAATATACCCAACCGCAGAGAGCTCCTGTTGGAGAGGATGCGGAGAGAAGGGAACTCACCTCCATATATGGTGGACCTGCCCTGAGATAAAGAAATATTGGTGTGAAATAGCCCCATGGATCAGGAAAATGGAAAAAGGAGGGAATGAGATGAAACCAGAAAACTACCTGTTCCATGGGGCTATGAACACCAAGGCAATATATAAAGAAAATATGATACAGCATTTACTGAACGCAGCCAAGAAACTAATACCAAGAAATTGGAAACAGATCAAGGTCCCAACACTGGAGGACTGGAAAAGAGAGGTGGATAAAATGCAAGAGGCAGAAAGATGGGTATATAAAACAAGAAATGAACAAGAGAAATATGACGCAATCTGGGAGGGATGGGAAGAACAGGCCAAGGTAATAGAAATTGAAATACAAGCTAGGAAAAACGAAGGGGACTGAAGTAAAAAGACGGGGAGGAGACCACAGCCTGGGCAACCTATTCGGGGAAGGTATAAGCTTGTGTTTTTAAAAATTAGTAATGTACAAGGCAAAGCTGAATACAAACTTGATGGATGCTTGTTGTGGGGGGAGAGGGGCGCTATCGGCGGCCATGGACCATTGGGTTGTGGAGCAGATTAAAACCTTTTAAAGGTTTTCCTCCTTTTTTTTTTTTTTTTTTATCTCACAAATATAAGACAAATCACACATAAGGCAGACATAAGGAAGGGGTATAAGGAGAAAATAAAATAACATATAGATGGAGTGGTATGCAGGGGAAGGAGGGGTGGGAGGAGGGGAGAAGTAATGGGGGGAGGCTGAGAAGGGAAACTTGAGATAGGAACACGGACGGTGGAAATCGGGACATGCACTTTTTTATAAAAAACACTTAGGGAGGAATGAGTCCCCTCCCCCTAATTAAATAAACACACAGGGATACACGTGTGCATGTATGTGCAGGCGTATGTGTATGTATGTGCATGTGTGTATGTATATGTATATATATATATATATATGTGTGTATGTATGTATATGTATGTGTGTATGTATGTATGTATGTATATATATATATATACTCATCAAGATATTTATCCTATTTTTATTTTCTTATTTTATTTATTTTTTTTTTTTTTTTTTTCACAACAAATTCAAGAAAACCACATTTGAGTAAGGAAGCACAAGGAGGGGAAGGTTGAGGGGGATGATGGGAGACTTAGAATCGTAGGGGAAGACTGCAGGACACACACACTTTCATAAGGAATAATTTTAGACACCTTTATTCGGCAGAGGGGATGACACTAAGGACACGTAGGAAAAAACCAACTCCCAACACTTAGGGGAGAGGTATTACAACACCTGAATTAAAGAACTTGAACTGTTTCAGTCTTTTTTTTTTTTTTTTTTTCTCCTCTCTCTCTGCCAGCACATCCCTACGGGGACGGGGGCCGCCGGAAGGGCCAATCTCCAGACCACGGGGGTATTAAATGATGGGACAGACTAATGAAATGTAATCAGCAAAATGTAAATGGTATAAATAAAATTATTAATAAAGACTTAATTATAAAAAAAAAACACACTAGAAGTCCTGTGGGTGCTTATGCAAAGAAAATAGAGGAGCTCTGTGTGATGCCACTAACACACTAGAAGTCCTGTGGGTGCTTATGCAAAGAAAATAGAGGAGCTCTGTGTGATGCCACTAACACACTAGAAGTCCTGTGGGTGCTGCTGAGAAGAATATATAGGAGCTCTGTGTGATGCCACTAACACACTAGAAGTCCTATGGGTGCTTCTGCAAAGAAAATAGAGGAGCTCTGTGTGATGCCACTAACACACTAGAAGTCCTGTGGGTGCTTATGCAAAGAAAATAGAGGAGCTCTGTGTGATGCCACTAACACACTAGAAGTCCTGTGGGTGCTGCTGAGAAGAATATATAGGAGCTCTGTGTGATGCCACTAACACACTAGAAGTCCTATGGGTGCTTCTGCAAAGAAAATAGAGGAGCTCTGTGTGATGCCACTAACACACTAGAAGTCCTGTGGGTGCTTATGCAAAGAAAATAGAGGAGCTCTGTGTGATGCCACTAACACACTAGAAGTCCTGTGGGTGCTTATGCAAAGAAAATAGAGGAGCTCTGTGTGATGCCACTAACACACTAGAAGTCCTGTGGGTGCTTATGCAAAGAAAATAGAGGAGCTCTGTGTGATGCCACTAACACACTAGAAGTCCTGTGGGTGCTGCTGAGAAGAATATATAGGAGCTCTGTGTGATGCCACTAACACACTAGAAGTCCTATGGGTGCTTCTGCAAAGAAAATAGAGGAGCTCTGTGTGATGCCACTAACACACTAGAAGTCCTGTGGGTGCTTATGCAAAGAAAATAGAGGAGCTCTGTGTGATGCCACTAACACACTAGAAGTCCTGTGGGTGCTGCTGAGAAGAATATATAGGAGCTCTGTGTGATGCCACTAACACACTAGAAGTCCTATGGGTGCTTCTGCAAAGAAAATAGAGGAGCTCTGTGTGATGCCACTAACACACTAGAAGTCCTGTGGGTGCTTCTGCAAAGAAAATAGAGGAGCTCTGTGTGATGCCACTAACACACTAGAAGTCCTGTGGGTGCTGCTGAGAAGAATATATAGGAGCTCTGTGTGATGCCACTAACACACTAGAAGTCCTATGGGTGCTTCTGCAAAGAAAATAGAGGAGCTCTGTGTGATGGGACTAACACACTTCAAGTCCTATAGGTGCTTCTGGGAAGAAAATAAAGGTCTGTGTGATGGGACTAACACACTTCAAGTCCTATAGTTGCTTCTGGGAACAAAATATAGGATCTCTGTGTGATGGGACTAACACACTTCAAGTCCTATAGGTGCCTCTGGGAACAAAATATAGCTCTGTGTGTGTGATGGGACTAACACACTTCAAGTCCTATAGGTGCTTCTGGGAACAAAATATAGCTCTGTGTGTGTGATGGGACTAACACACTTCAAGTCCTATAGGTGCTTCTGGGAAGAAAATATAGCTCTGTGTGTGTGATGGGACTAACACACTTCAAGTCCTATAGGTGCTTCTGGGAACAAAATATAGCTCTGTGTGTGTGATGGGACTAACACACTTCAAGTCCTATAGGTGCTTCTGGGAACAAAATATAGCTCTGTGTGTGTGATGGGACTAACACACTTCAAGTCCTATAGGTGCTTCTGGGAACAAAATATAGCTCTGTGTGTGTGATGGGACTAACACACTTCAAGTCCTATAGGTGCTTCTGGGAACAAAATATAGCTCTGTGTGTGTGATGGGACTAACACACTTCAAGTCCTATAGGTGCTTCTGGGAAGAAAATATAGCTCTGTGTGTGTGATGGGACTAACACACTTCAAGTCCTATAGGTGCTTCTGGGAACAAAATATAGCTCTGTGTGTGTGATGGGACTAACACACTTCAAGTCCTATAGGTGCTTCTGGGAAGGAAATAAAGGTCTGTGTGTGTGATGGGACTAACACACTTCAAGTCCTATAGGTGCTTCTGGGAACAAAATATAGCTCTGTGTGTGTGATGGGACTAACACACTTCAAGTCCTATAGGTGCTTCTGGGAACAAAATATAGCTCTGTGTGTGTGATGGGACTAACACACTTCAAGTCCTAGAGGTGCTTCTGGGAACAAAATATAGCTCTGTGTGTGTGATGGGACTAACACACTTCAAGTCCTATAGGTGCTTCTGGGAACAAAATATAGCTCTGTGTGTGTGATGGGACTAACACACTTCAAGTCCTATAGGTGCTTCTGGGAACAAAATATAGCTCTGTGTGTGTGATGGGACTAACACACTTCAAGTCCTATAGGTGCTTCTGGGAACAAAATATAGCTCTGTGTGTGTGATGGGACTAACACACTTCAAGTCCTATAGGTGCTTCTGGGAACAAAATATAGCTCTGTGTGTGTGATGGGACTAACACACTTCAAGTCCTATAGGTGCTTCTGGGAAGAAAATATAGCTCTGTGTGTGTAATGGGACTAACACACTTCAAGTCCTATAGGTGCCTCTGGGAACAAAATATAGCTCTGTGTGTGTGATGGGACTAACACACTTCAAGTCCTATAGGTGCTTCTGGGAAGAAAATATAGCTCTGTGTTTGTGATGGGACTAACACACTTCAAGTCCTATAGGTGCTTCTGGGAACAAAATATAGCTCTGTGTGTGTGATGGGACTAACACACTTCAAGTCCTATAGGTGCTTCTGGGAACAAAATATAGCTCTGTGTGTGTGATGGGACTAACACACTTCAAGTCCTATAGGTGCCTCTGGGAACAAAATATAGCTCTGTGTGTGTGATGGGACTAACACACTTCAAGTCCTATAGGTGCTTCTGGGAAGGAAATAAAGGTCTGTGTGATGGGACTAACACACTTCAAGTCCTATAGGTGCTTCTGGGAACAAAATATAGCTCTGTGTGTGTGATGGGACTAACACACTTCAAGTCCTATAGGTGCTTCTGGGAACAAAATATAGCTCTGTGTGTGTGATGGGACTAACACACTTCAAGTCCTATAGGTGCTTCTGGGAAGAAAATATAGCTCTGTGTGTGTAATGGGACTAACACACTTCAAGTCCTATAGGTGCCTCTGGGAACAAAATATAGCTCTGTGTGTGTGATGGGACTAACACACTTCAAGTCCTATAGGTGCTTCTGGGAAGAAAATATAGCTCTGTGTTTGTGATGGGACTAACACACTTCAAGTCCTATAGGTGCTTCTGGGAACAAAATATAGCTCTGTGTGTGTGATGGGACTAACACACTTCAAGTCCTATAGGTGCTTCTGGGAACAAAATATAGCTCTGTGTGTGTGATGGGACTAACACACTTCAAGTCCTATAGGTGCCTCTGGGAACAAAATATAGCTCTGTGTGTGTGATGGGACTAACACACTTCAAGTCCTATAGGTGCTTCTGGGAAGGAAATAAAGGTCTGTGTGATGGGACTAACACACTTCAAGTCCTATAGGTGCTTCTGGGAACAAAATATAGCTCTGTGTGTGTGATGGGACTAACACACTTCAAGTCCTATAGGTGCTTCTGGGAACAAAATATAGCTCTGTGTGTGTGATGGGACTAACACACTTCAAGTCCTATAGGTGCTTCTGGGAAGAAAATATAGCTCTGTGTGTGTAATGGGACTAACACACTTCAAGTCCTATAGGTGCCTCTGGGAACAAAATATAGCTCTGTGTGTGTGATGGGACTAACACACTTCAAGTCCTATAGGTGCTTCTGGGAAGAAAATATAGCTCTGTGTGTGTGATGGGACTAACACACTTCAAGTCCTATAGGTGCTTCTGGGAACAAAATATAGCTCTGTGTGTGTGATGGGACTAACACACTTCAAGTCCTATAGGTGCTTCTGGGAAGAAAATATAGCTCTGTGTGTGTGATGGGACTAACACACTTCAAGTCCTATAGGTGCTTCTGGGAACAAAATATAGGAGCTCTGCCTGCCTGCCACGAACACACTACAAGTCCTATAGGTGCTTCTGGGAACAAAATATAGGAGCTCTGCCTGCCTGCCACGAACACACTACAAGTCCTATAGGTGCTTCTGGGAACAAAATATAGGAGCTCTGCCTGCCTGCCACGAACACACTACAAGTCCTATAGGTGCTTCTGGTAACAAAATATAGGAGCTCTGCCTGCCTGCCACGAACACACTACAAGTCCTATAGGTGCTTCTGGTAACAAAATATAGGAGCTCTGCCTGCCTGCCACGAACACACTACAAGTCCTATAGGTGCTTCTGGTAACAAAATATAGGAGCTCTGCCTGCCTGCCACGAACACACTACAAGTCCTATAGGTGCTTCTGGTAACAAAATATAGGAGCTCTGCCTGCCTGCCACGAACACACTACAAGCCCCTCTTTCTCAATCAATCTTTGTAACTGAATCTATCTAACTCAATCTCTGTAAGTGAATCTCTCTACCTAACTAAATCCAGCAGAGTGTCACAGAATCAGCCTGCTCAATCTGCGCCGGAACAGCATGTGACCGGCGCAGACGGCGTGGCGGCCTTTTATAGGGGGGGGCGTGTACTACAGCCCCTGAGCTGTAATTGGCTACAGGCGTCCTGCCTGTAGCCAATTATGGCTCTTCGAGTTTCCGGGGCTGTGATTGGCCAAGCATGCGGGGTCACAGTGCATGCTTGGCCAATCATCAGCCAGCAATGCACTGCGCCGGCCGCGCCGGCCGCAATGCATTGCGGGGCCGCTCGCATCACACGAACGTGATGCGAGCGGCCAAAATAGTTCTGGGCTCGCCGAGCGAGCGAACGCCCGGTGCTCGATGCGAACGTGGGTTCGCATCGAGCACCGGGCCCATCCCTACTGGTGATGATCCAAGACTGATTCATCTTTATGAAGGTCAGTCGATCAACTGAGTCGGTGGACAGGCGCACCCTGTGATCGGTGACAAAGCCTCCAGCAGCACTGAATGTGCGTTCCAAAAGAACGCCGGATGCAGGACAGGCCAGTAGCTCAATTGCATACTGTGCAAGCTCTGGTCAGTGATCCATCCTCAAGACCCAGTAAGCCAGAGGATTTTCGGTGGGAAAGGTGTCCAAGTCTGACCTTGCCCCTAGGTATTCCTGCACCATGTATATCAGACGCTGGCGATGGTTGCTGGAACCGATCATACCTTGGGGCTGCGGACTAAAAAATTGTCTGAACGCATCGGTCAGATGGCCACCTTCTCCACCGCTCCTTCTGCTACTGACCGAAGCCTCAGAAACTCGTTGTCAAGGACCAGGAGTTTGTAACCTCCCAGTTTCTGGGAACGCATTGCACAGACCTTTCTGCAAGGCCTCCCGGAGATGTCTCATCCTCTGCTCCCTCTGCGATGGCAAGATAAGGTCCACAACCTTACCCTTGTACCGTGGATCAAGGAGAGTGGCCAGTCAGTAAAGGTCCCTCTCCTTGATCCGAAGAATACGAGGATCCTTCCGCAGGCTTTGCAGGACTCCTCCTCTTCCTGCCTCTGTTCTGCCTCAAGTGCCCTGTCCATTATTCCAAGCAGCGTATGCTCCAACAGGTGGACAAGAGGTACAGTGTCACTGATGCATGCACTTTCACTGCTCACCATCCTCATGGCCTCCTCAAATGGTGACAGGACAGTGCATGCATCCCTGATCATGCCCCACTGGCGTTGTGAAAAAAATCCGAGCTCCCCTGACCCTGTCCTGGTGCCGTATTCGCACAGGTACTCATTGATGGCCTTCTGCTGCATGTGCAGTCGCTGCAGCATGGCCAAAGTTGAGTTCCACCTGGTGGGCATGTCACATATAAGGCGGTTCTTGGGCAGGTTCAACTCCTTTTGCAGCTCAGCCAGCCGAGCACTGGCATTATATGATCGGCGGAAATGCACACAGACTTTCCTGGCCTGCCTCAGGACATCCTGTAAGCCTGGGTACCTGCCCAAGAACCGCTACACCACCAGGTTAAGGACATGAGCAACACAGGGCACATGGGTCAGTTGTCCCCGTCGCAGGGCAGAGAGGAGGTTGGTGCCATTGTCACATACCACCATTCCTGGCTTAAGCTGGCGTGGCGTCAACCACCTCTCGGCCTGCACCTGCAGAGCTGACAGAACCTCTGCCCCAGTGTGGCTCCTGTCCCCCAAACACACCAGCGCAAGCACGGCATGGCATCTTTTTGCCTGCGTACTTGCATAGCCCCTTGAACGCCTACGGAGCACCGCTGGTTCCGAGGACAAAGGACAGGAAGAGGCCATGGAGGAAGAAGAAGAGGAGGGGGTGGATGAGAGAGGTGTGTCACAACCAGTAGTAGCATTTTGGAGGCGTGGTGGTGGAACAACCTTCAACACTACTGCACCTTGCCCTGCATCTTTCCCAGCTGCCAATAGAGTGACCCAATGGGCCGTGAAAGATAGGTAACGTCCCTGTCCATGCCTGCTGGACCATGAGTCAGCGGTAATATGCACATTACCGCTGACTGCCCTGTCCAGCGAGGCATGGACATTGCCTTCCACATGCCGGTAGAGAGCCGTAATCACCTTCCATGAGAAAAAGTGGCATTTGGGAACCTGCCATTGAGGAACCGCACATTGCACAAACTCACGGAAGGGGGCCGAGTCTACCAACTGAAAAGGCAGCAGTTGAAGTGCTGGCAATTTAGTCAAGCTAGCATTCAACCGCTGGGCATGTGGATGGCTGGGAGTGAACTTCTTTTGACGGTCCAGCAGCTGGGGCAGGGAAATTTGCCTGGTACAATCAGACATCAGTGTACTGCTAGCAGATTGCCCGCAAGTACTTGGTTGTGACACACCTAATTCTACACCTTCATTCCTCTCAGTGCAGCTTTCAGAGAGGACTGAAGGTCTAGTGGGGTTGGAGATCCCAGCTGATGAGGAGCAAGGAGAGGTCCGCTTTGTTCTTTGGTATGGGTATTTAAGGTACGCTTGCCAATAAGCTGCATGGCAGGTCAACATATGTTTGGTCAAGCATGTGGTGCCCAAGCGGCTGATGTTTTGGCCACGCGAGATACACTTGAGACATATGTTGCAAATGGCAGCGGTGCGATCTGATGCACTCGTCTCAAAAAAGGCCCACACCAAAGAACTTCTGGAATAATGCGCAGAGGCAGTGCCCTGCACAGGCGGAGCTCTGTGGTGTGATTCAGTTGGTGTGGTGCCCTTAAGCTGGCCCCCGGAGGGCATCCTGCCTCATTGGAGATGTGCCTCCTCCTCCTCTCTCCTATCAGGCACCCACGTGGAGTCAGTGACCTCATTATCCCCTCCCTCTTCACCACTGGAGCAAACCTGGCAGTATTCTGCAGCTGGTGGAACATGACTGCCAGATTGCTGTCCTTGAGCATCCCCTCTCTCTGCACTCACGCTACTGCCTTCCTCTAGCTGGGTATCATAATCAGAACCTTCAAAACGCTGGGCATCCTCCTGGAGCATGTACCCAACACTGTGGTCAAACACTCAAGAGGACATGGTGGGTCTATGGAAGGAGTGACTGATGACATTGAGACTAGGGAAGAGGACGCGTTGGCAGCTGCTTTGCCAGTACCCTGAGCCTGGGTGAGAGAGGATGAGGAGGATGAGGAGGGGTTGGTCATCCACTCTACCAAGCCTTCGGCATGATGCTGCTCAACCTGTCCAGCTGCCGAAAATAAGGACAAGCGTGTCCCATGGCCACGTGCTGATGGCGATGCACCGCGTCCACGACCAGCACTGTTGCCTCTAGACACAGAGCCTGCTTGCCCTCGTTTATTGGCTTGTGACTGTCTGCCTCTCCTTGTTGGCCTTCCAGACATACTAATGGCCTGCATGGAGATGGGAAAACCATCAAATAATGGTCACTTCAGGTGTATGCTGTGCAGAAGGCACACTACACCCACTGAATATTAGGCAGATGCCTGTGTTGCACAACTGAACTACACAACACCAGCAATGAGGGGGTAGATTCAGGTGTATGCTGTGCAGGAGGCACACTACACTCACTGAATATTAGGCAGATGCCTGTGTTGCACAAATCAAGCTACACAACACCTGCAATGAGGGGGTAGATTCAGGTGTATGCTGTGCAGGAGGCACACTACACTCACTGAAGATTAGGCAGATGCCTGTGTTGCACAAATCAACTACACAACACCAGCAATGGGGGGGTAGATTCAGGTTTATGCTGTGCAGGAGGCACACTACACTCACTGAAGATTAGGCACTAGGTTAAAAAGCACAGCTGACACTGACACTGTCCCTGCCTAGCCTGCTCTCTCCCTGAACACTACACCCACTGTAACAGCACTATCTAAAGAAGTAAAGCACAGCTGACACTGTCCCTGCCTATCCTGCTCTCTATGAACGCCGCAACACACTACACAAGGCTGCCGCGCTGGCGGCCTTATATAGTGTGGGGCGTGTATTATACCCCCCTGAGCTATAATTGGCCACAGGCATCCTGCCTGTAGCCAATTATGGCTCTCCTTGCTGCCGGCGCTGTGATTGGCCAAGCATGCAGGGTCACAGTGCATGCTTGGCCAATCATCAGCCAGCAATGCACTGCGACTGGCGCAGTGCATTGTTGGCCATTCGTATCACACGAATTTGATGTAAACGGCCCACAAAGTTCAGGCTTTGACGAACGGCCGATGTTCGATTCGAACATAGGTTTGAATCGAACACCGAGCTCATCCCTACTTGTCAAATACGTTTTTTTCTTTTGCACTGGTACATGTTCCCAAGGGCTATGTGCAGAATATGAGCATTTTAGATTTGACACATTAAGCTCCCATTGATTCCCCAACGAGGTATGCAAATTTCTTTGAAGTTCACCAAACCCTGCTTGTACTGAACCCATAGCAGTTCGGCTTGTCGCTGCTAAAAACCATATTGTGGGGGATCATCCACTCTTTTCCATTCCAGCCTGGGCATAGGCAGGTCTCCTTAAGCCTCGTACACACAATCGTATTTTCCGATGGGAAATGTGTGATGACAGGCTGTTGGCGGAAAATTTGACCATGTGTACGCTCCATCGGACAATTGTTGTTGTGTCCCTTGTCAACTTTACATTGTATTTTTTTAAATGTAACTGCCTACTACCAAAATGTAATTTTAAGTAAAACACAAAGGCAAGTATCATTCTACACAATTTTTTTATTGTGCATTAAAAAAAGAAAACAAAAAAAAAAAAATTAGACATGCTATCTGCCAATAGACCTTAACCAAAAAGTGCATTCTATGCATCCAAAAATATAGAAAATATACCAAATCAAATCATTATTCAACTAAAAAAATAATGTCAAAGCAATAACTCCAAGGCCAATAATAAATAACATGTTTTCTCGTCCGATCCGGTAATATGTCTGGTTGACGAATGGCCTTTCAGAAACAAACTGAAAAGCACGAAATGAAAAGCGTGAACTGAAAAGCACTAAATGAAAAGCACAAAAAGAAAAGTGTGAATCAACACTCACCAAACTTCTACTAACACGAATATAGCAGAAGGAGCCCAAAGGGTGGTGCTAAAGAGCTGAAAAAACATGTAGTACGTCACTACGTTCGTGATTGTTGGCCAACAATTGTGTGCTGTGTGTATGCAAGACAAGTATGGGCCAACGCCCTTTGAACAATAGTCCACGGTTTTGTTGGCCAACAATCCGATCATGTATATGAGGCTTAAGACACACTGGGGCTGATTTACCAAGATGAATGTGCTGCGCCGGTTCATGCCACAATTGGTGCGCCAGATAAATTATTACTTGAGCGTATGAACCGGCGCACACATAAGCGCAACACATAATATACCGGCGCACCGCGAATAGCGCACGCCGTTATCATTAACAGTCCATTCACACACGGGCAACACGACTTCCAGCGCAACTTACAACACGACTTGGGGCGACTTTACAACACGACTTCCAGCGTAACTTACAACACGACTTGGGGCGACTTACAACACGACTTTGGCCAGGCGACTTTAATTTTTAAAAAAATGGCGTGGGGGTCCCCCTCAAAATCCATACCAGACCCTTATCCGAGAATGCAACCTGGCAGGCCGCAGGAAAAGAGGGGGGGACGAGAGAGCGCCCCCCCTCCTGAACTGTACCAGGCCACATGCCCTCAACATTGGGAGGATGTCCCCTCCAAAGCACCTTGTCCCCATGTTGATGAGGACAAGGGCCTCATCCCCACAACCCTGGCCGTTGGTTGTGGGGGTCTGCGGGCGGGGGGCTTATCAGAATCTGGAAGGCCCCTTTAACAAGGGGACCCCCAGATCCCGGCCTCCCCCCCTGTGTGAAATGGTAAGGGGGTACAAAAGTACCCCTACCATTTCACCAAAAAAGGTGACAAAAGAGTTAAAAATGACAGGAGACAGTCTTTGACAATTCCTTTATTAAAGTATTCTTTCTTCTGGTCTTCTTCCTTTCTTCATCCTTCCGTTTCTTCATCTTCTTCCTCCATCTTCTTCTTCCTCCGATCCGATTCTTCTTCCATGCGTCAGAGAGGGGCAGGGTCACCGGGTGGCCCCGCCCTCCGTTATATAAGACCTGTCAGAAGAAGAGACACATCACACAGAGGGAGCCTCCCATTGCGCGGAGCAGTCCACCAAAGAAGAAGAGACGCCATGGAGGAAGATGCCGGACGAGAACACCGGATCAAGAAGCGGATCGGAGGAAGAAGAAGATGAAGAAGAAGAGAAGCGTCACACAGCGGGAGCCTCCCATTGCGCGGAGCGGCCCGACAAAGAAGAAGAGACACCGTGGAGGAAGATGCCGGACGAGAACACCAGAGCAAGAAGAAGAGGATCGGAGGAAGAAGAAGATGGAGGAAGAAGATGAAGAAACGGAAGGATGAAGAAAAAAAGACCAGAAGAAAGAAAACTTTAATAAAGGAGTTGTCAAAGACTGTCTCCTGTCATTTTTAAGTCTTTTGTCACCTTTTTTGGTGAAATGGTAGGGGTACTTTTGTACCCCCTTACCATTTCACACAGAGGGGGAGGCCGGGATCTGGGGGTCCCCTTGTTAAAGGGGGCCTCCAGATTCCGATAAGCCCCCGCCCGCAGACCCCCACAACCAACGGCCAGGGTTGTGGGGATGAGGCCCTTGTCCTCATAAACATGGGTCTGGTATGGATTTTGAGGGGGACCCCCCACGCCATTTTTTTTTTGGCGCAGGGTTCCCCTTAATATCCATACCAGACCTGAAGGGCCACGCATTTTTTTTCTTCATTTTTTTAATTTATTAATGCTTACATGACCTGTGTTCAAATAGCCTTTAAAAAACCCATAGAAGTGAACCAGTGCAAAAAAAAGTTGAGATGTGCGCCCATTCAACTTATGCAAATGAATCTACGTGGCTTGACATTTACTAAGATTTTGCTGGCGCAGTGAACCAGAGCACATAAACGGGAGCAAATGCTGCTCGCGCATGCGCAGTACATAAATTGACCTCACGTAGTTACAAGTGTATTTGCAGGCGCAGCAAGCCTGCTCAGAGAAAGTTTGTTTTCCGTTCTATTTTGGGAATATTTGTTAGTTAGACAGTCATAGCTATACTTCCTCACATCACCCACATCACCTCCATCACCTCCATAATATTGCCACTTCCAGATTCTTCGTTATAGTAAATCGGGAATGAGTAAATACGAAAACGCCCATTGCGCAGTGGCGTGCGCCACAACTCAAGGCACAAATGCTTGGTAAATCAACCCTACTGGGTGTTATGGACCTTTGGAACCACTTAAGGTATGATAAATACGTGATCACCCCCGGAGGTCCCCAAACTTGCCTAACCAGCACCAACATGAGTCCGTCCCATATCTTCCACAGGCCTTATGGCAATAAACCCCAGTAGCAGCCTCACCCAGCAGAAGTCCATGGTATGCTCCCATCTTGGGGCTGGGAAAGATAACAGGAAGCCTTTTACCTTGTTTACTGAACCAGCTGATTTACATATTTAGATACTTTAATCTTCCTTTTCCAGTACTGGGCTGCAAGCACTTCATGTGCTGGGCATAGCCATGTATAGTGGCCTAGTTATGTGCTGAGCTGGATGTCCACCATGTCCAACAGATGGAGACCATACAGCCAAACATACTGCTGAGATGCTACACAGCTGTTTTACATCTTGCAACTTCAAAAGATCATTTTTATTATCTTGTAAAAAATAAATGTACACTTAGCAAATAAAATTGCCAAAGGAGCACACAATGAATGATGAGTCTCCTGAGGGACACAAAGAGGTTGATTCACTAAAACTGGAGAGTGCAAAATCTGGTGCAGCTCTGCATGGTAGCCAATCAGCTTCTAACTTCAGCTTGTTCAATTAAGCTTTGACAGAAAAAAAACTTGGAAGCTAATTGGCTTCTATGCAGAGCTACACCAGACTTTCCACTCTACAGCATTAGTAAATCAACCCCATAGGGTTCTTGTTGACTTTTGAGACTATATAAAGTTTGGCTGTAATAGGGGATTTCTCAGTCTGAAAATACAGTATCTTTATCAGTTAAATTTACCTAAGATGCTGCAATTATTATCTGTGTCTATGTTTATCTTTATGTTAACCTCAAAGGTAGGATTAGAACTCAATTTCTTATACACATCTGCCTCAGATGGATGCCTCCAGATCTCATGGGCATAGACAATAGACATGTGCATTCATTTTCGTCCAAATGCATTTTCGTCCAAATTTCGGGTATTTTCGTTATCGTTTTACCAAACGATAACGAACGTGAAGAATCTGAAAACTGAAAGATCCGACATAAACAAATGCTTTATTTTCATTTTCGTTGTGACAACAGTTCGATATAGAGAGGAGATTCAACATGACGCTGCCAATAGCGATCTGTGTCCATCGAACCTGTGGTCGAATGTGCCTAACCTTAGTTCTATTAGTTCAAGATTATTCTACATAGAGAGAAAAGATTTTAGATAGAGAGAAAAGATTCGACATTATAGAGACAATAGCAAAAAAGGTTGAATGTGCCTATCCTAACTCTATTAGTCCAAGATTCGACATGAAGATTCGACAAAGCAGGCGCCGCGAGGAGATATTTATGGTCAAATGCTCCGCCCATAGGCTATAGAAGAATTCTAATGTTGGTTGACTAGTAATAATAATTAATAAATATAATCATTACTAGTGTCATACAAAATTAGAATTCTACTATAGCTTGTAGGCGGCACATTTGACCGGAAATGTACGATTGCCGCGTCGTACAATTTAGCTGCTCCGTCGAATCTTCTTAGAACATTCAACAGACACCATAAGCCTTCAATGACAGATTCAACCTTAATTATTTCGGATTTTTGGACGAATGCATTTTTTAACGAAACAAAATAAATAAAAAATAATTTCGGGAGTAACTAAATAAATGTATTTTTCTGACAAAAACTAAATTCCAAAACGAAATATTTCAGTGTGCATATGTCTAATAGACAACAGAGTAATTTACAGTATAACTACTGAGCCCCCCCTTATCTGCAGCTTTTACTATTATTTCATATTTTTAGTCTACCAACTTTAGGCTCTCTAAAGGTATTTTCAGAAACAAATGCAATAAAAAGTTCAAATGTTGTAGGAGGTATAGTGGAACCTACAGTGCCTTTGAAAAAGTATTCATACCCCTTGAAATTTTCCACATTTTGTCATGTTACAACCAAAAATGTAAATGTATTTTGTTGGGATTTTATGTGATAGACCAATGCAAAGTGGCACATAATTGTGAAGTGGAAGGAAAATTATAAATGTTTTTCAAAACCTTTGATTGACAGTAGTGGGAGCCAATGCCATCTCAGCCAATGAGTAGGGGAGTACAGGATGGCCGAGACATTCCTACAACATCACTGGAGCTAGAGGGACCTCAGGTAAGTATAAGGGGCGCTGAGGGAGACTGCTGCACAGAGAAGGCTTTTTATATTAATGCATAGAAAACATTAAGATAAAAAAACCTTCTTACTTTACAACCACTTTAACAACTTTAAGACCGGGCCTTTTTCTGACATTTGTTGTTTCCAATTTTTTTTTTTTTATTATTTCTTGTTAAATGTAACCCTGATGTAAGTGGGAGGTTTGGTGAGCAGAAACCCCCTTACATCAGAGTTCTCCTTTACATCAGAGCCCACAGTATTCCCCCTTAAAAAAAAATGTTTCCGTGCACCACTAAAGTGTTCGGGTTTGGCTTGAAGAAAAGTGATTGATGATGGATTTACATTGAGGGACATTTATTTTTTACTTTTTAATAAAGGAATTGGCAAAAAATGTCTCTTGTGTGTATTACTTTTTGCCACTTTTTTGGTGAATAGAGTAGAGGTACGATGTACCCAAAACTCATTCACATTGGGGGGCAGAATCTGGGCCCCCCCCTTGTTATAGGGGGCTTTCAGATTCCGATAAGTCCCCTGCCCACAGACCCCGACAACCACAGCCCATTGTTTTCGGGAAGAGGCCCTTGGGGTGGAGGGGCACAAGGTGCTTTGGGGTGGAGGGGCTGCCCAAATGCTGCTCACTCGCCCCCCCTCTTTCCTAATCTGCCAGGCTGCATTCCCAGATAAGGGTTTGGTATGGATTTCGGGGGGCCCCCATGCCATTTAAATAAAAAATGCCATTGGGGTTCCTCTCCAAATCCATACCTAACCCAAATGGCCTGGTATTGACTGGGGGGGGTGCTGTTTTTATCTTTATTTTGTCAATATCCGGATGCCGGCAATTTTAACCACAACTTATTTTAAATGGGATTTGACTTGTTTTATTTTTCTTTAGAAATAAAATTTTTGCTGCAGCATGTTTTATGCATGCTACAGATACGTCACTTTAAAGGCCCATTAAGGGGACCCCCCAGGCACTATATTTAAAGTAATTGTTTATTTTTGCACTTTAAGCATAATTAAAAAATGCTTAAAGTGTACTGCTCCTTCAAAAACGATTATTTAAAAAAAATGTATTAGAATTTTTATTGATACATGTCCCCCAGGGTAGTACCCAGACCCCTTTTATGGCAAATTACGTGCATATAAGCCTTCAAAATGGGCACTTTTCCGTTTCAGCTCCCATAGACTTCAATGGGGTTCGCCGTTTTGGTTTAGAACATTTCCCCTGGTCGGGAGTTCTGCTGCAAACCGAACAGGGGGGTGTTCTACCCATCCTTAATTGTCAGTTTAAAACATCTGTAATTACTAAAAAGACATAAGTCAGAAAAAGAACTCTGTAGGCTTCATCCAGTTGTCAGTGACATTTTTGTTATAGATTGATATTGGTGATTAACTCACCCACTGGTTTTTACAATCACTTGAGGGCTTCAAAAGCAGCACAATTCTTGATCTTCTTCCCAACACCACTGCTCTGAAGCCAAAAAAGGCATTTAGGCTCTAACAGTTTTAGTGTAGAGGTAAGGGTGGCCTGACCCCTAAAATAACCCGTCTTGTTAGCAATCCAGGTTGTTAGAACTTTGATGTCTTAGCAGATTTGATAAGACCACGCCACATTTCTAGATATGTCTCTTTTAGTTTTGAATTGCTTGCTATGATAAAGGCTGGGCTGATCAAGTGGGTTGACTTACCCACTGGTTTTTAACAACACTTGGGGGCTTCAACAGTAGAACTTTTCTTTGTCTTTTCCCCACCATACCAAGGGTGGTCTGACCCCTAAAATTACCCCTCCAGTTAGCAATCCACATTGTTAGAACTTTGATGTCTAAGCACATGTTGTAAGACCATGCCACATTTCTAGACACGTCTCTTTAGGCGTTGAATTGCTTGCTATGATAAAGGCTGGGCCGATCAAGTGGGTTGACTTACCCACTGGTTTTTAACTTGAGGGTTCAACAGTAGAACCTTTCTGTGTCTTTTCCTCACCACCATTGCTGTGAAGTCAATAAAGTCACTTTGAATGCACCAGTTTTGGAGGAAAGCGCCTTTGTGATGGTTTGAGCAGGTGGATGTGGACAGAAAAATATTTCATACCTCAGGAGTAAGGGTGGCCTGATCCTTACAATAAGCCCTTTTGCTAGCAATCCAGGTTGCTAGAACTTTGATGTCTTAGCACATGCTGTAAGACCATGCCACATTTCTAGACATGCCTCTTTTAGTTTTCAATTGCTTGCTATGATAAAGGCTGAATGGAGTAAAGTGGGAGAGTTCATTACAATGCTGCTGAATATTTTCCAGGTGCTGCCTCTAGGCTGTGATTCAGATGCAGTAAAACACACACCTATAAAATATGCCACATGATAGAACAAGAAGAGGACCATACTCTTTACAACATGGAAGTTGACCTCTAAATGTGGGTTTCTACAGCTTGTCCCACTGCTTCTCATCTGTATGCAGGGCAGGTCACTGATTAAAATGGCAGGTATGCCTAAAGTTATTAAAAGGGCAGGATGCCTAAAATAGCATGATTATTCTTTATTGGTGCAAATAGTTATTTTTTTTTTTTTTTCCCAGGTCCCAACAACAATGTTGGATGACATGAATGACATCTGCATTTAGTACATCAAATGCTCATATAGGTGAATGCAATAGATTTTTTAGCAATCACAAACCCATGAAATGGTCACTCTTGTGTTAAATTGAGCCCTCACCAAACCAATCTGATCTTGTTATGCTAACAATGTATGTAGACTGATATTTTTCCCTATTTGCCTGTCCACCACACAGCACCCCCCCCCCCCCATGTTGAGGGCATGTGTCCTGATATGGTCCGCGGGAGGTGCTCTTGCTCCCCCCTTTCCTGACCTGACGGGCTTGGGGAGGATCCCCACGCAGTTTTTTTCCATTTTGTCAGGGGATTTCCCTTTCAAGATCCAAATCAAAGGGCCTGGTATGGATCTTGGGAGGGACCCCACAACCTTTTTTTTTTGTCGGAATTTCCCTTCAAGATCCTCAGAGCACACGTCGCACCACAAGTTGGATCATCATGATCTGACTTGGATGCGACTTATAATCAAATCAGTAAGCTGAAAGTCAGATCAGTAGATGGCTTTCATAGGGAACCATTGATCTAACACGGTTAAACGCGCATTAATGCCAATGCAAAAAGCTACTAAAAGCGTGTTTTACAGCTCGTTTTGTTCTAACGCCCATGTACATGAGGTCTAATCACTGCAGGGAACTTCTACAGTCAGTGTTACAGGCCAATCTTCCACTGTGTATATTACTAGTGGTCTGGCCTACATGAAGTTAATGATCCTACCATGGACACTATTACCATTTCAGAGAGCACCTGGCCTGCCCACCAGCTGTGATATGCTTGGGTTTCCAAAGGCCACTGTTGAGGTCTATGATGGTTTTAATCCAAGAAGAAACCTAAAAGCTGCCATGCACCTAATCAAACATCTGCCATCAACCTGAGGTTCTTAGTGCTTTTAGTACCATACATCCTACCCCAGCCCCTACGTAGTTTGCTCCAGGAGAAACCTTAACAGATTTAGGTCTCACAGAGTAATAGGGAGGAATTTTCTGCAGTAGTGTCTAGAAGGAAGAGATAAGTGAATGAACTTTCTGGAAGAGGGTAACTGAGAAGGACTTGAAAGAACCATCCTGCTGCCTTCTGGTCAGTTTCCTGTTTGTTCCGTGCCTAAAGGACAGAGCAGAGAAGCTGCTTTTTGTCAGCCTAAGATCACCAAGAAGAACAGACTGCTGCATTGTACGTGCCACATGGTTTCTGTAAAGAAGATTCTTGTGCTATAGTGACTGTCTCACAAATTTCCTGAATTATACAGTATTTTTTAGCCACTTATTTGTTCAGCTAATCAAATCTAGTGTGATCAACTGTTTTGCATAGCCAAGCTTTCTGTCTGCTTAGTTGTGTTCTCCCCGGTGGCCACCACCCCCGCAGCAGTCCATTTGTCTTGACTCCCTGCACTTACAGCTCCGTCTATCATTTGGCCTTTAGTCTCCTATATAACAGGGCAAGATGGCCTCTGGCCGCCATCTTGCCCTCTTATATAGGATACTAAAGGACAAATGATAGACAAAGCTGTTAGTGTGGGGAGCCAAGACGAACGGTTTGGTGCAGGGATGATGGCCACTGGGGAGAGCACAGCTGAGCAGACAGAAAGCTACTGAAGACACCTAAAGCTGTCTGGATGTCCTCCTTGCAGAAACCTTAAAGGCTAAGTTGACCTTTTTTTTATTTCTAAATTCCAGCTCCCCTTTGCACCAGTATACCATTCATGTACTTTTTTTGCAAAAATATCAAAGCTTTCCATAAAATCTACAGACACGTATTTTACATATCTCCATCCATGATTCCAAACATATCTATTGCTTGTGTCTTACGTCCTTACAGGCTTTAGGTCATATAACAGGAAGGAGTTGACCAACTGACCTCATTAGCACACACCCTGCATCATCCACCCACCCATTCCCAGCTGCACATTTTTTAAATGAAATGCAATCGATCAGTGATCACCCTTCTCACTAAATACACACTCAGTTTGCATTGTGTATGGCCATCCTTATACAAGTACATAGGAGGGAGTGGACAGAATCTCTTAGCTGTCAAGCCCCATTCACATTTCTGCATAGCGGGAACTCGCATTCTCACAAGCAGTTTTTTTTTTCGATGTGGGGGTGTTTTGGAGCATTTTCACTTATCACACATAGGGCAGCCCATCCACTTTACTGGGCTGCCCTACACACAGCAATCGCCCCAAAGAAGCTTCAGAACATTTTTTTACTGCGATTTTTGGTGCAGCGCATTTCTGAAATGCATGGAAACACACCGATGTGAATGGAGCCTCGTTGTTCTTTTGTTACAGCGCCAATTTCACTTTCAGGCTCCATTGACATCTAGCATAATGGGAGTGAACATTTTGTGGCTTGTTTTACTTGTGACATGCATAGGGCAGCCTGTTGATTTAAATGGGCTGTGCTATATGTGGCTTATGGAACATGTTGGCGTTTTGTGGGTTGTGGGTTTTTTACTGTGCGTTTGCAGCATTTGCCACTCATTTTTTCACATGGCAAAATGTGTGTTTGCTTCTGTGTTTGGTGTGTTGTTAACAATTAATGGCACTGAAAACGCAACTAGTAATTTTAGGTGTATAATGGTGGCCATACACTATACAAACTGATTGTACAATCTCCTTTAGATTTACCAAATTTATATAATAGGATGAAACACCTATCTAGCCAATCACTATATCCAATTAGGCAGAGTTCATTGTCATCTTTTAACGTGTTATCTATTATTCTTTTTATTGTTGCCCCTCTGGTCTGTAAAGTATAGCCTTTTCCATATTGTTATGCTGTATCTGCGGCAATGACCATTATTTTTTTTGATACGTGCTATTTCTTTGTATTTTTTTTTTATGTTGAAAATCTAATAAAAATACAATTTTAAAAAACTTTACTCCTCTATTTAATGTTCACACTTTGATTACAAAGACAGTTATGTTATACAGATCACTTGTAAAAGTTGCAAAATGTGTCAGTTACCAAGGTAATTGTTTTTTCAGTTACAGAAATTATTAAAGCTATTTTAACTTTAACAATATACAAAAGGAGCTAGTAATTTCACAGGTTAAAAAAAAGCTTCTATAAATTTCAACTAAAACTAAAAAATATAGAACATGCATTTGATCCAAAGCAAAGGAAAAGGTCCAATTTGCTCCAACATGATCCCCTTTATCCCCAAAGGCAATCAGGTAACATTGTAATTTGTTGAAAATATTAGTAGTCATTGATATACAGTATTGTTTAAAGTTAAACAGCACATTGTCAGTTTAAAATGTCTGTAACAAATATACTAAAAAGACATAAATCAGAAAAAGAAATTTTTGAAAAACTATGAAGGTTTCATCCAGTTGTTAGTGACATTTTTGTTATAGATTAATATTGGTGATTATCTCACCCACTGGGTTTTTACAATCAATTGAGGGCTTCAAAAGCAGAACATTTCTTGATCTTCTACCCAGCACCACTGCTGTGAAGCCAAGAAATGCATTTGGGCTCTACCAGTTTTAGTGTAACGATCCTAATCGCTGGAATAAGGAGTTGTAGATAGAGACTCAGACAGAGCTGTGAGATAAAGAGGTAAGGGTGGCCTGACCCCTAAAATAACCTCTCTTGTTAGCAAGCCAGGTTGTTAGAACTTTGATGTCTTAGCACATTTAATAGGACCATGCCACATTTCTAGATGTGTCCCTTTTAGTTTTGAATTGCTTGCTATGATTAAGGCTGGGCTGATCTAGCTGGTTGACTTGCCCACTGGTTTTTAACATCACTTGAGGGCTTTAACAGTAGAACTTTTCTTTGTCTTTTTCCCCACCACAGCAAGGGTGGTCTGACCCCTAAAATTACTCCTCTTGCTAGCAATCCACACTTGTCTTGTAGAAGTTATCTTAGCACATTTGATAAGACCATGCCCCATTTCTAGACATGCCTGTTTTAGTTTTGAATTGCTTGCTATCATAAAGGCTGGGCTGATCAAGTGGTTGACTTACCCACTGTTTTTTTAACATCACTTGAGGGCTTCAACATTAGAACATTGAAGAACATTAGAACATTAGAACATGGCTTCAAACATGCTTGGGATAAACATAAATCTATAGTCAGACAACGAGGTTAATGAAAACTAAAAAACAAAACAAAAAAATTCATGGACAGACTCGATGGACTACTCTTTTTCTGCCGTTACTTTTTTAATGTTTCTATGTTTCTATTTCTTTGTCTTTTCCCCGCCACCATTGTTGTGACGTCAAGACAGTCACTTTGGATCGACCAGCTTGGAGTAAAGTCCGTTTGTGATGGTTCGAGCAGATGGATGTGGACAAAAAAATATTTCGTACCTCAGGAGTAAGGGTGGCCTGATCCATACAATAACCCCTTTAGCTAGCAATCCAGGTTGCTAGAACTTTGATGCCTTTGCACATTCTGTAAGACCATGCAACATTTCTAGACAAACCTATTTTAGATTTGAATTGCTTGCTATGATAAAGGCTGGGCTGATCAAGTGGGTTGACTTACCCACTGATTTTTAACATCACTTGAGGTCTTCAACATTAGAACATTTCTTTGTCTTTTCCCCACCACCATTGCTGTGAAGTCAAGAAAGTCAAATTGGATCATCAGTTTTGGAGGAAAGTTTCTTTGCGATGGTTCAAGCAGGTGGATGTGGACAGAAAAACATTTTAATACCTCAGGAGTAGGGCTGCGGAAATTAACGATTAATTGCTCGATAAATCGTTAATTTCTTTAATCGATCAAAATAATTTTGATCGAGGATGATCCGCGGGTTGAGCTACAGTATGTGGGCAGAAGTGGACATTACAGTATGGGGGCAGATGTGGATATTACAGTATGGGGGCTGATGTGGACATTACAGTATGGGGGCAGATGTGGACATTACAGTATGGGGGCAGATGTGAATATTACATTATGGGGCAGATGTGGATATTACAGTATGGGGGCAGATGTAGACATTACAGTATGGGGGGCAGATGTGGATATTACAGTATGGGGTCAGATGTGGATATTACAGTATGGGGCAGATAAAGTTTAATTTAAAAAAATGTAAAAACTGTATGTGTGTTATAATTAATCAAAATTAGTCGATTAATTGATTAAAAAAAAATCGATTAATTGAACACGAAAATTTGAATCAGTAACAGCCCTACTCAGGAGTATTCATTCAATAACCCCTATTGCTAGCAATCCAGGTTGCTAGAACTTTGATGTCTTAGCACATGCTTTAAGACCATGCCACATTTCTAGATATGTCTCTTTTAGTTTTGAATTGCTTGCTATGATAAAGGCTGAATGGAGTAAAGTGGGAGCGTTAATTACAATGCGGCTGAACACTCTCCAGGGACTATCTCTAGGCTGTGATTCGGATGCAATAAAACACGCACTTATAAAATACAGCATATGACAGAATAGGAAGAGGACCATACTCTTTACAACGTTGAAGTGGACCTCTAAATGTGGGTTTCTAAAGCTTGTCCCACTGCTTCGCATCTGTATGATGTGCATCCAAAGAGATCGAATTAGTAGACTGACTGCAACACAAAATATTATAAATGGGAATAAGGAGGGCAAAAGAAATATTCTCAATTGGTTGTGGCCATTTGGCATCAACATATCATGCATGGTCATATTGTTCATGGAACCAACTGTTGTGTTGTGTAGCTCTATATGTACATTACACAAACCAGATGGAAAACTGAAAATCATAGATATAGGAAGAGATGCCATTAGTAACCAAGGGACTAGTCTGGAGATCCTGGGCTTCAGAAAGATGAATAATTTATGGCTGAAGTTTGTTATCTTTACACAGTAAAATACACAGAGGACAGTGGTGATCCAGAGATTGGTGAGGTTCCAAAACATACTCATTACTAAAGTTGCTGAGCGATAAGCATGTGATTGAATCATCCAAGGAAAGTATAGTAAAAGGAGAAAGTATGTTAAACTGCAGAACATGCAAAAGCTTCTGGAGATCCCCAGACAGATGAGGATCTTCTCACAGGTTTCCAGAGATTTCAGCTCCTTCCATTTCCTCAAGTGAACAGCAACAATAAAAGCATTTATTTTGATTCCCACAAAGCACTCAACCAACAGGACAGCTGTAAATATCTTGTTCAGAAAGAACTCCATGGTACAACTTAATATAAAATGAGATCTCCCTTCTTAGATGGATGCAGTATGTAGAGACTTGGCTGTAGAGTTTTGCAGTAGGCTATGTGTGATGATCAGGATACGCTGAATGTTATAAAGAGAACTAGCTCTCATCGCTCATGTAAATTCAACAAGAGTGTTGCATTTGCATGCATTGCTTTCTCTATGGAAAATATCACACGTGCCATCCAGCTGCCTTTTTTTTTCCAGATAGTTACATTCTGTCAGAGCTGTTCTTACCACTTGCAAATGTGTCCCTGTTAATTAAAGGGTAAAATTCGTAGAAATGTGCAGTAAGTGGAACATGCTTGGGATAAACACAGGTCTTTAGATAGAAATGTATGCATTCTAACAATTGCAGTATATAAGTGACAAATTGAAAACAATAAGTTCCTTTATATTGGCTTATAAATGCAGCAATTAAGAAATCAGATGAAATGTTTAGAGCTTGAAAACTCTTTTTGATTGATAAAAAGTGCATTTTATATACATCTATATGGATCAGACCAAAAGGAGGGACAAATGAGGAGGAATGAGGGACAGAGGGACATTGCTCCAAATCAGGCACAGTCCCTCAAAAGGAGGGACTGTTGGAAGCTATGCGTTTGCAGGAAATTCGAGCGCCGCGGAAACACCCATAATGCACTGCGAGATCGCAGTACATTGACGTCTGATGATTGGCCAAAACATGCACCTAACCTGCATGCTTTGGTCAATCACAGTGCGCTCTGCTGCAAGAGCCATATTTGGCCAAAGGCAGGGTGCCATATATATATATATATACTCTGCATTTAGTGTAGACTAGATATTCAGTGTAGACTCTATATTCAGTCAGTGCAGGCAGTGTAGTATATATAACGCTGTGTATGGAAGTGGTTAAGGGGAACCCCACGACAAAAAAAATGGTGCCCCCCCCAAAATCCATACCAGACCCTTATCCGAGCACCTAACCTGGCAGGTCAGGATAGGGGGCGAGCGAGTGCCCCCCCCCTTCGGAACCATACCAGGCCGCTTGCACTCAACATGGGGAGGGTGATTTGGGGCCTCATCCCCACAACCCTGGCCCGGTGGTTGTGGGGGTCTGCGGGCGGGGGGTTTATCAGAATCTGGAAGCCCCCTTTAACAAGCCCCCCCATGTGAATGGGTATGGAGTACATAAAAATTGTCAAAAAGTCAAAAACGCAAAAGGCAGTTTTTTACAATTCCTTTATTTAAAAAAAAAAGTGTCCAAAGATGTCCATCCTTCTTCAATCACGGCACAGACGGACCTGAAAAATAGAAAGAAAGAAAAAGCTCTGCCTCGATGGGAGGTGTCCCGACTGTCTTTTCGCAGTGACAGCTGTTATATAAGCAAGGGCGGGGCCACCAGGTGATGTAACCGAGTGACCCTGCCCCTTCTGATGCATGTGTCACCAGAGGGGGTGGGGTCATCTGGTTACATCAGTGGGTGGCCCCGCCTTTGCCTTTATAACATCTTTCACAGCAAAAAGACAGCAGTCGGCGGGACACCTCCCATCAAGGCAGAGCTTTTTTTTCTATTTTTTGTGTCCATTGGCGCTGTGATTGAAGAAGGATGGACGTCACGGGACAGTTTTTTTTTTAATAAAGGAATTGTCAAAAACTGTCTTTTGTGTTTTTTACTTTTTGACACTTTTTTCTGGTTAATGGGTAGGGGTACAATGTACCCTATAGCCATTCACATGGGGTGGGTGGGATCTGGGGGCCCCCTTGTTAGAGTGGGCTTCAAGATTCCTATAAGCACCCCACCCACAGACCCCACAACCACTGGGCAAGGGTTGTGGGGATGAGGCCCTTGTCCCTATCAACATGGGGATAAGGTGCTTTGGAGGGGAACCCAAAGCACCCTCCCCATGTTGAGGGCATGTGGCCTGGTATGGTTCAGGAGGGGGGTGTTCGGCTCATCCCTACTTATCACACTGCAGCAAGCGCAAAATGAAAGCCACACAATGATGATGTCACACCATAGATACTTTAGTCAGCCACACTCGCCCCCTGGATAGTGCCCACCTGTGGCCACACCCTCTGATGCCTTTCATCATTGATAGGCTTAATTGTAGACGTCAATAACACACAAGAGGTACCCCAATAAGCCCAATAGTGGTGAAATGTTGCTGCAAACATTTATCTTGTCTCACTCTGTCATTGATCAGCATACCTGGAAACTTGCAGGATCTCTCCCGGCAATGCCGTATTGTTTTCCCTATTACTGGATCTCTGTGTGAGGCTTTGCTGTGTCTGACAGGTCTTTTATAACGGAGGGCGGGGCCACCTGGTGACCCCGTTACCTCTGACGCACGGGGACATCATGGGGACTTCCCTATGGCTTTCCCCATGACATCAGAGGAGGGTGGGGTCACCAGGTGGCCCCGCCCTCCGTTATAAAAGACCTGTCAGACGCAGCGAAGCCTCACATAGCGGGAGCCTCCCATTGCGCAGAGTGGCCCAAGAAGAGACGCCGACGCCATGGAAGAAGATGCCGGACGAGAAGACCAAAGTAAGAAGAAGCGGATCGGAGGAAGAAGAAGATGGAAGAAGAAGATGGAAGAAGATGCCAGAAGGCCGGAAGGAGAAGATGAAGAAACCGAAAGATGAAGAAAGGAAGAAATCCAGAAGAAAGAAGATGAAAGAAGATTTTAATAAAGGAATTGTCAAAGACCGTCTCCTGTCATTTTTTACAATTTTTGTCACTTTTTTGGTGAAATGGTAGGGGTACTTTTGTACCCCCTTACCATTTCACACGGGGGGGGCGGGATTTGGGGGTCCCCTTGTTAAAGGGGGCTTCCAGATTCCGATAAGCCCCCGCCCGCAGATCCCCACAACCAATGGCCAGGGTTGAGGGGAAGAGGCCCTTGTCCTCATCAACATGGGCACATGGTGCTTTGAGGGGTCACAGACCCTCAAAGCACCCTCCCAATGTTGAGGGCATGTGGCCTGGTACGGTTCAGGAGGGAGGGGGGCCACTCTCGTCCCCCCCTCTTTTCCTGCGGCCTTCCAGGTTGCGTGCTCGGATAAGGGTCTGGTATGGATTTTGAGGGGGACCCCACGCCATTTTTTTTTTGGCGGGGTTCCCCTTAAAATCCATCCCAGACCTCAAGGGTCTGGGATGGATTTTGAGGGGGGCCCCATGCCATTTTTTTTTTTTTGGCTGGGGTTCCCCTTAATGTCTATAGAAGACCTTAAGGGCCTGGTAATTGAATTGGGGGGGACCCCCACGCTTTTCTTTTTTTTTTATCAATGACTTTCAATGAATGACTGTTCTCTGTGTTACGGGAGCCGTCAATTCATTAGCCGCGAGTGATTTTAAATAGCTTTTTTTCCTGCAAAAATTACACTTTGTGCAGGGACAGTTCTAAGCACGGGAAACATGCGCCCCTTCAAAGGGCATACTATGGACACCCCCCAGGTACGAAATTTAAAGGAATATTACACTTTTATTGTTTCACTTTAAGCATTATTAAAATCACTGCTCCTGAAAAAACGGCCGTTTTTTTTGCTCGACTAGTTGGTGTTTAGGCAAGACAGCAGAGAAACAGGGCATGCTGGTGGAGGAGTGGGTTGTGTGCAGCAGCCGGTAGTGTGATATCACCAATAGCATATGCAGGATTAGATTGGCAAAACAGCACTGTAGAAATGCGAGCATTTTCGAGGTCAAAGTCAAGAGGGTAAAGAGGGTTCAACATCAGGATCCAAAGCCAAAGTCATACACAGGAGTCAGGAGGGCAAATGAACATAAGGACATTCGCAAGATTATTACCAAAAATAGGTGATCCTAGTATTAGGAAATTCATCACGCCCAATCCATCAATAACTTATGGAAGGGCAACAGCCATTAAATATTGTCTAATAGACATGTGCACTGACAAAAAATGTGTTTGTTTTAGTTTCATTCGTTTTTTTTTGCTTTTTTCGGAAATTTGAAAATTAAAAAATTCGGAAATCCGAATTTCTGAATTTCGAATTTTCGAATTTCTGAATTTCTGAATTCCGAATTTCTGAATTCCGAATTTCTGAATTCCGAATTTCTGAATTCGAATTTTGAATTTTCGAATTTCTGAATTTCTGAATTTCGAATTTCTGAATTTCGAATTTCTGAATTTCCAAATGTTCAAATTTTCTAATTTCTGAATTTAGAATATCCGAATTTCCGTATTTTCAAATTTACGAATATTTAAATTTCAGAATTTTTGAATTTCAGAATTTCAGAATTTTGGAATTTCGAATTTCGGAATTTCGAATTTCTGAATTTTCAAATTTTCTAATTTTCAAATTTCCGAATTTAGAATTTTCAAATTTCAGAATTTTTGAATTTCAGAATTTTGAATTTCAGAATTTTCGAATTTCAGAATTTCGAATTTCAGAATTTCAGAATTTAGAATTTTCAAATTTCAGAATTTTTGAATTTAGAATTTTCAAATTTTCAAATTTTCAAATTTTCAGAATTTCCGAATTTCCGAATTTTTGAATTTCCGAATTTAGAATTTCAGAATTTTCGAATTTCAGAATTTCGAATTTCTGAATTTCAGAATTTAGAATTTTCAAATTTCCGAATTTTTGAATTTAGAATTTTCGAATTTTTGAATTTCCACATTGCGAATTTCCGAAATTTAGAATTTCGAATTTCCGGAATTTCGAATTTCCGAATTTCTGAAATTTCGAAATTTCAAATTTTCTGAATTAGAAAATTAGGAAATTCTAAAATTCAAAAATCCCCAAATTCTAAAATCTGAAAAAAAAGAAAGAAAATCAGTAAAATTATAAATAACAACTAACTAATAATAACTAACTATTAAATTATAGGTATTGGAATTTCCTTTCAAATTTGGCTGTTTGTGAACGTAACGAATACAAATTTATCTGAATTTACAAATGGAATGGGACAAATTAATAAAAAATAATAATAATAAAAATGTTTAATTATTATTGTTGTTATTTATTATTATTAGATTGTTACATTCATTTAGATACGGCATTAATTACTTCAGATAATTTGTAACTTTGGATCAATTCATACTTGTTACGTTCACTAACAGCCAAATTTTAAAGGAAATTCCAATACCTATAATTTAATATTTATTATTAGTTAGTTATTATTTCAGATTTTCAGGTTTTCGAATTTTCTTATTTTTGGATTTTCAAATTTCCAATTTTTGAATTTTCAAATTTATGAAATTTCAAATATTCAAATTTACTCATTTTGAATTTCCGAAATTTTGAATTTCCGAAATTTCAAATTTCCGAACTTTCAAACTTCCGAAATTTCAAACTTCCGAAATTTCGAAATTTAAAATTTTCGGAAATTTGATATTCTGAAATTCTGAAAAATCTAATTCGGAACTAAATGTATTGCACATGTCTAAGGATGAGCCGAACACCCCCCCGTTCGGCTCGCACCAGAACCCGCGAACGGACCTAAAGTCCGTGCGAGCTTTAGAACCCTATTAGTTATAATGGATGCGAACGTTCGAAATTAAAAGTGCTCATTTTAAAGGCTAATATGCATGTTAATGTCATAAAAAGTGTTTGGGGACCTGGGTCCTGCCCCAGGGGACATGTATCAATGCAAAATTTTTTTTTAAAAACGGCCGTTTTTTCAGGAGCAGTGATTTTAATAATGCTTAAATTGAAACAATAAAAGTGTAATATTCCTTTAAATTTCGTACTGGGGGGTGTCTATAGTATGCCTGTAAAGGGGCGCATGTTTCCCGTGTTTAGAACTGTCTCTGCGCAAAGTGTCATTTTTGAAAGTAAAAAAGCTATTTAAAATCACTCGCGGCTAATGTTAATTCACGGCTCCCGTAACACAGAGAACAGTGATTCATTGAAACTCATTCATAAAAAAAAGTCATTGATAAAAAAAAAAAAAAATGAAAAAAAAAAAGCGTAGGGGTCCCCCCAAATTCAATAACCAGGCCCTTCAGGTCTGGGATGGATATTAAGGGGGATCCCAGCCAAAAAAAAAAAAAAAAAAATGGCGTAGGGTCCCCCTCAAAATCCATACCAGACCCTTGAGGTCTGGTATGGATTTTAAGGGGAACCCTAGCCAAAAAAAATGGCGTGGGGTCCCCCTCAAAATCCATACCAGACCCTTATCCGAGCACGCAACCTGGCAGGCCGCAGGAAAAGAGGGGGGGACGAGAGCGGCCCCCCCTCTCGCCTGAACCGTACCAGGCCACATGCCCTCAACATTGGGAGGATGCTTTGGGGGTCTAAGACCCCAAAAGCACCTTGTCCCCATGTTGATTAGGACAAGGGCCTCTTCCCCACAACCCTGGCCGGTGGTTGTGGGGGTCTGCGGGCGGGGGGCTTATCGGAATCTGGAAGCCCCCTTTAACAAGGGGACCCCCAGATCCCGGCCCCCCCCCTGTGTGAAATGGTAAGGGGGTACAAAAGTACCCCTACCATTTCACCAAAAAAGTGGCAAAAATGGTAAAAAGGACAGGAGACAGTCTTTGACAATTCCTTTATTAAAATCTTCTTTCTTCTTTCTTCATCCTTCGGATTCTTCATCTTCTCCTTCCTTCATCTTCTTCCATCTTCTTCTTCCATTTTCTTCTTCCTCCGATCCGCTTCTTCTTGCGCTGGTCTTCTCGTCCTTCTCGTCCGGCATCTTCTTCCGTCGGCGTCGGCGTCGGTGTCGGTGTCTTCTTGGGCCGCTCCGCGCAATGGGAGGCTCCCGCTGTGTGAGGCTCCGCTCCATCTGACAGGTCTTTTAAAACGGAGGGCACCTGGTGACCCCGCCCCCCTCTGACATCATGGGGAAAGCCATCATGGAATTCCCCATGACGTCCCTGTGCGTCAGAGGGGGCGGGGTCACCAGGTGCCCTCCATTATAAAAGACCTGTCAGACGGAGCGGAGCCTCACACAGCGGGAGCCTCCCATTGCGCGGAGCGGCCCAAGAAGAGACAGAGACACCGACGCCGACGCCGACGGAAGAAGATGCCGGACGAGAAGGACGAGAAGACCAGCGCAAGAAGAAGCGGATCGGAGGAAGAAGAAAATGGAAGAAGAAGATGGAAGAAGATGAAGGAAGGAGAAGATGAAGAAACCGAAGGATGAAGAAAGAAGAAAGAAGATTTTAATAAAGGAATTGTCAAAGACTGTCTCCTGTCCTTTTTACCATTTTTGCCACTTTTTTGGTGAAATGGTAGGGGTACTTTTGTACCCCCTTACCATTTCACACAGGGGGGGGGCCGGGATCTGGGGGTCCCCTTGTTAAAGGGGGCTTCCAGATTCCGATAAGCCCCCCGCCCGCAGACCCCCACAACCACCGGCCAGGGTTGTGGGGAAGAGGCCCTTGTCCTAATCAACATGGGGACAAGGTGCTTTTGGGGTCTTAGACCCCCAAAGCATCCTCCCAATGTTGAGGGCATGTGGCCTGGTACGGTTCAGGCGAGAGGGGGGGCCGCTCTCGTCCCCCCCTCTTTTCCTGCGGCCTGCCAGGTTGCGTGCTCGGATAAGGGTCTGGTATGGATTTTGAGGGGGACCCCACGCCATTTTTTTTGGCTAGGGTTCCCCTTAAAATCCATACCAGACCTCAAGGGTCTGGTATGGATTTTGAGGGGGACCCTACGCCATTTTTTTTTTTTTTTTTTGGCTGGGATCCCCCTTAATATCCATCCCAGACCTGAAGGGCCTGGTTATTGAATTTGGGGGGACCCCTACGCTTTTTTTTTTTTTTTGTTTTTTATTAATGAATGACAGCTCTCTGTGTTACAGGAGCCATCAATTCATTAGCCGCGAGTGATTTAAATAGCTTTCTTCCTGCAAAAATGACACTTTTTTGCAGGGAAAGTTCTAAGCACAGGAAACCTGCCCTCCTTCACAGGCTACCTATAGACACCCCCCAGATGTGATACTGCAATGCTGTTCTAACAGCATGCACACACATATCCCCAGAAATAAAGAACATATTGTTGTCAGCAGTCAGCAGCACACTGACACGCTGACACTGTGAGTGAAACATAATATGCGAGGCCGCCGCAGCGGCGGCCTCTTATACCGTGGGGCGTGTATTAAAGCCCCTGAGCTATAATTGGCTACAGGCATCCTGCCTGTAGCCAATTATGGCTCTCCTCGCTGCCGGCGCTGTGATTGGCCAAGCATGCGGGGTCACAGTGCATGCTTGGCCAATCATCAGCCAGCATTGCACTGCGCGGGCCGCAATGCATTGCGGGGCCGCTCGCATCACACGAATTTGATGCGAGCGGTCCCAATAGTTCTGGGCTCGCCGAGCGAGCGAACACCCGGTGCTCGATTCGAACATGGGTTCGAATCGAACACCGGGCTCATCCTTACACATGTCTATTGTCTAATTCAAAGTGAATACAAGGGGAACAAGAGGGATGATCCATGCCGTGATTTGGGTACTTTTCCCGCCGGCAATTGTTCCTATTGCCCCTATGTAAAAAAACAAAGTCTTTTTAGATTATCAAATGCAGAACTGATTAAGCCTAAACATATATTAATATGGTTTTGTTACTTTTGGTTGCCCTAAAAGTCCCATTTAAAGAGATCTTTTGATACTATATAAAAAGAAGCAAGATCTTTAAACAAGCCCAGGTCACAATGAAAGATCAAACAGAGGGAAAGTCCAGAGGCAGGCTAAGTCGGTAACAGGAAACCAGTGTAAAAAATAATTCCCCACTGCCCTTAGGCCCCTTTCACACCGGGGCGTTTTTCATGCGGTACAGCGCTAAAAATAGCGCCTGTATACCGCCTGAAAAAATCCGGCCCCTTTAACTCCAGTGTGAAAGCCAGCGGGCTTTCACACTGGAGCGGTGCGCTAGCAGGATGACAAAAAAAGTCCTGCTAGCAGCATCTTTGGAGCGGTATAGGAGCGGTGTGTTCACCGCTCCTATACCGCTTCTTCCCATTGATTACAATGGGACACCGCGGTAAAACCGCGGCAATACCGACACAAAGCGGCGATACGGCGGCGCTCTGCGGGGGTGTTTAACCCTTTTTTGGCCGCTCGCGGGGGGTAAAACCGCACCGCGAGCGGCCGAATACCGCGGTTAAAGCGACAGTAAAGCAGCGCTAAATATAGTGCTGCTTTACCGTCACCGCGGTTCCCCGCCCCAGTGTGAAAGGGGCCTTAGGAATAGCAGCTAACACAGCAATTAGATAATAGCAAAAACAATAAATAAACAAATAGTGTAGCGCTCTGTGAAAAAATCAAACTTATGCCGCGTACACACGATCAGAAATTCTGCCAGCAAAAGTCCGATGAGAGCTTTTGGTTGGAAAACACGACCATGTGTAAGCTCCATCGGACTTTTGCTGGCGGAATTCCAGCCAGCAAAAGATTGAGAGCAGGTTCTCAATTTTTCGGTCGGAAAAAGTTTTGATCGGAAATTCCGATCGTCTGTACCAATTCCGATGCGCAAAATTCCTATGCATGCTTGGAAACAATTTGATGCATGCTCGGAAGCATTGGGCTTAATTTTCTCGGCTCGACATATTGTTGTACGTCACCGCGTTCTTGACTGTCGAACGTTCAGCAAACTTTTGTGTGACTGTGTGTATGCAAGCCAAGCATGAGCGGAATTCCGTCGGAAAAACCATCCAAGGTTACCGATGGAAAATCCGCTCGTGTGTACGGGGCATAAGTGAATAAACTTAACGTGATACAAGTAAATATGGGTATGGTGGAAGTGCCAGGCCTGTGAACCACTGCAAGCGTACCTCTGTGTTGTGTAGTGCCCTGACACAATACCCCTTTAAGGCCCTCCTTTTGAGATTGACATTTCTCAGGCCAACTGATTTTAAAAGTTCCCAGGTATGTTTACCAAGCCTGTCTTATCCATTCCTTTCTTTGTTCCAATGGAAATATCCTGTTCGTGATGCCAAAATGTAAAAGGGGATAGACTACTGGATCTGCCTACTCCTGTCCTCTCTGTTCTTAGGTTTGTGATAAAGTGTTAGAATATTTTCAAGGGCTGGATTTGCACTACTTAAAGCTCAATTGTATGTAACTGCCTGGTGCCAAGATGCTGTTATGAAGGAGTACCTCAATGACAATACCAAAACTGCCAATCAGTGCAGGCTAAGGATTCCTAGTTAACAAAAGTATGTGTGTGAGTAAGATTAATGAAATCAAGCTGATTTATTTTTGGTTCTTTTGGACTGAGTTTACCTGCTCATCTGAATATCGAGATATACTGGGCTCTCAATCATGAAACAGTGATATAAATATCATTCTTGATTAACTCAACTGGAGATGCAACAGACTTTCTCACGGCTGCTTGTGGTTTACTTGTCACAAGTTGCACACATGACCCCCCTCTCCCCTTTATCCCGTTCCTTACTTTGCCCCTGAAATTCTTTTTTCTGCCTCATACTTCTTGGCATTTTTGGTCTTTTTTCTTTGGAGCTACGACAGTTACGTGGCCCTTTAAGAGCCTAGCCGTGGGTCGCACGCGCCGCCGGCGGCGCACTCGCGACCCTGTCGGGAGCTCCGTGACCACGGGCGCAGGACCAGCGGACCCGATCGCCGCTGGTGTCCCATGATTGGGTCACAGAGCTGAAGAACGGGGAGAGGTCTGTGTAAACAAACCCTGTCCCCGTGCTTCCTACTCTGCCTGTCATTGATCGGCTGTTCCCTGTCATAGGGAAAGCCGATCAATGTCGTCAGACGTCAGCCTGCCCCTAATGGTAAAAAAAAAACACACATGTCACAGCCCATAACCCCTCCCCCTAGTGGTTAACTCTTTCACTGCCACTGTCATTTATACAGGAATCAATGCATTTAAATAGCATTGATTTCTGTATAAATTACAATGGTCCCAAAAATGTGTCAAAAATGTCTGATGTGTCCGCCATAATGTCGCAGTCACAATAAAAATCGCTGATCGCCGCCATTATTAGTAAAAAAAAAATATTAATAAAAATGCTATAAAACTATCCCCTATTTTGTAAACGCTATAACTTTTGCGCAAACCAATCAATAATCGCTAAGTGCGATTTTTTTTGCCAAAAATATGTAGAAGAATACGTATCGGCCTAAACTGAGGAAAAAAAAAATTTTTTTATATATTTTTGGGGGATATTTATTATAGCAAAAAGCTAAAAATATTGAATTTTTTTCAAAATTGTCGCTCTATTTTTGTTTATAGCGCAAAAAATAAAAACTGCAGGGGCGATTAAATACCACCAAAAGAAAGCTCTATTTGTGGGGAAAAAAGGACGCCAATTTTGTTTGGGAGCCACGTCGCACGACCGCGCAATTGTCAGTTAAAGCGACGCAGTGCCGAATCGCAAAAAGGGGCCTGGTCCTTTGGCTGCCAATTGGTCCAGGGCTGAAGTGGTTAAAAATGCTAAAGGTGCACACAAGGAACCCATACCCACAATAGCGGGTCTCCTGTGGGAGACATGGGGTCCTGGTGGATCTTTGATACTATACAAAATACTAGTGTAATAGATAGGGAATTTCACAATCAGAAAATACAATATCTTTATCAATTAAAGTCTTATTGGGTGTTTTTGGAAACCCCAAACTTAGGATTAGAATTCAATTACTTATACACATTTACATCAGCTGGCTGCTTCCAGATGTCATTAGCATGGTCAGTAGAATTAACAATAACCAGTATTCCACCCTTATCTGCAGGTTTTACTATTATTTCAGGTTTCTTTTTTTATAACTTTGATATGGAATTCTGTTCTTGCCTACTGGCATTAGAATATCTAGCTGTATCTCCAGACACAGACACAATCAATTGTGCAATGTCTTTCATAATGTTACAGACAAATATTCCCATTAGGGATAAGTATTAGGGGTATAGTGGAATTTTTATTCCACAGACGCAAAGTTCTCAACTGAAACCAGTGGAAGGTGCAGAACCTACAGTGGATGCTTCCGAGCATGCGTCGAATTGTTTGCGTGTCGGAATTGCATCCACACGATCAGTAAATCCGATAGAAAGGTTTTCCGTCAGAAAAATTGAGAACAGGTTCTCAATCCAAAGTCCGTCGGAAATTCAGACAGAAAAAGACCGATGGGCATACACACGGTCGGAAAATCCGTTGAAAAGCTCCCATCGGACTAAAAATAGAAGAGGTAGTGGCGTGCAAACAGTTAAACTAGACTAGAAGCGGATAAAAGATCAGGGAAATAAATCCAGATAAAATCAATAAGCAAGACAGGAATTGCCTAGATAAAGTGCATAGTGAATGGTAAAATAATTTGACAGAGGTGATGTGCCAGTGATTAAAAGGTAAAATCACAATTATGCAAAGAACATCATAACATAATTTAAGGAACGTTTAAAAACACTGTGGCATAAAAGGTGAAAATTGGTGATAAAGTTTCACATAAAAAAGAGAAAAATATATATAGTGAAAAAATAGCTGGGTGAATGCAGTCAAATAGGATAAAATATAGTGTGGATGCGATTAAATAGTTGCATTAAAAAAATTCCAATATGAGTCGCAATGAAGAGACTAAAATAGGTGATGATAAAGCATCTATCCAGTGACTGGAGTGAATCGCATAAATATATAATAGTAGAAACCACAGGATAAAATCGCAAAAAAATAAAATTCAATAAATGTCCATAAGAGAAAAAAAGTGAAGTAAAGTTCATTCCATAAGTGCAGTGCAGGTGGACTGTGCGATTATTTAGTGGGGATATCTTGTGTGATTTCTAGCGATTCCATGCGATCGTAGTGGGGGAAATGTAGATGGCCCCTTACCTTACAGCTGTAAGGTTACAGCATGTGAAAATGTGGGTCTTTGTGGTTCTTGGTAACCTTCCTCCTTTGGGTGTCTGATGGATATCCCAGGTTCTGGTCGTGCTTTAGCAGTGTATCCAGGTATCCAGTTATGGGGAGGGGGGGGGGGGGGGGCTCGCATCAGTGTATGTAAAGGAAGGGAAGGAGCCTCATAGTGTAGTAAGTTATAAAAACAATAGTTTTATTCCAAGTATAAAAACAGTTATTTCTGGGTAAAAGGGGTACTCACATTTGGGTAAAAGGCAAAATTCACAGTACAAACGAGCGGCGAGCTCGATAGCATCACTGAGACTCCCATCAGACTGTTTCCATCGGAAATTCAGACCGTGTGTACGCGGCATAAGTCTACAGTTTCTAAAGAGATAGCACAAATCCTACCGAAAAAAATATATTAATTTTAATTGAAAGGCAAAAGTTTAACCTTTATGCAGAAAAGACTCCTTCTCTTAAAGCCTTTGAAGAAACAATACATATTATGGGTGTTTCTATTTCCCATCAAATGTGAGACTTATATTACAATTAGATTAACTAAATAAGGGATAGTAAGCCTTTACATTACATTTTTTGATGTTGTATTGCCAAAACTGTGATTCCATTAGTAATTATTGAACTTGCTGCTCAGTTTATCTTTAACCATTCCTCTTATTTTCAGCAAAGAGCCAAAGGTGAATCAAGTTACCCGTTATATATTGATCATTCATTTCAATAATCGAATTCACTGAATCACAGGTTTTAATGATAATCACTATACTCAAGTAGTAGGTGTACCTGCTTACTAATAAAAGCCAATACTTACGGGTGTGCGCTATACTTCTTATTGTATGCACCCATATAGTACAGAAAGAAAAGACACAGTATTTCTCTTCTGCAATAAAAAGCCTTTATTTTGATGTTAAGTTCCACTTTAAAATTACTTCTTTATATGTTCTATGTTTCTTTCACATTTTGCTTTAGATACAAATATAATTATGTCATACAGAACCCATGCAAAAGGATAGAAAAATATCAAATTATATGTGTTAGTTACCACTTTTTTTTAACTCAATGTAAAGCTACATAAATTATTAAAACTATTTTTAACTTTAGCAATATACAAAGAAAGCTAATTACATAGGATGAAAACAATTTCCATAAAGTTCATCTAAAAATAAAAAATATTTTGCATCCATAGAACATGCATTTTATCTATAGGAAGGAAAAAAGATCCAGTTTGCTGCAACATGTATACAAAATAATGCAATCAGATAATCTTCTAGTATCTTAGTAGCCCTTCATATTTTAAAGCTAAACAGTACATTTTCTGTTTAAAATGTCTGCATCAAATATACCAAAAAGACATAAATCAGAAAAAAAAGAATTATAAAGTCTTCAGCCAGATGACAGCACCATTTCTTTTTATAAAGGTTGATATGTAATTGACTCGCCCACTGGTTTTTAACATCAGCAATACACAAAACAAGCTAACTACGTAGGATGAAACAAATGTCCATAAAGTTCAACTAAAAATAAAAAATATATTGCATCCATAGAACATGCATTTGATCTATAGGAAGGAAAAAAGGTCCAGTTTGCTGCAACATATATACAAAATAATGTCTTGATTCCAAAATACAATCAAATAATCTAGTATCTTCAAAGCCATCCATATTGTAATGCTAAACAGTACATTGTCTGTTTAAAATGTCTGCAACAAATATACCAAAAAGACAAAAAAGAGAGCATATTGTAAAATTATAAAGTCTTCAGCCAGTTGACAGCGCCATTATTTAAATAAAGGTTGATAAAGGTATTTGACTCACCCACTGGTTTTTAACATCACTTGAGGGTCTCAACAGCAGCACATTTCTTGGTCTTGTCTCCACCAGCACTGCTGTTAAGCCAAGAAAGACATTGGCTTCACTATATTCAGAGTAAAGTCTTTTAGTGATGGCAATCCAGCTCGTTATAGCTGTGATGTCTTTGTACATGTTGTAAGACCATACCACATTTCTAGACATGTCTCTTTTAGTTTTGAATTGCTTGCTATGATAAACACTGAATGGAGTAATGGCAAAGCATTCATTACAATGCCATAGAGCACAGTCCAGGGGCTGATACTAGCATGTGACCCAATTAAAAAAGCACATGTAAAATATAGCACTTGACAGAATAAGAAGAGGACCATACCTTTTACAACATTGAAGTGGACCTCTAAATGTGGGTTTCTAAAGCTTGTCCCATTTCTTCTCATCTGTATGATGTGCATCCAAAGAGAATGAATTAATAGACTGACTGCAACAGAAAATATTATCAATGGGAATGAGGAAGATAGAAACAACATTATCATTTGGTGTGGGCCATTTGAAAGCAAAATAGCATGTGTGGTCATGTTGTTCATGGCACCAACTGTTGAGTTTTGTAGTTCTACATGCACAATACACCAAGCAGCTAAAAAACCAAAAAGTAGAGATATCAGAAGAGATGTCATCAATAACCAAGGGACTAGTTTGGAGATCCTGGGCTTCAGAAAGATTAATAATTTATGTTTGAAGTTTGTAATCTTTACACAGTAATATACACAGAGGACAGTGGTGGTCCAGAGATTGGCAAGGTACAAAAACATACCTATTACTACATTTAATAAGAAAAAAGCATGTAATTGCATGAACCAAGGAAAATACATTACAGGGAGAAAATATAATAAACTGTAGACCAAGATAAAGCTTCTGAGGATCCCCAGACAGGTGATGATTTTGTCGCAGGTTCTCAGAGATTTCAGCTCTTTCCATTTCCTCAGGTGAACAGCCACAATAAAGGCATTTATCTTGAGTCCCACAAAGCTCCCAGCCAACAGCACAGCTGTAAATATCGTCTTCAGAATGAAATCCATGGCATGAAATTAGATCTTCCTTCCTAAACAGGTATTATATGTAGAGACTTGGCTGTGGAGTCCTGCAGCAGGCTGTGTGTAATGATCAGGATACGCTGAATATTATATAGAGAACTTGTTCCGGCTGCTCATGTAAATTCTAAAATATATTTAATTTGCATGTATTGCCGCCTCTGTGGAAAATATGACATGTGCTGTCTAGATTTACATTTTTTTTAGATAGTTGAAGTCTTTCCGAGCTGTAATTACCACATGCAAATATGTCCTGTTGACTAAGTGTAACATATTAATAGAAATGAATGTGCTGTCTCCCTATATCATATAAACAGAAGGTGACGAATCAATACACAAAAGTCAATCCAAGTACTGTATATATGTGACAGTTCAATAAGTGATTCAAATGTATAATGTGATGACATAATAAAAAAATAATTACAATCAATACAAATTCATAAACATATGAATTTCATAAGTTCATAAAAAATGTATAATCCACAAAACATCCCAAGCCGGAGCTGTGAAATTTTGTAACTTTATTTGGTGCTTCTCAAAGGGTTCCACCACCTTCAAGTGTGCAAACTCCTTACCAGAAGTAGCTGAAGGAGGTCAGTATAGCGTAGATTGAAAAAAAACAAACAATCTCAGCAGCATCAGCACATGGTGTACATCTAGCATATCCCAACATTAGAAGGCTCCAACACACTCTCAAAGGGCTCCAATAGTTCCACTACTTGATCTGTATGTGCCACTCAGAGAGAGAAAAATGAAGATACAAACTCCATGGCCCAGTATCAACAAAGCCGAAGGGTTTATTAAGTAAAGGTACTCAAAAAACATTGCCTGTATCAATCAAATTGCAAAGTGCATGATGACTTCATGAGTAGACTCCACTCAACACATTTTGTATCAGAAGATGCATTTAGGTCCACCGGACATCGCATCCACCGGACCCGCTGATTTGGCTCCTGCTGTGTCCAATCACAGAGGGAGCGTGGCTCCGGTGACGTGTGCACCGCAGCATATGTACGTGGGGCGGTCCTTAAGTGGTTAAAATAACTTTTAATACTTTTGAATACTTGTGAGCATGTATTCTATGTTCACACTTTGATTTAGATACAAAGACAGTTATGTTTTACAGATCATTTGAAAAAGGTAAAATAAAACAAAAATCAATAAAATATGAAAATGTGTCGGTTACCAAGTTAACAGTTTTTTTTTTTCACTCAGCTTGAAGTTACAAAAATGAATAAAGCGTTTTTTAACGTTATACTTTTAAAACCTTAAAAAAGAAGCTAGAAATTACATAGGTTCAAATAATAATAACAAAATAATGTCTTGATTCCCAAAGGCAATCATATAACCCTTTATGTTAACATTCCACAGTGTTATTTGTTGAAAATATTGGTATCCATTAATATATTGTTTAAAGTTAAACAGCACATTGTCTTTTTAAAATGTCTGTAACAAATATACAAAATATACTAAAAAGACATAAATCAGAACAAGAACATTTGGAAGAACTATGAAGGCTTCATCCAGTTGTCAGTGGCATTTTTCTTATCCACTTGCCGGCCACCCCATATCACATTTACTGCTACAGGGCAGCCGCGCCGCGCAGGATCACATATATATATATATACATGATCCTTCATTTCCGGGTAATGAGCGCGAGTGCGCGATGCCGGAGGCTCGCTCCCTCTGTGATTCTACACCCAAAGTCCGCCAGCACCCGTTGATCATTCAGGACACAGGCAGAACCGCGATCTGCCTATGTAAGCAAGGTAGACGGTTCTGTCATTAAGGAAGGCATGGATCCTGTGTTCCTGCAAGCAGCAGTTTCCCCTAGTAAAATCACCTCCCACACTACAATAAAACACTAGCTAGCCATGCAGTTAACCCTTTGATTGCGCCTGATGTTAACCCCTTCCCAGTCGGTGTCATTAGTACAGTGACAGTGCATATTTTTAGCACTGATCACTGTATTAGTGTCACTGGTCCCCAAAAAAAAGTGTCAAAAGTGTCAGTTAATGTCCAATTTGTCCGCCGCAATATCGCAGTCTTGCTATAAATCGCTGATCGCCGCTATTACTAGTAAATAAAATAAATAAATAAAAATCCCATAAATATATCCCAGAGTTTATAGGCGTTTTAACTTTTGTGCAAACCAATCAATATACCCTTATTTGGATATTTTTTTACCAAAAATATGTAGCATAATATGAAAAATGGGAAAAGAAACTGCGCTAAAGGTCACATAAAAATGTGGATGAGCCACAAATAGAGGGAAAGAGGTCAGATTACAACCAATTTGGGCAGCAGCAACTAAATATATGTATATATATATGGCAACAGTGTATATGGCAACAGTGAAAACCAAATGGAAAAACAAAAAACTGCACGTGCCAGTGCTAAAAATTGAATGAGTGAGTGAGTGCTCACACTAACTAGTGACCCAATTAAGGTGTGACTAACTAAATACTGGTAGTATGTACTAGCCTGAATTGACAAACTATATTACAGACACCAGACAGTAACAACCAGTTGTGAATAACATAAGTTGATCTGAATTATACATGAAGGAAACGAAAATAAAAATAAAGTAAATGAAGTGTTCATATGTGAAAATAAAAGTCCAATAGTAAATGACTTCAAAAGGTGCAGCAACACCCGTGCATCCAAAAAATTCTCAAATGGAATGTCCTATATCAGACTTGTTCCAGGGTTGTGTAAATACTTCTGTAAACCACCACCGAGCGAATTTGCCGCTTACCGGAATTAAATGATCCCCCGTCACAGAGGACCAAACAGGCATCCAACAAGTTAGCTCTATGTAGGCTATAAGCTCAATAATCCTCCAGAACTCACTCCAAGATGTCAAACAATGATGTGCATCATGTAAAAAGAATTAAAATGCTCCCATAGTGTGTTATCTTAGGGGGTTTATTTAAAATAAAAGACAAAAACACTTACATCCAAGTTAAAAACTATCAGCCTAAGGTCCGGTGTACCGACCGGTTACACACGGACAGCACGACAGTCCTAAACACTGCGACTGCTTACAACGAGGTGGTGACAGTGCGTCGCTTCGTCCAACGCGTTTCGTGATACCTCACGTCGTCTGGGGTACCCCCAGTATTTAGTTAGTCACACCTTAATTGGGTCACTATTTAGTGTGAGCACTCACTCACTCATTCAATTTTTAGCACTGGCACGCGCAGCTTTTTGTTTTTCCATGTAGCATAATACATATTGCTGTAATTGATGAAGAAATGTGATTATTGTTATGTTTTATAGCAGAAAGCAAAAAAAATTCTGGTCGTTTTTTGTTCATTGCACAAAAAATTAAAAACGCAGAGGTGATCAAATACCACCAAAAGAAAGCTCTATTTATGTAAAAAAAAAAATATTTGGTTACAGTGCCACACGACCGCGCAAGTATCAGTTAAAATAGCGCAGTGACGTATAGAAAAAATGGCCTGATCGGGAAGGGGGTAAATCTTCCTGAGCTGATGTGGTTAAAGATTGATATTGGTAATTAACTCATCCACTTGTTTTTCCAATCTCTTGAGGGCTTCAAAAGCTGCACATTTCTTGGTCTTCTTCTCAACACCACTGCTGTGAAGTCAAGAAAGGCATTTGGGTTCCATCAGTTTTAGAGTAAAGTTATTTAGAGAAGGCTGGAGTAAGCAGATTTAGATAGAGACTCAGACAAAGCTGAGAGATAAAGAGGTAAAGGTGGCCTGACCCCTAAAACAACACCTCTTGTTAGCAATGAAGGCTGTTAGAACGTTGATGTCTTAGCACATTTGATAAGACCATGCCACATTTCTAGACATGTCTCTTTTAGTTTTTAATTGCTTGCTATGATCAAGGCTGGGCTAATCAAGTGGGTCAATTGGGTGGTTTTCAACAGTAGAACTGTTCTTGGTCTTCTCCTTTGCTATGAAGTCAAGAAAACACTTTGAATCCAACATGTTTAGAGGAAAGTCTCTTAGTGATTGTTAGAGCAGGTGGACATAGACAGAGAAAGATTTAATATCTCAGGAGAAATATAGGAGTAAGGGTGGCCTGATCATTAAAAAGGAAGTAAACTCTCCCACTCTGATGCTTCTTTTCATTTAGTCCATTATAATAAGTAATTATCAAACTATAGCCACTGTAATCCAGCCCAAATTGCAAATTACTTACCGTTTAAAGAAACTTTAAAAAACTTGTTTCCAGGGGTAAGGCAGCGCCATCTTAAGTATTGTCCACAGTAGAGTGTATTTCCGCCCTTACATTGAGCACTTCCTGTACTGTTAACCAAGCCTCCTTTTCAATCCAACGTTTCTATGGCAACCCTGCTTCCCTGCCCGTAGCTGACTTGTTTTATTTCATAGTATTTACTTGTGCCGATTATCTAGTATTTGTCTATGTCAGTCTTATCAGCTTCAGCTGATAAGACTGCAGTAATGCTGTCTGATGCCTTTTTTTCCACTCCATGTGATGTCACATGGTCACATGGAGTTTAGGACTAAGCTCTGAGTGATTATGAAGTCTCGTGGGATTTCAGTGTTGTGAAGTAGGAAGTCCTGATAATAGATAGACAAGCACACAGAGTGTGCCGTAAATCATGGGAGATATGAGCATGCTCAGTGACGTCATTCTAAAGAACAAAAAAATACAACAATACTATGCAAGTAAGGAGATATCTACAAGCAGTGCTCATTAGGGTTTTTTATGCTGATTCACATGGGACAAAGTTGTGGGGAAGAGTTTACAACCACTTTAAAGTAACCTAGCAATCCAGGTTGTTAGAACGTTGATGTCCTAGCACATTTTGTAAGACCATGCCACATTTCTAGACATGCCTGTTTTAGTTGTGAATTGCTTGTTATGATAAAGGATGAATGGAGTAATGTGGGAGTGTTCATTATAATGCTGTCAAACACTTTCCAGGGACTATCTGTAGGCTGGGATTCGAATGCAGTAAGGCAGGCACTTATAAAATACACCACATGGCAGATTAAAAAGAGGACCATTATCTTTACAACATTGAAGTGGACCTCTAAATGTGGGTTTCTAAAGGTTGTCCCACTGCTTTTCATCTGTATGCTGAGCATCCAAAGAGATCGAATTAATAGACTGATGGCAACACAAAATATTGTGAATGGAAATAAGGAGGGCACAAAAAAGATTATCAATTGGTTGTGGCCATTTGGCATCAAAACATCATGGCTGGTCATATTGTTCATGGAACCAACTGTTGCGTTTTGTAGCTCTATAGACAATACACCAACCAGCTGGAAAACTGAAAATCAGAGATAGCAGAAGAGATACCATCAATAACCAAGGGACTACTCTGGAGATCCTAGGCTTCAGGAAGATGAACAATTCATGGCTGAAGTTTGTAATCCTTACACAGTAAAATACACAGAGGACAGTGGTGATCCAGAGATTGATGAGGTTCAAAAACATACCTATTATATAAAGTAACCAGGCTAAGCACATTATAAGGAAAAGGTAAGTCAAACTGCAAAAAACTGCAAAAGCTTCTGGAGATTCCCAGACAGGTGAGGATCTTCTCACAGGTTTCCAGAGATTTCAGCTCCTACCATTTCCTCAAGTGAACTGCCACAATAAAAACATTTATTTTGATTCCCACAAAGCACTCAGCCAACAGGACAGCTGTAAACATCTTCTTCAGAAATAACTCCATTGTACAACTTATTATAAAATTAGTTCTCCCTTCTTAAATAGATGCAGTATGTAGAGACTTGGCTATAGAGTCCCGCAGTAGGCTGTGTGTAATGAGTAGGAATACACTGAATGGAATATAGAGAATTTGCTCCCATCACTCATGTAAATTCAAGAAAAGTGTTGCATTTGCATGCATCTTTTTCTCCATGGAAAATGGAGATAGTTACATTCTGTCAGAGCTGTTCTTACCACTTGCAAATGTATCCATGTTGTTAAATAGTACAATTCTTAGAAATGTGAAGCAAGTGGAACATGCTTGAAATAAACTCCAAAATGCTGATAGATTATTTAGCTCCTGTCTAAATTGGCCCTAGTATGTGTATGTATGTGGGTTATGTACCTTAGATTGTAAGCTCCTTGAGGGCAGGGACTTATGTAAATGTACAATATACATGTAAAAGTGGTCCATCATATAACCCTTCCTTGTCTCCCTTTCCCTAATTTTCCTTTTTTTTTTTTTTTTCTTCTGTCTTAACTTATACTACACTCTGTTATGTTATTGGGGGGGAGGGGGGAATAAAAAAAGTAGAATAAGTATGATGTTATATTGTGTGTGTATAAAGGACACAAGATGACTCTTTTAATGGAATTGTGAAAGAAAAATCAATAAAAAAAAATTGATAATAAAAGTGGTCCATCATAGGACAGTACTATAAAGCTCTGACCAAAACAGCGAGCCCTATTAACCACTTCAGCCCCGGACCATTTGGCAGCCAAAGGACCAGAGGTCTTTTTTCAATTTCGCACTGCACTACTTTAACTGGTAATTGCGCGGTCATGCAATTTTGTAACCAAACGAAATTTGCATCCTTTTCTTCCCACAAATAGAGCTTTCTTTTGATGGTATTTGATTGCCTCTGTGATTTTTATTTTTTTGCGATATAAACGGAAAAAGAGCGAAAATTTTGAAAAAAAAAAAGAGATTTTTCTACTTTTTGTTATAAAAAAAATCTAATAAACTCAATTTTAGTCAAACATTTGGGCCAAAATGTATTCAGCCACATGTCTTTAGTAAAAAAAATGCCAATAAGCGTATATTTATTGGTTTGCGCAAAAGTTATAGCGTCTACAAACTAGAGTACATTTTCTGGAATTTACACCGCTTTTAATTTATGACTGCCTATTTCATTTCTTGAGGTGCTAAAATGGCAGAGAAGTACAAAACCCCCCCAAATGACCCCATTTTGGAAAGTAGACACCCCAAGCTATTTGCTGAGAGGCATGTTGAGCCCATTGAATATTTTTTTTTTTAGTCCCAAGTGATTGAATAAAGACAAAAATAAAAAAGATTTTTTTTTTTTTTCAAAAAGTTGTCACTAAATGATATATTGCTCACACATGCCATAGTTATATGTGGAATTGCACCCCAAAATACATTTTGCTGCTTCTCCTGAGTATGGGGATACCACATGTGTGGGACTTTTTGGGAGCCTAGCCGCGTACGGGGCCCCGAAACCCAAGCACCGCCTTCAGGATTTCTAAGGGTGCAAATTTTTGATTTCACTCCTCACTACCTATCACCGTTTCGAAGGCCATAAAATGCCAAAATAGCACAAAACCCCCCCCAAATGACCCCATTTTGGAAAGTAGACACCCCAAGATATTTGTTGAGAGGCATGGTGAGTATTTTACAGCTCTCATTTGTTTTTGAAAATGAAGAAAGTAAAGAAAAACATTTTTTTTTTCTTTTTTTCAATTTTCAAAACTTTGTGACAAAAAGCGAGATCTGCAAAATACTCACCATACCTCTCAGCAAATAGCTTGGGGTGTCTACTTTCCAAAATGGGGTCATTTTGGGGGGTTTTATGCCATCTGGGCATTCCATGGCCTCCGAAACTGTGATTGGCAGTGAGAAGTGAAAATAAAAAAATTACACCCTTAGAAAGCCTGAAGGCGGTGATTGGTTTTTGGGGTTCCGTACGCAGCTAGGCTCCCAAAAAGTCCCACACATGTGGTATCCCCGTACTCAGGAGAAGCAATAGAATGTATTTTTGGGTGTATTTCCACATATGCCCATGACATGTTTGAGCAATATATCATTTAGTGACAACTTTTTGTAAAAAAAATATATATATTTTTTTTTTTTTTTCATTATTCAATCTCTTGGGACAAAAAAAAAAATATTTAATGGGCTCAACATTGCTCTCATCAAATAGCTTGGGGTGTCTACTTTCCAAAATGGGGTCATTTGGGGGGGGTTTGAACTGTCCTGGCATTTTATGCACAACATTTAGAAGCCTATGTCACACGTCACCCACTCTTCTAACCACTTGTAGACAAAGCCCTTTCTGACACTTTTTGTTTACATGAAAACATATTTTTTTTTTGCAAGAAAATTACGTTGAACCCCCAAACACTATATATAATGTTAAAGCAAAGGCCCTACAGATTAAAATGGTGGGTGTTGCATTTTTTTTTTTCCACACAGTATTTGCGCAGCGATTTTTTCAAACGCATTTTTTGTGGAAAAAATACACTTTTTTTATTTTAATGCACTAAAACACACTATATTGCTCAAATTTTTGATGAAATAAAAAATATGATCTTAGGCCGAGTACATGGATACCAAACACGACATGCTTTAAAATTGCGCACAAACACGCAGTGGCGACAAACTACATACATTTTTAAAAGCCTTTAAAAGCCTTTACATGATACCACATTAGATTCACGGAAGAGGTCTACTGCTAAAATTACTGCCCTCGATCTGACCTTCGCGGTGATACCTCACATGCATGGTGCAATTGCTGTTTACATATGACGCCAGACCAACGCTTGTGTACGCCTTTGCGCAAGAGAAGGGGGGGCAGGGTGCTTTTTTTTTTTTTTTTGTTTTTTTTTTATTTATTTAGCTTTTTTTTATTTTATTTTTAAACTGTTCCTTCCATTTTTTTTCTTTGTTATGATTTTTTATTGTTATCTCAGGGAATGTAAATATCCCCTATGATAGCAATAGGCAGTGACAGGTACTCTTTTTTTGAAAAAATTGGGGTCTATTAGACCCTAGATCTTTCCTCTGCCCTCAAAGCATCTGACCACACCAAGATTGGTGTGATAAAATGCTTTCCCAATTTCCCAATGGCGCGGTTTATATCCGGGAGGGGGACATTCCCTCCCACTGCTTGTAAAAGCAGTCTAGAGGCTAATTACCCGCTAGAATTGCTTTTACATGAAAGCCGATCACTGGCTGAAAAGAATGATACCAAGATGATACCTAAACCTGCAGGCATCATTCTGGTATAACCATTCAAAGTCCAGCAACATACTGGACATATATTGTAATCTTTTTTTTTTTCATGCAGCCTCTTGGCTGAACGAAAAAAAGAGATTGATTGGTGGGTATGCCCACCATTAGAATACCTCCCTTCATCCACCCACTTCTAATGATGGGCATACATGCACCATTTATATATGCCGATGCATGGGGGCATCCTCCCGCAAAAGTTATGCCGTGTACACACGGTCGGAATTTCGACCGTATGTACGTGGCATTAGGAGCCAATCGCTCCCCCCCCCCCCTGCTGCCCCCATGCTTCGGCATATATGCTCTTTTTTTTAACTGTGGTGGTGAAATCACCTCCTACAGCGTTGGAGTCGCGGCTTTATGTATCGTGGGAGCAAACGCTGTTGCTGTCAAGATAAATAAATCCGCGTTGCAACTGAATGGCGCACCTGAAAACAAAAAAATGCTTAACACTAAAACACAGTAAACAAAATTACATACCTGAAAAGCAAGCATGATAAAACATGATAAAACATAATAAAACATTGCAGAATAGAATGGAGTAAAAAAAAGAGCAACAATAGAGAGAGAATAGAGTGAGAGAGAGAACAATAAAACGACAACTATTTTATTTTTTTTTATTTTTTTGAGATTCACAGGTAAAAAAGCTCCTGACTGAAGCGACTGAATCAAAACGCTACCACAAAAAAAAAAAATGTTAGCGATCGCAGGGATCAGGCCTGACTCTGCGAACGCTGCAGTTATGTGTGCTTAGTGTTTTGTAAGTGACAGTGATCGATCGATACTGCACTTGGGTGGGCTGGGCTGGGCGGAGGGGGAAAACGCAGGTGCTAGCAGGTATCTGGGCTGATCCCGCTAACAATGCGTTTTTTTTTGGAACCCTAAACTGCTGGGACGCTAGTATAGATCTGATCAGATCAGATATTGATCTGTTCAGATACTGTGCCACTAAGGGAGGTGTATGCTTTGTGCGTGGGTGTTTGCGGTACTGGCACTAACCTGGGGCGACGCAGACCTTATTTGACCCTAAAACCTAATTGATATCACCCGCCGGGCGATCAGGGGGTTAAACCGTTATTGGGTAATAAATGGCGGGTGCCCTGACAGTATAAAAAACAAGCTAACTAACCAGCGTCACCCGTAACAGTAATACAAAAAAAAAACTGGTTACCTAGCGACACTAATGCAGCGATCAGAAAAACGATCGCTTAGTGACACTGGCAAAAGGGGGTGAAAGGGTTAACTAGGGCAATCAGGGGGTTAAAACCTTTATTAGGTAATATATGGGGTACCTGACGCTATATAAAAACCTGACGGGGAACCTAAATAACGAAATAACTAACTGGCTAACCAGCGTCACCAGTGACAGTTATACAGTGATCACTGGTGAAAGGGTTAACTCTAGGGGCAATCAGGGGGTTAAAACCTTTATTTAGGTTGTAATATGGGGGTACCTGACCTATAAACCTATTTATGAACCTATATAAACATGGCGGTTAACCTAAAAAAAAAACTGGTTACCTAGCGACACTAATGCAGCGATCAGAAAAACGATCGCTTAGTGACACTGGCAAAAGGGGGTGAAAGGGTTAACTAGGGGCAATCAGGGGGTTAAAACCTTTATTAGGTAATATATGGGGGTACCTGACACTATATAAAAACCTGACGGGGAACCTAAATAACGAAATAACTAACTGGCTAACCAGCGTCACCAGTGACAGTTATACTGTGATCACTGGTGAAAGGGTTAACTCTAGGGGCAATCAGGGGGTTAAAACCTTTATTTAGGTTGTAATATGGGGGTACCTGACCTATAAACCTATTTATGAACCTATATAAACATGGCGGTTACCTAAAAAAAAAAATGGTTACCTAGCGACAGCAGTGACACTAATACAGCGATCAGAAAAACGATCGCTTAGTGACACTGGCAAAAGGGGGTGAAAGGGTTACCTGGGGGGCAATCAAGGGGTTAAACCTTTATTAGGGGGGGGGGTGGGGGGCTACCTTGGACCTAAAACTAACTGCACTGACAGTTATTACAGTCACACTGACACTAAATGCAGTGATCAGTAAATAAATGATCACTGCAATTAGTGACACTGTGACTGGGGGGGGGGGGGTGATCTGGGGGTGATCTGGGGGTGACAGGGGGGTGTTTTGTGTGCCTATGTGTACTGGTGTCAGTGTACTGTTGGTGCACTAACCTGTGTGTGTTGACTCCTCGGCATTCCGGTCACATAGACCGGCGCACCGAGTGTGACATCACTTCCTCTGCCTGTGTTTTGATTGACACAGACAGAGGAAGCATCTGATTCGCCAGGAGCGATCGCGAGGGGGTGGCCAGAAACCACTGGCCGTCCCCTCATCCCGGATCGCTCCTGAAGCGATCCCGACCCCCCACGCGCCTGAAGAATGGCACGTACAGGTACGTGGTTCTGCCTGTACGTGCCATTCTGCCGACGTATATCTACATGGGGCGGTCGGGAAGTGGTTAACTAATATTAACTATCTGTGGGACCTGAACTTGATAAACCATTTTTAAGGTTTATATGCAAGTAATTGGCCATAAAAGGGGTATGGGGGTCTGGGTACTGCCCTGAGGGGCATGTATCAATGCACATTTAAAAAAAAAAAAGATTGTTTTTACAGGAGAAGGGTTTTTTTTACGCTTAACCACTTAAAGACCGCCTACAGCAGATATACTGTGGCAGGGTGGCTCAATTGCACGAAACGACGTACATGTATGTAATTCCATGCAATAGATACTGGGGGCATATGCGCGCAGATTTGGACAGAGCAAAAGCCAATCAGCGGGCTCGTGGACCTGATGTCCGCCGCCCCCCCTACGATCGCTATGTAAACAAGGCATATTGCCTTTCTGACAGGGAAGAAGGTAGAGACAGCACGTGCCCATGGCGACGCCCTGTACCTGGAGATAGTGGGACCCCGTTAAACGAAAAGAAATTGTGGGTAAGAATAAATTGTAAAGCCTTAATTATGAATGTAGATAAATCTGAAGAGTATATCGAAATCGTATGTAGTATGTGTTGAATGGTAGAGAGTCCCAAGGAATGTGGGATGGAGCTGTATAGGGCCTCCACGTCGATGGCAACTAGGATCGTGTCGCCATCGACGTGGAGGTCCGACAGGCATTGCAATAGGTGTGTTGTATCACGTATATATAAATGGTAGGGAAATGACTAATGGTTGTAAGAGTTTATCAATATATCTGCGGAGCTCTCTACCATTCAACACATACTACATACAATTTCGATATACTCTTCAGATTTATCTACATTCATAATTAAGGCTTTACAATTTATTATTACCCACAATTTCTTTTCGTTTAACGGGTCCCACTACCTCCAGGTACAGGGCGTCGCCATGGGCACATGCTGTGCCCCGGCGTATGCGAACCTGTACCTGGGGGAGTGGGAGCGCTTATTATTTTTGGATGATTCTGCAAAATTATACACTCGCCATATAGCGACTTGGCGTCGCTATATAGACGACATCCTCCTTCTCTGGAGAGGTTCACCAGATCTATTACATCAATTTCTTGACTATCTTAATTCTAATAATCAGCTAAATCTGAAATTTACCATGACTTACAGCACTACCTCAATTTCATTTTTAGACCTCATGCTCACAAAAGATCATGAAGGTCATTTACAAAGCCAACTTTATAGAAAACCTACAGCTGGAAACATGATCCTTGCTGCATCTAGTTTCCATCCCCAACCTTTACTTAATTCAATCCCTTTTGCACAATACCTCCGACCCCGCCGTAATTGCTCCACAGACGCCTCTTTTGAACACAAGGCCTCTGTGTTGCGAGATAGACTCCGAGCTCGTGGCTATACCAATAAAGTGTTTAAAGATGCTTATAAAAAAGCTAAAATAAAACCCCGACAGACTTTATTATCTTCTATACCTATAAAAGAATCCTGTTCTTCACTCAGGATCATTACAACTTATTGTCAACAACACCGTCAGGTCACAGATATACTCTCTCGATACTGGCACATACTAACTACTGCTCACTCTCTTTCCCCATTTGTACCAGAGAAAGATTTGGGAGAAAGATTTGCTGATGCCACTGCTGCCAATTTCTTTTCATACATGCCTAAATAAGCTTTTGTACATGTGAGTACCCATTTTATATGTTCATTAAATTTTAACTTGCTTGACGGTATTACGCTATGGTCTCATTTTCTCTTTATTGGTAATACCATTGGGGGATGAGCCACATACTATACCTGCCTACCACTCCTACTTTCCATCAACCACTCAACGCATAGTCTTGTCGTCGGTTACCAGACATCACAAATTGGAACAACTGCCCACATCAGTGTATTGCAAACACCATACAGCAATTTTGACTCATATGGCGTAAGCCTACCTGAGTCCACGATAGTCGGTAAGCCTTCCATTAATCGGTGACGGAGTACATCAGACAAGCCGCACAAGTCACTTTATGTTTTACTGTATTCACTTAAGTCACTATTATGGTGTAATATTGATTTTTATAACAAGTATTTTTAAATTTTGAGACACTATACTGTTTATTTGTGATGGTTTCAATTCAGTCACGTTTTGTCTGTAATCACCATTTGTAATTTAATGGATATTCTATATGGAATATAGTTCCACTATTGGTCCCATATATTTATTTATTTTGGTGATATATAATTTTTAAAGAATTTTTTCTATTATTATATATTATTTCACAGTATATGTTTAATAATCACTATTGAACACTTTGAGCGCCGCACTATATACTTATTCACCCCATTTGTACCAGCCCGTCCCTTGCTTACATACAGAAGAGCACCTTCTCTCCGTGACAAACTTATTAGAAGTGAATATACGGCACCATCTAAACACACAACCAAAATACTAGGCACCTTTCCTTGTGGTAATTGTGGTTACTGCAGGTATATGTGTAAAGCTAACAAAAATAACACATTGCCCAACGGACAACACTTTTACCCACAACATTATGTAAATTGCCGCTCTGTTGTCGCATTGTTTATCTCCTAGAGTGCGAATGCGGATGCTTTTATGTGGGAAAGACTAAATTTCCTTTTTGGCAAGGTATCTACTGTCACATACAGAGCATTATTAAAAAAGACCCTGATCTCCACATTGGACGACATTGTGAGCTGCTACACCCTGATCATACCCCTAGAGTGCTCTTTAAAGCCCTCGACCACATTCCTCCCAATAATAGAGGAGGCGACTACAATAAGGCTCTTTTACAAAGTGAATTAATGCCACCTCACCTCCAGGCCTAAATGAGGCATTTAATTTTAAACATTGTCTTGAGGGTTTTCAGTCCGGTGTTTGTGAATTAGATCTATAACTTTCTTTTATATATTGCTTACTGTAATCATTTTTTCCTGCGAACTGTCCTTAAACAGTTTGTTACAGCATAATCCAATGTATTACATGGCAAAATATGTTAATACTAATTGTATACATTGTTTCTTCTGGCACTTGCATCCTCTATAGGTGTGCATAATTCTTTAACATATTCTCTTTTTCAGATGCTGTTGTGGTGACACATGCACGATAATTATACCCCTGGTTGAACTATTCCACATAATATAATTGGTATCACTGATTTTTCTTGCTATGATGCCCTTATCTACTTTACTATAACCAACAGCGACTTGCAAGACCTCCCATAATATGCTGCCCGGCGCGTGGGAGATTTTGGCGTGATTCGCCTTTCCATCTGCGCATGTGCACGCTCCTTCCCCTGGGCGCTGATGGAATCGGTGCCCTCTTCCTGTTTGCGCTCCAGCTAGAAGCGCAGACGGCTAAGGGGTCATTACACGTGCCGGTGATGGCACGACGCTGGATGCGACTCCGCCCTCAGTGGGCGTGGCCCCGCCCAGCGCCGCGCGCATCAGAGACTTCCATAGACGGACCGTCTGCAGCCAATGGCGCAGCGGTCCGCCGCTCAGGCCCATTCTAATCAGCTGTGAGGGCTCCGTTTGGCACCCTTTCACAGCTGATTCCCCTAACCTTGCCCACTATATCTGGCCTGAACTGGCAGCACTGACCATGCTGTCGGTTCTTGGCGTTCCTAGGCAGTATGTGAGGACACTCCGTATTACAGGTAATTTTCTTTACTAACAATTGCCTCATTAATTTTTTGTACATACTCGTGACAATAAGCCCTTAGTGCTTACACTCACTGCTCTCTACTCTATATCTTGTCTCACATATTTATAGAATCCCTATTTTATCGGCCGAAGGCGTTTAAGACACAGGCTGATCCCCTGTCTCTTTAGAAGTCTTGCAACATAGGAGGTCCCTGAGCCTGTCACCATTCATGTGCTACTTCACATGTCTACATATAGATATACCACAGCATATTTCAGCATACATTGCCATTAGCCCATGCATGGCTTTAGTGTACATTATCAACACAGGGGGCACTGTCGTGCATGTGAGTACCATACAAACCTCTCATTGTTTGTTGTTCAATGCTATGGCGTTTTAAATACTGTGCTTTATTCATTGTATTATCTTTACTGTACTAATATCCATTTGTTCACACTATTAGATGTGATTGAAAAGGATTTAAATTTGCCTATGAAAAAGGACAAAAAGTACGAAACATGTCTGCGTTTTCCTAGATTCCACATCCATGACAAGTCTGTAAACCTCCAGTATATGGCATATTGTACACCCATTTTTGGCTTTGTCAATATTTGTATGCTTTTTTGTTATTCTTAATATTGCTATCTCGTGAGTATATGTCCCTCTACGGACAATTTTCAATAAATGATTTGTATTGCATGTATCTTGTCTGAGTCTATCAATCCTAAACATCCCTTAGGAGTACTGGCCGTGTCATGCACACTAGGCCTCTTTTTCTCTTTATCGGCGTATAACACGCACTTTTTTACCCTGAAAATAGAGGGTACATTGTGCCTGCGTGTTATACTCCGATATCTGTTCTTTTAACAAGGGGCGGGGATCGGGCGTCCGCCCCAGGGTGCCACCTATTGGGAGGGTATCAGACCAGCTGCCCGCCTCTCCGGGCCATGGAACAGCGCTGCCAGTAAGCTTTGGGGGATCGGAGGACATTCCTACAGTGCCAGCCCTTGATGTACGGCTCCTTCTGTGTTGCTCGATGCAGATCTAAGCCTCTGATTACCTTAATGCCGCTCGTTGTGCCTGCTCTCCTTATCCCGCTCCACCTCCTCCTCGTGTGTAGCTTTTGATTGGAGGAGGAGAGTGGACACGTGACCGTCAATGAAACAGAGGAGAGCAGTCACATGACCAGGTCCATCATAGAGTGTAGGGTGTTGATGGAGGTAATTAGTGGTATTTTTTGATTTGCGGTGGGTGGCACGGGAGGAGCGGTGTATGGGAAGGGGCTGACGGGCTGTGAAGTTTTCTCAAATTTGGAGTGTGCATGCAGCACTGGGAGTGCAGGGGGGGTCTTTATAATGAAAGGAGGGCTATGTGTTGTACAGGGGTACATGTGTTGTACATAGGTCCATGTGTTGTACAGGGGTCCATGTGTTGTACAGGGGTCCATGTGGGGTACAGGGGTCCATGTGTGGTACAGGGGCCCATGTGTGGTACAGGGGGTCCGTGTGTGGTACAGGGGGTCCGTGTACTATGCAGAGGGGCTGTGTAAAAATTATTTTCCGAAACTTCCCTCTTAAATTGGGGTGCGTGTTATACGCCGGCGCGTGTTATATGCCGATAAATACTGTAATCATCGCCAAAAGGAGAAGTCTAGCAGCTAAACTTAACCTAGAAATAGTGGGAAAAAAATATTGCGCTATCTGTAAACCGAAAAAAAGCTGCTGCTCAAGATGTTATACTACGCCAACATGAAAAAATAAAAAGAAGGAGCTGCGCTAAAATAACTGACCACACCAATTGATAATAACCCTATTATATGGTGTATAAAATGAACTTAAAAAAAATTTGAATTGATATTACAATATTGAAAAAATACCATATAGTGAATAATTGTGATAAGAGTAAATCAATCAAATTGCTGTTACAATCATAAGAGTATAACACTAGGTATTCCAGAAATATGTGGTAAAAAAAATAATCATAAAAAAGAAGAAAAAATATCATTCCAAAAATGAGTCCACATCATAAAATATCATAATTGAAAATGATAAATATCTGAGTGTCCAAAATCCTCAGTGAATTATATGAAAAGTTGAAAAGTGACTTCCACACAGACTGGTAAGTGAAAAGTCCTCCACCACATAGACACACTGCCGGTTACCAGAACTCGTGGTCCCTTATTACAGGGGACCACACTGCGCAGATGGCTTTAACCCCAGCCTGGGATGTAAGTGGCAATAATCTGAACTCCTTGGCACCAATAGAAACGTCTCCACTCTCAGCAAATATGTACCCGAAAATGTCACCAGCTCAGGGATATTCACAAGGTAGCAACTGTATGACAGGTACCCAAAAGAATGAAATAAACTTTTCTCATCAGCAGTATATAGCAGTCTTATTACTTCTATTAGTGTCCGGCACAGCCAGCACTGGTTAAAGGCTTTAACCAGTGCTGGGCCGGACACTAATAGAAGTTATAAGACTGCTAAATACTGCTGATGAGAAAAGTTTATTTCATTCTTTTGGGTACCTGCCATACACTTGCAACCTTGTGACCTTGTAGACCCCCCCCCCCACAAGAAAACCACACACAACTCATCACATACACACACAAACAATAGATCAAGAGCCAATCAGATGCAAAATAGGTATGAAAACAGAAACAGAACATTTACCAACAGCCTACTTCCAAACCACCGATCCAATTCCAGAAACCCCAGACCCAAACATAATTCTCCCCAGAACCCAAACATAATTCTCCCCAGAACCAAGACATCAGAGCTACCCTTCCCCAGAAACAAGAAGAATCAATCAGAAACTCTGTGAGAAGAGCGGAAGAGGGAGAACCCTCCCCTCCAGCCTCCGCAACTACCATAAATATAGCCATTCAAGACCTCCCCACTTCCCCTCCATCCCCTCCATCCACCACCCTAACTCCCATTGATTTTTTAGACCTACCCACCAATTCCACAACCATTCGAATACACCCCCAAATACAGAGTCCAAGACCCCAGAAAATAACCCAGTTCTTTACACCCCTAAGATCAAATCGTCAAAACACATACACCGGAGAAGAGGATGTAGAGGAAGAGCCAGAAAAGGGAAACCACAACAAGAAGCACTAAACAAAGTGAACATTTTCAACCTTTCTACATGCTGTATCAAGTCTCCCAGGCTGAAGAATCACTCCTGAGAAAAAGCCTGAACTTCTGCTGTCAACCAAACCCAACACATTTGAGCTATTTGTGGACCTACAGAATTACATAAGAAAACTCACTCTCCAGAGGTACCATGCATCCAAAAAAACTAAAACAACAGAAAATCACGGAAAAGGCAATCCCAATTCTGCTGGATAGCCCTCCACCCGCATATAACATCCTCTCCAGATGCATAACCACAGATTTCAGAGCAAAATCTAAAGCCAATTCTGTACAATACAAAAGCAATTTTATCTCTGCATTCCAATCTCTGGTAACAACCGATTTTAACAACCTAGCGCCCAATCAGGAGCTAACTAGTAAGAACCTGAATAAATCCAAACATAAAGTGATCAAGCACCTGAAGGAAAATAGCCAAATTGTCATAAAAAACACAGACAAAGGAGGGAGATTAATAATCGCTGAAAACCTAGTAACAAAAAATGAAAAGGAGTTCCTCACAATAGACAATCCAAACATTCAGTTTTTCTATCACCTTCCAAAGATCCACAAGTCTCAAGACAACCCCCCCGGGCAGACCAATTATATCTGTCATCAATTCTATCACATAAAATATCTCCCAATTTATCGACCACCACCTTCAAATATTAGTTAAAACGCTACCATCCTACCTCAGGGACACAACAGACCTCCTACTCAATCTAAAAGACTATAACTGGTCCACAGACCTCCACTGGCGCACTCTAGATGTAGCCTCGCTATACTCAAACATCCCTTATTCCAATGGAATTATGGCCACCATACAGTACTTACTCTCGGAACCACTCATGCCCAAGCAACAAGCCATTTTCCTTTTATGCCCCATACACACGGTCGGATTTTCCGATGGATTTTGTCCTATCGGACAATGTTGTCGGAAATTCCAACCCTGTGTAGGCACCATTGGACAGTTTCCATCGGATTGTCCGAAGGACAAAGTTCTATCTCCTGCTGGATAGATTTTTCGACAACAAAGTCCGATCACACCAATTCCGATCGTGTGTAGCGAATTCCGACGGACAAAGTGGCACGCATGCTCAGATCACATTACAAGACCAAAGCTATTGGCTACTAGCCTCTATGTAGTCCCGTCGTAGGCAACAAACGTCACCACGTTCAGAATGATCAGATTTTCCGACAACTTTGTCCGACCGTGTGTATGCAACACCAGTGTCGGACTAAATCCGTCGGACCAAATCCGATGGATTTGGTGGTCGGATTTTCCGACCGTGTGTATGGGGCTTTAGATGCTATCCATTTTATACTTGAAAGCAAAGGAGAAAGAGCCCCAGGGATAGTATGGATAAGGGTTTTGATATGTAACAATGAGTAAAGAAGTATAGAAAAAAATAACAAAATTTTATTCAAAAAGTGTATAAAAATACATAGCGTAATAATAAAACAATAAATAGAACAGTACAATATAAATAAATCTCCCGAAAACAAGTCAGAGAGACTCTCTAGATAAAGAGCACAATCTGACATATACAAAGCAGGGTAGTTGCCCACCCCATTAATTTGTTCATATCTTTTTGCAAGGTTTCCACATCCTGCGGAGAAGTTATTGCCCTGCTTAGCTTCGTATCGTCTGCAAATAAAGAGATTGAACTGTTTACCTCATCCTCCAGGTTGTTTATGAACAAATTAACTAGAATCTGTCCATAGATGGTTAAAATCTCAGCCATTCCTGTTGAAACGGCCGAGATTCAAACCATCTATGGCCAGCCTAACTTTTTAGTACACCAAGGTCTTAATTACCTCCAGTATTTTTTAATTTGTTGCAGTCATAACAGCATATTGTAAAAGTGATGCATCTGTTATACGCGTAAGCACAGTTTCCGCCAACTATCACAAAACTTTCAAGATTTTGGTGCAGGACATTTTAAAATAATACCACCAGAAAAGTGTTGCAAATGCTTTATTGAATTCCTCCATAGAATATTCTGCAATAAAAAGCCCGCTGGCTCACACATTTATACTTTGTATTTTTTTCTACTTATTCTTTAGCTGCTTTACAATCCTACACTTAAAGAAGTGTAATTAAAATTATAGTAAACAGTTTGTAAAGAACAAGCTTCACACGATTTTAGGCGCAAAAGAGTATATTATACAGATCACTTTGAAAAGACAAAAACATCAGCTCAATAAAATGTGTAGTTACCAAGATTATTATTATTATTATTATTATTATTATTATTATTATTATTATTATTTTTACTAGATGTATAGTTACAGAAATTAGTAAAGCTATTATTAATTCCAGCAGAATAACAAATAAGCTAGTAGTTACATAGGTTGAAAAAATGTCCACACAGTTTAGCTTAAAATAAATTATTTCATTGCATCTTTAGAACATGCAGTTGATCCATATGGAAAGGAAAAAAAATGGTCCAATTTGGTTCAACGTGATAAGAAAGTATTGATCCCCAAAGGCAATCAGATGTTAATATTCCATAATGTTATGTGATAAAAATATTATTAGTTATTCATATAATGTGTAGAGCTAAACAGCACATTGTCAATATTAAATGTCTGCAACAAATATATTAAAAAGAAAAAAAAATGAAAAAGAAAATTTTGAAGAATTATAAAGTCTTCAGTCAGTTGACAGTGAGATTTTTGTTATAGGTTGATATTGGTGGTTGATTCCTTACCACCATTGCTGTGGAACCAGGAAAGGTACTTTGGTTCCACCATTTTTAGGAAATTCCCTTAGGCTGCTTTCACACTGGGGCGGTTTGCAGGCGCTATTGCGCTAAAAATAGCGCCTGCAAACCGACCCGAAACAGCTGTTGCTGTGTCTCCAGTGTGAAAGCCCTGAGGGCTTTCACACTGGAGCGGTGCGCTAGCAGGACGGTAAAAAAAGTCCTGCTAGCTGCATCTTTGGAGCGGTGAAGGAGCAGTGTGTTCACCGCTCCTATACCGCTCCTTCCCATTGAAATCAATGGGAGACCGCGGGGATACCTCCGGCAAAGCGCCGCTGCAGCGGCGCTTTGCGGAGGTTTTTAACCCTTTTTCGGCCGCTAGCGGGGGTTAAAACCACCCCGCTAGCGACCGCATACCGCGGGTAAAACGATGGTAAAGCAGCGCTAAATATAGCGCTGCTTTACCGTCGCCGCCCCGCACCGCCCCAGTGTGAAAGCAGCCTCAGTGATGGCTCAAGCAGACAGAGACTCTGGCAGAGATTATACCAGATTTGAGATATATGGGAGTAGTGGTGGTCTGATCCTTAAAACAAAAGATGTCATAGCATATTTTGTAAGACCATGCATATTTCTAGATATGTCTCTTTTAGTTATGAATTGTTTGTCATGATGAAGGCTGAATGGGGTAATCGAGGAGTGCTCATTACGATGTGAATGAGCACTTTCCAAGAACCATCTTTAGGCTGTGACCCAGATGTAGTATTGGGGGGCCAAACCATCATTTCCAGGACTCCTTGTTCTCCTTTACACTGAAGATAGTACTTAATGACATCGGCTACAGGTTTTAGGTCATTGTCCTGCTGTTGAATAAATTTGGGGACAATCACATGCCTCCCTGATGGTATAGCATGATGGATAAGTATCTGCCTTAATTTCTCAGCATTGGTGACACCATTGATCCTGACCAAATCTCCAATTCCATTTGCAGAAATGCAACCTCAAACTTGCAAGGGACCTCCACAATGCTTCACTGTTGCCTGCAGACACATATTATTGCACTGCTTTCCAGACCTTCGGCAAACAAACTGCCTCCTGCCACAGCCAAATATTTCACATTTTGACTCATCAGTCCAAAGCACCTGCTGAAATTTTTCTACACCCCAGTTCCTATGTTTTCCTGCATAGTTGAGTCCTTTAGTCTTGTTTCCACATCCTATGCACGAAAACGTGGGAAAGTTATGGCAATTAGTAAAGCTATTTTGAATTTAAGCAATATAACAAAGAAGCTAGTAGTTACACAGGTTAAAAAATAGCCACAAAGTTCAAGAAAAATACATTATACATGCAGTTGATCCATAGGAAGGAAAAAAAAATCCAATTTAGTCCATCATGAAAAAAATGATGTCCTGATCACCAAGGGCAATCAAATAACTCTATATGTTAACATTCTGCAATGTTATTTGTTAAAAAAATTAATAGTTATTAATTTTTGTGTAGCACTGAAAAGTACATTGTCAATATTAAATGTCATATTTACAAAATAAGACATAAATCAGAAAAAGAACCAATTTAAATAATTATGAAGCAGCAAGTTGACAGTGAAATGTTTGCTATAGATTGATAATGGTAGTTGATATATCCACTGGTTTTAAACATCCCTTGAGGATTTCAACAGAATAACATTTATTGGTCTTCTCCTTTTCACCATTGCTGTGAAGCCAGGAAAGTTACTTAGGTTCCACCAGTTTTGGAGGAAAGTCCCTTAGTGACTGCTTGAGCAGTTGGATGTAGAGAGAGAGATTTTTGTTACAGGTTGATACTGGTGATTGACTCCTTACCACCATTGCCGTGGACCCAGGAAAGGTACTTTGGTTCCACCAGTTTTAGAGGAAATTCCCTTAGTGATGGCTTGAGCAGACAGAGACAAAGGCAGAAATTACACCAGATTTTAGATTTATGGGAATAAGGGTGGCCTGATCCTTAAAACAACCCCTCTTGTTAGCAATCCAGATTGTTATAACTATGATGTCTTAGCACATTTTGTAAGACTGTGCCACATTTCAAAACATGTCTCCTTTAGTTTTGAGTTGCTTGCTATGATGAAGACTGAATGGAGTAATGGAGGGGTGTTCATTACTATGTTAATGAGCACTTTCCAATGACTACCTCTAGGCTGTGACCCAGATGCAGTAAAACACGCACTTATAAAATACAGCATTTGACAGAATAAGAAGAGGACCATACCTTTTACAACATTGAGGTGGACCTCTGCATGTGGATTTCTAAAGCTTGTCCCACTTCTTCTCATCTGTAGGCTGTGCATCCAAAGAGATTGAATTAACAGACTGATCGAAACACAAAATATTATGAATGGGACTAGGCAGGGCACATAGATCATTGCTTGTAGGTTGTGGTCATTTAGCGTCAAAACAGCAGGGGTGCTCATATTGTTAATGGCAGCAACTGTTGTGTTTTGTGGCTCCACATGCACAATATACCAAGCGACTGAAAAGCTGAAAAGCAGAGATATCAGAAGAGATGCCATCAAAAGCCAAGGGACTAGTCTGGAGATCCTGGGCTTCAGAAAGATGAATAATTTATGGCTGAAATTTGTAATTTTTACACAGTAAAATACACAGAGGACAGTGGTGATCCAGAGATTGGTGAGGTGCAAAAACATGCCTATGACAATAGCTGAGTAGAGAAAATCATTTAATTGCCTTAACCAAGGAAAATACAAAAATAGGAAAAAAATTGTTAAACTGGAGAGCATGCAAAAGCTTCTGAAGATCCTCAGACAGGTGATGATCTTGTCGCAGGTTTCCAGAGATTCCAGTTCCTTACATTTCCTCAAGTGAACAGCAACAATAAAGACATTTATCTTGATTCCCACAAAGCACATAGCCAACAGCACAGCTGTAAAAATCCTGTTCAGAATGAAATCCATGGTTTTAAAAAAGATTTCCTTCTCAGATAGGTACTGTATGTAGAGACTTGAATGTAGAGTCCTCCAGTAGGCTGTGTGTAATGATCAGGATACGCTGAATGTTATATAGAGAATCTGTTCCTATCACCCATGTAAAATCAAGAAAAGTGTTTCATTTGCATTGCTTTCTCCATGGAAATTAGCACATGTACTGTCCAGCTTCATTTCTTTTCTTTTTTCTTTTTTTTAGATATCTCAGTTGCGGTCTGCCAGAGCTATATTTTACACTTGCAAATGTGTGGTACGAGCGTGGAAATGTACAGTAAGAGATAAAGGGATAAACATAGGTTTATACTCAAACAAGAAGATAGAAAAAAATGGGGTCAATTTGATGGGCCACTTAGACTCTTCTACTTTTATATGTTATTGTCTGCTTAACAATTTTACTCAATAAAGAATCATTATAAAAAAAAAAAGTGAAAAAAATAAAAATAGAAGAGTCTACAACTTGTAGCATCAACATAAAAAAAACTAAAAAAATAATAATCTTTAACTAAACTTAAAAAATACTTAAATAAACCCAAAATGTTGGGTATTAGCTGACACCATTCCTGCTAGATTAGTGAGAACTTTCTACAACAATTTGATTCCTAACCAACTAAACTTTTACTTTGTGTCACTATAGCAGTCTTTTACCACACTAACCTTATCTATCCCTCTCCTTGTTCCAATAGCAATATCCCGTTTGTGATGTAAAAAATACACTGAAGCTGGCTGTAGATGGTGCAGATTTCTTTCCTGCAACACCAGTTTGCTTGAAAGAAATTTGCATGATTCCCCCATCAACGCAGACAGTGCTGACAGTGGAATACCTCCTGCTGAGGCATTGTATTCCACCTCCTCCACCAGGAGAAGACGGTGATTATTGCTAGTGGCTATTGCAGCCGCTAGAGATAATCACAAGTAAAATCCAGCAGGCTGGTTGTACCCAAGTTGATACATTCAGCTTGTCCATATACGGTTTGAATATCGCCGGGCCTTGCTGAATCTTTGGCCCACCTGACCTTACTCAAGAGGACTACAGAGATATTTTTAGATATTATATATTATTTTTATACCTCTCACATATTTCTCAAAACACCCATTTGCCCCATACACCTGTAGCACCCTTCTAGATAGGTGCTAGGTTAGATTCATTTAATTCTTCCGCTGTTCTGTAGTCTATGGAGAGGCTTGTGTATTAGATATTATTTTTATACCTCTCACATATTCCTCAAAACACCAATTTGCCCCATACACCTGTAGCACCCTTCTAGATAGGTGCTAGGTTAGATTCATTTAATTCTTCTGCTGTTCTGTAGTCTATGGAGAGGCCTGTGATTACTCTGGTCTGCTCAGAGTTTCACAGGCTGTGGATGTGACTGCACCCCCCTGCCTTCTGGATGGTTTTGGAAAGTAATAGGCTGGGAAAGTCAGATTAGCAGTCTGAAAATGTATGTAGTCCCAGTCAATCTCCTAGGAAGGATGACCAGTTGGTGGCCAGGAGGGAGGGTTTGAATATCGGCCGGTCCTTGCTGAATCTATGGCCCACTTGACCTTACTCAAGAGGACTACAGAGATATTATTAGGTATTAGATATTATTTTTATACCTCTCACATATTCCTCAAAACACAAATTTGGCCCATACACCTGTAGCACCCTTCTAGATAGGTGCTAGGTTAGATTCATTTAATTCTTCCGCTGTTCTGTAGTCTATGGAGAGGCTTGTGATTACTCTGGTCTGCTCAGAGTTTCACAGGCTGTGGATGTGACTGCATCCCCCCTGCCTTCTGGATGGTTTTGGAAAGTAATAGGCTGTGAAAGTCAGATTAGCAGTCTGAAAATGTATGTAGTCCCAGTCAATCTCCGAGGAAGGATGACCAGTTGGTGGCCAGGATGGAGCATAAATAGTTTGAGGCCTGGAACAGATGGGTTCATTTCCAGGAGGAGAAGATCCCAGCCTGAAGGGGTGCTGCCCTTCAGGGCAGTCCAGCTGTGCTTCTCCATTTGCTCATCGTGGTACCAGCTGTGCTTGCCTGGGGCATATTCTACTGAACTTTGAGCTGATTGAGGGAGTTCCTTTTGGGGATCTGGATCTGACGAGTGCACAGGAGAAATTTCAGGCTGATATTGGAAGGAGGCATCCAACTGTCTAGACATATTTGTGAGTATAGACCGGGTTGTGAGATTCTAGTGACAGTGAGCTGCTGCTATCCTTCTTGCATCAGATTTAGCTTGCACTAACAGTGGACTGTGACAGACCTAGCAGGGACACAGGCTTTTTGAGATGACTGAATGCGAGCCTCTTGCCGACTGATTATGGGCCCTGGATTTTAAGGGGCACAGGGTGAATGAGAACCCCACTATAATCTTTGCTAGTCAGATTCAATGCTATATATATGTATATATAATGTGTGTTGTCTCATGCTGTTGGGACACACACTGTCAGATGCTAGTGTCATGAACTCAAGATGTTAATGGAGAGAGAGCTGATCACATTGTCCTCTGTACAATGTAGTAGATGGGCCAACTCCTAGTGGAGCTCCTGCTATTGTGATAAAATGTCTTGTGGTTGTACTTATGATAATGTATAATCTACTGTGTGAAGCTCGGTGACAACAAGTCTGACCTGTAGTGAAATCCTGATGGGCACAGAGTCACATCGGCTGCTTGAAGGGATTAGTTAATTAGCTCATGTTAATTTGTTACAGGTGTATTGTTAGAGTAATATGAGCAGGAGGAGGGAATCTCCTCTTCTACTGTATTATAAATACTTGTCATTTTGGTTCTAATAAAACAGTCCATGTTAGCACTAAGCAAGTCTCGTCTCGTTTTGTGCTTGGGAGTGGTTGGAATATCTGAGATCTATATTCAGACTGGGAGGAAGTGGTATATGACGAAAGCACTCAAAAGGAGTGTAGGGACGTTTCGTCACATGGACATTGCTAATAGTGTCCCTGTATAGCTCAGCCCATCATTTGCTCCTGCAAGGACTGTGCTCAGAATCTTTAAGCGGAAGATAGGTGTCATCAAGTCATTACTTAATGTTACTGGAGTGTGTGCTTGGTTGCTAGTACACTTACTGGGGAAGAAACCTTGGGACCAAATCAGTTGGTACTTCCGGGGGTGAGCGCTACACACCATTCTACCGTTCTTTACTCTCTGTAGGCATTTGAGCATCAGTTTCATTACTCAGAAATATTTCCAATATTATGAAAGACAGATCATGTATCGCATTACTCATAGGGTAATGTGAGTAAGTCACGTGTGTTGTGACGATACGCGTGAGGGAGGAAGTCAGGTGCCTATTTTTGACTTCCGGTTATCGGCCGAGACCGGAAGTTCCTCCATCCTGGAGCGGTTCGTTTCTAACTTTTATGTAAGTGGATATTTTGATTATTAAAATCTTTTAATCCTATACTACACATTGGAGCGCCATTGTTTCTCTCTCATCCCTCACCCTTTATGCTGGCTTTAACTGGGAGCGATTATTTCCATCTGGAGTGACGTTTGGAAACATTAAGGGGACCGGACTGGGAGGCAAGAGGAACGCTCAGGAACCCATAGGAAGGCGAGGGATTCAATACCAGGGCTACCATCCACAGGTTCTTCTGCTTGACTAGGCCTGTTGGGGCCAGTCCTAGAGGTGAGAGGCTGGGGGAAACACGGGGGTACATCCCTGAAAGACACCGTGGAGCACTCTTTTTACTTTATCTACACGGAAGTCACAAAGAACTTTTTACTATTTTAAACATCTGGAACTCTCTTTTTAGGAATTATCTTATCTGAGGGATATCACCATAGTCATTTTTAGGTTGTTTCGGTACAATCTTGATTGCATATTGGGACTTGTAGTGCACCACGTATTTTATTGCATACTGGGACTTGTAGTGCACCATGTGAAATATTCTTTGTTGTTTCCATTTGGAGTTTGTCTCAGATATTCTGGCACTTTCACCTATACCTTTCTTGGTGATCTGATATCATAGCCACAGTACTGCATTTCCGATTATTGCTTTTCCTAATTGGATGCACTCTTATTCACTTTTATACACGTCCAGACCCCCGCTTGGTCTTTATTCATGCTTTGAATATTGTGTTATCATTCCCTTCAGTTATTTTGCTGCATTTTTTTGATTACTGTAGCACTATTGATTCATTTTGCACTTTCAAGACCTCAATTTGGTCTTTTATCGTCACGTTTTGGCACTTTGCACTGTGCACTTTATAGCTTATCCACAGAAGGCATTTTCCTTCTTACTTATTTTAGCATTTCACATTCTTTATCGTTATTGCTATATATTTGAATATTTTTTATCAATATTATTTTTTATCGTCATTTTCTACCTCAACACTTATTTATTGGTCACTTTTATTTACACATTCACTATATTTGATATTTTATTGATATTCTATTTATTTTTATATTTATTTATGATGACTGCATCCTGTATGTGAATTTATTATTGCATTTTCATAAGGTTACCCATCACTAGGGGTCACGTCCCATAGGAGATTATTTAGGTCATTTATTCAGGGTTTAGCGCCACATACCCCCCATTAATATTGATTATTGCAGTGTGAGAGCACTTATTTGTTGGCTGCTTTGCCTATTTTTATATATTTATATTTTTATTTAAATATTGTTTTATCCTCACTGGTTGAGCGCATTAGTTACCCCCTTGTTATCTTAAAAATGAATGCAACCACCACATCTAAGTAAGTTGCTTTTGGGTTTAATACTGCTTTAACCACTCCAATACAGGGCACCTATACACCTTCCTGCCCAGACCAATTTTCAGCTTTCATCGCTATCGCACTTTGAATGAAAATTGCGTGGTCATGCTACACTGTACCAAAAGTACATTTTTATAATTTTTTCCCCAGAAATAGAGCTTTCTTTTGTGGTATTTGATCACCACTGGGATTTTTATTTTCTGCTAAACAAATAAAAAACTTTGTAAATGAGTATGTTTTCTCTTTCACTGATGGGTACTAATGGGGCTGCACTGACGGGCACTGATAAGATGGCCCTGATGGGCACCAATGAGGTGGCACTGATGAGGTGGCACTGATGATGGGCACTAATATGCGGCACTGATAGGTGTCACTGATATGCAGCACTGATGGGTACACAGAGGTGGCACTGATGGGCACTGATAGGTGGCATGGGTGGGCACTGATAGGTGGCACGGATGGGCACTGATAGGTGGCACAGATGGGCATGGATGGGTACTGATAGGTGGCACTGATGTACACTAATTGATGGTACAGATGGATGCCAATCAGTGCCAAACAACAATGCCTGCCAATCAGTGATTCCCATTGCGGCACTGATTGACATCCATTGTGGGCATTGATTGGCATCCCTGGTGGTCTAGGGTGGCATACCTGGTGGTGACATCCCTGGTGGTCCTAGTGGCATCCCTGGTGGTCCAGTGTGGGCATCCTCGGGGGGGGCTGCGCTGATAATCGATCAGCACAGACCCCCCCTTTTCAGAGTAGCAGCCGATCGGCTCTCCTCTTCTCGTGTCTGACAAACGCGAGAGAGGTAAAGACGATCAATGGCTCTTTCTGTTTACACTGTGATCAGCCGTGATTGGACACGGCTGATCACGTGGTAAAGAATCTCCATCAGATCGGTGTTGCGGTGTATCAGACTGACACACCGCAACAACGATCGACGTGACTTGATATCCTGAAAGACGTCATATGACGTCTGGTCTGGATATTGAAACCACTTTGTCGCCGTCATTTTGCTATATGGTGGGCGGCAAGTGGTTAAAGATGGTGCTTTCTAAACAATATTGATATCATGGCTCTTACACATTTTCAAGCTAAAACATGCAGCGGTCCACCCATCCCATTGACAATGACGATATGTAGATGCTGAGGGCTTTTCCCCATTCCTGGTGAATCAGGCTGCGCTGGAAGTAGCTTACCACATGAGCCACCCTTCTGTTATCCTACCATCTGGTGCACAGTTGCCCCCCCTTGCCCCTCCTTGCCCCCCCCCCCCAGGCCATTTTCAATTTGTTTTTAAATGTGCATGTGCTATTTCTTTTGGGGAATAAATGATAGTATATAGTATAGTATGATAGTATACACTGATTGTAGGTAAAATTCCTTTCTCTCACTGATCAGTCAACTCCGGTCATGTTGATTAGAAGACGGATTTATTACAGATGTACAGTACAAAGGGGTGAATAGAACTCTTACAGCAAGGAGTTCCACAGCAAAATCACACCAGAAAATACATACACAGTTACTTTATAGTAGTATTTGGCAACCTGCCATTGGCTAAGGCACACTGGTGACTCATGGTGCTTTGTCAGCTTTATTGCCAAATCCAGAGTGCCTTTCACAAGGTTTCCTAATATGGTAACATCTGCATACGTATATAGAGAGGTTTTCTCCACTATGGAGATCTTTCTCCCATCCCACATAGGTACAGGCTGGAATATGAAGGACACAAGCAGTAATTGTAACTATGTTAAAGGATAATGCATGCAAAATAGAGATGAACTTTCCCAGAAGGAACACAGGCAGCAATAAAAGCGGTCAGTATGGGCATTAAATTTATATCTCACAGCACCAGGACTGCTGTGTAGACATCACTTTGCCTTTTGACACACCCGAATGGTGCTCTTTCATGCAAGCTTCACCTATTGGGGAGATTTACTAAAACTTGGAGAGTGCAAAATATGGTGCAGCTCTGCATAGAAACCAATCAGCTTCTAGGTTTTATTGTCAATGCTTAACCCCTTGCCGACCAGCGCACGGCGATATACGTCGACACAATGGCACGACTGGGCAAATGGGTGTACAGGTACGTCCCCTTTAAGATGCGGCATTGTGGGTGCGCTCGCCGCGTGCTCCGTGACCACAAGTCCTGCGGACTCGATGTCCGCCGGGTGCCCGCGATCATGTCACGGAGCGGAAGAACGGGGAGATGTAAACAAGGCATTTCCCTGTTCTGCCTAGTGACATGACAGAGACCACTGCTCCCTGTCATCAGGAGCAGTGATCGCTGACATGTGAGTAGTAGCCCATCCCCCCACAGTTAGAATTACTCCCTAGGACACACTCAACCCCTTGATCGCCCTAGTGTTTAACCCCTTCCCTGCCAGCGTCATTTACACAGTAATCAGTGCATTTTTATAGCACTGATCGCTGTATGAATGACAATGGTCCCAAAATAGTGTCAAAAGTTTTAGTGTCCGCCATAATGTCGCAGTCACGATAAAAATTTTACGCCATTACTAATAAAAAATAATAATAATAAAAATGCCATAAAACTATCCCTTATTTTGTAGACGCTATAACTTTTGCGCAAACCAATCAATATACGCTTATTACGATTTAATATTTATTAAAATATGTAGAAGAATACATATCGGCCTAAACTGAGGGAAAACATTTTTTTTTTTATATATATATTTTTAGGGAATATTTATTATAGCAAAAAGTAAAAAATATTGTTTTATTTTTTTCAAAATTGTTGCTCTTTTTTTGTTTATAGCGCAAAAAATAAAAACCGCAGAGGTGATCAAATACCACCATATTTGTGAGGAAAAAAGGACGTCAACTTTGTTTTGGTGCAACGTCGCACGGCCGCGCAATTATCAGTTAAAGTGACGCAGAGCCGAATCGCAAAAAGTGCTCTGGTCAGGAAGGGGGTAAATCCTTCCGGGGCTGAAGCGGTTAATTGAACAAGATGAAGTTAGAAGCTGATTGGCTACCATGCACAGCTGCACCAGATTCTGAGTGCACCAGTTTTAGAAAATCTCCCCCATTGTGCCATGTTGTTATTGTAGTAAAAACTACTGTTATATGTTTATGGTGTATATATTTATATATATATATATATATATATATATATATATATATATATATACATATACACACATACATATACAGCGGGTAAAATAAGTATTGAACACGTCACCATTTTTCTAGGTAAATATATTTCTAAAGGTGCTACTGACATGAAATCTTCACCACGTCAGTAACAACCCATGCAATCCATACATACAAAGAAACCAAAACAAGTAAGTTCAGAAATTAAGTTATGTGTAATAAAATTGAATGACACAGGGATAAATGTATATATATATATTTTTTTTCCCCTGCAAGGCTTTTCTTAAAAAAATCAGGGCCACATTTCTGTATTTACATTATTTTGAGAGGGTATATTGGCATTAAAATGATGTTGAAAGGTCTTTTATTTCAGATTAAGCTGGGTTTTATTTTTTTCTTCTTCAGCAAGGCTTGTCTTGATCCCCAACAGCAATCATGTACCTCTCTATGTTAATATATGAAACAAAATTGGTAGCTAAACAGTACAGTGCCAATTTTGAATGACTGTAACAAATATACTAAATTGAGATAAACCAGAAAAAGAACATTTTAAAGAATGTTTCATTCAGGTGGCCCCTATTCTTTGACGCTCTTTGAAAAAAGCTTCATCCAGTGGACACTCAATTTTCTTTTTTTTTTATAGGTTGCTATTGACAGTGGACTCACCCACTGGTTTTAAACATCACTTGATGGCTTCAAGACCAGAATGTTCCTTTGTCTTCTCCCCACCACCATTGCAGTGAAGCCAAGAAAGGTGCTATGGTTCCACCAGTTTTAGAGTGAAGTCCCTTTAGAAGTTGTTGGGGTGCTTTGGTTCCTTTATTAGTCCCTTCCTTTCGAAGTTGTTGGAGAAATTAGATTTAGGCAGAGACTCAAGCAGAGATTTCACCCATATTGAGAGATATAAGAGTAGGGGTAGCCTGGCCTCCTCCTGTTAGCAATCCAGGTTGTAAAAACTTTGATTTCAAAGCACACTTTGTAAGACCGTGACACATTTCTAGACATGTCTCTTTTAGTTTTGAATTGCTTGCTATGATAAAAGCTGAATGGAGTAATGGGGAGGCGTTTGTTACAATGCTGCTCAACACTTTCCAGGGACTATCTCTAGGCTGTGATTCGGATGCAGTAAAACACACACTTGTAAAATACAGCATTTGACAGAATAGGAAGAGGACCATACTCTTTACAACGTTGATGTGGACCTCTAAATGTGGGTTTCCAAAGCTTGTCCCACTGCTTCTCATCTGTATGATGTGCATCCAAAGAGATCGAATTAACAGACTGACTGCAACACAAAATATTATGAATGGGAATGCGGAGGGCACAAGGAACATTGTCAATCGATTGTGACCATTTATTGTCAAAACATCATGGCTGGTCATATTGTCCATGGCACCAACTGTTGAGTTTTGTAGCTGTACATGCACAATACACCAACCAGCTGGAAAACTGAAAATCAGAGATATCAGAAGAGATGCCATCAATAACCAAGGGACTAGTCTGGAGATCCTGGGCTTCAGGAAGATGAACAATTTATGGCTGAAATTTGTAATCTTTACACAGTAAAACACACAGAGGACAGTGGTGATCCAGAGATTCGAAAGGTTCAAAAACATACTTATTACTAAAGTTGCTGAGAGAAAAGAATGTAATCGACTTAACCAAGGAAACCGCATTAAAAGGAAATAATATGTTAAACTGTAGAGCATACGAAAGCTTCTGAAGATCCCCAGACAGGTGAGGATATTGTCGCAGGTTTCCAAGGATTTCAGCTCCTTCCATTTCCTCAAGGAAACAGCCACAATAAAGGCATTTATGTTGATTCCTACAAAGCACTCAGCCAACAGCACAGCTGTAAATATCTTCTTCAGAATGAAATCCATAGTATGAAATTAGATCTTACTTCCCAGACAGGTATTGTATGTAGAGAGTTGGCTGTAGATTCCTGCAGTAGGCTGTGTGTAATGACCAGGATACGCTGAATGTTAAATGAAGAACTTGTTCCCATCACTCATGTAAATTTAAAAAAATAATAATTTGCATGCATTGCTTTCTCCATGGAATCGAAATGAAGACATGTGCTGTCTAGATTTTTATTTTTTTAGATAGTTGCAGTCTGTCCGAGCTGTATTTACCACTTGCAAATGCGTCCCTTAAATAAATTCTTGGAATATGCAGTAAGTGGTATATGCTTAGGATAAATATACTGTAGGTCTTTAGACAAAAAAATATGTACAGTATTTAACAATTCCATCATAAGTGAAATATAGAAGGAAAAAAGATCATCCATGTGGACAACTTGTTTTCTTTTCAGCCATCACTCTTCTATGTTTCTATGTTAAAAACCCTTTCACGCCTAAGCCTATTTCTGACATTTGTTGCTTACAAGTTCAAATCTGTATTATTTGCTACAAAATTACTTAGAACCCCCAAACATTATATATATAATAAAGGCTTGGGGGTCTGGTCCCCAACCAGAACCCCAAACAGGGGGGGGGGAGCTAGCAGTCTATCACGGTAGGTTTTAAGGGTAATACATACACATTTAAACAAATGTATACAAATGACACAGTTTTATTAGCACATAAACAAATTAAACAATAAAAACAGGTACATGTGGTGTGGTATTTCGACTAGTTTCGCTAATCATATAGCTTCTGCAAGAAATACAGAACATGTATCTGAAAAGAAAATTTATAAACATGTCATTGTTGCAAAAATATTTAAACAACCATATATACAGAGGTTTAAGAGGGGTGCAAAATAATAATCAACAGTTACAAAATATGCCGCTTCTTAACCCACTTAGGCATCATCAGGGCATGCAGAGCACCCAGCGGAGCCTCATATATATATATATTCTTTTTAGCAGAGAACCTAGAGAATAAAATGATGCTCATTGTAATATTTTATGTAACACGGTATTTCCGCAGCGGTCATTCAAACGCACTTTTTTGGAAAAAAAGACACTTTCATGAATAATAAAAAAAAACTAAACAGTAAAGTAAAATTAAGCGGAGCTACGCACTTACTTCATTTCCAGTACGGAAGTAGAAGCTTGGAGCGCAATTGGAGCGCACGCTGCAAACCGGCTTCACTTTGTGCAATTGGTGTAGCTTTGCAGGGCCTCACCCACTGGAGGGAAGACCTGTTTTTTAGTCTTTTTATTTTTATTATTTTAAATAAAAACCTTTTTTAATTACTATACTACGAGATCCTCTATCTCTTCCCTGTGAGGATTCATATCTTGGGACATCCCCTAAACGGAAATTTCACATGCTATGCTAGCTGTGATAGCGAAGGAGGACGCAGTGCTAGGACAAGCAGTGTGAATACCCTGAGCGGACACAGCAGCTGAACAAGGCAGCAAGAGGGGCCCACAGCGAACAACCGGAGAAGGACCACACACAGATATCTGTCTATGACGTTCACCACTGCATAGGTAGTGAAGTCTGGTGAGTGGGGGACCTTGAGGGGAAGCACCAAGTTACCTGATTGAACGAGCACCAAAGTCACCGTTTAGTGAAATTTTGAACTCTCATCACCTCCTGCATATGCCCACTAGTGGTGTTTTGGACTTTCTATAGCATTTGGGTCTACATAATTATTTTTATTTTCTCTGGCTAAGAGTACTTAGTATATTGGACTGGTCAGATATAATTTTATCACATATATATACACACATATATTTTCTGATGTCATATTGTGTGGATTTTCCAGCAGGCATATAGGTGTTACCTGCTTGTATGCTATTTGGTTTCAGCACTTTCACAATTGGGATAAATTGTACCACTAACATAGTTGGTTCTTACATGTGTTTATAACTTATTGGAAGTTATAAATTGGAGATCTTATTGGAGATCAGACTCACTGTCAGGTACATATTCCTGATCACCCAGCAGGTTATATATTACTGCACATATATATATATATATATATATTTTCTCTTTTTCTTTACACATCAGTCACATTCAATTAGTTTGACCATTAGGGAGCGCTACTCTCCCCACTTATTATTATAAACAGTAAAGTTAGCCCAAAATGTTTGTATAATGTGATAGATAATGTTACGCCAAGTAAACAGATACTTAACATGTCATGCTTTGAAATTGCTCTCGCTCGTGGAATGGCTACAAACAACGGTACCTAAAAATCTCCATAGGCGACGCTTTAAAAAAAAAAAATTATGGTTACCAGGTTAGAGTTACAGAGGAGGTCTTTTGCTAGAATTATTGCTCTCGCTCTAACGATCGCAGTGATACCTCACATGTGTGATTTGAACACCGTTTACATATGCGGGCGTGACTTACCTATGCGTTTTCTTTGCTGCGTAAGCTCACGGGGATGCTTAAAAATTTTTACATAAAAATTCTGATAAATTTTATTGCTGTCACAAGGAATGTAAACATCCCTTGTGACAGTAATAGGTGGTGACAGGTACTCTTTATGGAGGGATCAGGGGTCTAAAAGACCCCAAATCCCTCCTTTGCACTTCAAAGTATTCAGATCGCCAAAAAAAACGGCGATTCTGAATACTGTAATTTTTAGAAAAATCTGCGCCATTGGCAGCCGAGTAAACCGAAAGTGATGTTGTGACGTGTGTTTACATAGAAGACTGTAACAAAGCCATTTCCAGGTTTGTTTCAGTCTTACGCTAGGCGGCGGAAGTGCTGGATAGCGGATTGGGTCTCCCGGTGGGACGGGAGGCCCGGAGAGAGCGGCGGAAGGCAGCAGGAGGGGGATGTCCCGTTCATTTGGGATTACAGCCAAATGGCTTTTAGCCACATCAGTTGTTACCCCTTAAGAGCCGCCTGTCCGCTCTAAACAACAATACAAATGTTTTTGGAAAAGTGGGGGTTTTAATTGAAACAAGGATTGGTGATAAAGTATCAGTAGAGAGGAGATACCTTTTTCCCAAATTAAATCTAACAGGATAGAATTTCCCTTCCTAGGGGTAGATTTCCTCTCACTTCCTGTTTTCTCTTTCCATTTGCAAGTAGGAGTCGTTTGTAAGTTGGATGTTTGAAAGTAGGGGCCTGGCGTATATACTCTGCAGAAATTTGCCCTATTAGATGTTGGTGTAGCCACAAGGACTGGTGGGCACAGGAATGGGCCCTGCTGTGAGTTAATAGATCAAGATTTGTAATTGCATGCACCTGTTGAACAGGGCAGAAAAATTGGGGGTGGTGGTGGTGGTGGGACGGTGTTGCCACAAGACTGTAAGCTCTCACAGTTACTCTTGGTGGGCGCAGGAATGGGGGCCCTCATAGTTACTCTTGGTGGGCGCAGGAATGGGCCCTGCTGTAAACTATTAGATCAAGATTTGTAATTACCCGCCCCTGTTAAACAGGGGTGACCTAAAAGACTGCTGCTGCTGATGCTGAGTGCCAGGCTCCACCTCCATGCTCACACAATCCTCCTCCTCCTCCTCCTCCTCATCCTCTTCCTGTGTGATGGGTGGGACAGAAGGAACACTGTCCGGATAAAGGGGGGCCTTGAGAGGCAAGGAAGTCCTCCTCTTCCTGCCTCTGTTCTGCCTCAAGTGCCCTGTCCATTATCCCACGCAGCGTATGCTCCAACAGGTGGACAAGAGGTACAGTGTCACTGATGCATGCACTGTCACTGCTCACCATCCTCGTGGCCTCCTCAAATGGTGAGAGGACAGTGCATGCATCCCTGATCATGCTCCACTGACGTGGGGAAAAAAAAACCAAGCTCCCCTGACCCTGTCCTGGTGCCGTAGTCGCAAAGGTACTCATTGATGGCCCTCTGCTGCGTGTGCAGTCGCTGCAGCATGGCCAACGTTGAGTTCCACCTGGTGGGCATGTCACATATTAGGCGGTTCTTGGGCAGGTTCAGCTCCTTTTGCAGCTCAGTCAGCCGAGCACTGGCATTATAAGATCGGCGGAAATGCACACAGACTTTCCTGGCCTGCCTCAGGACATCCTGTAAGCCTGGGAACCTGCCCAAGAACCGCTGCACCACCAGGTTGAGGACGTGAGCCATGCAGGGCACATGGGTGAGCTGCCCCTGTCGCAGGGCGGAGAGGAGGTTGGTGCCATTGTCAGAAACGACCATTCCTGGCTTAAGCTGACGTGGCGTCAACCACCTCTCGGCCTGCCCCTGCAGAGCTGCCAGAACCTCTGGCCCAGTGTGGCTCCTGTCCCCCAAACACACCAGCGCAAGCACGGCATGGCATCTTTTTTGCCTGCGTACTTGCGTAGCCCCTTGTACGCCTACGGAGCACCGCTGGTTCCAAGGACTGAGCACTGGAGGAAGAAGAAGAGGAGGGGGTGGAGGAGAGAGGTGTGTCACAACCAGTAGCAGTAGTAGCGTTTTGGAGGCGTGGTGGCGGAACAACCTCCAACACTACTGCACCTTGTCCTGCATCCCTCCCAGCTGCCAATAGAGTGACCCAATGGGCCGTGAAAGAAAGGTACCGTCCCTGTCCATGCCTGCTGGACCATGAGTCAGCGGTAATATGCACCTTACCGCTGACCGCCCTGTCCAGCGAGGCATGGACATTGCCTTCCACATGCCGGTAGAGAGACGGAATCGCCTTCCGTGAGAAAAAGTGGCGTTTGGGAAACCTGCCACTGAGGAACCGCACATTGAACAAACTCACGGAAGGGGGCCGAGTCTACCAACTGAAAAGGCAGCAGTTGAAGTGCTAGCAATTTAGCCAAGCTAGCATTCAACCGCTGGGCATGTGGATGGCTGGGAGTGTACTTCTTTCTACGGTCCAGCAGCTGGGGCAGGGAAATTTGACTGCTGCAATCGGACGTCGGTGTACTGCAAGTACTTGGTTGTGACACACCTAATTCTACACCTTCAGTCCTCTCAGAGCAGCTTTCAGAGAGGACTGAAGGTGTAGTGGGGATGGAGATCCCAGCTGATGAGGAGCAAGGAGAGGTCCGCTTAGTTCTTTGGTGTGGGTCTTTTATGTGTGCCTGCCAACGAGCTGCATGGCAGGTCGACATATGTCTGGTCATGCTTGTGGTGCCCAAGCGGCTGATGTTTTGGCCACGCGAGATACGCTTGAGACAAATATTGCAAATAGCAGTGGTGCGATCTGATGCACTCGTCTCAAAAAAGGCCCACACCAAAGAACTTTTCTGATAACGTGCAGAGGCAGCGCCCTGCACAGGCGGAGCTCTGCGGTGTTGTACAGTTGCTGTGCTGGCCTCTACCTGGCCTCCAGGGGGCATCCTGCCTCGTTGGACATGTGACGCCGCATCCTCCTCCTCCTCGTCCTCCTCCTCATCCTCTCTCCCTTCAGGCATCCACGTGGAGTCAGTGACCTCATCATCCCCTCCCTCTTCACCACTAGAGCAAACCTGGCAGTAAGCTGCAGCTGGTGGAACAGTACTGCCAGATTCCTCAAGCTGGGTATCATCATCCGAGCCTTCGAATCGTTGGGCATCCTCCTGGAGCATGTACCCAACACTGTGCTCAAAGAGTTCGGGGGACTCCTCAGGAGGACATGGTGGGTCTAGGGAAGGGGTGGCTGATGATGCCATTGAGTACGCGTTGGCAGCTGCTCTGCCAGTACCCTGAGCCTGGGTGAGAGAGGATGAGGAGGATGAGGAGGGCTTGGTCATCCATTCTACCAAGCCTTCAGCATGATGCGGCTCCACATGTCCAGCTGCCGAAAACAAAGACGTGCGTGTCCCATGGCCACGTGCTGATGAAGATGCACGACCACGTCCACGGCCACGGCCACGTCCACTAGAAACAGAGCCTGCCTGCCCTGTGTTCTTGGCTCTGCACGCTCTGCCTCCCCTTGGCGGTCTTCCAGCCATTTGTAGTCGGTAGTCCTGTGGGTGCTGCTGAGAAGAATATATAGGAGCTCTGTGTGATGCCACTAACACACTAGAAGTCCTATGGGTGCTTCTGCAAAGAAAATATAGGAGCTCTGTGTGATGCCACTAACACACTAGAAGTCCTGTGGGTGCTGCTGAGAAGAAAATATAGGAGCTCTGTGTGATGCCACTAACACACTAGAAGTCCTATGGGTGCTTCTGCAAAGAAAATAGAGGATCTCTGTGTGATGGGACTAACTTCAAGTCCTATAGGTGCTTTGGGAACAAAATATAGGATCTCTGGTGATGGGACTAACACACTTCAAGTCCTATAGGTGCTTCTGGGAACAAAATATAGGATCTCTGTGTGTGATGGGACTAACACACTTCAAGTTCTATAGGTGCTTCTAAGAACAAAATATAGGTCTGTGTGATGGGACTAACACACTTCAAGTCTATAGGTGCTTCTGGGAACAAAAATATAGGATCTCTGTGTGATGGGACTAAACACTTCAAGTCCTATGGGTGCTTCTGGGAAGAAAATATAGGTCTGTGTGATGGGACTAACACACTCAAGTCCTATAGGTGCTTCTGGAACAAAATATATCTCTGTGTGATGGGACTCACACTTCAAGTCCTATAGGTGCTTCTGGGAACAAAATATAGGTCTCTGTGTGATGGGACTAACACACTTCAAGTCCTATGGGTGCTTCTGGAACAAAATATAGGATCTCTGTGTGATGGGACTAACACACTTCAAGTCCTATAGGTGCTTCTGGGAACAAAATATAGGTCTCTGTGTGTGGACTAACACACTTCAAGTCCTATGGTGCTTCTGGGAACAAAATATAGGATCTGTGTGATGGGACTAACACACTTCAAGTCCTATAGGTGCTTCTGGGAACAAAATATAGGTCCTCTGTGTGATGGGACTAACACTTCAAGTCCTATGGGTGCTTCTGGGAACAAATATAGGATCTCTGTGTGATGGGACTAACTCACTTCAAGTCCTATAGGTGCTTCTGGAAGAAAATATAGGATCTCTGTGTGATGGACTAACACACTTCAAGTCCTATAGGGTGCTTCTGGGAAGAAAATATAGGATCTGTGTGATGGGACTAACACACTTCAAGTCCTATAGGTGCTTCTGGGAACAAAATATAGGTCTGTGTGATGGGACTAACACACTTCAAGTCCTATGTGCTTCTGGGAACAAAATATAGGATCTCTGTGTGATGACTAACACACTTCAAGTCCTATGGGTGCTTCTGGAACAAAATATAGGTCTGTGTGATGGGACTAACACACTTCAAGTCCTATAGGTGCTTCTGGGAACAAAATATAGGATCTCTGTGTGATGGGACTAACACACTTCAAGTCATAGGTGCTTCTGGGAACAAAATATAGGATCTATGTGTGATGGGACTAACACACTTCAAGTCCTATAGGGCTTCTGGGAACAAAATATAGATCTCTGTGTGATGGGACTAACACACTTCAAGTCCTATAGGTGCATCTGGGAACAAAATATAGATCTCTGTGTGATGGGACTAACACACTTCAAGTCCTGTAGGTGATTCTGGGAAGAAAATATAGGTGCTTCTGGGACTAACACACTTCAATCCTATAGGTGCTTCTGGGAACAAAATATAGGATCTCTGTGTGTGATGGGACTAACACACTTCAAGTCCTATAGGTGCTTCTGGGAACAAAATATAGGATCTCTGTGTGATGGGACTAACACACTTCAAGTCCTATAGGTGCTTCTGGGAAGAAAATATAGGTCTGTGAGATGGGACTAACACACTTCAAGTCCTATAGGTGCTTCTGGGAACCAAATATATGATCTCTGTGTGATGGGACTAACACACTTCAAGTCCTATAGGTCTTCTGGGAACAAAATATAGGATCTCTGTGTGATGGGACTAACACACTACAAGTCCTATGGGTGCTTCTTGGAAGAAAATTTAGGTCTGTGTGATGGGACTAACACACTTCAAGTCCTATAGGTGCTTCTGGGAACAAAATATAGGATCTCTGTGTGATGGGACTAACACACTACAAGTCCTATGGGTGCTTCTGGAAGAAAATATAGGTCTGTGTGATGGGACAAACACACTTCAAGTCCTATAGGTGCTTCTGGGAACAAAATATAGGATCTGTGTGATGGGACTAACACACTTCAAGTCCTATAGGTGCTTCTGGGAAGAAAATTAGGTCTGTGTGATGGGACTAACACACTTCAAGTCATAGGTGCTTCTGGGAACAAAATATAGGATCTCTGTGGGATGGGACTAACACACTCAAGTCCTATAGGTGCTTCTGGGAAAAAATATAGGTCTGTGTGATGGGACTAACACACTTCAAGTCCTATAGGTGCTTCTGGGAACAAAATATAGGATCTCTGTGTGATGGGACTAACACACTACAAGTCCTATAGGTGCTTCTGGGAAGAAAATATAGGTCTGTGTGATGGGACTAACACACTTCAAGTCCTATAGGTTGCTTCTGGGAACAAAAATATAGGATCTCTGTGTGATGGGACTAACACACTTCAAGTCCTATAGGTGCTTCTGGGAAGAAAATATAGGTCTGTGTGATGGGACTAACACACTTCAAGTCCTATAGGTGCTTCTGGGAACAAAATATAGATCTCTGTGTGATGGGACTAACACACTTCAAGTCCTAAGGTGCTTCTGGGAACAAAATATAGTCCTGTGTGATGGGACTAACACACTTCAAGTCCTTAGGTGCTTCTGGGAACAAAATATAGGTCTGTGTGATGGGACTATATCTCAAAATATAGGATCTCTGTGATGGGACTAACACTTCAAGTCCTATAGGTGCTTCAGGGAAGAAGATCTAGGTCTGTGTGATGGGACTAACACACTTCAAGTCCTATAGGTGCTTCTGGGAACAAAAATATAGGATCTCTGTGTATGGGACTAACACACTTCAAGTCCTATAGGTGCTTCTGGGAAGAAAATATAGGTCTGTGTGATGGGACTAACACACTTCAAGTCCTATAGGTGCTTCTGGGAACAAAATATAGGATCTCTGTGTGATGGGACTAACACACTACAAGTCCTATGGGTGCTTCTGGGAAGAAAATATAGGTCTGTGTGATGGACTAACACACTTCAAGTCCTATAGGTGCTTCTGGGAACAAAATATAGATCTCTGTGTGATGGGACTAACACACTACAAGTCCTATGGGTGCTTCTGGGAAGAAAATATAGTCTGTGTGATGGGACTAACACACATCAAGTCCTATAGGTGCTTCTGGGGAACAAAATATAGGATCTCTGTGTGATGGGACTAACACACTTCAAGTCCTATAGGTGCTTCTGGGAACAAAATATAGGTCTGTGTGATGGGGACTAACACACTTCAAGTCCTATAGGTGCTTCTGGGAACAAAATATAGGATCTCTGTGTGATGGGGACTAACACACTTCAAGTCCTATAGGTGCTTCTGGGAACAAAATATAGGTCTGTGTGATGGGACTAACCACACTTCAAGTCCTATAGGTGCTTCTGGGAAGAAAATATAGCTCTGTGTGATGGGACTAACACACATCAAGTCCTATAGGTGCTTCTGGGAACAAAATGTCTGGAGTGACTGCCACGAACACACTTCAAGTCCTATAGGTGCTTCTGGGAACAAAACATAGGAGCTCTGTGTGATGGGACGAACACACTACAAGTCCATAGGTGCTTCTGGGAACAAATATAGGTCTGTGTGATGGGGACTAACACACTTCAAGTGCTATAGGTGCTTCTGGGAACAAAAATATAGGATCTCTGTGTGATGGGACGAACACACTACAAGTCCCTCTTTCTAAATGAATCTTTCTAACTAAATCTCTCTAACTAAATATTTCTAACTGTGTGATGGGACTAACGCACTTCAAGTCCTATAGGGGCTTTCTGGGAACAAAATATAGGATCTCTGTGTGATGGGACTCACACACTTCAAGTCCTATGGGTGCTTCGGGGAACAAAATATAGGGCTGTGTGGGCTGGGACTAACACACTTCCTGTGCGAACATGGGTTCGCATCGAGCACCGGGGCCCATCCCTACTGTTTAACTATTTCCTTTTTTATTCACTTCAATGCCAGGCCAATTTTCAGCTTTCAGCATGTCACACTTTGAATTACAATGCAGCACTTTACCCATTTGACATTGTTATCATTGTTTCACACAAATAGAGCTTTCTTATTGGTATTTAATCATCACTAGGGATGGGCCCGGTGTTCGATTCGAACCTATGTTCGAATCGAACATCGGGCGTTTGACCGCTCGTCGAGCCCAGAACTATTTGGGCCGTTCGCATCAAATTTGTGTGATGCGAACGGCCCACAATGCACTGTGCCAGTCGCAGTGCATTGCTGGCTGATGATTGGCCAAGAATGCTTGGCCAATCATAGAGCCAGCGGCGAGGAGAGCAATAATTGGCCACTGTGGCCAATTATAGCTCTGGGGGTTTTGTACACGCCCCACATTATATAAGGCCGCCGCGCCGACGGCTTTGTGTAGTGTGTTTCAGCGTGTCAGTGACATTATCTGTGCTGTGATTATTCTGATGAGTGCTGCTGACTGCTGACATTATCTGCTGTGATTCTGGGGATTAGTGTGTGCGTGCTGTTAGTACATTGCAGTATCACATTAAAACACCTTTACCCTTCTGGCCTGTTGTGCCATCTAAGGCAGCCATCTGTGGCTAATGAATTGCCAGTTCCCGTAATACAGATAACAGTCATTCATTGAAAGTCATTGATAAAAAAAAGTCATTGATAAAAAACAAAAACCAAAAAAAAGCGTAGGGGTCCTCCCAAATTCAATTACCAGGCCCTTCAGGTCTGCTATGGATATTAAGGGGAACCCCGGCCAAAAAAAAAAAAAAAAATGGTGTGGGGTCCCCCTCAAAATCCATACCAGACCCTTGAGGTCTGGGATGGATTTTAAGGGGAACCCGACCAAAAAAAAAATGGCGTGGGGTCCCCCTCAAAATCCACACCAGACCCTTATCTGAGCACGCAACCTGGCAGGCCGCAGGAAAAGAGGGGGAACGAGAGCGGCCCCCCTCCCTCCTGAACCGTACCAGGCCACATGCCCTCGACATTGGGAGGGGGCTTTGGGGGTCTGTGACCCCTCAAAGCGCCTTGTCCCAATGTTGATGAGGACATGGGCCTTCCCCACAACCCTGGCCATTGGTTGTGGGGGTCTGCAGGCGGGGGGCTTATCGGAATCTGGAAGTCCCCTTTAACAAGGGGACCCCCAGATCCCGCCCCCCCCCCGTGTGAAATGGTAAGCCTACCATTTCACCAAAAAAGTGACAAAAATGTTAAAAATTACAGGAGACGGTCTTTGACAATTCCTTTATTAAAATCTTCTTTCTTCTGGTCTTCCTTCTTCCTTTCTTCATCCTTCGGTTTCTTCATCTTCTTCTTCCATCTTCTACCATCTACTTCCATATTCTTCTTCCATCTTCTTCTTCCTCCGATCCGCTTCTTCTTGCCCTGGTCTTCTCGTCCGGCATCTTTTTCCACGGCATCGGCGTCTCTTCTTGGGCCACTCCGCGCAATGGGAGGCTACCACTGTGTGAGGCTTCGCTGCGTCTGACAGGTCTTTTATAACGGAGGGCGGGGCCACCTGGTGACCCCGCCCCCTCTGACGCACGGGACGTCATGGGGACTTCCCTATGGCTTTCCCCATGACCAGGTGGCCCCGCCCTCCGTTATAAAAGACGTGCCAGACGCAGCGGGAGCCTCCCATTGCGCGGAGCGGCCCAAGAAGAGACGCCGACGCCATGGAAGAAGATGCCGGATGAGAAGACCAGAGCAAGAAGAAGCGATCGGAGGAAGAAGAAGATGGAAGAAGAAGATGGAAGAAGATGCCGGAAGGAGAAGATGAAGAAACCGAAGGATGAAGAAAGGAAGAAGGAAGAAGACCAGAAGAAAGAAGATGAAAGAAGATTTTAATAAAGGAATTGTCAAAGACCGTCTCCTGTCATTTTTAAAATTTTTGTCACTTTTTTGGTGAAATGGTAGGGGTACAAAAGTACCCCCTTACCATTTCACACAGGGGGGCCGGGATCTGGGGGTCCCCTTGTTAAAGGGGGCTTCCAGATTCCAATAAGGGTTGTGGGGAAGAGGCCACAGACCCCCAAAGCACCCTCCAATGTTGAGGGCATGTGGCCTGGTACGGTTTAGGAGGGAGGGGGGGCGCCCCTTTCCCCCCTCTTTTTCTGCGGCCTGCCAGGTTGCATGCTCGGATAAGGGTCTGGTATGTATTTTGAGGGGGACCCAACGCCATTTTTTTTTTTGCCCGGGGTTCCCCTTAAAATCCATCCCAGACCTCAAGGGTCTGGTATGAATTTTGAGGGGGACCCAACACCATTTTTTCTTTGGCCGGGGTTCCCCTTAATATCCATAGCAGACCTGAAGGGCCTGGTAATTGAATTTGGGGGACCCCCCACGCTTTTTTTTTTTTCAATGACTTTTTTTTTATCAATGACTTTCAATGAGCGACTGTTCTCTGTGTTACGGGAGCCGACAATTCATTAGCCGCGAGTGATTTTAAATAGCTTTTTTTCCTGCAAAAATGACACTTTGTGCAGGGACAGTTCTTTTTTTTGTTTACAAACGGTTTTTATTATGAGTAAGGTCATAGTACAAGATTTTAACAGTGGTGGAAAATGTACAAGTGAAGGATTCATTTAGATAATAGTTCTAAGCACGGGAAACATGCGCCCCTTCACAGGCATACTATAGACACCCCCCAGGTACGAAATTAAAAGGAATATTACACTTTTATTGTTTCACATTAAGCATTATTAAAATCACTGCTCCTGAAAAAAACGGCCGTTTTGAAAATAAAAAAAATTAGCATTGATACATGTCCCCTGGGGCAGGACTCAGGTCCCCAAACACTTTTATGACAATAACACGCATATTAGCCTTTAAAATTAGCACTTTTGATTTTGAACGTTCGCATCCATTGTAATTAATAGGGTAATTAATGTTCGCACGAACTTTAGGTCCGTTCGCAGGTTCTGGTGCGAACCGAACCCGGGGGTGTTTGGCTCATCCCTAATCATCACTGAGTTTTTTATTTTTTGCTAAATAAACTAAAAAAGGCCAAAAATGTTGAAAAAAATTTAGTTTTTCTTCATTTCTGTTAGAATATTTTGCTAATAAAAGAATGAAATCCTGCTGTCTGTACCATGTGATCGCTGTGATCAATCATAGAGATCAACACTATAGTACACAATGCACTTTACCCATTTGACATTGTTATCATTGTTTCACACAAATAGAGCTTTCTTATTGGTATTTAATCATCACTGAGTTTTTTATTTTTTGCTAAACAAACTAAAAAAGACCAAAAATGTTGAAAAAAAAATAGTTTTTCTTCATTTCTGTTAGAATATTTTGCTAATAAATTCATAAATTTAGGCTAACCTGTATACTGCTACATTTCTTTGGCGGAAATAACCCAAATCGGTGTATATTATTTAGTCTGTAGGAAAGTTTAGCGTTCACAAACTATGGTACTGTATATTTGAAAATCGATCAATCCTGATGGCCTATCTCATTTCTTGAGGACCAAAAATGACAGAACTGTACACATATCCCCCATAATTACCCATTTTTGGAAAGTAGACACTCCAAGGCATGTACAAGTAGTAAGAGGCATTGAAGTTGTAATTTTTTGTCACAATATTTAAAAAAATTAAGAAATAAAAAAAATATAATTTTTATTTTTAATTTACATTTTTTAAATACTGTCACCAGTGCAGTACAGTGTCATCCTATAACTGGTGTAGCAGTTGTAGCGCACTACCCCCTTGGGAGCTGCAGTGTTGTTTATTACCTTTTTGTCAGTTAGCCCCGTTTCTTCCTGTCCCATGCAATTCTAAACACCAGACGACTTTATAGTCGATAATGCTTTATTCAGGGGTAACTCAATAAATGATGACATAGATGATATGAGATGCCCCGTTATTGAATCATATTGGCATGTTGCACTTTACTCCTGGTGACTCCCTCATGCTCTCAACTTTTGGTTTGTCAGAACTTAACACTTCCAATATGGACCGACCAGCATCACTCTGAATAATACGTTGACACAAACTCACAGGCCACACTGCATATTTCCATGACTCTTGTTGTCATACTTCCGTCATGTCCTGGAATTTGTGTATCACTGCAGTCCTTAGACGCACAGCGTGTTCCCGGAATAGCACTACTGGGTTGCACTCCCTTTGCTCACTCCCAATCAACAGTCCATGTTACTCACAGAAAGCCGATTCCCAGTTTCCTCCATCCACTTGACTCCTACTTCCTCCTCCTTTGATGTCCGGTACATCCCCGCATGGGATGCCCGGTCTTCATTAAGTTTCTACATGGTTGCTGTTCTTCCAGGGGCCAGATGTGGGCCGCCCTGGACTCCTACTCTGGTTATCCGGCTCTGGGGTCTCTGAACCCCCAGGCCTTCAAACCCCTGCCCGGAGGCTCCGGGGTCTCGGAATCCCTGAGCCCAAGTGTAGGCGGTCACACCCCATTCTACACTTTCACCCCCAAAATAAACAACCAGGCCTAATAAAAGAACAAGGCCCTGGCCAATTTTACCTATATCTAACCTACACTTACAAAAAAAACATACTAATCGCCTATCTAAGTGTGGGGTCCGCTACACAGTGACCAGGGACACTGATTAGAGACAATATTTAACAAAAAAATGTATAATCATTTTTGTTACATTTTTTTATTTATTTTTTTAATTGCTATTACTTTTTCTCCTTTTTTACACTTTTATTTTATATACTGTGACCAGAACAATACAATGTTACCATACTATGGGAAAGTGATCAGGATTTTTTTTTTCTCATTTTGATTGTTTATAAAGCCCCATACACACGGTCGGATTTTCCGATGGATTCTGTCCTATCGGACAATGCTGTCGGAAATTCCGACCGTGTGTAGGCACCATCGGACAGTTTCCATCGGATTGTCCGACGGACCAAGTCCTATCTCCTGCTGGATAGATTTTTTGACAACAAAGTCCGATCACACCAAATCCGATCGTGTGTAGCGAATTCCGACGGACAAAGTGCTACGCATGCTCAGATCACATTACAAGACCAAAGCTATTGGCTACTAGCCTCTAGGTAGTCCCGTCGTACGCAACAAACGTCACCACGTTCAGAATGATCGGATTTTCCGACAACTTTGTCCGACCGTGTGTATGCAACACCAGTGTCGGACTAAATCCGTCGGACCAAATCCGATGGATTTGGTGGTCGGATTTTCCGACCGTGTGTATGGGGCTTAAGAGTGCATATCACTGTTATAAACAACCATTTTACTGAATGAAATAGATTCATTCAGTGTGTATTGTTGGGATTAGCTGTGATTGGCCACAGCTCATCACATGGTAATAATGGGCTGTGATTAGCCCTGTCTGTACCATGTGATCGCTGTAATCAATCATGGAGATCAACACAATAGTACACAATAAATGGCATGAATCAAAGCAACTCATTGTGTACAATTGTTATGTGATCTGCTGTGATTTGTCACAGTGATCACATGGTACCGGCAGCCGGCTGGTACACTGATCTTTCATACACTGTGCCCGGTGACAGATCGCACCGAAGCTCGGCGCATGGGGTGCATGCAAGGCACCATTCTTGGAAGACATCATAGGACATCCACCCAGGATAATATATTTGTTAAATGATGGCTGGGCACGAAGCAATTAAAGTGTCATTAAAATTAGATGCTCTCAGGCATCAGGTGATGTACTAATGCCGCGTACACACGGTCAGGAATTCTCGTCAGAAAAAGCTCTGATGGTTTTCCCGTCGGAATTCCGACTGAATTTTGCTCAAACTGTCTTGCCTACACACGGTCACACCAAATTCCGACGGTCAATAACACCACGCCTTAAAAAAACGTTCAACTGCACTATAAAAGGGACTTTTAATGCTTCTGAGCATGCGTTGAATTGTTTCCGAGCATGCGTCGGAATTTTGCGTGTCGAAATTGCATACACACGATCGGAAAATCCGATATAAAGGTTTTCCGTTGGAAAAATTAAGAACAGGTTCTCAATCCAAAGTCCATCGGAAATTCCGACAGAAAAAGACTGATGGGCATACACACGGTCGGAAAATCCGATGAAAAGCTCCCATTGGACTGTTTCCATCGGAAATTCCAACCGTGTGTACGCGGCATTTGAGTTTTCTACAGTGATTTGATTTCTCTCTGAGAAAACGTTTATCCTGTTGAAGAGTCTCAGAGCTCTCAAAGCACGCATTTACATCTCCAGTCGGGAGTGACCAGGTTCGGCTTCAGGGAGCTTTTCCCCATTTAGCATATCATAGCAAACATAACATTGAAGTCTCACACTGATGATGTCATGCCATAGATACCTTTTTCTGCCACACTGGCCTGCTAGATAGTCCCCACCTGTGTTCACACCCTCTACATGTTTCATCCCTACTGACTAATGCCCCGTACACACGGTCGGAAACTCCGACCACAAAATCCGTCAGATTTTTTCTGACGGATTTTGTCCGACACTGGTGTTGCATACACACGGTCGGACAAAGTTGTCGGAAAATCCGATCATCCTGAACGTGGTGACGTTCGTTGCAAACAACGGGACTACGTAGAGGCTAGTAGCCAATAGCTTTGGTCTTGTAATGTGATCTGAGCATGCGTGACACTTTGTCCGTCGGAATTCTCTACACACAATCGGAAAAAGTCCGATAGGACTTTGTTTTCGGAAAATTTGAGAGCAGGAGATAAAACTTTTTCTGTCGGAAATTCCGACGTGAAAAGTCAGATGGAGCCCACACACGGTCGAAATTTCCGACAACATGGTCCGATAGGACATTTTCCGTCAGAAAATCCGACCGTGTGTACGGGGCATAAGACTGGGATGCCATTAAAGTGTTACTAAACTTAATTATTTTTTATTATTATTAAAATAACAAACATGTTATACTTACCTGCTCTGTGCAGCGGTATTGCCCAGAGCGGCCCCGATCCTTCTCTTCTCGGGTCTCCGGTGGCAATCTTGGCCCCTTTTTTTTCTAGCTGCTGGCTATGGGGAAAGGTAGTCCCCCGCGCTCCTGAGCTGTGTGTCTACAGAGCCGTGCTCCATAGACTTACACAACGGGACTTAAGCCCCCCCACCTCCTCTGATTGACAGCAACAAGAGCCAATGGATCCTGCTGCTGCTCAAATGCAGTGTAAAGAGGAAGTAAGGAGAAAAAAGATGCAGCCCTGCACAGTGCTGATCTCTTCTTCCCTCTTTTCCCCTTCCCACATTCCACATTCCCCTCAACTACTGCAATATTGGTTATCTAGAAGGCTATTCATGCCTCTTGCATGTATACTTGTCTGTCAAATGCCTCCCCTCTGTCTGCTATGAGACCCGAAAAACTGCAGATTTTGTGGGTGGGTCTGTTTTCCAGGGCTCAGTGGGTGGAGTCGTGAGGTCAATAGACTCCCCGCCCACCTCTACACTCCCCTTATCACCATGCATTTTCTCCTGTGTATTTCTTACACTGAACTTCTGCTATGATCTATAACATCCAGTCAAAACCCAGAAAAGTGACTTCAACATGCCAAATCATGCTGAGGTGTGGAACAGACAATCCTTGCAGAGCTGCTGAAGAAAGGAGTGGGGGTGAGAATTAAAAAATAATGCATGTCTCTTAGGCTAGTGCACAAGATATGTAAATCACCCATCAATCACAGCAAGAGGGAAGAACGGACAAAGTTTTCACAGTTTGTCCATTTTATTTCACTGAAAGAAGATATGAGGATTGCTCAGAGCTGGATTAAGGCTGGATTCACACCTATGCATTTTTAGTGCTTTTTGCATTTTGCAGATTTACACTACAGTCCATTTAACATGGTTTCCTATGGATCACGTTCTGTAGTGCAAATCTGCAAAATGCAAAAAGCACTAAAAATGCATAGGTGTGAATCAGGCCTAACTCTTTGTGGCAAGACTGGGCACAGCTGATCTGAAATCCCATACTCTATATTGTGCCAGACAAAAAAAATAATAATAATAATTTCGGGTTTACATCCACTTTAATGCAAGGAATGCATTAAGGTAAACAACGTTTTTAGGTTTAGTAACAATCCATGTGCGTGTAAAGGCAGGTGTCCCACTACTATTGACAATATAGTGTGTGTATATATATATATATATATATATATATACAGTGTATGTATATATATATATATATATATATATATATTTTTTTTTTTTTTTTTTTTTTTAAGTATTCATACCCCTTGAAATTTCCCACATTTTGTCATGTTATAACCAAAAATGTAAGTGTATTTTATTGGGATTTTATGTGATAGACCAACACAAAGTGGTACATAATTGTGAAGTGGAAGGAAAATGATAATTGTTTTTCAGAATGTTTTACAAATAAGTATCTGAAATGTGTGGCGTGCATTTGTAATCAGCCCCCTTTACTCTGATACCTCTAACTAAATCTAGTGAAACCAATTGCCTTCAAAACTCACTTAATTAGTAAATAGAGTCCACCTGTGTGTAATTTAATCTCAGTATAAATAAAGCTGTTTTGTGAAGCCCTCAGAGGTTTGTTAGAGAACCTTAGTGAACAAACAGAATTATGAAGACCAAGGAACACACCAGATAGGTCAGGGATAAAGTTGTGGAGAAGTTTAACCACTTAAGGACCGGAAGGATTTGCCCCCCTTTATGACCAGAGCACTTTTCACAATTTGGCACTGCGCTGCTTTAACTGGTAATTGCGCGGTCATACAATGCTGTACCCAAACAAAATTTGCGTCCTTTTTTTCAAACAAATAGAGCTTTCTTTTGGTGGTATTTGATCACCTCTGGAATTTTTATTTTTTGCAATACAAACGAAAAAATACTGAACATTTTGAAAAAATATGATACTTTCTACTTTTTGTTATTAAAAAAAAACAATAAACTCAATTTTAGTCATACATTTAGGCCAAAAGGAATTCAGCCACATGTCTTGGGTAAAAGAGTTTTCAATAAGGGCATATTTATTGGTTTTCTCAAAAGTTATAGCATCTACAAACTATCGTACATTTTCTGGAAATTATGCAGCTTTTAGATTGTGACTGCCTATCTCATTTCTTAAAGTGGTTGTAAACCCTTACAAATCACTTTGACCTACAGGTAAGCCTAGATTAAGGCTTACCTGTAGGTCCAAGAAATATCTTCTAAACCTACACGGTTTAGGAGATATTTGCCAAAAGACATGCACCGCTGTCAACGGCGGTATGCCGCGATATGCCGCGTGCGCATGCACGGGAGTGATGTCATCCACGCACCGTCGAATGACAGCGCCGGAGCCGCGAGACCCACCAAGAAGATGGAGGCTCCGTACACAAGGGGACAGCGGTGACTTCTCTGGCTCCTGTGTCAGGTAAGTGACACATAATGGACTACTATGCGATGCTAATCATGTGTTTAAAAAAGGGGGCGTGGCTTGTGATGGCCGCTTAAGCTGTTAACTCCACTAGCCGACTGGGGGAAAATCAGAGAAACGATACCCAAAAAAGCTCACAGCCTTCTTCACACAGCCAGCACCAGGCAAGGGGAAGCATTAAGATGGTGATGGTGGCACGGCCTTACAGACCTCATCATCCTACACGGATCTACCAGATGAAGATCCAGGAGACTGGGATACCACACCACAACCTACATCCATCTGGGGATCACCTCCTAACAGCCCGATTCTAAATAGCCCAGCAAAAGCGAGGATGAGGATGGATCCTTCCCTACAGGCACAGTAAGTACAAGCGAGCACCCGGATCACATAGGCCTCAACCTGCAATCATCCATTGCGACCTTCCCCACCTCAGCACAGTCTGTCCTTGATACAACAATGAAAGACATGCTTCTTTCCTTACAGTGATCCCTCATGGGATGTGTCTGACGCTGAAGAAAGAAAGTTTGCTGTTTGCTGTTAATACAATCCAGTCATGGCTGATTTTTTTCTCTTGTACAAACTGCAGTGGGGTCCAAGATGTTGCCTGTCGGCACCACTGCAAGTGCTATGCTGTCTGGAACCCTGTTAACAGAAAATGGCATCTGCCTGAAGCCACGTGGTTGGTTTGTGCTGTATATTGTTGGAGACAATGAAATGCTGGGTATGTTATGCCGCATGTGTGGAGAACTGGCCGTACATGTCCGCCTGTTTGTTCATTGCCTGCACTGCGGGGAGTACCTGTTTGCTGTGGAAGACCCTACCATGCCACCCCGTGCCTAAAGAGTTGATTGGGCCACAGGTGTTGCTACAGTGGAGGCTGATGCTTTTGCTCCTGCTGGGAAACCTACACTCATCATGCCTGCTACTGTAAGTGTTCCATTTGATGATGTCGCTGCTACTGTTCCTAAAGTGGCATCAGCAGACATCGCCATCGCTACTGTACCCACTGACCCTGTCCAGAAGAAAGTGAGCTATGTAAAGGCATCCCGCGGCCGCGATTGAGGCCTACCCCAGAGACCGCCAGAACCGGAACCTGAGGAAGGCGTCACTCCTGGGAAATACACGTCAGGAACTGGTGAGAAATGTGGGACAAGCATTTCAGTGGGGTCAATTTAAATATAGGCCTGCAGAAGAATTAAGTGATTCTGAGCTTGTCTGATTTATCTGGTGATGATGAACTGTTTGAATCTATGTCACAAGAACTATTGTGGGCTAATAGTGAGGATGTTGCTTCTACCTTCACTTTCCCAGATTGGGCAGATTTAGACTTTAGAGAGACATCAATTCGTTTTTGAAACGCCAAGTGTTACTAGTGAGCCTCTGCCTAAAATTATCAGTCCGGCTGAAACTAAAAAGTTGTCTGATAAAGCCATGGTGCAAAATTCTCTGAATCTGTGTGTGCTTCCTGGATTGGGGAATACCAGAGCCTTGCCAAAGCTTGCTCGCTTACAAAGAGTGCTCAACAAAAAAGTTGCTACAGAATATGGCCTGGAATTTCCATATGTTCCTTCAGAGACTATGCAAGAAATTGAATCAAAGCTATCTGGGACTACCTGTCTGTACCAAAGCCTTTCAGAAAAGCTGGCTATTCATCTGTCATGGATGAGTGTTATGACGGATGCATGCTTCAATGGAACTATGGCCAGCATATCTACTCTGACAAAGTGGTCATCTGCAGACCTGGAAATGAAGATGTAGTTTACTATGTTACTACTGTGGATAAACAAGGGAAGCCAGTTACTTTGCCAGATCCTCATTTCTACTGGTAACCATTTAACCACTTCAGCCCCGGACCAATTGGCAGCCAAAGGACCAGGCCCCTTTTTGCGATCCGGCACTGCGTCGCTTTAACTGACAATTGCGCAGTCTTTTGGTGGTATTTGATCGCCCCTGCGGTTTTTATTTTTTGCGCTGTAAACAAAAATAGAGCGACATTTTTGAAAAAAATGCAACATTTTTTGCTTTTTGCTATAAGAAATATCCCCCAAAAAATATATAAAAAAAACATTTTTTTTTCTCAGTTTAGGCCGATACGTATTCTTCTACATATTTTTGGTAAAAAAAATCGCAATTAGCTATTATTGATTGGTTTGCGCAAAAGTTATAGCGTTTACAAAATAGGGGATAGTTTTTAAACATAAAAGGTTTATTGAGAAAAAGTACAATACAAAGGATCCAACATGAGTACAGTATCAATAAAAGAGAAATTGAACAAACTTATCATCAAGTGAAAACAGTGAATGCATCATTGGTGGCGTAAGATGAATGTCAAATCTTAAAAGCGAAACTGGCTGAAACAGTCAAAGCGAATCTTATTTAGTGTGGTTCTGGCGTTTTAGCCGCCGCCCACTTGTGAGTGGGAAGTTGTACTCAGAGAGCTGTAGGAGGTAGAGAAAAAGATCAGAAAATCAAGGTAAAGATGAGAGCTATAGAGAAAGAGGAGTGTAGGGAAAAAGGTTGTCCCGAGCTTATGGTAGTTGTAGGTATCAGTGGGGGTATCCTGAAGGGAGCTCTTATTCTAGTTACCTGTTGTAACCGTCAAGGCGAGTCAGAGCTAGTCATTTCCTTGCTAGATACCGCAGAGTAATTCTGCGGGTAGTCTGTCACGCTACGCTTCCGTACAGTGTGGCGTGGTCTTGGGAGAATTTGTAGCTGAACCAGGGAGACCAGGTCTTGAGGTAGCGTTCAGCTGCCTCCTCAGCTTGAGCTCTGGTATCCTCAAGTTCACATATGAGGGAGATTTTGTGTAGCCAATCTCTTATCGTGGGGATTGAGGTGGATTTCCAGTGGAGCGGAATGATTGAATTAGCCGCTATCAATAGATGTTTGGATAAACAGTTCTTGTATTTCTGTAGGGAGAAGTTAGAAATGTGTAGGAGGCAGTTCGCAGCATTCAAATCAAGCCTGGTCTCCGTGATTTTATAAATTGTGTCTATCACCTTGTTCCAAAAAGGTGCCAGTTTCTCGCATTGCCACCAGATGTGGACCAGAGTGCCCTCCTCCTTGCCACACCTCCAGCATGTTTCACTAGCTTGTGGGTACCATTTATGTATCTTTACTGGGGTTGCGTACCATTGGGTGAGGATTTTGTAGGCTGTTTCTTGCGCTTTTGTACTAATGGAGCATTTGTGAGCCATTATACAGGCTCTCTCCCATTGCTTTTCTGTTATGACCATACCTAGGTCAGCCGACCATCTCTCCCTGAACCTGTCCCGTGCGGGGGCGCCTAGGTGTTGTAGCCACTCGTACGCTGTGGATGTAGTCTTGGGTACCAGTTCTCCCTTTAGGCACACCGACTCCAGGTCTGTAGTTTTTCTGGTGAAATGTTCCCTCCTTGTGCTCTTGTAAATGTATGTGCGTATTTGGAAGTAAGTCCAAAGGGGTAGGTTGGGCATGTTGTTGTCCCTTTTGAGGGCTGTAAAATCCTTAATGGCCCCTTTTTCAAAGCAGTGTGATGTGAGGAGTGCTGAATGTTTGTCATTCACTAGGAGTTGGCTATTTCCCATGCCTGGCGGGAAGCCTGGGTTATTCCATAATGGGGTTAGTGGTCCAAGTGAGGGGAAATGTCTCCCTTGTTTGGTCAGTATATGGAAGATGCCTAGGGTGGTCCCTATCAATGGGTGACTTTTCATACCAGATGGGTATCCATCGGGAGTGATCCAGGGTGAGAATTTCAGGGGGATTGGGCAGGAGTCGTTTTCAAGCGGTACCCAGTCTTTCGTGTCTGTATGGCAATGCCAGTCTATAATTCTGGCAATGTGTGTGGCATAATAGTAAGTCTTGTAGTCGGGGACGCCCATGCCCCCCTGTGCTTTGGCCCTTGTAAGCAGCGAGAACTTGATACGGGGTATTTTATGTCCCCAGATGAATCTCATCTGGGCTGCTTGGAGTGACCTGAAGAAGCTTTGTGGGATTTTCACGGGTAGTGCCCGTAGTAGATATAACACCTTTGGCAGGATGACCATTTTGCAGATGGCTGCTCTACCGAACCAGGAGAAGAGTTTGGGGTGCCAGCGGTACAGGTCCTCTTCGATTGATTTGAGTAGAGGTGCAAAGTTATGTGTGAAGATGTCAGAAACCTTGGGTGTCAGCCAGACTCCCAGGTATTTGACCGCCCTGGGGACCCATTTAAAGGGGCTGTTGTCTGTAATGGCCTTGAGTGTGGGCTCCGGAAGCGTGATGTTTAGTGCTTCGGATTTGGCGTAATTTATTTTGAGGTTGGACACATAGCTATAGTTGTTAAATTCCTTCATAAGGGAGGGGATTGAGATGTGAGGATCTGTCAGGAAGAACGCGAGGTCATCGGCGTATGCAGCTATTTTGTATTCCTTACCCTCAACCCTGAATCCGTGTATTGAGCGGTTTGCTAAGACTTTCCTAATGAAGGGTTCTAGAGTGATGATAAATAGAATTGGGGAAAGCGGGCAGCCTTGTCTAGTCCCATTTCTGATGTCTACCTTATCGGACAGTGTACCATTGATTTTCAGTTTGGCTGAGGGGTTTTGGTATAGGGAAGAGATCCAATTAAGCATTCTGGGGCCTAGTCCTATGTGTCTACAGGTTTCTAACATGTAATCCCATGCTACTCGATCGAAGGCCTTCTCCGCGTCTGTGGACAGGAGAAGACCCTCGATCTTTCGCTCCTGGGCCGCATGAAACAGGTTGAGGGCCTTGGTGACATTGTCCCTGGCTTCCTTCCCTGGCATGAAGCCTGCCTGAGATGGTCCGATCAATTTGTGTAATAAGGGTTTTATTCTTGTGGAAAGGATTTTCGCCATAATTTTAACATCAATATTCAGCAGTGAGATTGGTCTGTAACTAGGGCATTGGGACGGGTCCTTATCGGGTTTTGGTAGCACCGCAATATTGGCTGATAGGAAGTCTGGGGATACTGGGTGTCCGTCTGCAAACGAGTTGAAGGCTGTCTGTAAGTGTGGGGTCAATATGTCAGTGAATGTTTTGTAGTAGATGGCCGTATAGCCATCGGGGCCTGGGCTCTTGTTATTCTTTAATTCTTTAATGGCCAATTTGATTTCCGTCTGTTCCAGGGGTCTATCTATTTCAGACGAGTCCTCCTCCTGTAGAGAGGGCAGGTCTGAATCTCTGAGGAACTCCTGAATTATTTGGTTTCTTGGTCCTTTGAGTTCTGGAGGTCTGTGTGCTGGGGGTAGGTTGTATAGTTTGTTATAGTAATCTTGGAAATGTTGGGCTATTTTGTCTGTCGTTCTGTCCAGGTTGCCGTCTGGGTTTCTGATGCCTAAAATAGTGTTTTTGGTTGATACGTCTTTTAATGCCCTCGCTAGTAAGTGGCCTGCTTTGTCTCCCTGTTCGTAGTAGACCCTCTTCTTAAAGAAGAGGATGCGTTTGGTCTTGGCTTCTAGTAATTGCTTGAGCTCTTTCCTCAACTCGAGGAGTTCCGTGGCTGACTGTATGGACAGGGATTGTTTGTGTAAGGTCTCTAGGGTTTTGATTCTGTTTGACAGGGATTGGATTTCTTTGTCCCTAGCTTTTTTCTTCTGGGATCCCATGTTCATTAAGAGTCCTCTGATGTTGCATTTGTGGGCTTCCCATATATTTAAAGGGGATATGTCCGGAGTCGTGTTTATTTCAAAGAATTCTTTCAAGGCGGTCTGTATACGCGGGAGTAGTGCGGGGTCCGTCAGAAGGGAGGAGTTCAGTCTCCATTGTGGGGTGCCTTTACCACCAGTAGGTAGTTCAAAGTCTATCGAGATGGGTGAGTGGTCTGATATCGACTGAATCCCTATGTTGGCCTCTAAGACTGTGTGGAGGTCTTTTTGTGAGATGAATAGGTAGTCAATCCTGGAGTGACGGTTGTGAGGAATTGAGAAGAAGGAAAAGTCCCTCTCCTCAGGGTGCAAGTATCTCCAAGTGTCTACTAGGTTTAGTGAGTTCAGATGTTTTTTGATCTGTTTTAGGATTCGATACTGTATAGAAGTGGTCCCTGAGGAAGTGTCCACTAGCGGGTCTAGGGGGATATTAAAGTCTCCCCCTAGGATTAAGCGCCCAACGCTGAAGCACAGCAGATCTGACACTAATTTTGTGCAGAAGGTTAGGTGGCCAGTGTTGGGGAAGTAAACATTTGCCAGTGTTGTGGGGACCCCTGAAAGTGAGCCCCTGAGGAAAATATACCTCCCTCCTGTGTCAATCATTCTATCCGTGATTTCAAAGGAGGCATCCCTACTGAGTAGGATGGACACCCCCTTGGACTTGCCGGTGTTGTTTGTGGAGTGGAATGCCTCTGTGAAGTAGGAGTCGGTGAGCCTCGGGACCTGGTGTGTCTTAAAATGAGTCTCCTGTAAGAAGACAATCTTAGGCTTACCCTTTTTGAGTTCGCGGAGTAAGGTGGAGCGCTTCTCCGGAATGTTCAGTCCCCGTACGTTGTGTGACACCAATTTCGGTGTTCTGCCTAGTGCCGAGTACGCCATTGGACAGGTCCAGAGAGAGACGGTACACCTCGCCTGCAAATAAAGCTCAAGACAGATCAGAAATTCCTATGTAATGTGTGCTTAAGTTCAGGAATACCACTAAGGCTTGTTGAGGGGACAGAAAGGTAAGGCGCAGTAGGAGATAGGGAGAGGAGACAAGAATATATAGAGAAAAGGAGAGTCGAGATGAACGACGCACCTAGACAGCTAAGCTGTCCAAGTGGGTCCTGTAGTTGTGCCCCAACGAGGGCAGAGCTCCTCAATTGGGAGCACAGGTACTTGTGGGGGAACCTGGGAGACCCGTGGTCAGAGGTGCAACCAAGTGTATTGGTTTAATTGAACAAAGGTGTACAATAAAAGTGGAAGGGTCAGACCCAGGCCCATCATCAGCCCATTAATAATGCTTAAGGCGGTTTGCCTTTAACTTTCCTGCTATGAAAATGCATGCAGTATTAAAAAGAGAAACAGTAAAACAAAAAACAAAAGAAAACAGACCCAAAAAGTTTAAGAACTGTGATGTAGATCATATCTAATTCTGTACCAACACCGTGGGTGAGCCTACACTGCTGAGTAGGCTGGTGTATGATAAGGCCGGCAGGTGGAAGGGGGGGGTAGGGGGGAGAGAAAATTAAAAAAGAAGATTTGGGGTGGTGAGGATGGTTAGACAGACAAGGTAACAAAGTTATTTCAGGTGGTTCTCCAGCTGTTCCCATTTTGTCAGGTATTTGTTTGCCCAGGGCAGACAAGGCAGACAAGGCCTTTGTCGTGGTTGGAAGGCCGGGCCTTGGCGGGAGGTTCCCCCTCCTGAAATTGCCTTAGTTAGAAAAGCAGTGAGTCATGTCCCTGAGCTGCAAGGTGTCTTAATCGGGTCCAGTGTGCCCGGTATCCTTGGGCGGGTTATGCAGGGCTCAGGCCGATCAGTTTGTGCCCCACCATATTTTATTTCAGTGGTACAGTGCTCCCAAGTGGGGGCGTAGGTGTTTGAGTGGGTATTTGAGTGGGTATGAGCCATCTCAAGCGGGTGGGGTAAGGGGGGGCTGTCAGTGGAAGTAAAGTGAAGATGGAGTGATACCTTTTGGTCAGCATCTCATCCGGGTAGACGATCGGGGTGAGGTGCAGAGCTCAAGGGAACAGGACGTTGCTGGGGGCTGTAGAGTCACCTGCAGTTGGGTGGTGGCGTGTGCCCACGGTGGAGGTCAGAGCGTGTCGGTCCTAATCTTCGTATGCCGCTCTTGATGAGTGGGGCCTGTTGCGGGGCGTTCCGGGGCCCGGGGTGTCTTGTCTGTTCTGTCGAAGCCTTTTGGACTGATGCTTCTCGGGTGAGGCCAACGGTGAGTGTGGAGGACTTCTCTCTCTCCGGGGGACGGCAAATTCTTGATACCACTCGGGCAGGTCGATGTGGCCTAGATGCAGGGTGTCGCAGAATTCCGGCAGGTCACTCGGCGTGCGTAGCGTGTGTTGCTTGCCGTTGTGCGTCACCAGGAGGGCAAAGGGGAAGCGCCACGTATAGCGAAGTTCCTTCTCTCGGAGAACATCCAGTAGGGGGCGCAGAGCCCTGCGGTTCCTAAGTGTTATCTGCGACAAATCCTGGAAGAGTTTAATGTTTTCGCCATTAAAAACTATGTGGTCATTTCTTCGTGCTTTAAACATTATTTCTTCCTTCAGGGTAAATTTTTGTAAGCAACAGATAATGTCACGGGGCGGCAACGAGTCAGGTCCCCTTGCTCTAAGGGCTCTATGAGCCCGAACGAATTCAATCTCCGAGTCCTCGGGCCTCTCCAGCAGGCTATTGAAGACTCTCTGTAGGACAGGGGTAATCTGTTCTGCTGCCACCGACTCCGGGATGCCACGCACCCTGATGTTGTTCCTCCTTCCCCTGTTATCCAAATCTTCGAGGTGTCTATTCATTTCAATAAAATGTAAAGCGTGTGAATCTGCCACTTCGTCTAGTCTGCGTATGTCTCTGTCTCTGCCTTTCCCTGCTGCTTCAACGGTCGCCATTTTCTCAGTAAGGACTAGTAGGTTAGTCTTAAGATCTGTGATGGCAGCTGAGAATGATGCTTTTATGTCGGCTGCAAAGCCCGACATGTCGGCGTAGGTCAGGGGGTGATCAGATCTTGTGTTCCTCCTACCATTTTCCTCCATCGCTGACTGTGAGTCCTCGGACAAAGCGTCCTCATGGTGTACCGGCGCCATCTTGCCTCCTGCAGAGATCTTCTGTATGGCCGCCTGGTTCTTAAAAAGTTCGGTAATGTTTCTCCCCGCAGACGTTGCGGTTGATCTGCGGGACCGGGTTTGTTGGGTTGAGCGGGTCTGCTTGCTCATTATCATCCGTGTGCTGGCAGGAAAGGTGCTTAGGGCCTTGGGTCTGACGGAGCTCCTCACTTACGCTGCCATCTCCGCCGCGCGCCAAGCCACGCCCCAGGGGATAGTTTTATAGCATTTTTATTAATATTTTTTTTTTTTTTACTAGTAATGGCGGCGATCAGCGATTTTTATTGTGACTGCGACATTATGGCGGACACATCGGACATTTTTGACACATTTTTGGGACCATTGTCATTTATACAGTAATCAATGCTATTTAAATGCATTGATTCCTGTATAAATGACAGTTGTAGTGAAAGAGTTAACCACTAGGGGGAGGGGAGGGGTTATGGGCTGTGACGTGTATTTGTTTTTTTACATTAGGGGGCGGGGCTGACATCTGACGTCATTGATCGGCTTTCCCGATGACCGGGAACAGCCAATCAATGACAGGCAGAGTAGGAAGTGCGGGGAGAGGTTTGTTTACACATACCTCTCCCCGTTCTTCAGCTCCGTGACCCGATCGCGGGACACCAGCGGCGATCGGGTCCACTGGTCCCGCGGCCGGGGTCACGGAGCTCCCGACCGGGTCGCGAGCAGGCAATTTAAAGGGGACGTACAGGTACGTGCTTTTGCCTGCCCGTGCCATTCTGCTGACGTATATATGCAGTGGGCGGTCGGGAAGCGGTTAAAGGGACTGCCATAGTTCAGCTGGCAAATATCAGTCTCTGCTCTAAAGCAACAGTTGGTTCCTGTTTAAAACTCAGAGAAGAGTCTTCAGTCCTTTGGACAAAGACTGAGAAAAGTTGTTTACTCTAAATGGACTATGGGGTACATAGCCAAATAGTTCTAGGTGTAGCACTTACCCCCAAAGGAGCTGATGGTTTTGTTTAGGTTTACCGTTACCTCACCTGCTTGATCTCCGTCTCAGGGGTCCCGTTGGAAAATGGCCCAAAGAATGAGAATTTCCAATACTGAGTCTTTTTCTGGTTATTTATTTAAAATAAAGGCAAAGTATTTTAATAAAGTGGCAGAGGGTTAGGGTTGAGTTCAGGCACTTAGTAATTGTAGGTTAAAGGTATTCTTCAGATCCAGGGGACAACAGCTCCACTGACTGGATCCAGCAACCACCGGATAGGCCCCTCTCACTTGACCTAGCAGAGTCAAGTGAGTCAAGTCTGTGGCAAAGTCTCTGCCACAGACTTGTTAAGTCAATTAGAGCACCACTGAGAGTTCCAACGAGATTTAAAGAACTGCCATACAATACCAGTATCTTGCAGCCAAACCGGCGATACTGTATGGGTGTTTATACGGGTTGCGTCCTTTAACTGAGTTTCCAGGCTCCTTCAGAGATACCAGCCTTGCGCACAGTCCTCTCCCAGAAAAGTCCTCCCCTGGATCCTCCAGTTTCTTGGCCTCTCTCCGCAGGCGAGATGGCACAGGACCTCCCCTGGATCAGTAGACCCCAAAGCTGTTTTGGGCCTACTCTTTCAGTTGCATATCCTCGGGCCAGCCGGCCCCGAAGCCCAGGATCCATGCGGTTTGCACCCCAGGCCAGGAGGGCCATGGGGTCCGGGTAAAGGAGAACCCAGAGAAAAACAACAAAAAAGAATGCCTAAAAATGGCGTTGCGTTGCTTTAGAGCAGAGCTTTAGAGCAGAGACTGATATTTGCCAGCTGAACTATGGCAGTCCCTTTAACCGCTTCCCGACCGCCCACTGCATATATCTCCCAGAAAGCACAGCAGGAAGAACACTCCAACTGAGCTAATGCCGAGAAATAGGTGGCATTCAATACATCCAGCTGAACTGCGTTTCTATACTTGCCGGTGGTGACAGCGACACCTACGGTCAAGGAGAAACCAGTGCAATCCAGCTGAACTGGCACAGAAACCAATACATTTAGAATAATTAGCCTGAAGCCCAACTGCGCCCTCAGACAACTTAAATTTGAAAAAACAATAGCGTCTGCTCATTAGGAGCCGGCGCTACATAGGTTTAGAGAACTTCATGGTCAAGACTTTCTACATGTGTACAGTAATTTCACTTTGCCACTAAGGACTTCTGTCATACTGATTTCTACCGATAGATGGTGGCTAAGTCAGTGGCGGAATTATAGGGGTTGCCAAGATCGCCATGGCGACCGGGCCCCTTGCTGCAGGGGGCCTTTGAGGCCCCCAAGTACTCGTTGATAGGAGGGGAGGCTGTGAGGAGCTCCCCGATCGTCAGTCGAATTGTAATCTGTGCAGGGAGCTCCTCACATACCTCGTGTGCTGTGCTCTTTGTCTCCCCCTACAGTGCAGTACCCGGCAGGAAGAAGGTAAATGTCTGCCGTTTTTAAAAAAAAGACTATCTCTACTGTATGTGTGTTTATATGTGTGTGCATGCATGCGTGTGTGTGTGGGGGGGGGGGGGGTGTGCATGCATGTGTGTGTGTGTGTGTGTGTGTGGGGGGGGGGGGGGGTGTGCATCATGTTGGAAGCAGAGGATGTGGGTGAGTGATTAGTGTCCAGCTACACAATGCTATAACTGATATCAGTGCTGTGCAGGGCGGGCAGTGTGTCTGCTCTCTTTATGTTTCTTCTGCTGGTGACCACCCTGGAAAACTCTCCCTTCCACCAGCAGTCAGCAGCTGCAGGAAGAAAATACAGACAATCAGTTCTAGTAAATGCGCCCCCCCCCCCCTGTTCCCACCATCCCTGTGCTGAGTTCCCGGGTCTGTACACCCGTTGTGCCCATTATGAGGGGTTCCCACCATCCATGTGCTGAGTTCCCGGGTCTGTACACCCGCTGTGCCCATTATGAGGGGTTCCCACCATCCCTGTGCTGAGTTCCTGGGTCTGTACACCCGCTGTGCCCATTATGAGGGGTTCCCACCATCCCTGTGCTGAGTTCCTGGTCTGTACACCCGCTGTGCCCATTATGAGGGGTTCCCACCATCCCTGTGCTGAGTTCCCGGGTCTGTACACCCGCTGTGCCCATTATGAGGGATTCCCACCATCCCTGTGCTGAGTTCTCGGGTCTGTACACCCGCTGTGCCCATTATGAGGGGTTCCCACCATCCCTGTGCTGAGTTCCCGGGTCTGTACACCCGCTGTGCCCATTATGAGGGGTTCCCACCATCCCTGTGCTGAGTTCTGGGGTCTGTACACCCGCTGTGCCCATTATGAGGGGTTTCCGCCATCCCTGTGCTGAGTTCCCGGGTCTGTACACCCGCTGTGCCCATTATGAGGGGTTTCCACCATCCCTGTGCTGAGTTCCCGGGTCTGTACACCCGCTGTGCCCATTATGAGGGATTTCCACCATCCCTGTGCTGAGTTCTGGGGTCTGTACACCCGCTGTGCCCATTATGAGGGGTTTCCACCATCCCTGTGCCGAGTTCCCAGGTCTGTACACCTGCTGTGCCCATTATGAGGGATTCCCACCATCCCTGTGCCGAGTTCCGGGTCTGTACACCCGCTGTGCCCATTATGAGGGATTCCCACCATCCCTGTGCTGAGTTCCCGGGTCTGTATACCTGCTGTGCCCATTATGAGGGATTCCCACCATCCCTGTGCTGAGTTCCCGGGTCTGTACACCTGATGTGCCCATTATGAGGGGTTCCCATTGATAGGTTGCACTGATGGGGGTGGCACTGATAGGTGCCTTGATTATCTGTGTACATATCCCTATGTACATGGCCGGCCTAGAGCACACATCAGTCAGGGGCGCCGTACCAATGCCCCCCCCCCACCACCTCCAGGCTCAATGACTGACTCTGCCCCCCCCAAAATGGTAGCAATCTATAAAAAGGTGGGGTATACATGGGCAGGGCAAAGGGGGTGGAGTCAAAGGGGCGGCAAAATGAGGTTTCGCCTAGGGTGTCAAAAATCCTTGCACCAGCCCTGTGTGCATGTGTGTGCATGCATGTGTGTGTGTGGGGTGTGCATGCATGCATGTGTGTGTGTGTGGGTGTGCATGCATGTGTGTGGGGGGGGGGTGTGCATGCATGTGTGTGTGGGTGGGTGTGCATTCATGTGTGTGTGTGCATGCATATGTGGGGGGGTGTGCATGCATGTGTGTGTGTGAGGGTGTGCATGCATGTGTGGGGGGGGTGCATGCATGTGTGTGTGTGGGTGTGCATTCATGTGTGTGTGTGTGGGGGGGGTGTGCATGCATGTGTGGGGGGGTGTGCATGCATGTGTGTGTGGGGGGGGTGCATGCATATGTGTGGGGGTGTGCATGCATGTGTGTGGGTGTGCGAGTGGGCGGCATTTGATGGCACAGTGGCGGCATTTGTGGCACAGTGGCGGCATTTTGGCACAGTGGCGGCATTTGATGGCACAGCGGCAGAGTTTGATGGGCATAGTGGCGACATTTGATGGGTACAGTGGTGGCGTTTGATGGTACAGTGGCTGCAATTGATAGGCACAGTGGCGACATTTGATGGTACAGTGGTGGCGTTTGATGGTACAGTGGCTGCATTTGATGGGCGCAGTGGCGACATTTGATGGCACAGTGGTATCGTTTGATGGTACAGTGGCTGCAATTGATGTTTTTATTTCTGAATTTTTCAGTTTGCTTGCGCCCCCCTAAAAATTTTGAGCACCAGCTGTCACTGGTTTATGTGTGTGTGTGTGTGTTTTTATATAAAAATGAAGAAATCGGTTCCTTTATATGCAGCCACCCACTTGTGACCGGGCCCTGGTGTTCCAACATCGGGCTCGGAGTAAAGAGCTTTCTCCGGAGGTCGGGGGGGCCCTCCATGGTTTCTTGCATCGGGGCCCTGAGGGTTCTAGTTACGCCACTGGGCTAAGTTACTTATAGAAAGGGATGGACTTTTAAGTTACATTCTAGTTTGCTTTGCATTTAAAATGTGGAAGAAAGTTTTACTTTCCTGGGATTGAGGCTTTACTCCAAGTTGATCAGTGATACTGTTATGTGTTTCTGTATGAGTAACCTTGTTCTTTTTCAGGTAACAATGATATCCTATCAAGCTGCTAGAGTGCGGGCAGTTAGATAGATAGTGAGGTTCCTGTAACATGTTTGATGTGAATATATTGTTGATTGATGTTTGAAACTGTAACCTGCTTCTCTTACTGCCTTACCCTTCCCTTCTCCCATCCAAGTTTTTTTTTTTTTTTGGTTCAGATACCTTCTCTCAGGAAATCATCTCCTTTAGTGGGGGGAGTGTGTGGCCCCCTGTTCCTAAAATTGGGGCTATAGTGTAAATTTAGTTCTTGGCTGAGCTGTAAACAACTCAGATTTGATTGTATAGTTTATTTGGTTCTGCTCTAAACTTAACTGAGTTGTGCCTTCCTCACTATTGCCAGTAGGTGTCACTGGTACCACAGGCCAGTATGAGAATTACAACTAGGTTGAGCAATGTAATGAATATTCTTTTTCCAGAACAGCCCAGTAGGAGGTTCTTGGCCGCCATGCATTCTGGGAAGGAGGTATTTATTGGGCAGAGACATGTGCTCTCATGTCTTCTATTGCCTCGGGCCCTCCTGGCCTGAGGATGTGTTGTTGCAAGTTCTGCAAGTAGGCCCAGAAGCATGTCTGGAGCCTACTAATCCTGTGGTGGTCCTTAGGCTGTCTTGCCTGTGTGGAAGAAGCTGAGCCAAGTTGAGGAGATGCAGGGGAGGACCCTTGCTGGAGAGAGCCAGTATGAAGCTGGTGTCTCGGGAGGGCCTGGTAACTCATTTGGAAGACGCACATATACCTCAATTACTATTACAGTGTTGCCAGATGGCTTAAAGGTTCTGACACTGTGAAGCTGAATCATATGCTACAATCAAAACCGTGGTAACTAGCTACTGGCTGCTAAGTCTGTGAGAGAGGCTTATCCAAGAGTGCTACTGGCTGCTAAGTCTGTGAGAGAGGCTTGTCCAGAAATTCTACCGGCTGCTAGGTCCGTGTGAGAGGCCTATCCAGGTAGTCAAGGTCTGCTAAAAGAGAAAGCTGTTTTACCTTTGGATTCAAGAAGTCTATAAGTGATCTGCAACTGGTATCTGAAACTTCCCCTAACCCTCTCTCCTACTACTTCTATCAAGTTCCTTATTAAAGCATTGCAAATATATAAAGTTACTGGCTCGCAAATTCTGTTCTAACTTCCCATTATAGCCATGGACTCAGTCCTGGGGTCAATGTAAGTTTGCCCCCTGTTTCTGGAGGTACCTCTTTGCTCCCAGTAGACCCAGGGGGGTGCTACATTAGGAATACATCACCTTCCCCTTACCGCCCTGTTTCCTTAAAAATAAGCCCTACCCCAAAAAGAAGACCTAGTGTGAGTTTCAGGTATGGCTGCAATATAAGCCCTACCCCAAAAATAAGCCCTAGTTAAAGTCCTTTTAAAATCATGTAATCCGTGCTGTAAAAAGATTATATAATGTGCAGTGTGTCTTCTTATTGTGGAAAATACCTTATTTACAGCACTGCTGGGTGCACCCATGACCAGCCAGAGCTCTTCTCTTCTCCCAGCTGATGTCAGCAGCCCCTCCCTCTGCAGTGCTCGGAGCAGGGCTGACGTCAGCGGGGATCTTGGCCACTCCCTCTGCAGTATTTGGAGTGGGGAAGAAAAGTTCTGGTGGGTCACGTGAGCGCCCAGCGGCGCTGTAAATAAGGTATTTTCCACGATAAAGTTACACAAAGAAGACACACTGCACATTATATAATCTCTTTACAGAACTCTTACTTGATTTTACAGGGTCTTTAACTAAGGATTATTTTTGGGATTACAGAATTTCACAATGCTAACTCCTAAACTGACAGGTGGAGGAACTTTTTTGTGCATACTGTAAATAAATAAGACATCCCGGGAAACTAATCCCTAGTGATTTTCTTGTAGCCAAAATTAATATAAGACCCTGTCTTATTTTCGGGGGAAACACGGTAGTAACTCTGGCCTGTCTTTTTGATAACTTTGAGTTGTTCTTGTTTACCTCAAGTTACATTATCTGGAGGTCATTTTACTTGAATTTGTTGCAGCCATATCAACATATTGTAAAAGTGATGCAAATAAACACGACACAATGCTGTTGCACGTACCAGAACCAATTCCAAGACTGGCACAAGACTTTCATTTGTTGCAGGGCATTTTAAAGGGACCACAAAAAAAAATTGTTGCAAATGCTTTATTGAATTCCCTTAAAGTATATTCTATAGCTGCTTCATATGATCCTACAATTAAACGGCAACAGTAAAATTACATATACTAAATTTATTGTAAAGGAACAAGCTTCACACTTATGTTATACACCAGGGGTGTCCAACCTTTTGACCTTCCTGGGCCACATTGGAATAAGAGGGCAACATAAATCTAGTGCGATTTTTGAAACATCAATATCTGGTTTGATGGATGGAGTAGCAATTCTCATAGAATTCTCAATCAGATATTTTGGTTCTAATTTTGCCCTGCATCCTTAAAAATAGTTGCCCACAAATATAGGTGCTGTCGAAAACATGAATAAGGCGTGATTGTGTAGAGTTGGAGATTTTTCTTTAGGAAGATGAAGCCTATCAAAGTCCAGTAAAGAGACACTGTCAAATTCTTCTTCAGCCGCATGTGTTCGCTAAGTGTAAACACATTATAATTTTTTTTAAATCCCCCCTCAAAAAATCAACATTTTAAGGAAGTTTACAACTTTGCGTTGGGCTGCATTCTTAGCCCTCTTGGGTCGTAGGTTGGACACCCCTGTTTAACAGATTCCTTTGAAAAACACATCAACTCAATAAAATGTGTCAGTTACCAAGAATAATGTTTTAAATTTGTTACAGAGAAAGTTAAAGTTACAGAGATTATTAAAGCTATTTTTAACATTAGCAATATAAAAAATAGCTAGTAGTTACATAGGTTGAAGTTTATGAAGTTCAACTAAAAATAAATAATAAATTACATCAATTGAACATGCATTTGATCCATTGAAAGGAAAAGGGGTCCAATTTGCTCACACATGAAAATAAAATAAGGTCTTGATCCCTAAACACAATCAAATAACTCTCGATGTTAACATTCTGCTAATATAATAGTTATTCATATTTCGTGTAGAGCTTATTAGTACATCATCAATACTACATGTCTGTAACAAATATAATAAATATATTACAAATGCATAAACCAGAAAATAATTTTTTTAAGAACTGCAAAGACTTCATTAACTTAACACTCAACATTTGTTAAAGGGTTGAGATTGGTGCTTGACTCATCCTGTGGTTTTTAACATCACTTAAGGGCTTCAAATATGCACATTCCTTGGTTTTCTCCCCACCACCACTACTGTGAATCTAAAAAGGCACTTTGGTTCTACCAGTTTCAGAGTAAAGTCCCTTAGTATTGGCTGGAGCAAGTTGATGTAGACATTGACTCAGGCAGAGATTTTAACAGAGTTTAGATATATAGGTGTAGGGGGTGTCTTGATCAGTGGCGGCCGCTCAATAGAAACACGTGATTAGAGCCAGAGGCTCTAATTGCCTTCAAAAAAGGGTGGGCTTGGGGCGCAGAGCACAGCGCCTTGAGCCCACCCAGTTGTGTGACAATAGCAAATTAATGTTCGCTATTGTCTTCCTGCTTCTCCACTTGGCCAATTAGGAAGTGGGTCGAGCCAACTGGCCAAGAGGTAAGTGGAGAAGTGATTGTATTGGCCAGTACCGGGGCAGGGAGGATACATGGGGAGATCCTGGAGATGTGATCATCATCTCTCTGCTCTGCATTGCCGCCAAGAGCCTGACCGTGTGAGTATCACACACTGGGGGGGTTTTGTTGATTGTTTTCCGCCCGGGGGGGTCCGGGTAGTTTGTTTGTGCCCCCCCCCCGGAGCACCAGCTGACACTGGTCTTTTCTAGACATGTCTATTTTAGTTTTGAATTGGTGGAAGCATTCATCACAATATTATTGAATACTTTCCAATAACTAGGCTGTGATGTAGCAGAACATGCACTTGGACAGAATAAGAAGAGGACCATGCCTTTTACAACATTATAGTGGACCTTTAAGTGTAGGTTTCTAAAGCTTGTCCCGTTGTTTCTCATCTGTATGCTGTGCCTCGAAAGAGATCGGATTAAAGGACTGATGACAACACAAAATATAATGAATGGGAATGAGGAGGGCACATTCTTATTTAATTGTAACCATTTAGTGACAAAGCGTTATGCATGGTCACTTTGTTCATTACACCAACTGTTGAGTTTTGTAGCTGTACATGCACAATACACCAACCGATGGAAAAGCTGAAAAACAGAGACATAAGAAGAGATGTTATTAATAACCAAAGGACTAGGATGGAGATCGTGGGCTTCAGGAAAATTTATAATTTATGGCTGAAATTTCTAATCTTTATGCAATAAAATACAGAGGGCAGTGGTGATCCAGAGATTTTTCGCAGTGCAAAAACATACCTGTTAAGAAAGTTGCTGAGAGAAATGCATTTGGTCTGTTTTAATTTAGCATTGCTGTAGACCAAGTGGGCTGAGTGAAGACATGAAGGAGAGTATTTTTAGATTGTAAGCTCTAGGGCCCTCTGATTCCTATTGTACCAAATTGTAATGTAATTGTAATGTCTGCCTTTATTTTGTTAAGTGCTGCGCAAACTGTTGGCGCTATATAAATCCTGTATAATAATAATAATATCTGTATGAAAAATCTAATATTCCTAGGGTCGTTAACATGCAACATGTCTGAAAAGGAACAAATCATGCTTGCAAAATAGATGACCTGACAGAGAAAAAAATAATAATTATATTCTTCACGACATCAAAATGAGCCACTAAGTATGGGCTTTGGAAACTTGCCCCACTGCTTCTCATCTGTCTGGCGTGCTTACAGAGAGACTGATTTAACTATTAAATAAGAGGAATAGAAGCAAAGAAACCAAAGAGAGAATAATCACCTTGTCCCAGGAATTATGTTGGAAATTGGAAATGTTTTTTGTGACGTTTCGTAAGGAATAATTTGCTAAATTTAGTTGGTTAAGCTAAAACACATACATACCAAATGGAAGACTGGAGGCTAAAGAAATGAGAAGATAAGTTACAACAAACTGAGGGACAAGTCTAAAGATTCTGGTCTTCAGGAAGATAAACCATGTGTAGCTATAGCTTGCAATCTTTGCACAGTTAAACATGTACAGGACAGTGGTAATTGGTGTAGCGCAGTACCATTTGCTACAGTAAAAAAATTATTTTCAAGTGTCCAATGAAAATACACATCCAGACAATCAGCAAAAAACACAAATGGGTTTCTGTAAAGCCTCATACAGGTGAGGATCTGATCGTAGGTTTCCAAAATTTCAGTCTTCCATCTTATGAACTGAACAACAAAAATAAACATAGTTAACATGATCCCTATGTCTTTTCTTTACATAAAGACCTTTATTTTGGTAATTTTTCATCTAGCAACATTTTATCAGACCATAGCAAAGTTCTTTAAAGGCCTGTTTTAATTTAGCATTGCCGTAGACCATGTAGACTGAATGGAAAAATGAAGGAGAGCATATCAATATGGAATACCAAATATTCCAGGGATCATTAATATTCAACATGTCTGAAAAGGAACAAATCATGCTTGCAAAATAGATGACCTGACAGAGAAAAAAAAGAATCATGCTTTTCACAACATCAAAATGAGCTTCTAAGTTGGGGCTTTGGAAACTTGTCCCACTGCTTCTCATCTGTCTGGTGTGTCTCCAAAGAGACTGAATTAAGAGGTAAATTGCACCACTAAATAAGAGGAATGGAAGCAAAGAACCCACAGAGAAAATAATTACCTGGTCCTGGGATTTATGTTGGAAATTGGAAATGTTCATTGTGACGTTTCGTAAAGAAAAATTTGCTGAATTTCGTTGGTGAATCCAAAACACATACATGCCAAACGGAAGACTGGAGGCTACAGAAATGAAGAGAGAAGCCACAATAAACTGAGGGACAAGTCTGGAGATATTGGTCTTCATAAAGATAAACCAGGTGTAGCAATAACTTGCAATCTTCAGGCAGTAAAACATGTACAGAACAGTGGTGATCCAGAGGTTGGAGTAGTGCAACATCATTCCAGAAAACCAAATTATTAAAGTTAAAAAAACATTTTGCTGTGTCCAATGAAAATACAAAACCACAATATAGGCAAATATCACATTGGTCAAAAAAAGGCTTCTGGAGATCCCCAGACATGTGATGATCTTGTCAACGGTTTCCATAGATTTCACAACCTTCCACCTTACAAACAGAACAACTACAATAAACACATTTAGCACTGTCCCCATAAAGCACTCACCAAACAACACGGCCAGGAATACCTTCTGAAGAATGAAATCCACAGAATCCATTGTGGGCAATTAAAGATTCCTTCTGAGATGGATATTAACTGAACACGTTGCTGCAGAGTCGTGTGTCAGGTTGTGAGTGATGATTTGGTTATACTGGATTGAAATGTACAGATCTTGTTCACGTCTTTCATGTAAATTGACCAGTCATGTTGCCTTTGCATGCAAATCTCAGAACCATTGGAACATTGTAGCATAATACATATGTAGCTAAGCAATAGGCATCAGATTGCTTGCTTTATTCCATAGCCAGGCAAAACTGCAAACCACAATTTGCACAAACTGAGGGAAGCCATGCAAATGTAACAGTGTGTGCTGCAACTCACAATTTAACTTGTTGCTGAAAAAAGAATTATATAAAAATTCAAGCCAGGCAAATGCAGATAGGTCCATAAATATTTAAAGCGTAACTCCCCTTTTGTGAAAAAAATATAGCAAAAAAAAAAAAATATATATATATATATATATAAATATAAAAAAATATATATATATATATATAGCATATACAATTGCTTAACAAGCCATGTTGTAATTTAATGTTTCTAAAAAGTACCCCTACTTTTCAATATGCAGGTGTTGTAATTTTATAAAATATTTAATGCTATTTGGAAACATGGACTTGTTCTAGGTGTACAGAACGCTCCAAGAAATTTCATTTTCTGCTTGCATCAGGGGTGTACATGCAGGGGTCGCAGGGGCTGCGATTGCGGCCCAGCCCCATGCTCCAGGGGTCCCATGCAGCCCCCCCTGTGCACCTGGATAGGAGGGGTGGTAGCATATAGAGGAACTAATCTCTCCATGCAGGAATTCAGCAGTGGCAGGAGAGAAATTGATGGATCGGTTCCTCTATATCAGGGGTCTCAAACTGGTGGCCCTCCAGCTTTGGCGAAACTACAAGTCCCATGAGGCATGGCAAGGATGTCCGTTACAATCAAGACTCTCACAGGCAGAGGCATGATGGGTAGTTTCGCAACAGCTGGAGCGCCACCAGTTTGAGACCCATGCTCTATATGCTACCCCTGTCCTCTCTCCGGGTCACCCTGTGCTTTCTCCTGGCCCCTGTGTGCTCTCACCCAGCCTCCCCCTCCTCTGCCAGGATGGAGAGCGGGGAAGGAGCCAGTAAATGTGTCATTTACCATCTCCTTCCTTGTGGTAATGAATAGAGTCAGTGATCGGTAACGAACACTGGCTCTGTTTTTTTGGGGTTTTTTTCATTCATAGCTGAGGCATAGTAAATTTACACCTCAGTTTATGAATGAACAGGAAGCTATGTACAGCGCTATTCCTGTTACTTCATTCTATGCAGCTAAGGCTGCAGTGATGGAGATTGAGGTATCTTCAATTTCCTTTCACTGTTTTAAAGGTGAAACATTAGAGGTCTGCTCAGACCTTTGATATGTCACCATAGCCAACGGGGGGTTCTAAAAAAATGTAAAAAATAAATAAATAAATATAAATAACTAAAAAAATTAAAAAAAATTATTAGAAAATAAAATATCAAAATAAAAAAATACTGACACCAGTGGTGGAACTACCAGGGTCGCAAAGGTCACCCTTGCAACCGGGACCTGGCGCTCTGCCAGTATGGCAGGACCCCAAGATGGCAGGAAGGGTGCTCACTACCGGACCGCAATAAAGAGTCCCGCGATGGGAGTAAAGGGCCCCGGGATCAGTGGGAAGGGACCCTGCCTTGGGGCCAGGTTGGCCCTTTATGATTCTAGCTATGCCTCTGGCTTGCGTGATTGGCTCACTGATTTTCCCAGAAGTCTGCACTGTCAAATTTTAGACATCCTCTGCAATAGGAATTTTAGTTTGGGGAAGATACTCTACAAGGGTACTTCCAGAGGGAGTGTTTCTCATCAGAACTTGAAGAGTGCCATATGTAATCAGTATCCAAAGGACATAGTGACCATAACTAAAAAGTGGCTGCGCTAAAAAGTGACAAATAGACATAAACACAGTGAAATCAAAGAAAACAGTGATTGAAAAAGAAAAAGGTAATTTTTAATAACATTCAATTACAATATGACTTGTGTTGCAATTGTATACGCTATATTATTTTTTCTTTATTTGCTTTTTTTTTCCCCCCCATTAAAGTGGAGTTACCCTTTAAAGCTATAAGAGGGGTTTCACTGGGTATCTGGCCTGAAAGATTCACTTAGGAGACTGTCTGCTAGGTCTGGAGGGAAGCATCCAAGTACCCAGGGGCACTGTGAGTACAAAGTGAAAGATCCTAGTGACTGTTGATGCTGTTAACCCCTGGTGCACTAACATTAAGGCTTGTCTGGCCTGAAGCATTACTTGTGGTGCCCCAATTCTGTCCACTTTATGTCCTATTGTTTGAGAAAGAGAGGCAACAAAAATGGACTTTGTAGGCACCAATTATAAAAAATTATATATATTATTATTATTATACAGGATTTATTTAGCGCCAACAGTTTGCGCAACGCTTAACAAAATAAAAGGCAGACATTACAATTACATTACAATTTGGTACAAGAGGAATCAGAGGGCACTGCCCATTGGAGCTTACAATCTAAAAATGAAGGGTCAATTGATACAAGAGGTAATAGCTGTGGGGGATGAGCTGATGGAGGAAGTAAAACAGTGTTAGTTGTTGGATAAGTAGGATAGGCTTCTTATATACATTTATTTATTACACATATAGTACAACCAGGGGCGGACTGACAACTAATAGGGCCCCTGGGCAATAGGAGATTATGGGGCCCCCAGGCAATCAGAGATTATGGGGCCACATAGTATACACACACACAGTATACAATCACACAGTATACACATACATATACACACAGTATACACAGACATGTTTCTATTGACTGAGAAGGTACTGGAGTGGTGGGGCAGCTATAATCTCAGGATTTTTAGACCAAAAGGATGTCAGTGAGGGACATTTCAGAGACAGATGTAAAAAAAAACACAGATTTTTACATACTGTCCCTGGTTTTACTGAGGCTGGCAACCCTGATGGGGCCCCCTAGTGGCCCGAGGACCTCGGGCAGTGCCCGAGTGGCCGAATGGTCAGTCAGCCCCTGAGTACAACAATACATTTTAAAAGACCATTTTGCAAGTGAAATGCAAGAAATGTAGGCTAAATCTCTCTATTTAATAAATGAATTGCAGGGATGGAATCCTGCATTCATAATAGTTTAATGCAAGAAAAGCTCTACATGTTTCGCAGTCTGAGTGCATCTTCGGGAGCTTATTAAATATTCTACAGGAGAGAAACAAAATGTACACATAATCAGTAATAATAAACAATACAAAAAATGGTAAGAGGTCTGATATTTTTTTGCGGTGAGTACCAAAAGGCAATCGCAAAGCAGTGAAAGCATGTATAAGGTGACACCAGGTAAGCATGGGGACGTGCCTGATAGAAAAACATCTAATGCCCCGTACACACGGTCGGAAATTCTGACGGAAAATGTCCGATCGGACCATGTTGTCGGAAAATCCGACCGTGTGTGGGCTACACGGACTTTTTCCGTCGAAATTTGAGATCCTGCTCTCAAATTTTCCGACAGCAAAATCCGATCTGACTTTTTCTGATCGTGTGTAGAGGATTCCGACGGACAAAGTGCCACGCATGCTCAGATCAAATTAGGAGACCAAACCTATTGGCTAAAAGCCTCTACGTAGTTCCATCGTACGCAACGAATGTCACCACGTTCAGAACGATCGGATTTTCTGACAACTTTGTCCAACCGTGTGTATGCAACACCAGTGTCGGACAAGATCCGTCGGAAAAAGTCTGACGGATTTTGTGGTTGAAATTTCCGACCGTGTGTACGGGGCATTAGAATATATAGAAAACAGAGTGGTAATAGTGATAAGGTGTAAACCCACTACCACATATATAGTAGACAGTAGACCCAAATAGCATTAAGAAAGAGAGGATGAGAAAAACTAACTCATGCAGAAAGAGAAAGAAAAGGGAAGATATTCAAACATAATCAGAAACCAATGAGCTGAAAATGGAGAGAGGGTTGGGACTTTAAATGAAGCACCCTAGGGTCATCCTGTCGCATCCGCTCCTGATGAATGGGAATTACCCATGAAACGCGTCAAGCTTTATTTGATGCCACAGCAATACTTTTACGGATCATTTTTACTCCTCTAGTACCACTAGACTCCATGACATTGTCAATACAGCATCCGGTGGATACATATGTACCATGTGGGCACATGTGCCAGTGTTTGGGCATGATAATTAAAAGGAAATGTATTCTGAATAGTGCTTCAATTAAAGTCCCAAACTCCCTTTCCTTTATTATCTAGAAACCAATGAGCTTACCTTAAATATAACAAAGATAGATTAGCTCTAGATGGATAATGGATGCTCATAAGGTAAAAAAGGAAAGGCTGAATAGTGCTGTAATCATCAAGCAGCGATGTAACCTATAATATAGATATACCATAACAATAAGAATACAACTCTAGTATAAATACGATCCAGTAAGCAAGAATCTTTAAAGCAGGGAAGAATAAATAAGTTCTGTGGTCTCACCTTGTAATCTTGGAATGTTACCACAGAACAAGCTTTAAATTAGAGACAAAGCACGCAAGGTAGATACGGCACAGCTGATAGCCAGAGCGGAACGTAACAAGAGTTTAGAAATCTGGTAGCAAAATCAATTAGCAGAGCCAAGCCATCTAGGAAGCAAAGAATTATACAGCTGAAATCAGTAAGGTAAGATAGAAGTTATCCCCTAGAAAGAGTACAACGGGTCAAGTGTCATATAAATACCTTTCCAATATGAATCTGGTAGTGTACTGCCGCGTACACGTGGTCGGAATTCTCGTCGGAAAAAGCTCTGATGGTTTTAGACATGTGCAATTCGTTTCGTTTTTTTTCGTTTTTCGTTTTTTTTTCGTTATTTTCGTTCGTTCGTTTTCATACGAATGAACGAACGATTCGCAAAAATTTTTAACGAATAACGAATAGTTCGAATCGAACGAATCCGATTAACGGATCGTTCGAATCGAACGAATCCGAAAAAACAACGAAAATCCGAAAAAAACTAATTAGAAACATCGAATGTACGAATGAAGAAAATCCAAAAAACGAAAAACAGGAACAACGAAAATGAAAATGAACAAAAAAATTCGTACATTCGTAACTTTTTTTTTTTCATGTCTCTTACAATGGCGTTGCTTAACGTGCTTCGAATGGATTGAACGAAAAAATTCGTACATTCGTAACTTTTTATTTTTTTCGAATTGTAATTTTCCGTGTCTCTTACAATGGCGTTGCTTAACGTGCTTCGCATGGATTGAACGAAAAAATTCGTACATTCTGAACTTTTTTTTCGATTCGTAATTTTCCGTGTCTCTTAAAATGTAATAATAGCATACACATTACATAAAATTATGAATTATGCTCCGATTACGAATCTACGAATGTTACGAATGTTACGAATGTACGAATAAATACGAATGCGTCCGAATTTCGAATAAACGAATAAACGAAAATTAAACTAACTAAAAAACGAATCAATGAAAAAAATAACTCTTACGAATGTACGAATCGTTACAAATACGAACACCGACAACTTACGAATGTACGAATCGTTACGAATACGAACGCCGACGACTTACGAATTTACGAATCGTTACGAATCAGCGGAAACGAAACGAAAATAAATGAATTTTTTTTCAGAAACGAAAAAAACGAAACAAAAATAAACAAATTTTTTTGTTGTGCACATGTCTAGATGGTTTTTCCGTCGGAATTCCGACGGACGGTCACACCAAAAATTCCGACGGTCAATAACACTGCGACATACAACACGTTCGACGGCACTATAAAAGGGAAATTTAATGCTTCCGAGCATGCGTCAAATTGTTTCCGAGCATGCGTCAGAATTTTGCGTGTCGGAATTGCCTACACACGATCGGAAAATCCGATAGAAAGGTTTTCTGCCTGAAAAATTAAGAACAGGTTCTCAATCCAAAGTCTGACGGAAATGCCGACATAAAAAGACTGATGGGCATACACACGGTCGGAAAATCCGATGAAAAGCTCCCATCGGACTGTTTCCATCGGAAATTCCGACCGCGTGTACGCGGCATTAGAGTAGTCCAGGGACAAACCGCCGCCTAAGAGAAGGGCCGTGATATAGGGCTGACTATGAATGCCACGATGGCCAGGCATTAATGAAGTACAAACCTATAAATCATTTCTGTAACATTATGTTTGCAGGATTAACTAATTAAGTTTTATTACTATTTGTAAATATGATTATTACAAGTTCCCTCAAGCACTCTGTCTCATGCGAGTGTCGCTCCGTGTCCCTCTCCCCTTCCCTTATCTCCTGTTTCAAAACATTTTTGTGAATGTAATTTCTGTATACTGTTGTCTTGAGATTCTGGCAGTATTTTTCTGTTTGTACACATGTGATGTCCTTTACTAAACTGCTGTTTTATATGGTTACTTTTCTATTACAATTTGTCTCTGATAAATGGCTCTATGTCTCTGAGAGCCAGCGGTGAAGACCATTTTGGAATCCATTGTTGGGCTTTCATGGCATGTTGGTGTTGCGAGGTAGACGTGCGGCCGGGTAGCCGCAGTTCAGTCCCAGTGGGGTTGTTATTTGCGGCGTCTTGTCCAGGTCTGTCAGCCCTAATGCCCTATGCATGTTTATTGTGGCATTAATATCTCTGCCTTTTATTGGAATTTCCAGCATCCACCATTGAAGGTTTTTTTTCCACCTACCTCATCCAGCATCATCCTGACGCTGTCATTTGCAAAGTGGCCACTGGGGGGAGCTTTCAGCCCTGTGACTTCTGGGGATGTGCTCCTCTCGCACGCTAACACTCATTGCAGTTACTGCCATCTACTGCGCATGCGCGTTCGTGGTGAGTTGCGTGCGCATCCCTATCGCGGCCGAGTCAGGTGTTGCAGTGATTCCGCACACCTGATTGGGATGTGTATATAGGGCTGCATAGTCAGCCCTATATCACGGCACTGCTCTTAGGCGGCGGTTCGTCCCTGGACTACTCTTATGCTGGCCATACACAGGTCGAATTTTGAAAGAACTTTCTTTCGAAAAACTTATCTAAGAATTTTCTTACGAATTTCACACCATTAGTGGGCTGAAGCAACGGCCGATTTTTGTGCGGCCATCAAATTTTAATAATTGGACATGTTGGAAATTTTTTGAAAAAAGGCACGATTTTCGAATCAATGATGGGAGAATCGTGCGAGAAATGTAATCGAAAAAGAAATGTGCATGTACAAGATAAGAAAATTCACAGAAAGAAAAGAAGATTCCCAGACATGAAAATTCTTTTCTGTAGGAACATGAGGTCAAATTGAAGGTTTGGTTGGGCGAATTTCGAAATCAATGGTGGCACCATCGAATCACAAAACGTATGAATTTTCTGATTTTTAAAAGAAAGTTCTTTCGAAATTTGACCCGTGTATGGCCAGCATTACACTACCAGATTCATACAGGAAAGGTATTTATATGACACTTGACTAGGGTTGAACGAACCCTGGACTGAAAAGTACCGGACTTTTGGGTTTTTGGGTCCCGGACCCGAACCCGAACAATTTACTGTATGTTCGGGTTAGAGTTCGGTGTTCGGCAATGTAATGGTGCTTTTTAAAAAGTTATTGCCAGTTTGTCACAAAGTGTAATTTCTGCAGGAAAAAAAAGTCTTTTAAAAGCACTCGCGGCTATAATGAATTGTCGGATCCCCGTAATACAGAGAACAGTCATTGAAAGTCATTGATTTTTAAAAAGTGATTGTCATAAAAAGTGTTTGGGGACCTGGGTCCTGCCCCAGGGGACATGTATCAATGCAAAAAAAAGTTTTAAAAATGGCAGTTTTTTCGGGAGCAGTGCAGTTAGCATTCACGGCATAAGATGGGTTTACTTCCGCTTTAAAGTGAAACAATAAAAGTGTAATATTCCTTTAAATTATGTACCTGGGTGGTATGTATAGTATGCCTGTAAATGGGGCGCATGTTTCCCGTGCTTAGAACTGTCCCTGCACAAAGTGTAATTTCTGCAGGAAAAAAAGTTATTTAAAAGCACTTGGGGCTATAATGAATTGTCGGCTCCCCGTAATACAGAGACAGTCATTGAAAGTCATTGATAAAAAAAAAGCGTGGGGTTCCCCCAAATTCAATTACCAGGCCCTTCAGGTCTGGTATTGATATTAAGGGGAACACCGTGTCAAATAAAAAAAAAAGAAGACGTGGGGTTCCCCCTAAAAATCCATACCAGACCCTTGTCTGGTATGGATTTTAAGGGGAAATCCACGCCAAATTTAAATAAAAAATGGCGTGGAGTTCCCCCAAAAATCCATACCAGACCCTTTATCCGAGCATGCAACCTGGCAGGCCGCAGGAAAAGAGGGGGGACCAGAGAGCGCCCCCCCCCCCTCCTGAACCGTACCAGGCCGCATGCCCTCAACATTGGGAGGGTGCTTTGGGGTCCCCCCAAAGCACCTTGTCCCCATGTTGATGAGGACAAGGGCCTCATCCCCACAACCCTGGCCGGTGGTTGTGGGGATCTGCAGGCGGGGGGGTTATTGGAATCTGGAAGCCCCCTTTAACAAGGGGACCCCCAAATCCTGGCCTCCCCCCCTTTGTGAAATGGTAAGGGGGTACAAAAGTACCCCTACCATTTCACCAAAAAAGGGACAAAAGTGTTAAAAATGACTGGAGACGGTCTTTGACGAGTCCTTTATTAAAGTCTTATTTCATCTTCTTTCTTCTGGTCTTCTTCCTTTCTTCATCCTTCGGTTTCTTCATCTTCTTCCTCCATCTTCTTCTTCCTCCGATCCGTTTCTTCTTGCTCCAGTGTTCTCGTCCGGCATCTTCCTCCACGGCGTCTCTTCTTCGTTCTCGGGCTGCTCAGAGCAATGGGAGGCTCCCGTTGTGTGACGCTTCTCTTCTGCTGACAGTTCTTATATAACGGAGGGCGGGGCCACCTGGTGACCCCGCCCCCCTCTGACGCACGGGGACTTGGGGACTTGGGGACTTCCCTATGGCTTTCCCCATGACGTCAGAGTGGGGCGGGGTCACCAAAGATTCCTTTTTTACCTTATGAGCATCCATCATCCACCTAGAGCTAATCTATCTTTGTTATATTTAAGGTAGGCTCATTGGTTTCTACCTGATTATGTTTGAATATCTTCCCTTCTCTTTCTCTTTCTGTATGAGTAAGTTTTTCTACGTTTTCTCCCATTGCGATTGCCTTTTGGTACTCACCGCAAAAAGTCTGAGACCATTTTTTGTATTGTTTATTATCATTAATTATGTGTACATTTTGTTTCTCTCCTGTAGAATATTTAATAAGCTTCCAAAGAAGCACTCAGACTGCGAAACATGTAGAGCTTTTCTTGCATTAACTATTATGAGTGCAGGATTCCTTCCCTGCAATGCATTTATTAAATAGAGAGATTTAGCCTATATTTCTTGCATTTCACTTGCAAAATTGTCTTTTAAAATGTATTGTTGTACTATATGTGTAATAAATTAATTTATATATATACATTTTTTATAATTGGTGCCTACAAAGTCCATTTTTGTTGACTCTCTTTCTCAAACTGTTGTTTAGGAAGTGGCATTGCTTTACTATAAATTCCTGCAGTCCATCATGTGTTGGAATTTGGTAAACTTTTTGATACATATGTCCTATTGATGAAGGGACTGTTCTGAGAAGTAGCTGCAAAGAGAAGAGTAAGTGCCCATAAGTTCTGCCTATCAGTGCCCATCAGTGCTATCTGATAGTGCCTATCAGTGCCACCTATCAGTGCGGCATATTAGTGTTTCCTCATCAGTGCCACCTCATCAGTGCCCTTCAGTGCCATCTCATCAGTGACCATAAGTGCAGCCTCATCAATGCCCATCAGTGCCGCCTCCACAGTGTCCATCAGTGCTGTCTCATCAGCACATGTCAGTAAAGGAGAAAAAATACTCTTTTACAACATTTTCTGACAATCACTAAGAAAAACTATTTTTTTTTTCCAAATTTTTTGTATTTTTTTTGTAAAAAATTAAAAACCCAGCAGTGATTAAATTCCACCAAAAGAAAGCTCTATTTGTGTGAAAAAATTATAAAAAATTCATATGGGTACAGCATTGCGTGACTGTCATTCAAAGTGTGAACCCCTAGATTGCTTACTGAGCCAAAGGCTTTTGTTGTTTGCCTGGCTGCCACTACACTAAAGAACCCGGGGCAAAATCAGCGACCTTTGGTGGGGTTAGAGCTACAGTATAATTTTGTTTAATCCTCCTTAATTTGTCTTGTCCAACTGGTATGGAGTTTAATGATTGTGGTTGTGTTGCTGCCCTCAATCATTTAGTGGGGGGATGCAGGTTTATGTTTTTTTTTTTGCGACGGGAGAGTGCCCCAGGGTGGGCTCTTTATTAGCCTTCTGGCCACTTTGAGGGCAGTGATGGTGGTGGCAGGAATGTTTCTCTATGGGTGGGAAGGGTGGTGGGCTAAAAATGTGATAAAACTGTAAAGTGCTGAAGGTGCTGTTATAAACCAAACATAAAAACAATATTATATCTATGCCAAAATAAATTAAATATTTAAGTGAGATTAATTAATTTATTTTGGCACAGATATACCGTATATACTCAAGTATAGGCCGACCCGAATATAAGCCGAGGCACCTAATTTTACCACAAAAAAAATGGAAAAACTTATTGACTTGAGTATAAGCTTAGGGTGAGAAATGTGCAGCTACTGTAAGTGGAAAAGAGGGTCAACAATGCCCATTTGCATGCCTCACTGTGCCTATTTACAGACATAGGCCCCCCAAACTTCAAACTTGGTAGTTAAGGGTTCCTAGATGCCCCCCTATCTGCAGCCAAAAATAACATTGCTGCAGATGGACACAGTTGACCAACTTTGGGTCTAGGTATCTTTGGGCCACTTGGGGCTAGGAACCCCAAATTTGGTATGCAAACTCACAACATATGGCACTACAACATATCCAGATGGGGTTCCTATTACCATGTGACCCCGAGACACGGGGCCCCAAAATCAGTTCAGAAAATGTCAAGCACTTATCTGCAGCAGAGAATTAAATTTTCTGAACAGACTTTGGGGCCCCGTATCTCGGAGTCACTTGGTAATAGGAACCCCATCTGGATATGTTGTAGTGCCATATGTTGTGAGTTTGCATACCAAATTTGGGGTTCCTAGCACTAAGAAGCCCCGAGATACGGATCAGAAAAGTGATTGACTCAAGTATAAGCCGAGGGGGGCACTTTCAGCACAATAAAATGTGCTGAAAACTCGGCTTATGCTCGAGTATATACGGTAATATTGTTTTTATGTTTGGTTTATAACAGCACCTTCAGCACTTTACGGTCTTATCACGTATAGCATATATTTGAACCATTTAAGCAACATCGGAAGTATTTTTTTATTAATTTATCACTGGAAACATCTCAAAGCAGTTTTTATTGTTTTACACAGAAGCTTTTATTATAATAGTAGCACTGTAACTTGATCTGAATTTTATTGTTTTACACAATATTGCGAGTTTCACTAGCGCACCAAAATCTTTTAATTTTTGATACATATGCACAGTGAGTGATCACTTTTTATTTGGTAGCAGCTTTTTGATTGTTTCTAATTAGGTTTGATCATATTAGCGCTTGAGTATCCTTTATCAAGGGTGGTGGGCTGCCCTTGCTGTCTGGATACTACCCTATCTATTTTGAATATCCTGCTCTTAGTACCTTATGTTGATGGGCTTTTTCAGTTTAGATCGGTTACCCCTTTTTTCTCTATCCCTTTCCAGTCTGCAGCTACTGGCACACTTATGCCCTGTACACACGGTCGGATTTTTCCGCCGGAAAATGTCCTATCTGACCATGTTGTCGGAAATTCCGACCGTGTGTAGGCTCCATCGGACATTTTTCATCGAATTTCCGACGGACAAAGTTTTATCTCCTGCTCTCAATTTTTCCGACAACAAAGTCCTATCGGACTTGTTCCGATTGTGTGTAGCGAATTCCGACGGACAAAGTGCCACGCATGCTCAGATCGTCGTAGGCAACAAACGTCACCACGTTCAGAATGATCGGATTTTCCGACAACTTTGTCCGACCGTGTGTATGCAACACCAGTGTCGGACTAAATCCGTCGGAAAAAATCCGTTGGATTTTGTGGTCGGATTTTCCGACCGTGTGTACGGGGCATTAGTCTGCATGCACTTTACTATTCATTAGTAAAGTGCATGCATCAAAAATTCATATGTGTTCAAAATATTTGCAGTTCATTTTGCAATCCCAGGAAAAATCCAAAATTATTATCACTTTCTTGGATTTTTCCTGGGATTGCAAAATGGACTTAAAATATTTTGAACACATATGAATTTTTGATGCACGCACTTTACTAATGAATAAGATTTTTTTGCACTAAGCACTTTTTGTTCACTTTGTGTCAGCACATTGTTTTTTCTTTTGCACTTTTTTTAACAGCATTCGCACTTTGTTTGTTTCATAGAAACAAATCATTTTTGTATGATAGATTAATTATTTTATGCAATGACACAGAGTTTATAATTATACACGATTGTTGGATTGAATGTATTTCACATGTTTAAAACACATTTTTCAGAATATTGAAAAATGTTTATAATTTTCCTTACACTTCACAATTATGTGCCACGGTCCAGTGGCTCACTAGGGGGGGGGCAGAGGGGGCCCTGACCCCCCCCCCCCCCCCCCCCAACATTTTTTGTTCCCCCCCCCCCAATTAAAAAAAATAAAAAAATTCACAAAAAGGCAATGTCTTTTTGTTTGCATTCATAGCGGATGCGCCGCATCTTAACACAGTCTCTATTGAGAGGGAGAGCGTCCCCAGTCAGCTCCTGCGGGTGATTCCTCCCCCTCCCTCTGCATAATGCGAGTGCTCACACAACCATGGCCGCCCGATCTGCTCCTTCCCCTGCATCCTCATTGGCAGGGAGAAGAGCGAGTTGCAGGAAGGACTCCACCAGCATTCTCAGTTACTGAAAAAACTGACTGATTTCTCCCATCCTTAGGACAGGAGAACCAGCCTGTAAATTCCAAGAGATGCCAGACCAGCGCTGTCAATAGCAGGGTCAGGACAGCAAGAGAAGGCTGGGGAACCCCACAGTGGCAAGACAACCTTTGCAACCCTGATAGTTCTCCCATTGCTTTGGACCCTTATATTTTCTTGGTATGCTGGTGACATATATCTCTTGTTTTCTGCCACCCTGGGGGCCTCAATACAGTAGGAAGGGAGCTCACTGCAGAACATGTGAAAGGGCCAGTTGTGGGATCGTATTAAAGGGCCCCAGGATATATATATAATTGCATTTTATAGTTCCCCCCCTACTTTTGTCCCTGTCCCCCCATGTGCCCCCCTAAATATGAAAGCTGGAGACTCCACTGGTGCCACCTTGTGTTGGTCTATCACATAAAATTCCAATAAAATACATTTACATTTTTGGTTGTAACATGATAAAATATGGGAAATTCAAGCAGTATGAGTACTTTTTTAAGGCACTGTATCTGCAAATACATGCGTAAGCTGCAGAGGCCGTGACAAGGCACCCCAGTATTATCTGTAGTCCTAACTCTATAAACTTTTGAGAGGCTCCATAGTAGAAGCACATACTGTATATAGTAATGGATAGATTAAGGGCAGGTATGCCTGGAGGGAGCCCACTCCTCCGACACAGGAGCGCACTGGACAGCCGTCAAATAGCAAAATAACATAAAAGATGTGCTCCTTCTATGGAGGCTCTCAAAAGTTTTAGGATTGCAGATAATACTGGGGTGCCTTGTCATGGCCTTTGCAGCTTATGCATGTATTTGCAAATGTGTGCAAAATGAAACCTGTATTTTAACCTGAACTGTTAAACAGGACAATTTGGTTTGTTGCAGGCTGGCTGGTAAGTTGAGCTAGGAATTTTTCTTTGTTTTTGTTTGACATGCATCACCCTTCCATTTGCTCCATGCTGTCAAGGCCAGTTATAGGTTGGGGCAGTTGCCGGTTGTTTTTTACTGTTGGTTATTTGGTGCCATTGTGCTATTCACTGGGTTTTCCAGATGCACCCCTGTGCCTTTAAGGAGGAGTGTGCTACCTCCAGGCATGCCTGCCTCAATCTACCCATTATTATATATGTGTTCCTACTCTGGAGGCTCTAAAAATTTGTAGAGTTAGGACCACAGATAATACTGGGGTGCCGTGACGTGGCCCCTACAGGTTACGCATGTATTTGCAAATGTCTGCAAATGAAATCCCTGTTTTTAACGTGAACTGTGATGCTTCGTTCACACGAGCAGATTTTCCAGTGGAAAAAAAATTACTGGGCACTTATACCCTTTTCCTGTCCAGGCCATGTTTAGAAAGTTTGAAGACCCCTGGGAAAGAGTATGATGGGCACTGGGGCCCACCAGTGTCGCCCCAGTGCCCATCGGTGCTGCCTCATCAGTAGCCATCAGTTCAGCGTCATCAGTGCTGCCTCATCAGCGCACATCAGTGAAGGAGAAAAATTACCTGTTTGCAAAATTGTATAACAAACTATGAAATAAAATTTTTATTTTTTTTCACAATTTTCGATCTTTTTTGTTTATTTAGCAAAAAATAAAAAACCCAGTAGTAATACCACCAAAAGAAAGCTCTATTTGTGTGAAAAAAATGATAAAAATGGAATTTGGGTACAGTGTTGCATAACCGCTCAATTGTCATTCAAATTGTGACAGCGCTGAAAGCTGCAAATTGGCCTGGACAGGAAAAGAGTATAAGTGCCCAGTAAGCAAGTGGATATAGAGGTAGTAAACCGTGTTAAAAAAAAATGCTCTCCCAGCAGTGTAATGCCATAATGTGCTAGTATGCACCACATACTAGCACATTATGACAGACTTACCTACTGTAAAAAATGGATCTCTCCAATGGTGCACTGTCACTGTTGACAGGGAATCCATCTTCACGTAGTCTTCCTTCCGGGTTTGTAGGCTCCAGCCGTTTCAATGGTCGAGCCGGGATGGCGTCACTCGTGTGCATGACGTCACTCTTGCCACAGCACGGCTCTATCAATGGACGGTGTGCGCATGTGCCAGTGACCTCACCGGCTGCTACACATGTCAATATCTCCTAAATAGTGCACATTTAAGAGATATTTATTGTATCTACAGATAGGCTTAAGTATAGGCTTATCTGTAGGTACAAAACAACAAAGAGAGTTTACTTCCACTTTAAATGTAAAGACAAGAGTCAAGGTATAAAAGCATAGTACAAAACTCAGGAAACTGAACAGTAATCCAGAGGACAGAACTCACAGGGTCTTCACATTCAAATTACCGCTGGCACGTTTTGGGGGACATGCCAAAGAGCAAAATCTGAATATGGATTCAACACATGTGGAGTTTTCCTTTACTGCACATGTGCAGTTATTGTGTCTGGCAGCTACCAGTAGTGCACATGTGCATTGCAACTGGTGGTTCCTTCTAGAGCTCATGGGTGGTCATTGGGTCTGACTTCAGCATGTGCTCCCTCTACTGCACAAGTGGGGTTATTGTATCTGGTGGCTCCCTCTAGTATGCATGCATGGTCATTGCACCTGGCTTCAACATGTGTGGAGGCTCCCTCTGCTGCACATGCGCACTTGTTGTGTTTGTAGCTTTAATGCTCATGGGTGGTCTTGATGTTGGTCCACTTGAAAATCTCTGCCAGCCACGGAAAGAGTTAAGGTTGTTGGTTTATCGCTCATGTGACCACAGAGAAAAAAGTCTATAAACTTAAGTTTTTGGCAATTTTTATTTTTAGTTAGAGAGTCAACAAACCACAATATAGCGACCGTTTGAGCCGTTGGTTGTATATTGCCTAAGTTTCTTAATTGTACATTCTATTTTAACATAATAAACTACAATAATACACAGTTTATGTTACCAACACATTTTAAATAAGCCTATGTATACTTCACCGAGCTTTCATGCAAACCGGAATCCCTAAAGCTAGTCTACATGATACACAGAAAGCATGGACTCACCTATACCATTACCAAGACATAATAAGATAACAAAGCCAATACCAAACCATATGGGAGTTTTACTAAAACTGAGTGCAAAATCTGGTGCAGCCAGGCATGGTAGCCAATCAGCTTCCAGATTTTATTGTCAAAGCTTAAATGAACAAGCTGGGCAGCACAGTGGTGGAGTGGTTAGCACTTTCACCTAGCAGCAAAAAGGGGTTCACCCCTTTCCCTGGCCACCAGGCTGCATGCTCTAATAATGTCTGATATGTATTTTTGGGGGGGGGGGCAAGGTCATAGACCGTAAACCTTCTAGGGTTCTAATGCATTTTTACTCTTTCCCAGGGGTCTCCAAACTTTCTAAACAAGGGGCCAGGTTACTGTCATTCAAACTTTGGGGGGGGGGGGGCGGGCTGTGGCCAGTAGGAGTGAAAAATGTCACGTGTCACTGGAATTAAATAATGCCTCAGGCTTGGTTGTCAGTGGAAGTAAGAAATATACATAGTGCCAGTGTTTAGTAAGAGGAGGAATATTGCCTCATTATTGGTATTGGTGAGAGGAATAGTGCCCCATCATTGGTGTCAGTGGTGAGAATAGAGCCCCATCACTGGTGTCAATGGGAAGAATAGTGCCCCATTGTTGGGGGTCAGTGGAAGAAATGGTGCCTCATCATTGTTGTCAGTAGAAGGAATAGTGCCTGCATCAGTGGGGGGAGGAAAGGGCCAGATAAAGGCATGCAAAGGGCCGCATCTGTACTACAGGCCACACTTTGGAGACCATTGCTCTATTCAAACAAAAACATTTGACTGGAGATAGAAATAAAGGGTACATTTCCAATTTAAGGAATAGTTGTAACAGCAGTTTTTTTTCCATGTGTCCCATTGGAAAGATTTCCTTTAATTTCCTGTTGCAACCACAGAGCAGGAAAGATATACGTCGGCAGAATGGCACGGCCAGGCAAAACCACATATATATACGTGGTCCTTTCAGAGGCCTGCAGTGGGTCGCGCGCTCGCTACCCGGTCGGGAGCTCCGTGACCATGGCCGCGGGACCAGCGGACCCGATCGCTGCTGGTGTCCCGCGATCGGGTCACAGAGCTGAAGAACGGGGAGAGGTCTGTGTAAACAAACCTCTCCCCGTGCTTCCTACTCTGACTGTCATTGATCGGCTGTTCCCTGTCATAGGGAAAGCCGATCAATGACGTCAGACATCAGCCCCGCCCCCTAATAGTAAAAAAAAACACACACGTTACAGACCATAACCCCTTCCCCTCCCCCTAGTGGTTAACTCTGTCACTGCCAGTGTCATTTATACAGAAATCAATGCATTTAAATAGAATTGATTGCTGTATAAATGACAATAGTCCCAAAAATGTGTCAAAAATGTCCGATGTGTCCGCCATAATGTCGCAGTCACAATAAAAATCGCTGATCGCCGCCATTACTAGTAAAAAAAAAAAAATATTAATAAAAATGCTATAAAACTATCCCCTATTTTGTAAACGCTATAACTTTTGCGCAAACCAATCAATAATCGCTAATTGCGATATTTTTTTACTAAAAATATGTAGAAGAATACGTATCGGCCTAAACTGAGGAAAAAAAAAATGTTTTTTATATATTTTTTGGGGATATTTATTATAGCAAAAAGTGAAAAATATTGCATTTTTTTCAAAATTGTCGCTCTATTTTTGTTTATAGCGCAAAAAATAAAAACCGCAGGGGCGATCAAATACCACCAAAAGAAAGCTCTATTTGTGGGAAAAAAAGGACGCCAATTTTGTTTGGGAGCCATGCCGCACGACCGCGCAATTGTCAGTTAAAGCGACGCAGTGCAGAATCGCAAAAAAGGGGCCTGGTCCTTTGCTTGCCAATTGGTCCGGGGCTGAAGTGGTTAAATTTCCCCAATGGTAACATGGAAAAACCTAACATGGGTTCCAACTATTACCTGCTTTATCCAAAACGAAAAGGGTTAGCTTAAGATATACTTTACCTGCATTTACATGGAACAAATTTCCTCTTGCTTCCTACAACGTGACATTGTTATCACCAGGACAGGAAATAAGAGGAGATCTCCCCAGCAGACCAAAAAACCCAGCAGGGTTCAAGTAATTGTATTCACACTAAAATAGAAAGTGTAAATTTTTCTGCAGTTTTTAGTATCTAATTTTTAGTATGTAATCTCTTCATTTATCTATTTTTATCCAGAGCTCAGGGATCAATCACTGTTTTCTTCTGAATAGAAACCCTGGCATGGGAATTAAAACTTGTCATGAAAGATTAAAGTGGTTGTAAAGGCTCAAGGTTCTATGTACTGGTACAATTTTGCCGCGTACACACGGTCGGACTTTCCGACTGGAAATGTTGGATGTGAGCGTGCTGTCGGAAGGTCTGACCGTGTGTATGCTCCATCGAACATTTGCTGTCGGACTTTCCGCCAACAAATGTTTGAGAGCAGGTCCTCAAATTTTCCGCCAACAAAACTTTGTTGTCGGATAGTCCGATCGTGTGTACACAAGTCCGTCGCACAAAAGTCCACGCATGCTCGGAATCAAGCAGAAGGAGCCGCACTGGCTATTGAACTTCCTTTTTCTTGTCTCGTCGTACGTGTTGTACGTCACCGCGTTCTCACGTTCGTAATTGTTGGCCAACATTTGTGTGACCGTGTGTATGCAAGACAAGTTTGAGCCAACAACCTTCAAACAAAAATCCACGGTTTTGTTGGCGGAAAGTCCGATCGTGTGTACGCGGCATTAGTCTCCATCCAAGGAAGGGATAAGCTGGAGCCAAGAGAGCACTAGAGCAGCACTCCCAGGTGTAGAAGCAAACTCTGGCAAGGAAGGTAAGAAACAAAGGTGGCGCTTCTATGTGCAGCACACCAGTAAGTTATTTAGACACAAGGTTAAAAACACTTACGAGCAGTTGGTGTAAGTAGGGCTCATAACAATCGATATTCCAGCAAGGGTCCTGTCTCTAATGCCACGTACACACGGTCAGACTTTCCTGCAGAAAAAGTCAGACGGAAACTTTTCATCGGATATTCCGATCTTGTGCGGGCCTCATCGGACTTTTTTTTTTTTTTTTCGAAAATTCTGACGGACCTAGAAATAGAACATGTTTTAAATATTTTCGACGGAACCAATTCCTATCCGGAAAACCGCTGGTCTGTATGCTGTTCCACCGGACCAAAAACTACGCATGCTCTGAAGCAAGTACGAGACGGCAGCTATTGGCTACTGGCTATTGAACTTCCTTTTTCTAGTCCCGTCGTACGTCACCACGTTCTAGACGGTTGGACTTTGGTGTGATCATGTGTAGGCAGGACAGTTTCAGCGGAACTCCATCAGAGCCATCAGAACCATCAGAGTTTATTCCGACTGAAAAAACGGTCGTGTGTACGCAGCATAACAGTCTATGTCCGCTCAGCTGACCAGCAGCTGCAGGGAGGGTGGAGCGCAGTGTCAAGACAGCCACTGCGCTACCGGGATCGGCATAGAATGCACGCACTGGAAGTTATGGCAAAAAGGGGGCAGTAATGCATTTCAGAGCATTCTCAGAAGCTCCTTCTTCAGACCTGAGGTCCACCCTCCCCGCAGCTGCTGGTCAGCTGAGCGAACATGGAGTGACAGCAAAAGGACCCTTGCCGGAATATCGATTGTTATGAGCCCTACTTACACCAACTGCTTGTAAGTGTTTTTAACCTTGTGTCTGAATAAATTACTGGTGTGCTGCACTTAGAAGTGCCTTCTTGGTTTCTTACCTTATTGACACATGGAGCAGGGCTCGGGAGCATGCCAGTGCCCCCATAGCAAGTGGCTTGCTATTGGAGGCACTGGTCAAGGGAGAGGATCCAGGAGCACCGGCGGGGGACCTGAGAAGAAGGGGCTGCTCTGTGCAAAACTACAACACAGAGCAGGCAAGTATAACATGTTTTTATTTAAAAAAAATTAAGCTTTAATATCACTTTAACCACCTAAGATCCGCGCTATAGCCGAATGACGGCTACAGCGTGGATCTAACTTGCCGGGACTACGTCTATTGATGTCGTCCCGTTCACGAGCGGCCTGCGCGCCCCCTGAAGGGCGCGCGCTCTGTGATCAGCGAGTCTGTGAGACTTTCTGGATCACAGATCCCGACCCCTTACCACTTGATCAGCTGTCATCAATGACAGCTGACAGCGTGAGGAGAAAAAAAAAGCTGATAACTGGCGGCAGTGAGAGGGACATCCATCCCGATCACTGCAATGTGCCCAAGGTCCATGGTGCCCACCTGTGCCCTATACAAGTACCGCCTACCAGAGGCGGCTCTAGGCTTTGTGAGGCCTTAGGCGAAATTTACACATGAGGCCCCAATCACGCCCGTAATAGGAAAAAAAATACAAGCACACAGAAAAGAGGGTGAGATGAAGAGGGGGGAAGAGAGAATCAGTGATTGAGCACAGGCAAATTAGGAGGCCGCAAGGCCCCTGTGAGTACGAGGCCTTAGGCGACCACCTAATTTGCCTAATTAGAGATCCGCCTCTGCCGCCTACCAGTGCCCACTAGCTCCACCTGTCAGTGCCCACCAGCTTCACCTGTCAGTGCCCACAGTGCCATCTGTCAGTGTCCACAGTGCCAGTGCCCACAATGTGCCTTTACAGTGCTGCACATCAGTGTCACCTACCAGTGCTCATCAGTGTCACCTACCGGTGCTCATCAGTGTCACCTACCAGTGCCCATCAGTGTCCCTTACCAGTGCCCATCAGTGCCACCTATCAGTGCCCATCAGTGCCACCTAACAGTGCCACCTATCAGTGCCATCTATCAGTGCCCCTCGGTGCCATCTATTGGTGCCCATCCGTGCCATCCATCCGTGCCATCCATCCGTGCCACCCATCCATGCCACCCATCCGTGCCCATCAGTGCCATCTTATCTGTGCCCATCAGTACAGACTTATCTGTCGCCATCAGTGCCACCTTATCTGTGCCCACCAGTGCAGCCTATCAATGCCCACCAGTGCAGCCTATCAGTGCCCACCAGTGCCGCCTCATCAGCGCATATCAATGAAGCAGAAAAATTACCTGTTTGCAAAATTTTATAACAAACTATTAAACATGATTTTTTTTTTCCATCTTTTTTTGTTTGTTTAGCAAAAAATAAAAACCCCAGCTGTGATCAAATACCACCAAAAGAAAGCTCTATTTGTGGGAAAAAAATGATAAAAATTTCATTTGGGTACAGTGTTGTATGACCGCGCAATTGTCATTCAAAATGCATCAGCGTCAAAAGCTGAAAATTGGTCTGGGCAGAAGGGGGGTTTAAGTGCCCAGTAAGCAGGTGGTTAAAGAAAACATCTAGGATTGTAAATTGTTTCAAATTTTTCATTTCTACAATTTTGCAGTATGTCATATTTGGTACATAATCATTTATCTATTTTCTCCCAGAGCTCAGGGATCAGTCACTGCTTTCTTCTGAACGTAGCTCAGTACATAGGTTAATGGGAATAAAAACCCTTCTCGGAGTTTCCTGTTGTAGAAGATGATGACACTGGAATGCAGGCATGGATAGAGCGAAGCGACTATTCTTGTCAGTAGCATGTATGGGCTTCCAGTTTCCAGCACACCATATATATTAATATTAACAGATGTAATAAACAAGATATGAAGTAGAAAGAAAGCAACCATGCTTTTTATGGCATTGTAATGGGTCTTCATGTCTGGATTTCTAAAACTTGACCCAACACCGCTCATGTTTCTGATGTGCCTCCAAAGAGATGGAACAGTCAAGAAGAATGCAATGCTAAATATAACAAGAGGTGGTGTGGAGCCTATCAGATATGTATAGTGTCCTCCAGTTGTATTATTTGACATGTTTTGAAAAACATTAGTGGTAACAGTTTGATATTGGGAAAAGAAGCTTTGCCAAACATAAGGCAGAATAGAAACAAAAGAAAAAAAACACACACAGTCCAAGACACCACGGCACCCGCCTTGACATCCTCACCTTGAAGTAGAGGAACACAACATTCTTGTAGCTGGTAATCTTCATACAGTAATACACACAGAGCAGACTGGCCAACCAGATGGAGACATAGTTAAACAGAAGTCTAGCCTGGTGAATCAACTTGTCGAAGAAGCCTAAATGGACTTCTGGAAAAAAGCCTTCAAATATCTCATACACAACAGTCAGACACTGGAAGATCCACCTGGACAGGCACAGACTGGTGACAATTTTATCTCCAGTGGGAAGGCATTTATTCCTCATCCAGGTCTTGCCATTCATCAGCACGATGAATTTGTTGAGTATCATCCCAAAAATGATAATAAAAAAGGATGAATAAATTAAAAGAAGATGAAAAACAGACTGCATAGTCATGCCTCAGTCCGGAGAATATGGGCAAAGCTGTGACTCTGGCTGTCAGATAAGGAATTGGAATATAAATTGTACAGATACTTTTCATTTATTTAAAATGTTCCGAACTCTAGTGGGTTATTGGTTCCTGGCCTCCCTATTCAACTAGTTTGATTAAAATTCAAATCAGACAAAGCTTATTCTCTGTTTTGCATCATCAACACTGCATTTATGGTCAGATTTGAATTACTTTCTAGAATCACAGGGATATTTTTAACTGTGCTGTATTTGGTCTCTCTGAGTCACAATTAACCACTTGCCACCCAGGCCAATTTTTATATTTCTGTCAAAAATCTTTTTTTTTTTTGCTAGAAAATTACTTAGAACCCCCAAAAATCGCATATTTTTTAAGCAGAGACCATAGAGAATAAAATGGTGGGTGTTGCAATTTTTTATGTCACATGGTATTTGGGCAGAGTTTGACATTTTTACTGGATTTTAGTGCACACAGACACAATATAATACCCAATGTTTGATAAAATGCAAAAGAGCCCGTTATGCTGAGTAAATAGATAGAAAATATGCCAGGCTTTAAAATTACATATGTCCATGGAACGGTGCCAAACTACAGCACCTAAAAATCTCCAAAGGCGATGCTTTAACCACTTGCCGACCAGGCCTTAGCCGAAAGACGGCTACAGCTCGGTCAGGTTTTTCTGGGTGGACGTCCGTGGACGTCCTCCCAGATTCTTGCTCCTGCGCACCCCCGGGAACACCCGTGACCGCCGGGTCCAGAGGATCCGGCGCATCACGGATCATGGTAAATAGCCACTGATAGTGCCTGTTTACCACGTGATCGATCTGTCTAATGATGGATCGATCACTTGTAAACAAACCGGAGTCACGTCATGACCTGGTTCCTCCCTCCCCTCTCTGTACCGATCGGTACAGAGAGGGGAGAGGGGAGAGGGGGAGAGATTGCAGCAGCGCTGTGGGCTGGATCTGTAGTGCCCACAGCGCTGCTCAGTGACAATATTCTGCAATACTCTGCCAATACTCTGCAACACTCTGCCAATACTCTGCAACATTGTGCAATACTCTGCAATACTGTGCAATACTCGCCAATACTCGCCAATACTCTGCCACTACTCGCCAATACTCTGCCACTACTCACTAATACTCTGCCACTACTCACCAATACACTGTCAATACTCACCAATACTCTGCCCATACTCACCAATACACTGTCAATACTCACCAATACACTGTCAATACTCACCAATACACTGTCAATACTCTGCCAATACTCACCAATACTCGCCAATAAATCTTAACAGAAACAAAGAATTTTTATTTTTTTTACTGAATTTTCAGTCTTTTTTGATTTATAGCGCAAAAAATAAAAAACCCAGCGGTGATTAAATACCACCAAAAGAAAGCTCTATTTGTGTGGAAAAAAAGGACAAAAACTTCATATGGGTACAGTGTTGTATGACTGAGTAATTGTCATTCAAAGTGTGAGAGCACCGAAAGCTAAAAATTGGTTAGGAAGGGGGTTTAAGTGCCCAGTGGTCAAGTGGTTAAAAGCCTTTACAGTTTAGAGTTACACAGAAGGTCTGGAGTTAAAATGATTGCTCTCACTTTAATGTTCTCTGCGATACCTCACATGTGTGGTGCGATCACCATTTACATATGCGTGTGGGACTTATGCATGCATTCGTATTTGCATGTGAGCATGGGGGGGGGGGCATTTTAAAAACTTTTTTATTGTATTAAATTTTTGATTTTAAAAAAAAATGTTATGCTGTCCCTTTCATTTTTCTTTTTTTATCAATTTTATTGCTATTAGAAGGGATGAACATCATCCCCTGTGATAGCATGGGCCATGACAGGTCCTCTTTATGGAGAGATCTGAGGTCTAGTAGACTCCAGATGCCTCCTCTGGCCTCCAAAGCATCTGATCAAAAAAAGATTGGTTTGATCAATGTAGCGCCAACACTTTTCTAAAGTGTGCGCTATAATGCAAATTTAGTTTTTCCAGAACTGTAACAGAGTTCTGGGGGTTAATTGTATAGGCCTTTTACTTTGGCATCAGTTTGGCTGGGCTGTACTGGAGTTCTGCCTGGTCATAGGTGCAGTGAGGCACCTGTGACAGGCTGAGAACCAAGCCTGGTTGGACGTGTTAGGTACCAATCTATCTCAGAGCCAATCAGTGGGTGCCTCTGGCCCCGCTGTGTGGTCTGGGAAAGGGTATTTAAGATGCTGAAGTCACGTGTTCAGGGTTCGGCTTGCTCTTTTATTCCTGATTCCGGTCCGGACCAACCCCGTGAGGGGTCCCGGACCCAGGAGTGTCTGCCGTCCCCGTGAGCATGGTCATCTTGACCAGCCCCAGAGGCCCTCATGGTCTGGGGTGGGGATCCGTCCGTTCCCGAGGCTCGGAACTGGCTAGTTTGAGGCCCAGTAACTGGAGGATTCAGAGGTGTCCCGGTGTGCTTTCAGCATTGGAGAGACACAGCAACTCGTACAAGCGATAAGGGGAGGACTCTTCAGGGGAGGACCAAGAAGCTGGCTGCTCGGTAAGAGCCTGGGAGCTGAAGTTGTATGGACACTAGTGAATCCGCATTTCTTACGGTATCGCCAAGGTGGCTGAAAGATCCAGGTACCATGGAAAAGTTCCTAATTTATCTTCAGTTACAACCTAGTCTGTGTGAGAGACTTTGCAAATTTTCAAGTCACTTGTTGGCTGCTAAATCCACAGTTACAGGTTTATCCAGCAGTGAAGCGCCCAGTTGCGAGTGGCTACTCTCTGGGCTATCTAAAGAGACATACAACTGATGTCTCTGCTTCTGTACTAGGCGATCGTGGGTTGCCGGTGGACATAGAGTCCGCCCGACCCACCGGCACGCAACTGCACCTGCACGAGCCACTGTAAAGCTACGGCAATTCACGCAGGAGAGCCGACCTGCCGCCGTATAAGGTCGGCAAGTGGTTAAGCAAAATATAGATGAACACCATTATTATTCCTGAAGTTAACTTGAGCTCACAGGGGGATTGGTCAGAGCTGTGTGAGGGGGAAGCAGTGCAGAGAGGAGGTCAGAGGTGCAGACATCCGGTCAGCACACGAGGATAGGAAAAGCTCCCGCGCGCCCGCCCTAGTTATTTGAGATTGGTTGCAATAAGTAATATGTTTGATATTGTTGGTCTTGTTGTTTTCCTTTTGTGTTATTATTTTCTCTTAGAAAGGTGGTTGGGTCTTGGTTTCCAATGTATGGGGCATTACCGTATATACTCGAGTATAGGTCGACCCGAATATAAGCCGAGGCACCTAATTTTACCACAAAAAACTGGGAAAACTTATTGACTCCAGTATAAGCCTAGGGTGAGAAATGCGCAGCTACTATAAGTGGAAAAGAGGGTCAACAATGCCCATTTGCAGCCTCACTGTGCCTATTTGCATGCCTCACTGTGCCCATTTGCAGCCATAGGTCCTCTGAACTTCAAACTTTGTAGTTAAGGGTTCTTAGATGCCCCCTAGTTGCAGCCAAAATTTGGGGTCTCTGGAGCCAAAGGGTCCTGAACTGACATTGCTCCAGATACACATAGTTGACAGAATTTGGGGCCCTGTATCTCGGGCCACTTAGTGCTGGGAACCCCAAATTTGGATATGTTGGTTCCACTGGGTTTGCACACCAAACTGAGATGCGGGGCCCCAAAGTCGGGTAGGAAAATGTCATTCTCTGCTGCAGAAATGTGCTTGACTCGATTATAAGCCGAGGGGGGCACTTTCAGCACAAAAAAATGTTTTTGCTGAAAAACTCGGAGTATATACGGTACCAAATAATGTGACCCTCCATAAAGAGTGGTCACATGCGCATAGTGAAATTCCCCCAGGGAAAGGGCACTCTCTCCAGCCTCCATTCATCCATAGAGACATCAGGAATGTTGCTGTCAGTTGTCACCATATACATCCACAACTTGCAGGGAACCACTGCACTGGGAATTAGCTCAGCAGGACCGATGCCCATAAGATAAGAGACACTACACATAGTGTAAAACCACCCATAAAAAGGAATGTATTAGGTCTAATCAATTACAAACATGCAGAACTAACACAGCATAAAACATGGCACAGCAACATGGAATTCCAGCTTCAAAGATAGTCACCGTTCCTTCGCACATGCTCACTAGCGGATATCTGAGTGCACCCATGTGCATGTGACCACTCATATGGAGGATCACATTATTTGGTAAGCCTTGTGTGTAATCATAGAAACTTGGGAGACTTTACAAGTGTTTGATGGTGACGGCCTAAGGAGCTCATCCTATTTTCTCATCACGGCTTGTGGGACTCTTTTTATTCTGTCCTAGTGTATTTTCTGCTTTATGTGTCTCTATATGAATTTCTGGATTTAAGCACTTTGTTGATTAATGTTTTTGTATATTACCACGATATTACGGCTTATACAAACATTTTGTTTACACGTATTGCTGGTAACAATAGACAATGGGGGTAAGGCCTATGTGTCATGGTTGTGCAGTAATCTTTCCCTGTTTGCTTACCTCTCCTCATGTGTTCCAACTAAGAGGCCAGCCACTCTCACCTGGTGGGTTTTATAACCTCTCCTCTAAGCATGGCTCCACCCCAGGCCCTATCAGGGAACCCTATATTAACCTGTGCACTGCAAGCCAGTGGTGCTGATCAACCATTGTGTATCTGTGGTGTGTTTGGCTTCCTGGTTCCTGCTTGTGTGCTTTATGTTTGGCTCTGTTACCGACCTTGGTGTGTTCTCAACGATCCCTTTCTGCCTGTGACCCTGAACCTTTGGCGTGCACCTTGTTGTCCGTTTCTGCTTGTGACCCCGACCTTGGTTTATCCCTCACTATCCCTGTCCTCCTGTTGCCTACTGTGGGTGTGAGCTGGGGGACCCTGGGGGTCGCGACCTGGAGCCAGTTGCAGCCCAGTCCATCCTCACCACTCGAGGCTCTGGTGAACACCAGCTGGCTCTTAGACTCCGCGCCCCAGGGAATCTTACGCTCTAACCCCGGTGGGATCCGTCTTGGTGTCCAGCGGCCCGTGTTCCGGATCACCTGGACTCCCGTCCACTGCAGTCAGCCATAGGGTCCACTACCTTGCGGTGCACTCCTGATCCCAACGGTGTGCATCTGTCACCTAGCCTCAGGGTGACCTGACAGTTTGATCAGCCATGGACCCAGCTGATGTGCCGCTACCCGCAGATGATCCATTGCAGGGCTTAGTTCGCAGACTTGAGACCCAAGAATCGCATCAGACCCAGGTGATGCGATTCCTTTAGGATTTGGCATCCCTTTTTGAACAGGTTCAGGCCTCATTAGGACCCCCGGTTCAACAAACTCAACCGCTATCTGCTGCTGCACCTATCGCATCAGTCGCAGCCACACATTCATTACAACTACCAGCTCCGGCCCGTTTCTCTGGGGACTCCAAGGCTTGCAGGGGGTTCCTTAGCCAGTGCACAATTCATTTTGAACTTCAGCCCCAAAACTTCCTGTCCGATCGGGCGAAAGTCGCATATATTATATCCCTCCTGTCAGGCGAGGCGCTAGCTTGGGCCGCCCCTCTGTGGGAACTGAATGACCCAGTGGTTTCTAGCCTGTCTGATTTCTTGAAACTTTTTCGGAATATCTTCGAGGAACCGGGTCGTGTCTCCTCAGCGGCCAGCGCTCTTTTACGTCTCCGTCAAGAGTCCGCTTCTGTGGGACAGTACGCTCTTCAGTTCCGTATCCTCACAGCTGAATTGAGCTGGAATAATGAGGCCCTAGTTGCAACCTCTGATAGAGTGAAGGATGAATTAGCAGGGAGATCCCTTCCTCTTGATCTGGACAGTGTCATCACCTTGTGTAACCAGATCGATATTCGCTTTCAGGAGAGGGCCCTGGAAAAAAGACTCCAGCACTCCCCGTTCTTTAGTCAGCCTGAGCTCCCAGTCCCTTCTCTTCGGTCCGATGAGCACCCCCTGCCTGCTGAGGAACCTATGCAGTTGGGCTGGACCAAGTTATCTCCCGAAGAACGCGCTAGGCGCAGAACTCTGGGCCTATGCCTCTATTGTGGGGCCAAAGGTCATTTCCGTGACACTTGTTCTCTTCGTCCGGAAAAACGCTCAGGGCTAATACATCTGGAAGGTGGAGTATTAGACCCTGAAATATCACCTTCACCTTCTCGTCTTCTCCTTTCTGTGTTGCTTCATGTCGGCACTTCCTCTCGTTCGGTCTCAGCACATCTGGATTCCGGAGCCGCTGCCAATTTCATGGATTGGGAAACTGCATCCTCCATGAGACTTACCCTTTTGCCCCTTACAACGCCATTGGCGGTCTTGGCGATTGATGGCACTGTTCTCCCAGGGGGCCCTATCCGCTTCCAGACCCTTCCTGTTAAGATGTCAGTAGGGACACTCCACCAGGAGTGGATATCCTTCCTTGTCTTACCTAAGGCTTCATCTCCTATCATATTAGGTCTTCCTTGGTTACGGCTCCATTCCCCACACGTTGACTGGACTGCTGGACAGATCCTGGCTTGGGGTTCCTCCTGTTCCTCTTCCTGCCTACTCAAGGTTACCCCAAAAGAGAAACCTCCTGTTGCCATCATCCCAGTAGCTTCTGCTCGTCCCGCTGTATATAGTGATCTCTGGGATGTGTCCTGCAATAGTCGGACTGATGCGATTGAGATGGTCACTACACCTGACAATACTATTCAGTCGGCCTCTGCACTAGTTATGCCAGTCCAGCCCATGCCCAGTGAGCTTTATGCTTCTTGTTCAGGACATTCTGTAACCTGGCTTCACCCTACTGCTACTATGCCCTTAACCATTCCTAAAAAGCCTTTAGTCCTCTACAAGTCTTCTCGTCCTCTCCCTACCTCGGTTCCGGTCTCTGAGGATAATCTAAAATACAAGGTTAGTCAAGTTTTGGATTCCCGACTCCGTAAAGGCATTCTTCAATACCTCGTACATTGGAAAGGGTTTGGTCCTGAGGAGAGGTCTTGGATCACTGCATCTGAGGTCCTTGCTCCTCATCTGTTGAGGAGGTTCCATCTGGAGTTTCCCTTTAAGCCTGGACCCAGGTGGGGGAGGGGGAGGCCTCATAAGAGGGGGGGGTACTGTCATGGTTGTGCAGTAATCTTTCCCTGTTTGCTTACCTCTCCTCATGTGTTCCAACTAAGAGGCCAGCCACTCTCACCTGGTGGGTTTTATAACCTCTCCTCTAAGCATGGCTCCACCCCAGGCCCTATCAGGGAACCCTATATTAACCTGTGCACTGCAAGCCAGTGGTGCTGATCAACCATTGTGTATCCGTGGTGTGTTTGGCTTCCTGGTTCCTGCTTGTGTGCTTTATGTTTGGCTCCCTTACCGACCTTGGCGTGTTCTCAACGATCCCTGTCTGCCTGTGACCCTGAACCTTTGGCGTGTACCTTGTTGTCTGTTTCTGCTTGTGGCCCCGACCTTGGCTTATCCCTCACTATCCCTGTCCTCCTGTTGCCTACTGTGGGTGTGAGCTGGGGGACCCTGGGGGTCGCGACCTGGAGCCAGTTGCAGCCCAGTCCATCCTCACCACTCGAGGCTCTGGTGAACACCAGCTGGCTCTTAGACTCCGCGCCCCAGGGAATCTTACGCTCTAACCCCGGTGGGATCCGTCTTGGTGTCCAGCGGCCCCGTGTTCCGGATCACCTGGACTCCCGTCCACTGCAGTCAGCCATAGGGTCCACTACCTTGCGGTGCACTCCTGATCCCAACGGTGTGCATCTGTCACCTAGCCTCAGGGTGACCTGACACTATGGCCACACCACCCTGAATGTGTCTGATCTTGTTTGATCTCAGAAGCTAAGCAGGGTTGGGCCCGGTTACTACTTGGATTAAAGACCTTGGGAGTAAGATCTTGGATGATTTATAGCATTTTTTTTCATTACTATTTATTTTTATCATTTTAGTTTTCAGTTTGTAATGAGCCAAATATACGAGGTGGGTTTGCAGAACACAGAGTTCGGGTTCCAAACCCAAACCCCACTACAGTCAATGGGAGCTGAATGTTAAAAAACAGTAATGGCCATTTATTAGGCTAATTGGCAAGGGATTATCAAACAAATGGCATGATGTCATCATGGACACCCAATTACGACGTCAGGTGTGTGACGAAACATACGTAGGGAGGAGCAACGGGTTGACGTCACCACTTGTACGCAGGTCTCGGAAGCAACGGGCTGCTATCGTGAGCCGGCCGGCTCGATTCTTAAACGCTGTTTTTAAACAACTGAAATGTAAGTGCAATCTTGCCTTTCTTTTAATATAATAAAATTAGGATTTAAACTATGTTAGCCTTCATTGTCTTTTCATGAGGAGCTATGGAATGCATCTGTACATGAGGCTTTTCATTTTGGTGAGGATGTTGGGAGCATTGGCGCACTGTATAGAGACCCGAGGCTAGGGAATAAGCCACAGGCGCATTTACAGCGGGTAAGCGGCAGTGTATACAGAGGTGGAGGCACTATCCCATTTCCTATTGTGCACTTTTTTTGTGGTGTTATGCTTGTGTACCACCGTTTAGGAATATAATGATGCTCCATTTTCAGCATATGAACTTTCTTGGTTCTTTTTTCCATCAAGGACTTAATAGTGAATTTTTTTAACTAAATTCATTATTTTGTATCACTTTTTTTTATAGGACTGTTCATTCTTTTGTTTTTGTTTCACTCAAATAGCATTTTTACTTAAGCCTCATACACACAATAGGACTTTGTACAAACTTTCCCGTGGATTTTTGTACAAAGGGCGTCGGCCCTGAACTTGTATTGCATACACACGGAGGGACTTTTTCAGCCAACTTTCACCAAATCACGTGTTTTTTCTACTCTTTACCACCACCTTTGATCAACTTCTGTATTGTTGTCTGATCTTTTGCATTGGTTCTGAGCATGCGTGTTTGTACTTTGTACAAAAAGTCCTATGGTTTTCTGTACACACGATCGGACTTTGCTCCATCGGACTTTTGTTGCCGGAAAGTTTGTCTGTTCGCACAGCCAACAAAAGTCCGATGAAAACAGAAAAAGTTTGTCCAATGGAGCATACACACGGTCAGATGTTGCCTCAAAACAGTTAATTTGCATGTTTGTTGTCAAAAAGTCTGATTGTGTGTATGGGCCTTTAGAGAATTATTAATCAATGCAACCTAAACTTTTTGAAATGATGTCATCATTGATGACAAAATGCTTGGATGGAGCAAGGAGACCACACAGAAGGTAGGTTATTCCTGTTGCTGTCTGAAGGAGACAGAGTGGTCAGGTTATGTGAGCAGTATATTTTTTTCTCAGAGATGTGTAGCAAATCTGATATGAATGAAATTATATAAGACCCTCTTTATTTGCCTATGCTTGCAGCATTCTCATGGGACCAAAGGCTGGTTCAGAAGACTCAACCCTTTTATGAATGAGACTGATTGTTGTGGTCCTGGATTCTGCTTAGTTTGAGCTTCAATGCTTTTGGTCTGTTTCTGTATGAAGTATTTTCGTTCGTTCGTTTTCGTACGAATGAACGAATCGTTCGAATCGTACGAATCCGAATAACGAATCGTTCGAATCGTACGAATCCGATTAACAAATCATTCGAATCGAACGAATCCGAAAAACAACGAAAATCCGAAAAAAACTAATTAGAAACAACGAATGTACTAATGAAGAAAATCCGAAAAACGAAAACGAACGAAAAAATTCGTACATTCGTAACTTTTTTTTTTTTTTTGAATTGGTAATTTTCCATGTCCCTTACAATGGTGCTGGTAAACGTACTTCGAATGGATTGAACAAAAAAATTCGTACATTCGTAACTTTTTTTTCGATTCGTAACTTATTTTTTTCGATTCGTAACTTTTTTTTTTTTTTTTTTTCGATTTGTAGTTTTCTGTGTCTCTATTGAACAAAAAAATTCGTACATTCGTATCTTTTTTTTCGATTCGTAACTTTCTTTTTTCGATTCGTAACTTTTTTTTTCGATTCGTAAATTATTAAAAATGTAATAATAGCATACACGTTACATAAAATTATGAATTATGCTCCGATTACGAATCTACGAATGTACGAATAAATACGAATGCGTCCGAAAATTAAACTAACGAAAAAATAACTCTTACGAATGTACGAATCGTTACGAATACGAACACCGACGACTTACGAATGTACGAATCGTTACGAATCCAAACACCGACGACTTACGAATGTACGAATCGTTACGAATCAACGGAAACGAAGAAAACGAAACGAAAAAAAAACACAAATAAGATAGAGATAGTAAAGTCATTTACAGAGAGGCACTATAAATCATGGTCCAGCAGGGCAACACAATTCCTTCCTGATCCCCCAGGAAGCAGTAGGATTTTCCCTGTATCAACAATCTACAGTGTTATTACCTACAAATGTTAATATCCTGTTATATTTTGTGCATTTTAGGAATGCATCCATCTTTTTAAAACAATCTACCGAGCTGGCCAGAACTAGTTCTTGAGGGAGCCTAGTCCACATTTAACCTGCTTGCGACCACCGGCTGTCAAATGACGGCCAGGCGGCGCAGCTCTCGTTGTGGGAGGGCGTCATATGACGTCCTCCCCTTCTGTGCACTCCAGGGAGCACGCACGCGCTCTCGCCGTGTCACTGGGCACCCGATGCGCGTGCCCAGCGGCCGCGATGTCCGCTGGGCACCCGCGATTGCCCGGTAACACAGCGGGACCGTGGATCTGTGTGTGTAAACACACAGATCAACGGTCCTGTCAGAGGAGAGGAGCCGATGATGTGTTCTCTGTACAGAGAAACACAGATCGGTCTCCTCCCCTTGTGAGTCCCCTCCCCCCACAGTAAGAATCACTCCCAGGGAACATAATTAACCCCTCCCCGTCCCCTAGTGGTTAACCCCTTCACTGCCAGTGTCATTTATACATGAATCAATGCATTTAAATAGCATTGATTGCTGTATAAATGACAATGGTGCCAAAAATGTGTCAAAAATGTCCGATGTGTCCGCCATAATGTCGCAGTCACAATAAAAATCGCTGATCACCGCCATTACTAGTAAAAAAAAAAAATATTAATAAAAATGCTATAAAACTATCCCCTATTTTGTAAACGCTATAACTTTTGTGCAAACTAATCAATAATCGCTAATTGCGATTTTTTTTTTTTTACCAAAAATATGTAGAAGAATACGTATCGGCCTAAACTGAGGGAAAAAAATGTTTTTTTATATATTTTTTGGGGATATTTAGTATAGCAAAAAGTAAAAAAATATTGTTTGTTTTTTAAATTTGTCGCTCTTCTTTTGTTTACTGCGCAAAAAAATAAAAAACGCAGAGGTGATCAAATACCACCAAAAGAAAGCTCTATTTGTGGGGAAAAAATTATAACAATTTGGGTACAGTGTCGTATGACCGCGCAATTGTCATTCAAAGTGCGTCAGCACTGAAAGCTGAAAAATGGCTTGGTCAGGAAGGGGGGTGAAAATGCACTGTAGTGAGGTGGTTAAACAGCTTTTACTGGGAAGAAGCCTTTCCATGTGTGGTGTTTTAATCTCTTTTCCACATGAAAGGTGCCCCCCTCTCTTTTCCACATGAAAGGCGCCCCCCTTGTCCTCTGAAAGTGACCTGAAAGTAAATAACTCACTATAGTTCACTATATGGACCACTTTTGTATACATATTGATCATATCCCCCCTTAACCACTTAAGCCCCGGACCATTTTGCTGGCCAAAGACCAGAGCACTTTTTGCGAATCGGCACTGCGTTGCTTTAACTGACAATTGCGCGGTCGTGCAACGTGGCTCCCAAACAAAATTGAGGTCCTTTTTTTTTCCCCACAAATAGAGCTTTCTCTTGGTGGTATTTGATCATCTCTGCAGGTTTTTTTTTTTTTGCTCTATAAACGAAAACAGAGCAACAATTTTGAAAAAACACATTATTTTTTGCTTTTTGCTATAATAAATATCCCCCAAAAATATATAAAAACATATTTTTTCCTCAGTTTAGGCTAATACGTATTCTTCTACATATTTTTGGTAAAAAAAATCGCAATAAGCGTTTATTGATTGGTTTGCGCAAAAGTTATAGGGTCTACAAAATAGGGGATAGTTTTATGGCATTTTTATTATTATTATTTTTTTATTAGTAATGGCGGCGATCAGCGATTTTTATCGTGACTGCGACATTATGGCGGACACGTCGGAACAATTTTGGCGCAATTTTGGGACCATTCACATTTATACAGCGATCAGTGCAATTAAAATTGCACTGATTACTGTGTAAATGTGACTGGCAGTGAAGGGGTTAACACTAGGTGGCGCTGTAGGGGTTAAGCGTGTCCTGGGGAGTGTTTCTAACTGTTTCCAAATGGGCTAGCTGTGACACATCACTGATCATAGCCACCGATCACAGGGAGCTATGATCAGTGACACTGTCACTAGGCAGAACGGGGAGATGCTTGTTTACATTAGCATCTCCCCGTTCTTCCTCTCACCCCGCGGACATCGAGTCTGCGGGACCCATGACCTGACTCACGGAGCTCCCGGCTGGCGTGCGCGCTGGTCGGGAACCGGTTAATCTAATCTTATCAAGAGAGAATAAATTCCGTTCCTCTAATCTTTCCTCATAGATGAGCTCCTCCATGCCTCTTATCAGTTTGGTTGCCCTTCACTACACTTTTTGCGGTTCTCCGATATCTTTTTCACAAAACATTGCCCAAACCTGAACTGTATATTCCAGGTGAGGTCTTACTAATGATTTATACAGATAGTATATCCAGTGCCGATCCTGACCTCCCTGGGGCCCTAAGCAAAATTCTGCTAAGGGGCCCTCTACTTGACCCGTGATGCCGTGAGCTATGTAAACCATTTGCCATTGCCACACAGTCACACCTGACACTTCAGTGCTCCCAAAAAAATCCTCCCTCCTTTAAACAAAACAGTCAAAGAATAAGTACAACAATATAGAACAGAATGAGGTCCTCAGAGAGCCCCCCTTACATCAGGGTCCTCAGAGAGCCCCCTTACATCAGGGTCCTCTGAGAGCCCCCCTTACATTAGGGTCCTCAGAGAGCCCCTCCTTACACGAAGGTCCCCAGAGAGCCCCCCTTACACAAGGGTCCCTAGACAGCCCCCCTTAAATCAGTGTCCTCAGAGAGTCTCCCCCTACATCAGGGTCCCCAGAGAGCCTCCCCCTACATTAGGGTCCCCAGAGAGCCTCCCCTTACATCAGGGTCCCTAGAGAGCCTCCCCCTACATTGGGGTCCCCAGAGAGCCTCCCCTTACATCAGGGTCCCCAGAGAGCCTCCCCCTACATTAGGGTCCCCAGAGAGCCGCCCTTACATCAGGGTCCCTAGAGAGCCTCCTCCTACATTAGGGTCCCCAGAGAGCCTCCCCCTACATTAGGGTCCCCAGAGAGCCTCCCCTCCCTTACATCAGGGTCCCCAGAGAGCCCCCCCTTACAACAGGGTCCCCAGAGAGCCCCCCCTTACATCAGGGTCCCCAGAGAGCCCCCCCTTACATCAGGGTCCCCAGAGAGCCCCCCCCTTACATCAGGGTCCCCAGAGAGCCCCCCCCTTACATCAGGGTCCCCAGAGAGCCCCCCCTTACATCAGGGTCCCCAGAGAGTCCCCCCCCCTTACATCAGGGTCCCCAGAGAGCCTCCCCCTACATTAGGGTCCCCAGAGAGCCTCCCCTTACATCAGGATTCCCAGAGAGCCTCCCCTTACATCAGGATCCCCAGAGAGCCTCCCCTTACATCAGGATCCCCAGAGAGCCTCCCCTTACATCAGGATCCCCAGAGAGCCTCCCCCTTACATCAGGATCCCCAAAGAGCCCCCCTTAAATCAGTGCCCTCAGAGAGTCTCCCCCTACATCAGGGTCCCCAGAGAGCCTCCCCCTACATTAGGTTTCCCAGAGAGCCTCCCCTTACATCAGGGTCCCCAGAAAGCCCCTCCTTACATCAGGGTCCCCGGAGAGCCCCCCTTACATCAGTGTCCTCAGAGGCCCCTCCCTTCTCCTCTCCACTGTATACACTGAGAGTACTACAAACCCCAGGGAGATCCCGCTGCCCACTCAGGCACCATAGAGCTGCCGATCGCCGCCTTCCACCTCCTCCCACCTCTCCTCACTGCACTCTAAATGGCCAGCCAGAGGTGCAGGGGGGATGCTGGATCTTGGGGGGCCCCCCACAGTGGCGGGGCCCTAAGCAGCTTGCATAGTGTGCCTATAGGGCCGATCGGCTCTGAGTATATCTCTCTGGAGTGTATACCTCTTTTAATGCAAGAAAGTATTTTGCTCGCTTTAGAAACTGCAGCTTGGTATTGCATGCTATTTTTAATTCAATGAGCTACCAGAACACCCAAATCCTTCTCCACCATTGACTCCCCCAGCTGTTCTCCTCCTAATATGTATGATGCATGCATGTTTTTAGCTCTCATGAGCCTTACATTTATCAATATTAAACCATTTGCCACACAGTTGCCCAATCTAATTGTGCACTGAAGTCGGCTTGTAAGTTGGAGACATCCTGTAAGGACGTTATTCCACTGCATAGCTTGGTGTTATCTGCAAAGACTGAAATTGTACTTTTAATCCCAGACCCAATATCATTTTTTAAATATATTAAAAAGTAAGGGTCCCGATACTTGGGGTACACCACTGATAACTAGGGGTGCAACGGATCGTCGCCGATCCGTGATCCGAATGGGTCACCCTGTTCGGATCGGCACACCCCGCGATCCGCGGCCTTAGGAAAGGCCATGGCTTCGGCCATCTTGGTACACCCGGCGGCCGTTTACAGTGTGATCGCTCCATCAAATGACGGAGCGATCACTTGTAAACAAACTCTGCATTACACCCTGCCAATACTCTGCATTACACCCTGCCAATACTCTGCATTACCCTGCCAATACTCTGCATTACCCTGCCATACCCTGCCAATACCCGGCGATACCCAGCCAATACCCGGCGATACCCAGCCAATATTACAGTGGGGAGATGACGTGGATATTACAGTGGGGGAGATGACGTGGATATTACAGTGGGGAGATGACGTGGATATTACAGTGGGGGAGATGGCGTGGATAATACAGTGGGGGAGATGGCGTGGATATTACAGTGGGGGAGATGGCGTGGATATTACAGTGGGGGAGATGGCGTGGATATTACAGTGGGGGAGATGGCGTGGATATTACAGTGGGGGAGATGGCGTGGATATTACAGTGGGGGAGATGGCGTGGATATTACAGTGGGGGAGATGGCGTGGATATTACAGTGGGGAGATGGCGTGGATATTACAGTGGGGGAGATGGCGTGGATATTACAGTGGGGACTATATGGTGGTGGAATTTTCACAAGTTTTTGCAAATTCAATTATTATTTGCTGATCCGAAAAATGATCCGATCCGTGACTCTGATCCGAGGATCGATCCGATCCGTGAGTTTTTTGATCCGTTGCACCCCTACTGATAACCGTAGACCATTCAGAGTATGAATCATTAACCACTACTTTCTGAATAATTATGATTTGTAGCTTTTTTTAACACTTTCATGACCAGAGTCAAAACAAATCTTAAAGCCTAGGCTCGATTTTGCAACTTTGACATGTGTTTGTAGAACTGTACATATCATGAAATCCACTTAGTGTATCCGGGTGGATTATACCTTGTTTTTGTCAGGACAAATTGTGTTTTCATTTGTTGGTAAATGTTAATAGATATCTCCTGATTTTGCTTTATTATGAATAGAAAAATTGCCCCCCTCCCAAAAAAATACTGTATGTGTGTGTTATTTTACACTGATACTGCCACTAGCTGACACTAACACTGCCACCTACTGTACACTGACCCTAAGACCCCTTTCACACTGAGGTGGTTTTCAGGCACTTTAGTGCTGGAAATAGCATCTACTAAGCGCCTGAAAACCGTCTCCCATTCATTCAAGTGTGTCTTTTCACACTCGGGTGGTGCACTTGCAGGATGTTCCTGAAAAGTCCTGCAAGCACCATCTTTGGGACAGGTTGGGAGCGCTGTATTTAGTGCTCCCAAAATTCCCTTCCCATTGGAATGAATGGGCAGCGATTTCTGAAGCGCTTGAAAAGCTATTCGGAAGTTCCACTTCTTTTGGGCTAAAAACCCCCCGCTGTCGGCCGAAAAGCGCCGCTTAAACAACTGAACGCGGCCGTGGCTCCAGTGTGAAAGTTGTCTAACACCTATTAAATGAATTAACAAAAAATCTCCATACATCTAAAAAAAATTACTTCAACTCACTGGACTGAATAGAAAAAAGTTTATTGTATCAGACATGTATAGAAAAAAATCTAAATCTATAAAATGGTACCACACCACACCATCTCACTCATACCGATAAAAGGGACAGACGTCCACCTCACTCTTGTTGTAGTATACAGTATGCCGCCAGTGACCATAGACATGTGTATGAGTATATTTCCCCACTATTTAATAGATTGCCAACTGACAGGGCCATCTTAAGAGCGTTATAGGCCCCCGGGCAATACAGTGCACTGGGGCCCTGTCTACACGATCATGCACGAGAATAAAGATGCAAATTATCAATAAGGCTATATTTGTTGGTACTTCCAACAAAATCAGTGTTTAAACATTAACACAACGTTTTGGACAATATAACACAAATTTGGTGGGCACAGTGGCTGCGTTTGATGGGCACAGCGGCAGCGTTTGGGCACAGTGGCAGCGTTTGATGGGCATAGTGGCTGCGTTTAATGGGCACAGTGGCAGCTTTTGATGGGCACAGTGGCAGCTTTTGATGGGCACAGTGGCTGTTTGATGGGCACAGTGGCAGCTTTGATGGGCACAGTGGCTGTTTGATGGGCAAAGTGGCTGTGTTTGATGGGCACAGTGGCCTCTTTTGTGGGGCACAGACAGTGGCTGTGTTTGATGCACAACTTGAACTTACATAAGAGACATTGTTATGCCCCGTACACACGGTCAGATTTTCCGACTAAAAATGTCCTATCGGACAATGTTGTCGGAAATTCCGACCGTGTGTAGGCTCCATCGGACTTTTTCCGTCGGATTTTCAGACGGACAAAGTTTTATCTCCTGCTCTCAAATTTTCCGACAACAAAGTCCGATCGGACTTTTTCCGATCGTGTGTAGCGAATTCCGATGGAAAAAGTGCCACGCATGCTCAGATCAAATTGCAAGACCAAAGCTATTGGCTACTAGCCTCTATGTAGTTCCGTCGTACGCAACAAACGTCACCACGTTCAGAATGATTGGATTTTCCGACAACTTTGTCCGACCGTGTGTATGCAACACCAGTGTCGGACAAAATCCGTCTGAAAAAATCCGACGGATTTTGTGGTCGGAATTTCCGACCGTGTGTATGGGGCATTAGACTTACTTGAGGCCACCGGCCTGGTGCAGTACAGTGTGTCACTCACAACAGCAAGGCAGCGCCAGCTATCAAGGGCCGTCTTTCCGCTCCGCTCCCTCTCCATGCTGTCTGAAGAACATGGCAGAGGTGGGCGGAGCCTGTTCACTAGCCACTGGGGCAGCCGCGGTGCGCTATGAATGTTGGGGCGGCCTCTGATTGACGTCACTGGTTGCTAGCTAGATGCCGGCCGGCGAAGTGAGGAACCAGTGCAGTCATTCAATTTAAGCAGCAGATTGCAGCACTGAGGATCAGCCCTGGATGGGGCCCTCCAGACAAGTGGGGCCCCCGGGCAACTGCCCAGCATGCCCAGTGGAAAAAACAGCCCTGCCAACTGATGGGGACAAAATAACTTAGTGATCCTCAAAGAATCATGCATGGGAAGCTCTGATGTAATCCTTTATATAGGTGTTAATGGCTCTATAGAGACCTTGGTTTAGATTGGATGTACAAGGAAATAACCATTGTCCATTGTGCAATGTTTGATGAATATACTATAAAGGAGGATCCAACAAAGTTGTAATACAGTGGTCTAGAGGAGGTTAGTTAATCAGAGTTTATAACAGAAGTCCAGCTTTCCTTGTGGGTCAGCAGAAAGTCCTGCCTACATAACCATGCCAGGAAATATCAATCAATATACTTTGCAGTCCTCTCCCTCACTGTGCGTAAAGTAGTACAACTGTATAGAAAAATGTATCCATAAAGCAATCTTCTGGGGACTCCGCTCCACATCCCCAACAGTATAGCATAGGAAGTCCTTGTAAATCCTATAGTTAGATCATGGCCAATATCCCAGAATCCACAAGAAGCATGTATACAGTGATACTTATCAGATCCCCTTGTCTGTAGTGGTCTTAGAGCCAGCGGATGTAACATCCATTCTAGAGCAATCCCATCCTATACAGGTCACTGGTTGGCCACGGTGAGGAAGTGAGACTCTAGCATAATCCTGACCAGGGCTGGACTGGGACAAGAATTTGGCCCTGGAATTCATCCAGACTGTCCCAATTTGACAGGTCTCTCCCATGCCGGCCGGACAAACCCGCCCTACCTCTCGGCCTACCACCGAGGCCCCCCCACTCTCACTAGCCATTAGCCATTCTACATTTTTTTCTCTTATAGGAAGTACCGGAGGGGAAGCCCTCCATCTAGATTCTCCACCGCAGCAGACAGGATGGAGAGCCGGGGAAGGAAAGAGCAGGGGAACGAGTGCCGAGGAAGGTTATGTTATGATACAGCTGTGTGTGGCCACCCTCCTTCTGGATCGTATGATGAGCTTCTCAGTGTTGATTCCTGAGCATCATGTCTGTATTCAGTCGTGCTGCATAACTAGCCAGAGGACCAGAGGGAGGCGGCGGTCCGCTGTCACTGAAACCGGCCCACTGAGCCATCAGCCCACTGGGAAACTCCCGGTAGTCCCGATGGCCACGGTTTGCCGTTCTCAGCCAGCTGCTTCAGAGGCTGTTGGGAGTAAGGAGATGTATGGAGATTTTTTGTTAATTAATTTAAGAGGTGGTTGAGCTAAATCAGGTTTTTATTCTCAGATACTGCATTATGTTTCTTTACTGATAGCTCCCATCCTCCTTATATATTTATACTCATTTATGAATTTTTGAATCTTGAATTTTTCTTTTATTTTCGATTTACGATTTGAGATAGTATCTTTAGGGTCCACTTCTTGAGTGTGTTTTGTACACTGACTAGAGTCCGCCGGACAGTCCGACCGTGTGTGGGCCTTCGACGGACTTTTTTTCCCAAAAGTCCGGCGGACTAGGTTTTAAGTTTTGTTTTAAAATTGTCTGCTGAACTTGGCAGTCCGGCGGACAATACGGCCGTCTGTATGATGGTCCGGCAGACCAAAAAGGACGCATGCTCAGTAGCAAGTATTTTTCTAGTATTTTTCTTTTTCTAGTCCCGTCGTACGTGCTGTACGTCATTGCGTGAACCGCCTGACTTTTAGCGTGATCGTGTGTGGTCAAGTCCGTTCGCTTTCAAGTCCGGCGAAGCCCCGCTGGAAGGTCTGGCGGTTTGTCCGCCGGACTAGGTCCGGCGGACATTCCCGCGGCAAAGTCCGATCGTGTGTACGCGGCATAATAATCACTAAACTAAATTAATTTTTTTATTTTTTTTCACAGACTTCTCTAGCAAGAAGTAATAGACACAGTGTTTTTTTGTGCTAGTATGTGATGCATACTAGCAAAATATGGCTTTACCTTGCAGGTCTAAAAAAAAGTCACCCAACTGCTTTAAATTGATTCTGAAGGATCACCTTCCATATATTCTGTCATGGGTTCCAGCATGAACCAAGACAGCTGGGTCATGCCTATTTTGTCAACCTGGCCCATCACATGCTGAACCCTGGCACCAGGGAAACAGCAAACCATTTTGTTAAGGCAATCCTGGTGACAAATTATTCTATCTGTCCTTCTGATTATAGAATCACCACTTACCACCAATTGTCTAGGCCTTCTGGCATTTGCCTCACTACTCCTACTAGATGGGCTGCTGTCCTGGCTTTTAGGGATGGCAGTGACATCTAGTGCTGTTACTTCTGAATTTGTCACCTCCACATCTTCATCCAACATGGCAAATTTGTTTGGGTGCTCAAACACAGGGCTGGCCTTCATTTTCAGTCCTCAGTCTTTTTATTTAAAGACAATGGGCAGCATTTAAAGTAGTTGTAAAGGCTGTGTATGAAAGTAAAAAACCTTCTGGGTGAAGCTCCCCCAGTTACCCCTAATACTTAACTGAGCCTGATCTCAATCCAGCTATGTGCACTAGAGGAGCTGCTCTCCCGGCTCTCTCCCTCCTCATTGGCTCAGAGAGAGCAGCGGGAGTTATTACCTTCCGCTGCTGTCAATCACAGCCAGTGAGGAGGGAGCGGGGTGTGTCAACGGACACACAGAGCGAGGCTAAGGAGCAAGCATGCACTAGTGCCCCCATAACAAGCGGCTTGCTATTGAGGCACTCAGTAGGGGGGGAGGAGCCAGGAGCGCTGGCAGGGGACCCAAGAAGAGGAGGATCAGGGCTGAGGAGGATTACAGCGCAGGTATGACATGTTTATTTTCATTTTTTAAATTACCTTTATTATCACGTAAAGAGGAACGTATCGCCGCTAATTCCAACCAGACCAGGTGAATAAATGATAAGGAGCATCCTCAGCTTACATGTCTCCACCAAACACCACACACACTCTGGTGCATTTCATCCCACCCACCAGGGCTTAGTCATAGTATCACTTTGACCCTAAAGACTAACGGCATCTAGTGGTGAAATTTGTGTACTGTGGGGGACATCACCGGAGAGAAAGTGAGTATTGCAGCCAGAGCTGCTTTTTCATTTTAAATCTGGGGACTTAATGTGGCCCTTTGCTTGCCTTTATCTGGACCTTGAGGCACTATTCCTCCCACTGATACCAACAATGGAGCATAATTCCTTCTACTGACACCGACAATGGGGCACTATTCCTCCCAGACATCAATGATGGAGCACTCTTCCTTCCACTAACGCCAGTAATAGGGCACTATTCCTCACACTGACACCAATGATGGGGCACTCTTCTTTCCACTGACACCAGCAATGGGGCACTATTCTTCCCACTGACACCAGCAATGGGGCACTATTCCTCCCACTGACACCAATGATGGAGCACTCTTCCTTCCACTAACACCAGTAATGGGACACTATTCCTCACAATGACACCAACGATGGGGCACTCTTCTTTAAATAGACACCAGCAATGGGGCACTATTCCTCCCACTGACACCAATGATGGAGCACTCTTCCTTCCGCTAACGCCAGTAATGGGGAACTATTCCTCCCACTGACACCAATGATGGGGCACACTTCTTTCCACTGACACCAGCAATGGTTCACTATTCATCCCACTGATACCAACGATGGGGCATCCTCCCATTGAAACCCACGATGGGGCACTATTCCTTCCACTGACACCAATGATGGGGCACTATTCCTTCCACTGACAGCAAAGATGATGCACTATTCCTCCCACTGACACCAACAATAGGGCACTATTCCTTCCACTGACACCAACAATAGGGCATTATTACTTCCAATGACGCCAACGACGGGGCGCTATTCCTCTCCCTAATATCAAAAATGCTTTGTTTACTGATGCCAGGACAATTTTTACTCCCAATGGCCCCAATCTAGCCCGTCTAAAGTCTGAAGAACAGTAAACTGGCCCTTTATTTAGAACGTTTGGAGATCCCTGCTCTAGTGCAAATGCATTTTCTTGAGCACTTGGTCACTTGCAAATCTCCACCCACCACTGACAAAGAAAAGGATCCATCACAGAGGATTAATGGCCACGCAACCACAGAGAAAAAAGATAAGATATGTTTTCGGCAATTATTATTTATTAATAATGTCAACATTGTCAACAATCCCCAAATAGGGACCATTTGGGTCATTGGTTGTATATTGCCTAAATATCCAATTTTAATTTTGTAAAGACATGTACACTGTATATGTTAACATAAATAAATAAACTAAATGAATTAATAGTTTACGTTACCAACACATTTTAAATAAACCTACACGCTTCACCGAGATTTCATGCAAATAGGAATCCTTATAACTAGTCTACATGACACACAGAAAGCATGGAATCAACTAAGTCAAGATATAATAAGATAATAAAGTCAATACAAAAACAAATACATCCTGATGTATAAAAGTGTTAAAACGTTGAATGTTTATGGCTCCTTTGGACAGATTTCCACTCACTTTCTGCCACAATGAAAATCTTGGATAGGAAATAGGGGAAATTTTCATGAACAGTTCATACACCAAAACCTGACAGGGGTTCTAACTCTTCCTTACTCTATCCAAAAGCATCCCAGTGGAGATACACTTTCAGTGTATTTAAAATTAAAACTTTTTTGGATGGTGTATGGAAGGGGTTGAACCCCTGACAGATTTCTATTGCTGTGTGTCTCTGTTAGGGAAATTTACCCTGATGACCAATATCACCGAGACTGAAAGTGAAGGAAAATCCAAACTCCTGAGTTATCAACAGGACGAGAACGTAAATCGAATGATTCCATCTTCAAACTGTCTAAAATTCAGGGGTCTCAAACTGGCGGCCCTCCAGCTGTTGCAGAACTACAAATCCCATCATGCCTCAGCCTATTAGAGTCATGCTTGTAACTGTCAGCCTTGCAATGCCTCATGGGAATTGTAGTTCTGCAACAGCTGGAGGGCCACCAGTTTGAGACCCATGGTCTAAAGCAAGCCATACATTATGCAACTTTTTTTTTTTTCCTTCCATCACGAACAAAGGAAAGATAATTGTTGCCAGCTTAACCCCTTAACGCCGACATAATGCAAATACGCGGCTTCGGCTTCAAAGGGTTGTACTAGGGTGTTTCCTGCAGCTGCATGCATCGCCCCAATACTGTTTTTTAGAGCCGATGGTCAGCTTTCTTGTAATAACAACCAATGTGACCCCTCCCACCGCCATCCGCGGCTCACCTGGGCTCTCCAGTTTCACCGGGAGGCTCAAGGGTCCAGCCGACACGTCCGTCGGCTGGCCAGAGACTCGTACAAAGCCGGAATCGGCATTGATCGGGTCTCGGATCTAGTAACCCCGGAAGCGATGTCATGACATCACGCCCGGTTTACAGAAGCAGGTGCCTAATGTGAAAAAAAAAAATCAGTATTCAAAACAGCCAAATTTGGCGTTTTTTTTAATGCTTTTAAGTGCAAAGTAGGGATTTAGGGTCTTATAGACAGCAGATCCCTCCATAAAGAGTACCTGTCACTGCTTATTACTGTCACAAGGGATGTTTACATTCCTTGTGACAGCAAAAAAAGGATAAAAAAAAAAATGAAAGGGACAGCGTAAAAATAGAAAAAATAAAATAAATAAGGGAAAAAAAATACATTTTAAGTGCTCGTCCCTCGTGCTCGCACGCAGAAGCGAACGCATACCTAAGTCGCGCCCAGAAATGTAAACAGTGTTCAAACCACACATATGAGATATCGCCTCGATCGTTACAGTGAGTGCAATAATTCTGGCACTAGACCTCCTCTGTAACTCAACTGGAGGTTTTTAAGTACCGTAGTTTGTTGCCATTTCACAAGCGAGCGCAATTTTAAAGCATGACATGTTAGGTATCTATTTATTTGGCGTAACATCATCTTTCACATTATACAAAAAAATTGACCTAACTTTCCTGTTTAGTTTTTTTTTTTAATTCATGAAAGTGTATTTATTCCAATAAAAATGTAATTTGAAAGACCACTGCGCAAATACAGTGTGACATAAAACATTGCAACGATTTTATTCTCTAGGGTCTCTTCTAATATATATATATATATATATATATATATATATATATATATATATATATATATATATATATATATATATATATAAAATGTTTGGGGGTTCTAAGTAATTTTCTATCAAAAAATACAGATTTTTAATTTGTAAGCACCAAGTGTCAAGGGCATAGGCATGAAGGGGTTAAAGTCTGTGGCACTAATCATTTGGGGGGAAAAAAACGTCAGGCTGGTTGTACACAAGTCGATCGAGTCTTGTGTACAACCAGGAACCAGGATGCCTATACATGTATTAAAATTCAGCCGGCCCCTGCTAAACCGTCCAGATTTTGATCCAGGTATGGCCAGCTGTAGAGAGACTTTTTCTAATTTTGGAGAGTTTCCCTCTCACTTCCTGCTCTGTCTACAGGACAGGAAGTTAAGTTACATTTCCCCAATGGGACACACAGGAAAAAAAACATAACAGCAGTTCTAACTATTCCTTGCTCTATTCATAATTAAAAACAGTTAGCAGAAGATAAACTTTAACTGCATTTACATGAAACACCTTACATAAGGATCACAAATTTCCTCTCATTTCCTGCCGCGTTATCACCAGGACTGGAAATGAGAGAAAATCTCCCCAACAGGCCACAAAAAACAGCAGGGATCTAATATCTGTATATACAACTGAAACATGTTTTCAAATTTTAATTTCTATGATTTTGCAGTATGCCATTTTTTTGGTACATAATCTCTTAATTTTTCTATTTTCACCCAGAGCTCAGGGATCTGATTTCTTCCGAACGTAGCTCAGTACATAGATTAATGGGAATAAAAACCCTTCTCGGAGTTTCCTGTTGTAGAAGATGATGACACCAGAATGCAGGCATGGATAGAGTGAACTGACTATTGTTATCATAAATCTATATGGGCTTTTGTAGTCTAGCACACCATAGAAATTAATATTAATACACATAATAAACAAGATATGAAGCAGAAAAAAAGCAGCAATGCTCTTTATGGCGTTGTAATGGGTCTTCATGTCTGGATTTCTAAAACCTGTCCCGGCACTGCTCATGTTTCTGATGTGCCTCCAAAGAGATGGAACAGTCAGGAAGAATGCAATACCGAATGTAACAAAAGGTGGTGTGGAGCCTATCAGATATGTATAGTCTCCTCCAATTGTTTTCTTTGTCACGTTTTGAAAAACATCAGCTTGGGGAAAGAAGTATGGCCAAATATAAGGCAGTGCGAATACAAAAGAAAAAAATACACACAGTCCAAGACACCACGGCACCAACCTTGACATCCTCACCTTGAGATAGAGGAACACAAGATTCTTGTAGCTGGTAATCTTCATACAGTAGAACACACAGAGCAGACTGGCTAACCAGATAGAGATATAGTTCAGAAGTAGCAAGGCCATGGAACAAAAATTGTGGAAGAAGCCTAAATAGACTTCTGGAAAAAAACTGTAAAAGGTCCGATGCAGAATAACCAGACACTGGAAGATCCACCTGGACAGACACAGACTGGTGACAATTTTATCCCCAGTGGGAAGGCATTTATTCCTCATCCAGGTCTTGCCATTCATCAGCACAATGAATTTGTTGAGTATCATTCCAAAAATGACAATAACATAAGTTGAATAAATATAAATAAGCTCATAAACTGAATGCATAGTTAAAAAATGATTTTGTATCCCAGTCCGGAGAACCTGGACAAAGCTGTGACTCTGGCTGTCAGAATACAAATATAAATTATGCAGATACTTTTCATTTATTTAGAATGTTCCAAACGCTGGTGGTTTATGGGTTCCTGTCATCCTTGCAAAACTATTTTGATTAAAATTCAAATCAGACAAAGCTTATGTTCTGTTTTGCTTGCCATTTTGCATTAACGAGGCTGCATTTTTTTTTTGGATTTGGATTACTATCTCGTTAGGAATCACAGAGATATTTGCAACTGCAATCCAATCATTTTGCCTTTTTAAGGCACAGTGAATGGATATGCTATTTTATATTTTTTTGTGCAGTGCTCAAGTTATTAAATTAAACACATTGTAGATAAATACCAAACACATGTACATCAATATCAACCAAATTCAACTCTCAGACCCCATAGCTGGTCCTCGAAACCCTAAACCCACAGGTGGTCACGAAGAAGGTGAAAAAACTTTAGTCTAGGGCTTCCCTGAAGGGTATGGACCCTACAGACCTTGTGTTCTATTCTTCAGATTAATTGCTGTATCCCTGTAGACCACCTTAATTCCTTGACCCAGACTAATAATGTTTTTTCGGGCACCACAAGATGCCTGAAATATAGCACTTTTTGTTAATATTGAAATCTTGCAGACCAGATTAGGTTCACTTTAAATGGCCCATGGCATATCATTCATCCTTCCATAGGGATGCATAGTAATTTTTTAATGAATGAAATGTCATAAGACTCTTGCAGCATCCTCATATGATGAAAGGCTGTTTCAGAAGTCCCAAATATCGCAGTCCCGTTATAAGTTGCTGATTGGCGCCATTATTAGTAAAAATGATATATGTAAATAAATAAATAAAAATATAAAAGTTTGTAGACACTATAACTCTTTTGCAAACCAATCAATATACGCTTATTGGGATTTACCAAAAATATGTAGTAGAATGCAAGCCCACCAAACATCACACAACAACAGGGAAGTGCCCACCATAAAGGTTACCAGTATTGTAGGAATAATATATCCATGCATATCCAGGGCTGGACTGGGACAAAAATGTGGCCCTGGACTTCATCCAGACCAGCCCACTTTAATTTTGAGTGTCCCCAACAGAGTCCCCCTTACATCAGAGTGTCCCCATCAGCAGCCCCTTCACGTCAGAGTGTCCCCATCAGCAGTCCCCTTCACATCAGAGTGTCCCTATCAGCACCCCCTTACATCAGTGTCCCCATCAGCACCCCCTTAAATCAGAGTGTCCCCATCAGTACCCCCTTACATCAGAGTGTCCCCATCAGCACCCCCTTACATCACAGTGTGTCCATCAGCAGCCCCTTCATATCAGAGTATCCCCATCAACACCCCCTTCACATCAGAGTTTCCCCAACAGCACCCCCTTACATCAGAGTGTCCCCATCAGCAGCCCCTTCTAATTGGAGTGTCCCCATCCAGACCGGCCCACTTTAATTTTGAGTGTCCCCAACAGAGTCCCCCTTACATCAGAGTCTCCCCAACAGCGTCCCCCTTACATCAGAGTGTCCCTGTCACGTACCTATTGGCGAGTCTGGATTGCAGTGGGAGACCTCTCTTACGTCCCAGACTTGCGGCCCCTGGAGATGAGGACAGGGGGCGCAGAAGTCAGAGGAGGCACGAGTGTCTGGAAGGAACAGCAGCTGTAGGTGGGCCTCAGGACTAGACCAGCGAGGACAAGAACCAGCAAGCAGCAGATGACAGGAACCAGCAGACAGCAGGTGACAGGAACCAGCAGACAGCAGGTGACAGGAACCTGCAGACAGCAGGTGACAGGAACCAGCAGACAGCAGGTGACAGGAACCAGCAGACAGCAGGTGACAGGAACCAGCAGACAACAGGAACTGGCAGGTATGCAGCGGACTACAGGAACCAGCAGACAACAGGAACTGGCAGGTATGCAGCGGACTACAGGAACCAGCAGGCAACAGGAACTGGCAGGTATGCAGCGGACTACAGGAACCAGCAGACAACAGGAACTGGCAGGTATGCAGCGGACTACAGGAACCAGCAGACAACAGGAACTGGCAGGTATGCAGCGGACTACAGGAACCAGCAGGCAACAGGAACAGGCAGGTATGCAGCGGACTACAGGAACCAGCAGGCAACAGGAACTGGCAGGTATGCAGCGGACTACAGGAACCAGCAGACAACAGGAACTGGCAGGTATGCAGCGGACTACAGGAACCAGCAGGCAACAGGAACTGGCAGGTATGCAGCGGACTACAGGAACCAGCAGGCAACAGGAACTGGCAGGTATGCAGCGGACTACAGGAACCAGCAGGCAACAGGAACTGGCAGGTATGCAGCGGACTACAGGACAGGTGCACAGGTAGGTCAGACAAGCCGGGTTTGGTAACAGAGGACACACTGCGGATAAGCCAGGGATAAGCCAGAGAATAGTCGTGGGTAAGCCGGGATCGGGGCAGGCAGGAAGCAGAGCAGGTAAGTAGACAAGCCGGGTCACAGGTGCAGATACAGAGAAGTACAGGACTAGCAAACGGAACGCTGTAGATCAGGCAGCAAGGATTGCATGGAGAAGGCTGGTTTAAATAGCCCGCCTGGCGCCAGTAACCGTGCGCGCGCCCGTCCGAGACCGCGCACGCGCACCCACCCGCTTCACCAACTTGGTGAAGATGACCGCTGCCCCCAGCCTCTGGAACAACTCGGGGACTAACGGCAAGGGGTAGCGATTCTTGATGGTCACCTTATTCAATTCTCTGTAATCGACACATGGCCGGAGGGAATGATCCTTTTTCTCAACGAAGAAGATGCCGGCTCCGGCAGGTGACGTAGAGGAACGGATAAAGCCCTTTCGCAAGTTGTCATCAATGTAGTCTTTAAGGGCGGAGAGCTCCAGTTCGGATAGGGGGAAGATCCTCCCAAAGGGAACTTCAGCTCCAGGGAGAAGCTCGATGGGGCAATCGTAGACCCGATGAGGAGGAAGGGTCTCTGCCCCTTTTTTGCTGAAGACATCCAAAAAAGAGTGATAGACCTTGGGAACCAGCTGATGGGTCTCGTTGTCCAAACACATTAAGGTAGTTGACAGAGCGTCAGTCCGTGGAAGGCAATGTTGGGAGCAGTAAGGAGAGGAGAAGGTAATCTCCTTGGTGGTCCAGTCAATGCAGGGGTTATGGGCGCGGAGCCAAGGCATGCCCAAAATGACCGGGAACAGTGGGGAAGAAATAATGTCCAGACTCAGCAACTCCTGGTGGAGATGGTTTATGCATGCCGGAAGAAGTTGTGTTTCTAGGGTGACAGGCCCGGATCTAATGGCTGAACCATCGGCCAGGTGTATCTGTAGTCCTTGGGCCTTGTTCCGTAAGGGGATGCTATGGGCAGTAGCAAAGTCTGAGTCCATGAAGCAACTGCAGGCTCCAGAGTCAATAATGGCGGGGACCGTAATGTTCTTTCCGGGAAGCTGTAACAAAATAGAGAGAGCAAGGTGAGAAGAGGCGTCGGTAACGGCCATTATCTGGTCAACTGAAGGAGGGCGCCACTTACGGGTCTTGGCTGGACAGGTTCGCACATAATGCCCTGGCTCCCCGCAGTATAGACACAAATTGTCCCGACGGCGTCTCAGCCGTTCCTCAGGAGTGAGAGCAGGGCGAAGCACACCCAACTGCATGGGCTCAGTTCCTTCGGTGGAGGCAGAGGGTCGAACCGGCGGTGGACCTCTAGGAAAGTAGGGTACCTTTGGCAGCATCCAGGAGGGACGGGGTGGAACAGAGGCCCTCTCAGACCGTCGTTCGCGTAGGCGCCTGTCGATCTGTATGGCCTGGTTGATGAGCTCCTCAAGAGTTGGAGGGACCCCAACCCTAGCAAGTTCATCCTTGAGGGGATCTGACAACCCCAACCGAAACTGGTAGCGGAGGGCCGCATCATTCCAGCTGGTGTCAGCACTCCATCTCCTGAACTCAGCAACATAGTCCTCAGCGGGCCTACGCCCTTGGAGTAGAGCATGGAGAGCAGTCTCAGCCGTGGCACAAAGTTGTGGGTCCTCATATATTCGGGCCATTGCATCAAAGAAGGTATTTAGATGAGCAAGTTCCGCGGCCTCCTGTTTAAGCAGGCGGTGGGCCCAGAGCTGGGGGTCGTTCTGGAGCAGGGAAATCACAAAGCCCACTTTGGTGGACTCCAAAGAAAATGTTCGGGGTTGTAGTGCAAAAAACAGCTCGCATGCACTGCGGAAAGTCCTGAACTTGCTACGCTCACCGGAGAACCTCTCAGGTGTGGGTACTCGAGGTTCCGGGGGAAGCATCACGACAGTCGGTGGAGTAGGCTGGCTAGTGGTGAGGCCTGGGGATCCCTGAGTAAGGACATGTTTTTCAAGTCGGGTGTAACCCTCCTGTAGGTTAGTGACCGCTTGTGCAAGGCCTGCTAGGTGTAGGCAGAGTTCTTCCATAGGAGAGGCTCCCTGCTCAGACTCGGTCATGGCTGCCTGATACTGTCACGTGCCTAGTGGCGAGTCTGGATTGCAGTGGGAGACCTCTCCTACGTCCCAGACTTGCGGCCCCTGGAGATGAGGACAGGGGGCGCAGAAGTCAGAGGAGGCACGAGTGTCTGGAAGGAACAGCAGCTGTAGGTGGGCCTCAGGACTAGACCAGCGAGGACAAGAACCAGCAAGCAGCAGATGACAGGAACCAGCAGACAGCAGGAGACAGGAACCAGCAGACAGCAGGTGACAGGAACCAGCAGACAGCAGGTGACAGGAACCAGCAGACAGCAGGTGACAGGAACCAGCAGACAACAGGAACTGGCAGGTATGCAGCGGACTACAGGAACCAGCAGACAACAGGAACTGGCAGGTATGCAGCGGACTACAGGAACCAGCAGGCAACAGGAACTGGCAGGTATGCAGCGGACTACAGGAACCAGCAGACAACAGGAACTGGCAGGTATGCAGCGGACTACAGGAACCAGCAGACAACAGGAACTGGCAGGTATGCAGCGGACTACAGGAACCAGCAGGCAACAGGAACAGGCAGGTATGCAGCGGACTACAGGAACCAGCAGGCAACAGGAACTGGCAGGTATGCAGCGGACTACAGGAACCAGCAGACAACAGGAACTGGCAGGTATGCAGCGGACTACAGGAACCAGCAGGCAACAGGAACTGGCAGGTATGCAGCGGACTACAGGAACCAGCAGGCAACAGGAACTGGCAGGTATGCAGCGGACTACAGGAACCAGCAGGCAACAGGAACTGGCAGGTATGTAGCGGACTACAGGACAGGTGCACAGGTAGGTCAGACAAGCCGGGTTTGGTAACAGAGGACACACTGCGGATAAGCCAGGGATAAGCCAGAGAATAGTCGTGGGTAAGCCGGGATCGGGGCAGGCAGGAAGCAGAGCAGGTAAGTAGACAAGCCGGGTCACAGGTGCAGATACAGAGAAGTACAGGACTAGCAAACGGAACGCTGTAGATCAGGCAGCAAGGATTGCATGGAGAAGGCTGGTTTAAATAGCCCGCCTGGCGCCAGTAACCGTGCGCGCGCCCGTCCGAGACCGCGCACGCGCACCCGCTCGATTCTGCGCATGCGCAGTGGCCCGCGCACCCGTTCGAGCCCGCACACGCAATCGCAGCGGTGGAGAACCACTAGGCCCAGCAGAGCTTTCCTTACAGTCCCCAACTTCATCACCCTTACATCAGAGTGTCCCCATCAGCAGTCCCCTTCACATCAGAGTGTCCCTATCAACACCCCCTTATATCAGTATCCCCATCAGCACCCCCTTAAATCAGAGTTTCCCCATCAGTACCCCCTTACATCAGTGTCCCCATCAGCACCCCCTTACATCAGAGTGTCCCCATCAGCAGTCCCCTTCACATTAGAGTGTCCCTATCAGCAGTTCAGCACCCCCTTACATCAGTGTCCCCATCAGCGCCCCCTTACATCAAAGTGTCCCCATCAGCACCCCCTTACATCAGAGTGTCCCCATCAACACCCCCTTCACATCAGAGTTTCCCCAACAGCATCCCCTTACATCAGAGTGTCCCCATCAGCAACCCCTTCTCATTAGAATGTCCCCATCAGCACCCCCTTCACATCAGACTGTCCCCAACAGCACCCCCTTACATCAGAGTGTCCCCAACAGCACCCCCATGACATCAGAGTGTCCCCATCAGCAGCCTGTTACATCAGATTGTCCCCATCAGCAGCCCCTTCATATCAGAGTGTCCCCATCAACACCCCCTTCACATCAGAGTTTCCCCAACAGCACCCCCTTACATCAGAGTGTCCCCATCAGCAGCCCCTTCTAATTGGAGTGTCCCCATCCAGACCGGCCCACTTTAATTTTGAGTGTCTCCAACAGAGTCCCCCTTACATCAGAGTCTCCCCAACAGCGTCCCCCTTACATCAGAGTCTCCCCAACTTCATCACCCTTACATCAGAGTGTCCCCATCAGCAGCCCCTTCAAATCGGAGTGTCCCCATCAGCAGTCCCCTTCACATCAGAGTGTCCCTATCAGCACCCCCTTACATCAGTATCCCCATCAGCACCCCTTAAATCAGAGTTTCCCCATCAGCACCCCCTTACATCAGAGTGTCCCCATCAGCACCCCCTTACATCAGAGTGTCCCCATCAGCAGTCGCCTTCACATTAGAGTGTCCCTATCAGCACCCCCTTATATCAGTGTCCCCATCAGCACCCCCTTAAATCAGAGTGTCCCCATCAGCACCCCCTTACATCAGAGTGTCCCCATCAACACCCCCTTCACATCAGAGTTTCCCCAACAGCATCCCCTTACATCAGAGTGTCCCCATCAGCAACCCCTTCTCATTAGAATGTCCCCATCAGCACCCCCTTCACATCAGACTGTCCCCAACAGCACCCCCTTACATCAGAGTGTCCCCAACAGCACCCCCTTACATCAGAGTGTACCCATCAGCAGCCCCTTCACATCAGTTTCCCCAACAGCACCTCCTTACATCAGAGTGTCCCCATCAGCAGCCCCTTCTCATTAGAGTGTCCCCATCCAGACCGGCCCACTTTAATTTTGAGTGTCCCCAACAGAGTCCCCCTTACATCAGAGTGTCCCCAACAGCATCCCCCTTACATCAGATTGTCCCCAACAGTGTCCCCCTTTCATCACAGTGTCCCCAACAGCAAACCCTTCACATCAGACTGTCCCCAACAGCACCCCCTTACATCAGAGTGTCCCCAACAGCACCCCCTTACATCAGAGTGTACCCATCAGCAGCCTGTTACATCAGATTGTCCCCATCAGCAGCCCCCTTCACATCAGAGTGTCCCCATCAGCACCTCGTTCACATTAGAGTGTCCCCATCAGCAGCCCCTTCACATCAGTGTCCCCTTTAGCACCCCCTTCACATTAGAGTGTCCCCAACAGCACCCCCTTATATCAGAGTGTCCCCATCAGCAGCCCCCTTCACATCAGAGTGTCCCCATCAGCAGCCCCCTTCACATCAGAGTGTCCCCATCAGCAGCCCCCTTCACATCAGAGTGTCCCCATCAGCATCCCCCTTCACATCAGAATGTCCCCATCAGCAGCCCCCTTCACATCAGAGTGTCCCTATCAGCACCCCCTTACATCAGTGTCCCCAACAACACCCCCTTAAATCAGAATGTCCCCTTCAGCACCCCCTTACATCAGAGTGTCCCCATCAGCAGCCCCCTTCATATTTTTTATTTATTTATTTATTACAGGATTTATATAGCGCCAACAGTTTATGCATCGCTTTACAATATATCAGAGTGTCCCCATCAACACCCCCTTCACATCAGAGTTTCCCCAACAGCAACCCCTTACATCAGAGTGTCCCCATCAGCAGCCCCTTTTCATTAGATTGTCCCCATCCAGACCGGCCCACTTTAATTTTGAGTGTCCCCAACAGAGTCCCCCTTACATCAGAGTGTCCCCAACAGCATCCCCCTTACATCAGATTGTCCCCAACAGCGTCCCCCCTTACATCACAGTGTCCCCATCAGCAGCCCCTTCACATCAGAGTATCCCCATCAGCACCCCCTTACATCAGTGTCCCCATCAGCACCCCCTTACATCAGAGTGTCCCCATCAGCACCCCCTTACATCAGAGTGTCCCCATCAGCAGCCCCCTTCACATCAGAGTGTCCCCATCAACAACCCCTTCACATCAGTTTCCCCAACAGCACCTCCTTACATCAGAGTGTCCCCATCAGCAGCCCCTTCTCATTAGAGTGTCCCCATCCAGACCGGCCCACTTTAATTTTGAGTGTCCCCAACAGAGTCCCCCTTACATCAGAGTGTCCCCAACAGCATCCCCCTTACATCAGATTGTCCCCAACAGTGTCCCCCTTTCATCACAGTGTCCCCATCAGCAGCCCCTTCACATCAGAGTGTCCCCATCAGCACCCCCTTACATCAGTGTCCCCATCAGCACCCCCTTAAATCAGAGAGTCCCCATCAGCACCCCCTTACATCAGAGTGTCCCCATCAGCACCCCCTTACATCAGAGTGTCCCCATCAGCAGCCCCCTTCACATCAGAGTGTCCCCATCAACACCCCTTCACATCAGTTTCCCCAACAGCACCCCCTTACATCAGAGTGTCCCTATCAGCAGCCCCTTCTCATTAGAGTGTCCCCATCAGCACCCCCTTCACATCAGAGTGTCCCCAACAGCACCCCCTTAAATCAGAGAGTCCCCATCAGCACCCCCTTACATCAGAGTGTCCCCATCAGCACCCCCTTACATCAGAGTGTCCCCATCAGCAGCCCCTTCTCATTAGAGTGTCCCCAACAGCACCCCCTTACATCAGAGTGTCCCCAACAGCACCCCCTTACATCAGAGTGTCCCCATCAGTAGCCCCTTCACATCAGAGTGTCCCCATCAGCACCTCCTTCACATCAGAGTGTACCCAACAGCACCCCCTTACATCAGAGTGTCCCCAACAGCACCCCCCTTACATCAGATTGTCCCCAACAGCGTCCCCCTTACATCACAGTGTCCCCATCAGCAGCCCCTTCACATCAGAGTGTCCCCATCAGCACCCCCTTACATCAGTGTCCCCATCAGCACCCCCTTACATCAGAGTGTCCCCATCAGCACCCCCTTACATCAGAGTGTCCCCATCAGCACCCCCTTACATTAGAGTGTCCCCATCAGCAGCCCCCTTCACATCAGAGTGTCCCCATCAACACCCCCTTCACATCAGTTTCCCCAACAGCACCCCCTTACATCAGAGTGTCCCTATCAGCAGCCCCTTCACATCAGAGTTTCCCCAACAGCATCCCCTTACATCAGAGTGTCCCCATCAGCACCTCCTTCACATCAGAGTGTCCCCATCAGCACCTCCTTCACATCAGAGTGTACCCAACAGCAACCCCTTACATCAGAGTGTCCCCAACAGCATCCCCCTTACATCAGATTGTCCCCAACAGCGTCCCCCTTACATCACAGTGGCCCCATCAGCAGCCCCTTCACATCAGAGTGTCCCCATCAGCCCCCCCCCTTACATCAGTGTCCCTATCAGCACCCCCTTAAATCAGAGTGTCCCCATCAGCACCCCCTTACATCAGAGTGTCCCCATCAGCACCCCCTTACATCAGAGTGTCCCCATCAGCAGCCCCCTTCACATTAGAGTGTCCCCATCAACACCCCCTTCACATCAGTTTCCCCAACAGCACCCCCTTACATCAGAGTGTCCCTATTAGCAGCCCCTTCTCATTAGAATGTCCCCATCAGCACCCCTTTCACATCAGAGTGTCCCCAACAGCACCCCCTTACATCAGAGTGTCCCCAACAGCACCCCCTTACATCAGAGTGTCCCCATCAGTAGCCCCCTTCACATCAGAGTGTCCCCATCAGCACCTCCTTCACATCAGAGTGTACCCAACAGCACCCCCTTACATCAGAGTGTCCCCAACAGCATCCCCCTTACATCAGATTGTCCCCAACAGCGTCCCCCTTACATCACAGTGTCCCCATCAGCAGCCCCTTCACATTAGAGTGTCCCCATCAGCACCCCCTTACATCAGTGTCCCTATCAGCACCCCCTTAAATCAGAGTGTCCCCATCAGCACCCCCTTACATCAGAGTGTCCCCATCAGCACCCCCTTACATCAGAGTGTCCCCATCAGCAGCCCCCTTCACATCAGAGTGTCCCCATCAACACCCCCTTCACATCAGTTTCCCCAACAGCACCCCCTTACATCAGAGTGGTGTCCCTATCAGCAGCCCCTTCACATCAGAGTTTCCCCAACAGCATCCCCTTACATCAGAGTGTCCCCATCAGCACCTCCTTCACATCAGAGTGTACCCAACAGCACCCCCTTACATCAGAGTGTCCCCAACAGCGTCCCCCTTTCATCACAGTGTCCCCATCAGCAGCCCCTTCACATCAGAGTGTCCCCATCAGCCCCCCCTTACATCAGTGTCCCCATCAGCACCCCCTTAAATCAGAGTGTCCCCATCAGCACCCCCTTACATCAGAGTGTCCCCTTCACATCAGTGTCCCTAACAGCACCCCCTTACATCAGAGTGTCCCCAACAGCACCCCCTTACATCAGAGTGTCCCCCATCAGCAGCCCGTTACATCAGATTGTCCCCATCAGCAGCCCCCTTCACATCAGAGTGTCCCCATCAGCACCTCCTTCACATCAGAGTGTACCCAACAGCACCCCCTTATATCAGAGTGTCCCCAACAGCAGCCCCTTTCACATCAGAGTGTCCCCATCAGCAGCCCCTTCACATCAGAGTGTCCCCATCAGCACCCCCCTCACATCAGAGTGTCCCCATCAGCACCCCCCTTACATCAGAGTGTCCCTAACAGCACCCCCTTACATCAGAGTGTCCCCAACAGCACCCCCTTACATCAGAGTATCCCCCATCAGCAGCCCGTTACATCAGATTGTCCCCATCAGCAGCCCCCTTCACATCAGAGTGTCCCCATCAGCAGCCCCTTCACATCAGAGTGTCCCCATCAGCAGCCCCCTTCACATCAGAGTTTCCCCATCAGCAGCCCCCTTCACATCAGAGTACTAACTGTTCTGACGGCAGCATCTCATTTCTCTCTCAAGTCTTGTGATAAGTGACAAGTGATAAGGGGAGAGAGGAAAGAAAGACTGCCGGCTGTCTATCTCCCCTTGCAGGCTGGAGGGAGCAGAAAGCCTAATCCTCTCTCCAACAAGTGTCGGCAGCTGCTCCTTGGTGACAGGAGTGAAATCGCGATTACTCACTGTCAGAGAGGAGCGGCTCCAGGACTGCGCCTGACCGGCCCACTGAAACTCCCAGTAGTCCCGATGGCCAGTACATGCCTGTGCATATCCCTGGAGGGTCCAAACGTAGTTGACCTAACAAACACATGTTTCTTAGGTCCACTCCTTAAGGTGAGCGCATTGGATTAAAGTTAGTGGGAGCACTTTGTGCATGACGGTGGGGTCACATCATATCATTTGCACACGGATTGGAGTAGGAGTCCTGGTAGAAATTGCATTCTGGTATTTTTTTCAAACAGGAGCTTTATAACATAGACTTTCTATAGACTTTTTGTTTATATCACAAACACTAATGGCGATTTAAAAATGCTGATTGTATATTATTTATATTGCTTGGAAAATAAATATATCTAATTTTTTTTTGTATTCATGTGGGTCACATATTCACAATTTTATTGAGCTTACACATAGATATTGAGTCACATATCTCACAGAATATTGAAATTTCTCACGTGCGGGAACGCATTTGAATGTAAGCAGCACCCTAAACACAGTCACATTAGACACTATTGTTAAAGTAACAACACTATGGGGGTCATTTACTAAGATGAATGTGCTGCACCGGTTCATACCTTAATTGGTGCTCCGGATAAATCATTAATTGAGCATGTGAACCGACGCACTCAAATGCACAACAGCAATAATAATATGTCATTGATAACAACGCGCACCGTATCCTTAAGAGTCCATTCACACAAGGGCAACACGAGTTCCAGCGCAACTTTGGGAGGCAACTTGGACTCAACTTGAGTATAAATCACAGCGCAACTTGGGGCGACTTACAGCATGAGTTTAAGTCGCCCCCAGGCCAGGCAACTTTCATTTTAAATAAAAAAACAGCATGAGTTCCCCTCCAAGAGAATACCAGGCCCTTAGGTCTGGTATGGATATTAAGGGGAACCCCGCGCCAAAATAAAAAAAATAGCGTGGGGTCCCCCTCAAAATCCATACCAGACTCTTATCCGAGCATGCAACCTGGCAGGCCGCAGGAAAAAGAGGGGGGGACGAGAGAGCGCTCCCCCCTCCTGAACCGTACCAGGCCACATGCCCTCAACATTGGGAGGGGGTAGCCTCCCAATGTAGCCCCCCAAAGCACCTTGTCCCCATGTTGATGGGGACAAGGGCCTCATCCCCACAACCTTGCCCGGTGGTTGTGGGGTCTGTGGGCAGGGGGGCTTATTGAAATCTGGAAGCCCCCCCCCATGTGAAATGGTAATGGGTACAAAAGTTCCCCTACCATTTCACAAAAAAAGTGTAAAAATATTAAAAAATTACAAGAGACAATTCCTTTAGTTAAAGTCTTCTTCTTTCCATCTTCTTCAGGTCTTCTTCCTTCTTCCTTCTTTCATCCTTCGGTTTCTTCCTCCATCTTCTTCTTCCTCCGATCCTCTGCTTCTTGCTCCGGTGTTCTCGTCCAGCATCTTCCTCCGCGGCGTCTTCTTCCCCACTTCGTTCTTGGGCCGCTCCGCATCAATGGGAGGCTCCCACTGTGTGACGCTTCTCTTCTTCTGACACTTATATAATGGAACCGTGCGTCAGAAGGGGGGCGGGGTCACCGGGTGGCCTCTGTTATATAAGAAGTGTCAGAAGAAGAGAAGCGTCACACCTGAAGGTGCTTTGGGGGGCTACCCCCAAACAGTGTTGGACATCTTACTTTAAAAAAGTAATTAGTTAAATTACAAATTACTTCTCCCAAAAAGTAATTGCGTTAGTAACTCAGTTACTACATTGGAAAAGTAATTAGTTACGCAGCAAAGTAACTGTGATTTTTTTTATATTCTAGGGGGCGGGTCTAGTATTACTGTAAGCAAGGGGCGCATTTATTATTATTATTATATATCGTGTAACCAAGGGGCTGCTCTATTATTACTCTAACCAAGGGGCAGATCTGTTATAGCGTGTAAGCAAGGGGCGGGTCTATGATTATTATATTGTGTAAGGGGCGGATGGCTACAGAAGAGGGCGAATGTTAAATTAATGGGCAGAGTTCGATATATATAACAATAATAATAAATGCGCCCCTTGGTTACAGTAATACTATACCCGCCCCTTAGTTACACGATAGACGCCCCTTGCAGAGTAGCACGAGCATCGGGAGCGTGCGGCATTGTCTCGTACAATTACATGTTAACTGCGCCTTCGTACTGGGCAAGCGCTGCCTTATCTGGCGGGGGGGACTTTTTCAGCTGGACACCGGAATTACACTACTGCCATCTAGTGGCGGTAGATATAATTGCAGTAACGCCGCCCAAGTAATGGGAACTGCGTTACCATGAGGGAGAAAAGTAATCAGCTAGATTACTCGTTACCCTCTAAAGTAACTGCGTTAAGTAACTCTGTTTATTTTAACTCAGTTACTTAGATCACTGCCCCCAAAGCACCCTCCCAATGTTGAGGGCATGTGGCCTGGTACGGTTCAGGAGGGGGGGCGCTCTCTCGTCCCCCCTCTTTTCCTGCCGCCTGCCAGGTTGCATGCTCAGATAAGGGTCTGGTATGGATTTTGAGGGAGACCCCCACGCCATTTTTTTTTATTTTGGCGTGGGGTTCCCCTTAATATCCATACCAGACCTGAAGGGCCTGGTATGGAATTTCGGGGGACACCGTGCATTTTTTTTTCTTAATTTTGTTTTTTTCTTTAAGCGTGCTTTAAGAGTTGCTCCCACTGGGCTCGGTGATGGCAGCTCATGTGCCTTCTTAAGGCGGTCGTCCCTAGGTGAGTGTTGGGCTTACCGCGACTTATGCGTTGACTGCAAAGGCTGCAGATGGCAAAACTAATGTCAGCAGCGGACACTTTAAAAAAAGCCCACACTGCTGAGCCATGTGCCGGCATCCTGGGAGCGCCAGATGTGACCGTACATGGTTGATGCCTCGCTCCTGATACATTAGCAGTCTGGTTTGTCCTTCTGTGCAATGTAAGTTCCGCCTGCTTCTCCTCCCTATCTGCTGGTCCATCTCTCCCTCTGAACTCCCCTCCTCTTCCTCTCTTGTGGGCACCCACGTGACGTCCCTAGACACGTCATCATCGACGTCACCTTCCCCACCGCTATACTTAGAGATCTCGGAGTAGGCAGCAACAGCGGGGACCAACCTCCTTGGGCTGATCTGGGTACTGTCGTCAGACTGCTGATTGGCGGTTGTTGCTACCTCCTCTTCCTGATCCAATGCCAAGAATGGCTGCGCATCGGAAATGTCTTGTGATGATGGATTGGAAAATAATTCCTGTGACTCAAGCGGAGGGTATATGGTGGTGGTGGTGTTGGTGGTAGTGTCTTTGGGGGTGCACACAGCAGAGAGTGAAGAGGGTGCAGATCGAGAGGATGAGGAGGGTGCAGAAGAGTAAGGCTGAGTGAGCCACTCAACCAAGTCTGGTGCGTCCTTTGACGTAATCGAACGCACCTTCTGCAACTTCCCACTTTGGCTCAAGCCTGGTGCTCCTGCCCTACCCCTACCACCCCTGCGGAAAGGCCTGCCTCTTGCTCTGCCTGTCATTTTTTAACCACCTGATTACTTTGCACTTAAACCCCCCTCGTGACCAGACCAATTTTCAGCTTTTGGCGCTGACGCACTTGGAATGACAATTGCACGGTCATACGACACTGTACCCAAATGAAATTGTTATCATTTTTTCCCCACAAATAGAGCTTTCTTTTGGTGGTATTTGATCACCTCTGCGTTTTTTATTTTTTGCGCAATAAACAAAAGAAGAGCGACAAATTTAAAAAAAAAACAATATTTTTTACTTTTTGCTATACTAAATATCCCCAAAAAATATATATAAAAAAACATTTTTTTTCCTCAGTTTAGGCCGAAACGTATTCTTCTACATATTTTTGGTAAAAAAAAAAATCGCAATTAGCGATTATTGATTAGTTTGCGCAAAAGTTATAGCGTTTACAAAATAGGGGATAGTTTTATAGCATTTTTTATTAATATTTTTTTTTTTACTAGTAATGGCGGTGATCAGCGATTTTTATTGTGACTGCGACATTATGGCGGACACATCGGACATTTTTGACACATTTTTGGCACCATTGTCATTTATACAGCAATCAATGCTATTTAAATGCATTGATTGCTGTATAAATGACACTGGCAGTGAAGGGGTTAACCTCTAGGGGGCCGGGAGGGGTTAATTATGTTCCCTGGGAGTGTTTCTTACTGTGGGGGGAGGGGACTCACAAGGGGAGGAGACCGATCGGTGTGTCTCTGTACAGAGAACACACCATCGGCTCCTCTCCTCTGACAGGACCGTTGATCTGTGTGTTTACACACACAGATCCACGGTCCCGCTGTGTTACCGGGCAATCGCGGGTGCCCAGCGGACATCGCGGCCGCTGGGCACGCGCATCGGGTGCCCAGTGACACGGCGAGAGCGCGCGTGCGCTCCCGCTCCCTGGAGTGCACAGAAGGGGAGGACGTCATATGACGTGCTCCCGGCACAACAGATCCGCGCTGTAGCCGTCATTTGGCTATAGCGCGGATCTCAGCTAGTTAAATGACCCTGTGACAAAAGTCTCTAGAGAAGTGCAGTATATGTGGAAGAAGGTATATAACACCCCGCTTCAATCTGTCGTTTTGGGTGGCCACTGGTCTATCACACTAGTTATAATACTTTTTTCTAATTGCGTTTGTCACTCTTTGTAGTATCGCTGCAGAACCACTCAGCAGTCACAATGCTGCACAGTAGAAATGCACTATACTATGCTTTCTATATTTGAAAGTATTTTATTATATTTAGTATATTATCAGTGTATTTCACCTCTATATACTGTACACCTATACCAGTCCTTAAAATGACTTTTGTGGACCTAATAGTAGCTAGCTAGTGTATTACAGACTATTCCTGCTCCAAACGCCAACCTTTCCCTACACTGAGAAATGACAGCTGCACAATCGCTGAGCACTGCACTATAATATGCTTTCTATGTTTGAAAGAAAGTATATTATCAGTTTATTTCACCTCTATATACTGTGTACCTATACCAGTCCTTAAAAGGACTTTTGTGGACTTAATAGTAATAGCTAGTGATTACAGACTGACTGTCCCTGCTCCACACAGCGTCCTTTCCCTACACTGACAAAAGACAGAATGTAAAATGGCCGCCAGATCAGGTCTATTTATAAGGTAGGGGGTATGTCCATGTACTGCAATGTCTCAAATGGCTGTCCTGTACCCCATGATGGATGTGTCATGAGTCAAAGTTCTTCACAATGTAAACTAATATGGCCGCCGTGAACAGCACCATAAGTCCGCCGGTTTGGCGAATCGCGAACAAGCAAAGTTCGCCGCGAACCGACTGCCGGGCGAACCGCAAGGCCATCTCTAGTTATTACTATACTTCCTCACATCACCCACATCACCCCCTTAAAATTTTGAGTTGAAGATGCCGTTCGCCATGTCTATAGTGCCCCCCCCTCCCCGATCGCCTCCTCCTGCGCGCCGAGAATACTATACTAAATGGGGAATTGCGCTGTGTTACAGGCGCAAATGTTCGGCGTGCGCCGCAACTCATGGCACAAACCGTTCGTAAATCAGCCCCATAGTATATCTTTCTTAAAACAATCTATTATAGTAGTTAATCTAACTGGTCCATTACTTGGTAAAGACTTTGATCCCTTTTTAAATATAGGCATCACATTGGCTTTGTTGCAATCCAGTGGTACCAAGGCAGTCTTTAAAGATTCTCAAAAAATTTGAAACAATGGTTTTCAAATAACAGATCCCAACTCTTTGAGGGCATATGGGTGTTAGCCATCTAGTCCAGGTGCTGTATTCACCTTTATTTTGTTTATGGTCCTGTTCACACCAGTATCACATAGGAATGCGCTCCGCATTCGCAGACATTCCCTGCAGTGCGATTTTGCAGCCTTTTTATTTGAATGGGCTGCAAATTGTAATTTAACGCACAAATAGTAGTGCATGCCCTACTTTTGAAAAACATGCAATGCCAAATGGCATGGTACTGCGATAGAAGCGAACTGCATTTGGGGTGCCGGTAACAATTTATCAGCACCCACAGCAGATTGCAAATGCAGTGCTTTTTGAACACGATGTGGTAAACACATTCCAGCACCATGTTCTGGTGTGGACGGGCCCTAAATGTTTCTGAACCATATACATTTTTGTAGTTCTTTTGACGCTTTATCAATATCAACTCCATAATGGACTAGAGGTGCCCTATTATAGACTAGAGGTGCCATTTTTCTTACTTCCATTTGCAACCTTTTGTTTGTTTTCGATTTTTACGCCCTTGATTTACTTCTTACATATTCTGTTATTTTCTTTGTAGCGTTTAAATGTTGATAGTGTTCCTCCATTTATATATTTTGTGAATGCCCTTTTTATTATTTTTTATAGCTTCTCTAACTTTGGCCGTGGGCCACTTAGATATTATGTTTAGCCTTTTAGGCTGGGTACACACTGGAGCATGGAGCAGCTCACAGAAGGGGGTCCGGTGCGTCTCCATTCACTGTTTTAGGTCTGATTTCAGCCCAAATATTCGCCTGAATTTGGACCTGAAACAGACCAAAAGACATACAGGACTCCTGTGCAATTCGCACCAGAGCCACTCCAGAGGTGTGTAACCTGGCTCCATAGAGAGCCGGTCACAATCTCCTGCTATTCAAATTGGATGCCGGGAAACCCACATCCAATTCGCAATAGTGTGAACTCAGCCTTAAATTTATTCCCCATGGGAATATATTTTGCAGTGTGTTTGCCAGGAGGCTTATCCAAGTGGGCAAATCTGCATCCAGAGCTGCTGTCCAAGTCACCATCGCATCTGCTGCCATCTGCTGTAGCGCTGAATAAGTCAGGCCCCATCATACAGACCACTTGCTGCCATTAGATGACTGTCTACGGTGGAACCCGGTGAGAGGGTTCAAATCCTGCATTACAATTACAACCAACCACCTGTTAACTCTTCAGTTTAGTCTTGTTAAATAGCCATTTCTCTCCATTGACCCTTTGCCTCAAGACATCTATCACACTGGATGCTGTATCCATCACTAAGCAGCGTCCATCAATTCTAGAGCATAAGACCATTATTGCTGCAGAACACTGACTTTGCGCTACTTCCCATCTGCTACTTAGTATCCTAGTCCTTATACCCCTTTGGGCTGGCTTCATTTTCTGCATTGTTGCCTCAAAGGAGTCTACATATCTACTGAGCCCAAGTTTACACTAGACTGCTGTTGAATGCTACCCTCTTAGTCATCTTCTTCATTCTGTGCACCAACAAATTTAAAAGGCCCCAACATAAGTGGCAGAAGTTCACAGAAAAAAATTGTCCAAGGCATTCCATACCTGAGGACATAACTGGGTTGCTGTTATATTAGTTTAAATTGCAGGTCTAAGCCTATTGATTTTGATGTACCAATCTGTTTTTGTTTTATTTGTGACTTTATTCAGGCAATACAGTCTGCTTATCTTTTTAAGGGAGGTGTGCAATTCTTGTACGTCTGTTGGGAGTTCCCAGACAAGGGATTCTGGTGGTGTCAGTGAGGGTAAGGCCTCGCTTAGGGCTAGGGAGAGCAGAGGAGCCAAAGTTTCTAGCAGCTCCTATAGGGGGAGCGTTACATGTAGTACATATTGTACTAAAATTGCCAATGGTTGTTTGTAACATGGGAAATTACGTATCACCTGCCACAGCGCTTCCCCCATTCCACCCTCCATTAATGTATGACCCCTGACTGACCTATCTGCCCATTATATTCTATTTCACCCCCCCCCCCCCCCAATCCTAGCTCAAATACAGTTCCAGCCTTCCCATAAACCTCTCTCCCAGCACAGCGGACCCCTTTCATTTACATGCAAACCATCTTTAGAATATAAGTAAGAAAATGTGAAAAAATACGCGCTAATATATAACATCATGAACAAAAGAAAAAATGTATTAATTAATTAAGCAACAATTCTCCTGTGAGACATAGACACAGTTAATAAAGTCATAAACATAAAAATATATAGAATTGCGCTAAATAATAAAAATGTGAAAACAAAATATGAACGACCCAAACCAGAATAATTACAAAATCAAGAAAGTCCACAAGTGTTGTGATGATAAGTCTTATATAATCCTGGTGACGATTCACCACCTTATAGTGATCTTCTGCATCAGTGCCTCCAACAAAAGCTGAAAAACTCGCTTACCAGCTCCTGTAGACCCCTCATTACAAGGGGCCGCTTGCGCTTATGGCTTAAATGTGAAAAACAAAGTGTAGCGCTAAATGTACTCATGAAACACTATAACTATAGTGAACTGAAAGTATTAAATTGTACATAACATGTAAATAAACAAATAGTACATGAATATTGCAATGTTAATATGTGAATACGATGATCACGTGTCCAATATATCTATATGTATCAATATATATATACTTTTTAGGATGGTGTATGGAAGGAGTTGAACCCCTGACAGATTTCTATTGCTGTGTGTCTCTGTTAGGGAAATTTACCCTGATGACCAATATCACTGAGACTGAAAGTGAAGGAAAATCCAAACTGCTGAGTTATCACCAGAACAGGATGAAAACGAAAACCTAATGATTCCATCTTCAAACTGTCTAAAGCAAGCCATATATTATGCAATAAAATTTTTTCTTCCATCACAAATGAAGAAAAGATAATTGCTCAAATACTACCTCCTGCAGCACTATTGCATTTGGTGGAGAGCTTTCCCTGTCGGCAGAACACAATGATTACTGTTGCCAGCTTAACCCCTTCACGATGACGTAATGCAAATATGCGGCTTCAGCTGCAAAGGGTTGTACCAGGGTGTTCCCTGCAGATGAACGCCAGTACCGTTTTTTAGAGCCGATGGTCGGCTTTCTTGTAATAACAACCAATGTAGTTCCTCCCGCCGCCATCCGCGGCTCACCCGGGCTCGCCAGTTTCACCGGGAGGCCCGCACGACCAGACGACACGTCCGCCGGCTGGCTAGAGACTCGAACAAAGCCGGAATCGGCATTGATCGGGTCTCAGATCTAGTAACCCAGAAGCGATGTCATGACATCACGTCCGGTTTACAGAAGCCTAAAGCCCCATACACACGGTCAGAAAATCCGACCACCAAATCCATCTGATTTTGTCCGACGGATTTAGTCCGACACTGGTGTTGCATACACACGGTTGGACAAAGTTGTCGGAAAATCCGATCATTCTGAACGTGGTGACGTTTGTTGCCTACGACGGGACTACGTAGAGGCTAGTAGCCAATAGCTTTGGTCTTGTAATGTGATCTGAGCATGCGTGGCACTTTGTCCGTCGGAATTCGCTACACACGATCGGAATTGGTGTGATCGGACTTTGTTGTCGGAAAATTTATAGAGCAGGAGATAGAACTTTGTCCGTCGGACAATCCGATGGAAACTGTCCGATGGTGCCTACACACGGTCGGAATTTCCGACAACATTGTTCGATAGGACAGAATCCATCGGAAAATCCGACCGTGTGTATGGGGCTTTAGAGGTGCCAAATGTGAAAAAAAAAACAGTATTCAAAACAACCAAATTTGGCGTTTTTTTTAAATCCCTTTAAGTGCAAAGTAGGGATTTAAGGTCTCATAGACAACAGATCCCTCCATAAAGACTACCTGTCACTGCCTATTACTGTCACAAGGGATGGTTACATTCCTTGTGACAGCAATAAAAGTGATAAAAAAAATTTAAGGTACAGTGTAAAATAGAAAAAATAAAATAAAATAAATAAGGAAACATTTTTTTTCAAAGTGCCCTTCCCTTGTGCTAACACGCAGAAGCGAACACATACCTAAGTCGCACCCAGAAATTTAAACAGTGTTAAAACCACACATATGAGATATCGCCTCGATTGTAACCGTGAGAGCAATAATTCTAGCACTAGACCTCTAACTCTAAACTGGAGTTTTTTTAAGTACCGTAGTTTGTTGCCATTTCACGAGCGTTGCGCAATTTTAAAGTGTAACATGTTAGGTTTCTATTTGCTCGGTGTAACATCATCTTTCACATTATAATAAAAATTTTGCTAACTTTAAAATAAATAAAATGTTTGGGGGTTCTAAGTAATTTTCTAACAAAAAATGCAGATTTTTAATTTGTAAGAACCAATTGTCAAGGGCATAGGCATGAAGGGGTTAAAGTCTGTGGCACTAATCATTTGGGGGAAAAAAACGTCAGGCTGGTTGTACACAAGTCGATCGAGTCTTGTGTACAACCAGGAACCAGGATGCCTATACATGTATTGAAATTCAGCCTGTCCCTGCTGAACCGTCCAGATTTTGATCCAGGTATGGCCAGCTGTAGAGAGACTTTTTCTCATTTTTCTCATTTTGGAGAGTTTACCTCTCACTTCCTGCTCTGTCTACAGGACAGGAAGTTAAGTTACATTTCCCCAATGGGACACACGGGAAAAAAACCATAACAGCAGTTCTAACTATTCCTTGCTCTATTCATAATGAAAAACAGTTAGCAGAAGATAAACTTTAACTGCATTTACATGAAACACCTGACATAAGGATCACAAATTTACTCTCATTTCCTGCCGCGTTATCACCAGGACTGGAAATGAGAGAAAATCTCCCCAACAGGCCACAAAAAACAGCAGGGATCTAACATCTGTACATACAACTGAAAGAGAAAAAACATTCAAATTTTAATTTCTACGATTTTGGTACATAATCTCTTAATTTTTCTATTTTCACCCAGAGCTCAGGGATCTGCTTTCTTCCGAACGTAGCTCAGTACATGGATTAATGGGAATAAAAACCCTTCTCGGAGTTTCCTGTTGTAGAAGATGATGACACCAGAATGCAGACATGGATAGAGAGCACTAACTATTATTATCATAAATCTATATGGGCTTTTGTAGTCTAGCACACCAGAGAAATAAATATTAATAGACATAATAAACAAGATATGAAGTAGAAAAAAAGCAGCAATGCTTTTTATGGCATTGTAATGGGTCTTCATGTCTGGATTTCTAAACCCTGTCCCGGCACTGCTCATGTTTCTGATGTGCCTCCAAAGAGATGGAACAGTCAGGAAGAATGCAATACTGAATACAACAAGAGGTGGTGTGGAGCCTATCAGATATGTATATTCTCCTCCAATTGTGTTCTTTGTCATGTTTTGAAAAACATCAGCTTGGGAAAAGAAGTATGGCAGTGCGAATACAAAAGAAAAAAACACACACAGTCCAAGACACCACGGCACCAACCTTGACATCCTCACCTTGAGATAGAGGAACACAAGATTCTTGTAGCTGGTAATCTTCATACAGTAGAACACACAGAGCAGACTGGCTAACCAGATAGAGATATAGTTCAGGAGTAGCATGGCCATGGAACAAAGATTGGCGAAGAAGCCTAAATAGACTTCCGGAAAAAAATAGAAAAAGGTCCGATGCACAACAACCAGACATTGGTAGATCCACCTGGACAGACACAGACTGGTGACAATTTTATCTCCAGTGGGAAGGCATTTATTCCTCATCCAGGTCTTGCCATTCATCAGCACAATGAATTTGTTGAGTATCATTCCAAGAATGACAATAAAATAGGTTGAATAAATATAAATAAGCTGAAAAACTGACTGCATAGTTAAAAAATGATTTTGTATCCCAGTCCGGAGAACCTGGTCAAAGTTGTGACTCTGGCTGTCAGATAAGGAATACAAATATAAATTATGCAGATACCTTTCATTTATTTAGAATGTCCCAAACTCTGGTGGTTTATGGGTTCCTGTCATCCTTGCAAAACTATTTTGATTAAAATTCAAATCAGACAAAGCTTATGCTCTGTTTTGCTTGCCATTTTGCATTAACGAGGCTGCATTTTTTTTTTGGATTTGGATTACTATCTCGTTAGGAATCACAGAGATATTTGCAACTGCAATCCAATCATTTTGCCTTTTTAAGGCACAGTGAATGGATATGCTATTTTATATTTTTTGTGCAGTGCTCAAGTTATTAAATTAAAAAATCGTAGATAAACACCAAACACATGTACAATGAATTTGTTGAGTATCATTCCAAGAATGACAATAACATAGGTTGAATAAATATAAATAAGCTGAAAAACTGAATGCATAGTTAAAAAATTATTTTGGATCTCACTCCGGAGAACATGGACAAAGCTGTGACTCAACTGTAGCACGGACCCCCGAAGGAACTGCTGGTTTGAATTGGGCCTGCACTCTAGCAAGAAACCCCACTAACTTGACTCAATCCCCTTGGCACAGCTGTGGTGCAATGCAATACAGTACAATATAAACAATGTAAAGTACCTGTATATTACCCTCAGGATTCTCTGGCTCCACCTGGTGGAGAAAACAGTACGCCACACAACTGAATACTTAACCATAAATGCTTTTACTTTGAGTATATAAAAAACAGGTGGTTACAGAGATTGCACTGTCGTCCCAACGTAGGATGTCAGTACAATATAAATCAACAGACAAATACAGTAAGCAATATATATATATATATATATATATATATATATATATATATATATATATATATATATATATATATATATATTCTATTTATCTAGACCTGGGAGCTCCCACTACATAAAGTTTTACGTGAGGCCTCACTTAAAGTTCTTTCTCCTTTATCTTCTTTCTTCGCTAGCTTAAGTGGTTCCTCAGGTATTTGTAATCCAAAAAGTAGGTGAAAAAGTTAACTTAGAATGCTCCAGGTATAACTCCAAGAACTTATAATCACACTTGAGCGCTAAAGTGAAGTAGGCCTCAAGCCTGCTTAATGTCAGTTGCTCGGTTACACCTCCGTGGAACAACAGGTTCCAGCGAGGCCTATGAGTGAGTCTAACTGCGTGCAATAATTACAAACAGTGGGCCGTAACCCGCTCACCAACTGGATCAGAGTTCTGGGTGATGACTTTGGTCCGGTAACTGCAGCTTGCTTCTGTATGAGCTGGGCAGATGCTCTGTACCGCTTTGCTGGATGGATCCACAATTTTGAAAAAAACGCATAATTTTTTTATTTTTTGCTATAATAAATATCCCCCCCAAAAAATATATAAAAAAACTTTTTTTTTCCTCAGTTTAGGCCGATATGTATTCTTCAACATATTTTTGGTAAAAAAAATCGCAATAAGCGATTATTGATTGTTTGCGCAAAAGTTATAGTGTTTACAAAATAGGGGATAGTTTTATTGCATTTTTATTAATATTTTTTTTCACTAGTAATGGCGGCGATCAGCGATTTTTATTGTGACTGTGACATTATGGCGCACACATCGGACATTTTTGACACATTTTTGGGACCATTGTCATTTATACAGCAATCGGTGCTATACAAATGCACTGTTTCCTGTGTAAATGACATTGGCAGTGAAGGGGTTAACCACTAGGTGGCAGTGTAGGGGTTAAGTGTGTCCTAGGGGCGTGTTTCTAACTGTGGGGGGCATGGCTGTGTGTGACACGTCACTGATCTCTGCTCCGATCACAGGGAGCAGAGATCAGTGACACTGTCACTAGGCAGAGCGGGGAGATGCTTGTTTACATCAGCATCTCCCTTTTCTTCCTCTCATGGAGCTTGCCACGCATCACAAGTCACCTCTCGAAGGGCAGCGTACAGGTACGTGATTCTGCCTGTACGTGCCCTTCTGCCGCAGTATATCTGCGTGAGGCGGTCGAGAAGCTGTTAAGCACTATCTGTACTAGAATTTACATTTCACTTGTGCTACTATTTTAAAGATTTTTGTATTAGCCTTTTTGATAGTATGGTATTCATGCAGATCAATTCTATATGACTGTTATCTTAGATTATGGTTCCAGTTTAGTTATTGGCCCCATTGATGTTTTTTATATATGTTTTTTACATTTGTTACATTTGTTACTTTCATAGTCACATCGGCTTATTTTCCACAGTGAGGCTTGAATGGGCCTCCGGGTGGTAGTTTGGAGCGCATTCCACTCGTTGACGCAAGTACGTTGTTGCGCTATGACAACAGTGAGGCCTGTGTGGCAGAGGTAAAGTCACATGGTGGTCATGTGATGGACCCTTTCAGGAAGCTCCAGGCAATCATGCTGGGGACGTCACTGCGCCTTGACAAGTACGTAGCCCACGTGACCGGTTCAGAAGTTCTTCCATGGATGGGCCGTGCGGGGGGTTACAATGTCATCGTTGCGTTCACATGATCACGTAGCAATGTGCCCAACCCCGCTGACCCTTGTTTATGCTGAACTGCATGGTGGGACCTTGACCCGAGAATCTGGAAATGAGGCGTGGAATTTGCACCAATGGCCGAGTTTCCGGGTCCTGGTATAGTGTGTGTAATCTCGCCCTTTATCTGTATATGTGGAATTACACCTTATAGGATCCCATAACAAAGCGTGAAGCTCACGCCAGGGGCACCACTTCTGCTTTTAATATCGAGGGCAGAGCCTTATCTCCCACTGTCACAGGTTTGAGCAGTGGGATATGCTATAAATACTAGCAATATGGGGGAGCAGTGTTATGCCCTAGTTGAAGTCCATTGGAACTAAATGTGTCGGGCCTGCTTTACTTGCTCCCCACATTGCTTTTAACTTTTTTAGTCAGTGATCACATTTTTTGTCTACTCATCTGCAACTGATGTTTGTACTTTTTAAGATTAAAATTCTTTTTTTGACCTGCACCATATGGAGCTTTTTCCTTATTTTTATCTCGGTCTCAATGAGAAAATTACTCCATCCATCATTGGTCTTCAAAACAGACCCCTCATTGGGCTTTAATTCCTATTTGGTTTGGAGAATTGGATGGAGGTAGCGCCAGACTAACCCCATGCTCTACTAAACGCTCCAGCAAATGTGTGTGGTCTTCCCGTACCGCCATCTTCCCTTGGGCTGCATGGATAAGTCTGCTTTCTATTGACTCAGGAGCCACCGCAGTTGATTTCCCAGTCAGCTGATCGGCAACTCTCACGCACAATCAGGACACAACGGACTACACCAGCACTGCAATGTATGGACACGCTCCAGATTTTAACTAATACGGCAGTATTCATATTTATTCCAGTGATATTTATGGGGAAGCACAGACCGGATTGAATGAAGACAGTTCCAGACACTACAACGGAGTGGTGAGAGCCTCCGGGCTGTGTTGTGTGTTTACCGTCCCTCTCCCTACCCATTCCCCCTTACACATGAAATGAACATTGAGAATACCTACATGCATTGTGCACTGTCAGCTGTGTCAATGTGCTTGAATCACAATAGCAGTATAAGCCCCCATACACACGGTCGGAAATTCCGATGGAAAATGTCCGATCGGACCATGTTGTCGGAAAATCCGCCCATGTGTGGGCTCCATTGGACTTTTTCCGTCGGAATTTCCGACGGAAAAAAATTGAGATACTGCTTTTAAATTTTCCGACAACAAAATACGATCAGACTTTTTCTGATCGTGTGTCGAGAATGCCGACGGACAGAGTGCCACGCATGCTCAGATCAAATTACGAGACCAAAGCTATTGGCTACTAGCCTCTACGTAGTTCCTTTCGTACGCAACAAACGTCACCACGTTCAGAATGATCGAATTTTCAACTTTGTCCGACCGCAAGTATGCAACACCAGTGTCGGACAAAATCCATCGTCAAAAATCAGACGGATTTTGTGGTCGAAATTTCCGAAATTTCCGACCGTGTGCTTATACTGCATGAATAACTGTGCTCAAACGATCTTTTTCATCCGGGACGCTGGTCTATGCATGATTGTATTAGACCAACCTATTACTACCTTGCTCCACGATACCTCAATATAACTAATTTACCAGGAATTTCATCAATCAATGGATATTGGTCCTAATATTAGTCCTCAATGGACATCTAGGTATTAGTATACTGGTAAATCCAGGTTGGATACCATCCATGATATGTGTATGAAATTCTTCACTTTAATTAAATATTAAATGCAGCATCGTCCATTACCATTGTGACTGGGTGTGTATGTGTGCATGTTTTTTTTTTAGCTCTGGCGCCTTATTGTGACAACGTTGTCCAATTTGTATGTGTGTGTTTTTTTATTATTGGGTATATTGGGAAACCAATTCCACAATAATGTCATTTGTGTTACATTTAGTGGTTTTTAACATACTATTGATAGATTAATAAATCATATTAGACTTCTACAAATGGTACACCATGGTTGATCCTCCTCATTGGTTTCTTGGGACATCCCTTTGTTCCAACCCCCCCCCCCCCAATCTTTCCAGTGATTAACTAGCTTTGGAAGGAGGTATCCCGTCCCAAGGGACGAATCGGTAACACCTCTATATTGGTTGAGTTTTCTCACCATTATTCGAATTGGATTCACGCTAGTTTTTATCTGTATATCTGGTATGGGGAATTGCCTGAGCCCTGGATATTCAGCTAAATCGCATTCCACGGATCCATTCCTGTTGATAAGTGGACCAACCGTATTCGGAGTGATCCCCTCCCACATTCCAATCGCATTCGAGTTGGCATCGTTGTTTGACCACCAGGCTTCTGGCCAATACAAGCTCGATTCACCCACTGTCGCATGCAAGTGGGTCCACCCTGTCTGGTAAGAAGTATTTATCCACATCTTTCCTCTAGAAGACTTCCCTGTTTGAATAGTTCTACAGCTAGCTTCCCTTCATTTTTCTGTATCATCTTTACTGAGGATTTCAAGTCAGCCATTTGATAGACATACTTCTTATGAACAAAAACTATTTGGGTGGGGCACACCCTAAAATGCGTTTAAATTCAAGATGGTGCTGCTATAAGACCAACAAACAGTACAAAACAGATTACAGCGCACACATTAAAGAATGACATTTATCCTGCAAGGCTAGTAAAAACACCTGAACATATTCAAATAAATACGGGGGTTTTGTCACACTATATGGTCATATAGTGCTAAGCCCACTTACTGCGTCAAAGTACCCAGATTAGTGGGTCCTACCCTAGTAATAGAATGTCTCAACCATGGGAGCCAAAGTCCTCTATGTGGGGGAACTGAAGGGATTCCTCCTATGCACTGGTGGCCACTAAATAAGAGGTAATGAGAGGGGGGAGGGGTGCTCCAGCCCAACAAAAACCTGTCTTTTTTGTAGCGCCGGTACTCCTAATGAGTACGCCGGTACTCCTGATGAGTACCCTGCTATGTTGTAAATTTAGTTTTTTCCCAAGACTATAGTTAAGTCTTGGGGTAATTGTGCTAGATTATGCTTTAGTTTGGCTGGGCTGTATTGAAGTTCTGCCTGGTCATAGGTGGGGTGCGCACCTGTGACAGACCGCAGAACGCAGCCTGGTTGGACGCATTGGGTACCAATCTTTTCTCAGAGCCAATCAGTGGGCGCGTTTGTCTCGCTGTGTATCCCGGGAGAGCGTACTTAAGGTTCTGAAGTCACGTGATTCGGGGTTCCGGTCCAGAAGTTGTTGCTGACTCCGTGGTCCTGGTCCTCCTGACCAGCCCCCAGAGGCCCTCATGGCCTAAGGTGCGGATCCATCCATTTCCGAGCCTCGGAACTGGCTAGTTCAAGGCACAGTAACTGGAAGGAGGATTCTAAAGTGTTCCGGTGCCATCTCGGGTTTTGGAGAGGCCCAGCAACTCCACATGCAACCAGGGGAGGACTCTTCAGAAGAGGGCCACGCACAAGTCTGGCTGCTCGGTAAGAGCCTGGAAGCTGAGCTGTAAGGACACTAATTGAATCTGCATTTCTTACGGTAGCGCCGGACCGGCTGCAAGATACTGGTGCTGTAAGACAGTTCCTAACTTTATCCTTCCGTTGCAACTAAGTTCCTGTGAGAGACTTTTGTGTTCATCTAAAGTTTCACGACCAAGTCTGTTGCAGAGACTTTGCTAAGCTAAAATCACTTGTTGGCTGCTAGATTCACAAGCAAGGATTTATCCAACAGTTGAGTTATCCAGTTGCGAGTGGCTACTCCCTGGATCATATTGAGAGAGACATTTATTGAGTGTCAGCAGTTCCATAGTGCCTGAGCTTCTATACCCTACCCTCTTTTCCCAACTGAGAGACTGTGTTTCTGTTCAACGTTTTAAGCAAATAAAAATTCCTAAAGGAATTCAAGTGTCGGTCTCTACAGTTACTGGGTATAAACCCTGGGAACCCCTAGACAAGAACAACGAGTTACGAGCTGGAGGAGGTATCGGTAAGCCCAGAAAAATTCAGCAGCTTCTTTGGGGGTCAGTGCTACACTACAATATACAAAAACATATTTGGAGGGCACACCCTAAAATGCGTTTAAATTCAAGATGGTGCTGCTATAAGACCGACATTAAGTACAAAACATTCTATTATTAAAGCAATTTTCACAGCAAAAAAAGAACATGCCTCAAACACCCTCTCAAAAGCCTTAAACCGGCCACGGGAACTTTTCAAACTAGTCGCCCAGACTATGAACCCCACCTGCCTTGAGCCCCTAGAAAATGAAACTCAAGAATACTGCAACGAGTTATCGGATTTTTTCATCAACAAAATAGACAACATTCAGAAAATAATTCAACAAAAAAAAACAACAACCAATTCTACTCAACCAAACCCAGGTAAGGAATTTTACATGCACAACCCACAAGCACCATATTTTTCGCTTACCCCGATCACCACGGATGAAACCAAAAACATCATCAAGAGCCTCCGAGACAGTACATCGCCAAACGACATCATTCCCACAAAACTCTTGAAAGAATGCTCCGACATTCTGGCCCACGCTATTACACACCTAGTAAATCAGTCGTTCAAAGAAGGGTTGGTTCCTATTTCCCTCAAGCAAGGCATCGTCAAACCACTGCTAAAGAAACCCAACCTCGACCCCAAAGATCCGAACAATTGCAGACCGGTAACAAGCCTGAACACTATTTCCAAGATTATGGAAAAAAAAGTAGTACAACAGCTTCAACTTCACCTGGACACACACAAGCTCTTGGACCCACTACAATCAGGCTTCCGACTGGGCCATGGCACAGAAACGGCACTTCTGAAAATATGGGATGACGCCCTAGAAGCAGCAGATGATGGAGGATCGTGTCTTCTGGTACTGCTGGATCTTAGCGAGGCTTTTGACACAGTGGACCACAACACTCTTCTCAGCCGCCTTCAAGGAAGTGGCAGGAGTTACAGATGGAGATCTGCCATGGTTCGCTTCCTTCTGAGGAAACCAGTCACAGACAGTGAAACTAGGAGCCTTCACTTCGGAAACCCGGGCAATTTCTTATGGAGTCCCTCAAGGATCACCATTGTCACCAGTACTCTTCAACATTTACATCCGGCCACTCTTCAAAATTATACCTTTAAAAAATACCACTCATACGCGGACGACACTCAACTGTACTTCCGTATCACCGGACAAAAACACCAATACCAGGAACTAGGAAAATGTCTCACATTGATAGATGACTGGATGACCACTAGCTCCCTCAAACTAAATGGATCAAAAACAGAACTACTGCTCCTCGACGCAAACCGAAGGAAAAAAAACGAAGACCCCATGGACACCCCCAACCATCCTTGGTCAGACCATCCTCCCAAGCACCAAAGCCAAAAGCCTCGGAGTCATCTTTGATTTAGAGATGACCATGGAGGCACAAATAGGATCAGTAATCAGCGGATCCCATCATCTCCTCTGCATGCTTCGCAGACTCATCCGATTCATTCCGGAAAAGGAGAAAGCAGTAGTAGTAGGAACTATCATCAATTTGCGTCTCGACTACGCAAACTCCCTCTACATATGATTACCGGATTACCAGATTGCACGCCTTCAAGTTGTCCAAAACACAGCAGAAAGACTAGTCACCGGAAAGAAACCCTGGGAATCTATCTCCCCATCCCTAAGGACCCTCCATTAGCTGACGGTAAAAGATAGAATCACATTTAAGACCCTCTGCCTCACCCACAAATGTACACAAGGAAATGCTCCTCAATACCTTTGTGAGAAAATAGAAAAATACATACCAAATCGCAGCCTTCGATCGACAAACCAGAACCGCCTTCTCATCCCCAAAGCTCGATACAAATCGAAGGGAGAACGAAGATTCGCAGTACAGGGACCTCGGCTATGGAATGCTCTACCGAACAACATCCGCTTGGAAGAAAACCATCAGGCCTTCAGGAAAAAACTCAAGACCCACCTCTTCTAATATTGCAGGACAACAAGAGCAGACAAGCGCCTTGAGGCGATTCAGTTCGCATTTGCAGCGCTATACAAATCATTCATTCATTACTAGGGTAGGACCCACTACTCGGGGTACTTTGATGCAGTAAGTGGGCTTAGCACTATATGACCATATAGTGTGACCAAACCCCTGTATTTTTTTGAATATGTTCAGGTGTTTTTAACTAGCCTTGCAGGAGAAATATCATTCTTGAATGTGTGCGCTGTAATCTGTTTTGTACTTCTTATGAAGTCCACTATTTTGGTGTTTATTTTTTTCCTTCACTGTTTGGACATTATTTTTACTGATCACCCCTATATTGGACACGTGATCATCATATTCACATGTTACTAGTTCACATTACAATATTCATATACTATTTGTTTATTTACATGTTATGCACAATGTAATACTCTCAGTTCACTCTAGATATAGTGTTTCATGAGTACATTTAGCGCTACACTTTGTTTTTCACATCTATTTTGGACTGGTGTTAGCAGATTCACCCATATTGGTTTAGCACAGTAATTTCCCAATTTTCTCACACTTATGGCTTAAAGCCCAGCCAAAGCCTTTCATCGAATCAAGGAACTTGCACTGGAACATCACTTGTCGTCATATGGTAGGTACAAAATTCTCCCAAAAAAATAAATTGCTCCACATCAAACCTTTATTGTAATAGAAAAAAATGCACTTACAGCATCAAATGAACAAATGCGCCTTAAAGTTGAGTTCCGCCTGGGGGAACAAAAATTAAAAGTCAGCAGCTACAAATACTGTAGCTGCTGACTTTTGCTATATGGACACTTACCTGACCAGGGAATCTGCGATGTCGGCACCCCAACCGATCTTTGGATCGGCTGTTGGGTGCAGCCGCCGCCATTTCAGGTAAGGGAACACGGCAGTGAAGCCTTTCAGCTTCACAGCCGGTTCGCTGCTGCGCTTTCTGATTGGCCCAGCGGCGGAGGCAGGAGGAGGGGGGCCAAACTTTCGAGGGACCGGGCCTCAGCCCCGTCTCCCAGAAGTGTGGAAGGAAACCTGTCAAAAAGAGGTCCCCGTTCCCTCCTCCCCCTGAAAGGTGGCAAGTGTCACACTGGAGGGGGGAGGAAGCAATTAAGCTGAAGTTCCACTTTTGGGTGGAACTCCGCTTTAAGTTTGGTGTGTCGGCCGGCACACAAAACAACAAACCCGTCCTTCCGGGACACGTGGGAATTGGTGACATCAGGCGCATTTTGTCGTAGGTTGATGTCATACAGGGGCACCGTGGAGGGAGCCAGTAGGGCAAAGCGAGACGCTGACGTCACCAATTCCCATGTGTCCCAGAAGGACAGGTTTGTTTGTTTGTGTGCCGGCCGACACACCAAACTTAACCACTTTCCAACCAGCGCACACAGATGTACGTCAGCAGAATGTCACGGACAGGCAAATGGGCGTACAGGTACGTTCCTTTGAATTTGCCGCCGTGCCATCGCATACGCGCCGCCGGCGGCGCGCACGCGCTGGTCGGGACCTCCGTGAGTCCGATCACCACAGGAAACGGGACTCGATCGCCACAGGAAATACCCGCAGTCGTCTCACGGGGAGGAAGAACGGGGAGATTCTAAAGTAAACAAGCATCTCCCTGTTCTGCCTAGCAACAGTGTCACTGATCTCTGCTCCCTGTGATTGGAGCAGAGATCAGTGATGTGTACAACACAGCCATGCCCCCCACAGTTAGCAACACGCCCCTAGGACACACTTAACCCCTACACTGCCACCTCCTGGTTAACCCCTTCACTGCCAGTATCATTTACACAGGAATCAGTGCATTTGTATAGCACTGATTGCTGTATAAATGACAATGGTCCAAAAAATGTGTCAAAAATGTCTGATGTGTCCGCCATAATGCCGCGGTCAGAATAAAAATCGCTAATTGCCCCATTACTAGTAAAAAAAAATATTAATAAAAATGCCATAAAACTATCCCCTATTTTGTAAACGCTATAACTTTTGCGCAAACCAATCAATAATCGCTTATTGCGATTTTTTTTTACCAAAAATATGTAGAAGAATACGTATCGGCCTAAACTGAGGGAAAAAAAATTTTTTTATACATTTTTGGGGGATATTTATTATAGCAAAAAGTAAACAATAATGTGTTTTTTTCAAAATTGGGGCTAGTTTTTTTGTTTATAGCGCAAAAAATACAAACCGCAGGGGTGATCAAATACTACCAAAGGAAAGCTCTATTTGTGGGAAAAAAAGGACGTCAATTTTGTTTGGGAGCCATGTCGCACAACCGCGCAATTGTCAGTTAAAGCGACGCAGTGCCGAATTCCAAAAAGTGGTCTGGTCTTAAGCCAGCAAAATGGTCCGGTCTGAAAGTGGTTAAGGAGCATTTGTTCAGTTTATGCCACAAGTGCATCATTTTGAATCACAATAAACGTTTGAAGGGTTCTTACTCTATCTGGAGCATTTTTGTTTATTTGGAGAATTGTATACCTACCATATGGTGACAATTGACAATCCAGTGCAGAAGAGTTCCTTGATTCGGTGAAAGGCATTGGCTGGGTTTTAAGCCATAAGCGCAAGCGACCCCTTGTAATGAGGGGTCTACAGGAGCTGGTAAGTGAGTTTTTCAGCTGTTGGTGGAGGCACTGATGCACAAGATCACTATAAGGTGGTGGATGGTGGAGATTGTCACCAGGATTATATAAGACTTACTATCACAACACTTGTGGACTTTGTTGCTTTTATAATTATTCTGGTTTTGGTCATTCATATTTTGTTTTCAAATTTGTATTATTTAGTGCAATTCTATATATCCTTAGCATATAGGTTATGCTCCAATGAAAAATCAACCCAGTGCTCTAGAAACAAAAATCTTTCCCTATTATACCAGGTATTTAGCCATGCATTCGGTTCTCTAAGCTCCTCTGCCATTCCTGACTTGCCACAGGCATCATTCCAAACAATATCACCTTGGGGGTCCTTCCCTCAAACTTGCAACCTAGTTCTTTAAATTAATTATTATCATTTTCCATAGTATTCTGTCATTGAGCCCAACAAGAAACAAGACCATGCCCAGCCCTCCCGGGTATTTGTCAACCCTGCCCACCACATGCCGAATCCTGGCATCAGGGAGACAGCAAACTATTCAGTTGAGCCGATCCTGGTGACAAATTATTCTATCAGTCCTTCTGATTATAATTACCGCCCACTGTCTAGGTCTTCCTGCATTACCCTCACCACCCCTAAATTTGTTTGGGTGCTCAAACACAGAACTGCCTTTCATTTTCTGTTTTCAGTCTTCCAAGTTGGGCAGCATTTAACCTTAGACTAAATGCATCTAGTGATGGAATGAATTACCCTCATCACCCCTACTAGATAGGCTGTTCTTCCCCCAGTTGTAGCATTGAAAGGTATAAGCAGAGTGAAGGGTTTTTCACTACAGTCTGGTCATTTTCAATGCCTGGAAGTTGGGCTACTAGGGCGCATGCAGTTACCACATCTAGCTTCGGCATGTGTGGAGACTCATGCAAATGGGCCATCACAGAGGTTTATTGGTTACGTGACCACAGAGAAAAAAACTTAACAATGGTATGTTTTTGACAATTATTATTTATTAAACAGAACAGAGTGGGACTATTTGGACCATTGGTTGTATATTGCCAAAATGTCATGTATAGACATGTACACTCTATATTTTAATAGAATAAACTACAATAATAAATAGTTTATGTTAACACATTTTAAATTAACCTACAGTGTATATAAACACGCTTCACCAAGATTTCATGCAATTAGGAATCCTTATAATTAGTCTACATGACACACAGAAAGCATGGAATCATCTATGTCAAAATATAATAAGATAATAAAGTTAGTACAAAAACATATACAGCCTGACGTATGAAACTGTTAAGACTTTGAATGTTCAGGGCTTTTTTGGACAGATTTCCAGTTACTTCTTGCCACAGTAAAAACCTTGGAAAGGAAATAGGGGAAATGTGATGAACAGTTCATAGACCGAAACCTGACATTGTTTCTAACTCTTCCTTACTCCTTACAGATTTCTATTGCTGTGTTTCTCTGTCAGGGAGATTTTTGCTATGATGACCAATATCACTGAGACTGAAAGTGATAGAAAATCCAAAATGTTGAGTTGTCGCCGAGACAGGAATAGACGGTAAATCTAATAATTTAATCTTCAAACTAAGGGGTCATTTTTCCCATTTTGGAGTGTTTGCCTCAAACTTCCTGCTGTGTCTACAGGATGGGAAGTGAAGTTAAAGAGAAGTTCGAGGCTCTCCCCAAAAAACTAAAAGTCCACAGTTACAAATACTGTAGCTGCTGACTTTTAATATAATGACACTTACCTGTCCAGGGGATGTCCTTACCTGAGCACATTCTTTACTTTAGGTATATTTCAAATATATATATATATTTTTGAAGAGGTCTGGAAGGGGTACAACCCCAGTCATATTTTTATTGGTGTGTGTCTCTGTTAAGGGGATTTACCCTAATGACCAATATCACTTACACTAAAAGTGATGAAAAATCCAACTGTTTAGATGTCGCCAGAACAGGACAAAAAAGGTAAATCTAATGATTCAACATTCAAACTATCTAAAGAAAGCTATATGTTATGCAAACTGCTTGATTACCCTGATGGGGGAATCCCTCCTGCAACACAAATGCATTCTGCCGGTGGGGAGCCTTCCTGTAGAATACAGTGATTACTGTTGCCAGCTAAAAGCCTGCGGCACTAATCATTCAGGAAAATCCAGACAGGCTGGTTGTACACAAATCAATCAATGGACCAACTTGTGTACAACCAGGGTGTCCATACATGGATCGAAGTTCAGTCGGTCCCTACTGAACTGTCCGGATTTCGATCCATGGACGGCCAGCTTTAGAGGGACTTTTCTCATTTTGGAGGGTTTACCTCTCACTTCCTGCTGTGTCTACAGGACAGGAAGTGAAGTTGAATTTCCCCAATGGGACACATGGAAAAAAGGTTCTAACTATTCCTTGTTCTTTTCATAATGAAAAACAGTTAGCATAAGGGCGGCACAGTGGTGTAGTGATTAGCACTCTCACCTAGCAGTAAGAAGAGTCACAGGTTCGCATCCCAACCATGACACTACCTGCCTGGAGTTTGCATGTTCTCCCTGTGCCTGCGTGGGTTTCCTCCAGGTACTCTGGTTTCCTCCCACAATCCAAAGACATGCAAGTAGGTTAATTGGCTTCTGTCCAAAAAAAAAAAAAAAATTGGCCCTAGTATATGAATGGGGACCTTGGATTGTGGGCTCCTTGAGGGTAGGGACCGATGTGAGTGTGCAATGTACAGGGATAGGGACAATTGTAGACACTCAGGTTGAACTGGATGGACTGATGTCTTTATTCAACCTTACAAACTATGAAACTATAAGATAAACTTTAACTGCATTTACACGAAACACGTGACATAAGGATCAAATATTTTCCTGCTGCAGTGACAGCGTTATCACCAGGACAGGAAATAAGAGAAAATCTCCCCAACAGGCCACAAAATCAGCAGGGATCTAACATCTGTATATACAACTGAAAGAGAAAAACATTTTTTTTCAAATTTTCATTTCTATAATTTGTAGTATGCCATTTTTTTTTTGGTACATAATCTCCTAATTTCTCTATTTTCACCCAGATCTCAGGAATCAGTCACTGCTTTCTTCAGAACGTAGCTCAGTACATAGGTTATTGGAAATAAAAACCCTTCTCTGAGTTTCCTGTTGTAGAAGATGATGACACCAGAATGCAGGCATGGATAGAGCGAACTGACCATTGATAACATAAATATATATGGGCTTTTACTGTCTAGTACACCAGAGCGAATAATATTAATAGAAAAAATAAACAAGATATGAAGCAGAAAAAAAGCAGCAATGCTTTTTATGGCATTGTAATGGGTCTTCATGTCTGGATTTCTAAACCCTGACCCAGCACCACTCATGGTTCTGATGTGCCCCCAAAGAGATGGAACAGTCAGAAAGAATGCAATACTGAAGGTAACAAGAGGTGGTGTGGAGCCTATCAGATATGAATAGTGCACTACAGTTCTTTTCTTTGTCATGTTTTGAAAAACATCAGCTTGGTATTGGGAAAATACGTTTTGCCAAACATAAGGGAGTATAAATATGAAAGAAAAAAACACACATAATCCAAGACACCACGGCACCAACCTTGACATCCTCCTCTTGAGATAGAGGAACACAACATTCTTGTAGTTGGTAATCTTCATACAGTAGAACACACAGAGCAGATTGGCCAACCAGATAGAGTTATAGTTCAGGAGTAGCATGGCCAGGATACATAAATTGTCGAAGAAGCCTAAATAGACTTCTGGAAAAAAACAGGAAAAGGTCTGATGCACAACAATCAGACATTGGTAGCTCAACCTGGACAGGCACAGACTGGTGATAATTGTATCTCCAGTGGGAAGGCATTTATTCCTCATCCAGGTCTTGCCATTCATCAGCACAATGAATTTGTTGAGTGCCATCCCAAGAATGGCAATAAAAAAGGAAAAAGGAATATAAATAAGCTGAAAAACAGACTGCATAGTTAAAAAATTATTTTGTACCTCAGTCCGAAGAACATGGACAAAGATGTGACTCTGGCTGTCAGATAAGGCATATGAAAATAAATTATGCAGATACTTTTCATTTATTTAGAGTGTTCCAAACTCTGGTGGTTTATCTGCTCCTGACATCCTTGCAAAACTATTTTGATTAAAATTCAAATCAGATGAAGCTTATGCTCTGGTTTGCTTGACGTTTTGCATTATCGGAACTGCATTTATTTTTGGATTGGGATTACTATCTAGTTAAGAATCACAGGGATATTTGCAACTGTACTGCAATCATTTTGCCTTTTTGAGTCACAGGGAATGGATATGCTATTTTATCTTTTTTTTACACTGATCAGGTTATTAAATTAAACAAATTGTAGATAAATACCACTACGCATGGTTGAAAAAAATAAATATAGTCTGAAAGAAAAACATGTACATCAATCTCAACCAAATTCAACTCTCAGTTCCCATAGCTGGTCCTCAGAACCCATCACTGGACCCTGGAGCAGAGACCACCCATCGCTTGATAGCAAGAGTGGACTACCACCGCTAGAATCTTTTTTTAATTTTTTTTATTTTTAATAAAGGACTTTTTTCCAACGGTGTCAGTGTGTTTTTTAACTATTTTTTACACTTTCTTTGTGAAATGGTAGGGGTACTTTTGTACCCCCTTACCATTTTAAACAGGGGGGGTGGGATCTGGGGTTCCCCTTGTTAAAGGGGCTTCCAGATTCTGATAAGCCCCCTGCCCGCAGACCCCCACAACCAACGGCCAGGGTTGTGGGCAGGAGACCCTTCTCCTCATCAACATGGGGACATGGTGCTTTGAGGGGTCACAGACCCCCAAAGCATCCTCCCAATGTTGAGGGCATGTGGCCTGGTACGGTTCAGGAGGGGGAGCGCTCTCTCATCCCCCCTCTTTTCCTGTGGCCTTCCAGGTTGCGTGCTTGGATAAGGGTCTGGTATGGATTTTGAGGGGGACCCCCACGCCATTTTTTTTTTAAATTTGGCATCGAGATCCCCTTAAACTTCATACCAGACCTGAAGGGTCTGGTATGGATATTTAGGGGGAACCCCACGTCATTTTTTTTTTTATTTGACCCACGCTTTTTTTATCAATGACTTTCAATGACTGTTCTCTGTATTACAGGAGCCGACAATTCATAATAGCCGCGAGTGATTTTAAATAGCAAAAATGACACTTTGTGCAGGGACAGTTCTAAGCACGGGAAACATGCGCCTCTTTACATGCATACTATACGCACCCCCCAGGTACGAAATTTAAAGGAATATTACACTTTTATTTAAATATTACACTTTAAGCATTATTAAAATCACTGCTCCTGAAAAAACGGCAGTTTTTAAAACTTTTTTTTTGCATTGATACATGTCCCCTGGGGCAGGGCCCAGGTCCCCAAACATGACACCCAGGTCCCCTTTTTATGACGATAACTTGAATATAGGCTTTTAAAATTAGCACTTTAGATTTCTCCCATAGACTTTTACAGGGTGCTCACAGCTTTTCGAATTTGCAGCGAACACCCCAAATTGTTCGCTGTTCGATGAACAGGCAATGTTCGAGTCGAACTCGAAGCTCATCCCTATACAGTATATATAAAAACGCTTCACCAAGACTTCATGCAATTAGGAATCCTTATAATTAGTCTACATTACACACAGAAAGCATGGAATCATCTATGTAAAAATATAATAAGATAATAAAGTTAGTACAAAAACATATATAGCCTGACGTATGAAACTGTTAAGACTTTGAATGTTCAGGGCTTTTTTGGACAGATTTCAACTCACTTCTTGCCACAGTAAAAACCTTGGAAAGGAAATAGGGGAAATGTGATGAACAGTTCATAGACCGAAACCTGACATTGTTTCTAACTCTTCCTTAACTTCCTGCTGTGTCTACAGGATGGGAAGTGAAGTTAAAGAGAAGTTTGAGGCTCTCCCCAAAAAACTAAAAGTCCACAGTTACAAATACTGTAGCTGATGACTTTTAATATAATGACACTTACCTGTTCAGGGGATGTCCTTACCTGAGCAGATTCTTCACTTTAAGTGTATTTTTAAAATACATATATTTTTAAAGAGGTCTGGAAGGGGTACAACCCCGGTCATATTTTTATTGGTGTGTGTCTCTGTAAAGGGGATTTACCCTGATGACCAATATCACTTACACTAAAAGTGATGGAAAATCCAAATTGTTTAGATGTCGCCAGAACAGGACGAAAAGGTAAATCTAATGATTCAACATTCAAACCATCTAAAGAAAGCTATATGTTATGCAAACTGCTTGATTACCCTGATGGGGGAATAGGGACACCACAACTGCATTCTGCCGGTGGGGAGCATTCCCTGCCTGTAGAACACAGTGATTACTGTTGCCTGCTAAAAGCCTGTGGCACTAATCATTCAGGAAAATCCCGACAGGCTGGTTGTACACAAATCAATCAATGGACCAACTTGTGTACAACCAGGGTGTCCATACATGGTTCGAAGTTCAGCCGGTCCCTACTGAACTGTCTGGATTTCGATCCATGGACGGCCAGCTTTAGAGGGACTTTTCTCATTTTGGAGGGTTTACCTCTCACTTCCTGCTGTGTCTACAGGACAGGAAGTGAAGTTGAATTTCCCCAATGGGACACATGGAAAAAAGGTTCTAACTATTCCTTGTTCTTTTCATAATGAAAAACAGTTAGCATAAGGGCGGCACAGTGGTGTAGTGATTAGCACTCTCACCTAGCAGTAAGAAGAGTCACAGGTTCGCATCCCAACCATGACACTACCTGCCTGGAGTTTGCATGTTCTCCCTGTGCCTGCGTGGGTTTCCTCCAGGTACTCTGGTTTCCTCCCACAATCCAAAGACATGCAAGTAGGTTAATTGGCTTCTGTCCAAAAAAAAAAAAAAAATTGGCCCTAGTATATGAATGGGGACCTTGGATTGTGGGCTCCTTGAGGGTAGGGACCGATGTGAGTGTGTAATGTACAGGGATAGGGACAATTGTAGACACTCAGGTTGAACTGGATGGACTGATGTCTTTATTCAACCTTACAAACTATGAAACTATAAGATAAACTTTAACTGCATTTACACGAAACACGTGACACAAGGATCAAATATTTTCCTGCTGCAGTGACAGCGTTATCACCAGGACAGGAAATAAGAGAAAATCTCCCCAACAGGCCACAAAATCAGCAGGGATCTAACATCTGTATATACAACTGAAAGAGAAAAACATTTTTTTTCAAATTTTCATTTCTATAATTTGTAGTATGCCATTTTTTTTTTGGTACATAATCTCCTAATTTCTATATTTTCACCCAGATCTCAGGAATCAGTCACTGCTTTCTTCAGAACGTAGCTCAGTACATAGGTTATTGGAAATAAAAACCCTTCTCTGAGTTTCCTGTTGTAGAAGATGATGACACCAGAATGCAGGCATGGATAGAGCGCACTAACTATTATTATCATAAATCTATATGGGCTTTTATGGTCTAGTACACCAGAGCGAATAATATTAGCAGAAAAAATAAACAAGATATGAAGCAGAAAAAAAGCAGCAATGCTTTTTATGGCATTGTAATGGGTCTTCATGTCTGGATTTCTGAAACCTGTCCCAGCACTCCTCATGTTTCTGATGTGCCTCCAAAGAGATGGAACAGTCAGGAAGAATGCAATACTGAATATAACAAGAGGTGGTGTGGAGCCTATCAGATATGAATAGTGCACTACAGTTCTTTTCTTTGTCATGTTTTGAAAAACATCAGCTTGATATTGGGAAAATACGTTTTGCCAAACATAAGGGAGTATAAATATGAAAGAAAAAAACACACATAATCCAAGACACCACGGCACCAACCTTGACATCCTCCTCTTGAGATAGAGGAACACAACATTCTTGTAGTTGGAAATCTTTATACAGTAGAACACACAGAGCAGATTGGCCAACCAGACAGAGTTATAGTTCAGGAGTAGCAAGGCCAGGGAACATACATTTTTGAAGAAGCCTAAATAGACTTCTGGAAAAATCCAGGAAAAGGTCTGATGCACAACAACCAGACATTGGTAGCTCAACCTGGACAGACACAGACTGGTGATAATTGTATCTCCAGTGGGAAGGCATTTATTCCTCATCCAGGTCTTGCCATTCATCAGCACAATGAATTTGTTGAGTGTCATCCCAAGAATGGCAATAAAAAAGGAAAAAGGAATATAAATAAGCTGAAAAACAGACTGCATAGTTAAAAAATTATTTTGTACCTCAGTCCGAAGAACATGGACAAAGCTGTGACTCTGACTGTCAGATAAGGCATATGAAAATAAATTTTGCAAATACTCATTTATTTAGAGCGTTCCAAGCTCTGGTGGTTTATCTGCTCCTGACATCCTTGCAAAACTATTTTGATTAAAATTCAAATCAAATGAAGCTTATGCTCTGTTTTGCTTGACGTTTTGCATTATCGGAACTGCATTTATTTTTGGATTGGGATTACTATCTAGTTAAGAATCACAGGGATATTTGCAACTGTACTGCAATCATTTGCCTTTTTGAGTCACAGGGAATGGATATGCTAGTTTATATTTTTTGTACACTGATCAGGTTATTAAATTAAACAAATTGTAGATAAATACCATTACGCATGGTTGAAAAAAATAAATATAGGCTGAAAGAAAAACATGTACATCAATCTCAACCAAATTCAACTCTCAGTTCCCATAGCTGGTCCTCAGAACTCTAAACCCACAGCTGGTCAAGACGAAGGCAAAAAGCTCTTGGTCTAGGGCTTCACTGAAATGTATGGACCCTACAGACCTTGTGTTCTAGTCTTCAGGCTAATTCCTGTGTCCCTGTAGATCACCTTGGTTCCTTGACCCAGACTAACAAACTAACAACATTTCTGCAGACACCACAAGATGCCTGAACTATAGCACTATTGTAGTTATAGAAACCTTGCAGACCAGATTGGGTTCACTTTAAATGGCCCCGAAATATAATTTATGCTGTCATAGAGATGCATATTGATTTTGATATGAATGAAATATCATAAGACTATTTTATTTGCCTGCTCTTGCAGCATCCTCACAATGAAAGGCTGGTTCAGAAGACCCAACACTTTTATGAATGAGACTCATTGGGGTTGATTTACTAAAATTGAAGAGTGCAAAATCTGGTGCAGCTGTGCATGGTAGCCAATCAGCTTTTAACTTCAGCTTGTTCAATTAAGCTTTGACAGAGCTAAATAGTAAATAATCCCCAGTGTTTTGGTCCTGGTTTATACTTTATGGGCTTTATTGCTGTTGGTATATTTATATATGAAGGCTTCAATAAGATGGTTTCCTGGTCTCAATGGGGTTGATTTACTAAAGGCAAATAGATTGTGCACTTTGCAAAGTGTTGCCCCAGTACTTACTAAATTAGCAGAAGCTCTACTGACTTCCATCATCCAATGATGTGCAACCAAAAATGCTGTTTTTTTTAAATTTCCCCTGCATGTGATTGGATATTTTTTGCAAAGTGAAGCTTTTCCTTATTTACTAAGCTCTGGAGCAACTGCACTTGCAAAGTACACAATCTATTTGCCTTTAATAAATCAACCCCAATGTATCCTCTTCCACTGGTTCACCAGAATCATTATGCTCTAGGTTTTCTTAAAAGCTTGCAGTAAGGTACCACCCTTATCAAGGGATCCCTTGATAAAGTCACGTGACCGTGACGCAATGCGTCGGGAGGAGGAGCCTAGTGACGTCGCCGAGTGAGGCCTAGCAGGGCGCACAGCCCCGCAGAAAGCCTGACTGTATTATAAAGCTACCGCGATCCTAATGCGCTGGGTACATGTGAGTAGGACCAAGCAATCACTCATCTGATACATGCTTAGAGCGCTGCGCAATGGCTATTCTTTGTTTTTTCCTTTACATATGTGAAAACTGGAGAAGCAAATAGAAAGAAGGAATAGCAAGGATCGCTGCAAACAGAAGATTTGCATCAAAGTAAAGTGAAAGGAAAGTGTCATCTTTCTTTTATTCCTTTATTTATTTATTTACTTCTATACTAAGAATTATTCATAATATCTGTTTTAAAAGTATCTCCTTAAGTATCTTTTTTAAAGTCCGAATTACTAGTCAAAGGGAAAGGTATCACTCCAATCCCTGTTTTCTCTTTCAACCTTTTTAATGAGCAATTCTTTCAATTGTAGCAAATTGACCATAATTGAATTGATCCTAATTGGACTGATTGTCCTGGGTAATTAGTTTTCTCCTTATTTGGACAATACACACAATCTTTGCTAGTGGACTCCAGCAAGGAACTAAGTGCTGTACCTAATTACCTACTATATATTATCCGATCCAATCGAGTGAATTGATTGATCAGTGTATGGGGTGTAAGCGATTAGGTCTGCTAAAGCCTTGACACAGGGGAAAGTGGCACATATACTGCTCTAGGACCAGTAATACAGTTTTTAGGAGCAGTTCGAAGCACACAGATCCAAATTTTACACTTTTATACATTAACCCTTTAAGCTTCTCACAGATTTTAATTTGTACCATTGGATTTCATATTACATTTTATTCACATTTCTTTATAATTCACAAAGTACACAGTCTACTTTTACATATTGTTTTTAAGGTTGATTAAGCGCACCCATCACATACATATCATTGTATATATTTTTATTATATTTTCACGTGTGGGAACACTTTTATTGGATGCGGCTATATCATTTAGTTATCTTAAGAATACTGGTTATTTTGGATTTTATATTTCACATCAGCGCTTTAGTAATTTTTTATCACTTACTTATGTATATATGCTAGCCCCCCATACACACCTGTATATATGTCAGCCCCCCTCACACCTGTATATAAGTCAACCCCCCTCACACCTGTATATATGTCAGCTCCCTCACCCCTGTATATATGTCAGCCCCCTCACACACCTGTATAAATGCCAGCCCCCCCCCCCCCCCACACACACACACACAGAGGTATGGGAGGAAAAGCACTGAGGGCAAGGGGGGAGGATAATCCGAGAGAGTCTCCTCCCCGATCTCCACTGAGCTCTGTGGGTAGAGAGGGACTTGAAAAAGAGTCCCTGTTTGTGATGAGGTTCCCTTTCTGGGTCTCTCCCTGGGGGGGGGGGGGGTGGCATTGTATGTATCAGGTTATTAAGGTAATCTTCTAGGGTGGTGTGTCAGAGGCATTTTGTGTCCCGTTCAGAGGATCAGGTCAGTTTGAGTGCATGATGGATTTATATCTTTCTGTGGTACAGAAGTGGTTCCAGCATGCCCAAGTGCGGTAGAATTTGTCTGGGGTGTCTCGGGCTATGTGGATGAGCTCCTCCAATTCGGCTATTCTCCCCACTCTTGTAAGCCATTCAGAGATAGTCGGGGCATGGGGAGAACCCCAGTGAGCTGGAATGCACATTTTGGCTGCATTGATCATGTGTACCCCTAGAGATTTCTTATATGAGTTGGCTGAGATAGAGGAGTGATGGAGAATGAGCCGAGCCTGAGAAAGCTCAATAAAGTAAGTCGTCACCTGAGAAGTGATATTGTGCACTTGTGTCCAGAAGGTTTGTATTGTCGGGCATGTCCACCATATATGTAGGAGGGTTCCTTTTTCATTCGAGCACCTCCAACATTTGTCTGATGTCTCTGGGTTAAATCTATGTAGTAGATCGGGTGTTCGGTACCACCTCGATAGTGTCTTGTAATTGTTTTCTTGTGTCATAACATTAAGTGAGCCTTTGTGTGCTATTGTGAAGATGCGCTCCCATTCTTCGTCGGAGAGGTCTATTTGCAGTTCCCTTTCCCACACCTGGCAGGCCTTCCCATCCCTAGGGGAGATTGCGTCAAAAAGCATAGAATGGGTGGTGGATATTATGTGTTGTTGAGGTGTAGATTGGGAGCAAAGGTTCTCGAATGGGGTCAGTGCACGGGAAACAGAGGAGTTCTGGTTTATTGACCTAAGGTAGTGGCGGATCTGGAAGTATGTCCAGTGCGGAATCGGATTGGAATCTGGCTGGGTTGGGAGTGCGGTACGGTCTATGAAGTTCCCGTCTTGAAAGAAGTGGCGTGCTTGCACGACTTTGTGTGCCCAGGAGTCCGTCAGAAAGTGGGTGGACATCCCCGGGGGAAATGCAGGGTTGTGTTGAATGGGTGTGAGGGGGCCCGGTTTGAGGAAAGCTGGCAGTATTTACATATTTCTCTGAAGGTAGTCAGCGTGGCATCAATAAGGGGGTGTGCTTTAATGGATCTAGGAATGTGGGAGGAGAGGATCCAAGGAGTTGATCAAATCGGTATGGGTGAAAGGGAGTTCTCTAGTCCCACCCAGTCTTTTGTTTCCATGTGGACCGACCAATCTACAATTCTCCCCATATGGCAGGCTCGTGAATAGTTTTGGATGTCTGGGAGGCCAATACCCCCTTTAGATTTGGGTTTTGTGAGTGGGGCGAAGCTTATTCTCGGGCGGCTGTGTTTCCATAGGAATTTTAGTGTCAGTTGTTTGATGGTCAGGAAGAATGCTGCAAGTAGTTTAATGGGTATAGTTTGGAGCAGGTATAAAATACGGGGGAATGCGTTCATTTTTAAAATGGCCGCACATCCGAACCATGAGAATTGGGGTTTATTCCATTTACTCAGGTCATCTGTGATGGTGCGAATCATTGTTAGAAAGTTTTTTGTGTAGAGGTCTGGCAGGTGGGCAGGAAGATGAATTACCAGGTAGGTATTAGCATCTTGTTTCCATACAAATGGGAGGTTGTTTTGGCAGTGGGTGACTAGGTCAGCCGGGAGTGATACGTTAAGAGCATGAGATTTAGAGAAATTTATCTTTAAGTTCGATAACTGTTGGAATAGGTCAAATTCTCTAAGGAGGTTTGGGATTGTGGTTATGGGGTCTCTTAGAAATAATAGTATGTCGTCAGCAAAAGCTGCCAATTTGTAAGTATGTCCAGCTATGGGTATGCCTTTTATGTTTTCGTTAGAACGTAGACAGCGGAGGAGGGGTTCTAGCGTTAGGACAAAGAGGATTGGAGACAGGGGGCATCCCTGTCTCGTGCCGTTGCGAATGGAGAAGGCGTTTGACAGGTGGCCGTTTACTCTGACTTGTTGGTGTGGTGTATAAGGACATAATGAAATTGAACATTTGGTTTTTGAGTCCTATGTGGCGTAAGACGGCCCCGAGGTAATCCCATGCCAACCTGTCAAACGCCTTCTCCGCGTCCAATGACAGGAAAAAGCCTTTTTGTTTCTGGGTGGTTAACCAATGATGTACATTAATTGCTTTTATAGTGTTGTCCCTGGCTTCTCTGCCAGGAACAAAACCTACTTGATCTTTCCCTATTAATGAAGGGATGAGGGGAAGAAGACGGTTGGCTAGGATTTTGGCAAATAATTTCAGGTCCACATTGAGTAGAGATATCGGTCTGTAATTTGCCACTGAGGTGGCGTCTTTCCCTTCTTTGGGAATGACCGTGATATGGGCTTCCAATAGCCTGTGGAAGGGTATAGTTGTTGAGGTGAGGGAGTTAAACGCCTTTAAGAATGGGGTTGAGAGGGTCTCAGAAAAAGTTTTGAAATAAGGTGCGGAGAAGCCGTCTGGGCCAGGGCTTTTGCCCGTTTTTAGTTGTTTGATCGCCCTCTTAAACTCATTCTCAGATATAGGGTTATCAAGTTCCCGGGCGTCGTCAGGTGTGATAGATTTGGGGCTATATTTCTTAGGAAAGTCTGTGATAAGAGTTTTCCTTTTGTTTTGGCCTTCGCGTGTTTCTGCTTGGTGTGGTAAGTTGTACAAGTTTAAGTAGAATTGCTCAGACTGTGAAGCTATTTCTGCAGGGGCCGTGTTAGATTTGCCTAAGGAGTCTTTGATCGTGTGGATATTCGTAGTAGCTTTCTTAGTTTGAATGGCTCTGGCTAGCAATCTGCTACACTTATTTCCGTGCTCATAAAATAGCTTTTGGGTTAGTATGAATTTGCGTCATGTTTTGCGGTCGAGTATCTCTTGTAGTAGTTTCCTAGTTTGTGTAAGTTCCTGGTAGGTATCTTGCGCTTGAGAGTGTTTGTGGGCTCGTTCAAGTGTTTTTATTTTGTTAGTCAGTTCTATAAGTGTCGCCTGCTGTATTTTTTTCCTGTTGGCTGTGAGTGATAAGAATTTCCCCCGGATAACACATTTGTGAGCTTCCCAAATGGTTATCGGTGACGTCTCAGAGTTATTATTTTCCTGAAAATAGTTGCGTAAGCTGGAGTGAATAATTTTGGTGTCACATTCTGATGTGAGGAGCGATGAGTCTAGTCGCCAGATTTTTGTATGCCATTTTCTTTCAGGGAAGGTCAGTGTGAGAGTAATGGGGTGATGGTCAGAGAGGAGTAGTGGTTCAATGGTTGCAGATTTTAAGAAGGGGAGATCCTTTTGGGTGAGAAAGAGGTAGTCTAGTCTCGAATATTTGGTATGGGGTATAGAGAAGAACGTGTAGTCCTTTACGTCGGGGTGGAGGGTGCGCCATGTATCATGGAGGAGGAGGTCATGTAGTTGTGTGTTAATTTGCTTTAGAGCCCTGTAGGGCAAGGTTGATGGCCCAGATGAGGAGTCTAAAAGGGGTTGTAATGTCACGTTGAAGTCCCCTCCAAGGATAGTGATTCCCAATTGGAAACCCGCGAGCATGGATGCGATTGAACGGAAAAAGCCGACCTGAGCAGTGTTGGGGCTATAATTATTGGCTAGGGTAACTAAGTGGTTGTGGATGGTGCCTTTCAAGAATATGTAGCGACCCTCTGGATCTGTTATGGAGTCTATCAATTGCCAGTTGAGATTTCTAGAGAGCAAGATTGAGACCCCCTTTGTTTTGGCTAGCGGGTTGGTTGCGTGAAAGGAGGTAGGGTATTTGTGGTTCGTGAGTTTGGGTATATTATTCATACAGAAGTGGGTTTCTTGCAGGAACACAACTTCTGCTTTAAGGTTGGACATCATACTAAGGACTTGGCTCCGCTTCTCGGGGATATTAAGTCCCTTTACGTTTTGGGAAACCACCTTCAGAGTGGTGGGTTGCGAGGTAGAGCTTGGGGTGGACATGGTTACGGAGTTCTGCATAGGTGCTATGGTAAGCGTGTTCTGAGGCGTGCCTCTGATTGTCACAGGAGGGAGAGGCCCTTTGGAGAGTACGGGTTATGAGGTAGCTTCGGTCGTTTAATTGAGAGCTGTGGTGGAGATCAGGGGGGTAGAGGGGAGAGGCGGGTCAGGAGGACGAGAGGAAGGGGGACTGGCTGGGAGGGGGATACGAGAGGTGGGGGGAGAGGTTGTTGGAGAAAAGGTGTGTGTACCGGAGGTATGAGTAGCCCAGCTACCTTACCCTGTTATGGGGAGTGAGGTCCGGTGTGGGTCAACGGCGGTAGTCAATATCCCGTTGTGCGAGGAGGTGGAAGGTGTCCGAGTATTTGTCTGTTGGAAGTCTAGTCCTTCTGGAGGTCGTCAGGTGTCTTTGTATAAATGGAGCGGGTACCTGCTTGTAGGTGAAAGAAAGGGAAAAAACAGAAGCAAACGTCAAGTCTGGTTGATGGGTGGTCATAGGACCTCCTTGTATCACGACATGTCTAACAGTTAAGAAAACCTTAAGAATAACACAATCTGAACTATGCATGGAGAGAAAGTAGCTCCAGAAAGGTGTCCTGAAGGGAGACCCTATCGTACAGGTGTATGAATAAACTGGATGAACAACAAGAAACAAACGATTAAGCCATCAATAATAGAGAAACATGACATTACAGATCAAGGTTGCCGGAGTGCTATAGTTAGTCCTGCATAAGCAAGACTATTATTTCACCCCAGGTGTTATCATCGATTGTGCGATTAAGGAGAGACCGCCTCTATATACCTTCGTCTTTTGTGGGTTATGGAGGCAATTGTATTCCAAGGGAATGGGATAGGGAGCCTAAATGGCGAATACCTGTGGGTTTGCCTTTGTGGGGGGGCTCAGGTGATAGGACAGTGTGGTACTTCAGGTAATACCACCTGTCGGCAGTTGCCAAAGCAAAGGGGGCAGAATACACTAAGAAGAGTTATGTGTATTACCATCTTAGGACGTGACTCCCTGGTAGGGTTCTGGGGAGGAGCATTTGTCAGCACAACTCTTTGCCAGGTAAGATTTGCGTACTGAAGGGAATTAGGCATCTACCCCTCATATGTTGTAGAGGGTGTAGATGCGGGGGGGTCACACATTATGTGTAGCTAGCTCTTTTGTATCCATGCAAAACATCTGGGAGGAAGTATTGGGAGGGGATTACATGGGTACAGAAGAGGGTGAGCATAGATAAAAAATAGAGGAACAAAAGATCATTTTGCATATCTGGAGATCTTATACCCATATACACCCAGCGCGTGCCCTCAGTCCGTAGCAGCGGCGATACTTCAGCTTCCTAGAAACAAAACCTGGTTAAGGGAGAGGGAAAGGGAGGGGGAGGAGGGGGAAGAGAGGGGAAGGGGGGGACGGGTGTGGGGTAGGGTTATGGGGGAAGGAGGAATCTGGAGGGTCCTGGAAAATTTGGGCACATCCGAAAAGTGTCTCGGTCGACTTGCCAAGAGTCTGCTCCAGATCGTCTTCTGTAGGCAGGGTCTGGTGCGAAGGGGCAACAGGTGTAAAGCTGGTGTTCAGAGAGATCCTGAGTCCATGCTGGTGTCTCCTCCTGCTTACGCTGGGTTTTGCATGCGAAGGCGTGTTGTATGCAGATGGTGTGCAGGGCTGCAGGTGTCTGTAGAGGTGGGTCTTCAGACCACAAGTCGTAGGCTCCGTTGCTGGGTCAGGATGGTGGAGGGTGTATCTGGGTATCACTCGACCGTGACCCCAACATCGAGGCAGGCGTCGTGTCAGCTTGTGTCATGGGCATAGGGTCAGGTATTACATCGGGCAAGTCATGTTAGAGCACACGTGAAGTGGGGGCAACCTGATCCCATCGTTTAAAGGTGTAGAATTTGGAGGCATGGGGTGTAGGACAGGTGGCGGTTTCAAGATAAGAAAGCGCCCTCAGCGTAGTCTAGGTAGATTTAGATCTAGAGTAGATTTAGGGCTCGTCAGGCCTGCTCCGTCTGTGGGCTGGAGAGGCTGTTGGGCTCTGGCGGTCTCTGTCCATCTGATCCCTCTGAGGAAGTGGTCTCAGGGACGACGACCTGCGTCTTCTGATTTGAAATTCATCTCTTACCGGAATAGCGTCCATGGAGTTGGTTCTCTGGAGATGAGGGGTGCGATATGCTCTGTACCAGTCCGGCAGTTCAACGAGTGGTATTTGTAGCGTGTTGCAGAACCCCCTGAGGTCTTCTGGGACTCTGAGATTAGCCGTGCGTCCTGCTGTTGAGGCTGAGAGGCAAAAAGGGAATTTCCAGCGATACTGGATCCCTTTGCGGCGTAGCAGGTCAAGTAGTGGACGCAGGTCTCTTCTGTTTTGCAGGGTTATTGGGGACAAATCTTGGAATATTTTGATCTCTGTACCTTGAAATAGCAGGCTGCGTCAGTCTCTAGCTTTTCGCAAAATATCCTCCTTCAGTCTGAAGTTCACTAGGCAGCACACGATATCCCTAGGAGGGTCTGTATCTCTACCTCGGGGTTTGAGAGCCCTGTGCAGTCGCTCACACTCAATTGGGGTCCCAGGGGGTCTGCCAAGGACATCATTGAAAATCTGGATTGTGGCTGACATTATTTGGCTCTGATCTACGGATTCAGAGACACCTCTTACCCGTAGGTTATGCCTGCGTCCGCGGTTATCCAAATCCTCCATGTATCTGTTCTGGTCTCTAAGCTGGGAGTTGTAGGCCTGGGAGGTGTGTTGCAGCTGCTGGATAGAGGTGTCATGGCAGGTTGTGGTGTCTTCCAGCTCATCCATCCGTGTGCTCATCCTCTGCAGATGTCTCCTTAGGTCAAAAATGGCATTTGTGAATGAGCTTTTTATATCAGCTACCACTGCCTGGAGATCGCTAATGTTCAGGGGCTGTGGGGAAGGAGAGGGAGAGCTCTCCATGCGCTGAGAGCCTCTCCTGGCAGTCGGGCTGAGGCTGGAGGCGCGTGACTCTGTGTAGGCTGAAGCCTCGGCCTCGCGTGTCTGGGACCTAAATAGCTCCGGGATGCTGCGTCCGGAGTGCGGATCGGGGCCCCTCGGGGATCGGGACCGAGACTGGGGCGGTTTGTCCTTCTGTTTCACCATTGCGGTGTGTCGCTGGCTCCGCTTTGTAGTGTGCAGGACCTCCGTGGGACAGAGCGGGGAGATTAAGCGTCCATCTCTCTTCGGCACCAAGCCACGCACCCAGATCACCTTTTTTGAAGCCTACGGCTCTAATCAGGTGCTTCAAAAATACACCCCCACCACTGTAATTCAGGCGCCGGTGCCCAAAAAGGGGCCGGATGCCAGAATAGGGGACGGCTACAGCAGGCCATGGATAGATTCATGCAATGCAATGCATGAATCTATCCATGATACATAGAGGTGAGTGCCTGGAGAGAGGGGGCAGCGCACCGCCACTGCCTGTATATATGCCAGATCAGCCCCCCACACACACCGGTATATATATGTCAGCCCCACACATACACAAATCTGTAAACACACAAGGCTCTGGCCCCTCCCTGTACACAAACAGCCCCTCTCCCTTTCCTTCACAGCCCCTACTTAAAGAATTTATTCCTACCTGGTCCCAGCTCATTTTCACAAAGCTGACATGTTGCTGACACAGAAAAACCCAGTACACGAGAGGTGCACATGCACATAGTAGCCAGAGGTGGCAGTAAAGAGCTTGATGTCTGAACTCAACGCCACAGAGAGCACACGCTGTGTGTGAGATTGTTTCTGTAATGCACAACATGGCTCCCCTTCACCCGTCCTGCCTTCTTCTGGCCCGGGGAATTATAGTTAAGTTATTATCATTATCATTTATAAAAATTGTTGAGCTACATCAACATGTTTGTGAGGAGGTAAGTAAAACCTTGGACAGAGGCGTGGCTGTGGACGTGGTATACTTGGATTTTGCAAAAGCATTTGACACAGTTCCCCACACACGCCTCATGTGTAAGGTAAAATCTACAGGTTTGAAAATATCAGTTTGTAAATGGATAGAAAACTGGCCAAATGACTGAATTCAGAGAGTAGTGGTTAATGATTCTTACTCTGAATGGTCTAAGGTTATCAGTGGTGTACCCCAAGGTTCAGTGCTGGGACCCTTACTTTTTAATATCTTTATAAATGATATTGGGTCTGGGATTAAAAGTAACATTTCCATCTTTGCAAATGACACTAAGCTGTGCAGTGGAAGGATGTCTCCAATTTACAAACCGACCTCAATGCTCTGTCTAATTGGGCGACTATGTGGCAGATGAGGTTTAATGTTGATAAATGTAAAGTTATGCACTTGGGGGCTAAGAGTATGCATCATACATACTAGGGGGAGTACAACTGAGGGAATCAATGGTGGAGAAGGATCTGGGTGTTCTGGTAGATCATAAGCTCAAAAATAACATGCAATGCTAAGCTGCGGTTTCCAAAGCGAGCAAAGTCCTTTCTTGTTTTAAGAGAGGTATGGACTCCAGAGAGAGAGGTATCATTTTGCCCCTGTACAAATCATTAGTAAGACCTCATCTGAAATATGCAGTTCAGTTTTGGGCACCAATTCTCAAAAAGGATATCGGGGAACTGGAGGAAGTTCAGAGAAGGGCAACCAAACTGATAAGAGGCATTGAGGAGCGCAGCTATGAGGAAAGATTAGAGGAACTGAATTTATTCACTCTTGAGAAGAGGAGATAAAAGGGGGATATGATCACCATGTATAAATATATAAGGGGTCCATATGAACACCAAGTGGACTTGGTGTTGAGTTATTCACTTTACGGTAAACACAGAGGACAAGGGGGCACTCTTTATGTCTAGAGAAATAGAGATTTCATCCCCAAATACAGAAAGGTTTCCTCACAGTAATGCCATGTACAGGCGATCGGATTTTCTGACAACGAAAAACGTGGATTTTTTTCCGACGGATGTTGGCTCAAACTTGTCTTGCATGCACACGGTCACACAAATGTTGTCAGAAATTCCAGTCGCCAAGAACGCGGTGACGTACAGAGAAACCCGAGAAAAATTAAGTTCAATAGCCAGTGCGGCTCTTCTGCTTGATTCCGAGCATGCGTGGAATTATGTGCGTCGGGATTGTCTGCACACGCTCAGAATTTACGACAACGGATTTTATTGTCGGAAAATTTGAGATCCAGCTCTCAAATTTTTGTTGTCTGAAATTCCGACAGCAAAGGTCCGATTGATATATAAAAAGTTAATAAAGCGCTACCATCAACCTTAATATAGCACAGTGATGTAACGCGTAGGGGGATAAATATCGATCTATGAAGGATTGAAAGCAATGAAGGTTTGACAGCAATCCACCACATGTGAACTTCATAAGAGACTACACACCTGATCATTTGGGTATCGTTGTCCTTCTGTGTTTTATCTTACAAGTGAGTGATATCTGACTTTTTCCCAGCATCTCCAGAAACCTACCAGCATTTTTGAAGAACAGTAATTAATTTATATTTAGTGTGGTTTACTGGACATATATATATATATATATATATATATATATATATATATATATATATATATATATATATATATATATATATATATATGATTAGTTTATTTATCTTTTATAGGATCACATTATTTATTGGATCACTGTGCTATATTAAGGTTGATGGTAGCGCTTTATTAACTTTTTATATATTTACTTTTTTGTGATATCAGCACATAACACAATAATAGCAGTCACCATCATTTGTTTATCTTAATATATTTTTTTGGTTCACAATTTGGAATAATCATTCACATCAGCGCTTTAGTATATATAATTTTTATAAAATGTCCAATGGAGCCTACACACAGTCGGAATTTCCGACAACAAGCTCACAGCTCCTGTCTGTCCCTGCTGTGGCTTGTATTTTTGTTCACAAAAAATTTTGAATAAAAGGCAAAAAAACTTTTTTTGAGTGCGGCTGTCCAGATCTTCTTTCTGCTTTTGATCGAACATTTGTTGTTGGAAATTCTGATCGTGTGTATGCGTCATTAGAGCTGTGAAAATGTGGACTAGACTCCTTCCAAAGGTGGTTCTGGCCAGCTCAGTAGATTGCTTCAAGAAAGGCCTGGATACTTTCCTAAATGTACATAATATAACTGGGTTCTAACTTTTATAGGTAAAGTTGATCCGGGGAAAATCTGATTGCCTCTCTGGAGATCAGGAAGGATTTTTTTCCCCTACTGGAGCAAATTGGATCATGCTTTGCTGGTTTTTTTTTCACCTTCCTCTGGATCAACTGTGGGTATAGGATTGGGTATATGGGATTGTATAATATTTTTTATTTTATTTCACATAGTTACATAGTAGGTGAGGTCGAAAAAAGTCCATCAAGTCCAATGTGTGCGATTATATGTCAGTATTACCTTGTATATCCCTGTATGTTGTTTATTTTTTTATTATTTTTTTTTTTTATGGTGGAACTAGATGGACTTGTGTCTTTTTTTCAACCTGACTAACTATGTAACTATGTGCTGGACCCCAAACACCTTGATGCTAATTATGAAATACCACTGAATTCCTATATTGGAAATTATGGCAGCAACTTTATGCCTTGCATAAAAATGGTATTACTATTACTAACATGAAACTTGCATGATCAAAGATACTATCTGTTTGTATACCTTAAGACACACATACATAACAATTTAGCTGAGTATAGTCATTACAAGCATGTTATGCCTTCACTTATGCACACCATTCACTGCCGGAATAGGGTTGGGGGCAGGAGAATTAAAATTGGTGTACTATACATATACAATGCCATTTAAGAAGATCCAATGAGTTAAATACTGGTATTACCATTGGACTGGATATGTACTGTACAATAGATTCCTATTTTATGTTCGGTACAATTTATATTAGTAGATCCATTCCACTGCATTTAAAGGCACCTCGTCTGCTCCTCAAGTAATGTCATCTATGAAAAGAAAGGTGGCAGTTTTATTAGGCAAGTTAGTGCAAGAGCTAATATGAGCATACAAAGTGCAGTAATAGTAACCCTAACCCATGCCAAATCATTACATTCATTTTCCTGTAGAAATAGATTAGTGGAAGGATATTTCAAGTTGAATAACTTTAATTTGTATATCATAACTGTTTCTTGCCATATGCAGATATGTTCAAAAAAAAAACAATGTTTTTTGATGATTATACGAAAGCTGAGGAAGCCCTGTCAGGTAACATTGTCACCCCCTCCCCCCTCCTCTCCCCGTGGCCAAAAGAGAAGACATTTTTTCTGATGGAGATGGAAATGTCACATTTGGCCGAAATTTGCCAAATTTGGTCCTACAGTAACTGTGTATAACCATATCTATGAAATGGTAAGTCTACCCTGTTACAGATTTGGCCGTCACTAATGGAGCCTACACATTGTATGATAATCGAAGAGGAAAATTACATATTCAGAACGATCATAAGATTTTCATATAGTGTGTACACACATTTCAAGAGCCAATTCATTGCCCCAGTTGAAGTCTGTATTAGACGAAACGCGTCGGGCGAGGTCATACCTATTCCCACACTGCCTTTTTTTAATCACTTTTATTCATTCATTTTTTGTTACGTTGGTTTTTGTGAATAAACCCTTCCTTTTTGATCTGCACCATTGGAGTCCCCCCTCCTTTTTTTCTTTCCTTCTTTATGGTTTGAAATATTTGGGGAGCACCTTATGGGAGCTTTCACCATATCAGTTGTGGTGATTCGACATCGGTTCCAGCTTCTTCCGTCTTTGGATTCATCATCCTGAGTCTGCAGTTCCTGTTCTATGATTGTGGTTCGTCTTCCATTTGGGTCATCTATGGTTCGACCATCTGCATCGCTTCAGTGAAGTCGTGACCAGTTCCATGGATTCCATCAGTCGATCTGGGGGGTGTCCAGTTTGCTGGTCTTCTCGATTTTTTTTATGCCTGTTTGACTCCCTGTCACTGACATGGGGTCCACCAGTTTCGGTAAGCTCACATCTTCTCTAAATCCATTCCAGAAAGTGTTTTATGAGAGGATCCAGTTCAAGACAGCCTTGTTTTGACACGATTATTATTTCACTTTATTGGGACATTTGTACATTGATTGTTTGCACTTTATTTTTATACTGGTCAGTTAATGTTTATAACCAGCTCATTATAAGGAGAAATCCCATTCTTTTTATTGATTTGATTCACTTTGGGCACTGTTTATTGGTTTTACACCTATTTACACATTTTAGCGCTACATTCCAACCCACATCATAATAATAATGCTTAAAAAAAAAAAAGGTTTGGAAGTATCACCACAGAGTGGCACTGTGGATACCCAGGTAAATATGTGCCACGAACCCTTAATTGGAAATAGTAATAGAAAAATTGGTACTGGACTTTATAAGCACTGAGGTTCACAATATTATAATTAAAATGTTTAAAATGGTATGTGGCGCTACCCTTCCGGGAACAGTCCCGACTATATATAAATAAATACGTGTTCACCCAAGAAATCAATAGTAATAGTAGCAATCAGTATTGACCTAATAACTTCAAAACTTCATAATAATAATAAATAAAGTGTGCAAATGTGCAATCTTAAAGTGCAATAAACCATAAAAGTGCAAACAACCGCAAGATAAGCATCCAAATGTGTATCACAAAATCCTTCATAAACAATAAAGTGCAATAATGAATTATTTCTATGACGTGCCAAAACTCTAGAAATTCATCTAGAATGTGCAAAAAACATATGTATAAAGTGCAATTCGTGTCTTGCCACTTTCTTGGCTGAAAAAAGATTCCCAAGGAACATCTAATGTGATTAGGATAAAAATAAAAATATAAATATATATATATATGTATAAAAAAAATGAAAAATTTATGAAAATGAATGAAATAAAATAGCCAAAAAATATGCAATAGATGAATAGTCTAATCCATATGACTCCAGGTATATAGAAAAATCCACCAATAATTTTGCCTTAATAGTTCATTCACAAATGTCTATAGCAAAAAAGTTCTGTGCAATTAGTGTTCAAAACGTGCTGATCCATGCACCCATGCGATCCGTGCCTTTCGGGGTGCCCCCCACCGTTTCCCCTAGCCTCTCACCTCTAAAAATGGCCCCTACAGGCCAAGTAGCGCTGTATGTATGTATGCTGCCAATCCTTCCAGACAATCGATCGATCCCCTGTATATGGGTTTCTCAGTGACTGTAATGTTCTGATCTCAAAGGGCAACAAACTCCAGATTACTGTGCAAGAAAGAAGGGATAAGGGGCTCCAATGTGTAGTAAGTCAGTTAGAAAATGTTATTAAGTAAATATCAACTTACATTTAAAATTGCAGCAGCAAGTGAAAAAGATACTGAGAGCTTCCGGTCTCGGCCGCGACCGGAAGCACAATAGGGACACCTGGCTCCTTCCCTGACGCGTTGCGTCACTGATCACGTGACTTTCTCAAAGGGTCAAGGAGTCAGGTGTCTGAACATCACTTTATATGATCCTCTAGCGCGGTCACAGCAGTGACGCCGTCTCCGTGACTAATTGCTTAATTGGGCTCCACATTCCATTTTAATTAAAATGATTAAATAATAGTGCATGGGGTTTAAGTTTTGATAATTAACATTTGGAAGTAATAGCTTTGATTATTGGCATTAAAAAATATTCCATAGGATATAATATAAAGCATTTAGACGCCATCTAGTGGCCGTATCTTGTAAACGCTTCACTAATAAATTTTCACTTAGAGCTCCATAGTGACATCATGTGGACAACATTATGAATAACAGCCCACTAAGATAACAAACAATCTCACAAGTGCCATTTAATGGACACTTATGAGAATGACATAGGTTTGAAATAAAATAATAATAGACTCCACATTAGGTAGACAATGACAATGAATAGATAACATCCATGATACATTAGACCTTAAAATTAAAATAAAAATATATCTTGAGGACCCGACAACGACTTAATATAAATAGAATAAGTATATAGTATAATAAAATTATTCAAAAAAATATTAAAATAATTTTATATATAAAATTCCATTCATAAAATATATAAAATAGGTAACCTAATAATTTGATATAAAACATATAAAACAAGATCAAATTCAACGTTATGTCCCCACGGTGTTAAAGTACGTAACTCATAAATCCAGCGAGACTCAGCCTGACTGATCTTGATTATTTTGTTGTCTCCCCTCCAATGTGGCTTATATTTTTCTATAGCACATATTTGTAGTGCTGAGGGATCTTTCTTATGGTATTTAGCGTAGTGTCTGGACAAACTATGCTTATCAAACCCTCTCTTTATATTTTGGACATGTTCCCTTAGTCTTTTCCACAATTCTCTCTCCGTTCTACCTATATATTGAATGTGGCATGAACATTCCATAAGGTATACTACTCCTTCACTCCTCTATTATATCATTTTTTTGTGTAACTGTTGTAAAACTGGATATTTTCTTTTTACTTTCCTTGGTATGTCGACAAGCATAACAGTTTTTACAAGGATAGTATCCTTTCCCTTCAAAAAATGAAAAGTATTTTTTTGCCGGGGGGTCAAGAACATTTTTTGCCAAGTTATCTTTGAGTGTTGGGGCCCTTCTATAAGTGAATTTCGGTCTTGGAGGTAAAATAGTGCTAAGATGACAATCAGTTCGTATGATTTCCCAGTGTTTTTTGAAAATTTTCTCTATTTTTTTTGTAATGGACATTGTAGTCCATTACAATAGGTACCCTGTCTTGTTTGTCTTCTTTTCTGATGAAAAAAAAAGAAGACAAACAAGACAGCTTCTTCAGGAGCTTAGGCATACTTTAGTGCAAACATCACATAGGAGTTGGCAACAAGGTGTATAACAATATAAATGAGTATCCAGGATACGGTGGATGTGGCAGATCCTTGTCATTAAATATACAATGGGTCCATATGGTTTGGGAGCAAATGTTTAACCCTCAAACAAATCTAAAGAGAGATATATTCCTCAAAAGCTGCAGCAAAGGAGTAGCAGTATATCGTGGTCGAAGGTGTAGGACTGCCCAATGACATGCGCCGCTCCTGAGATCACGCAGACATGGTGATGATATGGATCTCAGGAGCTGACTGGTGACAGTATGTAAGAAAAAAAAAAAAAAACTTTTTTTAATTCTTTTTTCTTATTTTTTTTTAACATACTGTGACCAAGGAAATACAGTGTTACCATGGTAACACTGTACTACTCTGGGGAAGGGATCAGGCTTGTGATTGCTTATACCAGTGAATTTTACTGGTATAAGCAACCATTTTTACTGAATAAAACTGATTTATTCAGTGTTTATTGTTGTGAGTAGCTGTGATTGGCCACAACTAATCACATTGTACAGATTTGCTGTGATTGGCCCTGTCTGTACCATGTGATCACTGTGACCAATCAGAGCTAGCAACACAATTGTACACAATGAATGGCATGTATCAAAGCCATTCATTGTTTAGAATTGTCATGTGATCTTCTGTGATTGGTCACAGTGATGCGTTGGATTCAGCCAAAGACAGATCGTGCCACCGTGCTGGCCCCACAGCCGAGCGTGAGGCTTGTTCCCTGTGCATGTCACATGTCAGAAGGATGAATGTCCCTCCCAGCCATCATTTGACAATAGGATGGGCGGGAAGTGGTTAAACAGAAAATATTGGGGCGGGTGAAGATGCTATGCTGGTGTGCGTGTGTTATTTTGAAAGTCAGAAAGATGTCAATTCCCAGAACAGGTTTCCAGCATGGCCTTGACCTCTTCAGAATAGACAAACATGTTCCAATATGTAGAAAAAATTGGAGAAATTACTGCGCTAAACCCAAATATGACAAAAAGCTGCTAACACTGAAACAAAGTCCAAACAAAATGTGAAATACCAAAGTGTAGCGCTAAATATAATAATAGGACAGCAATAAACTGAAATAATAAATGTGTGAAAACATATAAACATGTGTTATAAACATGCAAAGTGAAAGTCCAATGTTCACATATGTGAACAAGAAAATGTGAGACTTCAAATAAACATGAAAGAAACTACTGAAAACACATGTCCGTCTGATGCATGACTTGTGAATCCTCAAATAAATTTTGATGGTGATGCAAACAATATATGACTAGCAGTGAAGCTGTTGAAACAAGGAAATTCTCTGTCAAAGGAGTATGGATGGGTACTCTTACCAGATAAGGTGGACCCACTTACCAGCGGTATTGGGTCAAACAGGCTTGTATGGGCAAATGCCTAAGGGTTAAGAGTTGGCAGGAAGCAGGTCACTCCAAACAGGGTAGTTCCATTCCTCAACAGTAGTGGTCCGACTTCGCTTCCTGGATTCAAATGGCTCTCAAAAAAAGCGTGGAACTTCCACCCAAAAGGGGGAGCCGTCTGGCGGTTGATAGTGTGTACAGAATAGGCTCAATCGGACGGGGGTAGAGATAAAAAAAATGGAGCGGCTCCATATGGTGAAGGTCAAAAACTGAGAGTTTTTTTTCAAGAACGGAGATGTTTTTATTTAAAAAGTCTGACTTCGCTTGCTCCCCACATTGCTTTTTATTATATTATAACTCGTGATCACCAGTATTTTTATATTCATCTACCATGATGTATTGTACTTTTTAAATAAAAACCTCTCTGTTTTTGACCTGCACCATATGGAGCCTCTCCATTTTTTCTTATCTCTACCCCGGTCCGATTGAGCCTATCCTGTACACACCATCAACCTCCAGACGGCTCCACCTTTTGGGTGGAAGTTCCACACTTTTTTTGAGAGCCTTTTGAATCCAGGAACTCTGGCTGGACCACTACTGTCGAGGAATGGAACTACCCCGTTTGGAGTGACCTGCTTCCTGCCAACACTTAACCCCTAGGCATTCGGCCTATACAAGCCTGTTTGACCCACTACTGCTGGTATGTGGGTCCACCTTATCCGGTAAGAGTACCCATCCATTCTCTTTTGGCAGAGGATTTCCTTGTTTCAACAGCTTCACTGCTAGTCATATACTGTTTGCATCACCATCAAAATTCATTTGAGGAGTCACAAGTCATTTTCTGCCATACAGCACTGCGTCGCTTTAACTGACAATTGCGCGGTCGTGCGATATTGTACCCAAACAAAATTGACGTCCTTTTTTTCCCACAAATATATACACATATGTTTTCAGTAGTTTCTTTCATGTTTATTTGAACTCTCACATTTTCTTGTTCACATATGTGAACATTGAATTTCACTTTGCATGTTTATATGTTTTCACACATTTATTATTTCACTTTATTGCTGTCCTATTATTATATTTAGCGCTACACTTTGGTTTTTCACATGTTCCAATGTGGCCATGTTTTTGTGTATTGTTTTAGCCTATTTTGAGTGGTAAGTATTAAATCCTCTAGCACGTTGATGCTCTCGACTTTGTTGAGCTACATCGAGATGGAAGGAGGGTTTGGATCCTTCCAACATAAAGTGTTACAGGCTTCGGCGGCATTAAACACATGACGGAGGACAGATTTCTTATAGGTCTTGACAGGGATTTGTGAGAAATGGAACAGGAAGAAGACAGGATCATCCTTTCTTGTGCTTTCCATACCTCCCTAGACTCACTCTTCTTCATACATAATGGGATGCCATTAAAGTTCATGCGCATGTAAAGTCCGGTGTCTCAATACTTTTGGTAATATAGTGTATGTCCATTATACTGTAATGCTCTAACAGTTACTTCTTATATGTTGTTTTTTTTTCCGTTCTGTGAGACTCTACTACTGTTTTGTATTGCATTGCTTTGTTGGATATTTTATTTCTATAAATTGACCTCCCTTCCATATAAGTTCTCTAAACAACGTATCTATCTTTCTGAACCCTTTTTTATCTATCCACGTCGGACAGTTATGCAGCAGGTACAGAAGCTGTGGCTGCCACAGCATTTTGATCAGGTTACATCTCCCTGCAACCGATAATGGGAGACGTCTCCAGATTGCAATTTTACTTTTAAATCTGGCTAGGAGCGGTACTATATTATCATTTATGTAATTGTTAGGATTCCTTGTTATATATATGCCTAAGTATTTCATTTGTTCAACTACATCTAGCTGTGAAATATCCTGTACATTCTGATTCCCTAGAGGATCTATAGGCATTAATGTGGATTTCTCCCTATTTATGGTCAGTCCTAAGATTTTGCCAAAGTCTATGAGGATGTTCATCACCTGCCTGAGGGATTGCCCCGTATCCCCCAGGAAGAGGAGGACGTCATCCGCATACAGTGCAATTCTCTCTTCACCCCCTGCTCTTCGGAACCCCTGCATATTTGTGTTTGATCTAATTACACTTGCTAAGGGTTCCATTGCAAGCGCAAAGAGCAGGGGGGACAGTGGACAGCCCTGCTTTGTCCCTCTCTCCAATTGAATCCCCTCGGAATACTCGCTATTAACCCTAATTTTAGCACTAGGACCCTTATACAGGGTTTTAATCCATTTAATAAACGAGGGACCAAATCCAAATTCCTTTAAGACTTGGCATAAATATCCCCACTCTAAGCTATCGAAAGCTTTAACCACATCTAGAGCCATGACTGCCCTTGTACCCGTGTTCTCTATTGGTATCTGCAGGTTAAGGTACAGCCTCCTATTATTCATACTGGTAGATCTACAGGGTATAAACCCTGTTTGGTCAGGGTGTATTAGTCTAGAGATGATTTTGTTTAATCTAATTGCCATTGCTTTAGCTAATATTTTAGTGTCTGAGCAAAGTAGGGAAATAGGTCTATAAGACTTGGTCTCTAACGGGTCCTTCCCCTCTTTATGCAGAACTATTATCGTTGCCTCTGTCATAGACGTCGGCAACTTCCCCTCCTCCTTTGCCCAGTTTAATACCTTAAGAAGTTCTGGCAGTAGAATTTTCCCATATTGCTTATAAGTTTCCGCAGGGAGACCATCTGGTCCTGGTGATTTCTGATTGGCCATTTCTTTCACCGCCAACTGGATTTCCTCCAGCGTTAACGGTGCCTCCATTGCCTCCCTTTCTTCTTCAGTGAGAGCCGTAATTTCGACATTTCTAAAAAATGTTTCCACTTCCCCTTCCTCCATCGTCCCCCGCGATCTATATAATTTATCATAATACACTCTAAAAGTGTCTGTAATTACTGACGTCTTTGATGAGATTTCTCCTTTCTCCGTCCTAATCGCAGGGACGGTGGAGGGAGGGGAATTAGCCCTCACTAAATGTGCCAACATCTTTCCAACCTTTTCCCCCTCTCCATAAGCCACTTGTTTCTGAAACAGTCTCTTATTCTCTGATTTCCTAATAACTACTTCTTTGTATTCCTGTTGTTTAATTAGCCATCTACTTTGTTTTTCTGGGGTGGGGTCTTCAACGTATTCTCTTTCTGCTTTCATCAGCTCCATCTTACTATTTTTCTCCCATTCTCTTGAAGACTTTTTGATTTTTGAAAATAATTGAATAAGGATACCTCGCAGATAGGCCTTCAGTGCATCCCACATTACTCCTCTTGTCACTGTCTCTTTGTTAAACTCTATAAATTCTTCCAGTTTTAACAGCACCTCATTTGGATCCCCTATTATTTAGAACCAAACTGGGTTCATTTTCCATGTTCTGGGAGGTCTTTTCCCTTCTAAATTTATTGAGACAATCAGCAAGGCATGGTCCGATACCCCCCTAGGCTGATATTCTATATCCCTTATGGCTGGCTGCATTTCTACCTCTCTTCACATCCGTCACCCCCACCGGCAGCCTTCCTAGTGCAAGGGTTCACCATAGTCTTCCACACGGGGTTCATTACACTTCCCGACATCACCCATTAATGCAAAAATCTACTGTCGGCAGCCATCGATGAGGAAGCCATCAGCACCTTGCTGCAAAATGAACTCGACCAAGAGTACATGATCGGCCCCTTCTCACACCCACCTTTCTCCCTTTGGAGAGTCAGCCCTATCGGGCTCGTTAAGGGCAAGTTTTCTAATAAACTTTGGTTAGTCTATGATTTGTCCGCGCCTCATTTCTCTCATATACCCAGGTTAAATTCCCTCATACCTTCAGAGGAATTCTCCCTTAAGTATTCTTCACTAGACCTTGCTATCCAAACCATCCTCAGCGTAGGAGCAGGCGCTTGGATATCCAAGGCAGACATTGCGGACGCTTTTAAGTTGCTACCAATTCAACCATGCCTATGGCGAGGGCAAAGTCAAATGAAAAGGTCAGTACTACTTCGCCACAAAGTTAACTTTCGGCTCCAAGAGCAGTCCGTGGCTCTCCGACACGTTCGCCCAGTCCCTGTCTTGGATCCTTTCACACCACGCGTCCTGTCAGAAAGTGATCCACTACTTGGACGATTTTCTGCTCATTGAGAAACCTAGTGAACCCCCAGTAGATCTAAAGAGCTAGAGGGAGGTTTTTTCCAAACTCAATATACCCATAGCAGAGAAGAAGGTGGCAGGCCCAGAACAACGCATCACCTTCTTGGGTATCATACTCGATACTCGGGCCATGTAGGCTAGCTTACCTCTCGAAAAAATTAACCCGCATCAGGGCGGTCATTTATACATTTACAGTTACCCAAGGGTGCACTAAGAGGCAGCTTCAGTCGTAAGGATCATCCCCCAGGGACGTTCCTTCATCTCCTCTTGGTATTTCTTTCCCAAGCTCAAGACCCTGACCAGATCTTTAGATTAGACCAAGCAGCGATAGGCAATCTGACCATGTGGGACGATTTCCTAGCAAATTGGAATGGCATTTCGATGTTCATTCCATCACCATCTCCCTCTTCACCCCAGATAATCACAGATCACAGGCTTTGCGTCAATTTTTGGCCATCACTGGTTCGCAGGCCCATGGCCGCCAGAAATTCTTTCAACCCCCCGGGTTCAGTCAATCCTCCTCATTATTCGAGCTTTACCCTATAGTTGCTGCAGCGCAAGTCTGGGGTAATAGCTGGGCAGACAACCAATCAATCAAATCAATCAAATCAATCAATCAACAGACAACCAAGCTACAGCCCGTATCATAAACAAAGGCCGCTCCAAGTCATTGGCCATAATGTCCTTCCTGCGCAGGCTGGTACAACTGTCCCTTCAGCATCAATTTAATGTCCTCTGCACCCACATCCCAGGCTGTAATACCTCAGTCGACCCTCTGTCTTGCCTTAATTTAGCATCGTTCTTTTCACAGGAGCCTGGAGCCGATCCGACTGTGTCTATTATCCCGCACTGGTTTCAACTAACCCTGCATTGAAACGATACCTACACAGCGCTACCAATCTCATTAATCTTTCATTGTCACGTAATACGCTGAAGGCCTATCGTGCTGCCTGGAAAATGTATGACAGGTTTCTAGCCGCAAACACCGGGGCAGTACCAGGGGATCTCCACCATATCCTGGCCTTCATTTCATACTGCCACACACAGTTGGCATTGTCACATAATACTATCAGACTCTATCTTGCAGGCATCCAGCATTTAATTTCTGTACCCCCCTGATGGCAGCCCTGGGTACCACTAAAGCCTTTAGGTAAAGACAGAGACTTAGTGTTCAAAGATATTCAATTTTAGAGACAGAGATAGTAAATAGACATGTACAGAATGTTAAGTTGAAGATTTCATTTCCTAACAATTATTATGTTAGAATAATTTGTTTTCTTAATTCGTTTCATTTTCATTTCATTTTTTGTTTTCAATTTTAATCAAAAATGTCATTCGTATTCAAATTCCATTAGAACATCCAAAAATTTGTTAGGTACTACTTGGTTGTTTAAATAGTTGTGATTTTATCAGATGAAAGTAAGCTGTCGCAACATGAAAGTCTCCATTATGGGCCCATATTTAAGATGAAATTATAGTTAAGTTATTATCATTTATAAAAAATGTTGAACTACATCAACATGTTTGTGAGGAGGTAAATTAAACCTTGGACAGAGGGGTGGCGGTGGACGTGGTATACTTGGATTTTTCAAAAGCGTTTGACACATTTCCCCACACACGGCTCATGTGTAAGGTAAAGTCTACAGGCTTGGAAAGATCAGTTTGTAAATGATATATGATAATATCATTGTATCGTGATAATATCAATGATAATATCTGACTTTTTCCCAGCATCTCCAGAATTCTACAAGCATTTTTGAAGAACAGTAATTAAAGAGGAAGTAAAGCCTCTTAAAAAAAAAAAAAAAGACACCATGCAAGGCAAAGGCATAATGAGATAGTATGCATAGCATACTAGCTCATTATGAATGACTTACCTGAGAACGAAGCCCCCGAAGCGGCCCTCATCCACGATCTTCTGCGTCGCCATCAAACCTGGAGTGACTTCCGGGTCCCGCTGCTCCAGCACTGTCATTCACTGGAGCGGCGATGACGTCACTCCCGCGCATGCGCAGGAAAGCGGCATATCGCCGTGAACCGGGCATGCACAGTGCGCCTGCGCGCCGCTGTCTACAGCGCATGCGCCATAGACAGCGATGCCTTTTCTTTTCTAAATATCTCCTAAACCATGTAGGTTTAGGAGATATTTATTGGACCTACAGGTAAGCCTTAATCTAGGCTTACCTGTAGGTCAAAGTGGTTTGTAAGGGTTTACAACCACTTTAATTTATATTTAATGTGGTTTACTGGACATATAGATATATGATTAGTTTATTCATCTTTTATTGGATCACATTATTTATTGGATCACTGTGCTATATTAAGGTTGATGGTAGCACTTTATTAACTTTTTATATATTTACTTTTTTGTGATATCAGAACATAACACAATAATAGCAGTCACCATCATTTGTTTATCTTAATATTTTTTTTTTGGTTCACAATTTGATATAATCATTCACATCAGCGCTTTAGTATATACAATTTTTATAAAATGTCCAATGGAGCCTACACACGATGAGTTAACCTCTAGAGATCCGCACTATAGCCAAATGATGGCTACAGCGCAGATCTACATTGCCGGGACTTGACGTCGTCCCGTGCACGAGCGGCCTGCGCGCCCCCTGGAGGCGCGCTCTGTGATCAGCGAGTCTGTGAGACTCGCTGGATCACAGATCCGAGCAAGGGGTTGATCCCGATCCCTTACTACATGATCAGCTGTCAGCCAATGACAGCTGATCATGTGATGACAACAAAGCCGTAATCGGCTATTTTTCCTCCTCGCGCTGATAGCGCGAGGAGAAAAAAGAAAGCCGTTCACCGGCGGCAGTGAGAGGGACATTAGTCCCCATCACTGCGATGTGCCCCGGCTTCTCGTGCCCACCTGTGCCCCCTACAAGTGCCACCTACCAGTGCCCACCAGCACCACCTGTCAGTGCCCACAGTGCCACCTGTCAGTGCCCACAATTAGTGCCTGAACAGTGCTGCACATCAGTGTCACCTACCAGTGCCCATCAGTGCCAACTATCAGTGCCCATCAATGCCAGCTATCAGTGCCACCTATCAGTGCCCATCAGTGGCATCTATCAGTGCCCATCCGTGCCACCCATTCGTGCCACCCATCAGGGCCCATCAGTGCCATCTTTTCTGTGCCCATCAGTACCGACTTATCTACCCTCATCAGTGCCACCTTATCTGGGCCCATAAGTGCAGCCTATCAGTGCCCACCAGTGCCGCCTCATGAGCGCATATCAATGAAGCAAAAAAATTACCTGTTTGCAAAATTTTATAACAAACTATTAAACGTGATTTATTTATTTTCAAAATTTTCCATCTTTTTTTATTTGTTTAGCAAAAAAAAAAAAACAGCTGTGGTAAATACCACCAAAAGAAAGCTCTATTTGTGGGGAAAAAATTATAAAAATGTGGGTACAGTGTTGTATGACCGCACAATTGTCATTCAAAGTGCGTCAGCGCCGAAAGCTGAAAATTGGTCTGGGCAGGAGGGGGGTTTAAGTGCCCAGTAATCAAGTGATTAAATACTGGTAATACCATTGGACTGGATATGTACCGTACAATAGATTCCTATTTTATGTTTGGTACAATTTATATTAGTAGATCCATTCCACTGCATTTAAAGGCACCTCGTCTGCTCCTCATCAAGTAATGTAATCTATGAAAAGAAAGGTGGCAGTTTTATTAGGTAAGTTAGTGCAAGAACTAATATGAGCATACAAAGTGCAGTGATAGTAACCCTAACCCATGCCATATAATTACATTAATTTTCCTGTAGAAATAGATTAGTGGAAGGATATTTCAAGTTGAATAACTTTTAATTTGTATATCATAACTGTTTCTTGCCATATGCAGATATGTTAAACGAAACAATGTTTTTTGATGATTATACAAAAGCTGAGGAAGCCCTGTCAGGTAACATTGTCATCCTCCCCTCCTCCTCTCCCATAGCCAAAAGGGAACACATTTTTTCTGATGGAGATGGAAATGTCACATTTGACCAAAATTTGCCAAATTTGGTCCTACAGTAACTGTGTATGACCATATCTATGAAATGGTAAGTCTACCCTGTTACAGATTTGGCCTTCACTAATGGGGCCTACACATTGTATGATAATCTAAGAGGAAAATTACATATTCAGAACGATCATAAGATTTTCATATAGTGTGTACACACATTTCAAGAGCCAATTCATTGCCCCAGTTGAAGTCTGTATTAGACGAAACGCGTCGGGCGAGGTCATACCTATTCCCACACTGCCTTTTTTAATCGTGATCACTTTTATTCATTCATTTTTTGTTACGTTGGTTTTTGTGAATAAAACCTTCCTTTTTGATCTGCACCATTGGAGTCCCACCCCCCTCCTTTTTTTCTTTCCTTCTTTATGGTTTGAAATATTTGGGGAGCACCTTATGGGAGCTTTCACCAAATCAGTTGTGGTGATTCGACATCGGTTCCAGCTTCTTACGTCTTTGGATTCATCATCCTGAGTCTGCAGTTCCTGTTCTATGGTTGTGGTTCATCTTCCATTTGGGTCATTTATGGTTCGACCATCTGCATCGCTTCGGTGAAGTCGTGACCAGTTCCACGGATTCCATCAGTCCATCTGGGGGGTGTCCAGTTTGCCGGTCTTCTCGAGTTTCTTTATGACTGTTTGACTCCCTGTCGCTGACAGGGGGTCCACCAGTTCCGGTCTTCTTTAAATACATTCCAGAAAGTGTTTTATGAGAGGATCCAGTTCAAGACAGCCTTGTTTTGACACCATTATTATTTCACTTTATTGGGACATTTGTACATTGATTGTTTGCACTTTATTTTTATACTGGAAAGTTTATGTTTATAACCAGCTCATTATAGGGAGAAATCCCAATCTTTTTATTGATTTGATTCACTTTGGGCACTGTTTATTGGTTTTACACCTATTTACACATTTTAGCGCTACATTCCAACCCACATCATAATAATAATGTTTAAAAAAAAAAAATGGTTTGGAAGTATCACCACAGAGTGGCACTGTGGATACCCAGGTAAATATGTGCCACGAACCCTTAATTGGTAATAGTAATAGAAAAATTGGTACTGGACTTTATAAGCACTGAGGTTCACAATATTATAATTAAAATGTTTAAAATGGTATGTGGCGCTACCCTTCCGGGAACTGTCCGGACTATATATAAATAAATACGTGTTCACCCAAGAAATCAATAGTAATAGTAACAATCAGTATTGACTTAATAACTTCAAAACTTGATAATAATAATAAATAAAGTGTGCAAATGTGCAATCTTAAAGTGCAATAAACCATAAAAGTGCAAACAGCCGCAAGATAAGCATCCAAATGTGTATCACAAAATCCTTCATAAACAATAAAGTGCAATCATGAATTATTTCTATGACGTGCCAAAACTCTAGAAATTCATCTAGAATGTGCAAAAAACATATGTATAGAGTGCAATTCGTGCCTTGCAACTTCCTTGGCAGAAAAAAGATTCCCAAGGAACATCTAATGTGATTAGGATAAAAATATAAATAAATAAATAAATAAATAATATATATATATATATATATATATATATATATATATATATATATATATATATATAAATGAAAAATTGATGAAAATGAATGAAATAAAATAGCCAAAAAATATGCAATAGATGAATAGTCTAAACCAATATGACTCTAGGTATATAGAAAAATCCACCAATATTTTTGCCTTAATAGTTCATTCACAAATGTCTATAGCAAAAAAGTTCTGTGCAATTAGTGTTCAAAACGTGCTGATCCATGCATCCATGCGATCCGTGCCTTTCGGGGTGCCCCCCACCGTTTCCCCTAGCCTCTCACCTCTAAAAATGGCCCCTACAGGCCAAGTAGCGCTGTATGTATGTATGCTGCCATTAATTCCAGACAATCGATCGATCCCCTGTATATGGGTTTCTCAGTGACTGTAATGTTCCGATCTCAAAGGGCAACAAACTCCAAGGAAAAAGGGATAAGGGGCTCCAATGTGTAGTAAGTCAGTTAGAAATTGTATTAAGTAAATATCAACTTACATTTAAAATTGCAGCAGCAAGTGAAAAAGATACTGAGAGCTTCCAGTCTCAGCCACGACCGGAAGCACAATAGTGACACCTGGCTCCTTCCCTGACGTGTTGCGTCACTGATCACGTGACTTTCTCAAAGGGTCAAGGAGTCAGGTGTCTGAATGTCACTTTATATGATCCTCTAGCGCGGTCACAGCAGTGGCGCCGTCTCCGTGACTAATTGCTTAATTGGGCTCCACATTCCATTTTAATTAAAATGATTAAATAATAGTGCAGGGGTTTAAGTTTTGATAATTAACATTTGGAAGTAATAGCTTTGATTATTGACATTAAAAAATATTCCATAGGATATAATATAAAGCATTTAGACTCCATCTAGTGGTCGTATCTTGTAAATGCTTCACTAATAAATTCTCACTTAGAGCTCCATAGTGACATCATGTGGACAACATTATGAATAACAGCCCACTAAGATAACAAACAATCTCACAAGTGCCATCTAATGGACACTTATGAGAATGACATAGGTTTGAAATAAAATAATAATAGACTCCACATTAGGTAGACAATGACAATGAATAGATAACATCCATGATACATTAGACCTTAAAAATAAAATAAAAATATATCTTGAGGACCCAACAACGACTTAATATAAATAGAATAAGTATATAGTATAATAAAATTATTCTAAAAAATATTAAAATAATTATATATATAAAATTCCATTCATAAAATATATAAAAAAGGTAACCTAATAATTTGATATAAAACAGTTAAGATCAAATTCAACGTTATGTCCCCACGGTGTTAAAGTACGTAACTCATAAATCCAGCGAGACTCAGCCTGACTGATCTTGATTATTTTGTTGCCCCCCCCCCCTCCAAGGTGGCTTATATTTTTTCTTTATGTTGGCAGCTTCCCATTATATATATTATTTTATCCTATAGTTAGGTTGTGCACACTGGTTACCCCGGTTTTTTACAATTAAAATTAAAATAGTTTTTCTTACAAATTGATTACAAACAAAACAAACCAGACCAGATATTGTTAAAAGGCTTTGCAAAGTAGAGATAGCCTTGATACTAATAAACCACACAACCCGTACACCAAGGAGAGTAATCCTGAATAATCACAACAATGTCCTTGCTGGAACAACAGTAAATATTCTATCAGGCTTGGTGTGAGCTGATCATACTGTGCAATAGCTCGGTTCTGCATGTTACATGTATATACACGCTTCTTCAGGAGCTTAGGCATACTTTAGTGCAAACATCACATAGGAGTTGGCAACAAGGTGTATAACAATATAAATGAGTATCCAGGATACGGTGGATGTGGCAGATCCTTGTCATTAAATATACAATGGGTCCATATGGTTTGGGAGCAAATGTTTAACCCTCAAACAAATCTAAAGAGAGATATATTCCTCAAAAGCTGCAGCAAAGGAGTAGCAGTATATCGTGGTCGAAGGTGTAGGACTGCCCAATGAAATGCGCCGCTCCTGAGATCATGCAGACATGGTGATGATATGGATCTCAGGAGCTGACTGGTGACAGTATGTAAGAAAAAAAAAAAAAAACTTTTTTTAATTCTTTTTTCTTATTTTTTTTTTAACATACTGTGACCAAGGAAATACAGTGTTACCATAGTAACACTGTACTACTCTGGGGAAGGGATCAGGATTGTGATTGCTTATACCAGTGAATTTTAATGGTATAAGCAACCATTTCTACTGAATAAAACTGATTTATTCAGTGTTTATTCTTGTGATTAGCTGTGATTGGCCACAACTAATCACATTGTACAGATTTGCTGTGATTGACCCTGTCTGTACCATGTGATCACTGTGACCAATCAGAGCTAGCAACACAATTGTACACAATGAATGGCATGTATCAAAGCCATTCATTGTTTAGAATTGTCATGTGATCTGTGATTGGTCACAGTGATCACATGGTGTCGGCAGCATGGGTTGGATTCAGCTGAAGACAGATCGTGCTGCTGTGTGGCCCCACAGCCGAGCGTGAGGCTTGTTCCCTGTGCATGTCACATGTCAGAAGGATGAATGTCCCTCCCAGCCATCATTTGACAATAGGATGGGCGGGAAGTGGTTAAACAGAAAATATTGGGGCGGGTGAAGATGCTATGCTGGTGTGCGTGTGTTATTTTGAAAGTCAGAAAGATGTCAATTCCCAGAACAGGTTTCCAGCATGGCCTTGACCTCTTCAGAATAGACAAACATGTTCCAATATGTAGAAAAAATTTGAGAAATTACTGCGCTAAACCCAAATATGACAAAAAGCTGCTAACATTGAAACAAACAAAGTCCAAACAAAATGTGAAAAACCAAAGTGTAGCGCTAAATATAATAATAGAACAGCAATAAATTGAAATAATAAATGTGTGAAAACATATAAACATGTGTTATAAACATGCAAAGTGAAAGTCCAATGTTCACATATGTGAACAAGAAAATGTAAGAGTTCAAATAGACATGAAAGAAACTACTGAAAACACATGTCCGTCTGATGCATGACTTGTGAATCCTCAAATAAATTTTGATGGTGATGCAAACAGTATATGACTAGCAGTGAAGCTGTTGAAACAAGGAAATTCTCTGTCAAAGGAGTATGGATGGGTACTCTTACCAGATAAGGTGGACCCACTTACCAGCGGTAGTGGGTCAATCAGGCTTGTATAGGCCAAATGCCTAAGGGTTAAGAGTTGGCAGGAAGCAGGTCACTCCAAACGGGGTAGTTCCATTCCTCGACAGTAGTGGTCCGACTTTGCTTCCTGGATTTAAATGGCTCTCAAAAAAAGCGTGGAACTTCCACCCAAAAGGGGGAGCCGTCTGGCGGTTGATAGTGTGTACAGAATAGGCTCAATCGGACGGGGGTAGAGATAAGAAAAAATGGAGCGGCTCCATATGGTGAAGGTCAAAAACTGAGTTTTTTTTCAAGAACGGAGATGTTTTTATTTAAAAAGTCTGACTTTGCTTGCTCCCCACATTGCTTTTTATTATATTATAACTCGTGATCACCAGTATTTTTATATTCATCTACCATGATGTATTGTACTTTTTAAATAAAAACCTCTCTGTTTTTGACCTGCACCATATGGAGCCTCTCCATTTTTTCTTATCTCTACCCCGGTCCGATTGAGCCTATCCTGTACACACCATCAACCTCCAGACGGCTCCACCTTTTGGGTGGAAGTTCCACGCTTTTTTTGAGAGCCTTTTGAATCCAGGAACTCTGGCTGGACCACTACTGTCGAGGAATGGAACTACCCCGTTTGGAGTGACCTGCTTCCTGCCAACACTTAACCCCTAGGCATTCGGCCTATACAAGCCTGTTTGACCCACTACTGCTGGTATGTGGGTCCACCTTATCCGGTAAGAGTACCCATCCATTCTCTTTTGGCAGAGGATTTCCTGTTTCAACAGCTTCACTGCTAGTCATATACTGTTTGCATCACCATCAAAATTCATTTGAGGAGTCACAAGTCATTTTCTGCGATACGGCACTGCGTCGCTTTAACTGACAATTGCGCGGTCGTGCGATATTGTACCCAAACAAAACTGACGTCCTTTTTTTCCCACAAATAGACGGACATGTGTTTTCAGTAGTTTCTTTCATTTTTATTTGAACTCTCACATTTTCTTGTTCACATATGTGAACATTGAATTTCACTTTGCATGTTTATATGTTTTCACACATTTATTATTTCAGTTTATTGCTGTCCTATTATTATATTTAGCGCTACATTTTGGTTTTTCACATGTTCCAATGTGGCCATGTCTTTGTGTATTGTTTTAGCCTATTTTGAGTGGTAAGTATTTAATCCTCTAGCACGTTGATGCTCTCGACTTTGTTGAGCTACATCGAGATGGAAGGAGGGTTTGGATCCTTCCAACATAAAGTAATATAGGCTTCGGCGGCATTAAGCATGTGACGGAGGACTGATTTCTTATAGGTCTTGACAGGGATTTGTGAGCAATGAAACAGGAAGAAGACAGGATCATCCTTTCTTGGGCTTTCCATACCTCCCTAGACTCACTCTTCTTCATACATAATGGGATGCCATGAAAGTTCATGCGCATGTAAAGTCAGGCGTCCCAATACTTTTGGTAATATAGTGTATGTCTGCTATACTATACATGCTCTAACAGTTACTTCTTATATGTTGTTTTTTTTTTTTCCTTTCTGTGAGACTCAGAAAAGAGTGGGACCATTTTGGCCATCGGTTGCTAAGTGCCTAAATGTCTATTTTAATTTTAAAGACATGTACAAATTTTAAAATACTAAACTACAATAATAAATAGTTTATGTTAACTACATATTTTAAATATATTTGAATACTGTTGGGGAATAATCTTTTCCCCTTAGATATTTCAATCATTTCAGATTTTTTACACATATTCTTCTGGAAATATTTGCACTTATTTGCACATGAGGATTTCTATGCACATCAATTTACATGCGATATTATAATTTTTACATTTTATGTATTAGATTTGAAGTATTCACTGGCGCATGAAGTTTTATGCATACCAGGCATATTAATTTTCATGCAACTTTTTTGCGACTTTTATGCGATTTTACCCTTATTCCATGCGATTTATATTTTTTTGTATTTTATTCTTTTATTAATTTTACAAGGTAGCGCCACATACCTTTTATATCAACCTATATGTCAACATCCTTCACCAAGAACTTCGACAAGAGAAATTACAATAGTAGCATTGCACAGTATAATAGACAAAATTGGTATAACTTATTAACAAATAATATACCCGAGGATCTCTCAGTTTTTTGGAGGGACCGTGCATCCTACTACACAATGTGAATGCCACGGACCCTTGAAGAGGTTATGTACAGGTGGGCTGTATAGTTTTAGCAAAAGAAAAGAAACATATTACTCGTCTATTGTAGGCAGGCCACTATATACTGAACAGTGAAAAGGGTATAAAGTATAAGGAAAAACAAAAACAAATACAACTATACCAGAACATGAGAATTGTTCAGTAACCGATTGTTCATAAGGCTTCCATTAACCACTTCAGCCCGGAAGATTTGGCTGCTCAATGACCCGGCCATTTTTTGCGACATGGCACTGCGTCGCTTTAACTGACAATTGCGCGGTTGTGCGATATTGTACCCAAACAAAATTGACGTCCTTTTTTTACCACAAATAGAGCTTCCTCTTGGAGGTATTTGATCGCCTCATCGTTTTTTATTTTTTGCACTATAAACAAAAAAAGAGCGACAATTTTGAAAAAAAACTCAATATTTTGTACTTTTTGCTATAATAAATATCCCCGTTCTTTTTTTTAAAAAAGCTAATTTTTTTCTCAGTATTCTTCTAAATATTTTTGGTAATAAAAATTGAAATAAGCGTATATTGATGGTTTTTGCAAAAGGTATAGCGTCTACAAAATAGGGGATAGACTTATGGCATTTTTATTATTATTATTTTTTTTTACTAGTAATGGCGGTGATCTGCAATTTTTATTGAGACTGCGACATTATGGCGGACACATCGGACACTTTTGACACATTTTTGGGACGATTGACAATTATACAGGGATCAGTGCTATAAAAATGCACTGATTACTGTATAAATTTCACTGGCAGAGAAGGGGTTAACACTAGGGGGCGATCAAAGGGTTAACTGTGTTCCCTAGTGTTCTAACTGTAGGGGGAGGGGACTGACTATAGGAGATGACAGATCGTGGTTCCTAGCTATTAGGAATTCACAATCTGCATCTCCTCTCCTCAAAGAACAGGGATTGTATGCTTACACACGTCCCTGTTCTGCCTCTCGTTCCTGTGATTGTGCGTGGCCGGTGGTCATCACGACCACCGTTCACAAGCATCGGCATCTGCTATCCCGCTTACAGGAGCCAATGTACAGCTACGACGGTTTGCGGGATCATGCCGACCTGCCACAGTATAATGACGGTGGCTGGTCGGCAAGTGGTTAACCGCTTCCCGACTGCCTCATGTAGATATACGTCTACAGAATGGCACGGGCAGGCAAAAGCGCTTACCTGTACGTCCCCTTTAAATGCCTGCCCGTGGGTCGCGCGCGCGCGCCAGTGGCACGCTCGCGACCTGGTCGGGAGCTCCGTGACCCCGGCCGCGGGACCAGCCGACCCGATCGCCGCTGGTGTCCCGCGATCGGGTTACGGAGCTGAAGAACGGGGAGAGGTATGTGTAAACAAACCTCTCCCCGCGTTTCCTACTCTGCCTGTCATTGATTGGCTGTTCCCGGTCATCGGGAAAGCCGATCAATGACGTCAGATGTCAGCCCCGCCCCCTAATGTAAAAAAACACACACACGTCACAGCCCATAACCCCTCCCCTCCCCCTAGTGGTCAACTCTTTCACTACAACTGTCATTTATACAGGAATCAATGCATTTAAATAGCATTGATTGCTGTATAAATGACAATGGTCCCAAAAATGTGTCAAAAATGTCCGATGTGTCCGCCATAATGTCGCAGTCACAAAAAAAATCGCTGATTACCGCCATTACTAGTAAAAAAAAAATATTAATAAAAATGCTATAAAACTATCTTGTAAACGCTATAACTTTTTTTGCGCAAACCAATCAATAATCGCTAATTGCGATTTTTTTTTACCAAAAATATGTAGAAGAATACGCATAGGCCTAAACTGAGAAAAAAAAAGTTTTTTTATATATTTTTTGGGGATATTTCTTATAGCAAAAAGCAAAAAATGTTGAATTTTTTTCAAAATTGTCGCTCTATTTTTGTTTATAGCGCAAAAAATAAAAACCTCAGGGGCGATCAAATACCACCAAAAGAAAGCTCTATTTGTGGGGAAAAAAGGACGCCAATTTTGTTTGGGAGCCACGTCGCACGACCGCGCAATTGTCAGTTAAATCGACGCAGTGCCGAATCGCAAAAAGGGGCCTGATCCTTTGGCTGCCAATTGGTCCGGGGCTGAAGTGGTTAATAAGGTTAAGCAACATACTGGAATCTTGGGGACCAAGGTGACCATTGTGCAGTAAAGGCATTTCAATTATTAGATTGGATTGCAAAGTGTCCTTCATAAGAATGTGGTATTTTAACCCTTTGTATAACTTCATCAGTGCTAGGGGCTAATGTTGGTTTCCATTTTGCTGTAATTGTTAAATGGGCAGCAATGAGAATATGGATTATTTTGCTCCTGAGCTGGGTTTGTACTTTTTTTGTAGAGGGGTTAAGAAGAGCTAGATGGGGATTGGGTTTATTAATAAAGCCAGTTATGGAGGAAATTAGTTTAAAGGCTGCGTACCAAAAGCTGCGTATGTTTTACATTCCCATAGTATGTGAATAATGCTGCCCTTTGCACCACAATGTCTCCAACAAGAGTTGGGTTCCGAAGGGAAGATTAAAGATAGTCTTACTGGGATAAGATATGATCTGTGAAGAATTTGTAGCATTGGGTCCCAATGATTAGTACAATGGAAGTACCGGTAGCAAGTTTGAATCGCTTCCTGCCATTCTTTATGCAAGTGCGTTCAACCTAGTTCCTTTTCCCAGTTAGTCATATTGGAAGTTTTGACAATTATGTTTGTAGTGCCGGCTCCTGAAGAGCACGCGCTATGTGTTTTTTTTCTATTTAAAATTCCTAAAACCGCAGTTTGGTTTTGGGCTTAATTATACCAAATTATGGTTTCAGTACCAGTCTAGCTGGATTGCACTGGGTTCTGCTTGGCCACAGGTTTCGCTGTCACTTCTGGCAAGTGTGAGAACGCATTTTGGCTAGGCGCATTGAGTGCCACTCTTTCTCGGGAACCAGCCCAGTGGGAGTGTCGTCTTGCTGTGTATTCTGGGAGAGGGTACTTAAGGTACGGACATCACCTGCTTCTGGGTTCCTGTTCAGAAGATCTTTCTGTCTGTTTGGTCCTGGTCCTTCTGACCAGCCCCCATGGCTCTCATGGCCTGGGGTGAGGGTCCATCCAATTCCAAGTCTCGGGGCTGGCTAGCCCGAGGCAAAGTAACTGGAAGGAGTATTCAAAGGTGGTCCGGTGCCGTCTCATCTGTGGAGAGGCCCAGCAAGTGAGGAAGCAACCAGGGGAGGACCATTCAGGAGAAGGTCACACGTAAGGCTGGCTTCTCAGAAAGAGGCTGGAGGTTTAGTTGAAAGACACCAAGTGAATCTACACTCGTACGGTATCGCCGGACCGGCTGCAAGATACTGGTAGGGCTCTCTAAATTTGTCTACATCCTTCAGTTACAACAAGTCTGTGGCAGAGACTTTATTCACAAGTGTTCTACAAGTCTGTGGCAGAAACTTTGCTCTATTTAAACACTCTATCGGTTGCTAGGCCTAGTGCGAGGAGGTCTATCCGGTAGCCATGAGAATCCAGTTGTGAGTGACTATTCTCTGGATTCCTATCGTGAGAGACTTTCTCTTTTGAGCAGTTCCAAGAGTACCTGAACTTTCTACCTAAACCCTCTATCCTTCACTGAGAGACTGTGTTTGTCTACCTTTTTTTGCAAATAAAAATCCCAAAGCGGATTCAGTGTCAGTTTCTACAATTCCTTGGGCCATGTACCTCGGAAACCCCTAGACGCACACGAGGACAAGAAGGTAACGGTAAGCCCAAATCAAACCAGCAGCTCCTTCGGGGGTTAGTGCTACATGTTTATTTTGAAGGAAGGCATAAAACCAAGAAAACCCTTTAGGCTTGTCGTAGTTGGTCATGAGGTATAGCCATAAGTCTTTGTGTATTTCATAATATGTGACTGAATGGATAGCATGAAAGTGCTGTGGTTGGATCAGGGTATACGAATGAGGTACCGGCTGTTTAGAGAGCAATTCTTTATATGGCAGTATGTTATCCTGCAAGGCTGCAACCCTGGGTGAATCCTAAGGTTTGAGATTAAGTATTCATAGATTTGGAGGTGTGTTACTTCTTGACGTATTTTAGTTGTTGGGTCAATTTGAGTATGTAATTTACCCAATGCCGATAGGGTCGCTGCTATGGAAGGGATATTTGGGCAATTTAGTGGTATATCCGTTAACTTAGCTAAAAGTAGGGAGGGTAAATCTATGTTGTTTAAAATTGACGTTTCAATTTGCACCCAAAGTTTAGCAGATTCTGGTTCAAACCATGCTTTCATTTGGTCCAATATTGCTGCCTGATAATAGTTATGGATGACTGGGAAGCCAGCTCCCCCTGTATGTCTATGTCTTTGGATTATGGAGTATGGTATTTTAGCCAATCTACCTTTCCATATGAATTGTCTGAAAAGCTTACCTGTCAGGTTAAAAAAGGACTCTGGTAAACATATGGGGATAGTTCTGAAATAATAAATTAGCTTGGGCAGGAGAAGCATCTTTAGGGCTGCTATTCTGCCCAACCAGGAGAGTTCATATGAGGAAATCTGGTTTAAGTCACTTTTTAATAGAGTTGGGAAGTTAGCTTTGTTTGTGGATGAAGTTGGGGATGCTAATTTGATTCCTAGATACGGGGGTAGTTTTAGACATCCATTGGAAGGGGAATCGTTCTTTTAGTAGGGATCCTTCACCAAGGTTTCATGCAAATAGCAATTCTTGAAGCGTTTGTTAACCCACAACAAAAAAAAATGGATCCTGCTCCTTTAAAGCAAGTTATATGACACAGTGCTTGTCCTGTGTCATTTGGCCCTCTGTAACACCTAAAAAACCTGGCTGATCCTGACAGTTTCTCCCCACCCCTCTGTAAACTGACCACGGTGTATCATGGCTGCTGAGACTGAACACCGTGGTCAGTTTATGTGCCTCCCTCATCAGCAGCCTGCTATCTGCTCTCCTCTCTGCTCCTGTGTCCTCCTCCCCTCTCTGTCTGTGTGTGAGCCGCCCCTCCCCTCTTGCTGTTCTCATAACACTAACCTGTATACATCATCAGCACTGCCTCCTATTGCAGTGTCCCCCTCTGTTAATGATTTATAACTATAAATGCTGTAAATACCTAATTTAAGAGCCGAGATTGTAATCACATGACCAGCCAGCTCTCTCCTCCTCCCCCCTCCTCCCCTCCATACTAAAATCAGCAGGGTAATCTCAGCCCATCCCGTTTCATCTCTCAGAGGAGGAAAGGAGAAAGCTGGCCAGTCATGTGATCGCAATCTCGGCAGTGAAATTAGGTATTTGCAGCATTTATTTTTATAAATCACACACAGAGGGGGATACTACAATAGGAGGCAGTGCTGATGGTGTATACAGGTTAGAGTGGCTTAACAACCACTTTAAGGGCTAGTCTACATGACACACAGAAAGCATGGAATAAACTATGTCAAGATATAATAAGATAATAAAGCCAATACAAAAACATATACAGCCTGACGTATGAAGCTGTTAAGACTTTGAATGTGCGGGGCTTTTTTTGGACAGATTTCCACCCATTTCCACCCATTTCCTTCCATAGTGAAAACCTTGGATAGGAAGTAGGGGAAATTTTCATGAACAGTTCGTAGATCGGAACTTGACAGGGTTTCTACCTATTCCTTACTTAAAAACATCCAAGCAGATATACACTTTAAGTGTATTTAAAAAGAAAACTGGAGTGTGGAAGGGGTAGAACCCTACTCCGATTTCTGTTGCTGCCTGTGTCTCTGTTAGGGAGAATTACAATGATGACCAATATCACTGAAATTATAAAGTGATGGAAAATCCAAAATGTTGAGTTGTCACCAGAACAGGAATAACAGGTAAATCTAATGATCCAATCTTCAAACTAAAGGGAAATGTTCTCATTTTGGAGAGTTTGCCTCTCACGTCCTGCTGTATCTACAGGATGGAAAGTGGAGGTAAATTTCCTTAATGGGACACATGGAAAAAAACTGTTCTAACTATTTCTTGCGCTATTCATAATGAAAAAACAATTAGAATAAGATAATGTATGCATTTACATGGAACGCCTGACATGAGGATCACAAATTCTCATTTCCTGCTGCAGTGGCGGTGTTATCATCAGGACAGGAAATAGGAGAATATGATCCCAGCACTCCACAAAAACAGCAGGGATCTAACATTTGTATATACAACTGGAAGAGAAACGACATTCATTATTTATTTTGCAGTATGCCATATTTTGGTAATTAATCTCTTCAATTCTCTAGTTTCACCCAGAGCTCAGGGATCAGTTACAGTTTTCTTCTGAATGTAGCTCAGTACATAGGTTATTGGAAAATAGAACCCTTCTCTGAGTTTCCTGTTGTAGAATATAATGATACCAGAATGCAGGCATGGATAGAGAATACTGACCATTACCATCAAAAGTCTTTATGGGCTTCCTCTTTCTAGCACACCTGATAGAATAATATTAATAGAAATAATAAAGATATGAAGCAGAAAGAAAGCGGACATACTTTTTATGGCATTGTAATGGGTCTTCATGTCTGGATTTCTAAAACCTGACCCAGTACTGCTCATATCGCACACCCAGCAGCCTCACAGGTTATCAAAGAACATACCGTATATACTCAAGTATAAGCCGACCCGAATATAAGCCGAGGCACATAATTTTACCACAAACGACTGGGAAAACGTATTGACTCGAGTATAAGCCTAGGGTGAGAAATGCCCAGCTACTGTAAGTGGAAAAGAGGGTCAACAATGCCCATTTGCAGCCTCACTGTGCCCATTTGCAGCCATAGGTCCCCCAAACTTCAAACTTGGTAGTTAAGGGTTCCTAAATCTGCTGCCAAAAATTGGGGTCTCTGGACCCAAAGGGTCCCGAAATGACATTGCTGCAGATGGACACAGTTGACCGACTTTGGGGCCCTGTATCTCGGGGTCACTTGGTGCTAGGAATCGCATCTTTGGATATGTTGTAGTGCTAGTTCCACTGGGTTTGAATACCAATTTGGGGTTCCTAGCACCAAGTGTCCCTGAGATATGGGGCCCCAAAGTCGGGTCAGAAAATGTCAAGCACTTTTCTGCAGCAGAGAATGACATTTTCCGAACTGACTTTGGGGCCCCGTATCTCGGGGTCACTTAGTGCTACGGGGCCCCAAAGTCGGGTCGGAATTTTTTTTTTTGCTGCAGAAAAGTGCTTGACTCGAGTATAAGCCGAGGGGGGCACTTTCGGCACAAAAAAATGTGCTGAAAAACTTGGCTTATACTCGAGTATATACGGTAGTTCATTTGGGCCAGCTTGTCATGTAAAATGTGTGGAAATATGCAGTTCTTCTTTAGTGGTCACATGGCCACAAAGAAAAAAAGTTAACACTGGTATATTTTTGCCAATTATTATTTATTAAACAGAAAAGAGTGGGACCGTTTGGGCCATTGGTTGTATATTGCTTAAATGTCTACTTTGTTTGACATGTACAATAATTTAAAGCACTCTATACACTCTATATTTTAACATAATAATTAACATAATAAACTACAATAACAAATAGTTTATTTTACCAGTACATTTTAAAAGAACCTACATATAAACATGCTTCATCAAGATTTCATGCACATGGGAATCCCTATAGCTAGTCTAAATGACACACAGAAAGCATGGAATCAAATATGTCAAGATTTAATAAGATAATAAAGTCAATACAAAAACATATACAGCCTGAAGTATGAAATGTTAAGACTTTGAACGTTCAGGGCTTTTTGGACAGATTTCCACTCTTCACGCCATTGAAAACCTTGGAAAGGAAATATGGAAAATGTAATGAACAGTTCATAGACCGGAACCTAACAGGGGTTCTAACTCTTCTATACTCTATCCAAAAACAAGCAGATGTACACTATAAGTGTATATAATATAAAAACTTTTTTGGATGGAGTCTGGAAGAGGTAATAAAAGGTAAATCTAATGATCCAATCTTCAGACTAAATGGATTTTTTTCTTATTTCGGAGAGTTTGCCTCTCACTTTCTGCTGTATCTAGAGGATGGAAAGTGAAGGTAAATTTCCCCAATGGGAGACATGGAAAAAACCCTAACAGCAGTTCTAATTAGACATGTGCAATTAGTTTAGTTATGAATTAGTTATTCGTCAAAATTCGTTATATTCGTTAATTCGTAAACATACGAATGAACGAACGTTTTACAAAAAATTTGAACGAACAACAAATTATCGAAAGGAACGAATATGGAAAACAACGAAAAAAGGAAATAATTTAAATTAGAAACAGCGAAAATACGAAAGAATGAAAATCTGAAAAAACAAAAACATAGAAACAACGAAAATACCGAACAAAGATTCAAAATAACGAAAATCAAAATGAACGAAAAATCGAAATTACTAATATTCGGAAAATGGAAATCAAAACAACGAAAATACAAAATAAAGAAAATTCTGCTGAACAAATTTGTAAGTTCTGAAATATTTCTGGACGTTAGCCAATAAGCTTGTCCCTTCCCCTGAAGAGGTTGTCCCTTCCCCCAATGAGCTTGTTTCTTATTCCCTTGTGTGTTTTTCTGTGTTACACTGCTGTGTATTCCATCCAAAGTCCAGATAGGTTGTGGTTGGCTCGGTGGCACTGTTTTGGTGGATTTGTGAGTTAAGTTGTGACTTGAGAGAAATTCTTTGTTTCTTAAACATATAATAGCATAGACATTACGTAAAATGATGAATTATGCTCCGATTATGAATCTATGAAAACAATGTTACGAAAGTACGAATAAATGAGGCAGTCAATTTCATGAAAGTACAAATGTAATTAAATCTACGAAAGTATGATTTTCTAATTAGACTCACGAAAAATACGAATAATTTCAAATCAACGAAAATATAGCTCTTACGAAAATATGAACGCATCAGAATATGAAATATAACGAAAATACGAATTTTGAATCAACGAAAATTAGACTAACGGAAATACGAATCATTTTAAATCAACGTAAGAACCTTAGGATGATCCCCAGCAGAGTTGGAAAAAAACTCTCACGAAAATACCTCTCACGAAAATACGAACGAGTCCAGTGTCCCCTCATCATATATACCTCTCATCACATAAGAAGCCCTACACTTCCCAGCACAGTTACTGACCATTGCCATCAATAGTATATAAGGGCTTCCACTGTGTATATATGTATAGTTTACTTTCTCATGTTTTGAAAAACATCAGTGTACCCCCTATACATCAGGGTCTCCCCAACACAGAGTGCCCATTTCCCATCAGACCCCTGCCTTACTGCAGCAGAGGAGGATAGGAGGCAAAGCAGGTCTGAACAGAGCTGCACTCCATCCTCTCCTGAATTCTGGGAGTGGCCCTTGCCTTACCCTCGATCAGCTGCATGTGTTGCCATGGTGTGGGTGGGACACCATGCATCCTGGCCCTAGATCTTCATTTATTGTTATGGTACTAGTGGCTGGATCACACCATGGCAGTGCTTGATGCTGATCCAGAAAAACTGTGTCATATGTTTGCTTCACCCTAGGGCAGTGATGGCAAACCTTGGCACCCCAGATGTTTTGGAACTACGATTCCCATGATGCTCCACTACACTGCAGAGTGCATGAGCATCATGGGAAATGTAGTTCCAAAACATCTAGAGTGCTAAGGTTCGCCATCACTGCCCTAGGGGAACCCAAACAGTGCCCCAGTTAAGAAATACTGGTCTAGAGATACAGTACACTTCAACTGAAGGCAACATGTTCACATTTGAATTTCTATGATTTTGCAGTATGTCATTTTTTGTTACACTACTGCTTTATTTCTTTCTTCTTTTTTTTTACCCAGAGCTCAAGGATCTGTCACTGCTTTCTTCTGAACAAATAGTGTCCCGGCTAAGAAATGCTGGGCTAGAGATAGAGTATATTTCAAGTGAAATTACATGAAACCCATGGCATGGGGATCACAAATTGTCATGAAAGATTAGCGATATCTAAGGGTAAAAACAAAGAAAACTAAGGCTAGCGGTGGGACTTTAAATGAGGCAGTATGAAAATAACATACACCTCCATCCCTGACGTATTGAGAAAGGAGGACTAACTAATGGGACTTTATATGAAGCACATAACTTTATTAAATGAGCCAAATCATTATCCACATTATTTATTGTTTCCAAAGTAATACATACATAAAAAGGTAATAATAAAAATACATTAATATCATACCAATGAATCTCAATTAATAGAGCTAGACATTTCATAATAATACATGATTAGTTCAGCATAGACAATATGTATATGTCATCAGCCTGTATACATTGATTAATAACGTCTAAACAATGCATGGTAATACATCGTTAATTCAATATAATAGGTATGATACCAGACCTTAAGTATATAGACCAGGATTGTAACAATAATGTATGGGTATAAAAAAACAGTGGTGGATTGGCTCATTATAATAAAATATAATATAATACAAGTTTTCAACAATAGTACTGTGACAACGCATCATAGGAAATCTCTACGCGTTTCGTGGTTAAAATACCACTCATCAGGAGCAGATGCAGAGTTTAGGGGTATCTATAATAATTTTTATTGTATCTTTATGTCCAGCGCAGTTTTTAGTTTTATATATGTATCTATAATGAAATAAAATATCCAGATAAGCATAATAGTAACATTATATACAAGCATGTAAGGGAGGGAAGGGGCATAGAGTGTCTCAAATGTTCTCACCTAGCTGTAGTATATGGGTACAATTGTTGATGGTATCAAAGGTCAAGGACATTATAGGGTACATTTTTCACATTTGAATTTCTACGATTTTGCAGTACGTAATTTTACGGCATATTATTGTTTTATTTCTCTATTTTTCATACCCAGAGCTCAGGGATCAGTCACTGCCTTCTCCTGAAAAAAGCTCAGTACATAGGTTATTGGGACTAAAAATCCTTCTCGGAGTTTCCTGTTGTAGAAGATGATGACTCCAGAATGCAGGCATGGATAGAGCGAAATAACTATTGCCATCAAAGGTCTAATTGGGCTTCCAATTTCCAGAACACCAGAGACATCAATATTAACAAATAGAATAAACAAGATATGAAGCACAAAGAAGGTGGTCATGCTTTTTATGGCGTTGTAATGGGTCTTCATGTCTGGATTTCTAAAATTTGTCCCAACACCGCTCATGTTTCTGATGTGCCTCCAAAGAGATGGAACAGTCAGGAAGAATGCAATGCTGAATATAACAAGAGGTGGTGTGGAGCCTATCGAATATGTAGAGTATCTTCCAATGGGTCTCTTTGTCATGTTTTGAAAAAAATCAGTGGGAACAGCTTGATATTGGGAAAAAAACAATTGCCAAGCATAAGGCAGAATAAATACGAAAGAAAAAAACACACACAGTCCAAGACACCATGTCACTAACTTTGACATCTTAGTCTTGAGATAGAGGAACACAACATGCTTGTAGCTGGTAATCTTCATACAGTAATACACACAGAGCAGACTGGCCAACCAGATGGAGATGTAGTTCAGGAACGTGCCGATCAGGTTAAATAATTTGTTGAAGGAACCTAAATGGACTTCCGGAAACAAACAGCGAATGGTTTGATGTGTGAGAATCAGACACTGGAGCATCCACCTGGACAGGCACAGACTGGTGACAATTGTATCCCCAGTGGGAAGGCATTTATTCCTCATCCAGGTCTTGCCATTCATTAGCACAATGAATTTGTTGAGTGTCATCCCAAGAATCATAATAAAAAACCATACATAAAGAAAAATAAGCTGAAAAAGAGACTGCATTGTTAAAAAGTGGTTTTGTATCTCACTCCAGAGAAAATAGGCAAAGCTGTGACTGTCAGATGAGAAATATAAATATATGTTAGACACATACTTTTCATTTGTTTAGCATGTTCCAAACGCTGGTGGTTTACAGGTCCTGGCATCCTTACGAAAACTAGTTTGATTAAAATTCAAATCAAAGAAAGCCTATGCTACGTTTTGCTTGACATTTTACATTATCGAGACTGCATGTATTTTTGGATTTGCATTACCATCTAGAATCACAGGGATATTTGTAATTGTACAGAAATCATCTTTCTGAGTCACTGGGAATATATATATACTATCCTATGTTTTTGTTTGTGTATACTGTCAGGGTTAATAAATTAGGCCCCATTCAGGTCAGGACTCTGAGCAGGCCAGTCAAGTTCCTCCACCACAACCTCACTCATTCATGTCTTTATAGACCTTACTTTGTGCATTAGTCCAAATCATTTGGTGGAGGGGGGATTATGGTGTGGGGTTATTTTTCAGGAGTTGGGCTTTGCCCCTTAGTTCCAGTGAAGGGAACTCTTAAGGCGTCAGCATGGGCATCCACAGGTAGGGGCAAGGGGGGTGACCCCCCCTGCAAGGATCCACCGCAGACTCTGCTGGGTGACTGCTGGCTGCTGCTATCTGATCGTCTGTCCCTCCCTCCCCTCCGATCATCCAATGTGATCACTCAGCTCCACCCTCCAGTCCCTGTGCAGAGTGCAGACTGTCCGCAGTGGCGTACCTTTGGGGGAGGCGTCTGCCCCGGGTGCCACACATTGGGGGGGTATCAGGCCAGCTATCAGAGCCGGTACAAGGCAATGGCGGGTGCAGGGGGGGATCTGTAGCTGTGCTTGCTCTCTGTGTTCGTGCATGTCGGCAGCTGCTGCCGACATGTGAGAGGGGGGCTGAGAGCGTACAGGTGTACTGGGGCTGACTGCGTACAGGTGTGAGGGGGCTGAGTGCGTACAGGTGTGAGGGGGCTGAGAGCATACAGGTGTGAGGGGGCTGAGAGCATACAGGTGTGAGGGGGCTGAGAGCGTACAGGTGTGAGGGGGCTGAGTGTGTACAGGTGTGAGGGGGCTGAGAGCATACAGGTGTGAGGGGGCTGAGAGCGTACAGGTGTGAGAGGGCTGAGTGTGTACAGGTGTGAGGGGGCTGAGAGCATACAGGTGTGAGGGGGCTGAGAGCGTACAGGTGTGAGAGGGCTGAGTGCGTACAGGCGTGAGGGGGGGCTTAGTGCGTAAACGTATGAGGGGGGACTGAGTGTGTAAAGGTGTGGGGGGCTGAGTACGTACAAGTGTGAGGGGGGCTGAGAATGTACAGGTGTGAGGGGGCTGAGTGCGTACAGGTGGGAGGGGGGCTGAGTGTGTACAGGTGTGAGGGGGACTGAGTGCTACAGGTGGGAGGGGGGCTGAGTGTGTACAGGTGGGAGGGGGGCTGAGTGAGTACAGGTGTGAGGGGGCTGAGTGAGTACAGGTGTGAAGGGGGCTGTGTGCATACAGGTGGGAGGGGGGCTGAGTCCGGATGAGAACAGATGATGTATATCTGCAGTCAGTGATGATGGAGGAAGCTCTCTATACACAGGGAGGAAGGTGGGCATATATATAGCTGTATATACCCGCCTTCCTTCCTGTATATACTAATACAATCGACCCCCTCTATATACATATACTGTACACCACCTGTACTCTACAGGCTGCATTTGATGGACACAGAGAGGCTGCAATTGATGGGCACAGTGAGGCTGCATATGATGGGCACATGCCTGTGCTTTATGTGATAATGACTAAGCCCCTCTCCTTTGTGACATTGTTGAAAAGGGGCGGGGCATGGGTGACCTTAAATTGATGCCCCCCCCTGAAAAAAGTTCTGTGGATGCCCATGAACAAGGGACCACGGTTCTTGCCTGTAAAGGCCAATTGCTTCATGTGGGCGCCCATGAACAAGGGGCCTTGGTTCTTGCCTGTAATGGGCAATTGCTTTTGTCTGACTGAGTAACTGTCAGATATTTACAGTGTTCAAGCTAGGTTCTGCAAGCAAGTGTGTGCTGGAGGAAGAAGAGGAGCTGTATATAGAGAGACTGTATATAGGAAGAATTGTCCCTGAAGTTATAGGGTGGAGAATCCCAGTTTACTTGTAGCTCCTGCGCTGCAATTGAATAGCTCAAAATCTGTTATTAAAGCTCAACCCTGGGCTTCCTCTCCTACCCCTAGTGCCCCGCGTCAGTATTGCCAACCTAACAGATTGAAATTTACTGACACAACACCCAAAATTTACTGGCACCGCCAAGTTTTTACTGGCATTTTCAAAAGTTACAAAATTACAGTTTTAAGTACAAGTTTCACTATTTAACCAGTTCAATACCGGGCCATAGTCATATGACGCCCACAAGGTGGATCTACCATCCTGGGTGGGCGTCATATGACGTCCTCGGATTCCCGGCCGCCTGGGGGGCACGCGCGCGCGCCGGCGGCATCGCTCGGGACCCGGTGCGAGTGCCCGGCGGCCGCGATGTCCGCCGGGCACCCGCGATTGCCCGTTAAAACAACGGGACCGGGCGGGACCGTGGAGCTGTGTGTGTAAACACACAGCTCCACGTCCTGTCAGCGGGGAGGAGACCGATCATGTGATCCCAGTACAGAGGATCACATGATCGGTCTCCTCCCCTTAAGTCCCCTCCCCCTACAGTTAGAATCACTCCTATTAGGGACACACATTAACCCCTCCAGCGCCCTCTAGTGTTAACCCCTTCCCTGACAGTCACATTTACACAGTAATCATTGCAATTTTATAGCAAAGATCGCTGTGTAAATGTGAATGGTTCCAAAAATGTGTCAAAAGTGTCCGAAGTGTCCGCCGCAATGTCGCAGTCACGAAAAAAAAAATCGCAAATCGCCGCCATTACTAGTAAAAAAAAAAAAATAAAATAAAAAATTCAATAAATCTATCCCCTATTTTGTAGACGCTATAACTTTTGCGCAAACCGATCAATATACGCTTATTGCGATTTTTTTTACCAAAAATATGTAGAAGAATACGTATCGGCCTAAACTGAGGAAAAAAATTGTTTTTTTTTTTAAAAAATGGGATATTTATTATAGCAAAAAGTAAAAAATATTGTGTTTTTTTTCAAAATTGTCGCTCTTCTTTTGTTTATAGCGCAAAAAATAAAAACCGCAGGGGCGATCAAATACCACCAAAAGAAAGCTCTATTTGTGGGAAAAAAAGGACGTCAATTTTGTTTGGGTGTAACGTCGCACGACTGCGCAATTGTTAGTTAAAGCGACGCAGTGCCGAATCGCAAAAAGTGCTCTGGTAAGGAAGGGTGTTTAAAAGCCCTGTATTGAAGTGGTTAAGCTACAAACAAGTACAATATGTAATTAGCAATGTGATTTAAAGTAGATAATAAGGCAAAAAACATATTTCTTATTTTATTTTCGATATAAGTAAGTAAGTAGCTCAGGGACAGAACTCAGGAGGGCAAGAAATTAGAATGGGGGCAGCACACACATGAAGTTGACTCTCACAGTGATACTGACAGCAGTGTGCAGCAGTACAGATCACCGATACGACACCTCCCCCCCTGAATCACAGTGACAGTCTCTCTCCAAGCCAGGTGGTCCCTCCAGTCCAAACAGCACTGATGGTCCCGCTCCTGGCCTGCCTTGCTCCCATCCCGCAGACCCACACATAAGGCTCTGGCCACTCTGCTTTTCTCCCTTACACCATGACATCACAGGACATGCTCAGGCACCACCTCCACCAGAGCACACAGTAGCAGGGACTTGTATGGTCTCGGCTGGCTCCGAGCGAGCATCACAGCCATATTTTTTACTGGCAACCTTTTCTTTTTACTGGCATTTACTGGCAGGAGAAAATTGCCTGTTTTTTACTGGCTGCCAGTAAAAATACTGACGGTTGGCAACACTGCCCCGCGCCCTTGATCACCCAACGTGTGATTGGTTATCTATTGCAAAGTGAATTTCGTCAACTTTCGCTAAGCTAGGATAAAATTCCTTTGCAAGTGAAAACTCCTTTGCACAGTGAACAGTCTGTGTTTAGTAAATCAACGTCAACTAGCACAGGGCGCCATGGTGACACTATCCATGTTTTTTGAGTTAATGACATTTGACAGCGTTGAACCCAGAAGACTAAGGACATCTAGTGGTGGAATGCATTTACTGCGAGGGACATCACCGGAGAAGTGAGTATTGCATTTCATTTTAAGTCTTTGCTAGGGGAATATTTAAAAAAAAATGTAGCGCTGACATACTTGTATATTGATGTGGTTATGTATATGTCAATGTTAAATCTGTGGACATTGCTATGGTTCAGTGTTTGGAGCCATCTAGTGACCAAATCTGGTAATGCACTGATATGGTTATTACAAGCACAAAAGTCTTTTACAGGAAGTACTGTTATGTTGATTCAGAAGGTTGACCTTGTTACCCAGGAGTCTGTGTGACCTACCCATGAACAGTGCATGCTGGGTAGGGTATAAAAAGGACTGCGGCGGCCATATTTGGCCTGACGGGGCCACGTTGCCTGCCTGTGCGGATCTGTGAGGAGGTTTCCGGGAGACAGCTACAGACAGTCACCCTGGATTGCAAACCTGCTTGTTTGCTAGGTGATTTGACAGAGCCTGAGAGCCGGTGATCAGATTGACGAGGCCCAGAGAAGCTTGTCGGAGTATCGGAGGCCCGGATCCAGTCAGCGGAGGGACACAGAGCATCTGCCCAGCTGATACAGAAGCAAGCTACAGTTGCCGGATCAAAGCCATCATCCAGAACTGCGATCCAGTTGGTGAGCGGGTTACGGCCCATCGTTTGTTAATTTGCTGCACACAGTTAGACTCATTTGCAGGCTCCACTGGAGTCAGTAGTTCCACAGAGGTGTCACAGAGCAGGCTTGGGGCCCACTTCATGTTAGCGCCAAACATTGTGTATAAGTTCTTGCAGTGATACCCGGAGCACCCTAAGTTAACTTTTCGCCTACCTTTTGGATTACAAATACCTGAGGAACCACTTTAAGCTAGCGAAGAAATAAGAAGTGGAGAAAGTACTTTTAGTGAGGCCTCACATATAACTTTTAAAGTAGCGGGAGCTCCCAGGTTTAGATACATAGATATATATATATATTTTTTTTTTTTCATATTGCATTTGTCTGTTTTTTATATATTGTACTGACATCCTGCGTTGGGATGACAGTGCAATCTCTGTAACCACCTGTTTTAATTTACCTGCAGTAAAAATATTTCTGGTTAAGTACCCAGTTGTGTGGCGTGCTGTTTTTCCCCACCAGGTGGAGCCAGTGGATCCTGAGGGTACAATACAGGTACTTTTCATTGTTTTATATTGTACTGTATTACATTGCACCACAGCTGTGCCAAGGAGATTGAGTCAAGTTAGTGGGGTTTCTTGGTAGAGTGCAGGCCCAATTCAAACCAGCAGCTCCTTCGGGAGTCAGCGCTACAAAAAAATACATTGAGTTAGGCTTCAATATTTTTTAACTGCTTGAGGATCTTATGAGTGTTTTGTGCTGTTCACATTCAGAATGTAACTTGCTTTGGTCTCTTTAGCACTGCATGGAATAAACAGAGTGAAATCTTTATCATTGGAGTCTGTAAGCACAAAGACTCTGGGTCTGTGTGTTTACAGAGTGTTTTTGGCACCCATAAACTGGGCCACTAATGCATATGTGCAGTTATCATGTTTGACTTTAGCATGTCTGGAGGATCCATCTACTGCCCATGTGCAGTTATTATATCTGGCAGCTCCCTCTAGTGCATTTGCACGATCATTGGTATTTATTGATTAAAACTTTGCAAGGGAATTTTCACTTTGCAAAGTAGTTAGGTGAAGATACGATGCACTGGGGTTGATTTACTAAAACTGGAGAGTGTAAAATCTGGTGCAGCTCTATATAGAAACCATTCAGTTTCCAGGTTTTATTCGTCAAAGCTTAATTGAACAAGCTGAAGTTAGAAGCTGATTGCCTACCATGCACAGCTGCGCCAGATTCTGAGTGCACCAATTTTAGTAAATCTAACCGATTGTGTCCATTGTGCTCACTCCGGTGGTTTTGTGTCCAGCGCCTGCAACCTGTGTGCTGGCTCCCTCTACTGGCCATGTGCATTTTTTGTGTCTGCGGCTCCCTCTAGCACTCATGTGTGTTCTTGACGTCAGTCCACTTGCAAATCTCCACCCACCACTGACAAAGAAAAGGGTGGAGGTTTAATGGTCATGTGACCTCAGAGAAAAAAGTTAACAAAGAATATTTTGTAATTGTTTTATTAAACAGCAGACAGTGAACAAACCACAATATTGAGACCATTTGGGCCATTTGTTGTATATTGCCTAAATTTGAACTTTAATGTTGTAAAGACATGAAAGTTTAACATAATAAACTACAGTAATAACCAACACATTTTAAATTAACCTATATATAAATATGCTTCACCAAGAGGTCATGCATATAGGAATCCTTACCAGCTGCCAAAGATATTGTGCCTGTGGCTATTGCCCAGCCAGGGCCTTTTCCTCACGATTTTTCCAGGGCCAATCCAATCGTTCAGTCTGTGTAGACTCCACTGTTTCAGCTGATCAGGAATGCTGGTCAAAACTGGAAACTCAACCGATGTTCCTTACCTCACTAGGTAGTGTAGTTGTGGCTCATGGGCAAAAAAGGCAAAAAGGAAGACCATAGGTGGAACCCGAAGGGATTTATTAAAAAAATATAAAAGCCATAGGCGTATAAAGAAACAGAAATAAACAAATCTATAGTTAAAAAGTTGCGGCTGGCCAGCCGCAGTACACACGCCTGTGCTAGCACGTCGCTCTCCTATGCGTTTCGTCACAGGTATGACGTAGTCATCTATAACTATAGATTTGTTTATTTCTGTTTGTTTATACGCCTATGGCGTTTATATTTTTTTAATAAATTCCTTCGGGTTCCACCTATGGTCTTCCTTTTTGCCTTTTTTGTCCATGAGCCACAACTACACTACCTAGTGAGGTAAGGAACATCGGTCAAGTTTCCAGTTTTGACCAGCATTCCTGATCAGCTGAAACAGTGGAGTCTACACAGACTGAACGATCTGATTGGCCCTGGAAAAATCGTAAGGAAAAGGCCTTGGCTGGGCAATAGCCACAGACACAATATCTTTGGCAGCTGGTAAGCGTAAATCCAGACGGTGGTGGGATCTTTTTCACAAAAGTCACCTTTATTATCAAGCATATCATCACAAGTTGAATTGCTATTCAGCATTGCACAATTTGAGATTTTCTTATTTCAATTTATGAACTATTTACATTTTTGAACTTTTTCTTTGGTCAGCACTTTATTTATTATTATATATTTATTGGTATAGTTCAAATATTTTTTACGTACTAAGTTGAGGTATATTTATAAATATAATATCTCCCACTTGTTTATTTATTTTTTGACATTTATCGGTTTCCTGGTTTAATATTCACAGCGCAACTTTTCTTGTATTTATTGTTGTTTGTGTGTATCACATGTGGTGTTGCTGCTCCGAGGTCTTATGCCGCGTACACGCGAGCGGACTATCCAGCGGGATGGTCCGCCGGACAATCTGCCCGTGTGTAGGCTCCGGCGGACTTTTTCCTTCCAAAAGTCCAGCGGACTTAGTAAGAAGTTTTTTCAAAACAGCGGACAATCCGGCCGTCTGTGCGCTAGTCTGCGGGACTTTTGAAATGAACGGACTTGCCCCACACTTGGAGTAAAGTCTGTTAATTTTGAACGTGACTCCAGGTAGACGGGACTAGCGAAGAAAGTCAATGCCGCCACTTTTATCAGCGAGATTGACACCTCGCTAGCCTCGTCACCTGGTATGGATTTTAAGGGGAATCCCTACGCCGAAAAAAACGGCGTGGGGGTCCCCCCCAAGTCCATATCAGACCCTTATCCGATCACGCAGCCCGGCCAGTCAGGAAAGGGGGTGGGGACAAGCGATCCTGCGCCCCCCCACCCCAAAGCACCTTGTCCCCATGTTGATGAGGACAAGGGCCTTTTCCCGACAACCCTGGCTGTTGGTTGTCGGGGTCTGCGGGCGGGGGATTATCGGAATCCGGGATCCCCCTTTAATAAGAGGGCCCCCAGATTCCGGCCCCACCCTATGTGAATGAGTATGGGGTACGATGTACCCCTACCCATTCACCTGGTGGAAAAAAAAGTGTAAATAAAAACACAACACAAGTTTTTAAAATACTTTATTACACAGCTCCGGGGTCTTCTTCCGTCTTGGGGGGTCTTCTCGCCGGACTCCTCTGCTATCTTCTGCTAGCTCTTTTACTGGGGGTCTTGTCCCGCTGTTCTGTTCTTCTGGAAGAAGAAAGCAGAGGCCCGGCAAAAAGAACAGAAGAGCGGGACAAGACCCCCGAAGTCGGAACAAGACCCCCAGACGGCGGCGGTGACGAAGGAGAAAGCTGGGCTCCTCCGCTAGTAAAAGAGCTATCAGAAGATAGCACAGGAGTCCCGCGAGAAAACCCCCCAAGACGAAAGAAGATCCCTGGAGCTGTGTAATAAAGTATTTTAAAAACGTGTGTTGTGTTTTTTTTATTTACACTTTTTTCCCTTAGGTGAATGGGCAGGGGTACATCGTACCCCATATTCATTCACATAGGGTGGGGGGCCGGTATCTGGGGGCTCCCTTATTAAATGGGGCTCCTGGATTCCGATAAGCCCCCCGCCCGCAGACCCCGACAACCAACGGCCAGGGTTTTCGGGAAGAGGCCCTTGTCCTCATCAACTTGGGGACAAGGTGCTTTGGGGTGGGGGGGTCGCAAAAGCATGAGAGTAGCTGTTCAATAATAACTGGTTTGCGTCTCAAAATCTCTTATTAAGGCTCGACTCTGGGCTCCCTCTCCCACCCCCAGTGCTTCCCTGTTTGCGCTTGGATATTTTTTGCAAAGTGAATTTTCACAACTTTCACTAATCTAGGGGAAAATGCCCTTGCATAATAAACAGCCTATTTGTATTTATTAAACCCTCCCCAAGGTGTTTAGGGCACTGTGGTGACACCCCCCTCAGGGGGTGGTTCCTTGATGCCCTACACTCAAAGTATGTCCTCAGTATTTCATGCTAACCATTTCCTAACTGCGCCATAGCCAAAAGATGCCTACAACGCGTCTTTCTTGGACCATGCCTTTCGCACGCCCCCTGGGGAATGCTTCTGGCACACTCCGTGATCGCTGTGTTCTTTGGACACAACTGATCACAGATCATGGTAATGGGCCAATCACAGCGGCCCTTTACCACGTGATAAGCTGTGTCCAATCACAGCTGATCACAATGTAAACAGCGTTGCCGTTATCGGCTCTCCTTTCCTCGTGTGCTATCACAGCGTGAGGAGAGGAGAGTCGGTAACCAGCAATTCTGACAGGGGATATGTACACAGATAATCAGGGTACTGGTCATTAGTGTCCTGATTATCAGTGCCAATTAGTGCCCACCACTGCTGCCTATCAGTGCCCATCAGTGCTTCCCATCAGAGCTGCATATCAGTGCTGCCCATCAGAGCTGCATATCAGTGCTGCCCATCAGTGCTGCATATAAGTGCCCATCAGTGAGGCCTATCAGTGCCCATCAGTGTCACCTACTGGTGCCTATTAGTGCCACCTATCAGTGCCTATCAGTGCTGCCTATCAGTGCAGCATCATCAGTGCCTCCTCATTAGTGCCCATCAGTGCCGCTGCATCACTGGCTATGAGTGTTGCCTCACCAGTGGCCATCAGTGCCACAGAAACTAAAAAAAATATTTCAAAATGTTCTATTTTTTTTTGTTTGTTTAGAAAAAACAAATATTTCAAAATGTTCTATTTTTTTTGTTGTTTGTTTAGAAAAAACAAATATTTCAAAATGTTCTATTTTTTTTTTGTTTACAAAAAAAACCCAGTGGTTATTAAAGAGGAAGTAAACCCTGATGGGTTCACTTCCTCTTTGTTTCCCTGCAAAGGTAAAGCATAATGGGCTACTATGCATCGCATAGTAGCCCATTATGTGTCACTTACCTGACACAGGAGCCAGCGATGTCACCGCTGACCCCTGTCCTAAGAAGCGTCCATCTTCTTTCAGGGTATCGTGGCTCCGGTGCTGTGATTTGTCGGAGCCGCGATGACGTCACTCCCGCGCATGCGCACGGGAACCGCCACTAGCGGCATATCGCTGTTTGCAGCGGCGCCCTAGGTGCGCCTGCGTGCCGCTGTCTACGGTGCATGCACCGTAGACAGCGTTGCCTGTCTTTTTGCAAATATCTCCTAAACCGTGTAGGTTTGGGAGATATTTCTTGGACCTACAGGTAAGCCTTAATCTAGGCTTACCTGTAGGTCAAAGTGGCCTGTGAGGGTTTACAACCACTTTAAATACCACCTAAAGAAAGCTCTATGTGTCTCAAAAAAAAAAAATGATAAAAATGTTATATGGGTACATTTTTACATGAGCACGTAAATGTCATTCAAAATGCGACAGCTGAAAATTGGCCTAGGCAGAAAGGGGTATAATTTCCCAGTAATCAAGTGGTTAATGACGCCGGACAGCATTAATTCCAGAGGACTGAGGATATCTAGCAGTGAAATGGATTTATTGAGAGGGACATCACTGGAGAGGAATTAAGTATTGCAGCCAGAACTGCTTTTTCATTTTAAGGCCCTGCTAGCTGAAATATAAAAAAAAAAAAAAATGCCTGGAGTTATGCTTACATCTTGTTAACCTGCTTGAGGAATGATGATTTTCCACACTCAGGATATAACTAGCTTCAGTCACTGTAGCACTTGAAGGTATAAGCAGAGTTAAATGTTTATCACTAGAGTCTATATGACTGGAAAACTCTAGGCCTAGGTGTTTTGGCTCCCAGATGCTGGGTCACTAGTGCACATGTGAAGTTACCATGTATGGCTCCAGCATGGGTAGATGTATCTGGCAGCTTCCTCAAGTGCACATGTGTGGATGTTCTGTATGGATTACCATGTTTGTTTACATGTTGTTTGTTGTTTTTATAAAAACTTTTTTTGAGTAAATAAAATTTTATGAAAATCAATTGTTCGCCTCAAAAGTCCCATTGTATCGGGGGGTACTGTGGTCCCTATCTTATAGAGACCTCTTTCATTAACTACATTTTTGGGATGTTGGCAACACCTTTTGGGAACTTTTTCTCTCTCATACGTGGTTCACCACTATATATTTAAATGTACATGTGTGGTTGTTTGCCCAGCCCAGCACCATCCTATGTGCAGGCTCCCTCTACTGCACATGTATGTGCTTCTTATTTTGCCTGCAGCTCCCTCTGGAGCACATGGGTGGTTTTGACGTTGGTCCACTTGCAAATCTTCACCCACTGCTTACAAAAAAAACGACCATCACAGAGGTTTAATGGTCGCGTGACCACAGAGAAAAAAGTTAATAAAGGTACGTTTTGGGTCATTTTTTTACTATTAAACTGCACAGCCAAGAAACAACAATACAGGGAGCATTTGGGCAGCTGGTTGTATATTGGAACAGGTGGATCTGAGCTACTACCTCCTGGTCAGCCTCAAGAATACAGCACTCAGCCTAGGAAGTCTCTGCAAACCTCCATGTGCAATCCATACATAAAAGGGATAAAGGCTGGTGCCATGGAAGTCGGCTAAAACATTGTTTTATTATTGCAGGTGAAAAACAGTCAAAGAACCAACGCGTTTCGGCCATCAGGCCTTAATCATGGCTTTTTTGACTGTTGTTCATCTGCATTAATGGAACAATGTTTTAGCTGGTTGTATATTGCCTAGATATCTAACATGTACACCTTATATTTTAACATAATAAACTACAACAATAAAAAAGTTTATATTAACTACACATTTTAAATGATCCTATATATATAAACATGCTTCAACAAGATTTCATGCAAATATGAATCCCTATAGCTAATCTACATGACACATAGAAAGCATGGAACCAACTGTTAACACGTAATAATATTATGAAACCAATACTAAAACATATACAACCTGATTTATGAAAGTTTTTAGACACGCTAATTGCCTTATGACACTTTACATATTAGAGGCATGCATCAGATGTCACTGCCACTTCAAAAACATGCAGGGGTCCTGTTAGTCCCTCATCTTTTCTAAAAAGCCCCGCCTTTTTATCTTGGTAGTGACACGTTTGGTGCAGATAGCTGTACCACCTTTAAATATGTGCATGATCTATTTACCATACACAAGGGTAGAAAGGCAGTTCGTAAATAACCCAAGTACAGTTGAGCAATCTAGCCATAGCATTTTTATGGCTTCCCCCCGCAGTGGAGATTTCCACTCACTTCTTCCCACAGTGACAACCTTGTCACCAAAACAGGAAATAGAAGAACATTTCCTTATTGAGTCATAGAGCACAAAGAACCCTGAAAGGCTAACATTTCCTTACTGTAACCAAAAAACACACACATATTTAAAAGGAGATACACCTTACCTTAAAGCTGAATTTCAGGAATTAAGCAACTGTGCAAAAAGTGCAGGCACACTATGAGTTAAGTCCAATTAGGTGCATGTCATCTACGGGACTTAACTCTTACTTACTTGCTCATATGTGACAGGGTGAGAGGAGAAAAGCACACAGAACAGCTATACCCATTCCTCCCCTCTGCTGCCCATTTACGGAAGCCTTCGTAATTTGTAAGTTCACATAATACAAAGGCTTCTGTAAATGGGCAGAAGGATGGGAAGGGGCAGGCATAGCAGTTCCAGCGACTCTTCTCTTCAAGGAGCTGAGACCACAGCGAGCAGCTTTGGTGCTCCTGAAGTTATCTTTGTGAAGCATGATAAACCTGTCAGATGTACAGTAAATAATGACGATTAGTCTACAAGGCGGCAGGTACCTTACTGGCCCTAACTCATAGTATTATAGTCATAGTATCATAGTAGGTAAGGTCGAATAAAGACAATAGTCCATCCAGTTCAACCTGTGTAGGTGCACGTATGTCAGTGTTTATAATTATTCCCATAAATTCATAGTATGCCTGCAGTAGAATTCCTGGAGTTCAGCTTTAAAGTGTATTTAAATTTAAAACCTTTTTGGATAGAGTATGGAAAGATTAGAACCTTTATCAGGTTTCTGTTAGTGTCTCTGTTAGGGAGATTTACAATGGCGACCAATGTCACCAAGACTAAAAGTGATGGGAAAATCCAAAAATTTTCAGTTGACACCAGAACAGCATTAAAGGTAAATTACCCAATCTTCAAACTATCTATGAGTGAATCTTCCTCATTTTGGAGAGATTGCCTTTCACTTCCTGTTGTGTCTACAAGATGTGACAGCATTATAACCAGGGAAGGAAATAAGAGGAAATCCCCCAAGCAAACCACAAAAAACAGCAGGGTTCTAATGCCTGTATAAGAAAAACATTTGGCTAGATCAGCGTTTTTCAACCTTCTCTTAGACCCCTTTCACACTGAGGGCATTTTGCAGGCGCTATAGCGTTAAAAATAGCGCCTGCAAAACGCCCTAAAACAGCTGCTCCATGCACTCTAGTGTGAAAGCCCTGGAGCGGTGCGCTGGCAGGGTGTCAGAAAAAGTCCTGCCAGCAGCTCCTTTGGATCGTTGAAGGAGCGGTGAACTCCCCGCTCCTCCACCGCTCCTCCACCGCTGCTCCCATTGAAATCAATGAGGCAGCGCTGTGATACCGGAGCAGCGTTTTGCTGGCGGATTTAACTCCTTTTCGGGCAGCTAGCGGGGGGTTAAAACTGCCCCGCTAGTGGCCAAATAGCGCCGCTAATACGACGGTAAAGCGGTGCTAAAAATAACGCCGCTTTACCGCTGATGCCCTAGGCTCGGTGTGAAAGGGCTCTAAGTCACAGCACCCTACATAAATGTTACCTACTATGACTGGAAAACCCCTATCACATCTGAGTACCCCCTCCCCATCATGTCAAAGTCCCCCTATCACATCAGCAGTATCCTCCCACCATAGATTCTTCTCATCACATGAGAGTCCCCCTTCCATTAGAGTCCCCCTATACAGTACATCAGGGTCCTCCATCATGGAGTCTCCTCTTCCCATAAGAGCCCTACCCCACTCCAGTAGCATACAAGAGGACATGAGGCCCAGCAGGTCTGGGTATTGATGTACTCCATCCTCTCCTTAATGCTAGGGTGACCCTGCATGCTTCCTGCTTTGGATCAGCATCATGCATTGCCATGATGCAGGCAGAACACTGTGCTTCCTGGCCCTAGATTTTCATTGGTTGTCACGGTACAGATGGCTGGCTCCCACCATGGCAGCACACAAAGCTGATCCAGGGCAAACTGCATCATGTATTTGCTGCACCCTAGTTCAACCCAAATGGCACCCTGGTTGAGAAATGCTGGCTAGAGATACAGTATACTTCCATTGCACTTACAAGGAACCCCTAGTTTGGGGGTCACAAATTGTCATGAGAGATCAAAGAAACTTCTAGGAGTAAATTGTTTCAAATGTCCATTTCTACGATTTTGCAGTATATCATTTTTTGGTATGACATCTCAAATTTTCATCTCTAAATTTTTGGAATGTGTGCTTTTTAAGGTTTGCAATGTTTTCATTTATTTATTTTCATCCAGAGCTTCGGGCTCAGTCGCTGCTTTCTTCTGAACGTAGCTCAGTACGTAGATTAATGGGAATAAAAACCCTTCTCTGAGTTTCCTGTTGTAGAAGATGATGACACCAGAATGCAGACATGGATAGAGCGAACTGACAAGTCTAATCAGTAGTCGAAATGGGCTTGTACTTTCTAACACACCAGAGTTCATAACATTAAGAGATATAATAAACAAGCTATGAAGTATAAAGAAAGCGGCAATGCTTTTTATGGCGTTGTAATGGGTCTTCATGTCTGGACTTCTAAAACTTGACCCAACACCGCTCATGTTTCTGATGTGCCTCCAAAGACATGGAACAGTCAGGAAGAATGCAATGCTGAATATAACAAGAGGTGGTGTGGAGCCTATGAAATATGCATAGTCTATTCCAATAGATTTCTTTGTCATGTTTTGAAAAACATCAGTGGTAACAGCTTGAAATTGGGAAAAGAAGAATTGCCAAGCATGAGGTAGAACAGATACAAAAGAAAAAAACACACACAGTCCAAGACACCATGGGACCATCCTTGACATCCTCACCTTGAGATAGAGGATCACAACATGCTTGTAGTTGGTAATCTTCACAAAATAATACACACAGAGCAAATTGGCCAACCATATAGAGACATAATTCAAAAGCATTATGGCCAGCAAAATAAATTTGTTGAAGAAGCCTAAATAGGCTTCTTGAAAAAAAAAAATAATGGTCTGGTACACGACAAGCAGACATTGGTAGATCCACCTGGACAGGCACAGACTGGTGACAATTGTATCTCCAGTGGGAAGGCATTTATTCCTCATCCAGGTCTTGCCATTCATCAGCACAATGAATTTGTTGAGTGTCATCCCAAGAATGACAATAAAATAGGATGAATAAATAGAAATAAGCTGAAAAACTGACTGCATAGTTAAAAATTATTTTGTGTCTCAGTCCGGAGAACATGGACAAAGGCTGTGACTCTGGCTGTCAGATAAGAAAATACAAATATAAATTATGCAGATACTTTTCATTTTTTTAGAGTGTTACAAACTCTGGTGGTTTATGAAATCTTTGCAAAACTATTTTGATTATTATTCAAATCAGACAAAGCTTATGCTCTGTTTTGCTGGACGTTTTGCATTATCAAGACTGCATTTATTTTTGGATTTGAATTACCATCTAGCTAAGAATCACGTGGGATATTGGTAACTTACTGTAATTATTTTGGCTTTCTGAGTCGCTGGAAATTAATATACTATCTTCCATTTTTTGTTTGTGTAAACTACCAGGTTTATTGAATTAAGAAGAATGTAGGTAAACATTTTAAAGTTGAATAAAAGAAACATGTACAACAATTTCAAATTAATGCAACTCATAGAACCCATAGATAGTCCTCAGAACCCTAAACTCACAGCTGGTCCAAGAGGAAGGCATAAATCTCTTAGTCTAGAGGTTCACTGAAGTGCATGGACCTAATGCCCCGTACACACGGTCGGAAATTCTGACTGAAAATGTCCGATCGGACAATGTTGTCGGAAAATCCGACCGTGTGTGGGCTCCATCTGACATTTTTTAAGTCAGGTTTAATGGTCAAGTGACAGCAAAGAAAAAAGTTAATAAAGGTAAGGTACATGATTTAAATTAATGTTATCTGTAAGAAATAAGCTCATACTGGAAATATAAAAACACTTAACATTAACATTAACAGCTAATTTTCCAAGGATGAGGGCTGCTCTCCAAGACTTACCGTATTTATCGGCGTATAACACGCATCGGCGTATAACACGCACCCCAAGTTTAGGAGGGCATTTTAAGGAAAAAAAGTTTTAGGAGGGAAGTTTAGGGAAAATAAAAACTTACATTTAAGTGTCATTTGCAGCTTGCCCAGCGTCATTGCAGCTTGCCCAGCGTCATTGCAGCTTGCCCAGCGTCATTGCAGCGTGCCCAGCGTCATTGCAGCCATGCCCAGCGTCATTGTAGCCATGCCCAGCGTCATTGCAGCCATGCCCAGCGTCATTGCAGCCATGCCCAGCGTCATTGCAGCCTTGCCCAGGGTCATTGCAGCCATGCCCAGTGTCATTGCAGCCATGCCCAGCGTCATTGCAGCCTTGCCCAGGGTCATTGCAGCCATGCCCAGCGACATTGTACCTTGCCAGCGTCATTGCAGCCATGCCCAGCGACATTTGAAGTCCGGTCCGGGTTTAAATTTCCTGCCGCCGAGACTCTCTGTCGCACGCGCCGCCGAAAAAGACAGAGGCGCGGCCGAAAAAGACCGAAGCGGCCCCGGAAAAGGCAGAGCCGACTGTTCAGCTCCGATCGTGGTCCCGCCTCCCTGCTGTTTCCGGAGCGAGAGCAGGGAGGCGGGACTCCGAGCAGAGCCGAACAGTCTGCTCGGTCTATTCCGGTGCGGCTTCGGGTTTTTTCGGCTGCAATTCAGTCTTTTTCGGCAGCGCTCGCTATTTTTCGGCGGCGCTTGCCATTTTTGCCATTTTTGAATTTTTTTTTTTTTTGGGGTATCGGCGTATAACATGCACCCACGACTTTCCCCCGATTTTTAGGGGGGAAAAGTGCGTGTTATACGCCGATAAATACGGTATGTCCGGTACACACAATAAGATTATCAGACGAATGATCATCCGTTTTTTTTTGCATGATAATCGCAGATCATGTGTTACTGTAATACACATGTATTGCTTTTTGAACGACAGCTGTACTGATTAAACAAAAATCGTACAATCTGGCATCGTACGGAAAAAAAAAATTTCATGTCCAATAGAATAATATCGGATGAACTGCCATTATCGGCTCTCGAAAGCTCTGTACTAACGATCCGATTATCGTACGATTGCTTAGAAAGCGGTATTTTTCGTACAATTTTCTGATCGTGTGTACGTGGCTTTAGACTGGGAGGAAATATTGGCATTAATGGATATAGAACAAAAATGTGAATTCTTCAAAAAGACTGTATGCAAACTCACTGCAAAGTATATGCCCATGGACAATACGTTTAAAATGCTGAAAATAAAACCTATGTGGCTCGCGGCCAAAGTTAAAAAAACATATAAATAATAAGAAAAGAGCTTTTTTAAAATATAAAAATGAAGGAACACTAACATCATATAAATGTTACAAAGAATATAACAGAACATGTAAAAAGGAAATCAAGGATACAAAAATTCAAAACGAATGACAGATTGCAGAGGATAGTAAGACAAACCCCCAAAAATGATTTGAATATATTAATAGTAAAAAGGTCAGGTCTGAGCATGTAGGCCCTTTACCAAATAATCTAGAGTTGGTGACTGGGGACAAAGAGAAGGCAGATGTATTAAATACTTTCTTCAGCTCTGTGTATACAAAGGAGCATGGGGGAGCTCAAGTCCATAATAGGAATGGTATTGACACAGCCCAAAATGATCCACAATGGCTCAAAAGTCATATGGTCCAGAAATATTTAGACGGAATAAAGGTGAACAAAGCACCTGGACCAGATGGCATCCACCCATGATCATAAAATAATTTAGCTTGGTCATTTCAAAGCCATTGTTTCAAATTTTTAGGGACTCGTTAATAACTGGAATAGCACCACTCAATTGGCGTAGGGCCAATGTGGTGCCCATATTTTAAAAGCGTTCAAAGACTTTACCAAATAACTGTAGACCTGTAATGCCGCGTACACACGAAGGGACAATCCCGCGGGATTATCCTCTGGACTGAAGTCCAGCGGATAATCCCCTCGTGTGTGGGCGCCGGCGGACTTTTTGGCGCCAAAGTACGGCGGACTAAAGTTTGAAGTTTTGTTTTCAAATTATCCGCTGGACTTGGCAGTCCAGCGGATAATCCCGCCGTTAGTGGGCAAGTCCGCGGGACTTTTGAAATGAAGGGACTTGCCGCTCATCGGCAAGTCCGTTCATTTAGCACGTGACTTCAGGTTACGTAGCTAGCGTAGGCAGTAAATGCCGCCGCGCTAGCTCCGTGACCTGGCATGGATTTAAAGGGACTCCCCACGCCGAAAAAACGGCGTGGGGGTTCCCCCCAAATCCATGTCAGACCCTCATCCGAGCACGCAGCCTGGCAGGCCAGGAAAGGGGTGGGGACGAACGAGCGCCCCCCCCCCCTCCTGAGCCGTACCAGGCCGCGTGCCCTCAACATGGGGGGTGCCCTGGGGAAAGGGGGGCCGTGCGGCCCCCCACCCCAAAGCACCTTGTCCCCATGTTGATGAGGACAAGGGCCTCTTCCCGACAACCCTGGCCGTTGGTTGTCGGGGTCTGCGGGCGGGGGCTTATCGGAATCTGGGAGCCCCCTTTAATAAGGGGCCCCCCAGATACCGGCCCCCCACCCTATGTGAATGAGTATGGGGTACGATGTACCCCTACCCATTCACCTAAGGTGTAAAATGTAAAGTAAAAAAAAAACACCCACACTTTTGAAAAAATAGTTTATTGCACTGCTCCGAGGGTCTTCTTCCGTCTTGGGGGTCTTCTCGCCGGACTCCCCCGCCATTTACCAAGCTCTTTTACCGAGCGGGGGAAGTCCAGCTACCTTCTTCGTCGTCGCCGCCGTCTGGGGGTCTCGATCCGCCTTCGGGGGTCTTCTTCCGTCTTGGGGGTCTTCTCGCCGGACTCCTCCGCTCTCTTCTGCTCTTTTACCTAGCTCTTTCACGAGCGAGGGGAGTCCGGCTACCTTCTTCGTCGTCGCCGCCGTCGTCTGGGGGTCTCGATCCGCCTTCGGGGGTCTTCCGGGGGTCTCTTCTGTTCTTGCGGCGGTCGTCGTCTTCCGCGCCGCCGGCGCCTTCTCCTTCTTCTTGTCCTTCTTGTTCTTCTTCTTCTTCCGATGTTGACCCGACGCTCTCTCTGCCCGGAATGCCTGTGCCGCTCTGCGCTCGGACTTATATAGGGACATGGGGGACAGGGTCACATGTTCATGTCACATGGTGACCCCGCCCCCTTGCGATGTCACAGTCCCAGCATCCTCCGGGACTGTGACAACACAAGGGGGCGGGGTCACCATGTGACATGTGCATGTGACCCTGTCCTCCATGTCCCTATATAAGTCCGAGCGCAGAGCGGCACAGGCATTCCGGGCAGAGAGAGCGTCGGGTCAACATCGGAAGAAGAAGAAGAACAAGAAGGACAAGAAGAAGGAGAAGGCGCCGGCGGCGCGGAAGACGACGACCGCCGCAAGAACAGAAGAGACCCCCGGAAGACCCCCGAAGGCGGATCGAGACCCCCAGACGACGGCGGCGACGACGAAGAAGGTAGCCGGACTCCTCCCCTCGTGAAAGAGCTAGGTAAAAGAGCAGAAGAGAGCGGAGGAGTCCGGCGAGAAGACCCCCAAGCCGGAAGAAGACCCCCGGAGCAGTGCAATAAAATATTTTTTCAAAAGTGTGGGTGTTTTTGTACTTTACATTTTACACCTTAGGTGAATGGGTAGGGGTACATCGTACCCCATACTCATTCACATAGGGTGGGGGGCCGGTATCTGGGGGCCCCCTTATTAAAGGGGGCTCCCAGATTCCGATAAGCCCCCGCCCGCAGACCCCGACAACCAACGGCCAGGGTTGTCGGGAAGAGGCCCTTGTCCTCATCAACATGGGGACAAGGTGCTTTGGGGTGGGGGGGCCGCACGGCCCCCCTTTCCCCAGGGCACCCCCCATGTTGAGGGCACGCGGCCTGGTACGGCTCAGGAGGGGGGGGGGGGGCGCTCGTTCGTCCCCACCCCTTTCCTGGCCTGCCAGGCTGCGTGCTCGGATGAGGGTCTGACATGGATTTGGGGGGAACCCCCACGCCGTTTTTTCGGCGTGGGGATTCCCTTTAAATCCATGCCAGCTTGCGGAGCTAGCGCGGCGGCATTTACTGCCTACGCTAGCTACGTAACCTGAAGTTACGTTCGAAATGAACGGACTGCTCCGTGTGTGGGCAAGTCCGTTCATTTTCAAAAGTCCCGCGGACTTTTGGCCGGCGGATTATCCGCTGGAGAAGTCCGTGCGTGTGTGGGCAAGTCCACACGCTCGGAAAGTCCAGTGGACCCAGCTGGAAAGTCCCGCGGGATTGTCCGCTGGACTAGGTCCGCCGGCAAAAGTCCGCACGTGTGTACGCGGCATTAGTTTAACCTCTATAATCAGGAAGATACTAGAGAGTTTGGTAAAAGGCCACATAGATGAGTTCTTGCTGGAAACAAATCTTTTAAGTAACAGACAGCATGGATTCATGAAAGACAGAAGTTGTCAAACAAATCTGATTTTTTTTCATGAGGAGATAAGTAAAACCTTGGACTGTGGACATAGTATACTTGGATTTTTCAAAAGACTGACAGTTCCCCACACATGGCTAATGTGTAAGGTAAAGTCTACAGTCTTGGAAAGATCAGTTTGTAAATGGATAGAAAACTGGCTAAAAGACCAAATAGTAGTAGTGGTTAATGATAGAGTAGTGGTTAATGATTCTTACTCTGAATGGTTTAAGGTTATCAGTGGTGTACCCCAAGGTTTAATGTTGGGACCAGTGGTGGCCCGTCTATACGTGGCGCAGGGACATCACCCCCCTAATCCATGCACCCAGCCCCTAATCTACATGCAGAGCGCCGCCAAACGCATGGATTTCAAAGAAGCCCCGGCTCTTCTCCTAAGGAAGCCCCGGCTCTTCTCCTGGAGAAGCCCCGGCTCTTCTCCTGGAGAAGCTGGAGCGAGGAGCAGCAGCCCTACCCCACATCCTCGTCATCTGCCTCCTTACGGTAAGGCCTCTGATCGAGTGGGGGCAGTTTTTTTTGCCGCCCCCCCAAAATATTGAGCACCAGCTGCCCCACTGGTTGGGACCCTTGCTTTTTAATATATTTATTATAAATGATATTGGGTCTGGGATTAAAAGTACAATTTTGAGACTTTGCAGATGACACCAAGATATGCAGTGGAATAACATGCTTGTAGGATGTCTCCAACTTACAAGCTGACTGTCAGGGCTGGGCTCAACCCTTCCTTTTCTGAGCTGGCCGCTCAGGTGTCGGCTAATTGCCAGCTCCTATCTTTCCACAGTTACTCAGCTGTTGATGATATCCTGCTTGCCAGCCCTGCCTACTTAAGCCGTCCAGCCCAGATGATCTCTGCCTTCGCCTTAGTCAACATCAGAGAGACGCTCTCCTGCATTCCTGTTAAGACTTGCTTCTGGTTCCAGATCCTGCTTGTTGTTTTACTACGCTCATCTCCGACTCCCTGATGTTTGGCTTGTCTGATTACCCGCTCCGGTTCCTGAACTCTGGCTATGTTTTGACTACGTTTGTTCTATTTACTTTTATTATTAAACAAGTGTGATTTAACTACTTCTGTCTCGGTCTAATTTCATGGTTTCTGACACTGACCTCAATATACTGTTTTATTGGGCAATTATGTGGCAAATGAAGTTTAATTGCTTGCCAACCAGCCGCCATCGTTATACGGCAGCAGGTCGGCTCTCCTGCGTAAATCACCATAGCTGTACAACGACTCGTGCAGGTGTGATAGCGGGCGGTCGTGATTGCCTAGTACAGAGACAGAATGGGGATCTGCCTTTGTAAACAAGGCAGATCCCCATTCTGACAGGAGACATCTCAGAGATCTACTGTTCCCAGTGATTGGGAACAGTGATCTCTGTCATGTTCCTGCTAGCCCATCCCCCCTACAGTTAGAACACACTGAGGGAACACATTTGACCCCTTGATCGCTCTCTACTGTTAACCCCTTCCCTGCCAGTGTAATTTTTACATTGATTAGTGCATTTTTATAGCACTGATCAATGTAATAATGTCACTGGTCCTCAAAAAGTGTCAATTGGGGTCAGATTTCTCTGCCACAATGTCGCAGTCCCACTAAAAATCGAAGATTGCCACCATTACCAGTGAAAACAATAAAAAAAAAATAAAAGTCCCTAAATCTTATCCATAGTTTGTAGACGTGATAAGTTTTGCGCAAACCAATCAATATTTTTTTTTTACCAAAAATATGTAATAGAGTGTATATGTATATTTATGTATATTTCGGCCTAAACTGATGAATACATTCGTTTTTTTTTTATATTTTTTTTTGGGATATGTATTATAGCAAAAAGTAAAAAAAATTGCTATTTTTTTAAAATGTACGCTTTTTGTTTGTTTATAGCGCAAAAAATAAAAACAGCAGAGGTGATCAAATACCACCAAAAGAAAGCTCTATTTGAGGGAAAAAAGGACATCAATTTTGTTTGGGTACCGCATCGCATGACCGCGCTATTGTCAGTTAAAGCGACGAAACGAAACGCCCCACACTCCACTAGAGTGCTTTCGTCATATAACGCTTCCTCCCAGTCTGAATATAGATATCAGATATTCCAACCGCTCACAAGCACAAGACGATACTTGTTTAGTTGCTGAACATGGACTGTTTATTAGAACCAAAATACCTGTGCTACATATTTTTGGTAAAATAAAGACCCAATAAGCGTATATTGATTGGTTTGCGCAAAAGTTATAGCATCTACAAAATAGGGGATAAATTTTATGGCATTTTTATTATTATTTTTTTTTTTTTACTAATAATGGCGGTGATCTGCGATTTTTAGCGGGACTGTGGCAAGGGGGTTAAATGTGTGTGGTTACTAACTGTATGGGGGATGGGTTGCCTGGGATAACACACAGATCCGTCTTCCTGCATAAAAGAAAGACAGGATCTCTGTGTCATCCCCTGACAGAACGGAGATCTGCCTTGTTTACTTCGGCAGATCCCCGTTCTGTCACTGCGCGGAATGATTGCAGGCAGCCTGCGGACATCCGCCGGACCCGCTGATTGGCTCCCCCGTGCCCACAGATTGTTGTGTACGAGTCCGATGTACACTTACGCCAATTCGCGCAGCTGAGCCAACCTGTCTCAATATAACTGTGGTGGCTGGTCGACAAGAGGTTAAAAAAGGCCTGGATTATTTTCTAAATGTACATAATATAATTGGATACTAACATTTATAGGTAAAGTTGATCCAGGGAAAATCCGATTGCCTCTCAGGGAATCAGGAAGGAAATTTTTCCCCTGCTGGAGCAAATTGGATCATGCTTTGCTGGGGTTTTCGCCTTCCTCTGGATCAACTGTGGTTACAGGATTGTATATGATATATTTTTTTTCCCTTTTGTTGGTTGAACTAGATGGACTTGTGTCTTTTTTCAACCTGACTGACTATGTAACTATGTAAGTTTTTGGCAAATTTTATTTAATGCAGGAAGTGTCGAGCAAGACTACACAACCAGTGACAGTGTCCAGCTCATCATTCGCACCAAGAAACACTCCAAGAGAACCATCACTAGCGTCAGGCTCAGAAGATGAATCTCCGGTGGGAGAAGAGTCATTTGCTGGGTTTGACTTTGCTCTAGTGCAGCCACTATTAAGAGCAGTAAGAGAAGCTCTCGTACGGGAGGAGGAAGTTACACAACCTGCGAAAACCAGGAAATACTACCCACAATTAAAAAAGACGATACTCTAATTTCCTTGATTGAGGAAGTAAGAACCCCAGAGGTTCTCCCCCCCAGTGTATAGAGTGCATTCATATTTTTGCCAACCAAATCCATTATTTTACATTTTTCTACATTGAATCTCATTTGCCATGTAGTTGCCCACCCCATTAATTTGTTCAGATCTTTTTGCAAGGTTTCCACATCCTGCGGAGAAGTTATTGCCCTGCTTAGCTGAGTATTGTCCGCAAATACAGAGATTGAACTGTTTACCCCATCCTCCAGGTCGTTTATGAATAAATTAAATAGGATTGGTCCCAGCACAGAACCCTAGGGGACCCCACTACCCACCCCTAACCATTCCGAGTACTCCCCATTTATCACCACCCTCTGAACTCGACCTTGTAGCCAGTTTTCAATCCATGTACTCACCCTATGGTCCATGCCAAAGGACCTTATTTTGTACAGTAAACGTTTATGGGAACTGTGTCAAATGCTTTTGCAAAATCCAGATACACCACGTCTACGGGCCTTCCTTTATCTAGCTGGCAACTCACCTCCTCATAGAAGGATAGTAGATTGGTTTGGCAAGAACGATTCTTCATGAATCCATGCTGATTGCTGCTAATGATACCGTTCTCATTACTAAAATCTTGTATACAGTCCCTTATCATCCCCTCCAAGAGTTTACATACTATTGATGTTAGGCTAACTGGTCTGTAATTCCCAGGGACGCATTTTGGGCCCTTTTTAAATATTGGTGCTACATTGGCTTTTCTCCAATCAGCTGGTACCATTCCAGTCAGTAGAATGTCAGTAAAAATTAGTAACAATGGTCTGGCAATTACTTGACCGAGTTCTCCAAGTACCCTCGGGTGCAAGCCATCTGGTCCCGGTGATTTATTAATGTTTAGTTTCCCAAATCTAATTTAAATTCTGTCCTCTGTTAACCATGGAGGTGCTTCCTGTGATGTTTCATGAGGATAAACCCTGCAGTTTTGGTTACTGAAGCCCCCCGATTCCCTTGTGAAGCCTGAGGAGAAGAATACAATCAATACCTTCGCCATCTCCCCATCCTTTGTAACCAGATGTCCTTCCTCATTCTTTATGGGGCCAACACTGTTTTGTTATGTATATTTTATATGTGAAGTGAATGCATTTTCTGTGTGTGCAGCAGCCAGGTGGGGGAGTATTTTTAAAAAATAAATATTTGGGGGGGGGGGGTTTGGTGGTATTAGTATTTAGTGATTAAGGTTATTATTATTTGCGCTGATAGAAATTAGTTTTAATGCAGAAAAAAGCATCTTGTCAAACACATGAGTTAAGCCCCATACACACGCGCGGACAATCCGTGGACCAGGTCCGTCGGACCATGTCCGTCATACTTTGTCTGATGTTGGTTTTGCGTACACACGATCGGACAAAGTTGTCGGAAAATCCGATCATTCTGAACGTGGTGACGTTTGTTGCCTACGACGGGACTACGTAGAGGCTAGTAGCCAATAGCTTTGGTCTTGTAATGTGATCTGAGCATGCGTAGCACTTTGTCCGGTCGGACAAGCGTACACACGCTCGGATTTGGTGTGATCGGACCGTGTTGACGGCAAAGTTTTCCAGCAGGAGATAAGACTTTGTCCGTCGGCCAAACCGACGAACACTGTCCGATGGTGCATACACACGGTCTGATTTTTCAACAACCTTGTCCGATCGGACAGAATCCATGAAAAAGTCCGACCGTGTGTATGGGGCTTAAGATGTTGGGGTCACTCTGAAAACATACATACAGAAGACGGCTTCTTTCATAAGGGATGAGAACCTGTTCATTATTCCAACTGGGAAAAGAAAAGGGCTAGCAGTGTCCACAAGGACTCTGGTAGTGTAGTTGGTCAGGACCATCAAGAGAGCTTATGAAACAAGAGGCTTGGAGCCTCCAACAAATGTAAGAGCACATTCAACAAGAAGCCTGGCGGCATCATGGGCAGAGTTCAAGGGTGTATCCCCAGAAATTATTTGCAGAGCCCCAACTTGGTCAACATATGACACATTCCTGACTCATTATAAAGTAGATCCGGCAGCATTAACGACCGTAGAGTTTGGTTGTTCTGTACTAAGCGAAATGGATAACTAATAAAAATTGCTTCAGCATACCCTTCCTTGTGTTTTTTTGGGCGTGCTACATCTCATATGTGTATGGTGTCATGCTTTGTGTCAGGAAAACTGAAAATTTGATATGTAATTTTCCTTTCCTAATGCAAAGCATTACAGCATACAGGTCCCTCCCTTGTGGGCCTCGCATTTGAGTATAGTTACGAGAATGCCACCTAGGGGGAGGTGACTTATTTAAATATAGTATAACCAGTCCTGATTGGGCGAGAGGCAGAGCCTACCCCATACGTGTATGCTGTCATGCTTTGCATCAGGAAAGGAAAATTACCGTCAGGTAAGTATAACATTTTCAGTTTTCTCTGATGAATCGCCTTTCCGAATGGTTTGGGGCATCCAGAAAAAACTTTGTCCGCAGAAGAAAAGGTGAGCGCTGCCATCAGTCCAGTTTTATGCCAACAGTAAAGCATCCTGAGACCATTCACGTGTGAGGTTGCTTCTCAGCCAAGGGAGTGGGCTCACTCACAATTTTGCCTAAGAACACAACCATGAATAAAGAAAACAGTTTGGTGCTGAACAATGTCTTTTCCAGCATGAAGGATCACCTTGCCGTAAGGCAAAAGTGATAACTAAGTGGCTTGGGGAACAAAACATGGAAATTTCCATCCCACTGAGAACTTGTGGTCAATCCTCAAGAGGCGGGTGAACAAAAAAAAACCCATGAGTCAAGATGTGGCCCAGAAGTTGATTGACAACATGCCAGGTGGAATTGCAGAAGTCTTGATAAAGAAGGGTCAACACTGCAAATATTGACTCTGCATAAATTTTATGCAATTGTCAATAAAAGCCTTTGACATGTCTGAAATGCTGGTAATTAGACCCCTTTCACACTGGCAGTTTTCAGGCGTTTTAGCGCTAAAAAAAAGCACCTGTAAAGCGTCTGAAAACTGCCTCTCATGCCTGCCCAGTGCGAAAGCGCAAGTTCTTTCACACTGAAGTGGTGCGCTTGCGGGACAGGAAAAAAAGTCCTGCAAGAAAACAAGGAAAAAAAACCAATGTCCCCAAAAAACTGGGGGCATCTTTGAGGCGGTTTGGGAGCGATGTATACATCACTCCTACACCGCCCCCGCACAGTGAGAGTGCATATAAACTTATAAACAACTTAATTACAGTTTTAGCCCTTTCTTTGGCCGCAAGCGGGGGTTAAAAGTGCTCGCTAGCATGTGAAATACATAAACTAAAATTAGGGAAAAAATATGTGAATACCCAAATCTATAAGTTCAAACACATAAGTGCATCCAAATCGCATGCAGTGAAAAACGCAAAAAGATCAATCAGAATAGTCAAACAGAGTCCTCAGTACTGAATATTGAGTACATAAACTAACATTTGCAAAAAAAATTATGTGAATACCCAAATCTATAGGTTCAAACAGATAAGTGCATCCAAATCGCATACAGTGAAAAACGCAAAAAAAACAATCAAACAGAGTCCTCAGTGTTCAGTAGCCTTTGACAGTCTCCTACACAGAGCGCTTCTGAGTGTAATAAGATTTTCTTAAAATTGACCTCGCAGTTCCCTTCAAGAGATATAAAGTAAGAAAAGGAGGCTTACCAGATGTCTGGTCTTTATCGCATATATCCCATCAAACGAGGTTCCAGGTACAGCGAATCAGCTGGGCTATTCCTCGCTCATCAGAGCGTGCATCAGGCTCCACCAAGTGCCTATATACCCCCTCTGGGGGGTCCGATCAGAGTCCCGCAGGGATACCAAAAATAAAACAAAAAAGGTCCGGATCGTGTAGTATGTTAAAACAAGGAATGCCTTTATTCTGGCTCAATGGGTCCAATGTACAGCACAGATAAGTAGCAATACAAAATAAAAACAGTTTCGCTACCTTGTAGCTAAGAAAGATAAAAACTCCTGGCCTGGGAGTGTAGAAGCGATCGCATATGCGCACGTGACTACCCGACGATCGTTTCGTCACAGCGTGACATCATCAGGGGTACGCCCACTGAAAACCCCTCCGCGCGATACCAAAAATAAAACAAAAAAGGTCCGGATCGTGTAGTATGTTAAAACAAGGAATGCCTTTATTCTGGCTCAATGGGTCCAATGTACAGCACAGATAAGTAGCAATACAAAATAAAAACAGTTTCGCTACCTTGTAGCTAAGAAAGATAAAAACTCCTGGCCTGGGAGTGTAGAAGCGATCGCATATGCGCAGAGCGTGTGGGCGTGACTACCCGACGATCGTTTCGTCACAGCGTGACATCATCAGGGGTACGCCCACACCTCCGCGCTATTCATTTAAATAGTAGTCTGAGGCTAAGTACAGCGGCGCAATAGGTAGGACAGGCAATCACTCAGAATTGACAGGAACACATGGAATAGGACTTGATTCACTCACCTTTATCGTTATTGGTCAAGTTTTTTTATCTAATTTTTTATCTAATTTTTTATCTCATTTTTTTGAGCGCTGCACTTTTTCACATTTATTTCTATTTTTGGTTTAGTATCTAGAGCCATAGTGTTCAGCTGCTCTGGTTATTTCCTAATTTTTTCCGAGCGCAGATTTCTTCCACATTTTTTTTTATCTGTTTATCGATACACATTTATCTGCAGCTGGTGCATCTATCATGGATGTTTTCGATTACCGCGCCCAGGTTGTCACTGACACCCTGGGGGTGTTTGACGGTAACGATGACCCTAGGGATGATATCTCTGGTTGTTTTTTAAGGCTAAAGAATTTGACCACAACTGAAATACACACTAGGTGGGATATTGCCTATCTAGAGGAATATGTTAGGGAGAACATGGTTCCTAGGAGCCTAAGATGGGAGGTGAACCCCCAAAAGGGCGATAACGAGCTAATAGAGTGGTTTAAATATTTCAATGAAGCCGGGGTACAGTTTCTCAAATTTCTTATAGCTAAGAAAACGAGAAAACTGGCCTCACTGGACTTTGAAATTAATACCATTAAGTCCAAACTGTTTCCCTTCAAAAACGAGCCAGAGTATATTCAGAAATCAGATACACTAAAGGCCATTTTGATTAAAGAGGAAACGGAACAAAAGATAAAAAAGAAGAAAAAATACAATAGGGACAAGAAAGACTACAAAGACAACGTAGTCTTTAAATGGCAGGTTGTTCCTGCCATCACCCCTGCCCCATTAAGTGGGGGGATAAATTTAGTTCCACCAAGGCTTGATAACCCCAATCCAATGGGTGGCCCCATTCCGCGACATCTACAAAGAATGCCCCAGGGCATCTCCCCCTCCCGTAGGGGTGGTAGAAATCAAGTACAAACACGTTCCGGCCAGTCCAATGCCCGTCCCAGGGGGGATAGTCGTGACCGTCGTTTTGACCAGCGTCCCTCACGGGATGATTTTGGTCACTATTACGATCAACGTTCCCCCATAGGGCACTCCTCCCCACAGTGGAGATATAAGAAAGGCAAAACGCCCCAACGACGTAATAACAGGGCTAATCAACCTAGGGGACCCCCAGATGTCAGAGACAGGGATGATCACTATGGAGTGGACACCTTGAATCGATTTGACCCTTTTAATAGCGACACTAGGGAACACCTGAACCATATGATCCCCCAGCACTCATATAACCAGCCCCAGCTTGGCAGCCATTACCAACAGGGTTTTCAGGAGGGGACAAGGGGGGGCCACAAAAGAAACGTGGACGTAAGAGAGGCTGCAGAGGGGGGAAGCGCCTTAACCCCAAAAAGGAGAAGAACGTAGATACCAGTGGGATAATTAATCTGAGTACCAAACAACTCTCTAAGGATGAGCTGGTGACTCTGAGTAAAGGTTTAAAATTCGCCCCTCCCAGCAACCTTAATAGGTTCCAGACCTTTATCGATATTCAGAAATTTACCCGTAAGTTAAACATCAAAAGGTATTTAATAAGTAATCCAATTAGGCAACTAAATATGGAATCTTCGACCATTGTCCACTCGGGCCTTTCAAATGCCTCATTATTCAATCCACCTAACGTCTCAGCACCTAATATTAATGTATTTCGTGACTTGGTGATCAAAGACCTTAATGATCTTAAACTTAAACCAGCATTACCCCCAAGGGATTTTAAAACTGGTCTTGATCTTCTTTGCGCAAGACGCGATATAGTGGTCCGACCTGCGGACAAAGGTGGGGCCATTGTTGTTCTGGATAAAGAGATGTACTCTTGTGAGATGACAAGAATCTTGTCTGATCAGGATACATACTCTCCATTGCTAGTGGACCCCACCACACGGTTCAAAACTGAACTGAAAGAACTTGTAACAAAGGGGTATGATATGGGTATCTTGAATAAGAAGGAGAGTGAATTTCTGGTACCCCTGGCTCCTCGGCTGCCGGTAATTTACTCTCTACCCAAGATACACAAATCTATGGTGAACCCCCCAGGCCGACCCATCATCAGTGGTATCGACTCGGTAACATCCCGGGTCGGGAAATATATCGATCGTTATCTGCAGCCACTGGTGATGGGTACCCCTTCGTTTCTGAGGGATACTAAACATGTCATAAATGTTTTAGGTTCGCTCGAATGGAAACCCACTTATTTATTAGTAACTGCTGATGTTGCTTCTCTTTATACTGCAATATCGCATCATTTGGGTCTTGAAGCAGTTCAACATTTCCTCTCCCAGGATAAAACTATTTCAATACCCCAACGCAATTTTCTGTTGGAGTTGTTGGAGTTTTCTATGACTCACAATCATTTCTGGCACGATGGCTCTCATTTTTTGCAGATAAAGGGGGTGGCCATGGGGGCCAAATTTGCCCCCAGTATGGCCAACCTCTTCATGGCAAAATGGGAGGAGGACATTGTTTTGTTTAATAGGCCATTGCAGTTGGTAACCTGGAAGAGGTTTATTGACGATATCCTATTCATATGGGATGGGGATGTCCCCTCGGCCCAACAGTTCCTTTCCCATCTGAATGACAATGACCGGATATACATTTTCTCGACTTAAAAATCTCTATTGTTGAGAATGCTTTGGTGACTACCACCTTCTTTAAACAGACGGATCGCAATGGATACATCCCCCTGGACTCGTGTCATCACAGTTCTTGGTTGGCTGCCGTTCCGAAAGGTCAATTTTTGCGATTAAAGCGCAATTGCTCCAATCCCGCTGATTACACCAATGAGGCTTTGATCCTTAAAAAGAGGTTTTTGGCCAAAGGCTACGACGAGCCCACTCTGGATTCCATAATTTCAGAGGTGGGTGGGAGAGATCGTCTTCTGCTTTTGGCTGATAAACCTCAGGTAGCAGATAACACTAACTATGGACTGGCCTTCATCACGACCTTCTCCAGCCAACATTGGGCAATTAAGCGTATTATAAGAAAGCATTGGTCGATAATAAAAAATGACCGGGTATTGGGACCTCTTTTAGCAGAGAGGCCCAACGTTATATTTAGGGGTGCTACCAGTCTTAGGAACACTATAGCTCCCAATGTCCCGGATCCTCCAAAGAAGTTATCCTTTTTTGGGGACATTAAAGGTTTTTTCCCATGTGGCAAATGCAGGGCTTGTAGAATAAATGCCCAACGTGGCAGGAGGTTCACTGATTTCACGTCTAGTGGAACAGGCTTGACATACCCCATACGCACGTTCATCACTTGTTCTACTAAATGTGTCGTGTACCTCCTCAGGTGTCCGTGCGGTTTGGAGTATGTGGGGCGCACCATCCGCATGTTGCACATCAGGTTGGGGGAGCACCTCACGAACATTCGTAAGGGTTATGATAAGCATAATGTCAGTAGACACTATGACTTGGTACATAAAAGGGACCCCACTGGTACCATTTTTTTGGCCATTGAGAGCTATGTCCCCCATTGGAGGGGTAGCAATGGCAAGCGCTCTATCTCCCGTGCCGAAACTAATTGGATACACAAATTAGGATCCCATGTTCCTGGTGGCCTCAACGTGGAATGGGACATCAATTGTTTTATTAATAACAGTTGATGTCCCCGTTCCAGTTTTTGGTTGAAAGATCTAGGCACTTTTTTCCATGTATCTATATATTTTCTTCTGATTTGCCATTTTGCCTTACTATTATCATTTATCATGGTCACTGCATGGGGTTTTGGCATAGACATGTGAATTGAGATATGGTCCTTTATGTTGATAATGAAATAATCTGCACTAAATCATATGCACTTTTATGCTTAGCATAACAATATTTTTTCTTTATCAGTAAATGTTTAGTATATTTACATGTGCAATAGGTGAAATATTGGTCAGAGGTCATACAGATGGAAGGCATAGGTGCTGACTATATAGGCACTTTTAATTTTTAATTTTTAATTTTCAGTTTATAGTTTTGTTATGCATTCCAATTAAAAGGGGGTGCATTAACCAATGTATCCACTAGATGGCGCTATATAAAACTTCTAGCAAGTCTATTTGTCATTTTTCTTTATTTCATTAGTACCTTTTTATTTTGATTTTATCCCTGCTCTAATTTCATATCAGGCAGGTGATGCAGATTTCAACTATAGTCTGGCGGTGCTTTAATTAACTTTTGCCCGCTTTTGTAATTTATATACACAGTAATTGTGTTTATGGTCTCACTAGGTACTTCCTGTGTCGCTTGTGATTGGACCCCAGTGGTTTCCTGTCAATTCTGACTGACTGCCTGTCCGACCTATAGCGCCGCTGTACTTAGCCTCAGACCACTATTGGACGCTTAGTGGTTTCCTGTCAATTCTGAGTGATTGCCTGTCCTACCTATTGCGCCGCTGTACTTAGCCTCAGACTACTATTTAAATGAATAGCGCGGAGGTGTGGGCGTACCCCTGATGATGTCACGCTGTGACGAAACGATCGTCGGGTAGTCACGCCCACACGCTCTGCGCATATGCGATCGCTTCTACACTCCCAGGCCAGGAGTTTTTATCTTTCTTAGCTACAAGGTAGCGAAACTGTTTTTATTTTGTATTGCTACTTATCTGTGCTGTACATTGGACCCATTGAGCCAGAATAAAGGCATTCCTTGTTTTAACATACTACACGATCCGGACCTTTTTTGTTTTATTTTTGGTATCCCTGCGGGACTCTGATCGGACCCCCCAGAGGGGGTATATAGGCACTTGGTGGAGCCTGATGCACGCTCTGATGAGCGAGGAATAGCCCAGCTGATTCGCTGTACCTGGAACCTCGTTTGATGGGATATATGCGATAAAGACCAGACATCTGGTAAGCCTCCTTTTCTTACTTTATATCTCTTGAAGGGAACTGCGAGGTCAATTTTAAGAAAATCTTATTACACTCAGAAGCGCTCTGTGTAGGAGACTGTCAAAGGCTACTGAACACTGAGGACTCTGTTTGATTGTTTTTTTTGCGTTTTTCACTGTATGCGATTTGGATGCACTTATCTGTTTGAACCTATAGATTTGGGTATTCACATAATTTTTTTTGCAAATGTTAGTTTATGTACTCAATATTCAGTACTGAGGACTCTGTTTGACTATTCTGATTGATCTTTTTGCGTTTTTCACTGCATGCGATTTGGATGCACTTATGTGTTTGAACTTATAGATTTGGGTATTCACATATTTTTTTGCAAATGTTAGTTTATGTATTTAACATATATCAACACATATTTGGTTTAGGTTTGCACTGTAATTAAGTTGTTTATAAGTTTATATGCACTCTAACTGTCGCAAGTACCAGTATCCATTCACATGGAATAGGACTTGATTCACTCACCTTTATCGTTATTGGTCAAGTTTTTTTATCTAATTTTTTATCTCATTTTTTTGAGCGCTGCACTTTTTCACATTTAGCGCTAAAAATAGCACCTGTAAAGCGTCTGAAAACTGCCTCTCATGCCTGCCCAGTGCGAAAGCGCAAGTTCTTTCACACTGAAGTGGTGCGCTTGCGGGACAGGAAAAAAAGTCCTGCAAGAGGCATCTTTGAGGCGGTTTGGGAGCGATGTATACATCACTCCTACACCGCCCCCGCACATTGGAATGAATGGGCAGCGCTTCGGAAGCGCCTGTAAAGCGGGCAGTTTTAGCCCTTTCTTTGGCCGCTAGCGGGGGTTAAAAGTGCTCGCTAGCATGTGAAAAGCGCAGCTAAAATTAGGGATTAAGCGCCGCTAAAACTAGCGGCGCTTTACCGCTAACAGACCCGCCACCCAGTGTGAAAGGGGTTTTATACTTCAGTATACCATAGTAACATCTGACAAAAAGATCTAAAAACACTGAAGCAGCAGACTTTGTGAAAATTTATATTTGTGTAATTCTCAAAACTTTTGGCCATGGCTGTATATATAAACATGCTTTACCGAGATTTCATGATTTCAGAAAGCATGTAATCAACTATGCCAAGACATAATAAGAAAATAAAGCCAATACCAAAACATATATATATATATATATATATATACTACTCACAAAAAACAAATTTTGTGACTTTAAATGAGGCGTGGGGAAACGCCTCCATCCGGGGTTAGTTATAGAAAAAGGAGGTTGGGACTTTAAATGAAGTGGCTGGGGTGCGCACAAGAGAATCCATGTATATAATAAAAGTATTTATTCGGTCGTAAGTAGGTGAAGACAAATAATAGTCATTGTATACACAGATATGTACATCTATTAGGCACAGAGTGTATACATAATAATAACATGAACATGTATAAAATCACATAAATCCAAAATACATGCATGGTTAAATACAGAGTATATAGAACAAGGAAGTAGCCTGTAATAACTCAAATGACATGGACTAGTATCTGTTATATAGAGTCAAAAATTGTGTACAAGTAGTAAAATCCTAAAAAAGTCGCTGTAGCATCTATTATAGCTCGACGCGTTTCGTGAATGTGTCTCCACTCATCAGGAGCAGATGCGAGAAATACCTGCAAGAGGTGAGAAAGTAATAATGTACCACACTCCATTATAGAGGGGAAAAGGAATTTGTTAATAAAAATTGGGTCAAGTAAATCTACCAACCAGGGCAGGCACAGCAGGCATTGACAGGCACATGGTGAGGCGGGGGCATGTGTATCACCCCCACGGAAGCTGAGGCGGCGTATGCAGGCAGCATCGGTTGGCATGGAGAGTGCCACAGTGTGAGGGGAAACTCCTTTGATAACGGCAAACAAAGTGTCTAAAGTGAAGATAAAAAATATAGATAAAAATAAGTGTAAAAAAATAGTGAGGGAATGGGTGAATCTGTGAAAAATTATAATAAAGGTATGGAGCTAGATATTAATAATGGATATATATAGTAGAATAATGAAATAGTTTAACTGCAGAGATCATATAACTGCAGAGGTATAGGTAATGTTAGGTAGACAATGAAGTAATCATGTAGGGTACATATAGGAATATGGTAGGGTTATAAGGAGTACTGGTAATCAAGTATATAAGGTAAAAAATGTATGAACGAAAAATGTATAAATTATATCTGGCATGAAGTGAGGTGCATGGTTGGATTAATGGTGCTAAAGGTGTAATAAAGGTGATGTGTAATATTTGTTGGGGTATGTGTTTCAAACTTTCAATTCTACAATTTTACTGTAGTAATTTTTAATATTTAACCTCTTCAGTTCTCCATATTCTCAAAGAGCCCTGGGATCAGTCACTGCTTTCTTCTGAATGAAATCTCTGGCATGGGGATCACAAGCTGTCATGGAACACAAATTCTTTTTTTATTTCTACAATTTTTAAAATGTAATTTTTTGGAATGCAATGGCCTCGTTTCTTTTTTTTTCCAAGAGATTAGAAATCTGTTACCCCTTTCTTCCAAATGGATTCATTTGCATGGGGATCACAAGCTGTCATGAAAAAGGAAGAAAAACTTCAGAGTACGAAATTTCAATGTCACTTTTAGTATGTAACCTTTTTTCTTTATTTCCACCCAGAGCCCAGGGATCAGTCACTGCTTTCTTCTGAACGGAATCCATGACATGGGGATCACACGTTTTCATGGAACACTAAAGAAAACTTTTAGGAGAAATTTGTTTAAATTTTAATTTCTATGATTTTCAGTACGTCATTTATTAGTAATCGCTTCATATTTTCTCCCAGAGCCCTGAGATCAGTCACTGCTTTCTGCTGAATGAAATCCCTTCCATTTGGATCACAATTACCGTATTTATCGGCGTATAACACGCACTTTTTCCCCCTTAAAATCGGGGGGAAGTCGTGGGTGCGTGTTATACGGCGATACCCCCCAAAAAAATTACAAAAATTGGTTGCGGCGCCGAAAAATGGCGACCGCGCCCGAAAAAGACCGAACCGCGGCCGAAAAAGGCCGAAGCGCGGCCGAAAAAGAAGGGGCGGACTATTCAGCTCCGCTCGTAGTCCCGCCTCCCTGCGCTCGCTCCCGAAACAGCAGGGAGGCGGGACTCCGAGCGGAGCCAAACAGTCGGTCTTTTTCGGCCGCGCATGCGCGCTTTGTCTCGCGGCGGGAAATTTAAACGTCGGCAAGGCTGCAAATGACGCTGGCAAACTGCAAATGACACTGGGCAAGCTACAAATGACGCTGGCAAGCTGCAAATGACACTGGGCAAGCTACAAATGACACTGGGCAAGCTACAAATGACACTGAGCAAGCTACAAATGACGCTGGGCAGGCTGCAAATGACACTGGGCAGGTTGCAAATGACGCTGGGCAAGGCTGCAAATGACGCTGGGCAGGGCTGCAATTGACGCTGGGCAAGGCTGCAATTGATGCTGGGCAAGCTGCAAATGACGCTGGGCAAGCTGCAAATGACGCTGGGCAAGCTGCAAATGATGCTGGGCAGGCTGCAAATGATGCTGGGCAGGCTGCAAATGACGCTGGGCAAGCTGCAAATGAAGCTGGGCAAGCTGCAAATGACGCTTAAATGTAAGGTTTTTTTTCCCTAAACTTCTCTCCTAAAACTTTTTTTTCCTTAAAATTCCCTCCTAAACTTGGGGTGCGTGTTACACGCCAATAAATACGGTAGTTATGAAATTTTGATTTCTACGATTTTCAGTATGTAATTCAATATATTCAGTATTCAGTATGTAATTTTTGTCAAAATTCTACCATTTGAATTGTTTCAAATTTAGCTTTCTAGGATTTTCAATATGTCATTTTTTGGAATACCATCTCTTCATTTCTCTTTTCCCACCAAGAGATTAGGGATCAGTCACCGCTTTATGTGGATCACAAATTGTCAAGTAAGAGGAAGGAAAACTTCAAAGAGTACACTGTTTAGAAAATGTAATTTCTACGATTTTCAGTATGCCACTTATAGTATGTAATCTCTTTATTTCTTTATTTTCACCCGGATCCATGGGATCAGTCACTGCTTTCTTCTGAATGGAATCCATGACTTGGGATCAAGTCTTCATAGAACACTAAAGAAAACATCTAGGAGTAATTTGTTAAAAAAATTTATTTTACAATTTTGCTGTATGTCATTTTTTGGAATGTAATCTCTTCATTTATCTTTTGTCATCCAGAGCTCAGGGATCAGTCACAGCTTTCTTCTGAACAAAGCTCAGTACATAGGTTACTGGGGATAAAAAGCCTTCTCTGAGTTTCCTGTTGTAGAAGATGATGACACCAGAATGCAGACATGGATAGAGCGAACGGACTACTTTGATCAGTGTTTGAAATGGGCCTCCAGTTTGTAGAAAGAAATTGGAGAAATTTAAATTAACAGATATAATAAACAAGATATGAAGTATAAAGAACGCGGTCATGCTTTTTATGGCATTGTAATGGGTGTTCATGTCTGGATTTCTAAAACTTGTCCCAACACCGCTCATGTTTCTGATGTGCCTCCAAAGACATGGAACAGTCAGGAAGAATGCAATGCTGAATATAACAAGAGGTGGTGTGGAGCCTATTAAATATGAATATTCTCCTTCAATTGATTTCTTTGTCATGTTTTGAAAAATATCAGTTGTAACAGCTTTATTTTTGGAAAAGATGTTATGCCAAACATAAGGCGGAACAGATACAAAAGAAAAGAACACACACAGTCCAAGACACCATGGCACCAACCTTGACATCCTCACCTTGAAGTAGAGGAACACAACATTCTTGTAGTTGGTAATCTTCATACAGTAATACACACAGAGCACACTGGCCAACCAGATGGAGATATAGTTCAGGATTATTCTGGCCAGGTAAAAATATTCGTTGACGGAGCCAAAATTGACTCTTGGCAAAAAAAACTGAAGGGTCCGATGCACAACAATCAGACACTGGAAGATCCACCTTGACAGACACAGACTGGTGATAATTTTATCTCCAGTGGGAAGGCATTTATTCCTCATCCAGGTCTTGCCATTCATCAGCACAATGAAATTGTTGAGTACCATCCCAAGAATGACAATACAAATGTATGAATAATCAAAAATAAGCTGAAAAACAGACTGCATAGTTAAAAATGATTTTGTATCTCCGTCCGGAGAACCTGGGAAAACCTGTGACTCTGGCTGTCAGATAAAGAATACAAATGTATGTTATGCTGATACTTTTCATTTAGTTATAGAGTGTTCCAAACTCTGGTGGTATAATGTTTCCCGGCATCCTTGCAAACTATTTTGATTAAAATTCAAATCAGACAAAGATTATGTTCTGTTTTGCTTTAAGTTTTGCATTATGGAGACTGAATTTATTTTTGGATTTGAATTATCACCTTGAATCACAGGGTTATGTGTAATTGTATAGCAATCATTCTCTCAAAAGGCAGCAAAATATAGATAAGCGCCGTTACACGTCACATATACTGTACATACATCGTCATGTAAATCAATCTAAACTAAATTCAAATTAACCACTTGCTTACTGGGCACTTTTCCCCCCTTCCCAACAAGGCCAATGTTCAGCATTTAGCACTGTGGCACTTTGAATGACAATTGTGCAGTCATGCAACACTGTACCCATGTGACATTTTTATCATTTTTTTTCACACATAGAGCTTTCTTTTGGTGGTATTTAATCACCACTGTTTTGTTTAATTTTTTTTCGAAATAAAAAAAAATCCAAACATTTAAAAAATAATTGTTTTTGTTAGTTATAAAATTTTGCAAACAGCAAATTTTTCTCCTTCACTGATGTGCGCTGATGAGGCAGCACTGATAAGAACTGATAGTTTGCACTGATGGACACTGAAGAGGTGGCACAGGTGGGCACTTATGAGGATGCACTGATGAGTCTGCATTGATATGCGGCACTGATAGGGAGCACTGATGGGTACTGATAGGCAGCAATGATGGGGCACTGATGAGGAGGCACTGATTGGTGGCACTGATTGGCAGCACTGATAAGCACTGATGGGCACTGATTGACAGCACTGATGAGCACTGTTGGGGCGGCACTGATCACCAGGACACTGATGATCAGTGCCCTGATTATCAGTGTAGATGTTGCCTCTCACACTTGCCAGTTACCGGCTCTTCTCTCCTCACGTTGTGACAGCGTGAGGAAAGGATTTTCGATAACCGGCAAATGTGTTTACATCGTGATTAGCTGTGATTGGGCACAGCTGATCGCGTGGTTAAGGGCCACTGTGATTGTTCCTTTACCCCGATCGGTGGTCAGATGTGTCTGAAGGACACAGTTATCACAGAGCGCATGGGGTGTGTGCTCTGGTGGGCGTGGAGGGTGCGGTTCTGGGAGGACATCAATGGCTGCCCTGCCAGAACTGGGCGATTGCGCTGTAGCTGTCATTCAGCTATAGTGTGGACAGCAAGTGCTTAAAAGAAGCCACAGGTGATCCTCAGAAACCCACAGCTGGTCCAGAAGAAGGACCGGCAAAAATTCTGTTAGTCTAGGGCTATATAGAAATGCATGGGCCTTACAGTAATAATCCTTAAATGAATCCCTGTGTTCCTGTAGACCGCCTTGCATCCACAACCCAAACTAAGAAAGGTTTCTGAAGGCACCAGAAGGTTTTTTACCTAGAACACTATTGATATTGTAGAAACCTTTTAGACCAGATTGGATCCTGACATTTCATTTGTGCTGCATAAAGATATGTAGTGACTATGATATAAATGAAATGATTGGCAGCACTGATGAGCAATTTTCAAAATGAGGCTGATTGTTGTGGTCCTGGCTTATCCGCTTGCCGACCTGCCGCAGTACATATACTGCGGCGGGGTGGGTCGTACAGGCACAGTAACATACCTGTTCATTGTAGCTTTCTTCCAGGTGCAAGGTGCGCACCCCCCCCAACCCCGGCTCGTCGGCTCTGCTCTGATTGAACATAGCGGCCAATGATTCATGGTCTGGATCTGCTGACTGGCTGTGTCCAATCACAACCCAGATCCCTGTGCTGACAATCAACACAGGGCTCTGTACACAGGGAACAATATCTCTATTTCAGCACACATTACACATTGTTAGACACACATTTAACCCCTTAATCACCTGAGATGATAACCCCTTCCTTCATTAGTACAGTGACAGTGTATAGTATTATCACTGATGTCAGTGTCAGTTAGCCAGTATACCATCGCTTGTAGATATACTGTATATACAGTATAACTTTTGAGCAAACCAATTAATGTACACTTATTGTAAAAAAGTTTTACCACAGACATGTTCCAGAATACATTTTGGCCTACATTTATGAAGAAATATGATGTTTTTATTTTTTTTTTTATATGAAAATAAAAAATATATTGTTTTTTTTTTTTGTTTTTGTTCATATAATAAAAATATAAAATAAAACCCAGTGGTGATCAAATACCACCAAAAGAAAACTCTATTTGTGTGAAAACACTGTATAAAAATTACATTTGTGTACAGTGTTGCATGACTGCACAATTGCCAGTTAAAGCAGCACAGTGCCGAAAAGCAAAAAATGGCCTGGCCATAAAAAAAGTAAAATATCCCAGAGCTCAAGAGGTTATGCTTAGTTTGGTCTTCATTGCTTTTGGTCTGTTTTTTTTTTATAAAGCCTTCAACAAAAGGCTATCATGGTTCCAGTGTCTCCTCTTCCACTGGTTGACCACAATCAACGTGCTCTAGGTTTTTTCTTGTTGTGAGAAGCTTATAGACAGCCATTTTATGAATATCTTGGTGGGTTAGAGGACTTGTTTCTTTTTTCCAGGACATTCTGAAGTTTTCCATTAACATCCTTAAGAAATATGTTCTTGCCCATCCCTGTGGAATTTACAGAACATCTCTTTTTGGGAGTATGCATCAATTATCTGCCCTAATTAACCACCTCCCGTCCGCTCTATAGTAAAATGTTGGCGGACAGAATCCCCTCTCGCTCTGGGACAATGTCACATGACGTCACCCCACTGTCACCGCTCTCACGTGCCCGCGGGGGTGCGCAGAGTGGCGATCGCAGGAGTGCCATGTCCTGGGGACACGTCGCGACCCCGATCTCAGTAAAAAGCTGATGACGCGGCTCTTTACCCATGTGATTGGCTGTGTCCAATCACAGCCGGTCACATGTAAACACAAAATTGCCAGTAATCGTCTCTCCTTGCCTCACACTGACAAGGTGTGAGGAGAGGAGAGCCAATCAGCAGCATCTCCTCGCAGGGGAGACCTGTACAGGTAATCAGGGCACTGATCATCAGTGCTGCCCCAGCAGTGCCAAGCAGTGATGATCAGTGACGATCTGTTATGCCAATCTGTGCCCAACAGTGACACCAATGTGTGCCCATCAGTGATGCCAATCTGTGCCCATCAGGGATGCCAGTCAGTGCCTGCCAGTGCTGCCCATATTGCCTATACGTGCCACCTATCAGTGCTGCCCATCGGTGCCCATCAGTGCTGCCTATCCATGCCGCCTATCATTGCCCATAAGCCTATTAGTGCCCATCAGTCCCACCTATCAATGCTCATCAGTGCCGCCTATCAGTGCTCTATCAGTGCTGCATATCAGTGTGACCTGTCAGTGCCCATCAGTGCGGCATATTAGTGCCACCTCATCATTGCCCTTCAGTGCCGCCTCATCAGTGCCTATTAGTGTAGCCTATGAGTGCCCATCATTGCCGTCTCATCAGTGAAGAAGAAAAATTACTTATTTACAACATTTTCTGACAGAAACTAAGTGAAACATTTAGCAAAAAATAAAAAAAAACAGCAGTGATTAAATACCACCAAAAGAAAGCTCTATTTGTGTGAAAAAAATGATAAAAATGTTATTTGGGTAGTGTCATTCAAAGTGTGACAGTGTCATGAAGATCCTGCAAGAAACCTGAATCCTGGCCCACGGGCGCCACTGGGCATGCGCGCCAGTGCGCATGCACGTGTGCGGCCGCGCACAGGTAGACAGGTGCGCGCTCTTGGTGGCGCCAGGTAGCCTATTTAAATCCGGCCAGAGCAGACGGTCCCCGCTGTCTGCTCTACAGCGTTGTGGTGATAGTAACCTGATCCTGATACCTCTGTCCTGTATTGACCCGGCCTGCCTGTGACCATTCACCTATCCACCTGCACCCGACCTTGGCTTGTTTGTGACCATCCTTCTGCTTAATCCTCTTGTACCTTGCTGCCAGCCTGATATTTGACCCGGCCTGTTCTGATGACCCAGCTTACCTGTACTGATCTGGCCTGCTCTGAGTTCCTGTTTGCTTTGCTGAACCAGCTTACCTGTACTGATCCGGCCTGCTCTGAGTTCCTGTTTGCTTTGCTGAACCAGCTTACCTGTACTGATCCGGTCTGCTCTGAGGTCCTGTCTGCTGTGCTGAACCAGCTTACCTGTACTGATCCGGCCTGCTCTGAGTTCCTGTTTGCTTTGCTGAACCAGCTTACCTGTACTGATCCGGTCTGCTCTGAGATCCTGTCTGCTTTGCTGAACCAGCTTACCTGTACTGATCCAGCCTGCTCTGCTATCCAGTCTGCTGTGCTGATCCTGCCTGTCCATCCAGATCCAGCCTGCTCTGCTATCCAGTCTGCTGTGCTGATCCTGCCTGTCCATCCAGATCCAGCCTGCTCTGCTATCCAGTCTGCTGTTCTGATCCTGCCTGTCCATCCAGATCCAGCCTGCTCTGCTATCCAGTCTGCTGTGCTGATCCTGCCTGTCCATCCAGATCCAGTCTGCTCTGATATCCAGTCTGCTGTGCTGATCCTGCCTGTCCATCCAGATCCAGCCTGCTCTGCTATCCAGTCTGCTGTGCTGATCCTGCCTGTCCATCCAGACCCAGCCTGCTCTGCTATCCAGTCTGCTGTACTGATCCTGCATGTCCATCCAGATCCAGCCTGCTCTGCTATCCAGTCTGCTGTGCTGATCCTGCCTGTCCATCCAGATCCAGCCTGCTCTGCTATCCAGTCTGCTGTGCTGATCCTGCCTGTCCATCCAGACCCAGCCTGCTCTGCTATCCAGTCTGCTGTGCTGATCCTGCCTGTCCATCCAGATCCAGCCTGCTCTGCTATCCAGTCTACTGTGCTGATCCTGCCTGTCCATCCAGATCCAGTCTGCTCTGATATCCAGTCTGCTGTGCTGATCCTGCCTGTCCATCCAGATCCAGCCTGCTCTGCTATCCAGTCTGCTGTGCTGATCCTGCCTGTCCATCCAGACCCAGCCTGCTCTGCTATCCAGTCTGCTGTACTGATCCTGCCTGTCCATCCAGATCCAGCCTGCTCTGCTATCCAGTCTGCTGTGCTGATCCTGCCTGTCCATCCAGACCCAGCCTGCTCTGCTATCCAGTCTGCTGTGCTGATCCTGCCTGTCCATCCAGATCCAGCCTGCTCTGCTATCCAGTCTGCTGTGCTGATCCTGCCTATCCATCCAGACCCAGCCTGCTCTGCTATCCAGTCTGCTGTGCTGATCCGCCTGTCCATCCAGATCCAGCCTGCTCTGCTATCCAGTCTGCTGTGCTGATCCTGCCTGTCCATCCAGACCCATCCTGCTCTGCTATCCAGTCTGCTGTGCTGATCCAGTTACCCACCTTGTCCGCTGAGTTGACCCTGTGTCGCTCCACCGGTCTGTTGATCCTGCCAGGCACCCGTGCTCCTCCTCACTCCTGGGTCTTCTGTTACCCTACCAGGGAACCAGGAGTGGGAGACGCAAGGGAGGTCTCTCTCTGCAAACTCGGGCTCGCACCACCAGGTACGTGACAGACAGCGCTGAAAGCTGAAAATTGGCCTGGGCAGGAAGGGGGTGAAAGTGACCGGTATTGCAGCGGTTAAAGAGTAATTCCACTTTTGTTGAGAAAAAAAATATCCCCCTCTGGGTGGTCTGTGTAAATTGCAGGGATTTTAACGAACTTTGCTGCCGGTTCCTAGCTTTTGTTATTCTGAAAAAACAACTGTTTGTTTGTCTGTGTCCATGTTCTCAGTGATTCTGTATGGGTGTGATTTTATAATTATCAATAGACTGCTGCACCTGTATGGCTCTAATGTGGAGAATTGCAGGGTCTGCTTCCCTTTAGACACGATTTTTCCTTTAAGAGTGTAGCGCTGACTTTCCTGTCTATTAATGTATGTTAGCATGTTATAACAAAAGTCTATGGACGTTTCTATGGCTTAGTATTTGGCGCCATCTAGCGGCCAAATACTGGTAGTGAACTTAAATGATTATTGCTTTGAAAAGCACAAAAGACTAATACAGGAAGTGACTGTTAATTACATGAGAAGGTTGACCTTTTTACCCAGGATGCTTGATGACCTACCCAGGGACACCCTCTCTGGCAGTACATGCTGGGTAGGACATAAAAGGAACCCGAGCGGCCATTTTAGCTCTCTTGGGATCACATGGCCTGCCTGTGAGGAGCTGTGAGGAGGCCTCTCGGAGGAAGAGGCCTACAGCCATTGCGGAACGCAACCCTGCTTGTTTGTGCGAGTGACCTGACGAAGCCAGAGATACAGCGACCGGATTGGAGAGATCCAGAGACACTTGTTTGAGTATCGGAGGACAAGGCTCACCCAGCAGAGCGGAACGGAGTGACGGAACCAGCTGACGGAGAAGCAAGTTGCAATCACTGGACCAAGGCTACCATACAGAGCTCCGATCCAGTTGGTGAGCGGGTTGTGGCCCACAGTTTACTAACTTTTGCACATAGTCAGACTTATATACAGGCCTCGCTGGGATCTATAGTCCTACAGAGCGGGAGTATAACAACTGACACTAGGCAGGCATGAGGCCTATCTGCTTTGTATCCCAAGCCTTGTAATATAGTTACTGAAGTGATACCAGGAGCATCTTTAACAAATTTGATCTACTTTAACCCCTTGGATTACAAATCATAAGGAATTATTCTAGCAAGCGAAGATCAGAAGACTAAAGACTAAGTACTTCAAGTAAGATCTCACGCATAGCTATAAAAGTAAGGGGAGCTCCCGTGTATTTATATTGTTTGAAATTGATATATTAATATCCATTGTGCTGTCATTCTATGTTGGGATGACTGCACAATTACTATAATCACCTGTTTGAAAATATATTTACAGTAAAACATCTTTTGGTTAAGTACCCAGTTATGTGGAGTGTTGTTTTCTCCCAGCAGGTGGAGCCAGTGGATGCTGAGGTTACAATACAGGTATATTGTATTATATTATATTGTACTGTATTGAATTGCACCACAGCTGTGCCAAGGGGATTGAGCCAAGTTAGTGGGGTTTATCAGCAGAGTGCAGGCCCAAATCAAATCAGCAGCTCCTTCGGGGGTTAGTGCTACAAGAGTATCACACCAAAAATGACCTTTTTGTTGCAGGGGATTCCAAAAAATCTGATTTGTAACAGAATAGAATAGAATAAACACATAGAAAAACAATAGAGTTCAAAGAAACAATAGAATAGAAAGAATATAACCATTTCCCAAAATTCAAATAGAATTAATTCGAATTTGAATAGAATAGAAAAGAATAGATCAGAAAAGGAAGATTATTATATTCTTCATATCCTATTCTACTCTATTCTGTTGTTTTTTTTCTATACTATTCTGTTTTTTTTCTATTCTATTCTAATCTATTCTTTTCTATTCTATTCAAATTCGAATTGATTCTATTTTAATTTTGGGAAATGGTTATAATATTTCTTTTCTATTCATTTTTTTTTTTATTATTTTTTTTTTTCAGAATTTTGAAAACAGCTAAAAATTGTTAACGCCTCTTACTCATGCTGCCCCTTTTATGTTGACCTGATTATTGTCAAACATTGCGAGGCAGAAGATGATTTGTGAAAAAGCTTAAATACCAGCAGCAGAGAGAGAATCTAGAATAGGTGACACAAGTGATTATCTCAGCAAATTGAAAGCTGGATTTGAAGAACTTTAATTGTCAATAGTCATGCGGTGCTCCCTAAGATGTATGATCCTATAAAAAACTTGCTATGCAACATAAAGCTCAATACATATATACAGTATCTCACAAAAGCGAGTACACTGCTCACAATTTTGTAAATATTTTATTACATCTTTTGTTGTGACAACACTGAAGAAATGACACTTTGCTACAATGTAAAGTAGTGAGTGTACAGCTTGTATAAAGCCACGTACACACGATCGGAATTTTCGACTCGACTATCCAGCAACCAGCAGACAATCCGCCGGACTTTCCAGCGGAGGTCCGCCGGACTTACCAGCGGAGGTCCGCCGGACTTACCAGCGGAGGTCCGCCGGACTTACCAGCGGAGGTCCGCCGGACTTACCAGCGGACTGCCCACACACGCCTTGACTTTTCCGGCGGACAATCCGGAGTTTTGGCGGAGGTCCGTCGGACTTTTACACGGAGTAAAGTCCGTTCATTTATAACGTGACTCCAGGTAGACGGGACTAGCGAAGGAAGTCAATACCGCCGCCTGGATCGGCGAGATTGACACCTTGCTAGCCCCGTCACCTGGTATGAATTTAAAGGGGAATCCCTACGCCGAAAAAATGGCGTGGGGTTCCCCCCAAATCCATATCAGATCCTTATCCGAACACGCAGCCCGGCTAGTCAGGAAAGGGGGTGGAGACGAGCGAGCGCCCCCCCACCCCTTCTGAGCCGTACCAGGCCATGTGCCCTCAACAAGGGGGTGGTGCCTTGGGGAAAGGGGGAGAAGATAGCGGCAGCGACACAAGACTGGGCTATAAGAATATAGCGGAGGCCCGGCAAGAAGAGCGCAACAAGACCCCGTAGTCGGAAGAAGATCACGGACGGCGGTGGCGACGAAGAAGAAAGCCGGGCTCCTCCTTTAGTAAAAAAGCTAGCAGAAGATAGCGGAGGAGTCCGGCGATAAGACCCCCCAAGGCGGAAGAAGACCCCCGGAGCTGTGTAATAAAGTATTTTAAAAACTGGGTAGGGGTACATCGTACCCCATACTCATTCACAACAGCCAGGGTTGTCGGGAAGAGGCCCTTGTCCTCATCAACATGGGGACAAGGTGCTTTGGGGTGGGGGGGCCACAGGGCCCCCTTTCCCCAAGGCACCCCCCCCATGTTGAGGGCATGCGGCCTGGTACGGCTCGCTCGTCCCCACCCCCTTTCCTGACCAGCCGGGCTGCGTGCTCGGATAAGGGTCTGATATGGATTTGGGGGGACCCCCACGCTGTTTTTTCGGCGTAGGGATTCAAATCCATACCAGGTGACGGGGCTAGCAAGGTGTCAATCTCGACGATCAAGGCGGCGGTATTGACTTCCTTCGCTAGTCCCGTCTACCTGGAGTCACGTTATAAATGAACGGACTTTACTCCGTGTGTTGGCAAGTCCGTTCATTTCAAAAGTCCCGCGAACTAGTACACAGACGGCCTGATTGTCTGCTGGACTGCTGAGTCCAGCCGACAATTTTGAGTCAAAACTTCTTATTAAGTCCGCCGGACTTTTGGGAAGAAAAAGTCAGCCGGAGCCCACACACAGTCGGATTGTCCGGAGGACAATCCCGCCGGATAGTCTGATCGTGTGTACTGGGCATAACAGTGTAAATTTGCTGTCCCCTCAAAATAAATCAACACACATCCATTAATGTCCAAACCGCTGGCAACAAAAGTGAGTACACCCCTAAGTGAAAATGTCCAAATTGGGCATAATTAGCTATTTTCCTTCCCTGGTGTCATGTGACTCGTTAGTGTTACAAGGTCTCAGGTGTGACTGGGGAGCAGGTGTGTTAAATGTGGAATAAGCTTGAGGTGATTTTCTTTATTTTGTATTATGGGCTGGATTAAATAATATACCTTAAAAATATTTACTTATTCATATTTTGTGTTTTCATTGTCAATAGGTAGAGCCTCATGCTTCTTCTTTTCTCATATTTTTTGTAAAAATTAAAAAATTGTATATAGAGCCTAATAACTCAAGCTTGAAATTACACACACAACTCACTGCCAGGGGAGAGACCCATCCTATTGGCTGGGCAGTCTATATGGAGTTTCAGTTAGACAGTCTGAAGGCAAACAGGTATAAACAAGGCCAAGGATAAATCCAAGGAAAAAAACAAGCTTCACTTAACGACCAGCCCGTAGACAACCAAATTACCTGTCTAACAGTATGCGTTAAAAGCAGGGGTTTAGTCTGCACACATTTGCAAATGCATGCGTAAGCCACAGAGCCTCGTCAAGGCACCCTGGTATCTGTGGTACCTAACACTAACTTATAAGTGTCCCCAAAGTAGAGGCACATGCATTCTGATGTATAGGTGAGAGCAGGTGGACTGAAGGGGAGCCACCCCTTCTTAAAGGTACAGGGACACACTGAACACCCAGCATATAGCACAATGGCTGCAAATGTGTCAGTGCGTTGCCTGACCAAAAAACAGTCTGAAGGCAAACACCTTCTGCTTCCTTTTTAAAAAGCCCAAAGTGCTCTGCTGTCATAGGTAGAGTTCCAAATACACAGAAAGGAGGACAGTCCGGGTAATAGAGGAAGTATACCATACAGGCTGCACTATGAGTCACTGGACTCCAGACACATGGAGTCATTGGAGGTGCTGAAGACAGAGGAGTGCACAGGGGTCACAAGCATTGGTGGAGACACTCCTCTGCTCTCTTTTGTACTACAGTTCCAACAGTGCAGTGGTGCCTGACTCAGTCTATTAAATGCAGTTCGGCACCGCAGGGCAGTTGCTACAGAGAGCAGCTGCAGCCAGTGTTTCTCTCACTCAGCATTCTTAGCCAATCACTACAATTATTTTAGGTAAGAGGTAAAATCACTGTCAGGTCTTGATGTCGGTTCCCCTTTAGGAAGATACACCCTCTCTATTTATCCTGATCACCAATGTCAATGGAATGAAAGTGAGGGTAAATCCAAAACTTTGAGTTGCCATTAGTACAGAAATAGAGTGTATATCTTTTAATGGGTATGCTACTTCAAGTGACAACTGAAACACAGATAGTGGTTTTACCCATCCCCTATTAATTTCAAAATATATTTAAAAAAATGTGGATTTAGATATACTTTAATATACCTATATACCCATTCTCAACCAGGGTTTCATGGTGCCCTAGGAACCCTAGGGCACCTCAGAGGTTGCTTTGGGCTCCTTGGGCTGTGGCTAATAATATTTTAGTTGTCTGAAAAGGTGACATTCTGACCACACCTGTAAGGGGGCATTCTTTCCACTGACCACCAATGCAAGGAATATTTTTCTTACTGATCACCAATGTAAGGGATATTCTTCCAACAGTTCTCCAATGTAAGGAGCATTCTTTCCACTGATCACCAATGTAAGGAGCATTCTTCTCACTGATCACCAATGTAGGGGTCATTTTTCCCACTGATCACCAATGCTCCTTACATTAGTGGTCAGTGGGAAGAATGCTCCTTATATTGGTGATCAGTGGGAAGAATGTCCCTTACAGTCGTGGTCAGTGGGAAGAATGTCCCTTACCATTCTTCCCACTGACCACGACTGTAAGGGACATTCTTCCCACTGATCACCAATATAAGGAGCATTCTTCCCACTGACCACTAATGTAAGGAGCATTCTTCCCACTGATCAGCAATGTAAGGCACATTTTTACCACTGACCACCAATGTAAGGTGCGTTCTTTCCACTGATCACCAATGTAGGGGGTCATTCTTCCCACTGATCACCAATGTAAGGGACATTCTTCCCACTGACCACCAATGTAAGGATAATTCTTACCACTGATCACCAATGTAAAGGACATTCTTCCAACTGATCACCAATGTAAGGAACATTCCTCCCACTGACCACCAATATAAGGAACATTCTTCCCACTGATCACCAATGTAAGCAATATTCTTCCCACTGATCTCCAATGTACGAAAGGAGGAAACCCCCTATGGGACTTTATAGGCACATTACACCAAAGAAAAAGTAGTAGAGTAGTTTTAAAGGTAAGTCTATCAACTTTATTACAAATCCATTTGGAAAACAATATTAAACATACAAGCATTGATGTACAATACATGGTATATGGTATGGTCAAAAGTACCCTACATGTCAACGATGTAATATTGTAGGCTGCCTAGGTATGGTTGAATAGCCCTAACATTGAAAATCCAGACAAAAGAGCCCAACGTGTTTTGGAAAACTGTTCATTCTTCAGGTGAAGAAAGGGGTAAAATGTATCTATATATACAATCACATAAATAAGTATTTATGTACAATAGAAGATACAAAAAGTCCATAGGTCATCTCACATGATAGGTAATGTTAAAAGGTGCTAAACGTATACTCACATTGTACATGGTGCACATAAAATAGGAAAACCAACAGATTGTTAAGCCCAGTTGCATACCTAGTGTAATGCAAAGCAAAAGAAACCCACAAGTGTTGTTGAAAAGTAAGATAATAAATAATTAGGATCACCACAATGCCATTGTACAGAGCAGGTAACTATAATGTTTTTTTTGTTTTGTTTTTTAATTTTCCTTTAGTATCACTTTAACAATTTCAACCCCTCTGACATGCTAGGCTAAGTGTATAAGCAAGCGATATCGCAGAAAACCACTAAAGGGACACTCGGTACCCGGTAATAGCACTATGCCAAAGGTGCAGGCACTGAACCCTTTTGTAAAAGCAAACTTGGTATATTGTCACACAATATGGATAGTAAATAAAGCATAAAGATGAATTGGCAATAGTAATAACACAATTTGACAAAAAAAATTAAATCAATAGTAAGCACTAGGCATAAGATGACATTCAGTATAAACAGTAACTGAAAGGAAACAATAGACAGCAATGAGTCAACTGCATTCAGAAGGCTATACTGCCAAGGTGCCTTACTGTTTACTGTTAGGCCTAGGCTCACTGGGCAGAGGTACTCGTTGACTGAATAATGAAAAAAATAGTATTGAAGGTGGGGGGGGGGGGGGCAGTCCTTCAGCTTGCTCTTCTGCCAGCTATTGTTGGGGCCTTTTGAGAAGCATTAGTGCACTTATCAATAGTCTTAATAAACTAGCATGTAATAAAGATGCAGTATAGATGTTGGATAGATGTGGTATACAGTAGATGCTGTATATTTGTGATATAGGTGAGGTATATGTGCAGTATGGGGGCAGTAGAGGTGCCATATACCCAATGTCCTGCTGCTAATGGTCAGTAGAGGTGCCATATACCCAATGTCCTGCTGCTAATGGTCAGTCCATGCAAACAGTGTGAAGAATGGGCAGTGAGCCCTCTCACCAGTCCCTGTGGTGCGGCTGTGAACTCTTGCTATGAAAAGGGGCCCCCGCTGTCTCTCCACAGAATGACTCTAGAGATCAGTGGTGGGAAGAGGTGGGTGAGAGGATGCTCTGGTCTCTCTGCGGAAACAGTGCAGATGCGATTCTGTGGTCCATGTGGCTCTACATCAGGTATCTCTGACAGCATACAGGTAGCTGTGCTCTCTCCACTTCCCATGACCCAAAGGGGAAGATGTTTCTAATGCAATCCAGTAAAAGCTCTCTTGCCTCTCCCCTTCTCCTTAGTGTCCTCTTGGAACTGTAGGTAAAGGGTTAATTGGCCCTATTCTATGGCTGATGTCTCAAACTACAACTCCCATGATTCTCAGCACCCTGCATAGGAATTCATGGTGTTCTTGGTTATAGCGCTCCCCCTTCTGGCTGGAGGAGATAATGCAGCATTGCATCCAGCATCTCAGTAAAGGGTGAAGCAACAAAGGGCAATGAGTCCTTCTCCATGTTGTTGTAGCCCAACACCTGGCTACATACACAATAAGTATATATTGCCATGCTCATTTACATACAGTACACATCTACAAAACAATTTTCTTTGTCCATTCCACAGCTACCACAGTACTCTTTGGCTGAGCTTATTTCATATCTTATTGCATTCATCAGGATATTTTAGAACACAATCTTTGTGGCAACAAAGTACGAGCTAAATCCATGAAGGCCTTTCTCAGTTTGTTGCTGGTAAAAATTATGATAGCCGAATGCAAGAAGGGGTAAGCTGAAATAAGGACAGAGACAAAAATTACCCAAGGAGAATCAACGGACATTAGTCCAAATAAAGAGATATTCACACATAAAAAATAAGCAATATACAAGAAAAAAAAGACAATTAAACTTTTTACAACTCCTATGTGAGTGTCCAAGTTTGGACCCCGAAAAGAGCTGCCACTCTTTTGCATCTGCATTGTGTGTCTCCAAAGAGAGTGTATTAAAAGCCAGACAGAAACACTAAAGATTGCAAAAGGCACAGAGGAACAGATGGTATGTATTAGAGACTGGTTGCTTAAGTTTCTGGACCTCATAACAAGTTCCTGTGTGGAGTTGTTCAGAGTGTAGTTTTTGTAGCTCAAAGAGAACATGTGGAAGCCAAGCGGGAGGCTGGAGGCCAGAGAGGCCAGCAAGCAAAACCAAAGCAGCCATGGGACTAGCTTGGAGATCCTTGTTTTTAAGAAGAGAAATATGGGAAAGTTGTACGTTGTAATTTTCACACAATAAAACACAGAAAGGAGAGTGGCAATCCAAAGGCATGTCGAGCTGAGAAAAATTGTCACAACGAAAGAAATCTCATTAGAATATGGCCTTGAATATAGCTCTGACAAAAAGGTGTGGAAGAAGTTAAGGAGCACGATGCAACACTGCAAGAAAAATCGAGAAATGCAGAGAGCCACGATAATCTTGTCACTGCTTGCCAGGTGTTTGGTTTTCCTCCAGTCCAGACAATGGGCTACCACGATGAAGGCATTTAGAGTCGTCCCCAAGATAAATTCACCGGACAGAACAGAAATGAAGAAAACACTGAGAAGGCCCACCATTTCTCACTTGTGTTAGCTGGGACACTAAATGTTGTGTGATCTAGCAACAAACGGGAAAGTGGCTTATCTTAGTTACAGATAAAGGCTCAAGTAAATAACTCTGATTGGTCAAGATAACAATGAAGGTTACATTGTCAACGAACATTATGAGTGCGATGCAAATCTGAAGTTTGATTGCTTGCTGAACAAAATACCTAGTTTGCATGAGCTACGGTGAAGGTAACCCGTGGCTGTCAAATATCATCCATCAAGACTCATTTGCAATCTCAACAGCAGCAACGCTCCACTAACATTTGCCAACGGACCCAATATCACCCATCATTGCTCATTTGCAATCTAAATAGCAATCTAAATAGCAGCACTGCTTTACTTACAATGGCCAGCTGAACTAAAGGAAGCCTATTATTAGTGTTGAGATTAAAATTCAAGCTGAACCAAATTGGATACAGAATTCCAAAATGTGTATTCAATCAATTTTCTCTTGTTTTCTTCTTATTTTTTTTTTCTTTGGTGTATTTTACAAGTAAACATTAAATAATATTAAGATACACAACAAAACTAAAAAATGTGTTGTGCCTTTAGCATTTTTTAAAGTTACTATTAGATTTTTTTTCTTAGGCCCCTTTCACACTGGGCGGTTTGCAGGCGTTATTGCGTTAAGAATAGCGCCTGCAAACCGACCCGAAACAGCTGTTGCTGTTTCTTCAGTGTGAAAGCCCGAGGGCTTTCACACTGAAGCGGTGCACTTGCAGGACGCTGGAAAATGTCCTGCAAGCCGCATCTTTGGCTCGCTATAGGAGCGGTATATTTACCGCTCCTATAGCGCCTGCTCCCATTGAAAACGATGGGGCAGCGCTCCGAACCCGCCCGCAAAACGACGCTGCAGCGGCGGTTTGCGGGCGGTATTGACCCTTTTTTCGGCCGCTCGCGGGGGGTAAAACCACCCCGCGAGCGGCCGCAATGCGCCGCTAAAACGCCGGTAAAGCCGCGCTAAATATAGCGCCGCTTTACCGCCAGCGCCCCCACCGTTCCAGTGTGAAAGTAGCCTTAGTGCATAAAAAAAAAAAGACATATTGAGTTTTCTTAGATAATAACAAATACGATGTCCAAAAAAAAACTTGAAAAATTTGCTATTTTATCTTTTATTTTTTTATTTTACTGATATAGTTACATAGTTACATAGTTACATAGTTAGTTAGGTTGAAAAAAGACACAAGTCCATCCAGTTCAACCACAAATAAAAAATAAATAAATAAATATATCATACAATCCCATATACCCCATTCTATACCCACAGTTGATCCAGAGGAAGGCAAAAAAAAAACCAGCAGAGCATGCTCCAATTTGCTAAAGCAGGGGAAAAAATTCCTTCCTGATCCCCCGAGAGGCAATCGGATTTTCCCTGGATCAACTTTACCTATAAATGTCAGTACCCAGTTATATTATGTACATTTAGGAAAGTATCCAGGCCTTTCTTAAAGCAATCTACTGAGCTGGCCAGAACCACCTCTGCAGGGAGTCTATTCCACATTTTCACAGCTCTTACTGTGAAGAAACCTTTCCGTATTTAGAGATTAAATCTCTTTTCCTCTAGACGTAAAGAGTGCCCCCTTGTCCTCTTTGTTGACTGTAAAGTGAATAACTCAACACCAAGTTCACTATATGGACCCCTTATATATTTATACATGATCATATCCCCCCTTAATCTCCTCTTATCAAGGGTGAATAAACTCAGTTCCTCTAATCTTTCCTCATAGCTGAGCTCCCCCATGCCTCTTATCAGTTTGGTTGCCCTTCTCTGCACTTTCTCCAGTTCCCCAATATCCTTTTTGAGAACTGGTGCCCAAAACTGAACTGCATATTCCAGATGAGGTCTTACTAATGATTTGAACAGGGGGGCAAAATGATATCTCTCTCTGGAGTCCATACCTCGCTTAATACAAGAAAGGACTTTGGTCGCTTTGGAAACCGCAGCTTGGCATTGCATGTTATTATTGAGCTTATGATATGTTAAGAAATATCCAATAACTGAACCTTGAATCTCCAATTGAGTCACCCCTTAAACCAAGTATCATTTTGTGGTGCTAAATAATTTGTATGGAATTTGTTAATAATAAGTAAGGCAAAGAAAAATAGACCTTCCACAGCAACAATAGTTCCCCTCAGCAACAATAGACCCCCCCCCCACAAAAAATTACCCCAACCCATAAACAATAAATCCCCCACAAGCAACAATAGGTCACCCCAGCTCCAATAGCAGACCCCCATCAGCCGGGAAAAAGCACTGTGCGTTCTATAGTACTGTCGTGGGGACAGTACTATAGAAGGCACAGTGCTTTTTCCAGAAGTGGATTGCACGTGTGTAATACAGGATACTGCTGGACGATTGGAATTACAGACCAGTCAATTAGCCGTCAGAATGATGTGAATTTTTTGGCTTTCCCTCCTGGTTAAAAACTTCTCCGGTGCTGTTGGTGCCATCGAGACTACATTGATTGATCCCTGGACCTATCTGGACCCTTTGGAGCGTTCCTGTTGTCCTGATGACCCTATTATCCATGCCTGATTGACCTGGTGTCGCTGTCATCCAGGTCCATTCTTTCCTTCTTTAATATTTAATTTTACATTGAATGTCCTACCTGCTAGGATTTTGTATTCACTCTACCTATCACCTGTTTCCATATGAGAACAACCATTCTGCTGCTGTGGATCTTGCCTTCTGTTTGGATTGACCCACTCGGGACTTGTTTTTTTTTTCATTTTGTTCACTAATGGGACTCAGAATGTTATAGATTTGAGTCGTCAGTGTCTCACTATTACTGTTTTTCATTATCTAGAGCTACGTTTCCACATTCCTTTATTCTATGAATTTTTGTCACATTTGTATGTAGCAGCTGGTTAGCACAATAATTTTATATATTTTTTATTGATAATTTATATACGCTATATTACCAAAAGTTTTGGGATGCCTGCCTTTACACGCACATGAACTTTAATGGCATCCCAGTCTTAGTCCGTAGGGTTCAATGTTGAGTTGGCCCACCCTATGCAGCTATAACAGCTTCAACTCTGCTGGGAAGGCTGTCCACAAGGTTTAGGAGTGTGTCTATGGGAATTTTTTTCTCCCAGCTCCAATACCATTGTGATACATTTTTATACTATGCTGGTTGCTCTTGATTGACCTCAGGAGGCTAAAAGTTACACACTGTCAGTTCTTCTCAGTATAGGGGGTTGCTTATCCACAGAATCACTGGTTGCTTCCTGCCGATATCCACAGGCTCTTCCAAGTAAGGGAGATGTAGACTCACACAACCGCAGCACAATTGGACTTCTTCAGACAAACTTTCTCCTCGTGGCTCAATCCCTGAACAAAGGATCTTCAGCTGTCGGCTAATTGCCAGCTCCTATCTCTCCACCGTGACTCACCTGTTGATGATATCCTGCTCGTTCGTTTTGCCTACTTAAGCCGTCCAGCCCAGATGATCTCTGCCTTCACCTTGGTCAACATCACAGAGCCTATCTCCTGTGTTCCTGTTAAAGACTTGAAGACTTGCTTGGCTGACATTCCTTCTGGCTCCAGATCCTGCTTGCTGTTCCACTATGCTGATCTCTGGCTTCCTGACTTTCTGGCTTGTCTGACTATCCGTTCCGGTTACCGAACTTTGGCTATGTTTTGACTACGTTTGTTCTATTTACTTTTATTATTAAGCAAGTGTGATTTAACTGTACTTCTGTCTCAGTCTGATTCATGGTTTCTGACAACCCACAAACACTGCACTGCTACACAGACCTCAAACTATTATAGGGTTATAACCTTCTGGGCACAACTCCCCAGGGATTGGTTGGAGTCCCATAAATATTCAGGCTGCCTGTTCTACTCTACCTCCCACTATCCTTCTAGAAGCCTCTAGAAGACAGGGGGAGTAGCAGAACAGCAGCCTGTGAAACACTGAGCGGCCCTAAGCAATCAACCCCTGCTCCACTGTTTACAGAGGAGCCTAATTAAATTTTCCTAGCAGCCTACTGTAAACTAGGAGGGTGCTACACCATGTTGTGGAATGGGATGTTCAGCAGACTCATATAGGTGTTATAGTCAGGTGTCCATTTTTGATCACATAATATATTTTAATTTTTAGAACATATTTTATTTATGTATTCCAGAAAGAGATTTAACATAGCTGTATGTTAACTTTTGTGTACAGGTCTGCTTTAACACCACCACTATACATAGATATACAGTGGTGTGAAAAAGTGTTTGCCCCCTTCCTCATTTCCTGTTCCTTTGCATGTTTGTCACACTTAAGTGTTTCGGAACATCAAACCAATTTAAACAATAGTCAAGGACAACACAAGTAAACACAAAATGCAATTTGTAAATGAAGGTGTTTATTATTAAAGGTGAAAAAAAATCCAAACCATCATGGCCCTGTGTGAAAAAGTGATGATTGCCCCCCTTGTTAAAACATACTATAACTGTGGTTGTCCACACCTGAGTTCAATTTCTCTAGCCACACCCAAGCCTGATTATTGCCACACCTGTTCACAATCAAGGCATCACTTAAATAGGAGCTGCTTGACACAGTAAGGTCCACCAGAAGATCCTTAAAAGCTACACATCATGCCGAGACCCAAAGAAATTCAGGAACAATTGAGAAAGAAAGTAATTGAGATCTATCAGTCTGGAAAGGGTTATAAAGCCATTTCCAAAGCTTTGGGAATCCAGCGAACCACAGTGAGAGCCATTATCCACAAATGGCGAAGACATGGAACAGTGGTGAACCTTCCCAGGAGTGGCCGGCCGCCCAAAATTACCCCAAGAGCACAGCGACGACTCATCCAAGAGGTCACAAAAGACCCCACAACAACGTCCAAGGAACTGCAGGCCTCACTTGCCTCAGTTAAGGTCAGCGTTCATGCCTCCACCATCAGGAAAAGACTGGGCAAAAATGGCCTGCATGACAGAGTTCCAAGGAGAAAACCACTGCTGAGCAAAAAGAACATCAAAGCTCGTCTCAATTTCTCCACAACACATCTTGATGATCCCCAAGACTATTGGGACAACATTCTGTGGACCGATGAGACAAAAGTGGAACTCTTTGGAAGGTGTGTGTCCAAGTATATCTGGCGTAGAAGGAACACTGCATTTCAGAAAAAGAACATTATACCAACAGTAAAATATGGTGGTGGTAGTGTGATGGTCTGGGGCTGTTTTGCTGCTTCAGGATCTGGAAGACTTGCCGTGATAAAAGGAACTATGAATTCTGCTGTCTACCAAGAGATCCTGAAGGAGAATGTCCGACCATCTGTTTGTGTACTCAAGCTGAAACGAACTTGGGTTCTGCAGCAGGACAATGATCCTAAACACACCAGCAAGTCCACCACCGAATGGCTGAAGAAAAACAAAATGAAGACTTTGGAGTGGCCTAGCCAAAGTCCTGACCTGAATCCTATTGAGATGTTGTGGTATGACCTTAAAAAGGCCGTTCATGCTCGAAAACCCTCTAATGTAACTGAATTAGGACAATTCTGCAAAGATGAGTGGGCCAAAATTCCTCCAGGACGCTGTAAAAGCCTCATTGCACGTTATCGCAAACGCTTGGTTGCAGTTGTTGCTGCTAAGGGTGGCCCAACCAGTTATTAGGTTTAGGGGCAATCACTTTTTCACACAGGGCCATGATGGTTTGGATTTTTTTTCACCTTTAATAATAAACACCTTCATTTACAAATTGCATTTTGTGTTTACTTGTGTTGTCCTTGACTATTGTTTAAATTGGTTTGATGTTCCGAAACACTTAAGTGTGACAAACATGCAAAGGAACAGGAAATGAGGAAGGGGGCAAACACTTTTTCACACCACTGTATGTACTTTCCATATTTAAGCCTCCTTTGCTACAACTTTGGATTTATTCTGTTTGCTAACTTGTTTTCTTTGTAGCAGGGACATAAGCAAATCATGGCAGAGAACCGTGCAATGTATCCTGATCACAGATTGTGGTTACAAACCTCTCTCGTTTCATATACAAACTAGGCTTGTTGTACATTTGCTGTATCTGGCTGACTTGCAATGCAAAAACCTAAATTTGCCTCAAAGGCACTCCAGAGTCTAACATGGCTTTCATAACAAGTTGTTTGTTGCCAATGCATTAACCAGCTGCTGGAAAAAAAAAAAAAGACAAATGAAAGATTGCATGTCAAGTATGGCCAGACTGAATTCATTTATACATTTTGATAATATGCTAAAACTCCTTTCGATTACTACAGATGTGAAATGTGTAGAAATCCATTGTTGTTTTCATGAATATACCATACATGTGCTATTTAAAGGAGACCTATCAGGAACGTTACAAGTCTGCATGAATACAGTAACAAGATAAATGAAAGGGTTCTTTTTGTCATTCTAGTGTAGTGCTACCCCCAAGAGGGGGTGTAGGGTAGTATGGGATTCCTTTAGGACAGGGGCGTACCTACAGGGGTCGCAAAAGCGACCTGGCCCCAATGCTCCAGGGGGCCAGTTTGGCCCTCTGTACACCTTGATATTAGCCGCAGGAGTGGCTGAATGTCCGCGTCTCCTCCTCTCCCTCCCATAGGCATTCAGTGGCTGCAGGAGGAAAATTAAGAGATCGCCTCTGGGCTCAGAGGGAAGGGCCCTGGCAGGGGTTTCTTGCACCAGAAACTTGAAGGTTCTAGTTACGCCACTGCCCCAAGACCACTATGGAAACAAGAGGACACTCTTCTCTATATTGTAAACTTTTAGGAATGGTTCTTCTGCTCTGTTCAGAACACAATCTTCCAATGAGAGACTAGTAGAGGCCAGAGGTATGTACTCCTCAGGAGGGGAACTACTTTACCTAGCTTTAAAGATTAGTCCTCCCATGAAAAACTCAAGGAGATTAATGTATGTTCATCTCAGGAGAGGAACTACTTAGCTAAACGTCTTTCCACAAGACTAAAGGCCAGGGGAGCAGCTATGCCCATTCAGCTTCCTCCAGGTGCCTTCCAGTGAAACTGTGTGACTGAATCCTTAGGTGAAGCCTCTGGGTGTCCGATACCCTCTCAAATGTAGGTCCCCCGGCTCTGCCACACATGGGACCTCAATGAACAGCACAACTTCAAACAGTAGGAAGGCTTGAGGTAGGGGGTAGCCCCCCTACTCCCCACCTTAACGAGTGTAATCTCTTGAACAGGAAGATACTGCTGTTGTACAGCGCAGACTACTTATGTGCTTTTCAGCCACCTTCTGGGTACACCTCACCAGTGATTGGCTGCAGCACAATAAATATTCATGCTGCCCTTGCCTTGCTCCACTCCTATGTTCCAGAACTTTCTAAAAGGCAGGGAAGAGCAATCAAACCTGCAGCCTGTGAAACCCAGAACAGAGAAAAGTATCCCAAAGTAAAGGGTCAATTCTAACCATTCTGGCCACTTGCAAGTTTGCAACCCCAATTTCCATTGCCTTGGTGAGTGCTGCTGATTAACACATCCTTACTATCTGCCACACTTCCAGGATGTCTGGTTCCCCACTGTGCACTATGGTTTCTTCCTCCGGACTCTAGACCACTACTATGCCCTGTAGTGACTTTTGGGGTTGGAGGAAGGAACCAAAGGGTGCAGAGGGGGACCAGAAATCGAACACTGTTGGAAGTGTTGGGTGTTGAAGATTTTTATGAAGGCAACAGAGATCAGAGTTTCTGGCAGTGACCTGTACTTTGGGATGCCTTTAGTTTGGATCTTTAGTAAAAAGCTGCCCCCTGGAAATTATCTCTCAAAATCTGCCATATGGGATTTAGAGAATGTCATCAGCCTGTTACATGAAGTAGCAATCATTTCCAAAGTCTCCCTTATTCATACCACCCAACTTTGGAACTTGAGAGAGTGTGAGATAAGGTCCTACGGAGCACATAGGCTAGCAGCGCCATAATGGAAAAATGGGCATGGTTAAAATACTCTGCATATTGGTTGTGGCTTATTAGAGTCTGCATATACTTGAACCATACACCACATACACAGTCCACGTTCCCTGTACTCACAAAATACGCCCTAACCGTTTGCCAAACACGCTACATATACAGGTGCATCTCATAAAATTATAATATCATCAAAAAGTTAATTTATTTCAGTAGATCAATTAAAAAAATGAAACTCATATATTTTATATATATACGTTACACAGAGTGCTATATTTCAAGCATTTCTTTCTTTTAATTTTGATGAGTATGGCTTACAGCTAATGAAAGCAAATATTCAGTATCTCAGAAAATTTGAATATTACAACATTTTTGCTCCTTTTGCATGAATTACCAAGTATTAAGGGCATACTACCAGTGGTGGCCCATGCATTGTGGGTGCATGGGAGCCCCCCCCCCCCATCCATGCACCTGGCCCCTTTCAGGACGCCGGACACATGGGTTCCTATGGCGGGGGCGGGAGGGGGTGGTACTTTTTGAAGCACAGAGGCTCTAATAGGCATTAAAATAGGGTGGGCTCAGGGCGCAGAGAGTGCGCCCTGATCCCACCCAATTGTGTGACGATAGCGAATACATTTTCGCTATTTTCACACTAACCTTCCTCCCCGCCAATCAGGAGGCAGGGCATCAGACCTGTTTCCTGATTGGCCTAAGCGCCAGGCTACCCTATTGGATGCCTGGCGCTTAGGAAGAGGAACGGAGGAGTCCAGCATCCTTTTCATTCTCCCCGGGCTGAGCTCCGGCTGATGATAGTCCACAGAGCGCTGTCTGTACAATCGTGGGCAGGGCTGAGGGTCACAGGAAGAGCCGCTCAGGCTGTAGAAGAAGAGGGTGAAGACTGAAGAGGAAGATCATAGTCAGAAGTAGATAGGCTCTGGGCTGAGCCCGCAGCGCTTCCAGGTGGCCGGCAGATCCGATGGTGGGGTTCAGGGTGCCACATCCCATGAGTCGGTCCGGGGGGGCAGGGAGGGCAGGCATGGCACTGTTGTGCCCACTACTTCTACCCGAGTCTGTGCTGAGATCAAAGTCCTAGGAGAGGGGTGTATGTGGAGAGGGGAGGGGGGACAGCATCATCCATCTATAGATCGACAGGAGAGAAGCCGGAGGATGAGGATAGGATGGGCACAGTGGCTGTATTTGGTGGGCACAGAGGCTGCATTTGGTGGGCACAGTGGCTGCATATGATGGGCACAGTGACTGTATTTGGTGGGCACAGTGGCTGCACATGATGGGCACAGTGGCTGTATTTGGTGGGCACAGTAGCTGCATATGATGGGTACAGGGGCTGCATTTGATGGCAAAGTGGCTGTTTTTATGGGCACAGTGGCTGCATTTGATGGGCACAGTGGCTGCATATGATGGGCACAGTGGCTGCATATGCTGAGCCCAGTGGCTGCAGATGATGGGCACAGGAGCTGCATTTGATTGCAAAGTGGCTGTATTTGATGGGCACAGTGGCTGCATTTAATGGGCACAGTGGCTGCATATGATGGGCACAGTGGCTACATTTGATAGGCACAGTGGCTGCATATGATGGGCACAGTGGCTGTATTTGATGGGCACAGTGGCTGCATATGATGGGCGCAGTGGCTTTATTTGATGGGCGCAGTGGCTTTATTTGATGGGCACAGTGGCTGCATATGATGGGCACAGTGGCTGCATATGATGGGCACAGTGGCTGCATTTGATGGGCACAGTGGCTGCATTTGCTGGGGAAAGTGACTGCATTTGATGGCACAGTGACTGCATTTGATGGGCAAAGTGGCTGAATTTGATAGGCACAGTGAGGCTGCAATTGATGTTTTTTTTTTTAGTATTTTTCAGAATTTTTCAGTTTGTTTTCTCCCCCCCAAAAAATTTGAGCACCAGCCGCCACTGCATACTAAACTCCAAAGACATGCTGGTAAGTTAATTGGATTCTATCTAAATTGGCCCTAGTATGTATGAATGTGAGTTAGGGACCTTAGATTGTAAGCTCCTTGAGGATAGGGACTGATGTAAATGTATAATATATATATATATATATATATATGTAACGCGCTGCGTAAATTGACGGCGCTATACAAGTACCTGAAATCAGTGCCGATCCTGACCTCCCTGGGGCCCTAAGCAAAATTCTGCTGAGGGGCCCTCTACCTGACCCGTGATGCCGTGAGCTATGTAAACCATTTGCCATTGCCACACAGTCACACCTGACACTTCAGCGCTCCCAATACAATCCTCCCTCCTTTAAACAAAACAGTCAAAGAATAAGTACAACAATATAGAACAGACATGTATACAATATATATATCTTTACATATCTGAGTGTGGCTCCCCCACTTACATCAGGGTCCCCAGAGAGCCACCCCTTACATCAGGTCCCCAGAGAGCCACCCCTTACATCAGGATCCCCAGAGAGCCCCCCCTTACACCAGGGTCCCCAGAGAGCCCCCCCTTACACCAGGGTCCCCAGAGAGCCTCCCCTTACACCAGGGTCCCCAGAGAGTCCCCCCCCCCCTTACACCAGGGTCCCCCCCCTTTACACCAGGGTCCCCAGAGAGCCTCCCCTTACACCAGGGTCCCCAGAGAGCCCCCCCTTACACCAGGGTCCCCAGAGAGCCTCCCCTTACACCACACCAGGGTCCACAGAGAGCCTCCCCCTTACACCACACCAGGGTCCCCAGAGAGCCCCCCCCTTACACCAGGGTCCCCAGAGAGCCCCCCCTTACACCAGGGTCCCCAGAGAGCCTCCCCCTTACATCAGGGTCCCCAGAGAGCCTCCCCCTTACATCAGGGTCCCCAGAGAGCACCCCCTTACATCAGGGTCCCCAGAGAGCACCCCCCTTACATCAGGGTCCCCAGAGAGCACCCCCTTACATCAGGGGCCCCAGAGAGCACCCCCCTTACATCAGGGTCCCCAGAGAGCACCCCCCCCTTACATCAGGGTCCCCAGAGAGCACCCCCCTTACATCAGGGTCCCCAGAGAGCATCCCTATAAAGCCCCTCCTTACATCGGGGTCATTGCCCTCTACATCAGAGTTCCCCCTTGCACTGTAAGGTGGAATCCTGCATACTATGATGTAAAGGGGAACTCTGGGACTGTGGGGAGGACTCTGGTGACCAGAGAAAGAAAACACTAAGATAAGGGGGTTTACTGATAAGGGGGAAACCTTTATATCAGTGCCCCCTTACAATATTGTATTGACCCCCCCTAGACTGGTCTGGCGGTGCTGTCACTGACCTCCTCTCAGGTGCATCGTGCAGGGCTCAGTCAGTCGGCTCCAGCTTGGTGGCTCTGGTTTTATCCCATAGTTTCCTCTCCGCAGTCCATACATGTCTGACTTCTCCCATGACACCCATCCTGGCAGCACTCCCTCTCTTGACTCAGGGGAGGTCAGAGGCTGCGGATGGGACAGGGGAGGTCAGAGGCTGTGGGGGGAGGGCAACAGGAGAGGTCTGAGGCTGCGGGGGAGGGCAACAGGAGAGGTCAGAGGCTGCGGGGGAGGGCAACAGGAGAGGTCAGAGGCTGCGGGGGGGCAACAGGAGAGGTCAGAGGCTGCGGGGGGGGGGGGGGGGGCAACAGGAGAGGTCAGAGGCTGCGGGGGGGGGCAACAGAAGAGGTCAGAGGCTGTGGGAGGCTGTGGGGGGCAACAGGAGAGGTCAGAGGCTGCGAAGGGGGGGGGGGGACAGGAGGTCAGGAGGTCAGAGGCTGCGAAGGGGGGGGACAGGAGGTCAGAGGATGCGAAGGGGGGGACAGGAGGTCAGAGGCTGCGAAGGGGGGGGGACAGGAGGTCAGAGGCTGCAAGGGGGGGACAGGAGGTCAGACGCTGCAAGGGGGGGGACAGGAGGTCAGAGGCTGCAGGGGGGGGGGGGCAGGAGGTCAGAGGCTGCAAGGGGGGGACTGGAGGTCAGACGCTGCAAGGGGGGGACAGGAGGTCAGACGCTGCAAGGGGGGACAGGAGGTCAGAGGCTGCAAGGGGGGACAGGAGGTCAGAGGCTGCGAGGGGGGGGCAGGAGGTCAGAGGCTGCGAAGGGGGGGGGGACAGGAGGTCAGAGGCTGCAGGGGGGGACAGGAGGTCCGAGGCTGCAAAGGGGGGGGGGACAGGAGGTCAGAGGCTGTAGGGGGGGGACAGGAGGTCCGAGGCTGCGAGGGGGGGGGACAGGAGGTCTGAGGCTGCGAGGGGGGGGACAGGAGGTCTGAGGCTGCGAGGGGGGGACAGGAGGTCTGAGGCTGCGAGGGGGGGGCAGGAGGTCCGAGGCTGCGAAGGGGGGGAAAGGAGGTCCGAGGCTGCGAAGGGGGGGGGAAAGGAGGTCAGAGGCTGCGAGGGGGGGGACAGGAGGTCAGAGGCTGCAGGGGGGGGACAGGAGGTCAGAGGCTGCGAGGGGGGGGCAGGAGGTCAGAGGCTGCGAAGGGGGGGGGGCAGGAGGTCAGAGGCTGAGGCGGGGGGGGGCAGGAGGTCAGAGGCTGAGGAAGGGGGGCAGGAGGTCAGAGGCTGCGAGGGGGAGGGGGCCCAGGAGGTAAGAGGCTGCGAGGGGGAGGGGGCCCAGGAGGTAAGAGGGTGCGGAGGGGACGTTTTATTTTTAAAAATGGCGCCACTTGGCGCCACCGTGTCACTGGTGCCGCTGCCGCCACTGTGAGGGCAGCGGCGCCTGAAAAAAAGATCGCCGCGGGGCCGACATGCAACTGCGCATGCGCCCGCCTTTCCGAAAATTGCCGAGCAGCGGCAACAGCGCTGGCGCATGCGCAGTTGCATGTTGGGCTACTGCGCATGCGCCAGCGCTGTTGCCGCTGCTCGGCAATTTTCCCAGGGGCCCCCGAGCAGAGCCGATCCGCCGCGGGGCCCTACACAGCTTGCGTAGTCCGCGTATAGGGCGGATCGGCTCTGCCTGAAATAATAATAATACTATACTGTACATGGACATACTTTTCAGTAAGCCAACATATCTGTATGAAAGACACTTTTTTTTTTTGTTGGTCTTATATAATATTCAAATGTTCTGAGATACTTAATTTCGGGTTTTCACTAGCTGTAAGCCAAAATCATCAAAATTAAAAGAAATGCTTGAAATATATTGTGTGTAACGCATCTATATAAAATATATGAGTTTCACTTTTTGAACTTAATTATTGAAATAAATTGATGATATTCTAATTTCATAAGATGCACCTGTATAAGTCCCTTCCGGGTCAGAAACAAGAAGGGGAGGAGAGCGGACCGCTATGCCAGTCCAGGTCCCGCAGATGGGCAAGCATGGGGGGGGTGGATATTTTTCGAGCCCCGGTGTATAGGGCCGCGTAGCTGAAGAATGGCCAAGGTGCCCATACTGACCCGTGTTCACAGCCAAAACTGTCAACGATGGCTATGTGAGCATCAGAACTGGACCACGGAGCAATGGAAGAAGGTGGCCTGGTCTGATAAATTCAAGAATGGTTTGAGGAACACAAGAACGAGTTTGAGGTGTTGACTTGCCCTTCAAATGCTCCAGATCTCAATCCAATCAAGCAACTGTGGGATGTGCTTGAAGAACAAGTTTGATCCATGGAGGTACCATCTCGCAACTTGCAGGGCTTAAAGGGTTTGTAAAGTCTCAAGGTTTTGCGGCAGACAAATCAGACACTAAGTGATACCTTTGACACTTTTTTTGGGGACCAGTGACATTATTACAGTGATCAGTGCTAAAAAAATATGCACTGTTATACACACGGTCAGATTTTCCAGCGGAAAATGTTCGATGGGAGCTTGTTGTCGGAAATTCCGACTGTGTGGAGGCTCCATCACACATTTTCCATCGGAAATTTCCGTCACACAAAATTTGAGATCTGGATCTCAAATTTTGTGACAACAAAATTCATTCTCGTAAATTCCGATCGTGTATACACAATTCCGACGCACAAAGTTCCACACATGCTCAGAATCAAGCAGAAGAGCGGCACTGGCTATTGAACTTCATTTTTCTCGGCTTGTCGTACGTGTTGTACGTCACCGCGTTCTTGACGTTCGGAATTTCCGACAAGATTTGTGTGACCGCATGTATACAAGACAAGTTTGAGCCAACATCCGTTGTAAAGAAAACATGGATTTTGTTGTCGGAATGTGCGATCGTGTGTACAGGGCATTACTGTACTAATGACACTGGTAGGGAAGAGGTTAACATCAGGGGCGAACAAAGGGTTAAGCGTGTCCCTAGTTGGTGCTTGCTAACTGTGTGGGGGATGGACTGACTGGATGAAGACAGAGATCCGTGTTCCTGCTTAGCAGGAACACAAAATCTCTATCTTCTTCCCTGTCAGAACGGCGATCTGCCTTGTTTACATAGGCAGATCGCCGCTCTGCCTCATTGGGGAGCGATCGCGGGTGGCTGGCGGACATCGGGTCCGCCGGACCCGCTGATTGGTGGCTCCCCCTGCTGTCTATTGCAGGAAATGACGTACGTCTGTACCTTTAAGGGCCATAGCATGGCGGGGAACCCAATGCGCATGGCCGGCAGGCACAATTGCCGCCGCCCACGAGTGATCGCGTGCACGAGAGCAGGAACAGGGATTTATGTGTGTAAACACACAAATCCCTGTTCTGTCAAGAGAGAAGAGACATATCATTTGTTCCTACTAAGTAGGTACAACGATATGTCTCCTCCTTCAGTCAGTTCTATCCCCATACAGTTAGACCACAACTAGGGAACACACATTTAATCCCTTGATCGCCCCTAGTGTTAACTCCTTCCCTGCCAGTGACATTTACACAGTAATCAGTGCATTTTTATAGCAGTGATCGCTGTATAAATGTCAATGGTCCCAAAAATGTGTCAAAAATGTCCGATCTGTCCGCCGCAATGTCGCAGTACCGCTAAAAAACGCAGATCGCCGCCATTACTAGTAAAAAAAATAATAATAAAAATGCCATAAATATCAAGCCACCTGTCTATGACAAGGGAGTCTGTCGTATATATACCAGTAATATATTACAGTTCTGTCTGCAAATCGGCAGAACAGTCTTTCATTTTTTTCATCTGAGTCTGCTGATATTTACCAGATTCCCCCTCTAATAGTATATACAGTATATCTCTTCTAATAGTATATACAGTATATCTCCTCTAATAGTATATACGTGTGTGGGCTCTATCTGACTTTTTCCGTCGGAATTTCCGACGGAAAAAGTTTGAGAGCAGGATCTAAAATTTTCCGACAACAAAATCCGATCAGGCTTTTTCCGATCGTGTGTAGAGAATTCTGACGCACAAAGTGCCACGCATGCTCAGAAGAAATTTGGAGACAAAAGCTATTGGCTACTGGCCTATACGTAGTCCTGTCATACGTTTTGTACGGCACCTCGTTCGGAACAATCAGATTTTCCGACAACTTTGTGCGACCGTGTGTATGCAAGACAAGTTTCGGCCAAAATCCGTCGGAAAAAATACAACGGATTTTGTGGTCGGAATGTCCGACCGTGTGTACAAGGCATAATAGTATATACAGTATATCTCTTCTAATAGTATATACAGTATATCCCCTCTAATAGTATATACAGTATATCTCCTCTAATAGTATATACAGTATATCTCCTCTAATAGTATATACAGTATATCTCCTCTAATAGTATATACAGTATATCTCTTCTGTCTGTTATTCTCAGAGTGGATTAGAGATTTTGCTCCCAACCATATAGTTGGTTATTTATATTTACCACTGCATAGAGAGATTTAAGAATAAATTGCCTTTTGTTTTAAACTTTACATATTAACTAAATTATACACCACACATTTTTTAACCACTTGCCGCCCGCCGTATAGCAAAATGACGGCGGCAAAGTGGGTGTGGTCTCCTGACCGGACGTCAAGCAACGTGATCCTCTGACAGAGGCTTCATACCACGTGATCAGCTGTGACCAATCACAGCTGATCATCGTGTGAACTAGGAAGTGCCGGTAAACAGCTTTCCTCGGTTCACGCTGACAGGGAGAGACGATCCGCGGCTCTCCCTGTCAGGTGGGGGGTGGGTCTGTGCTGATAATAAGCACATTGATTATCAGCACAGCCCCCATCAAAAGGTGCCCATCAGCTGCCAATCAGTGCCCATCACCTGCCAGGCTGTCCCCCTCTATAAATGCCTGTCAATGCCCATAAAAATGCAGATCAGTGCCCACAACAGTGCCAATCAGTGCCCCATCTGTAATGCCTGCCATTGCCCCATCAAAGTGCCAATCAGTGCCACCCAGTAATGCCTGTCAGTAGCTCCTTATCAGTGTCGCCCATCAGTGCCGCCTATCGGTGCTGCCTATCAGTGCCGCCTATCAGTGCCCATCAGTGCTGCCTATCAATGCCCATCATTGCCGCCTATCAGTGCTGTCAATCAGTGCCGCCTATCAGTGCCACCTATCATTGCCCATCAGTGCTGCCTATCAGTGCTGCCTATCAGTGCCATCACTACCGTCAGTTCTGCCTATCAGTGCCACCTATCAGTACCCATCAGTTTTTTCCGGTCTTTTTCCGTTTAAAGCGCAAAAATTTAAAACTGCAGAGGTGATCAAATACCACCAAAAGAAAGCTCTATTTGTGGGAAGAAAATGATATAAATTTAGTTTGGGTACAACATCGCATGACCGCGCAATTGTCATTCAAATTGCGAAAGCGCTGAAAGCTAAAAAGTGTTCTGGGCAGGAAGGGGGGAAAGTGCCCGGTATTGATGTGGTTAAAGTAATTATGCAATTAATTGATTAATCAAAACAATAATCGGCCAACTAATCGATTATGAAAAATAACCTTAGTCTTATGTAACGTTCTAATTTTCTGACATACTGAATTTTGGGTTTTCACTAGCTGTAATCATCAAAATGAAAAGAAATGCTTGAACTATATCACTCTGAGTGTAACGCATCTAACAGTATATCAAATATATGAGTTTCGCTTTTTGAATTGAATTACTGAAATAATTAAAGTTTTTGTTGTTCTAATTTTCTGAGACGCACCCGTAGGTGTAGCAGGAAGCAGGGCGTCCATGGCGGCCAAGGCTTGTGTGCTCCCTGTATAGTGACTGAGCTTTGACAGATGGCTGCCAATCTCTGGTTATGATTGGACCCTGGAGGGGTGAGCTTCAGTTCCTCTAACCAATGTGACAGCCAATCAGTGATTACATGATCGGGAAATCAGCCCGCCCCCCCCCCCCCCGACATAAAGACCCAGTTAAAGGGCCATCGGAGGGGACGGGAAGGGGATAATGACAGCAATACAAAAGAGAGTCTTACCAATACATACACAGTTATTTTTTCATTAAAGGCTAGTTTTTCATTTTTTTCTCTGAAGAGCGATCCACGGCCAGATAGCTCTTCAGGTAGCCTTTGCCAGGTGGTGAGGAGGCATTGTATCGCCTCCTTGTTGCCTGCTTTAATCCCTTGGATCCTGCACCAACACGCCACATCTACAGTTCCGGGGCGCTCGCAGAATGGCCCCATTCGCTAGAATAGGTCACGATTGGAGGGCAGTAGTGACCACCGAAAGTGGCAGGGGGGGGGGGGTAGAATTCCTGCAGCAGCCAAGTACACCCCTGCAGCTAAAGGGAGGAGCGGTTGGGGGGTGGTAAAACACTGTTGGAGTTTTGAAGTTACACCGTTTATATTAAGGTTGAAATAAGACACATGTCCAACCAGTTCAACCTATGTGTGTATCATTTTTATTTTCTAACCACTTCCATAGCCCTGTATATTCTGCTTCAGAGGAAGACAATGACATTTTTTTTTTTTTTAAAGGCGTCGATTCTCTCAGATTGTACCACTTCTTGTTAGAGGGAGTTCCACATTTTATTGCTCTAACAGTAAAGAACACTTTCCATAATCTAAATCCGGCCATGATTTTCTTTCCTGCAACCATAGTAACTGTAACCACAGTCAGTGTTGATAGGCGAATACTAATGCTAGTAATGCAATCCAAGAGAAGGCTTGTACTACACTCAGACTGCGCCCTCTGTATTACCTCCCATCACCATTTCAGGAAAGGGTCTTCTTCTGGAGTGGCAGCATGCTTATAGTGACTGAAGAACAGAAAGGAAATAGCAATAAAAGGGAGAGCGAGGGAAAGGAGCGATGGAGAGGGAGAAAGGAGAAAAAGAAAGGAGCGATGGAGAGGGAGAAAAGAGAAAGAGAGAGAGAGGGAGAGAAAGAGAAGGAGAAAGGAGAGAGGGAGAGGAAGAAAGGAGAAAAAGAAAGAGGAAGGACAGAAAGAGTGAGCGAGAGCATGAGAGGGAAAATATCTGATGGCACTCAGAGGTTGATTTTTGTCTCTCAAAACACTATATACCGTAGTGTTTTCCGCAGTGGTGGCTGGTGCTCAAAATCTGAAAAATTCTGGGAAAAAAACATCAATTGCTGCCCCTGTGCCCATCAAATGATGCCACTGTGCCCATCAAATGCTACCACTGTGATATCAAACGCAGCCACTGTGCCCATCAAATGCTTCCCCTGAGCCCATCAAATGCTGCCCCTCTGCCCATCAAATGCTTCCCCTGTGCCCATCAAATGCTGCCCCTCTGCCCATCAAATGCTGCCCCTCTGCCCATCAAATGATGCCACTGTGCCCATCAAATAATGCCACTGTGCCCATCAAATGCTGCCCCTGTGCCCATCAAACGCAGCCCCTGTGCCCATCAAACGCTGCCCCTGTGCCCATCAAATGCTGCCACTGTGCCATCAAATGCAGCCACTGTGACCATCAAATGCTGCCACTGTGCCCATCAAATGCAGCCACTGTGCCATCAAATGCAGCCACTGTGCCATCAAATGCTGCCACTGTGCCATCAAATGCTGCCACTTTTACATCAAATGCAGCCACTGTGCCCATCAAATGCTACCACTGTGCCATTAAATGCAGCCACTGTGCCTATCAAATGCTGCCACTGTGTCCATCAAATGCAGCCACTGTGCCCACCAAATGCAGCCACTGTGCCCATCAAATGCTGCCGCTGTGCCATCAAACGCTGCCACTTTTCAATCAAATGCAGCCACTGTACCCATCAAATGCTGCCACTGTGCCATCAAATGTAGCCACTGTGCCATCAAATGCTGCCACTTTTACATCAAATGCAGCCACTGTGCCCATCAAATGCTACCACTGTGCCATTAAATGCAGCCACTGTGCCCATCAAATGCTGCCACTGTGTCCATCAAATGCAGCCACTGTGCAATCAAATGCTGCCACTGTGCCCATCAAATGCTGCCACAGTGCCATCAAATGCTGCCACTGTGCCCATCAAATGCAGCCACTGTGCCCATCAAATGCTGCCACTGTGCCATCAAATGCTGCCACTGTGCCCATCAAATACTGCCACAGTGCCATCAAATGCTTCCACTGTGCCCATCAAATGCAGCCACTGTGCCCATCAAATGCAGCCAATGTGCCATCAAACGCTGCCACTGTGCCCATCGAATGCCGCCACTGTGCCCATCGAATGCCGCCACTGTGACCCCCCCTGCCCGCTCGCTGTCTGCCCAGCACTTACCCTGTCTCGGTGGGGAGAGCAGTTGATGGCAGCGAGCGGTGTCCTCCATGTGTCTCCTCCCGTCCTCTCCTCCTGATAGGCGTCCAATAGTGGCACCTGTCGTTTTCAATCAATCAGGTGGTGGGTAACAGACCCGAGCACCTGATTGGCGGAGAGGAGGTTCAGTGTTAGGAAAGCGAATATTCATTCGCTTTTCTAACACACCTGGGTGGGCAGTTCACCTATTTTGAACTCTATTAGAGCCTATGGCTCTAATCAGGTGCTTCAAAAACACCCCTGCCGCTGTAATTCAGGCGCCCGGAGCCCAAAAAGGGTCCGGGCGCCTGAATAGGGGGTGGCAGCGGTGGCGCATGAATCTATCCACTGGTCATAGAGGGGGGTGGCTAGAGAGAGGGAACGGCGCCCATGCGCCCTTATGGACGCACCGCCACTGGTTTTCCGGCCACATAGTCTCTTGCTTAGTCTTGCATAGACTCTTACCTCCCTCAGAGTCAGGCCAAGTCGTTTTTGACAAAAAAAAGTCTTAAAAGGACATCCTGATTCACGCACAAAGAGATCTTTATCATCTTGGGAGCTGCCCTTTCAGCTTTCCGATCGGCATTTCTAAGTAAGGGAAAGGCTTCACTGCCGAGTCCCTACTGCGCATGCACGAAGCGTGCTGCGCTTTGTTGATCCGCCGGACACAGTTGATGACTAAAAAAATAAAACTGTGCAGCGCTAAAACCATGATAGATATATATATATATATATATATATATATATATATATATATATATATATATATATATATGCACAAAGTTCATATGTAAAATTCCATAGGAGTTTCCAAGAGCAATTATTGCTATTGCATATAGAAAGCACTCAGGATGAAAAAGTCCAGTGAGAGTGATGAAGCTAGGATAGAATGGGTGTCACCAATCAAAATACTGTAAATACAACCACGCTTACCAGAGGGCGTGCGACCCCTTAATACGAGTGGTCAAATGCGCTCAATTACAATATCCAACCTGAAGGATCCGGACCTCCCGTGCAATAGATCAAACCAGGAAGTAAAGCCCTCTGAGTAAAACTGCCCCTCCGGGGTAGTCAGGGGTCACCAGACATGTAATAAAGGGATAATCCACATGGCATAATAACGTATGGAATATTTATTGGTAAAAAACAAGAGTAATGCCGCGTACACACGGTCGGAATTCTCGCCGGAAAAAGCTCTGATGGTTTTCCCGTCCGAATTCCGACGGAATTTCGCTCAAACTGTCTTGCCTACACACGGTCACACCAAATTCCGACAGTCAGTAACACAGCGGCATAAAACACGTTCGACAGCACTATAAAAGGGAAGTTTAATGCTTCTGAGCATGCGTCGAATTGTTTCCGAGCATGCGTCAGAATTTTGCGTGTCGGAATTGCCTACACACGATCGGAAAATCCGATAGAAAGGTTTTCCGTCGGAAAAATTGAGAACAGGTTCTCAATCCAAAGTCCGTCGGAAATTCCGACAGAAAAAGACCGTTGGGCATACACATGGTCGGAAAATCCGATGAAAAGCTCCCATCGGACTGTTTTCATCGGAAATTCCGACCGTGTGTACGCCGCATAACACTCACATTGAGTAGCTTAAAAACAATCATTGGTAATTTTTCCAGGAAGCAAGATGGCCGACATCAATCGTGCATGCGTGTTAGCGTGTGTGTGTGTCTTCGCCCTACGTGTTTCGTCATATGTGACGTCATCAGGGGCACAATAACAGCAGATCACGTTGCAATTGTAATCAATGGATGGCTTCCTTTCATTCCATCTATTGTGTACAATTGTAATGCTAGCTGTGATTGGTCACATCACATGGTACAGACAGGGCCAATCACAGCCCATCTGTACTATGTGATTATCTGTGGCCAATTACAGCTAATCACAAATAAAACAAACGGAATGAATCTGTTTCATTCATTAAAAATGGTTGCTTACTGGCCATAGGGCAGACCGGGTCGTTTGCCCGGTGGGCCGAGGGCCACTGGGCTGCCAGGCCGCATGTCTTAAAAAGAGCTGGCAGGGCCAGCCGCGGGACGATATGCATGCATATTCCTGGTGATGGTGGGAGGATCAGAAAGTCTCACCATTCCCCCGCCCACTATGGCAACTGAAAGCCGCAGTTCGCGCATGTGCCCCGCCTCCTGCAGTTGAAAGCCAGCAAGGTGCTGCGGCCGCATATAGGGAAGGTGTGGCCTTGGCTTCTCTGTCCCTCCTCCTCTCCTTGTGTCCTGGTTGCCAGGTGACCGTGGCTGCACATGAAAGCTGACGAGGTGCTGCGGCCGCATATAGGGAAAGCAGGGGTTAGATCTGATGCTCCAGGGCAAGAGAGTGCGCCTTTCCTTAATGGTAACTATGATCTTTTTTATACCTGGCTCTGTGAGTAATCATTTGTATCTGGCTCTGTAAAAGTAATAATTTGTACCTGGCTCTGTGAGTAATAATGTGTACCTGGCTCTGTGAGTAATAATTTGTACCTGGCTCTGTGAATAATCTTTTGTACCTGGCTCTCTGTGAGTAGTAATTTATACCACCTGGCTCTGTGAGTAATAATTTGTACCTGGCTCTGTGAGTAATAATTTGTACCTGGCTCTGTGAGTAATAATTTATTACTGGCTCTGTGAGTAATCATTTGTACCTGGCTCTGTGAATAATCTTTTATACCTGGCTCTGTGAATAATCTTTTGTACCTGGCTCTCTGTGAGTAGTAATTTATACCACCTGGTTCTGTGAGTAATAATTTGTACCTGGCTCTGTGAGTAATAATTTGTGCCTGGCTCTGTGAGTAATAATTTGTTACTGGCTCTGTGAGTAATAATTTATACCTAGCTCTGTGAGTAATCATTTGTACCTGGCTCTGTGAGTAATAATTTATTACTGGCTCTGTGAATAATCTTTTGTACATGGCTCTGTGAGTAATAATTTATACCTGGTTCTGTGAGTAATCATTTGTACCTGGCTCTGTGAGTAATAATTTGTACCTGGCTCTGTGAGTAATAATTTATACCTGGCTCTGTGAGTAATAATTTATTACTGGCTCTGTGAGTGGTAATTTATACCTGGCTCTGTGAGTAATAATTTGTACCAGGCTCTGTGAGTAATAATTTATTACTGGCTCTGTGATTAATAATTTGTACCTGGCTCTGTGAGTAATAATTTATTACTGGCTCTGTGAGTAATAATTTGTACCTGGCTCTGTGAGTAATGCCCCATACACACGGTCGGAAATTCAGACGGAAAATGTCAGATCGGACCATGTTGTCGGAAAATCCGCCCATGTGTGGGCCCCATCTGACTTTTTCCGTCTGAATTTCCGTCGGAAAAAGTTTGAGAGCTGGATCTCAAATTTTCCGACAACAAAATCCGATCAGACTTTTTCCAATCGTGTGTCGAGAATTCCGACGCACAAAGTGCCACGCATGCTCAGAAAAAATTTGGAGATGAAAGCTATTGGCTAATGGTTCAACGTCACCTCGCTCCGAAGGATCAGATTTTCCGACAACTTTGTGCGACCGTGTGTATGCAAGACAAGTTTCGGACAAAATCCGTCGGAAAAAATCAGATGGATTTTGTGGTCGGAATGTCCAACCGCCCACACCCCCGCAACCCCCCCTGTGCGGGCTGCTCAGTCTAAAATGCCCGGGCCTAGTTGCTTATACTAATAAATTTCACTGGTATAAGCAATCATAATGTGTAAAAAAATATAGGAATGCTGATCACTTCCCCAGAGTAGTACAATGTTACTATGGTAACACTGTATTGCTCTGGTGACTGTATGTTAAAGTGAGAGTAAACGCCCTTGCTTGATTTTTAACTATAGGTAAGCTTACAATAAGCCTTTCCTATAGGTACAGTAAATATCTCCTAGACATGCGCTGTTTAGGAGACATTTACTTGCGAAGCCGCCGGTGACGTCACCGGCACATGTCCTCTGAAGGAGTGTGAAAGTCGGCGGGCTTTCACACTGGAGCGGTGCGCTAGCAGGACGGTCAAAAAAGTCCAGCTAGCAGCATCTTTGGAGCGGTATAGGAGTGGTGTATTCACCGCTCCTATACCGCGCCTACCCATTGATTTCAATGGGACACCGCGGTAATACCGCGGCAATACCGCCGCAAAGCGCCGCTACGGTGGCGCTTTGCGGGGGATTTTAACCCTTTTTCGGGTAAAACCGCCCCGCGAGCGGCCGAATACCGCAGCTAAAACGACGGTAAAGCAGCGCTAAATATAGCGCTGCTTTACCGTCACCGCGGCTCCCGCCCCAGTGTGAAAGGGGCCTTAAGGTAAGTTTCACAGAATGTGCTAGTATGTTAGTCGCGCCCACATATGTAAACGGTGTTCAAACCACACATGTGAGGTATCGCCACGATCGTTCGAGCGAGAGCAGTAATTCTAGCACTAGACCTCCTCTGTAGCTCTAAACAGGTAACCTGTAAAAAAAAAGTGTCGCCTATGGAGATTTTTAAATACCGTTTGTTGCCATTTAATGAGTCTGCGCAATTTTGAAGTGTAACATGTTAGGTATCGGCATAACATCATCTTTCATAGTATACAAAAAAACTTTACTGTTTTGTTGGTTTTTTGATTCATGAAAGTGTATTTTCCCCCCAAAAATTGCGTTTGAAAGACCGCTGCGCAAATACCGTGAGACATAAAATGTTGCAACAACCGCCATTTTATTCTCTAGGGTCTAGGTAAAAATATATATATAATGCATGGGGGTTCTAATTGATTTTCTAGCAAAAAATACTAATTTAAACTTGTAAACAATAAGTGTCAGAAAAAGGCCTGGTCCTTAACCGCTTGCCGCCCGCGTAACGTCATATGACATTGCGGACTTTGAGCGGTGATATCTGAATGATGGGTGCAGCTACAGGCATCATTCAGATATCTTCTTTTAGAGCTGGCGATTCCCTTCACTATAAGAATGATCATAGTGGCTGTTCAGCTGCTTGATCGTTCTTATAGGCGGCGAGAGGGGACGTCCCCCCCCCCCCTCCCGCCGGCCCCGGATGATGACCATAGAGATTTACAAGGGACCAAATGGTCCCGGGAGTCTCTATGATGGTTTGGAGGCCGGGCGTGATGTTATGACGTCACTCCCAGCCCCTGAATTACAAAAAAATGGCGCCTCGGCTGGGAAGCCGAGATCTTTTTTTTTTTTTTTTTTTTAGGGGGGGGGGGGGATTTCAGGCTTCCCAGCCTAGAGGTGAGATGGGGGGACTTATTGACTCCAGATCTCACTGTAAAGAGGACCTGTCATGCTTATTCCTATTACAGGGGATGTTTACATTTCTTGTAATAGGAATAAAAGTGATCAAAAAAAAAAACGTAAAAAGAAATTGTCCAAATAGAAAAATAAAAGTAAAATTAACAATAAAAAAAAATAAAAAAAAATTAAAGTGCCCCTGTCCCTGTGTGCTCGCTCGCAGAAGCGAACACATTCAAACGGCATTCAAAGCACACATGTGAGGTATCGTCACGGACGTTAGAGCGAGAGAAATAATTCCAGCCCTAGACCTCCTCTGTAACTCAAAACATGTAACCTGTAAAAAATATTAAAGCTTCGCCTATGGAGGTATTTAAGTAACGAAGTTTGGCGCCATTCCACGAGCGTGCGCAATTTTGAAGTGTGACATGTTGGGTATCTATTTACTCGGTGTATCATCATCTTTCACATTATACAAAAAAACTGGGCTATTTACTCGGCGTATCATCATCTTTCACATTATACAAAAAAACTGGGCTAAGTTTTTTTTATTTTTTATGAAAAACTTTTTTTTTTCCAAAAGACTTGTGATTGAAAAATTTTGGCGCAAATACCATGCGAGATAAAAAGTTGCAATGACCGCCATCTTATTCTCTAGGGTCTCTGCTAAAAAACTTATATAATGTTTGGGGATTCTGTGAAATTTTCTAGCAAAAAAATTATGATTTTTACATGTAGTAGAGAAATGTCGGAATTGGCCTGGATGGCAAGTGGTTAAAGGGTAAGTGCACCTTTATGCCGCGTACACACGATCGGAATTCTCGTCGGAAAAAGCTCTGATGGTTTTCCCGATGGAATTCTGATGGAATTCCGCTCAAGCTGTCTTGCCTACACACGGTCACACCGAATTCCGACCGTCAAGAACGCGGTGACGTACAACACTATGACGAGCCGAGAAAAAATGAAGTTCAATGCTTCCGAGCATGCGTCAAATTGTTTCCGAGCGTGTGTAGGAATTTTGCGCGTCGGAATTTCTACAGACGATCGGAATTTCTGATAGAAACTTTTTCCGTCGGAAAAATTGAGAACCTGCTCTCAAATTTTTGCTGGCGGGAATTCGGCCAGCAAAATTCCGATGGAGCCTACACACGGTCGCGTTTTCCGATGAAAAGCTCTCATCTCTCTTTTGCTGGCCGAAATTCGGATCGTGTGTACACAGACTGGGTAGCTTGCCCCGCCCCCACATTTCTTTGACAGCAGCGGCCCCCCCCCCACATTTCTTTGACAGCAGCGGCACCCGGCCAATGATTCACGCCCGGGACCTGCTGATCGGCTGTGTGCAATCAACATAGAGCTCTGTACCAAGGGATGAGAAACTGAGATCACTGAAAATCAGCACACATTACACATAATTAGGGACACTTTTAACCCCTTGATCGCCCTAGATGTTAACCCCTTAACAGTGTATAGTATTATCACTGATCACTGTATTAGTGTCACTGGTGATGTGAGTGGCAGTTAGTCAGTTGCCCCCAGAGTCAGTGTAGATGTCCTCTTGCCGGTTGGCGCCTCTTCTCTCCTCGTTCTGTGACAGCACGTGAGGAAAGGAATGCCGCTAACCGGCAGGTGTGTGTACATTGGGCACAGCTGATCACATGGTAAAGGGCCGCTGTGATTGGCCCTTTACCCCGATCTGTGATCAAAGGACACAGCGATCACAGAGCACCAGGGCCGTCTTATCAAGCGGCTTCACAGGGGGCCCCATCAGGGCTAGGTCCATCGCTCCAATGATCTAGGATTGTCCCAGGGACCTTCACTCTGGGACAATACAGTGTCCTGGAATGAAACTGACAGAGCCACTGTGATGGTGGAACCCAATGTAAGGGCACACTGTCGTGGGGGACACCTGATGTAAGGAGAAACTGTGATGGGGACACATGATATACAGTATATGGGCACTGTCATGGGGTAACATGGTGCATATGGGCACTGTGATGGGGACACCTGATGCAGGCTGGTAGGGGCCCCAATGCGTTACTTTGCGCAGGGGCCCATAACTCTAATAGGATGGCCCTGCGGCAGCTGCGTCCGGAGGACACTGCTGATCACAGATTGAGGTAAAGAGCCAATCAGCAGCAGCACTTTACCACGTGATCAGCTCATCACGGATATACATAGAAGCCGGTGATCAGCACTTCTTTCCTCATGCTGACAGACAATAACTGGCTTCTCTAAAAGGGACATGTACACTGATTATCAGTGCAGTCCAAACAGTGCCTACCAGTGCTGCCAATCAGCGCCCATCAGTGCCCTCTCATCATTGTCACCTGGCAGTGCCCATCAGTGCCACCTGCCAGTGCCCATCAGTGCCGCCCAACAGTGCGCTGTAGCTGTCTTTTGGCTTATAGTGCAGTCGGGATAAAACTTTTTTTGTTTTTGTTTTGAATAAGGTAAAGAAGGATTAGGACCCCGTCAGGTATTTATTACCGTGGCCCCATTAGGAAGATTCACCCTCTTTATTTGTTCTGGTGATTGCTCAAAATGAAAAAAAAAACATATTTTAGGTTGTCCCCAGAACAGGAATAGAGGGTAAAATCTTCCCATGATGAAGCTAGCTCTGGTGACAACCAGGGATTCCCTCACTTTAACCACTTCAGCCCCGGAGGATTTGGCTGCTCAATGACCAGAGCACTTTTTACAATTTGGCACTGCGTCACTTTAACTGGTAATTGCGCGGTCATGCAACGCTGTACCCAAACGAAATTTGCGTCCTTTTTTTTCCACAAATGGAGCTTTCTTTTGATGGTATTTGATTGCCTCTACGATTTTTAGTTTTTGCAATATTTTTGCGATAACAGAAAAAGCAAATAGCTTATATGGGTATCTACTTTTCAAAATGGGGTCTTTTGGGGAGGGGGGGGGGGTGTGCCATCTGGGGCCTCCGTAACTGTGATAGGCAGTGAGGAGTAAAATCACAATTTTACGCCCTTAGAAAGCCTGAAGGCGGTGATTGTTTTTTGGGTCTCACACATGTGGTATCCCCGTACTCAGGAGAAGCAGCAGAATGTATTTTGGGGTGTAATTCCACATATGCCCATGGCATGTTTGAACAATATATCATTTAGTGACAACTTTGTGCAAAAAAAAAAAAAAGTTTGCCATTTTCCCGAAGCTTGTGGCAAAATATAAAATATTCCATGGACTCAACATGCCTATCAGCAAATAGCTTGGGGTGTCTGCTTTCCAAAAAGGGATCATATGGGGGGGGGGGGGTGGGTTTTGAACTGTTCTGGCATTTTATGTACAACATTTAGAAGCTTATGTCACACATCACCCACTCTTCTAACCACTTGAAGACAAAGCCCTTTTGTACACTTTTTGTTTACATGAAAAAAATATAATTTTTTTTTTTGCTAGAAAATTACTTTAAACCCCCAAGCATTATATATATATATTTTAAAGCAAATGCCCTACAGATTAAAATGGTGGTTGTTCCAATTTTTGTTTCTCACAGTATTTGCGCAGCGATTTTTCAAACGCATTTTTTTGGGGGAAAAAACATTTTTTTAATTCTAATGCACTAAAACACACTATATTGCCCAAATGTTTGATGACATAAAAAAGATGATCGTATGCCGAGTACATGGACACCAAACACGACATGCTTTAAAATTGCGCACAAACGTGCATCGGTGACAAACTACATTCATTTTTAAAAGCCTTTAAAGTGGTTGTAAACCCTTAGGGCTCTTTCACACGGACGGTCCGTATGTCCGTTTTTCATCCATCCGTTTTCGGATGAAAAACGGACATACAGTGGTGTGAAAAAGTGTTTGCCCCCTTCCTCATTTCCTGTTCCTTTGCATGTTTGTCACACTTAAGTGTTTCGGAACATCAAACCAATTTAAACAATAGTCAAGGACAACACAAGTAAACACAAAATGCAATTTGTAAATGAAGGTGTTTATTATTAAAGGTGAAAAAAAATCCAAACCATCATGGCCCTGTGTGAAAAAGTGATTGCCCCCTAAACCTAATAACTGGTTGGGCCACCCTTAGCAGCAACAACTGCAACCAAGCGTTTGCGATAACGTGCAATGAGGCTTTTACAGCGTCCTGGAGGAATTGTGCCCCACTCATCTTTGCAGAATTGTCCTAATTCAGTTACATTAGAGGGTTTTCGAGCATGAACGGCCTTTTTAATGTCATACCACAACATCTCAATAGGATTCAGGTCAGGACTTTGGCTAGGCCACTCCAAAGTCTTCATTTTGTTTTTCTTCAGCCATTCGGTGGTGGACTCGCTGGTGTGTTTAGGATCATTGTCCTGCTGCAGAACCCAAGTTCGTTTCAGCTTGAGTACACGAACAGATGGTCGGACATTCTCCTTCAGGATCTCTTGGGAGACAGCAGAATTCATAGTTCCTTTTATCACGGCAAGTCTTCCAGGTCCTGAAGCAGCAAAACAGCCCCAGACCATCACACTACCACCACCATATTTTACTGTTGGTATAATGTTCTTTTTCTGAAATGCAGTGTTCCTTCTACGCCAGATATACTTGGACACACACCTTCCAAAGAGTTCCACTTTTGTCTCATCGGTCCACAGAATGTTGTCCCAAAAGTCTTGGGGATCATCAAGATGTGTTGTGGAGAAATTGAGACGAGCTTTGATGTTCTTTTTGCTCAGCAGTGGTTTTCTCCTTGGAACTCTGCCATGCAGGCCATTTTTGCCCAGTCTTTTCCTGATGGTGGAGGCATGAACGCTGACCTTAACTGAGGCAAGTGAGGCCTGCAGTTCCTTGGACGTTGTTGTGGGCTCTTTTGTGACCTCTTGGATGAGTCGTTGCTGCGCTCTTGGGGTAATTTTGGGCGGCCGGCCACTCCTGGGAAGGTTCACCACTGTTCCATGTCTTCGCCATTTGTGGATAATGGCTCTCACTGTGGTTCGCTGGATTCCCAAAGCTTTGGAAATGGCTTTATAACCCTTTCCAGACTGATAGATCTCAATTACTTTCTTTCTCAATGGCCCTGTGTGAAAAAGTGATTGCCCCCCTTGTTAAAACATACTATAACTGTGGTTGTCCACACCTGAGTTCAATTTCTCTAGCCACACCCAGGCCTGATTATTGCCACACCTGTTCACAATCAAGGCATCACTTAAATAGGAGCTGCTTGACACAGTAAGGTCCACCAGAAGATCCTTAAAAGCTACACATCATGCCGAGACCCAAAGAAATTCAGGAACAATTGAGAAAGAAAGTAATGCCAAGATCACAGCGATATGTCGCTCTCGTGCGCATGAGCGGGAGTGACGTCATCGCCGCTTCAGCGAATGACAGCGCTGGAGCGGCGAGACCCGGAAGTCACTCCGGGTTTGATGGCGGCGCAGAAGATCGTGGATGAGGGACGCTTCGGGGGCTTCGTTCTCAGGTAAGTCATTCATAATGAGCTAGTATGCTATGCATACTAGCTCATTATGCCTTTGCCTTGCAGGTTCCGTTTTTTTTTTTTTTTTTTAAATAGGCTTTCCTTCCTCTTTAAAAACCTTTACATGTTACCACTTTAGATTTAAAGAGGTCTACTGCTAAAATTACTGCCCTCGATCTGACCTTCGTGGATGCATGGTGCAATTGCTGTTTACACATGACACCAGACCAATGCTTGCGTTCGCCTTTGTGCATGAGGGGGTGCTTAATTTTTAAATTTTTTTGTTTTATTTTTAAACTGTTCCTTTAATTTTTAATTGTTTTTGGAATCATTTTTATTGTTATCTCAGGGAATGTAAATATCCCCTATGATAGCAATAGGTAGTGACAGGTACTCTTTTTTGAAAAAATTGGGGTCTATTAGACCCTAGATCTCTCCTCTGCCGGCAAAATCGAAGTCATTAAATGCTCGTAGCTTCTGGTTTCTTAGGCCATAGAGATGATTGGAGCCGTTCTGGTCTCTGATCAGCTCCGGCTGCATTCTCTGGTTCCCTGTTGGGACAGGAGAGCCCAAGAAATCCATGGAGGGGGTCTTGTAAACGCAGTCTAGAGGCTAATTAGCCACTAGGATTGCTTTTAAATGAAAGCCGATCACTGGGTGAAAAGAATGATAACAAGATAATCATTCTGGTATAACCACTCAAAGTCCAGCAACATACCAGTACGTTGCTGGTCCTTGTTGGGCATATATTGTAATGTTCTTTTTTTCATGCAGCCTGGGGGCTGAACGAAAAAAAGGGATTGATCCATGGGTATGCCCACCATTAGAATACCGCCCTTCATCCACACACTTCTAATGATGGGCATACATGCACCATTTTTGTTTTTTAACTGTGGTGGAGAAATCAACTCCTACAGCACAGGAGTCACTGATTTACGTATAGTGGGAGCAAACGCTGTTGCTGTCAAGTTAAAGATAACGAACATAAGAGAGAGAAGAATAGAGAGAAGAAAAATAAAACCACAACTATTTTTGCCTTTTTTATTTTTTTTTTGTGTTTGCTTTTCTTTTTCACTTATAAATTATATATTTTATAATATTTATAAAAACTGTAAACTGAACGTTGCAGGTTAGGGTCTCTCAAAATGTGATGGCCATCTCATCTTTCGAGACCCTGTACTAGTGTGCCTAGGACTGTGCAATGCCGTACCCTAAGTAATATATAACAAGATATTTATAGTATATGTACATGGAGCAGAGATGTGGCAGGGAGAAAACACATCCATTGATAAAAGCAGCACATATTACAATTGTTAGGCTACTTTCACACTGGGGCGTTGAGCGCGCTGGCGGTAAATTAGCAGCGCTTTACCGTCGTTTTAGCGGCGCTATTCGGCCGCTATCGGGGGTTAAAACTGCCCCGCAGGCGGGTTTGGAGCGCTCCCCCATTGTTTTCAATGTGAAGGGGCGCTTTAGGAGCGGTAAATACACCAATCCTACAGTGCTCCAAAGATGCGGCTTGCAGGACTTTTTTGAGCGTCCTGCAAGCGCACAGCTCCAGTGTGAATGCCCTCAGGCAGGCGCTATTTTTAGCACTTTACCGCCTGCAAAGCGCCTCAGTGTGAAAGGGGCCTTACACACAGTTAACCCCTTGATCGCCCTAGATGTTAATCCCTTCCCAGCCAGTGTCATTAGTACAGTGACAGTGTATAGTATTATCACTGATTACTGTATTAGTGTCAGTGGTGATGTCAGTAGCAGTTCGTTCCCACCTAGCCTCAGTTAGTGTCAGATTGTCCGCCGCACTATCACAGTCCCTTTCGCTGTTCACCACCAAATTACTAGTATAAAAACTGTTTTTAAAATTCCAGTATATATACCATAGTTTGTAGATTGTATAACTTTCACACAAACCAATTAACATACACTTTTTTTTTTTTTACCATAGAAATGTAGCAGAATACACTTTGGCCTAAATTTGTGAAGGAATGTGATTTTATTGGATATATTTTTATAACAGAATGTAAAAAAATATTTTTTTTTTTTTTTTTTTTTCAAAATTTTCTTTTTTTTAATTAGTTTATATAATAAAACATAAAAAAATGGGATGGATTTTGTGTCCCTGCAAAGGAGAGAATAAAATGCATCACTTCCCCTAGTAAAAGCAGCACACAGTGACCACAAAAACACAGAGACTAGGCACACCGTTAACCCTTTGATGGGCCCTGATGTTAACCCCTTCCCTGCCAGTGTCATTAGTATAGTGACAGTGTATATTTTTTAGCACTGATCACTGCACTAGTGTCACTGGTTCCCACAAAGTGTCAGTTAGTGTCCTATTTGTCCACAGCAATATCGCAGTCTTGTTATAAAGCCACTGATCGCTGCCATTACTAGTATAAATAAAAAATAAAAAACTTCAGTATATATCCCATAGTTTGTAGACACTAAAACATTTGCGTAAACCAAGATACGCTTATTGTTTTTTTTTTTTTATTTGTTTTTTTTTTAATATAACTCCCCCCAAGAGCTCACCCACTGCTTACATCAGGGCTGAGGGTTCCTGAGAGGAGTACTGAGGCAGGGCACTGTGATGTTTTTAGGAAGCCATGTACAGCAACCACGACCCTTCCCAGTGCACGTTTAGTAGATATTTCCAGTACCTACAGATAAGCCCTATTATAGGCTTACCAAGTGGTGATTAAATACCACCAAAAGAAACCTCCATTTGTGTGAAAAAAAAATGATAAAACTGTAGTGTTGCATGACTGCGCAATTGTCATTCAACGTGCGTCAGCGCTGAAAGCTGAAAATTGGTCCGGGCAGGAAGGGGGGTTTAAGTGCCCAGTAAGCAAGTGGTTAAAGAGGGGGTTTGGTGGAAAAACAATAAAATGTTTTAAATGGAATTGCGCTACGGAAGTTCTTTCTTTTCCTTTTTGATTGGAATTGAGCCCAACATTGTGTGACTTTTCTGACAGCGGCTTCTCCTTCTCTCCCTCCCGCAGCTGTCAGGGAGATCGGTGCTTGTAACCCCCCCCCCCCCCACCCCACTGCCGCACCGATCACCCCCAGCTGCCCCCTCTGTGTCTTCCGGGTTCCGGGTTCCCTGCACAAATCTCTCCTCCTAACTCAAATCCCCCCCTATTAGCCCAAATCTCCCCACCCTCTCCTAGCTCAAATCCCCCCTCTTAGCCCAATCCCCCCCTAAATCCCTCCTCCTAACTCAAATCCCCCCTATTAGCCCAAATCTCCCCACCCTCTCCTAGCTCAAATCCCCCCTCTTAGCCCAATTCCCCCTAAATTTCTCCTCCCTGCACAAAGCCCTCCTCCTAACTCAAATCTACCCTATTAGCCCAAATCTCCCCACCCTCTCCTAGCTCAAATCCCCCCTCTTAGCCCAATCCCCCCCTAAATCCCTCCTCCTAACTCAAATCCCCCCCTATTAGCCCAAATCTCCCCACCCTCTCCTAGCTCAACCCCCCCCCCCCCCTCTTAGCCCAATTCCCCCTAAATTTCTTCTCCATGCACAAAGCCCTCCTCCTAACTTAAATTACCCCTATTAGCCCAAATCTCCCCACCCTCTCCTAGCTCAAATCCCCCCCTCTTAGCCCAATTCCCCCTAAATTCCCCCTCCGTGTAAACAAATCCCTCCTCCTAACTCAAATCCCCCCTATTAGCCCAAATCTCCCCACTCTCTCCTAGCTCAAATCCCCCCCCCCCCTTAGCTGAATTGCCCCTAAATCCCTGCCTGCACAAATCCCCCTACTAGAACATAGCCCCCCTACCTCCTCCTAGTACAAATCCTTACCAATGTAGTCAATCAAGGGTCCCCGCTGTCAGAATACAATGGCGCAGAAGGGAGGATTCCCTCCTCCACCTCAAATGTGTTTGGTTTTTGTCATTCAGCCAGCATGGTCAGCTTAAAATTCCACTTCAAGCGGATTCATTCATACCATACAGTGTGCTGCAAACCAGAAACAGAAACATTCCCACATCGACGTCGTAGTGGTGAATCCTCATCGTCGGCTTATCTTTGTGATGAGCATGTAATATGTCCATAATTGGGATCATTTGACACATTGTGTCTGAGTTGACACGTAAGTCTTCACCAACATGTTGTACATAAATGAATTCTCTTTCCATTTCCTTGAATTCCCCGCGAGTGTTCACGATGACACCTTTCCGAAATAGCGACTCTGCATTGAAAACGGCCTCATCTTCGGTATAATAGATCTTCTGGACCTTCTTTCCATCAATGCTTGTCTTTTCACTGGCCAAGTTGTCGCAACAGTTTTTCCTAAACGTCTTGTAAACGTCTATCCGGTTCTGTAGCATTTCAATGGTCCCCCTGACATCCTCTAATGCCTGGTTGCTGGTTTTTATCTCTGAATTTCTTTTGGGACGTAGTAGATGTTTATTTTTAATTTCTTCGGCAAGTAGGTTGAAGAACTCTTGCTCGTTTCCTGCCTTTGCGAAGTAACCAGCTTTTTGTAAAACCTTCAGGCGTTCCTCGCGAATTTGTGCTTCCTGGGAGGCGTAATCGTCTTCAGTTAAACGGGGTTTTGCTTTTTTGTGGGCTACTTCTATTATTTCTTGTTCTGACATCAGACTCTGAAGGACTTTTTCTTCAGGTCGTATAACCATAAGATTTAGGGCTAGTTTTAGGCTGGAAATCTTAGCTTTCTCCACTTCAATATCCAAATCTTCCAGCGGAGAAACTTTGCTAAGTAAACATAGCGAGAATTTTGTTTTTTTGCTTGTCTCATCATAGATAGCTCCAACAGTGTCCTCAAGATCCTCAACATTCGGAATCGGCCCAATATCCCTATAGGCTTGCTCCATCAATAATGTGGTTGGCATATGTCCTTGGCAGCAAAATACAAACCTCTCATTTGTGGAAAGCACAGCATGTATATTGATAATTTCCTCTGCGTTCATGGTTAACGTAGGGATCTGTACAGCGTCAGTGTACTTGGTAATGCCAAATTCTATCTCTGGATCTGGAACATCCAGAACGCGCCTATAGAATGCCCTGAGCTTTGGGGAGGTACGCTTGATATGTTCATCCAACCCAGGTGATTGAAATCTATAGGGAGCGAAGGCTTTCATAGTTTCGCGTAAGATGCTAGACACAAACTGTAAGTTCGCCTCCTGGTTTGAGTTTTTACGTATACGGTAGCCAAAATTATTTGGTTTCTCTATGCCTATGCGGAAGTACTCAGAGAGGAAATATCCAACAGGCCACAACAGTGAGTCTTTCCTTTCATATGGAAACTTTTTTCGCAAAGATTCATGCAGGACTTTTATTAGGTATTGCAGCCCATAAGGAATCTTGTACACAGAGGTGAATATGGTCTGTGCAAATGAATCTGCTAGGTGATATAATTGGCCTTTAGTATTTCTGGTCCGCCTGAACATCCCTTGAAATATGCCCCGTAGAGTGTTATTCACCACTGGAAAGCTCAGTTTGTGATTGACCCTCAATACCTGATTTATTGCTCCACCCATTGCCGTGACCACGTTCTTGTACCTTGGTCCCTCTGTGTAATATTGTTTGATTAGCGTTAAAACCGTCGATTCGTCATTCGCTATGTCCTCAATGCTTACAATTCTTTCCTCCACTTCAGCACGAAGAGCAAATTCCATTAATTTAATAAAATGGTACTCTTCCCGTGGAGTTTCACCGCGATTAAAGAGCGGCAAGAGCACTACTTCTCTAAAGGTTTTGTAATCCTCAGGGGTTTTTAAATGTCTCATGATTCCGGTCAGGTAAACCGGATTGGTCTGCAGATAGTAGAAGAGCTGCCCGTAGTGATCCAGCCTCTCTCCCTTCATTTTGACCTCACGAGCCTCCTGTCTGTGCTTGGCTACGGCCTCTTTAATTTTCTTCGTTTTGAAAATTTTAATTTTTTTGAATTTGGAAACCAGTTTCTGTTGAGCCACATTGCACTTAACTAGAGCCGCGATGTCTTTGTCCAAGTCGTCCTGCTCCTGCCACAGCTGACGGAGAGTTTTACATTTAGCCACTAAATCCACGTTCAACTTATTCAGGTGAAGCTGCAGATTGAAGGTCGGGTCATCGGGGCTCAGGCAATGAGCGAAGTGGGCGACCAAGCTCTGAGAGGGTTCCTGGGCTGTCAGAAATGTGTCGAGTCGCTTCTTGGCTATTGCGCATTTGGCCGACGACTGCATATTTAATATGACTTGAGCGTGTCGCTTCGCCTTTGCTATTTCTCTCGCAAGTTTTTCCTCTTCTGTTTCGTTCGCCGCTTCCCACGTCCATCCACTTTCCTCGTCCATGTCATCATACATTCTGTATCCGTCTTCATAGAAACCTTTCGGCCTCAAGAATGTCTCCAGCCAATCGAGGAATGCAGAATCACACATGCAGTTCTGCCACGTCTCTTGGGGAGCTTGCCCCCCTCTGGGAGCCCCCCTCCCTCTTCTATTATTTTGGGTGTTTCGCACCATTGCTGCTATCAGATGGTAGAATATACCAAGAATTTATATTAGTAGTATATATATAAATAAAGTATCACACTAGTATTTAGTGTAGATTAGTATACAGATTATCGGTCTGTAATAAAAATGTAATCAAAGTCGCTCTGTGCTATTAATAACAGTAAAGATTTCTGTTTTGTCAGACAACTTCAAAACACGTCTGTTCACTTCAATAGCCAGCTGCAGAATGATTAGATTCCCCTCCCACCTTCTATTTATAAACTGTTCCACTGTGATGTCTTAATGTTGGCAAGAAGCCAAGTTTATGCTGTGATGTCATAATGACAGTGAGAGCTGATTGGCTGCTGCAGATGTCACATTTCTTGTTGTCATTGACGACCAGCGGACACACACACACACACAGGTATCTCTGTTCCACTGTGATGTCATAATGGACAGTGAGAGCGGATTGGCTGCTGCAGATGTCACATTTGTTGTCAGCTGACACACACACTGGTATCTCTGTTCCACTGTGATGTCATGACAGTGAGAACTGATTGGCTGCTGCAGATGTCACATTTGTTGTTGTCAGTTACGACCAACTGACACACACACACAGGTATCTCTGTTCCACTGTGATGTCATAATGGACAGTGAGAGCTGATTGGCTGCTGTAGATTATATTTATTTATTATTATTATTTTTTTATTATTATTTATTATTATTTTAATTTTTTTATTGACAAGCTAACATACACATATCCAGGATACACATATCCTGGAAGTGATGACTGGCAACACATAGGGGGGGGGGGGGGAGCACTCTGTCACCGTGACACTTGTGTTTATTAGGTTTTATTTTGGGCGGAGGGATTGACAATCTTAATGCATTCGTTGGATATTCACCTTGCTTTGTTTTATGTGTTGAGCAGACATGCGAGAAAATTCATAAGGGACCCGAGGGGGAAAAAAAACACACCCAGGGGGCGGAGCCGTTGCAGAATGCAAAACTCCGGCGGGTGTAGCAAGATGTCCGCTCCCCCCCCCCCCCCCCTTCTCAGTGTATCCGGAGGAGTGCGAGGGATATAGAAAGATGGCGGCGCCGGAACGTCACTTCCTTTACACATTTTGACGGGTCGCAAAATCTGACGAAACACCGTCAAAGCGGAGAACATACAAGGGGGCGGGGGGGACCCACACGGCCTTGTATCCCTGTCCTGCGGTCGTTCTGTCATGCGGTTGGAGTTTCTGATAGGTTGGCGATTATGACAGAACAACAGCAGTTGGATTTTTTTTTTTTTTTTACATAACACCGAGTCGGGAGCGCGCGCGCGCGCGCGCGCTACCAGCTCGCCTCACACAGCGCGGGCTCAGTGTCGGGAGCGCGCCTCCCCCCCATCTCGCAGAGGATGCCGGGTATTGAGATTTGAACTTCTCTGGCGGGAGATATAGTGAGCGGTAATCGCCGTGTTCAGTGTGTGTGTGTGCTCGGACCGATCTCTTACCGCCATGGCCACCCGGACACCCCGCAAGAGGAAGTACAGCGCCGCCACTGGAGACGGGTGAGAGGGATGGGGGGGACATTGGTATCTCGTGTGTGTGTGTGTGTTAATATAGATTTACAGTGTCTGCTGGTAGTACACCGCTAGCATGTTCAGCAACTACAATTCCCAGCGTGCCCCGAGGATCTGTGGGGGAGTTTATTTTTTATTATTTTGTATTCTCATATGATTGTTCTGTAATGGACTGTAGTTTTCAGGGGCCACCCATAGGTGGCGGTGTTGTGCACACATCTCAATACAGTAGCTGTCACTAGTGCTATCGTTATGTAATGGACTTCAGTTCTCAGGGGCCACCCATAGGTGGCGGTGTTGTACACAGATCTGATTACAGTAGCTGTCACTAGTGCTATCGTTATGTAATAGTAATTAACCCGTTCATGAGTTAGAACCCCCCAAACATTACTGTATAGGCCGACCCGAATATAAGCCGAGGCACCTAATTTTATCACAAACAACTTGGAAAACGTATTGACTCGAGTATAAGCCTAGGGTGAGAAATGCACAGCTGCTGTAAGTGGAAAAGAGGGTCAACAATGCCCATTTGCAGCCTCACTGTGCCATTTGCATGCCTCACTGTGCCCATTTACAGCCATAGGTACTTCAAACTTGGTAGTTAAGGGTTCCTAGATGCCCCCTATCTGCAGCCAAAATTTGGGGTCACTGGACCCAAAGGGTCCTGAAATAACATTGCTGCAGATGGACACAGTTGACCGACTTTGGGGCCCCGTATCTTTTGGCCACTTGGTGCTAGGAACCCCAAATTTGGTATGCAAACTCGCATCATATGATGGTACTACAACATATCAAAAGACGGGGTTCCTATTACCGAGATACGGGGCCCCAAAATCGGTTCAGAAAATGTCAAGCACTTTTCTGCAGCAGAGAATGGCATTTTCTGAAGTGACTTTGGGGCCCCGTATCTCAAGGCCAATTAGTGCTAGGAACCCCATCTTGGATATGTTGTAGTGCCATATGTTGTGAGTTTGCATACCAAATTTGGGGTTCCTAGCCCTAAATAGGCCCCAAGATAAGGGGCCCCAAAGTCGGGTCAGAAAATGTAATTTTCTGCTGCAGAAAAGTGATTGACTCGAGTATAAGCCGAGGGGGGGCACTTCCAGCACAATAAATGTGCTGAGAAACTTGGCTTATACTCGAGTATATACGGTATATATATTTTTAGCAGAGGATCTAGAGAATAAAGCGGCGATTGTTGCAATATTTTATATCACACGGTATTTGTGCAGCGGCATTTTAAGCGCAACTTTTTGGGAAAAAGATACTTTCATGAATTTTTAAAAAAAACGAAACAGTAAAGTTAGCCCAATTTTTTTTATTTTTTTTGTATAGTGTGAAAGATGATGTTACGCCGAATAAATAGATACCAAACATGTCACGCTTTTATAATTGCACGCACTCGTGGAATGGCGACAAACTACGGTACCAAAAAAAAAAAAAAATCTCCATAGGCGACGCTTTTAAAAATGTTTTTAACGATTACCAGGTTAGAGTTACGGAGGAGATCTAGTGCTAGAATTATTGCTCTGGCGATCGCAGCGATACCTCACATGTGTGATTTGAACACCATTTATATATGCGGGCACGACCTCCGTGTGCGTTTTCTTTAAAGCGTGAGCTTGCGGAGAAGGGGGCGCTTTAAAAAAAAAAAAACATTTTTCTTATTTAATTTTAGATAATTAAAGTGTGTGTGTTTTTTTTTTTTATTTATTTGATCACTTTTATTCGCACACTACGAATGTACACATCCCTTGTGACAGTAATAGGTGGTGACAGGTACTCTTTATGGAGGGATCGGGGGGTCTAAAAGACCCCAAATCCCTCCTTTGCACTTCAAAGTATTCAGATCACCGAAAACGGTGTATCTGAATACTGGTGTACTTTTTAAAATCCAGCGCCATTGGCAGCCGAGTAAACAGGAAGTGACGTTGTGACGTCGCTTCTGTGTTTACATACAGGAGACTGGAACCAAGCCTTTCGGCTTCACTTCCCGATTCCCTCTACTGCGCATGCGCAATAAGGACGGCCCCGGCTGTCTCTGGGATCCGTGTTTTTCCCAGCAGACAGCGGGGGGGGGGGGGACAGGAAGTGGCGTAAGGTATCTGCACCCCCCCTCCCCCTGTAAGGTGCCAATTGTGGCACCGGAGGGGGGGGGGGGTCCGATTGAGCGGAAGTTCCACTTTAAAGACCAGGCCTCTTTTTCAGACTCAGTGTTTACAAGTTTAAAAACACTTTTTTTTTTTTTTTTTTTTTTACTAGAAAATTACTTGGAACCTTCAAAGAATATACATTTTTTCCTAACACCCTAGAGAATAAAATGGCAGTCGTTGCAATACTATTTGTCACACCGTATTTGCACAGCGCTCTTACTTTTGTTTGGGGGAAAAACTAACCTGAAGGCTCCGATAAGCGGCAGAGGGTGTGGGAGAGTGGCGGGAAGGGGGGGCCCTCTCTCCCGCCGCCGATAACGGTGATATCGCAGTGAGTCCGCCGCAGAGACCACCATTATCGCAAACAGGACCGCCGGCTCTAAAGATGGATACCTCGGTTGTGGCAGCTGCTGCTGCTGTTACCGAGATATCCATCTTTAACCACTTGCCGCCCGCCCATTGTCAAATGACGGCGGCAAAGTGGTTGTAAAATCCTGACAGGGCGTCATATGACGTCCTCAGGATTTTGAGCCGCTGCGCGCCCCCAGGGGCGCGCATCGCGGCGATCGTTGTTGCAGGGTGTCAGTCTGACACCCCGCAACTACGATCTTGGTAAAGAGTCTCCGGAGACTCTTTACCATGTGATCAGCCGTGTCCAATCACGGCTGATCACAGTGTAAATAAGAAAAGCCGGTAATCGGCTTTTCCTCACTCGCGTCTGTCAGACGCGAGTAGAGGAGAGCCGATCGGCTGCTCCTCTGACAGGGGGGGGTCTGTGCTGATCGATTATCAGCGCAGCCCCCCCGAGGATGCCCACACTGGACCACCAGGGACGCCACCAGACCACCAGGGATGCCCATCAAAAGGTATGCCACCCTAGACCACCAGGGATGACACACAGTGCCCACAATGGGCATCACTGATTGGCATGCATTATTGTTTGGCACTGATTGGCATCCATCAGTAAAAAACAATGCCGCCTATCCGTGCCACCTATCAGTGCCTATCCGTCTTGCCTATCCATGCCAATTTGTGCCACCCATCAGTGCCCATCCGAGCCACATATCAGTACCCATCAATGCCACCTCATCGGTGCCCATCAGTGCCACCTCATCGGTGCCCATCAGTGCAGACCTATCAGTGCCCATCAGTGAAGGAGAAAATGTACTTATTTACAAAGTTTTGAAACTGAAACAAAAAAAAACATATTTTTTTTCAAAATTTTCGGTCTTTTTTTTATTTGTTTAGCAAAAAATAAAAACCGCAGAGGTGATCAAATACCACCAAAAGAAAGCTCTATTTGTGGGGAGAAAAATTATAAAAATTTCATTTGGGTACAGTGTAGCATGACAGCGCTGAAAGCTCAAAGATGGTCTGGGCAGGAAGGTGTTTAAGTGCCCAGTATTGAAGTGGTTAAACTGCCAACGTGTATGTACAGGAATCGGTCGGTAAGGTGACACCGCGTGATAGTGAAAACAACATGAACTGCGAAAAAATTATGAATAATAAAATAAAAAACTGAAAAAGTGGGAATAAAATCCAATTAAAGTCCATAAAAGTGACAATCTTCAAGTGATTAGCTTGGTGATTCCTCTATGATTTATACTGAAAATGACCTTCCACCACACCGTTTTGTGACAGATTCCGCTCCCTTAAGAAACTCACTCACCAAATTTAAACGCCTTGCACTCTCATGCTCGGCATCGACACTTTTTTAAACCCACCAGGGTTAACAGCATAGGCGTCTCCAGGGTGTGGCTATCGAAGCTGGAGCCCCGAAAGTGGAGCCCATAGCCCCGAGTCTCGGCGGAGGGGAGACGAGCGGGCGGCTCACGGTTGCAGTGGGCGGCATTGGAGGAGAGAAGAGCGGGTGGATCGCGGCTGCGACAGGCAGGCATTGGAGGTGGAGGAGAGACGAGCGGGTGGACGAGCAGAGATGACATCATCTCTCTCCGCCCGTCCGTCACCACTTTTCCGCCCTCACAGTGCGGGCCTTTTAAATGTTGGAGGTGCGGCGAGGAGCAGAGAGGTTACATCATCTCTCTCACTGCCCACCCAGCATCTCCGCTCTCCTGCCCTCACTAAATGAGCCAGTGCTGCCACCAATGCAGCATTAATGCACATTTGGTGGCACTGGTTGGCATGGCAAGTGACAATCTGCAAATGGTGGCAGGTGCCACGCCTAGGACTCCCACTGATTCTGTATTATGGTGAGTTGAACTATATATATAATTATACACACATCTGAGGCTAGAGCCCATAGCAGTGGTCACCAACCTGAGGGGTGTATAGATAGATAGATAGATATATATATATATAGATAGATATAATGTATGCTTTGGTTCTAGTCGTCTTTCTGTGTAAATTTTAAGATAGCTTTTTTTTTTTTCCCAATATAAAAATTAACCATTGTTGGTCGTTAACCACTTGCTTACTGGGCACTTAAACCCCCCCCCCCCCCCCCCCCCTCCTGCCCAGACCAATTTTCAGCTTTTGGTGCTGACGCACTTCGAATGACAATTGCGCGGTCATACAACACTGTACCCAAATTTAAATTTTATAATTTTTTTTTCCCTTTGGTGGTAATTAATCACAGCTGGGTTTTTATTTTTTGCTAAACAAACAATAAAAGATGGAAAATTTTAAATAAATCTGGTTTAATAGTTTGTTATAAAATTTTGCAAACAGGTAATTTTTCTGTTTCATTGATGATGCGCTGATGAGGCGGCACTGGTGAGCACTGATGGGCTGCACTGGTAGGCACAGTTAAGGTGGCACAGTTAAGGTGGCACAGATAAGGCAGCACGGATGGGTGGCACAGGTAGGTGGCATTAATGTGCAGCACTGTTCCACTGATTGTGGGCACTAATAGGTGGCACTGTTGCCTACCGCTAGGTGGCACTTGTAGGGGGCACAGGTGGGAACTGAGGGGCTGGCGGCAGCCAGCAGCCGGTGATCGGCTTTTTTTTTTTTTTTTTTTTCTCCTCGCGCTGTCAGGGCGTGGAGAAAAAATAGCCAATTACCGGCTGTGTTGGCATCACGTGATCAGCTGTCATTGGCTGACAGCTGATCACGTGGTAAGGGGTCGGGATCGACCCCTTACTCGGATCGGGGATACAGCGAGTCTCATACACTCGCTGATCACAGAGCGCGCAGTGCGCGCCCTTCAGGGGGCACGCAGGCTGCTCGTACATGGGACGACGTCATAGGACGTAGTCCCGGCAAAGCAGAACGACGGCTACAGCGCGGATCTCAAGAAGTAAAAAAAAAAAAAAAAACCTGGCTCCTAACTTTAACTGGCTCCTAGATTCCAAGAAAATGTGTGTGTGTGTGTGTGTGTGTGATAAATAAAATAAAAAAATATATATCAATTAATCGGCCAGTAATATAATGGGGGTAAAAAAAAGAACTAAAATGAGCCCTTTATAGTACAAAAAGAGCAAATAATGACTACTGTAAATATAACTTTCACAGTTCTACGGTAAAAAAAATTAACCCCTTACAGTAGTGATTATATGCCTTTTTTTTTTTTTTGTACTATAACGGGCTCATTTTAGTTATTTTTTAACCCCCATTATGTTACTAAACGTCTTAGACCTGGTTCACATCTCTGTGTTTTTTGGTGCTTTTTGCAGAAACGTACTACAGTTCATTACATGGTTTCCTATGGGACACGTTCACATCTATGTTTTTTTCAGCTGCTGCGTATTTGGAAAGGGTCAGGGACTTTTTTTTAACGCAAAACTTTTTTTTGGTTCAATATACTTCAATGGAGAAGCTGCAGAAAAGCACGTAATGCGTTTTTGCAGCAATTTGTGTTTTTTTTTATTCTGCCCAACAACAAATTGGGCAAAAAACAGTATATCTCCTCTAATAGTGTATACAGTATATCTCCTCTAATAGTGTATACAGTATATCTCTTCTGTCTGTTATTCTCAGAGTGGATTTGATATTTTGCTCCCTAACCATATAGTTGGTTGTTTATATTTACCACTGCAAAGAGATATTTAAAGCGGTTCTGCACACATTTCATTTAGTAAATCTCTTTGCCTTCCAAATCAGGCAAAGAGTACTAAATGAAATGTGTTGTTTTTTTTTTTTTTTCACTTACCTTGTAATCGATGACTTCCGGTCCTCTGTCTCTGCGGGGTCTGTGCGGGGATCCTCGTCACGACGCACTGTCTTCTGGGATCTGGTGTCATTGATCCCAGGAGCCTGTGTGGGCATCTTCCGAAATCTCGCGAGATTTCGGAGAACGTGAGCTACACTTTGCCGTTACTGCGCACGCGCGAGCTCGGCGCAGTAACGGCGGTGCCTGTGGGGTTTCACATGCCCACAGGCAAGATGGCCCCCAGCAGAAAAGCAGCAAATAAAGAAGTTTATCGGAGGAAAACCGGCTGCGATCGCGATGGAAGATGGAACAGGTAAGTCCCCCAATTTAGTTATTAATAGTTAGCATATTCCCCCCCCCCCCCCAAACCCCCCCCCCCCCCCCCCCCCCCCCCCAGTGCAGAACCGCTTTAAGAATAAATTGCCTTTTTTTTTAAACTTTACATATTAACTAAATTATACACCACACTTTTTTTAAAGGTTATTAGCCGATTAATCGAAACAATCGGCCAACTAATCGATTATGAAAATAATCGTTAGTTGCAGATATATATATAATTTTATTACCAGGGTAAAAAGGGGTAAGTTCACCTTTTCATGAAAAGGTGACCGCCCGCCAAATCCCCCGGACAGCCTCCTGGAGTGCGATGCTGGCAGTACACACGTGTGAATGAGTTCTTGGGGTGAACATGGGTGAATGCTGCACAGAGTCGGGGACACGCCTTGGTCGCCATTTCTAACCAGGAGGAATGTAGCTGTCCAGCCTAGAGGGGAGGATCTGTTCACACCAGTGTGTGTGCGTCACATGCATTCCAGTGTTATTTATTTAATAATTGCATATAAATGTGCTGATTCATGTTGCAGCACTTTATTATTTTTATATATAACCTTATTGAACTATAAGCTCAGGAACTACTTTTAAGAATCAGTGCGTCGTGTCTCCACACACATTCGGATGATGTAATAGCTGCTGATCTGTCATGCGATTTGACATGCCAAATAGTACCAATGTGAACCCGGGCTCAACTGATCAGCGCAGCTCATTAACAGTTGTGTGAATGAGGACCCCCCCCCCCCCCCCCCCAAAACCAGCACCTTCATGCAGCTTTCATAGACCTGTCTCTGTTGGTCAGCAGGTAACATTTGTTCTCATCCTTGTGCTTTACACTATGGGGGGAGGGGAGGGGTGGTTAGTAGTTTTGGGGCGGTCTTTACTTTGGGTGGTCAGTTGCTGTTGTTATTGAGTCCCATCATCCACCTATCAGAGACTGTGTGGGGCCTCTAGGGGTTGGCAGTATAGACCTCACACAAGCATTCTCTGGCAGGGAACTCTGGGAATTGTAGTTCAGCTCTCACTTAACTGTGTGCTGAGCATAGCAGGTGGAACTACAACTCCCAGAATGCCTGCGGTGAAGACTTTCTCCTTTTTATAGGCAGTCATCCCCTCCCCCTTCCCAGTTCCCATGCTTTGGCTTCTGCAGGCTGGTGAGTGCAGAGGGGGAGAGGAGCACTACATTGGGGGTGCAAATAAACGGCTCGCAGGCTACTGGGTAGGTTGCAATTGGGTTACTGGGTAGGTTGCACACAGGCTAGTTGGTGGGTAGGTTGCACACAGGCTAGGTTGGTGGGTAGGTTGCACACAGGCTAGGTTGGTGGGTAGGTTGCACACAGGCTAGGTTGGTGGGTAGGTTGCACACAGGCTAGGTTGGTGGGTAGGTTGCACACAGGCTAGTTGGGTGGGTAGGTTGCACGCAGGCTAGTTGGGTGGGTAGGTTGCACGCAGGCTAGTTGGGTGGGTAGGTTGCACACAGGCTAGGTTGGTGGGTAGGTTGCACACAGGCTAGGTTGGTGGGTAGGTTGCACACAGGCTAGGTTGGTGGGTAGGTTGCACACAGGCTAGGTTGGTGGGTAGGTTGCACACAGGCTAGTTGGGTGGGTAGGTTGCACGCAGGCTAGTTGGGTGGGTAGGTTGCACGCAGGCTAGTTGGGTGGGTAGGTTGCACACAGGCTAGGTTGGTGGGTAGGTTGCACACAGGCTAGGTTGGTGGGTAGGTTGCACACAGGCTAGGTTGGTGGGTAGGTTGCACACAGGCTAGTTGGTGGGTAGGTTGCACACAGGCTAGGTTGGTGGGTAGGTTGCACGCAGGCTAGTTGGGTGGGTAGGTTGCACGCAGGCTAGTTGGGTGGCTAGGTTGGTGGGTAGGTTGCACGCAGGCTAGTTGGGTGGGTAGGTTGCACACAGGCTAGGTTGGTGGGTAGGTTGCACACAGGCTAGTTGGGTGGGTAGGTTGCACGCAGGCTAGGTTGGTGGGTAGGTTGCACACAGGCTAGTTGGGTGGGTAGGTTGCACGCAGGCTAGTTGGGTGGGTAGGTTGCACGCAGGCTAGTTGGGTGGGTAGGTTGCACACAGGCTAGTTGGTGGGTAGGTTGCACACAGGCTAGTTGGGTGGGTAGGTTGCACGCAGGCTAGGTTGGTGGGTAGGTTGCACACAGGCTAGGTTGGTGGGTAGGTTGCACACAGGCTAGGTTGGTGGGTAGGTTGCACACAGGCTAGGTTGGTGGGTAGGTTGCACACAGGCTAGGTTGGTGGGTAGGTTGCACACAGGCTAGGTTGGTGGGTAGGTTGCACACAGGCTAGGTTGGTATGTATGTAGCATGCAAGAGGCTGGTAGTGTAGAGTTGTCTTCGCAGGCCATGTGCACCATAGATCCGGATGGAAGTCTCCACCATGTACAGTCCAGGGGGGTCAGCGGTGTATCTTGCAGTCATGGCCCATGTGCTTCCACTGGTGTATAGGAAAACCTAAAGCTGCCCATACACTGTGCAACTAGATTGTACAATCTCTATACAAACTTCTTTACCAAAATGTAATCTAAAGACGTGCCTAAAGAACACATTGAATTTTATGTAATCTGGCAAGACCCTCGTTGATGGTCGATCTTAAGGGGAATTGTACAATCAGATTTGCACAGTGTATGACCCATGTTTATATCGGGTGCAGATGGGATACTCGTCTTTATATTGCTATGGTAAACAGAGACGATGCAATGGGAGAGATTTACTAAGGCCTGGTAGGCCTGTTTTTTTGCAGTGTTTTCAGTTTTGCAGAAGCGCACTACAGTCACATGGTTTCCTATGGATGTACTTCATTGTATGGAGAGGGCCGGGGACTTTATTCTGGTTTTTGGTTCCATAGACTTCAATGGATCAAAAATGTGTATTGCAAAATGCAACCTGCGTAGGTGTGGACCAGGCCTCGCCGACTAGGCCCAAGCCGGGGCCTCGCCTAAAATCTCCTCCTGCCCACAGCTCCTCAGGACCAGCGTGGTGTCCATACAAAAAAAAAACTTTATTCGAATCGAGTTTCTTTTTAAAAAAATCTGTTTTTTTTTTTTTTTTGGGACAATCTCCCAGCTCTATCTGTATACACCAAGGCTTTATGGTGGCTGCAATTTACAGAACTTGTATTTATCGAATGCAGCGCTCAACATGCAGATAATGGAGGAGATTTACTAAAACTGGAGAGTGCAGCTCTGCATAGAGACCAATCGGCTTCCGGCTTTCATTGTCAAAGCTTATATGACCAAGCTGAAGTTAGGAGCTGATTGGCTACCATGCGGAGCTGCACCAGATTTTTCACTTTCACGTTTTAGTAAATCAACTCCATAGTGTAGCAGAGAAAATGGATATAAAACAGAAATGCCATTGAAGATGATTGATTTTTATTTTTCACTGTAAGGCCCCATTCCGAGAGGAGCCGAGGCCTGTAGATGGTGGATGGGCCGAGTTTTGATGTGGCTGAAGCCTCCAGATACCTGTGTGCTTGGCTCGTTTACACCACAACCCCTGCGTTTGCAGTGTGGTTTGCTGTGTGTTTGCGGTGCGTCTTGCGGTGTGTTTTTGCTGTGCATCTTGCGGTGTGTTTGCTGTGCGTCTAGCGGTGTGTTTGCTGTGCATCTTGCGGTGTGTTTGCTGTGCATCTTGCGGTGTGTTTGCGGTGCGTCTTGCGGTGTGTTTGCTGTGCGTCTTGCTGTGTGTTTGCTGTGCGTCTTGCGGTGTGTTTGCTGTGCGTCTTGCGGTGTGTTTGCTGTGCGTCTTGCGGTGTGTTTGCTGTGCGTCTTGCGGTGTGTTTGCTGTGCGTCTTGCGGTGTGTTTGCTGTGCGTCTTGCGGTGTGTTTGCTGTGCGTCTTGCGGTGTGTTTTGCTGTGCGTCTTGCGGTGTGTTTGCTGTGCGTCTTGCGGTGTGTTTGCTGTGCGTCTTGCGGTGTGTTTGCTGTGCGTCTTGCGGTGTGTTTTGCTGTGCGTCTTGCGGTGTGTTTGCTGTGCGTCTTGCGGTGTGTTTGCTGTGCGTCTTGCGGTGTGTTTGCTGTGCGTCTTGCGGTGTGTGTGCTGTGCGTCTTGCGGTGTGTTTGCTGTGCGTCTTGCGGTGTGTTTGCTGTGCGTCTTGCGGTGTGTTTGCTGTGCGTGTGTTTGGTGTGTTTGCTGTGCGTCTTGCGGTGTGTTTGCTGTGCGTCTTGCGGTGTGTTTGCTGTGCGTCTTGCGTTGTGTTTGCTGTGCGTCTTGCGGTGTGTTTGCTGTGCGTCTTGCGGTGTGTTTGCTGTGCGTCTTGCGGTGTGTTTGCTGTGCGTCTTGCGGTGTGTTTGCTGTGCGTCTTGCGGTGTGTTTTGCTGTGCGTCTTGCGGTGTGTTTGCTGTGCGTCTTGCGGTGTGTTTGCTGTGCGTCTTGCGGTGTGTTTGCTGTGCGTCTTGCGGTGTGTTTGCTGTGCGTCTTGCGGTGTGTTTGCTGTGCGTCTTGCGGTGTGTTTGCTGTGCGTCTTGCGGTGTGTTTGCTGTGCGTCTTGCGGTGTGTTTGCTGTGCGTCTTGCGGTGTGTTTGCTGTGCGTCTTGCGGTGTGTTTGCTGTGCGTCTTGCGGTGTGTTTGCTGTGCGTCTTGCGGTGTGTTTGCTGTGCGTCTTGCGGTGTGTTTGCTGTGCGTCTTGCGGTGTGTTTGCTGTGCGTCTTGCGGTGTGTTTTGCTGTGCGTCTTGCGGTGTGTTTGCTGTGCGTCTTGCGGTGTGTTTGCTGTGCGTCTTGCGGTGTGTTTTCATTTCTGTTTGAATAATTAACCAATTCAATACCGGGCACTCCACCCTCGGCTATAGGCCGGGCGGGAAGTTGTTATCCACTTCAGGCACAGAAGATTTTATACTTATTTCACTCATTAAAATGCAAATCAATTTATAACTTATTTTTTTTATTTTATTTTTTTTTATTGCATTTTTCAGGATATTTTTGTTCTCTCACTGTTAAAATAAAGCTACCATTAAAATTATAGACTGATAATTTTTGTCAGTGGGCAAATGTAAAAAATCAGCAGGGGATCAAATACTTTTTTCTCTCACTGTTTATGCAGCGTTTATGTGGCGTTTGAGTTGGCCCTCCACAAGGTTCAACTCTTCTAGGAAGGCCGTCCACAAGGTTTAGGAGTGTTTAACCGTTCTTCTAGAAGCACGTTTGTGAGGTCAGGCACTGATGTGGACGAGAAGGCCTGACTCCACTCTAATTCATTGCAAAAGTATTCTATTGGGTTGAGGTCAGGACTCTGTGCAGGCCAGTCAAGTTCCTCCACCCAAAACTCGCTTTATGGACCTGGCTTTGTGCACTGGTGCTCAGTCATGTTGGAACAGGAAGAGGCCATCCCCAAACTGTTCCCACAAAGTTGGGAGCATCAAATTGTCCAAAATGTCTTGGTATGCTGACACCTTAAGGCTCGATTCACATCTATGCATGTTGCTTTTGATCTTTTTTGCAGTGCTTTTTGCGGTGCTTGCCGCATTTTTGGACATGCATTTTTATAGCGGTTTTGCGTTATATATTTTTTTTTTTTTTTTTTTTTTACACTGTGGTTGCTTAGCAACCAGCTATATACAGTTTTAAAAAAAACAACGCAAAAATGTGGTACTTGCTTTTGGGATGCGGGTCCATTGACTTCTATTACATGCAAAACGCTGCATTTTGCATGAAAAAAAGTCCCCGACCCTGTCCAAAAACGCAGAGGCACAAAAATGCATTGATGTGAACAGGTTCCATAGGAACCCATGTTAAAAAAATGTCCCTGCATTTCTGCAAAATGCATCAAAAAAACGCATTAGTGCGAATCAAGCCTAAGAGTTCCCTTTACTGGAACTGGGGGGCCAAACCCAACCCCTGAAAAACAACCCCACACCATAATCCCCCCCCCCCCCCCCCCCCTCCACCAAATGATTTGCACCAGTGCACAAAGTAAGGTCCATAAAGACATGGATGAGTTTGGGGTGGAAGAACTTGACTGGACTTCACATGGCCTGACCTCAACCCGATGGAACACCTTTTGTGGAGGAGACTGTGAGCCAGGCCTTCTCATCCAACATCAGTGCCTGACCTCACAAATGCTCTTCTGGAAGAATGGTCAATCATTCCCATAGACACACTCCTAAACCTTGTGGACGGCCTTCCAAGAAGAGTTGAAGCTGTTATAGCTGCAAAGGGTGGGCCAACTCAATATTGAACCCTACGGACTAAGACTGGGAGGCCATTGAAGTTCATGTGTCCCAATACTTTTGACAATATAGTGTATATATGTGGTCCTGCACTTCCGGGCAGGGGGCGCGAACGTGCTCTGCCACCGGCTCGCTCCCACTGTGATTACACACAATGGGAGCCAATCAGCGGGTATGGCGGACTCTGTCTGCCGATCAGCAGTCTACCAATGTAAACAAGGCAGATTGCTGTTCGAGAGGAAAGGCAGTGATCCTGTGTCTCTGCAGAGCACCTCCCACACAGTAACCAGGCACTGGTTGGGCACACATTTCACCCTTTGATCGCCCCCTGATGTTAACCTCTTCCCAACCAGTGTCAGTACAGTGGCAGTGCATATTTTTAGCACTGATCACTGTAGAAGTGTCACTGCTTCCCACAAAGTGTCAGTGCCTGACTGTCTGCCGCAATATCGCATATGTTGCTGATCAGCGCCATTACTGGTAAGAAATGGAGAGCTATATATCTCGATCTCACGCGCTCTATAGAGATAGCCCATAGTTTGTAGACGTTATAACTTTTGCGCAAACCAATCAATATACGCTTATTGGGCTTTATTTTTTTGTGTAAAAAAATAAAATAAAAATAAAAATAAAAAAAGATTAATAAATAAAACCAGCAGAGATGGTCAAATACCAAATATCTTTGTGGGGGGTAAAAAAAAAAAAAAAAAAAATTCATTGGGGTACAGCTTCGCACGGCTACTCAATTGTGCCTTTTAAAGTAACTCAATGCCGTATTCCAAAAAATGGCCTGGACACGAAGAGGGGTAAATATTCCGGGTGTCAAGTGGGTTAAAGTACAACTAAAGGCAAAACTTTTTATTTTTTTCCCTTTTAGGTTTTGGATAGAGTGGAGTTGGATTAGAAAGCCTCTCAGGTTTTGAATTTCGGTCTGTACCCCCATCGGGGAGATCCCCTCTCCCTATTTGTTCTGCTTACCATTATCATTGAATGTGAAAATAAAAGGAAATCCCAAACTTTGGGTTGTTCCCAGAAAAGAGGCGAAATCTTCCAATCAGGACACTAGTTCTGGTGGCCTGGGGTGGGGGGGGGGGGGGGGGGGGGGGGGTTCCATTCATCTGCAGGGATTTCCTCTCACATGCTGATTGGCTATGAGATGGGAAATCTCTCCCCAATGAGATGCAGATTCAGAAAGAAAAGTCTGACGGGGTTCTAACCCTCCCTTACTCCAAAAAAAAAAATGCCTATAGTTATACATTAAAGCTAAACTGCAGGTATATATTTTATTGTATAGTTACTGTACATTGGTCCGGCGTGGACCTAAGTATACATATCCCATACCTGTGTGATCCTTGTGGAAGCTGGAAATCACTGTAGTTGTCACAGCTATTCCAGTGATCTATGCCGTCTTCCGGGTCTAGTGCCACGCAGCTTTCCTGCTGCATGGTAAACACAGGGGGTCATCCGCTTGGCACGAGTGCCATTCACTGAGTAGTTTCATTTTTCTAAATGCAAACAAGGTGTTCTCTGATTGGACTAGTTGTAGAATTGCGACGTCACCATCTTTGCATCTTCACCCCATCCAATCAAAGAATGCTTTGTATTAACCACTTTCATACCGGGCCTATTCTGTCACTTCTCTCTATGTAAAAATCCATAATTTTTTTGCCGGAAAATTACTCAGAACCCCCATACATAAAATATATATATGTGTGTATGTGTGTATGTGTGTATGTGTGTATATGTGTGTGTATATATATATATAAATAAAAATTGTGTGTGTGTTTTTTTTTTTTTTTTTTTTTTTTTAAGCAGACACCCTAGGGAATTAAATGGCGGTCATTGCAACTTTTTATCTCACACGGTATTTGCGCAATCATTTTTCAAATGCCTTTTTTTTTTTTTTTTATTGGAAAAAAAAAACTGTTTCATGAATTAAAAAAAAATAACAAAACAGTAAAGTTAGCCCAATTTTTTTTTTTTTTTTTTTTATATAATGTGAAAGATGACGTTACGCCGAGTAAATAGATACCTAACATGTCACGCTTTAAAATTGCGCACAATCATGGAATGGCGCCAAACTTCAGTACTTAAAAATCCCCATAGGCGACACTTTAAATTTTTTTTTTTTTTAATTTTTTTTTTTTTAGGTTACCAGTTTAGAGTTACAGAGGAGGTCTAGTACTAGAATTGTCGCACGCGGCGATACCTCACATGTGTGGTTTGAGCGGCGTTTACATATGTGGGCGGGACTTGCGTGTGCGTTCGCTTCTGGGCACGAGCTACCGGGGACAGGGGCGTTTGACATTTTTTTTTTTTTTTTTTTTTTTTTTTTTTTTTACATCACTTTTATTCCTATTACAAGGAATGTAAACATCCCTTGTAATAGGAATCTATGTGATAGGTCCTCTTTATGGAGAGATGTGGGATCAATAAGACCCCACATCTCTCCTCCAGGCTGGAAAGCATGAGATTGGTAAAAAAAAAATTCACCTATCTCATGCTGACAGCCGCGATCGTGGCTTGGTTTACTTCCAGGTACCGTGCGTGACATCATAACGTCGCGCCCGGGCCTTCAGCGGTCATAGAGACGACTGGTGACAATATGGTCACCGGAAATCTCTATGCTCGTCATCCGGCGGCAGGCGATTCTTTCTCCGGGCCCCCGATGGCACGGGAGAGCCCCGGAGAAGCACCGGGTGGCGACAGGAGGTGGGGGGGCGTCCTCTCCTATTGCCTATAAGAATGATCAAGCGGCGGAACTGTCGCTATGATCGTTCTGATCATGCACAGGATCGCCGGACGGAAAGATTGATATCGGAATGGTGCCTATAGCTATAGGCATATAGGTTATATATTTGTTCCAACTAATCCTATTTTTTGTTTCCTGTCCTCAGACGTCGGTCGTCATTTGGGACCCCCATCAAGAAGTTGATAGTGGACTGCAGCGTTGTCCTAACTCCCCTCCAACCCAGGAACTCCAATAAGAGCCACGTCATAAAACGTGCGCCCACACCGGCCTGCGCCACTATCGAAGACCCCAAGGAGAAGGAGAATTTTGAGGCCTCTCCTGTCAAGTCCAGCGTGGCCAGGAAGCTTCTCGTGTCTCCTCCAGTGGAGGAGGATATGGAGAATGATGCCTACGCCTTCTCACCGCTGAAGTCGCCCACCTCTGCACAGAAGGCCATGGTGCCAGCCAAGTCTTTCTATAAGAAGGGTGCTTTGTACGTTGGCCTGTTGGAGAGAAAACTGATCAAGGAAACCAAGTCTAAGGGTGGCGTGGTCTCCTCGTCTTCGGCCAGCAACAGGATAAAGAGTCTCAAGGCCAAAGATTCTTTGAGGTTCACAAAAGCCAAAAAGCCACCAAGTCAGAAAAAGAGGGCTCCTAGTCGAGGGGTACCGTCCCCCAAAACGGAGAAGATGATGGAGGGAAAGGAGACCCCCTCACCAGTGGCCACAGAGAGCCATGCCCCCAGTCCTCAGAAGAGCGCCATCTTGGGATTAAAAGTGAAACAGAGGCCCAAACTCACGATGGGAGCAGCATTTTTTGCTACCAGTAAACGGCCCTATTCGTCGCGCAAACTTCCCGCTCACATCAAGTTCCCTCCGTCCGCCAAGCCAAGACCCTCACCGCAGAGCAGCGCTGAAAGTGCAGGTCCGCTTCCCAGTTCTGATGAGATGGTGAAGAAGAGCGCTGGTCTGGAGAGAAGGTCAAGTGAAGAGAAGAGCACTGAAATCATCAAAACTAGTGACCCGAAGGATGGGAAACCAAAGAGCGGAGGCCTCCAGGTTCCTCAACAACCAAAAGTCACAAAACGGTCCCAACCTTCCAGGCAGGATAATACCGAGTCACAGGTATGGTTTTCAGTGGCTTTATTTATTTTATTTTATATTTAGTATAATGTATACATTCGCCTTTTACTTATTTTATTTTTTTATTTAAACTCGCTTTTAATTTTATCTTTTATTCCTATTTTAAGGAATTCCTTGTAATAGAAATAAGGAATGACCGGTCCTCCTTTATGGAGCTATCAGGTCTGCAAGACACCAAATCTCTTCTCCACCTTTTTAAAACTAAAATATAAAAAAAAAAAAAAAAAAAAAAAAAGGGTGATCTGTTCGCTAAAAAAAATGTAATTGTTTAATTCCGCCCTGACGTCACTCCGGTCCTCCAAGGTCATAGAGGTGATCTGGTCTGTTCACCTCCATGACCAGCTGTGCGAACCTTCAAATTGTTTCACAGGCTTGTTGGTAAGCGCTCCGAGCCCGAGAAACACAGGAGGGGGGATGGAAGGGTTTAAAGTGGGGTGCCCCCTAAAAAACAAAAAAAAAAAAATGTAAGTCAGCAGCTGCTAACTTTTAATAATCGGACACTTGCCTGTCCCAGAGTCCAGCGACGCGGGGGAACAAAGCCCCCCCCCCTCGTTCTCCACTCGCGGCGCCGGCATTCTTACTGTGGGCACAAGGCTGTGGCTTCACAGCTGGGCACCCACTGCGCATGCGTGATACGCCGCGCAGTCACCTGGGACACGTGACAGGTCCCAGATGACTATGCAGCGTCGAGGGGAAGTGATGTCAGTGCCCGGGCACTGAAAGAGGCAGACTACATGGGGACCCCCTAGCAACAGGCATTTAGAGGCAAGTACATTTTTTATTTTTTATTTTCCTTTGGTGGAAACACCACTTTCAGACCGGACCAATTTGCAGCCAAAGGACCAGGCCCCTTTTTGCGATTCGACACTGCGTCGCTTTAACTGACAATTGCGCGGTCGTGCAACGTGGCTCCCAAACAAAATCGACGTCCTTTTTTTTCCCCCACAAATAGAGCTTTCTTTTGGTGGTATTTGATCGCCCCTGCGGTTTAAATTTTTTGCGCTATAAACAAAAAAGAGCGACAATTTTGAAAAAATTTTTTTTTTTAGGCCGATACGTATTCTACATATTTTGGTTAAAAAAAATCGCAATAAGCGATTTATTGATTGGTTTGCACAGAAGTTATAGCGTTTGCTATAAAACTATCCCCTATCTTGCATTTTTATTAATTTTTTTTTTATTAGTAATGGTGGCGATCAGCGATTTTATATTTTTTTTTAATTATTTATTGTGACTGCGACATTATGGGGGACACATCGGACATTTTTGTTAAATTTTTGGGACCATTGTCATTTATACAGCAATCAATGCTATTTAAATGCACTGATTCCTGTGTAAATGACACTGGCAGTGTAGGGGTTAACCACTAGGTGGCAGTGTAGGGGTTAACCACTAGGTGGCAGTGTAGGGGTTAACCACTAGGTGGCAGTGTAGGGGTTAAGTGGGCCTAGAGGTGTGTTTCTTACTGTGGGGGGGCGTGGCTGTCAGCTAGTGAATGCTGATCTCTGCTCCAATCACAGGGAGCAGAGATCGGCGTCACTAGTTGCTAGGCAGAACGGGGAGATGCTGTTTATTTCCTTATCTCCCTGTTCAGCCTAACCATGAGACAATCGCGGGTGTCCCCGTGGCGATCGAGTCCGCGGGACCCGCGAATGGCCTCACGGGGGTCCCGACCGGTGCACGCCCGATGGCACATCGGCATCTTAAAGGGGACGTACCTGTATGCCCTTATGCCTGTCCGTGCCATTCTGTCGACCTACATCGTCGTGCGCCGGTCGTCAAGCGGTTAACATCCCCCCCTGCTGCTTTCCAAAGCAATTCAGCGGCAAATCCCTCGCCCAGCCGCTTGGATCCCCTTTTATGAGAAACAGAATCGCTGGTTAAAAAAATAAAAACTTGGACTTCAACCATAACCCCCCTTCAAAGCCGCAACATATATAATATATTGCGGTCGGTCATTATCTAGACGTTAGACGTCCATTGAGGGACAGAGGAGGTCATTCACCTTCAGGTTATACTACCGCCTATGTGAGGATTAGACACTGGCAGACTGAAAAAGTTAGGTTGAACTTTACATTTTAAGGCCGGTTCACACCATAAATCGCACAGAAACGCACTGATTCACACGCAGGGTGCAGTGCAATTTCAGCCCATTCATTTTATCGCGTTGGACCGCGATCAAAGTATTACAAACGCACAGCAACCAGATCAAATGGTACTACTGTACCATGTGATCCGGTGCCAGCAAACACTGCATTTGCAACCTGTGTTTGGGGTATTGTTAAAGCGGTTCTGCACTGTCTATTTTTTTTTTTTTTTTTTTTTGAGCGATGCTATGGATTGCAACATGTTTTGTATGTACTCACGTGTTCCTGTTCTCCGAGTCATTGCTGCCGGTTTTCGTCCTGTAAAAGAAATTAGAATCATCCTTCCTGCTGGGGGCCATCTTGCCTGTGGGCATGTGAAACCCCACAGGCACTTCAGATGGCCCAGCATGCATCGCCGTTACTGCGCCGATCTCGCGCGTGCGCAGTAACGGCGAAGTGCAGCTCACGTTCTCCGAGATTTCGGAAGATGTGGCCGACATCTCGCGAGATTTCGGAAGATGCCCGCACAGACTCCTGGGATCAATGACACCAGATCCCAGGAGACAGTGCGGCGTGACGAGGATCCCCGCACAGACCCCGCCCACCGCCGCAGACACAGAGGACAGGAAGTCGGCGATTATCAAGGTAAGTGAAAAAAAAAATAAAAAACACATTTCATTTAGTACTCTTTGCCTGATTTGGAAGGCAAAGAGATTTACTAAATGAAATGTGTGCAGAACCGCTTTAAGTTAACACTGACACCCGTTGCATGGACGGCTTTCCTGTACCCTGTTCTGGTGTAAACTGGCACTAAATGCCCTTTTTTTTTTAAAAAGGTGCACTTGCTGGGCGCTCTCTGATCTGTGTGTAGCCTCGGCTACACACAGCCTGTTCAGCAGTGACTCTGAGACTTCCTCCTTTCAACTTCCAGAATGAGCTGCTCAGACATCAACTGGAAGCTTTGTATTCTATTAAAAAAAAATACAAGGCTCTCTCATTGGCTGAGGTGGGTGGATGACATCATGATCTCTGCCTCAGTCAGAGGAAGCTTTGTATTCATTCATAAGATACAAGCTTCCCATGAATGACTGAGGAGCTCTCAGCCCGGCTCTGTTTTGTTCCCCGTCCTGCTGCCAGAACGCAGCGCTGTATACTATATGGCGCTGTGCAAAAGTTATCATGTTTACAAACTATGGGATATTTTTATTTATTTTTTTACTAGCAATGGTGGCGATCAAGGAATTTTTAGCGGGATTGCGGCGGACAAATCAGACACCTAACTGACATTTTTTACACTTTTTTGGGGACCAGTGACACTAATACAGTGATCAGTGCTAAAAATATGCACTGTTATTGTAATAAGGACACTGCCAGGGAAGGGGTTAACAGAGGGTGATCAAAGGGTTAAGTGTGCTCCTAGGGCCGCGATGGCGAACCTTGGCCCCCCAGATGTTTTGGAACTACATTTCCCATGATGCTCAGCTACACTGCAGAGTGCATGAGCATCATGGGAAATGTGGTTCCAAAACTATCTGTGGTGCCAAGGTTCACCATCACTGTCCTAGTTGGTGCTGGCTAACTGTGTGGGGGATGGTCTGACTGGGTGAAGACGGAGATCTGTGTTCCTGCTTAGCAGAAGATACAAGATCTCCATCTTCTCCCCCCTGTCAGAAAGGTGATCTGCCTTGTTTACATAGGCAGATCGCCGTTCAGCCTCTCCTGGGATTGATTGCGGGTGGTCGGCGTACATTGAGTCTGTCGGACCCGCTGATTGGCATCTAGTCAGCGTGCTCGCCCCCCAGTGTCTATTGCACGAAATTTATGTACAGGTCGTTTCGCCTTTTACAGAAAACTCTCTGTATGGTGAACTTACACAGGCCCCCTCTGCCAAAGCCCCCCCCCCCCCCCGCGCTACCGCTGACCTGGACCACAGCAATCTCCGGTTCTAAGCCCCGGCATATCAGCGCCAGGTGTCTGGGACTTGGAAATCCCCCCTCAGCTAAATGTCCAAACCGTCCCGGGGGAGGTTTTGGAGCATTCTAATTGGTCAGCGCCAACCAATCAGCAGCTGCATAGCCCGTCCTGTCAGCTATGCAGAAGATGCGAGGATGGAAAAGAGGCTTTCTAAGCTCCTGGCTCGGATATATCGGGGCTTAGAACCGGAAGTTTGAGGCTAGGAGGGGGGGACCTGTGGAAGTTCATCCTACATGTTTTACTGTAAAGGTGAACTTACACTTTAACCACTTGCAAAAAAGGAAAAAACACACATATGAGAGTTCGGGCTGTGCACCCCAAGATATATGGAAATGATATGGGAAGGTTCCCCCAGGGGGGTTTTAATGCAGCAGAATAGGTCAATTCAAGTATGACAATTATATAAAAGGGTCTTTATTAACCACTTTCAGACCGGACCAATTAGCAGCCAAAGGACCAGGCCCCTTTGTGCGATTCGGCACTGCGTCGCTTTAACTGACAATTGCGCGGTCGTGCGACGTGGCTTCCAAACAAAATTGATGTCCTTTTTTTTTTCCCCACAAATAGAGCTTTCTTTTGGTGGTATTTGATCGCCCCTGCGGTTTTTATTTTTTGCGCTATAAACAAAATAGAGCGACAATTTTGAAAAAAACGCATTATCTTTTGCTATAATAAATATCCCCCAAAATATATAAAAAAAACATTTATTTTTCTCAGTTTAGGTCGATACGTATTCTTCATATTTTTGGTAAAAAAAAATCGCAATAAGCGATTGATTGGTTTGCGCAGAAGTTATAGCGTTTACAAGATAGGGGATAGTTTTATAGCATTTTTATAAAAAAAAAAAAAAAAAAATAATGATTAGTAATTAGTAATGATCAGCGATTTTTTTTTTTTTTTTTTTTTTTTTTTTTTTAATTTTATTTATTGTGACTGCGACATTATGGCAGACACATCGGACATTTTTGACACATTTTTGGGACCATTGTCATTTATACAGCAATCAGTGCTATTTAAATGCATTGATTCCTGTATAAATGACACTGGCAGTGAAGGGGTTAACCACTAGGGGGCAGTGTAGGGGTTAAGTATGCCTAGGGGTGTGTTTCTTACTGTGGGGGGGGGGGGGGGCGTGGCTGTCAGCTAGTGAATGCTGATCTCTGCTCCAATCACAGGGAGCAGAGATCGGCGTCACTAGTTGCTAGGCAGAACGGGGAGATGCTGTGTACTTCCGCATCTCCCCCTTCAGCCTTCCCGTGAGACGATCGCGGGTATCCCCGCGGCGATCGAGTCTGCGGGACCTGCGACCGGCCTCACGGGGGTCCCGACCGGCGCTGGAGCGCGCCGCTCCCGATGGCATGGCAGGCATTAAGGAGGCCTGTCCGTGCCATTCTGCCGACGTATATCGTCGGGAACCGGTTAAATGAGTTACAAATACATGTCGGCGTTAAAAAGTTACACTCTGGTTGAAAGAATACAATAATCATTCCATAATACAGCCAAGCAACCATATTCATACAGCATAACATAGTGGTTTAAACTGCATGCGTATCCCGACTCCCGACACTTTAACCACTTCAGCCCCGGACCAATTTGCAGCCAAAGGACCAGGCCCCTTTTTGCGATTCGGCACTGCGTCGCTTTAACTGACAATTGCGCGTTAATGCGACGTGGCTCCCAAACAAAATTGGCGTCCTTTTTTTCCCACAAATAGAGCTTTCTTTTGGTGGCATTTGATCACCTCTGCGGTTCATATTTTTTTGCCTTTTATAAACAAAAACAGACCACCAATTTTTAAAAAAATGCAATTTTTTTTTGCTATAATAAATATCTCTCTCTATATCTATATATATATAACAATAATTGCTAATTGCGATTTTTTTTTATATATATTAAAAAAAAAAAAAAACTTCTTTTTTTTTTCCTCAGTTTAGGCCGATACGTATTCTTCTACATATTTTTGGTAAAAAAAAAATCGCAATTAGCAATTATTGTTTGGTTTGCGCAAAAATTATAGCTTTTACAAAACAGGGGATAGTTTTATAGCATTTTTATTACGGCTGTTACTGATTAAAATTTTCATGTTTGATTAATCGTTTTTTTTTTTTTTTTTTTATCAACTAATTTCGATTAATTATAACGCACATACAGATCCAACTACTTTTAGCTGATCTCCTTGCATTGCGACTCTGCATTAGTCAGTGGTAAATGTGGTATACATTATATACAATCACCCGACACTGGTTAGTTTCCACAATCCATGACTTAACTTCACAGTTCACAAATACGTTTTAAATTCAAACTGTAGCACTGCCGTAAGTCATTTTGTTTCCCACAGTAGCGTGACAATCCCTCCACCTCCGGTCTAACTAATCACTCACCTTATGGCATGGACCCCTGTGCAAACAGGGGGCCATACAAGCGGGTATAAAAAGGGTTAACACGGAGCATAAACTTCTCTCGTCTCCTCAGATCTCAGCAAGGACGCCAGGTCATGGGTAGAAAGAAAAGATCTAAGTGCTCACCGCTTAAAGCGGGACGGTACTGGGGGGAAAAAAAGTTAAAAGCCAGCAGCTACAAATACTGCACTACTTTTAATAAATGGATACTTACCTGTCCCAGGTTCCAGCGATGTGGGCAGCAGAGGCCAATCAATCGATCGGCTCTCTGCTGCTGCCGGCGCCATGCCCATGCTCGAAACAGTATGTCGGCCGTACCATACGCTCTTTCACAATAAGAGTATCTGAACATATCTCCAAAATAAAGAGTGGAAGCATTAAACATACCGTACCCAGGCATTATCGCCAACATCATAATAGAGACCCCAGAGGTACCCAGTTCACAATCATAGATAAATTCACAGCGCCATGGAGGGGAGGAGCTAAAACTAGAGGGGGTCTCACAGTTGGAAACGTTCTGGATTTACCAATTGCAGTCCCATTCCCCATTAGGTATGAACATTTACTGGGACATAAACGCATTTATAAATAAAGCATGATCCACATCGTCTATATGTTGAAAAAACTTTGTCTCATCCATATGTAAATTCACGACATATTACTTTTAAACTTCCAAATTATTCCAGTCCACACACATACTTTTTACTAACTGAAATATTAATGTGCGTATATTTTAGTAACCACCTTTGAGTACATAACAATTTTTGGGTACATCATCATTTTTAGGGCATTTTATCTATCATTTTCTCACTTTTATGGAATTTTTACATAAATATTAACCTTTTGTCGTTTTTATTGCATAAATGTTTTATATATAATTTATTTTTTGCATAAATGTCTTTTCCATACAAATTATTTAATATAAGAAGCTTTGATAGAAATTTTAAATGCCCCATAAAATATAGTGCCTATCTAACATCTATATGCACTTCTTTATAGCACATTGTATACTGTGTAAAACATTTGTGTCATCCCCATCAAGGGTTTACATTTATGTTATAACGCAAATCATTTTAAATTTAACAATACCACTATCATCAAATATTATTTTTTTATTTAAATAAAATGCCTCAGCAGTGCGGTTCCAGGAATTATGGGCTCCGAGACTCTTTGTCCCCGCCCCTGGTGTCAGCAGAATATGTCTTTGAGCGCTCTGACACACACTATGTCCCATAACCATCCAAGTCTGAAAACGAGGCTTGGTTCCGCTTGTATTTCTGGGGTCTGACGTCATTACGTCACGCCGGCCGCATTCCAAAACGAGGCTTGGTCTACACAGCAGAGCGTCAGTACATAGCCGCTCCATCACATCCACAGTGAGGCCTGGTTTAACAGGCGGTCACGTGGGCGGAGCGGCTGACGCAATGACGCTAGTGTATGTACACAAAGCCTGCCCCAGAGCCATACTGCACATAAGCATATCTCAAACATTAATTATGGGAATAATTTTATTTCAAATGGCAATATGAGCTATCCCCACCACCTCTACAATAAATTACCTATACTAATCCTCATTTATTTTCGCCAGACCGGAAGTGACGTCACTTCCGGTCCACACACTCCAATTTTCCACTTTGTGGTCACACTCCCTTTTAAAAGCGTGCTGCTGGTGCTTGTGGTCCATACCCCAGATGACGTCTATGCGGACGAAACGCGTCGGGTGGACCACAGCGACAGCACCACGCCATCTTTAATTTACAAACAGGCCTGTTTTAAACCTTCTAAATGTGAGTGTTTTTAATCTGTTTTTATACTATTAAAAACCTTTCCAAACGGTATTATGCTATGCAAGTTTTTTCTTCCATCATGATCTCATAATACGTTTGAATACTTGGACCATTGATGCCTATTCCCTACCCGATATACACCTCCCTATGACCACTGACCAATGCGGCACCTGAACGAGCCTTTGGAACCATCGTGTGGAGCACAGATCTGCCAAGCCCCTTAACGTTAAGCCTTTGCGACTTGTGAGGCATATGCCCCTTCAAGTCCATTTTTTCTGGTAAGCCTCATTCCATTAGGCTTAAGAGCCATCAGACAACCATCACCCCACCCAGCACACCGAACAGAGTCACCTGTTGGATACAGTGCCACTCACCCGATCACCAACCATTTCTATGGACTTCACCACCATACACTTACGTGTATAGGTTTTTTCACCCAGCACCAATTGCCTCAACCGCTGTTGAGTTCATATTGTCACCAATATTTTCATTTACTTATTTGTCACAATATATTTACCACGGAGACCAATCAGGATTAATTCACTCATTTTAATCACATGTGTGTTTTTTTTACCGTATATTTTATTTTGTCTTATGGAGTTTTATTATATAATAACTTTTATACAGTTCTAAATTTGCCAATTTTAATGTTATGAGGTTTTATGCTTTTTATTCATTTATATTCTAAGGGTAATAGAGGTTGACACCACGGTATACTTGGCAAACATCCTCCCTCCCCTTTTTTTCCTCATACAAAGACATCATATTCAACCACACCACAGTAGTACTTTCTCTCTAGGTACTATTCTTCTAGCGCTGCATTTACACACATACTAATCTCGATTCACCGACAATCTTTCGGCAATGCTAGCAGCTTCCCCATCATAACCACAGTCAGCGCAGTATTTACCCCTTTTTCCAATCAATCGATCGGCTCTCTGCTGCTGCCGGCGCCATTCTCAGTGAGGGAATCAGGAAGTGGCTTCACTTCCCGAGTCGCGCAGCGCAATGAGAATCGTCAGCGCTGTTTGCCGGGACGTGTGTGTGTGTGTGTGTGTGTCCCCGCAGACAGCGCGCCAGGACAGGAAGTGGCGTAAAACTCCCGTGGGAGTTTATGCCCGGAAGTGGGTGCAGATACCTGTCTTAGACAGGTATCTGCACCCCCTCCCCCCTGAAAGGTGCCAAATGTGACACCGGAGGGGGGGAGGGTTCCGAAAAGCGGGAGTTCCACTTTTAGGGTGGAATCCCGCTTTAAGTATAAGATAACATTTTTGTGTTCAAACACAAACTACTCACATAAAGATGATAAAAAAACACAGCATGTAAAGCCGACAATCGTGTTAGTTCCATAGGGCAGCAGCGGGTGACGTCATGTGTAGCTCCTCCCCCGTACGCGTTGCATTCAATAGAACTTCAACGACACCGTGCTCCCCCCCCCCCCTTCAATTTGTTAGCAGACGGAGGCACTTGTGGAAGGGGAGAGGAGTCCGGTGACGTCACTGGATCTAAGACGGAACTCCCTGAAGACCCGGAAGCCGGCGGAGAGGTGAGTACTGATCAAAAGAATTTTGATCGATCAAAAAAATTAACGATTAATCGAGGAATTGATCTTTAATTTTCACAGCCCTAATTTTTATTATTTTTTATTTTACTAGTAATGGCTGCGATCAGCGTTTTTATTTTTTTCTTGTGACTGCGACATTATGGCAGACACATCGAACCACGGCTGGGCACTTAAAGAGCAACGTACCTGTACGTTGATGTGCCATTCTGCCGACGTAAGTGTGCAGGAGGCGGTCCTTAAACAATTAAAACGCGGGGTTAGGCGTCAATCTTTTGCACAGCAGATCTAATGAGAAGACATCCATTGATCTGGGACATGCTGGTGGTAGTAGGTTATCCTGGGCTGGTCTACAGTTTGTTTTTTATTAGCCAGTGTTCAAATCGCCTGTAGGTGGCAGTATAACATGATGGTGAAGAACTCCCTGTGTCCTGCAATGGAAGAGAATTTCTCCTGACTTGGCGCCAGGGACGACGGCATCAGCAGAGAGCAAAAATCTGTACCAAGAACACTTTTTTTTTTATTTTTTATTTGTAGTGACGGAGAAGGCTAGAGCGTCTGCTTTTAGTTTTTGTTGCAAATTTTCCTCACTCTTGTCTAGCTGTCACTGGGGCAGGAATTAAAGCGGAGCTCCACGCAAAAGGTTTCTTGTTTGCCTCAGTATAGATGCCAGTGCCTCCACCCACAGCCGATGGACAGATCCGCTTGGGGTGCCAACATCGTGGGATCCCTGGACAGGTAAGTGTCCTTATATTAAAAATCAGCAGCTACAGTATTTGTAGCTGCTGATTTTTTTTTACAGGCTGGAACTCCGCTTTAAAGCGGAGTTCCACCCTAAAGTGGAACTTCCGCTTATCGGATTCCTCCCCCCCTCCGGTGCCACAATTGGCACCTTTCAGGGGGCAGGGGGGTGCAGATACCTGTATAATACATGTATCTGCACCCACTTCCGGGACGAGCATCTCCGCCCATATCCGAGAATTCCCCGTTGTGTCTTGGGAAACACAGTTCCCAGGACACAGCGGGGACCAATAGAGAAGCGCAGCGTGACTCGCGCATGTGCAGTAGGGAACCGGGCAGTGAAGACGTTGCGTCTTCACTTCCTAATTCCCTGACAGAGGATGGCGGCGGGGGCAGCGAGAGACGAGCGCTCGCTCGTCACATTCTGCCGACACCGCTGGAACCTGGAACAGGTAAGTGTCCATTTATTAAAAGTCAGCAGCTGCAGTATTTGTAGCTGCTGACTTTAAAAAAAAAAAAAAATCGAGTGGAGCTCCGCTTTAAAGAGGAACTTTTAGAGCACTGAATAGCATTTAAAAACCTTACAGGGGTTCTAGTTCCTTTTATTGGAACAGATTAGAATTAGCAGTATTCCTTTCAAGCTAGGACAGGCTGAGAGCGAGTAGTTACTGACAAATCGTACCTACAGTAACTTTACTGCTTACACACGTGGAGAGCGCTGCTGCCCTCCTGTGGACACTTGTATGTGGTGCGCCCTCATTTCTGTGTTCTTTTCTTTACAGGAAGCTGAAAGTCAGCCCCACAGTATGTTTGATGTGAACGACTCCATCCTGAAATCATCAGACAAGAAAGGTAGTAGATCTAGCTAATCCCTTTTTACAAATTGATCTATCCAAAAGTTGTAGTTACATGTAAATCAAATAAATGAAATGTTTAAACAAGTAATTGCATTTTTTTTTTTTTTGTTTAGTTTTAGGATCCTCCATTTATCCCATCTTCAGTACACCATCTGCGGCAAAGAAAAGGTCAGTATTAGCGTTTCCATTACAAACCTTTGTAGTATTGACAAAGAAGCTTACCTGTAGTGGATTTATGCATTTTTTTTTTTTTACAGGCCGTTTGACCTGAGGGCAGAGATGGCGTCCCCTGTTTGTGCCAGCACCCCTGTAGGGACCCCGGCACACCTAAACAAAATCCCAAAGCCCAGCAAGAAGAGAGACTCCAACAAGACAAATGGGGACCAGCTGATTATTGTAAGTTAAACTTTATTCAGGAAAAGTCCTGCTAGATCTTTTCAGGCTGGTCCATTTTGCAGGTCTAGCCATGTAAAAAAAGTTAAGTGTTTAACCTCTTCAGCTCCAAACCCCCCCCCCCCCCCCCCCCCCCCCCCCCCTAACGACTAGGCCATATTTTGCAATAAGGCACTGCATTACTTTAACAATTGTGCGGTCATGCTCCGCTGTATCCAAATGTGTCCTTTTTTTCTTTCGCAAATTGCTTTTTTTTTGGTTGTAGTTGATCACCTCTGCGGTTTTTATTTTTTGCACTATATTTTTTATATTTATTTATATATATATATATATATATATATATATATATATATATATATATATATATATATATATATATATATATATATATATATATATAATCTTTTTTTTTTTTTTTTTTTTTATTGGGTGTGTTTTATAGCAGAAAGTAAAACAAAAAAAAAAATATATTTCTTCATCTGTTTAGGCCAATATGCATTCTGCTACATATTTTTGGTTAAAAAAAAAAAAATCAGTTGGCGTATATTGATTGGTTTGCGGAAAAGTTATAGCGTCTACAAACTATGAGAGAGATTTTATGGACCCTTTTTTTTTTTTTTTTTTTTACTAGTAATGGCGGTGATCAGGGATTTTTAGCGGGATTGTGGCAGACAAATCAGACACTTGTAGCTCTTTTTGGGGACCAGTGACACCAATGCAGTGATCAGTGCTAAAAAAAAAGATTCACTGTACTATTGACACTGGCAGGGAGGGGGTTAACATCAGGGGCGATCAAAGAGTTAAATGTGTTCCCTGGGAGTGTTTACTTTTGTGGGGGATGGTTTAGCCGTAGGAAGGCAGAGATCCGTGTTCCTGCTTGGCAGAAACACGAGATCTGTCTTACTAGCAGAACGGCGATCTGCCTTTTTTACGTAGGCAGACCGCTGTTCTGCCTCTCAAAACGATCGCCGGACCCCTATGTCCAATTGGAGCGGGGCTGCGGTGCGAGCCCCAGCACGGAAGAAGAGAATCCCTTTCAGCAGTGGTTCTCCACTCCTGTCTTCAACAGACCAGGTTTTATGTATTACCTTTGGGGAGATGCAAACTAGAATATCTTGCAAACCTGGCCTGTTAGTGGGTCCTGAGGAAAGGAGTTGAGAACCAGTGACTTACAGGCAGTGTTGGTCATCTTACTTTAAAAAAAGTTACAAATTACTTCTCCCAAAAAGTAATTGTGTTATTAACTCAGTTACTACATTGGAAAAGTAATTAGTTACTCAGCAAAGTAACTGACTTTTTTTTTTTTTTTTTTTTTAATATTCTATAATGCAATTACGTTCTCTAACATCTGCTACTTTGCAAGGGGCGTCTATCGTGTAACTAAGGGGCGGGTCTAGTATTACTGTAACCAAGGGGCGCATTTATTATTGTTATTGTTATATATCGTGTAACCAAGGGGCTGCTCTATTATTACTCTAACCGAGGGGCAGATCTGTTATAGCGTGTAAACAAGGGGCGGGATTATTATTATTATTATAATAATAATATCGTGTAAGGGGCGGATGGCTACAGAAGAGGGCAAATGTTAAATTAATGGGCAGAGCTCGATATATAACAATAATAATAATAATAATAAATGCGCCCCTTGGTTACAGTAATACTAGACCCGCCCCTTGCAGAGTAGCACGAGCATCGGGAGCGTGCGGCATCGCCTCGTACAATTACATGTTAACTGCGCCTGCGCGGTGTAGAGTTCACTCAGAGCTGTTTAGGTTCGGCAATTTTCGGAAGCTCCGTAGTCCTTCGTACTGTGCAAGCGCTGCGCCTGCGCAGTACAGGGGGTCCTTATCCGGCGGGGGAACTTTTTTCGGCAGAACACCGGAATTACACTACTGCCATCTAGTGGCGGTAGATGTAATTGCGGTAACGCCGCCCAAGTAATGGGAACGGCGTTACCATGAGGGGAAGAGTAATCAGTTATATTACTAGTTATCCTCTAAAGCAGGGGTCTCAAACTGGTGGCCCTCCAGCTGTTTCAAAACTACAACTCCCATGAGGCATTGCAAGGCTGACAATTACAAACATGACTCCCAGAGGCATGATGGGACTTGTAGTTCCGCAACAACTGGAGGGCCACCAGTTTGAGACCCCTGCTCTAAAGTAACTGCGTTAAGTAACTCTGTTTATTTTAACTCGGTTACTTACATCACTGCTTACAGGTATGTGATTTTTTTTTTTTTTTTTTTTTTTGCACTTGAGGGCCGCCCTGCTGCAGTATATGTACGTGGGGCGGTCCTCAAGCTGTTAACCAATTCAGCTCTTTGGGCGTACTATGTGCGTCCAAAGTCAACCTTTTTAATCACAAGCTGCAGCGATCAGCCTTTGTGGGTTTTGTTCAGCCGGCTTCAAAGTGAAAGTGATGCGTCGGCTCCATAGCTACCGACCACTTTCACACAGCCGGCCGCGCTGCGACCTGCCCTCCTCCTCCTGTTGTTCCCAGGCTGTTCTGCGCCAGGGAACACATCCGCTGGCTGGGGAAGAGAGATTGCAGGGAGATGAGGCAAATCCACGCCTTGCTCTCGCATGCAAAGTGATGTCACTTCCGGTTTCAGATGCATCCTTTCCTGGCGAGCATAGCCACAGGACACACCTAACCAAGGTGATCTGTGCTTGGTTAGATGGTGTGAAGGGCAGGGGAGACATTGGGGTCTATTAGACCCAAAATGTCTTCATAAAGAGTACCTGTCACTTGCCTAATACTCTCACACAGGGGTTTGCCCCCCTTTTGATAGCAATCAAGTAAATAAAAAACTATTTTTCTAATATTAATAATAATAATTGTATACAAGAATACCCCTGTAGCCCTGCACACCTACGCAAACGTGAGCCCAGGGTGAGCACGCGGATGTAAACCGCAGTCGCACCACACGCGTGACACATCGCTGCGAACGTCAGAGTAAGAACAATTCCAGCACAGGAGCTCCTAGCTAACTCTCTAAACTGATGAGCTGTAAATGCTTCTAAAGCGTCGCCTATGTTGAATTTTGGGCGCCATCGTCTTTGGCGATTTATCGCAGGGCGCACGCAATTTAAGCCCATGAAATGTTTGGTATCTAATTACGCGCTGCAACCTCATCTTGTATATTTTAACCAAACATGGGTGTTGTGGTTTTGCACTAAAATTTATTTTATTTTTCGGAAAATTTGCGTTTAAAGAGGGAGTCCGGCGAAAAAAATTATTTTTAAAAGTCAGCAGCTACAATTACTCAAATAATGACACTCACCTGCCACAGGGTCCAGTGACGTCGGCACCCGAGGCCGAACCGTCCCTCGGTCCTCGGATGCTGCCGCCGCCATCTTGGGTATGGGAATCAGGAAATGAAGCCTTGAGGCTTCACTTCCCGGTTCCCTATTGCGCATGCGCGAGTCGCGTAATGCAATAGGAATGCTCCGCGCTGTCTCTGGGACCCGTGTGTGTCCCAGCGGGACGGGAAGTGGCGTAGACTCCCGTGGAAGTCAATGCCCGGAAGTGGGTGCAAATACCTGTCTTAGACAGGTATCTGCACCCCCCCTCCACCCTGAAAGGTGCCAAATGTGACACCGCAGGGGGGGAGGGTTCCGATGAGCGGAAGTTCCACTTTAGGGTGGAACCCCGCTTTAATACACAAATTTTGCGACTCAGCTTTTTATTCTGCAGGACCTCTTCTTTCAGAAAATAATGTTCTGGGGGGGGTTTGTCATTTTATTGCCAAGATATAAGATTTTTTACATGAATGCAGAAAATGAACAAATTGCTGTGGCGCCGAGCTGCTATATGGTTTAAAATCCAGTAATCCGCACTGTCAAGTGTCTCCTTAGTCTTCCTCTGACTCTGGGGTCTCATTCCGGTGCCAGAATAATCCCCTTCTTGCAGAAAGGCCGGACTCTGCTGTGGGCCGACCCTTCCGATAGCTGGGAACACCTACTAATGGCTAAATGCCTCGACTTCTGTTTTCTACGCCCCAGTTTTGCCCCCTTTTTTTTTTTTATAATAATTTTTTTAAAGAAGTAAACTCTGGTTTTACCTCGCCTGCTTCTTTGGTTTTTTTTTTTCTTTTCCTAGCCCATTATGTGGCGCATCCATCTTCACCCCTCTTCCTTCTGGGGCCGTGGACTCCGGCTCTGTGACTGATGAACTCAGACGTTCGGTTGTCTGTATAGTTACTGCATCTCCATTCAGTGGCAGGCTGCCGGTGTCCTGTCATACTGTCCCCCCATCGGATAGTGTCCGCCCCGTACTGCGCAGGCGCAGCGCTTGCGCAGTACGTAGGACAAGGAGACTCCGAAAGTCTCAGAAGATGAACGGCGCCTGCGAGTCCAGGTTCAAGCCCCACCATCCAAGTGGACAAACGGTAGCACTAAGTAACAGGGCCCCTCGTGGGCTCGCTTTGCTCGCCATGCTTCGGGCACGGCCTCGCTTCGCTCTGCAATTTTTAGTTCTAAATCCTATGTCCACTTGGATGGTGGGGCTTAAACCTGGACTCAGTGCGCAGGCGCCATTCCTCTTTGGAGACCTTCGGCATCTCCTTGTCCTCCGTACTGCGCAAGCGCAGTACAGGGCGGACGCTATCCGGGGGACAGTATTCGACACAACACCGGCACACAGCTCCAGACCACTCTGAACGCCTCATTCATGCTGTAGAGATGTTGGCGCCCATGTGACTGGAGCCTGACATCCTGCACCCATCTATTGTCTCCTAAACGTCGCACACCTATGTGGGGGGTTTCATTGCTGCACTTGGCTCCATCGTGGTCAGCTAATGGTCAGACGATCTCTGATAGTGGTGTGTGTGCGCCTATATTTTCAATTTTTATTTTTTGTCTTTAATGACATTTCTGTAATACTTTACAAGGATTCTCAAATAAAAAAATAAAAAAAACAGTAATATGCTGTCTCATCCTGCTCTGCACATGCTCAGTTGCTCTCTAGTTTTTGGCATTGTGCCGATCTGCTGACAGCATAAAGATTTACTGCTTGTACCTCTTTTGGGTGTTGGGCGTCCCCGCGATTTTACAGTGATTGTCGCTTGACAAATCGCCCGCGATCGCAGTGCCATTGGAAGTGACGGTGATCGCACGGGTGTCTTGGGATCCCCGAGACGAGACTTGCTTAGTGCCAACATGGACTGTTTTATTACAAAAAACAAAACTGACATTTATATACAGTAGAAGAGGAGATTCCCCCTCTTTCTCATATTACTCTAACAATACACTTATAATAACTTAACATATACCAATTAACTAATCCCTTTAAGCAGCCGATGTGACTAGTACCTAACATAATTAGCATGAGCTAATTATCTAATCATTGACCCAGACTAGTTGACTGAGAGAAGACCCCTCAGGGCAAGACTCTAAGGCTCCTAGCTCATTTGAATGACTATTCAATAGACATTACCATATAACCATAAACATTAACACAACAGACAGGTGGCTTGAGTTCATGACATTAGCATCTGACAGAGTGTGTCCCAACAGCATGATTCAAAACACATATATATATATATATATATATATATATATATATATATATTATATATATATATATATATATATATATAGCATTGAATCTGACTGGGGTTGGGCTTCTCCTTCACCCTGTGCCCCTTAAAATCCAGGGCCCATAATCGGTTGGCAGGAGGCTCGCATTTAGTCCTCTCAAAAAGCCTGTGTCCCGGCTAGGTCTGTCACACTTCCCTTATCCTCATGTTTACTATTTCCTTTCAGGAGGGATTGTTTATCAGAAAGGAATCTCGCTTTTTTTTATAAAATCCAACTCTATGGAAAGATGGGAAGCGGAGCTCAGTACAGCTTATCCTGATTCCTCCTGGAACCGGCCTTTTTATACTACATACATTCCACCACCCTGTAGCTCCCCCCTGATTTTCTCCTAGTTCCTGTTTTGTCTCAGGGAGATTCCCCTTCCTGTTCCAATCAGAACAGACTGCAGGAGATTTAACCCTTCTGTAAAACGTTTTATGTATATGTGTATATATTTATTTAAATAAATTTACCAATGCTCTTTGTTGTCTTTGATTAGGACGCCGGGCAGAAGCATTTTGGTCCTGTGGTGTGCAGCACCTGCGGTATGATCTATTCAGCAGCCAGCCTGGAGGACGAGACTCAGCATTCACAGTATCACCAACGTCTACTGGAGAGCATCCGCTATGTGGTAAGGGAACGCCACCCACACAATGTGCTGTCAGGGATCAGCTTAGGAATGCCTGCCACTCAATCTACCACATGATTGGATGGCAGGGGTCAGCTTGGGAACACCTCCCACACAAGCTACTGTATGACTGGATGGCAGGGGTCAGCTTTGGAGCTTTGAAGCTCTCACTTCCTGCTCTAGGTGAGGACTCCTCCCCCCCCCCCCCCTCTTTGCAATCCTCTGGAAGATGTCACAGCCAGGGGTGCAACGGATCGTCACCGATCCTTGATCCGAACGGGTCACCCTCTTCGGATCGGCACATGCCGCAATCCGTGGCTTCGGCCTTAGGAAAGGCTGCGGCTTCGGCCTAGCTCTGGACCGGCGGCCATCTTGGTGCACCCGCCAGCCGTTTACAATGTGATCGCTCCGTCAAATGACGCCGGTTCCTCTCTCCCCTCTGTGTACAGTGGAGGGGAGAGATATCGGATGGCAGCAGCCCTGTGGGCTGGATCTGTAGTGCCCACAGCGCTGCTCTGTGACAATTGCAGTCTCTGCTATACCCTGCCAATACTCTGCCATACCTTGCCAATACTCTGCCATACTCTGCCATACCCTGCCAATACTCTGCCATACCCTGCCAATACTCTGCCAGACCCTGCCAATACCCTGGCAATACTCTGCCATACCTTGCCAATACTCTGCCATACCTTGCCAATACTCTGCCATACCTTGCCAATACTCTGCCATACCTTGCCAATACTCTGCCAATACCCTGCCAATACCCTGCCAATACCCTGCCAATACTCATCCACAATCTCCCCCACTGTAATATTGGCAATTACAATGGGGACTATATGGTAGTGGAATTTTCACAGGTTTTTGCAAATTCAATTATTTGCTGATCCGAAAAAATGATCCAATCCGTGACTGATTTTATTTTTTTGATTTTTTTTTTTTTTTTTTTTTGGATCTGTTGCAGAAGGAGAGAAGCGAGGGTTTGGGCGGCCGAATCGCTGGACCGTGGGACAGGGGAGTGTCTGTAAAGTCAGCAGCTGCACTTTTTTTTGTAGCTGCTGACTTTTTAAAATAAAAATCCAAACAAGTGGAAGTCCCTCCTGTGTGTATTACCCAACTGTAGTCGACTCATTTTGTGACATTTAGATAAAAACACAGCCCCCCCTCCGCCCCACCCCCACCCTCTCGCTCCATTCATTGCAATGGAACCGTTCTAATCGAGTCGCTCCGACTTAAAAAATCGCTTCCTGTTTCCTGCGCTACTTGGGAGCCGTTTGCATTGACTTCTATTACAGGAATCGTTTGAAAATGGCGCTGTGCGGGTGGCTTTAGTCGGGGGACCTTTGAAGCCGCCCCAGTGTGAAGCGAGCCTTAGGCAGGAGAACCTGTTCTGATTCCACTCGGCTTTATTCCTGTTTTTATAACCTTCTCCTTAAAAATTGGCAATGAAATCACTTTATTTTTCTATTTATTTTTTGCTTTAAATTGAAGTGTCCTTCATTTCTTGTTCCAGGGCTGGAAGAAGGAGCGGGTTGTGGCGGAATACTGGGATGGAAAAATTCTGATGATTTGCCCGGATGATCCGAAATACGCCCTCAGAAAGGTGAACGGGGGATGGGGTGATGTGACTGTTGGTTAAAAAAAAATAAAATTTTGTTATATGGAGACTGAGCCATGCAGTTAGCAAGTTGTGTTAAGAGTGAACATCGCTGGGCCGTGTTCAGGGATATGCAATTAGCGGACCGCCAGCTGTTGAAAAACTACAAGTCCCATCATGCCTCTGCCTCTGGGAGTCATGCTTGTGGCTGTCAGTCTTGCTATGCCTCATGGGACTTGTAGTTCTGCAACAGCTGGTTGCATATCCCTGTAAATGTAGATCATTACCATAGCAAGCGCTATTAAATCTGACCCTCCGGCCTTCCCTACTGACATCTACCTATCACAGTGATGGCGAACTTTGGCACCCCAGATGTTTTGGAACTACATTTGCCATGATGCTCATGCACTCTGCAGTGTGGTTGAGCATCATGGGAGATGTAGTTCCAAAACATCTGGGGTGCCAAGGTTCACCATCACTGACCTATCATTTTAGCATTTTTAATCTCAAATATTAAAAATGCCATTGGCTCCCGCTGCTGCCAATCGCAGCCAGTGAGGAGGGAGTGGTGGGCAAGGCCAAGCTGCACTGTGTGTCAATGGACACAGAGCCAGCTAAGGGGGGAGGGGCCAGGACCACCGGCGGGGGACCCGAGAAGAGGGAGATTGGAGATTCTCCATGCTAAACCATTACACAGAGCGGCTAAGTATGACATGTTTGTTATTTCTTAAAGTAAAACATTGTGCCTTTTTACAATCGCTGTAAATGTCGGCTTTGATGCTCATGTTTTCATCCTCTGACTAGGCGGAAGAAGTGCGGGAGTTGGTGGACTCGGAGCTCGGCTTCCAGCAGGCGCATCAGATTTTCCCGAGCAAAACCAGGACCTATCTGTTTGTGTCCAATGACAAGAAGATTGTCGGATGTCTGATCGCAGAGCCAATCAAACAGGTGGGTGTGGCCAGTGAGGTATGAATGACTTCTCCCAGTCCGTATTTGTTGTTCACAATGGAAAGGGCGATAAAGCTAGAATTTGGGGGGGGGTTGTTACATGTAATTAAGCATTGGGGGGGTCGTTACAGCCCATCAAGCATTGGGAGGGGTGTTTCAGGTGATCAAGCATTAGGGGGGGGGTGCGTGTTACAGGTGATCAAGCATTGGGGAGGTGGGTGTTACAGGTGATCTAGCATTGGGGGGGGGGTTGTTACAGGTGATCAAGCATTGTGGGGGGGGGTTGTTACAGGTGATCAAGCATTGTGGGGGGGGGGGTTGTTACAGGTGATCAAGCATTGTGGGGGGGGGGGTTGTTACAGGTGATCAAGCATTGTGGGGGGGGTTGTTACAGGTGATCAAGCATTGTGTGGGGGGGGGTTGTTACAGGTGATCAAGCATTGTGTGGGGGGGGTTGTTACAGGTGATCAAGCATTGTGTGGGGGGGGGGTTGTTACAGGTGATCAAGCATTGTGGGGGGGGGTTGTTACAGGTGATCAAGCATTGTGGTGGGGGGGGGGGTTGTTACAGGTGATCAAGCATTGTGGCGGGGGGGGGGGTTGTTGCAGGTGATCAAGCATTGGGGGGGGGTTGTTACAGGTGATCAAGCATTGTGGTGGGGGGGGGGGTGTTACAGGTGATCAAGCATTGTGGTGGGGGGGGGGGGGGGTTGTTACAGGTGATCAAGCATTGTGGTGGGGGGGGGGGTTGTTACAGGTGATCAAGCATTGTGGTGGGGGGGTTGTTACAGGTGATCAAGCATTGTGGTGGGGGGGTTGTTACAGGTGATCAAGCATTGTGGTGGGGGGGGGGGGCTTGTTACAGGTGATCAAGCATTGTGGTGGGGGGGGGGGGTTGTTACAGGTGATCAAGCATTGTGGGGGGGGGGTTGTTACAGGTGATCAAGCATTGTGGGGGGGGGGTTGTTACAGGTGATCAAGCATTGTGGGGTGGGGGTTGTTACAGGTGATCAAGCATTGGGGGGTTGTTACAGGTGATCAAGCATTGGGGGGGGGGGTTGTTACAGGTGATCAAGCATTGTGGGGGGGGTTGTTACAGGTGATCAAGCATTGTGGGGGGGGGTTGTTACAGGTGATCAAGCATTGTGGGGGGGAGTTGTTACAGGTGATCAAGCATTGTGGGGGGGGGTTGTTACAGGTGATCAAGCATTGTGGTGTGGGGGGGGGGGGGTTGTTACAGGTGATCAAGCATTGTGGTGGGGGGGGGGGGGGGTTGTTACAGGTGATCAAGCATTGTGGGGGGGGGGTTGGGTGGTTGGGGGGGGGGTTGTTACAGGTGATCAAGCATTGTGGGGTGGGGGTTGTTACAGGTGATCAAGCATTGTGGGGGGGGGTTGTTACAGGTGATCAAGCATTGGGGGGTTGTTACAGGTGATCAAGCATTGGGGGGGGGGGTTGTTACAGGTGATCAAGCATTGTGGGGGGGGTTGTTACAGGTGATCAAGCATTGTGGGGGGGGGGTTGTTACAGGTGATCAAGCATTGTGGGGGGGAGTTGTTACAGGTGATCAAGCATTGTGGGGGGGGGGGGTTGTTACAGGTGATCAAGCATTGTGGGGGGGGGGGGGTTGTTACAGGTGATCAAGCATTGTGGGGGGGGGGGTTGTTACAGGTGATCAAGCATTGTGGGGGGGGGGGTTGTTACAGGTGATCAAGCATTGTGGGGGGGGGGGGGTTGTTACAGGTGATCAAGCATTGTGGGGGGGGGGTTGGGTTGTTGTGGGGGGGGGGTTGTTACAGGTGATCAAGCATTGTGGGGGGGGGGGTTGTTACAGTGGGGGGGGGGGTGATCAAGCATTTGTGGGGGGGGGGGGGGTTGTTACAGGTGATCAAGCATTGTGGGGGGGGGTTGTTACAGGTGATCAAGCATTGTGGGGGGGGTTGTTACAGGTGATCAAGCATTGTGGGGGGGGGGGGGTGTTGTTGCAGGTGGGGGGGGGGGTTGTTACAGGTGATCAAGCATTGTGTGGGGGGGGGGGGGGGGGGGTTGTTACAGGTGATCAAGCATTGTGGGGGGGGGGTGGGGGGGGGTTGTTACAGGTGATCAAGCATTGTGTGGGGGGGGGTTGTTACAGGTGATCAAGCATTGTGGGGGGGTTGTTACAGGTGATCAAGCATTGTGGGGGGGGGGGGTTGTTACAGGTGATCAAGCATTGTGGGGGGGGGTTGTTACAGGTGATCAAGCATTGTGGGGGGGGGGGGGGGGTTGTTACAGGTGATCAAGCATTGTGGGGGGGGGGTTGTTACAGGTGATCAAGCATTGTGGGGGGGGGGTTGTTACAGGTGATCAAGCATTGTGGGGGGGGGTTGTTACAGGTGATCAAGCATTGTGGTGGGGGGGGGGTTGTTGCAGGTGATCAAGCATTGTGGGGTGGGGGTTGTTACAGGTGATCAAGCATTGTGGTGGGGGGGTTGTTACAGGTGATCAAGCATTGGGCGTGTGGTGCAGGCCACCCATCAAGTGTTGGCGAGGCGACCCAGTACTGGAGGGCAACAGTAACATATTGGAAGTTTAGACTTCCTGTGTCCCTCAACGTGCGCCGAAAAATGAAAATGCAAGAATCCTATTTTATGACGGTGGGAGGGAGGGGTCTGAATGGTGGCTTATAAATATATTTTATTTACTAGGCTAAACTGCTAATTTTAGAATTTATATTTAAATACATAAAATAAGAGATAATAATAATGTGAGGGAGAGGTTGGGGGCTGAAAGTGCTTTTACTATCGTCATTTAAAATGGTCACTTTGATTTAATTTGCCTACTTCTACTTTTTTTTCCCAGGCATTTCGAGTCCTGCCCGAGCCCGTCCCGGAGGTGAAGTCGCCCCATGATGACGCTTTGGAGCGGCACAGAGCTTGGCGATGTTCTTCTGACCCGGAGCCGGCCATCTGTGGGATCAGCAGAATCTGGGTCTTTGCACTAATGCGCAGAAACGCCATCGCCAGCCGCTTGGTGGATTCAATGAGGTGAGGAGGTCTGATGTGTCAAAGCATATAGAGGGTTATGCAGGTTTTTTACCTTTTTAATGCATTAAGGTAAGAAAAAACCTTCTGCCTTTTAGAACCACTTTAACTCCTTTCCATCTGCAGTGCACATGTATGTGTCAGGATGGCGGTGCTCTTTGTTCTGTGCTGTCACATATTTGCGTTTTTTTGTGCTTGAAACATGTTATCAACAACACAGTGATAATATGGAGCCAGTATGATGGTCTCCAGATCACTGTAATGGCCAATCGCATGTCTCCAGCATTAAGGCTGGTGGGAAAAGGGTTAATATTTAACGTTTTAGGTCCACATTACCATTATTTAAAAACGTGCTCACTAAAGGAACCCTTTAAAGTGAAACGGAGATCCTCGCCTAGGAAGCGTCTTCCTATGGGGGGAACTCGCTGAAGAGGAGGACCAGGAGCACCAGCGAGGGACCCGAGAAGAGGAGGACCGGGAGTGCAGGTGAGTATCGCCTGCATGTTTTTTTTATTTTTTTTTTTTTTTTTTTTTATTTAAATCAAAGCTTTATTATCACTTTAGGTATTCAAATGATTACTTAAACTGATTTATTTTCTATTCAATAAGGTAAAGAAAAAAACTTTTGGGTTCAGTGCCCTCCCCCCCTTTATATTTACCATTTCGATCCAACGATGTACATGAGGTCAGCAGCTCTCCGGGGTCTCTCTCTCCCCTGGCTCACACAACAGCGGGAGCCATTGGCTCCTGCGGCTGTCAGTCACGAGAAGGTGATGCTGAGCTGCACACTGTGTGTGAATGGGGCAATGACATCTCACAGGAGCGAGGTGGCTCAAGTGCCTCCATAGCAAGAGACTTTCTATTGGGGGCACTTTTCAGGGGGGGGGGGGGGGGGGGGGGGTGTTGACCCCCCCCCCCCCCCCCCATGTGACAGGAGCAGCCGATCAGCTTTTCCTCACTCGCGTCAATGCGAGTAGAGGAGAGCCAAGCAACGGCTCTTCCTATTTATACTGTGATCAGCTGTGATTGGACACGGCTGATCGCGGGGTAAAGAGTCTCCGTCTGAGACTTTTTACCTTGATTGGTGTGTCAGACTGACACACAGCAACAACGATCGCCGCGATGCGCGCCCCCCGGGGGGCTTAATATCCTGAGGACGTCATATGACGCCCAGTCAGGATATTGAAACCACTTTGCAGATGTCATTCTGCTATATGGCGGGCGGCCATCTTTGCCTCTTAAAGTGGAAGTAAACCCCCCTATCGTTTTCAGCCAAGGAAGCTGCCATCTTTGCCTCTGTTTTAATCTTCAACTGCCACAGTGCTGCACATGTGATCCGTTATGACACCAGCCATTGGATGGTTTGACTGGTTGAGAGCACAGCCAATGTGCAGTTAGCATTCCCGGCATGCCTTTTTTTTTTAACTGTTAAATCGATGGGTTTACTTCCGCTTTAATGTTCCCTGCTTGTCAAGCTGATGAATTTACTCCTTTGGTGCCCAATCTTTTGATTCTAAGCTGTGGCCTGTGTTTATGACCCATTCATAAAATGCAAACTGCGGTGTGAAGCTGGCAGAGCTCCATGGATTTAGTACGGAGCTCTGTGATTGCAGGGGAAGCTGGTCATGTGACTTTTGACCATTGTGCAGCTGAGCCCCTGAGAGTTGGTGACCATTTTTAGAGAAAAGGGAGTCTGACAAAGCAGGTTTGTAATTAAAAAAAATAAATAAAAAATATCAGACTCGCATTTTCAGGATGGAAATGGCAGACCAAGCTCCCGGTCCCAATACTTTTTGCTCACGACAGGGTAACTTTTTTTTTTTTTTAATTCCATCTTGTTCCATTTCAGGAGCTCCTTCATCTACGGCTCTCATCTGACAACAGAGGAAATCGCCTTCTCGGATCCAACGCCGGACGGCAAGCTCTTCGCCACCACCTACTGCAAACTCCCCGACTTCCTGGTCTACAATTTCCTGAGTTAGAGAGTTTTTTTTTTTTTAGAGTTTTTAGAGTTTGTATATTTTTATTACTGGAGGGGAGAAGTTATTGCAGAATGACATGGTTGCACTTTGCCTGTTTTTAGAGGTTTATTTGCTGCTAAAGAGGAATTTCCTCATGTTGATAATGTTGTTGCGATTGAGGGAGGAAGTTGAATCTGGTTTTGTAGTGTGTGAAGTTTGTAATAAATGTTCCTCTTGTACTTATATTGGATCTGTGCCTTGCTGAAGGTGATGGCACATCCACTTAGAAGTTAAAGTTGTATTAAAACCTCCACTATTATTTAATCTTTTCCCCTCTACGACTATTTTAATTTTTATTTTTTTTCCTTATTTTGCTCCCAAAAGCACCCACATAACAAAAGGGGTGAGCTGTACTGCCCACATGTCGCATGTATGCGTCACCGGGTGGCATTGGTTCTGTACTGAGAACTCGCTGTCAGACAGTTTTCAGCCCCTACTAACGATTAGCGGGGACGGATCCCAATCATAGTGACCACCCTGACAGCCAATCGCAGTGGTCGCATGATCGCCGATCCTTCCTGACCCCCCTGAGCATTCAGAACTTTAGTGTCAAAAGATCGGGTACCAAAGGGACGTTGGGGCTGGTGGGAAGAGGTTAAAGGAAGACTGACATTGTGTTCACTCTCCGACCGACCGCCTCCCTGGGTAGGGAGGGTATCGTGCAAATCAGACATGTAAAATCCGATTACAGCAACACCAGCTGCCAATCCAAATGGTGAGCGGAGCAGCACAACTGTCGGTGCTTCCTGTACAGGTGTAGTCCCTGGAGTGCCCACATGGGGGGGCGCTATGCTGGAGATCCAGAGAGAGAGCCTGCAATGCAGCATAGCCACCCTTTTTCAGATGCAATTCTTCATAGGAAGAGCTTATAGAAATCGGGGGTTTCACTGGTGGCCCTCCAGCTGTTGTGAAACTACAAGTCCCATGAGGCATTGCAAGGCTGAGAGTTACAAGCATGACTCCCCAGGCAGAGGCATGATGGGACTTGTAGTTTCGCAACAGCTGGAGGGGCCGCCAGTTTGAGACCCCCCCCCCCCCCCCCTCCCTGTTTATAGATCCTTGATTTAATAGTTCATGGGTTTTTAATGAAGACTTTTATCTGTTTTTATTAGAATTAGTGTTAACACAGCTGCTTCAGATTGGTATTTTGTAATGACAGTTTGGGTAAAGATGGAAACAAGTCGTTCCTGGCCGGGAATCCATTGTGGGCACCTTGCTGCCTGATATAGGTACGCTATTAAAGTGCGCTCGTCTTTTGGTGGTATGTGTGATACTCCGAGGAGGAAGGTAGGGGAGGTGAACACCGATTTATGAAGTGTTTAATGCCAGGCTTGACAAATGTGCTTTGAATCTAGGAGCCGGGATGTGAATGGCGATATGCAACGTGTATCGCAATCAACGTAGGTGCCTGAATGCGTGCATTTGCATGGGGGGGGGGGTGTTATGTGCTGGAATGTAACTTTATTTTATTTTTGAAATTGTAACAAAATTAAAAACTACTTTATTTATTTTTTTAATTTTTTTTTTCTTAACAGGGAACAAAGTCCCGTGTGTGGTGTGTTTTTTTTTTTTTTTTTTTTTTTTTTTGGGGGGGGGGGGCAGGTTTATTGAGACCTGCCGTGTCTAAAAGACCCCCCAATGTTTCCCCTGTGCTCCACTTAATGTAATTGAGTGCAGATCACACTGCGGTATATCCTTTGCTGGCTAGGGAAACTGATGGAACAAGAGGGGGAGGAAAATGTACATGTGTCCGCTTGACCTCTTCTTCTTCTTCTTCTTCTCCTTCTCCTTCTCCTTCTCCTTCTCCTTCTCCTCTCTCTTCTCTCCTTCTCTCCTTCTCTCTTCTCTCTTTCTCTCCTTCTCTCTTCTCTCCTTCTCTCCTTCTCCCCTTCTCTCCTTCTCCCCTTCTCCTTCTCCTTCTCCCCTTCTCCTTCTCCTTCTCCCTTGAATGCCCCGTCGGAGACACGCTCTCCCTCGGGACACCCATGCGGGGGCGCTCCCGAGTCTTGCTTCTGCATCTATTGACACACAAAGCAGCACTTGGCCCTGTCATTTAATTTGATTGACAGCAGCAGGAGCCAAAGGCTGCGCTGCTATCAATCAGGACCCGAGACACCGGCTTTTGCTGGTGTGCTCGTTCCCGGCGTGAGAATAGGTGGGTACAAGTAAGTAAAATGGGGGGTGCAGCATTACAGGACGTTTTTCACCTTTTTAAAGCGGAGGTCCACACAAAAATGGAACTTCCGCTTTTCGCAACCCCGCCCCTCCGGTGTCCCATTTGGCACCTTTCAGGGGGGAGGGCGGTGCCGATACCTGTATAAGACGGGTATTTGCACCCACTTCTGGGCATAGACCCCCACGGTCTACGTCACCCCCCCCCCCCACACCTGTAGACACACGGGTCCCAGAGACAGCAGGGACCAATTGGATTGCGCAGCGCGACTCGCGCATGCACCATAGGGAACCAGTAAGTGAAGCTGCAAGGCTTCACTTCCTGATTCCCTTACTGAAGATGGCAGCGGCAGCATCCGAGGGACGGTCTGGACTCGCGGGCGGCCTGGACATGTAAGTGTCCTTATTTTAAAAGTCAGCACTTTTTTTTTTTTTTTTGATTATTATTATTTAAAAGGCGGACCTCCTCTTTAATGCATTGAGGGTTTACTACTTTAAGTACCAGAAAAAACAATTGTATTAAAAATATGACTACCTACCTATCCTGCCCTCACCTTGGGTAACACATTGTCACAAAACGTTGGGTGCACCTTATTGTTCTTACGTAGAATTGTTCACTTCCTTATCTGGTTCAGATTTTTCCTCCTACTTTTTTGTAAATATTTTTGTGTTTTTCTTCTTCAGTTTGATTTCATTTGTTTGTTTCATTGTTGTGTGGTGTTGATCACTTGAAGGGGTGTACAGTAAGGTTGCCACATTGAATGCACCAACCGAGCACGTTCCATGTCCCCTATGCAAGAGAATTGTGGTTTAGGACAATCTCCTCACTTAAAGCTAAAATACCGTTCTTTACACTTCTTTTTTTTTTTTTTTTCAACTTTGCTTCTGGAAAACGTTCACTGTGTTGATGGATCAAAACACCAAATTAGATATAATCACATGTTTGAGACTATTATCACAGGGTTGGTGGTGGGGGCAGTAAAATGCCACACTTCATTAAAAAAAAATGTAAAGCTTTTGTTTTCTAGTATGTAAAATGAACCTGGATCCAGAGGGGTACGATGGGATGGGATGGGGGAGGGGGGGGGTTTAAGTAATGGGAACCATTTATGGATCTTGTATCAAAAAGACATCTGATGGCGATGCTAAACTGAATGCAGATACCTGTAATCTGCAGGGTAGTGATTACATGGGATTAGGGGCCTTCTCCTGTCTGACAAGTCAGGGTGGGAGGGGGAGTTCCGGCTGTGTTGTAGGATGAGACCTTCTCACTCTATACACAGCACATCAGATTACTTGTGGAGTCCGCTGGTGCTAGCAGACTTCCTCTTATTCAGGAGGGGACTTCATCTTATTCCTCCTGATAGGTTTGTTTTTGTTTTTTTGACTCTTCAAGGGGGTTTGTTCACCTTTTTAGTGCTGTAGTGGTCTTTATAGTTCCTTTATTCTGTTTGAAACGTTTCTTTAGTTATCCCTGCTGCACGTCCATTAAGCCACCGACATTGGTATCGTGCCTTCCTCTCCGTTCACAAAAAGTGCAGGTCCAGCAAGAGGGACTATGGGAGGAAAAAAAATGACTAGAAAGGTTTGGGGTTGATTTACTAAAACTGGAGAGTGCAAAATGTGGTGCAGCTGTGCATGGGTATAATCAATCAGCTTCCAGGTTTTGTCAAAAAAACGAACCTTTACAACCCCTTTTAAGCTTTATTTTCTAAATGGGTTCCTTTAAGCTAGTGCATTGTTGGTTCACTTACCTTTTTCCTTCGATTTTTCCCTTTTTTTTTTTTTTCTTTGTCGGAAATTTCTCACTTCCTGTTCCTCCTCAGTAAGCTGTTCTGGTTGACTAAACACCGCTCGGATGATGGTGTGAAGTTTACTGAGGAGAAACAGAAAGTGAGAAATTTAGACAAAGAAAAAAAACATTTAGAAGGGAAATCGAAGGAAAAGGTAAGTGAACCAACAATGCACTAGCTTAAAGGAACCTATTTAGAAAATAAAAAACAAACCTTTACCAACCCCATTAATTGAACAATCTCAGGTTAGAAGCCGATTGGTTTCTAGGCAGAGCTGCACCAGATTTTGCACCCTCCAGTTTTAGTAAATCGACCAGAGTGCGCAAAATCTGGTGCAGCTCTGGGTAGAAACCAATCAGCTTCTAACCTCAGATTGTTCAATAAAGCTTTTACAAAACCTGGAAGCCGATTTGATTATACCATGCACAGCTGCACCACATTTTGCACACTCCAGTTTTAGTACATCCCCCCCAGAGTGCAAAATCTGGTGCAGCTTTGTATAGTAACCAATCAGCTTGCAGGTTTTATTGTCCAAGCTTATATTGAACAAGCTGAAGTTAGAAGCTGATTGGCTACCATGCAGAGCTGCACCAGATGTTGCACTCTCCAATCAGCTTCTAACTTCAGCTTGTTCAATATAAGCTTGGACAATAAAACCTGCAAGCTGATTGGAGAGTGCAAAATCTGGTGCAGCACATACAACACCTTATCCAATTTGAAAATTAATTTTACAAAATCAGAGGCAATGGGAATAAACATTTCGCCCTCCCAACTACCACACCTCCAGGCTAGCATTAAATTAAAGTGGACGAATACCGCTTTGAAATATCTGGGTACCTATATACCCCAAAAACTCTCATCCCTATATGACCTTAACTTCCCCCCGCTCCTAAAAAGAGTAAAAGAGCTACTTAAAACATGGCAGCCAGGACTGCACTCCTGGCTAGGCCGATGTAACATCCTGAAAATGATGATCCTACCTAAATTCCTCTATTTAATGCAGGCACTACCCATACATATCCCGTCCTCCTATTTCAAGCAAGTACAAGCAGCACTCTCAGAATTTGTTTGGGCCAAGAAGAAACCTAGAATAGCTCATACACTACTGGTCCTCCCCAAACTACACGGAGGATTAGCCCTCCCCAATGTCCGTGCCTACTACCAGGCAATACACCTGGGAAGACTGATTGATTGGTGCCGCCACCAGGACACCAAATTATGGACCCAAATAGAGCAGGCACAAAGTGATATCCCCCTCCGCGGCAGCCCTTGGTGTTACTCGAGTCTGCCACTAGAGATTAGACAACACCCATTGATCGGAAATACATCACGCATATGTGCTCGCCTCATAGATCAGACTTCCCTCTCATCCCTGAACTCGCCCCTCTACCCGATACTGGGCAACCCCCTCTTTACTCCAGGTATACGAGACGAACCATTCAGAAGTCTTATGGGGTTGGGCAAGCACCAGGCCTCCCACTTTAGTGAAAATGGACGATGGAAAACAGCAATGGAACTCTCAGACCCTTCAGGGCCATTCCAACTGGACTTCATGAGAGCTCTCCAGTTGAGCCATTTCCTAAGCTCCATTACACCCCCAACAGAAAATGACCTAACACTGACAACGCTAGAAGAGACCTGCAACGGTACGGGGACCCTTACACACACACACTTTCACTGACCTACGCCCTCATAAACACACCATCAGACGATTTCACACCCCCAGGGCTTCTTAAGTGGGAGGAGGAATTGGGAATACAACTTGACTCTACTAAAAGACAACGAGCCCTCAGATATACACATAAATCCTCCATCTGCGCCAAGATACAAGAAACGAATTATAAAATTATCTCAAGATGGTACAGAACCCCAGCACTATTACACAAGATATTCCCAACAACTTCAGACCGATGCTGGCGATGCCAAGCTGAAAAGGGAACCTCGCTCCACATATTCTGGTCCTGCCCCAAACTGACACACTTCTGGACAGTGATACGCGAAACAATCCAAAAACAAACGGAACGAGTCATTACAGACGACCCAGCTTTTTTCCTCTTGCATATCTCAGAGACTCCGGACAAAATTTATAAAAGGTCAGTGATACGACACCTGCTAGATGCGGCCAAGGCCTGCATTCCGCTGTGCTGGAAATCTCCTCATCCCCCGACCATTGACCTATGGCTCCAAAAGGTGGAGGACATACGGAACATGGAAGACCTCATACTCACAGCACAGAAGAGACAGGAAACCTTTACCAAAACATGGCAACTATGGACCATGTTCATATACTCAGACGAAGGTAGAGACCTGAGAGGCTCATAATAAGATATGTAAGGCACTAAGCGTAAGGATCCCTGAAAGATATGCATGTGTTTCCTGATGAGCCCCGCTAGAATGCAAACAGTGCCCCATGGTCGCGGGCTACACCCATACCTGCACCCCTCCCCCCCCAACTCCCTCCCCCTACCTCTCCTCCACTTCTACCTCTCCCTCTGTTATCCTACTTTCTAACTTCCTCCTCCTTCACTCCGCTCCGTCTCGGCCCTCCGTGGTGGGAGGATCGAACACGGAGGGGAACAACTATAAACATCTGTTTTAAAAAGAAAAAAAAGAGTAGGGGACAGGCCCCATGGGATAACGGTTCACTAACAATAGACAATACTATAAGCCGCATATGGGATATATGGAACATCAACATAACATTACTTCATAACTTAATATCTAATGCCGTCATGTAACAGTTAAATGTGTAGATGTTGAAACAACAGGTGATATAATCTAGATGTTCAGAAACTGTATTGTATGTTATTTTGTATTGTATTGGTCCCTGTGGACCCTGTTCCTGACATAAATAAAAAATTTAAAAAAAAAAAAAAAAAAAAATCTGGTGCAGCTCTGCATGGTAGCCAATCAGCTTCTAACTTTAGCTTGTTCAATATAAGCTTTGACAATAAAACCTGCAAGCTGATTGGTTACCATGCAGAGCTGCACCAGATTTTGCACTCTTCAGTTTTACTAAATCAACCCCAATTTGTCTGTAATAGCAATGAGATATTTTTTATTAGGATAACAATGCAGAATATATTTGGATTTAGTAAAGCTTAATGTACTTACCTGATACCAATCAGGATTTAAGAAAATTTGCATTTTGTAAAACTTGTTTATGGCTGACATTTTTAAAAATAAAGCAGTTTCCAGTTTATTGTTCTGTTTGTTTTTTGTTTTTTTTCCTCTTTCCCCCTTCATAATAAAGTATTGGAGTTGCTGACTTCAGGTTAGTATTGCAGTGACCTACTCGCCCCATGCAGGGTTTGGTTTGGAGAGGGACGGTTTCTGGCTGTTTTAGGTCAGTGATGGTGAATCTTGCCACCCCCAGATGTTTTGGAACTACATTTCCCATGATGCTCGGGCACTCTGCAGTGTAGTTTGAGCATCATGGGGAAATGTAGTTCCAAAACATGTGGGGTGCCAAGGTTCACCATCACTGTCCTAGGGGTATTCAAAGATCAACTAAGCAGTCATGATATTGAGCCCAGGTTCACACTGATGCGGGTTAGAAACTTGCGCGGTTTCAAACTGGCAATGCAGTTCCACTTCGGGGGTGACTTGACAGACATCTGTGCGGGTTCATGCATAGATGTCTATACAAATCACCCCCAAAGTCGCCAAAAGTAGTACACCAATTCGGACTGTGCTATTGCCGGCAACAGCTGCCAATTTGGTCTGTCAGTCGCATGCCGAATCGGCCTAATGTGAATGTTGGCTTAAAATGTAACCAGACTTTCTAAACAAAGGGCCAGTTTTTTTTTTTTTTTTTTTTTTTTTTTTTTTACAAATAACGTAGTTTTTATTTGAAGAGTAGACAATTACAAACGGGTATCATTGACAACATCGGTACAAATTAACCGGTTCCCGACTGGCGCGCGACGATATACGTCGGCAGAATGGCACGGACAGGCAGGAGGGCGTATATATAAGTCCTTCCTTTTAAGCCGTCCGTGCCATTGGTAGCGCGCCGGGAGCGGCCCGCTCCCGTGCCGGTTGGGACCCCCGTGAGGCCGCTCGCGGGTCCCGCGGACTCGATCGCCGAGGGGACACCTGCGATTGTCTCACGGGAAGGCAGAACGGGGAGATGCGGAAATAGACAGCATCTCCCTGTTCTGCCTAGCAACTAGTGACGCCGATCTCTGCTCCTGTGATTGGAGCAGAGATCAGCGTTCACTAGCTGACCCCCACAGTAAGAAACACACCCCTAGGCATACTTAACCCCTACACTGCCCCCTTGTGGTTAACCCCTTCACTGCCAGTGTCATTTATACAGGAATCAATGCATTTAAATGGCATTGATTGCTGTATAAATGACAATGGTCCCAAAATGTCTGATGTGTCCGCCATAATGTCGCAGTCACAAAAAAAATCGCTGATCGCCGCCATTACTACTAAAAAAAAAAAATTAATAAAAATGCTATAAAAACTATCCCCTATCTTGTAAACGCTATAACTTCTGCGCAAACCAATCAATCGCTTATTGCGCTTTTTTTTTACCAAAAATATGTAGAAGAATACGTATCGGCCTAAACTGAGGAAAAAAAAAATGTTTTTTTTTATATATTTTTGGGGGATATTTATTCTAGCAAAAAATAAAATGTTTTTTTTTTCAAAATTGTCGCTCTTTTTTGTTTATAGCGCAAAAAAATAAAAACCGCAGGGGCGATCAAATACCACAAAAGAAAGCTCTATTTGTGGGAAAAAAAGGACGTCAATTTTGTTTGGGAGCCACGTCGCACGACCGCAATTGTCAGTTAAAGCGACGCAGTGCCGAATCGCAAAAAGGGGCCCGGTCCTTTGGCTGCAAATTGGTCCGGTCTGAAAGTGGTTAAAGGATTCGTGACATCAATCTCAAGCTAGGCATCGCTTACATCAGGAATTACACATTCGAGTTTGTATTGCATAACGGTAAGACATTATTGACTGCTGTTATCCATTCTTGGAGGCGAGGCCCTCAACCACTTCCTCGCTATGAGCAGTCTAGCCATAAACAATGATTCCTGCAAAAATATTTTATGAAATTTATCAGAGTCGGGATCTGGGAATATACTCGGTAAACACTGTTTCGGGCATAGGGTTAAAAGGGAACCCCATTTTGTCGTGGATAAACTTTTTACAATTTTGGGACCAATAATGTTGTATTATTGGGCATGACCATAGAAGGTGAAAAAAAAAAAAAGGTGCTGGAGGGCCTGTCCCATCTAGGGCACAGTGGGTTTTGGTCAGGTTTGTATTTGGCCAGCTGGAGAGGGGTCAGATAAGACCTGTGCATGATAAATAGTTGTGTAAGGTGGTCAGAGTCTGGTGGAGACTTTTTTTTTTTTTTGGTGTCTAGGGCGTCCTCCCATTCATCGTCCTCCAGCTCTCCCTCATCCCCAGCCCACTTCTCCTTCAACCCAAACAAAGGGCCAGTTTACTGTGCTCAGACTTTAGAGGGGTCGGCTTGTAGCCAGTGGGGGTAAAGAAGAAGAAAAATTACATAGAGCCTCATCATTGGTGTCAGTGTGGGGGGGGAATAGTGCCCCTCCATGGGTATGAGTGGAAGGAATAGTGTGTCATCATTGACATTAGAGCAAAGAATGGTGCCCCATGCTTGCCGTGTGTGTCTCTGTCTGTCTGGTGCCCCATCATTGGTGTCAGTGTGGTGGGGTATAGTGCCCTGTAATTTGTGTCAGTGGAAGGAATAGTGCCCCATGCTGGGTATGGGTGGGGTAGAATGGTGCCCCATCATTGGTGTCAGTGCAGAGAATGGTACCCCAAGGGCCAGATCTAGGCTATCACAGGAGCCACAGTTTGAAGACGGCTACTCCAAGTTTTCGCAGAATGTTCTATCCATCCAATAGGCAGGAGATCTGTGTTTGATCTAAATGTCTTGTGAAGAGAGAAGAATCACCAGATTGGTGTGAACTACCAGAAAAGATGCAGTAAATCGCTACACATGGGGTGATCAGAACCTCATCTCAATATGTACACCACATCAAAGAACTGAAGCTGCTTCTGAAAGAAAAACTGTCCTACCCAGTACTAGTATAATGTGCCTAATGAGGAACTTCCCATAATGCGGGTGCCATCTTTGAAAATCCAACAGATTTTTCTGAAAGGGTCTGCCTGGCCTTTAGGACCTTGTTTGCTACGCGACCCATGAGCTCCATAACTGCAGCATCCTGGCATGGGGGAAACGCATACACAGCTGTGCCAAAGGTTGATGCTAGGTCTTAAGAGGCCAGGTGGAGCCCTTTGGTACCCATGTGGGAAGACTGCAAATGAGGCACCAGGAGCACAAAGTCATGCCCACCTAGGTGAGCAAGTGCTTCACTTCTGTTTTCTACAGCAGGTCAAAATCCTGAATGTAAACAGCTTGGCTGAGCTGTCAGAAAAAAAAAAAAAAGGGGGGCTTGAGAGCTGAAGTTACACTCTGCAGAACCGACTGGAGGGAAGGGTCACACCGCCTTCACACAGGAACAGAGCTGAGACTACCAGGGGTGACCCCAATTTGTTGGGCAGATTTAATTAAAAAAAAAAAAAAAAACACACACACACTACATGCTTTTCTTCTGCTTCTCTATTGAACCAAAAAACAAAATTTTATTTTTTCCCTTTAAAAAAAAAAAAAAAGTCCCTGCCCCTTTCCAAAAAGGCTGTGGCTGAAAAAAAAAAAAAACATAGATGTGAACGCATCCCATAGGAAACCACATTAACCACTTACCACTCAGCCTATTGCAGAATGACAGCTGGGAGTTGGTTCAGTTAACCTGACTGGGCGTCATATGGTGGTGCTGTGCGTCAGTCTGACACACCCCATCTGCGATCGTGGTACGCAGCCTCTGACGGAGGCTGCTTACCACGTGATCAGCTGTGCCCAATCACAGCATGTACCAGGAAGTTCCAGTAAACATCTTTCCTTTGTTCACACCGACAAGGCCCGACTAGTAGCTGTGTCAGTGCCCATCAGTAATACCTCCATCAGTGCCTGTCAGTGAAGGACGAAACAAGAATTTTATTACAGAAAAACTTTTTTTTTTTTTTTCGGTCTTTTTTAGATTGTTTAGTAAAACATAAACCCCAGTGGTGATCAAATACCATCAAAAGAAAGCTCTATAGTCGGATTGCAACCTGCATGTCCAGGCCCTTAGGGCTAGGCGCGCTGCCCGAATCTCTAGAATGTTGATGGGCAAGGTCCTTTCAGTTCTGGACCATTTCCCTTGGACAGTTGCCTCTTCCACGACTGCTCCTCAACCCGCAAGGCTGGCAGCTGTTACCACCTTTCAGGTAACTGGTACAAAAAAGGCCCTCTCACCCTATCAAACGCCTTCTCGGCATCGGTGCTCAAAAAAACACTAGGAATATCTAACTTGTTGGCATGGTGGACCAGATTGAGAACCTTAATAGTGTTGTCCCATTAACTGACACAACAAAGGCTGAATCCGGGTCTGCCAAGATTTTGGTTGAAAAGCTTTAAGTCCACATTTAGAGGGAAATGGGTCTGTAGCTGCCACATTCCGAAGGATCCTTCCCCTCCTTTGGTAGCACAGTAAATATGCGCCAAAAGAGAGTCTGAGTGGGAATGCAGCTGTTTACCCAGGGCATTAAAAACCTTTGCCATTTGACCTACAGAGCGGAGGTGGTGTGGAGAATTTTTTGTAATATAAAAGCCGCGTAAGCGTCCCGGGCGGGCGCTTGCCTGGCTTCGCCGTTTCATTACCTCATTTTACCTCCTCTGCTGAAATAGGCTCTTCAATTTCCATCCGTTCTAGTGATGGTTAATCTTGGCAGTTTCGCAGAGGAAAGATATTCCTCCTGGATCAATGTGGATATGGGTGCTGATTCTAAATTATATAATGAGGTATAGAATTCCCCAAATGTCTGTGCTATGGCTTTGGGTTGTGAGATGAGTCTCCCGTCTCTTCCTTTTATATGGGGAATATAGGTATTCGAAATTTTCCTTCCTGATAGTAGTTTACTCACTTATCTCCTAGTTCATAGGAGGTCTTTTTCCCTTTACTGAATAATCGCTTTAGCCTTAAAGGTTGTATTTCCGAGATCCGGCGTCTCAGGTCCCACGCTCAATCCCCATAGAGGGTGTCTGGTTTTCTTATGCTGGGTTTCCAAATCATGGATCTTCTGCAGAAGTTCCCCGAACCTGTTTGTCCCTTTCTTTCTTAACTCTTGATACCGAGTTTGATCAGTATGCCCCTTCTCACTGTTTTATGTGCCTCCCACACTATGGCCGGGTTACTATCCGGAGTCTCGTTTATCTGAAAGTAATCATTTATTTCTTTCGCTATTTCTTCCCAAATTTCGGGGTTCTGTAACAAACTCTCATTCAATCGCCATCTTCTTTCAGTTGTACCCATAGCGCCAGGAGGGAAATACATAGAGTGATCGGGGCATGATCTGACCATGTAATACATCCTATATGACTCTGTTATCCTCGTCAGTAAATAGTGAAGTGTACCAAGAAGAGGTCTATCCGAGAATACACTTGGTGGGGTTTGAAGAAAAAGGTGTATCCCTCTCTCCCTCGTGCATAATTCGCCCATACATCTACAAGTTGTAGCTCATGCAATTTTTTCAATAGTCTTCTTCTGTCATGGGGTATAGAGACTGTCCCGAGGACGTATCTACTTTCGGGTCCAATGGGGTATTAAATCTCCTCCCAGTATCAGCTTACCTTCTGAAAAATCTATCAGATTTGTGAGGGTTTTTATTAAGAACACCTTTGCCTTACATTGGGAGCATTATACTGTAGCCAATGTCACCTTCACCCCCCCTATCGACACTTCAGGAAGACGGTACCTTCCCTTCCCATCCACCGTTTATCTGTTCAACGTCCATGAGATCCGATTGGAGATCATAAATTGAGACCCCCTTTGATTTTGCCTCTGATTGGAGGCATGGATACACGTGGGAAGGAGATCTATTTTGAAGGAAAGGGAGTCTACCTGCCTTAAAAATGAGTTTCTTGTATAAAAGCTATATCTATACACCTCTGTTTTAAATCATAAGAGCATCTTTCTTTTTTCTGGGACATTTAAGCCTTAACATTCATAGATGTTACCCTTACTTCTCCATCTGCTGCTGAGAGGCTGTTAGACGAGAGGGGGAAGGGGACGAGAGACGGACAGCGAGAAAAAAGGAGGTATCCCTCCCTCCCCTCTCCCTCTTCCCCCTGGCAAAACCCCCCTAACCCTTTCTAAACCCCTTAGGGAGACACCCTTCTCCGAAGGGTTTGACAAATCCAAATCCAGATTGCTTCTGCCGATCCTTACACAAATCAAGTACATTTGGCATATAAAGGCAGAGGAAAAGAGGAGATTCACCAACTCTCAAGGGAGGCTCTGTCTACATGTGCCTTTGTGGCGAGATCCCAGACCTGTGTGAACAAAAAAATTTGGAATCTAGCGCTTGGACCCTTTTGCTCCAGGTATACAGGATATATATATAAAAATAAATAGGTGAAAAAAAAAAAACTGTTTTGCAGCAGTCTCGAATGAGACTGAGCATAGGGAACCGCTTCGAATTAAGCCACCATCTTTCCCAACAACCACATGCAAATAGAAGGACCATTCTTTGCCCTGACCACCTGAACCAGCTCCTTTATGGAACTGATCTTTGCCTGGTGTAAAAACCACCCTCTTCTGGGCTGTATCTATAACCAGACCCAAGTATTCTTAGATCTTCTTTAAAACCATTAAGACTATATCTAGGTTTAGGACCCATCCTAGTTATTCCAGGTAGCTGATTGTGGAGACTATGCTTTGGTCTAAGCAGGCTACCGACCTGTCTATCAAGAGCAGGTTGTCTAGGTAGGCTACAATTGTTATACATCGAGTCTACAAAACCTCTGGCCAGTTTAAAAACACCCGAGGTGCAGTAGCTAGACCAAAAGGCAAGGCTACAAACTGAAACTGATATGTTTTAAAAAAAAAAAAAATGCAAATATTTTTGATGAGCGGGGAAAATAGGCACACGCAGGTATGCGTCCCTGATGTCGACTGATGCCAGAAGTTCTCCTCATAGGATGGAGACGACAGATTGGATTGTATTCATGTGGAGAAAGCGGATATTCAGGAACTGGTTTAGATCCTTGAGATCTAGCATGGGTCTGACATTCCCATTTTGTTTTGGCACCGTGAAAAGGTAAAAAAAAAAAAAAAAAAAACCTGCTCAATCACAGGGACTGCCGTGACCTTTTTTGAGACAAAAGTCTGTCTAATTGCTTGAAAAGGAGACTTTTTTTTCCTCTGGATCTTTGGCCATTTGCCCCTGAGGAAAACGAGATGGGAAATTTCAGAACTCTAGTTTGTAGCCTAGACCCATTATGGAGACCATCCATCTGTCTCAAACTCCTCCTGCCAGACCCTTGAGAACTGCAGAAGTCTTCCCCACTCGAGTGAGGGCGTCTCTTCATAACAGGCTTTAGCGTTCTGTCTTGTAGGTTTCTTCCCCCAGCACTTTTGTCCCTGGGGTTGACCCTGAGGTCCTCTTGAACCTGATGGTGGAGGCCATCGCGACTGGCTGAAGGCAGATGCCCCTGGCACTGGAGAAAGAGCCCGGTTTAAATGAGGGACGTATTACTCCTCTTAATTGGCAAAAGGGTACCTTTCCCCATCCCCAAACAGCCTTTCACCGCAGAAAGGAAAACCGGCCAGGAGCTTTTTGCATGGCGCTTCGGCTGACCATTTTTCAACCATAAGATTCTATGGATATGCTCAACCCTAGCGTAAAGCGAGAGGTTTGCAGAATCGCTGATTGTGTCAGTTGCAAAACACAAAGCCCCCGGCAGCTTGGCTAAATCCTGGGCCTGCTGTTCAGGGAAAACCTTGAGCACCCGTCTCAAATGGTCTCTCAGGGATTGACATACCCCAATTGCCTCCACTACAGGTTGAGCTACTGAACCTGCCAAAGAAAAAAAAATGTTTAACAGGAATTCCAATTTATTCATCAGATGGATTCCTAAGCATTGGAGCATTGTCAGCCGGACAAGTCAAGTTTTTATTCAGAGGATATAGCAGCATCAATTGCTGGTATTATTCCACCTCTTATTCCACGTACACACGATCTGACTTTTTGCCCAGACTTTCCGAACTTGCCCAGAATTTTTCCGGCGGACAATCCGCCGGACTTTTGAAATGAACGGACTTGCCAACACACGGAGTAAAGTCAGTTCATTTAGAACGTGACTCCAGGTAGACGGGACTAGCAAAGGAAGTCAATGTCGCTGCCTCAATCGGCAAGATTGACACCTTGCTAGCCCCGTCACCTGGTATGGATTTAAAGGGGAATCCCTACGCACGCACCCTGGCCGGTCAGGAAAGGGGGTGGGGACAAGCGAGCAGCCCCCCCACCCCAAAGCACCTTGTCCTCATGTTGAGGACAAGGGCCTCTTCCCATCATGTGAATAAGCTTTTTTCTTTTGTGTGTACACTGCCTTAGTATAATTTTTTTTTTTCCTCCATAGCATAAAGTGTTATACATTTTTTTTTTAGGAGGGGAAAAAAAAAATGCTTATGTGTGATCCCACTCAGAATACATAAGCTTTTCCAGCAATGAATGGACAGGAAAGGCACGCAAGCTTGATGAGGCTTTAGTGAACTCAAACTTTTAAATGTGGAGCGGACCATTTCAGTAGGATTGCACCAGCAATTTCTCAGCTTGTGAACTTGATACCTCGGAAGAGGACTCCTCAGCCTCTTCACAGTCCTCTTCCTCCCCCCCCCCCACTGTTCGAGGGTCCTCGTGGTAGAAGGGGACCTAAAGCATTTTCTTCCACTCTGGATTAGAGGAAAGGTTAGCGTTTTTAATCGCATCTCCACAATCATGGCTGAGGAGAAAACATCCTCAGTAACATAGCAAAAAAATTGCAACCCCTGACGACCCACTCTGACCAGCCTTCCTAGCCCTTCAAGGGGGATGGTGTTGCAGAGGGAGGGTCCTTAGAGCCTGAACCCTTTGAGCCCTTGTTTTTTGGGGTACTTGTACCTCCCCTTCTGCCAAGCACAAATGCGGAGGTACTACCAAAAAATGCACCAATTGCTGAGCAAATAGTCCAGCAACTGCCGCTGCTATTAAAGCTCAGCCTGATCCTAAATAAACCTGCCCTGGGAATGCCTTGTGTCACCAACACTAACATGCCACGTCTGCTCTGTGTCCCTCCTTTAGCTGAATGCACCTGCAAAAAGGTGCACTTTACACAGCCCCGCGTTTGTGAACGTCTGAGGCACGTCAACGCCATGCTAAGCCCTGCCGCCCCCCTTACTTTTCAAAAAAAAAAAGGACTGCTTTCCCGCATGAGCGGAGCTACGATCTGACTGGACCGGCATGCAGGGGAGGGCTGGGGTGGAGGAGAGCTGCTGGTGATGGTGCGGCATACCTCCGACTGACCCCTGCTCCCTCGCCTCCTGGAGAGAAGAAATACCTGTCCAAGTGGGGGATTCCACAAGAAAAAGCCCCCCTTTCCAACATCTTACCTGGGCTTGGGCTGGAGGACGAATGCTGTTTGTAATGACACAGAGCAAGACCGACAAGCATGGAATCAGGTACGTGCTCTTGACAGCCCCCGGTGGCAACTTTAGGAAACACCTTTACTTAAAAAGGAGAAAACCCACAAGAATTAGAAAAATTCCTTAGGAATCTCCACTTACCTTATCCAGCTGCAGGGTTCCGTGGTAAACCAGACAGACCCAATCTTCACCACTCACAGTGGGCTCCATTTAAAAAAACCTTCAGGAATCGGGGCCCCTTTTTAAAAATCGGGGATCCACACTCCTGGACCAGTAAAGCACCCCGCCAGGAAATATGGCTGGGGAAAAAAAAATAAAAAAATAAGCACTGGATCCCGGGGTCCAGCTCTATAAAAAGAAAAGCGTTACAGGCAAAACCTTGTTTCTTCCGACACGAGGCTCCAGGTACCATTCAATTCGGCCTGAAAAAGACACTTTGCTGGCCAGCTATGCAACCGGATCCAAAGAACTATTCCAGTGGCGCTCAGCCTAGCACATCTTTACTCGTGACCAACACCTAAAGACACTGGCGGAAAACAAAACTGAGGTATTCCCAAGTAAGGGGAGGGGTTATATAGGGAGCTAAACTTCCTGTCTAGGGTGTGCCAGTGTCCATCACCTAAAGGTGCCTATATAACCCATACAGTAAATTACTGTGGCTCTGTGTCCCGTGATGTACAATTAAATGCATGGGCCTAAAACGAGGTGCAAAAGGTAAAGCCTGAGCTCACCATCCACACTACAACCTCATGGTACAACCCTCTTTGGATCTACCAACAACCATGTAGTGCAAGGCCCTCCCACACCAGATTGATTCGTTTAGGCAGGTCCTGATATAGTTTGTATAAAGAGTGTACGATCAACTAACTTTAGATCTACCCGGTGAGATTGTAACATGTATGGTAATGCTAGGTTGTAGAATCATCTCTTCCCAAGAGCCAAGCAAGTCTTTTGGCTCTTCCTTCCCAATCCTATTAGTGCATTCTGTACTACATAGAATCAGCCAGCCGTAATAGATGCAGAACAAACTCTAGCTCTTCGGGCATCACCATTTATCCTGGACTCAGTGACCCACAAGTATACCCTCAGTTGCAAACATACCCAGGTGCTGCATACCAACAGTGGTAAATTACAGAAAGGAAGCCTAATGCCCCTTTCACATGAATGATCCAATCTGCCTGTCCGTTTTTCATCCAGTGGATCAGATCGGCTGGCAGTCGGGCGTAAATAAACAGGCAGTCCGTTTACATCAGACTGCCCAAAGAGGAGAGCGGGCTGTGTCCATAAGGCAAGTGGTACTTAATTTTCCCATTGTGCAGATTCCTGGATGCGCGCTCGGATTTGGGTGCTGAGGCAACAACCAGCTGGATACTGGTTCAAGTCATGGTGAAGATATTTGCCAGCACACCATGGAACAACGCAAATAGCGTCCAAACGGGTGATTTATTGCATGATCACAACACAAAGATAGGGCAACGTTTTGGAGCCACGCAGGGCCCCTTCGTCAGGCATGTGATTACATGCCTGACGGAGGGGCCCTGCGTGGTTCCGAAACGTTGCACTATCCTTGTGTTGTGATCATGCAATAAATCGCCCGTTTGGACGCTATTTGTGTTGCGATCATTCAATAAATCACCCGTTTGGACGCTATTTGTGTTGTTCCATGGTGTGCTGGCAAATATCTTCACCATAAGGTGAGTGGACACGGATCAGCCATCTACCTGCTCAGCAGGGATCAGCAGACTAAATTCCCTGCTAAGCAAGCAGATGGCAGGCAGAATCCGCCCCGTGTGAAAGGACGCCAAGCCCTGGTTCAAACCAGTGCGACTTTGAAGTCACACAACTTCAGTGCGACTTCATGTACAGCCTGCTGACATCTACGTGACTTCATTTTACAGATGTCAGTGCAAGTCGTACAGCGATTTGAGGGGGTTACATTGCCACAAATGGGGTGCGGCTTGTCATGCGACTTTGGACTGTCAAGGCTAAAAAGACTCGGCCGCCATGTATGAGTCAGTGCTGTGTAATCATATGACCAGATAAAGCATGTACCTACAGAACTATTCCCAATATACCCTCTTCCTTGCAAGGAGCATCTTTTTTTTTTATGCAAGTTAGATTAACTTCACACAGAAACATTGAGGAGCTTTGATTGTGTTTTATTATTTAACATCTACAAAACATGAATATAAACAAGACAACAGGAAAAAGGGAATACAAGGACAATGAAAGAGCCAACATGTCCAGTACAAGAGAGTTTAAACTGTCAGTTTTAAAAGGCACATTGACTGTAATGTTAACTGCAAAAACTAGAAATCCCCCAAAATGTTACCTGTTATAGCACGGAGGCTGCAATATATTCTCCAACCTGAAGTTGGCACTGTGCCATAACTTCAGGCTGGCAGGAGCCTACTGAAAACCAATCATCCTCTGCTATGGGCTACAGGCAGCCATCTTTGAGAGGACAAGGCAGCCATCTTTGAGAGGACAACAGGCCGTGCCTACAAGCAGACTCCCCCTCCAGCTTTTTTTTCTTTGTTAATACTTCTAGTAGGATGGGAGGGGGGACAGGTTCTATGCAAAGGCCCAAAAGGTATCTTCCTTGATCAAGGTCTCAGATTTACAAAGAAGCCCCAACCCTGGCTCAGATCCAGAAGTATCTGGAATACAGAAGCCTGGTGGGACCTTAGGACAGCCTACATAGTTCAATAGGTACTTGAGGGCTGTTCGCTGCAGTTATGTGTAGGGAACGGCAAAGGGGTTGGTGGAGGTAAAGCGGGAAGTAAAACGCTCCATTTAAAAACTTTCCCCCCCATATGAAAGTGCACCTTGTATCACGTTTAGGTTTTGTACACATCAAACCCTACCTCTAGCGCCAGTACACCCTTGTAATGCCCGGTTGGCTCACTGCCACAGTTACTCTAAAATAAAGCTTGGCTGGGCATGTGTATTATAAGATCTGACCATGGGGGCAGCAGAAGTGTCTATAGAAGGAAAGACAAAAAAAAAGGTGGCACCAGCATTGGCTAGAGGTAGGTTTGTGTGCCTCGGCGCTATATACAGCAAGGCCAGCAATGCTTTCACATTGGACTGACATACATGTCAGGGACCTGCTATGTGGGACATAACCAGTGAACTGCTGAGTTTACTTCAAGGCTCCTATGACAGCATTAGCACCTCTGCCGAATAACAGAGCCCACCATTGCTCTAATCTACCGTTCTAGGAAACTTTACAGCAAAACAAAAGCTGCCTTCTCATAGTTGAAAAACATTAAAACCATTCCAACAGAAACCTTTAACGGCATTTTAAGTTACTCGATAGCCTCCGCTTCCAAGGCCTCCACAATTTGAGCTGCAGAAGGCCGTTCCTTGGGGTTCTCGCTGGTGCACACGAAGAACAACTCAATCACCTTCTGGTAGGACTCATCCAGCTTGTCCATGTTAAGTGCCGGCCTCGTGCCCAAAGCTTCGTAATAAGCGTCCTCATCAAAGTCATCCTCCGTGAAGGATTCCTCTGTACAGACAATGGAGATGAACAGTTATTGGATTACAGGCGGCACAACCCAAGCTGAATCAGAATTTAAAGTCTACTAAAAACGTATTTACAAAATTGTATAACAAAAAAAAATAAAAAAAATTCAGAGTTTGATCTTTGTTTAGCAAAAAATAAAAAAAAAATATATAAAATAATAATAAATTATATAGCGCAGAAAAATAAAAATATTTCAGAGTTATTTATTTAGCAAAAAATAAAAACCCCAGGAGGTAATCAAATGCCACCAAAAGAAAACCATTTGTGGGAACAAAATGAGAAAACATTTTTGTTTGGGTACAGTGTTGCATGGCCGCGCAATTTTCATGTAACCACTTTCAGACCGGACCATTTTGCTGGCTTAAGACCAAACCACTTTTTGCGATTCGGCACTGCGTGCTTTAACTGACAATTGTCCTGCGACATGGCTCCCAAACAAAATTGACGTGTCGTCCCCCCCCCCCCCCCCCCCCAAACAGAGCTTTTTTTTGGTGGTATTTGATCGCCCCTGCGGTTTTTATTTTTTGCGCTATAAAATAAAAAAGCAAAAAAAAAAAATTAAATTAAAAAAAAATAAATAAAAAAAGCATTCTTTTTTACTTTTAGCTATAATTAATATCCCCCAAAAATAATATATAAATAAAAAAAAAAATTTTTTTTTTCCTTCAGTTTAGGCCGATACGTATTTTTCTACATATTTTTGGTTAAAAAAAAAAAACTTGCAATAAGCGAATATTGATTTTTTTGCGCAAAAAAGTTATAGCGTCTACAAAATAGGGGATAGTTTTATAGCATGTTTATTAATAATTTTTTTTTTTACTAGTAATGGCGGTGATCAGCGATTTTTATTGTGACTGTGACATTATGGCGGACACATCTGACATTTTTGGGACCATTGTCATTTATACAGCAATCAGTGCTATACAAATGCACTGATTCCTGTGTAAATTACACTGGCAGTGAAGGGGTTAAGCAGGGGGTGGCAGTGTAGGGGTTAAGTGTTCCTAGGGGTGTGTTACTAACTGTGGGGGGCGTGGCTGTGTGTTAGTGATCACTGATCTCTGCTCCAATCACAGGGAGCAGAGATCAGTGTCACTTGTTGCTAGGCAGAACGGGGAGATGCTGTTTACTTCCGCATCTCCCCGTGAGACGATCGCAGGTATCCCCGCGGCAATCGAGTCCGCGGGACCCACCATCGGACCCCGACTGGTGCACACGCAATGGCACGGCCCTGTACGCACTTATGCCTGTCCGTGCCAGCTGCGACGTACATCGTTGTGCACCGGTTAAAATGCACTGAAAATTGACCTGGGCGAGGGATGCCCAGTATGGAAGTGGTTAAATCTAACCAAAATGTGCAGTTTAAACAGGAGTTAAAATTATATTCACCAATCTAAAATTATAAATAAAATAATAAAAAATAAAAAATAATAAAACCCCCCCCACCCCCACACACACACACAAAAACTGCAAACCTTTACCTCCGTCATCGTTTTCCTCTGGCAGGATGAGATGCGGTATGGACAGAGCCATCATCTCCCACAAGGTGAGGCCAAATGCGTATATATCAGCCTTATCAGTGATGACACCTTCCTCCAAAGTTTCCTTTGCTTTCCAGGACTCTGTGCCAATGTATATGGCTTTTGGATCATTCACTGGCAAGAAAAAAAAAAAAAAAAGGGCTGTCAATTTAAAATATAAGAAAAGAAGGATTTAAAGACAGGATTTTAAATACAAAACCAAACTGCAGTACTGTAAATGCATACATATCAGGGGTCTCCAAACTTTACTTAACAAAGGGCCAGTTTATTATCCATCAGACTTTAGGGCCGGACTGTGGCCATTGGAAGTAAACAATGCCCCATCTTGGTTATTAGGGGGAGAAATAGTGCCCCATCATTGGTGTCAGTTGGGGGGAATTTTGTTGGTATCAGTGGATGAGATGGTGCCCCAAGTGTCAGATAAAAGCAAGCAAGCAAAGGGCCCCATCTGTGTGACTTATACGACCACCTTATGCAATTCCCCAATGCTTTCTACTCACCGGTCATGTTTTCATCCAGATGCAGAGACACCCCAACATCACACAGCTTAATCGTCTCAAAGTCATCTTTGATGACAACGTTGGAGGATTTCATATCGCCATGCAGGATCTTCTTCTCATTGTGTAGATACTAAGAATAGAGAGAGCAATCCCACAGGAATTAATGAATCATACGAAAAAAAAAAAAAAACAAATAAAAAAAAAAATCTTAGAATGCCGATAATTACCATGACCTCGTTTCCCAGCACTACACTGTTTTTATGAAATTGTATTATGGTTATATTACAGTATGCAATGACTTTAGAAGTCCGCAGTGCGACGGTCTTAAATACTGCTACCGAGTATTTTCACAAGCTCTAGTGAAAATGCTCCGATGCCCGAACCGATACCTTTTCTGTGCGATTTGAGACCAAACCCAATAAATAGGCCCAAATCGCACTGCAAAGAATTGCAATTCCTGTCCGAATGGCAGGTGGTTTCCCCCACCACTCTCCTGTGTGAGCCCAGGCTTGTCAGTGATTTCAGCCCGAGTCCACACAGGAGCGGTGAGGAAACAATGCGCTTCAGACAAGAATTGCACGCAATTTGCAGTACGATTTGAGCCCATTCATTTTTTATGGGCTCAAATCGCACCACAAAAAAAAAAAAAAAAAAAAAAAAAAAAAGGTATTGGTTCAGGCACTCGAGAAAATACTCGGCATTGGTACAACCCTAATTGCAGTGCCTGCCTTAAGCCTAGTACACAGAGGCCGAATATCAGCCAGTTCAATAGAAACCAGCCGACGTTCTATCGAAGGCTTATGACAAAAAAAGGTCTGCTGATCGTCTCCCGATCAGCACTCTCAGCCAAGGGGGGCCGTCCCCATCAGAACATAATAGCTCAGCAGGGGAGATCGCTGGACTAACATTCGGTTGTTAGTACAGCAGCTCCAACCTGAGCTGTCAGTTTTTTTTTCCCATTCAACCCAACGGTGTGTACGAGGCTTTAAAGGAGTTGCAAATCTCAAGGTTTTTCACCTTCATGCATTCTGCACTTCAGATGTCCCCCCAGAGCCCCCCCCCCCCTTTTCTTACCTGAGCCCGTTCATTCCAGTGTCGAGCTGCTGTCTGTCCTTATTGGATAGATTGATAGCAGCAGGAGCCATTGGCTCCGGCTGCGGTCAATCAAATCCAATGACACAGGAGCGGGGCAGAGTCCTGCTGTCTTTGTCAATGGACGCAACAGCGGGACTGGTGAGCGCGCCTGCTTCCATGGAAAGCACTGCCAGGGAAACCCAGAAGAGGAGGATCAGGACTGCTCTGTGCAAAACCCTTGCAGAGCAGGTAAGTAGAACTTTGTTAAAAAACAAAAAAACAAACACGAACCTTTACAAATCACTTCAAAATCCTTTTCTTGGAGTCAATTAGGGACACAGGTATTCAGATACTGTAACATGAATCATAACAGAAGGGTGGGACCCGTGCCCTTTGATGGACTCAAAAAAAAAAAAAAAAAAAAAAAATTTACAGGGAGTACAAAAAAAATAAATAAAATAAAAATCGAATTTTCTCTGGTCCTTTGAGAGATAGGAATGCAAAAGCCTGTCAGGATGTTCAAAAGCAGCCCAAATGAGGGGTGGGCAACAACATAACCACCAACAAGCCCAGCAAACAAGAACTAGGGACTACCTGTAGCCCTAGAGGCACCCAAAAGATACCCAAATTGGCACCACCTCCTATCTAGTAAGGGGAAGAGGAAAACAGTGGGGGAGAAGAAAGACGGAGAAGCAGCTACACCCAAATACCCAAAGACCAAATAAAAAAATAAAAAATAAAAAAATTACCCAACCAGAAAGGATGTCGCAATATAGGCAAGAAACAAGAGACTTCATACCACAGCCCAAAGACAGGAGCCATTTAACCTGAGTCTCCGGTAGGCCGCAATAAAACCCGACAAGTGATGACCTCCTGTGTCCCTCAATGAACAAGATAGAAATTATATTGTCAAACGAGCACAAGTTTTTAATAAAAATGGTTATAAAGTCAAAAATTTATAATTTTTTTTAACCTTAGGCAGCTATCACACTAATCAATTGTTCTTAAAAAAAATAAAAACCCAAATTATATATATATATATATGGAAAAAAAATGTGCGACTATGTAACCCTATGGAACTCTTCACACTGATCCGTTGCAGGTCTGCTGTGTTTAGTAAAATCCTAACTTGCTGACTTCAGGTATTTATATAGCTCCGACAACTTACACCATATAAACAAATCCAGCCCTCAAGTCCCCAGGGGGCTTCGTTCTCAGGCAAGTTATTCATAATGAGCTAGTATGCTATGCATACTAGCTCATTATGCCTTTGCCTTGCAGGTTCCGTTTTTTTTTTTTTTTTGGGAGGAGGCTTTACTTCCTCTTTAACCTACCTGCATGTCTTTTGGAGTGTGGGGAGGAAACCCACGCAGGCACAGAGAGAAAACATGCAAACTCCATGCAGAAAGCATCCCGGCCAGGTATGAACCCGGGACCCCAGAGCGAGATCAATAAGCCACCGTGCTGCCCAAACATTTAATTTTTATCTGATCAGTTAAACACGACTATAAATTGATTTATGACCAACATTAAAAAATAAATAAAAAAATAATAAAATAATAATAATATCAAATAATACATTTTATTTTTAGTTTTACAGCTATTGGATTGATTTGAGAGCTTGTTGGCCTTTTGGTTCCGGAATTGTAAAACATACAAATACAAGGTGTGTCCCAGACGTACCTTCAGGCCTCTGGCCATATGTAGAGCTACTTTCAGAATAACAGCAGCAGGGAACGGGCCCAGTCCCTCCTCGTTCCTGGCTTCTATGAGGTCATTTAAAGATTTATCCCCACCGAATTCCATTGCAAGACACATGCTGCCATCTTTAGATTTGGTGAAGGCGCGATAACCTTAGGAGGAAAAAAAAAAAAAAAAAAAAAAAAACACCCACAAGTGTGTCATTTTCCTGACAGTTTTACAGAGCAGGGATGTAGGAAATGGTGACCATGATCACTTCAATCTAACAAACATAAAAACAGACCTCCAGCTTCCTCTTCAGTCTTGCACATATGTACCGGCTCCTCTCCTGCACTGAACGTTGTGGGAATTTCATAAGATGTATTTTAATATGTATTGTCATAAGAGTCTCCCAGTGTTAGTTCTCTCTAAAGAGCTGACTGGGGCAGACCGACGCTGGTTGAGATCCGTTAGGTAGTGGAAAACTTCCTGGGATTAGAGAGAGGTGTTTGCAGAGTGGGGGTATGTCTGCCAGCGAAAGGGCCCCTGTGCATTGAACAGACGATCGTCTGAGGCAGTGATGGCGAACCTTGGCACCCCAGATGTTTAGAAACTACACTTCCCATGATGCTCAATTACACTGCAGAGTGCATGAGCATCATAGGAAATATAGCTCCAAAACATCAGGGGTGCCACGGTTCGCCATCACTGGTCTGAGGGGATATGTTCGCTCTGCAAGGACATTATTGGTTATGGGCGGATGTACGCTCTTGTCTCTGCTGTGTCTGATCAGCACATGTTGAGATTCGTAGCGTGCACCTGCAGATAGGAATCATACAGTGCAACCTCGGATTACGGGCATAATCCGTTCCAGGAGTATGCTCGTAATCCAAAGTACTCGCATATCAAAGCGAGTTTTCCCATTGAAGTCAATGGAAAGGAAAATAATTTGTTCCACAATTACTTCAACTCCGTTCACGAGCCATTCCGAGGTAAGCCGAACTGTCCTCAGGCGTTCGGACCTGCACGGAAAGTCCTAAGATCAGTGCTGTTCGGCTCCGGCACCCCCCCCCCCCCCCCAGAGGCCAAAAGCGGTACTGGCACACCACTTTTGGCCTGAATCCTGCTTGTTTTATGAGACACTCGCAAACCGAGTTAGGATTTTTTAGAAATACAGTGCTCGTTTTGCAAAATGCTTCCACTGTACTACCGTTCCTTGTGGATAGAAGGCTATCTGCGGAATTGTAGTCAGTGGTTATTGGCTGTTGTATTTCCTGTGCTGAAAATCACATCCTGTGTGGTCATGTCCTTATTTGGTAATTTCCTGTGATGTCATTTTGTATTGAGTAAGCGATTGGCTATTGTAGCCATCGCTTCCCGTTTGTCATAGCTTTTGTGATGTTGGAAATAAAAGCAAGTGGGACTGCTCAGAAAGGCAGGCATGCTGATGGAGCCGAGAACATAATCTATGATGGTGGTGTCTGTTTATTTGGGGATGCAAGGGTAATGGAATGATAGGCAAGGTACATTATATCGGACGGAACGTGTGCTTAGGAGCACAGGAGATATGGCTGTGTGCATAGCGTACAGCCAAATTTCCCGGACATCAAATTGCTTACTCATTGATTTCACTGCAGAATAAGCTTCTCACAATGGTGTCCGTTTATGAAGCAGTGAACAGCGGTGATACCAAGCATCGCCACTGATCACAGTCCATAAACGGTTTATGAACCAGAGATAAATCGGGGGAGAAGTGTTTGATCATGTTCTCCCGCCGATGATCTCCACACCGAGAATCCTCATCGACACAGAAATGGCCAGTTTATGAAGCTGCAATCTCAGCGCTTCTTCACTGGCGATCTGTCAGAATTCACACTCAGATTCTCCACCTCTGAGCTGGTGAATCTGAGGAGGAAAGGACGATTTTCAACTTCCTTATACCCCATTTGGACCCCCCCCCCCCCCCCCCCCCCAAGATGGATGGAGAGATAGAGATATATCTAAGGGCTGTGGAAATTGATGATTAATTCCTCGATTAATCTTTAGTTTTTTTTGATCGATCAAAATTATTTTGATCGGTACACACCTCTCTGCCGGCTTCCGGGCCCTCGAGTTCCTTCGGAGATCTGGTGATGTCACGGACATAGACGTCACCGGACTCCCCCCCTTCCCCAAGTCCCTCCGTCTGCCAACGAAGGGAAGGAGGCTTGAGGGAGTCTGGTGACTTTGAAGTTCTGATTGAGCGTAGCGAATATGGCGGAGGAGCTACGCATGACGTCACCCGCGGCTGCCCTACGGAACTAACAGAATTGTCGGCTTTACATGCTGTGTTTTTATCATCTTTATGTGAGTAGTTTGTGTTTGAACACAAAAATTTAATCTCATACTTAAGCGGTGAGCACTTAGATCTTTTCTTTCTACCCATGACCTGCGTCCTTGCTGAGATCCAAGGAGACGTGAGAGAAGTTTATGGTCCGTGTTAACCCTTTTGATACCCGCTTGCATGACCACCTGTTTGCACAGGGGTCCATGCCATAAGGTGAGAGTGATTAGTGTTAGACCGGAGGTGGAGGGATTGTCACGCTACTGTGGAAAAAGTTTGAATTTAAAATGTATTTGTGTGAACTGTGAAGTTAAGTCATGGATTGTTGGGTGATTGATTATAATCACATTGTTTATGATTATATACAAACTAGAAAATGACCAGTGAAAAATATAATCAAATTGCGCTTGTAAAAGAAAAAAATTATATATAAAAACACAAAAAAAAATTATATATAAACTGCCAAACTATATAAAACACCACGTGAAATAGTGTCCGTGAGGTGATACCAAACAATCTTCATTAATATTCGTGTAAATTCAAAGAAAAAAAAGTGATTCAATCTTCCAAAGAAAAAAAGTCCACCAACAAATCTTCAATAGAATAATCAAATATGTCTTCCACCACACCAACTCGTGTTCCCTCTCCCAATGAGACCGCACTCACCGGATGATATTGCCTCGCACTCTCGTGGTTGGCAAATAAAGCGATTACCCCACCTGGGTTATTTATGCGATCAATCCAAACTTGTGAACTCCATATGTGAAAACAAATAAAAGATATGCCTCCACATAGCGTGATACTGTGATAAAACTTATTTATTAAAATTCAACATCACTCACACTTCAATGTTTCAACTTACAAAAACACAAAGTGATAAAGCCAAATCCAGCACACAATCCACTGCAACTTTTGGATATCAGATGAGCCGACAGAGCGCACATGTGATCACCAATGGGTGAAATAACTAGGTAGAAAACTGGGTAACAAATGATCTCACCACCCCTCGCAGCTCTACTCCTGGTGTGGGTTCTTTCTCCAGGAGTCACTTCAGTGAGGTTGCCGGGTAGTGATCTCAAACAATAGTGGTAGTAGAGGAGACAGCACACCAATTCAAACGAATTAAACACAAAGATTGAAAAGTTTGAGTATCTCAGTGTCCGTGTGGCTACACCCTTGACATGTTTCGTCGGTATGACTTCTTCAAAAAGGGGAGGTTAGCCACACAGACCCTGAACGCTTACCTAAATGATGATGAAAATGGTCACATGATCGCAGTGGACCAATTGCTTATGGAAACTCAGGTGCAGGTGATTCTCTCAATGCCGCCCCCTTGCTCATCCCATTGGTCCGGCTTATGGAAACTCAGGTGCAGGTGATTCTCTCAATACCGCCCCCTTGCTCATCCCATAGGTCCGGCTGGGTCATTTTTATCTCGGGGTTTAAACAGTTCCTACCGGGTGACACCACTGTGTGTGCACCCGTGATGTATATTGCGCATGCGCCGTATACCCAGGATGTGAAAAGATTCTAACCGGGTGACACTACTGAGTGTACACCCGTAATGTGTGATTGCGCATGCGCCGTATCCCGCAGGTCAAGTGCGCGCGCATATCCTGCGCGCGACTCCCTGTCTTCTACCCGCGCATGCGCAATAAAGGGACGCCAGCGTGTGTTGATTAGGACGCGTATGGCATTGCGTCTCAAATAATCAACGGGGTGCGCGCGCCTATCCTGCGCGCGTCACTCAAACTCCCGCCCGCGCATGCGCACTAAGGAGACGCTGGCGTGCAGAGATGTGTGCATATCTACAATGGGCCAAAGGTCCTCCCCCTACATATCCCCGTGACCTGGCGATGATTAATCCGTCACTCATGCCAGTGCCAACGGAAAACTAAACAGATAAGGTCCCATATCTCAAATCTCGTTAAGTAACATCTATGTCTGTTTAGAAGTGACTCCCCACTGCGATCTCAGTGCGCTCAGTCGCCTCATCCATCTACATTAATTGTATGAACTAACATGGCTCAACATTAGTTTCTGTTTACAGCAATATTCCACAATTTATATGTATTATTTAAAACATACAACAATAAAAAGTCTGTATTGCAATATCTAAAACGACATAATTCATATGTATTATTAATCAACATATAAAAATAAAGAGTCTGCATTAAAAATCCAACAACATATAATTACTGCACTCAATGTATATGTTCTCTACATGGTGCAATTACATATGTGTGACCTTAACGTGACATAGATCTTAGAGATTGGCCTTACAGCATCCGTCTACACAGAAAGGGCGGGGGGGGGGGGGGGGGGGAAGGTGTAGATGAATATATACCAGTCTCTGACCCAGAGCAAGATAGTTAGTAATCATCACTGCTTCTGGTATGAATGAAAAATATATATATATCTACAGAAGTATGTGGCTAGAACATCACACTCCCGTATATATCCATACATGGATGTAATGATAAAAATAGGCGTAAGAATGTCCATCTGACACCTACTATATATAAAAAAAGGATTAAAAGGTATATTGGAGAATAGATAAAAAACAAGAGTCTATAGTATATACGATCTATTATTCAACCCGATCATGTACCAACTAATTGATCATGATCAGAAAAGAACATGAAGTGGTGGATCAAACCTCTAGCAACAAGGAAAAACGGAAATATTATTATTAATAATCAAGCAAGATGGACCACGAAAATCGGAAATATTATTATTATTACCACGAAAATCGTAAGTATTGTTATTAATAATCAAGCAAGGTGGACCATATGGACGAATTAACAATAATACTGTCATCCTTAGCTGACCTTTTAGGGTCAAGCTTCAACTTCAGAAATTGTTAATAAAACAGTTGAGGTCCACCTCGATATTCAACCCCCTAGGGCTCATACATTTCATGGAGAAAATCCAGCGGGTCTCCCTCTGTGATAAATCTCTCACCCTATTGGAGCCCCTCCAAGATGGTTTTACTGTGTCTATTCCACAAAATTGAATCAGAGATGGATCACGGTTGTGCTTCTCTCTGAAGTGTAGAGACACACTGTGATAGCGGAACCCTTTTCTGATGTTCGCCAAATGTTCCGCTATCCGTATTCTGAGAAGCCTTTTGGTCCTACCGACATAAAAAAGTCCACACGGACACCACATGAGATAAACAACATGCGTTGTGTTGCATGTGATAAACTCGTTAATGTCGAAGGACTCGCCCTCTCTATTGGAGAAATTGAGTTTCCCTCTATTGCTGATATTCACGGTCCTACAGCAAATGCACTTTCTGCAGGCATAGAATCCCTTGAGGTCAATTTTTGGACCTTGTTTATCTGGGGGATCCAAAATTTTCTTAACAATTTGGTCCCCAAAACTCGGGGCGCGTCTGTAAATGAACCTGGGATATTGATGTAATAACCCTCCTAGATGCCTATCCTGGCACAAAATGTGCCAATGTCTTTTGTAAATGCCCTCTACTTCCTTATACTGTGCATGAAAATTAGAAATAAACCCTAATTGGTGTTGGTTCATGTCACTTCCACTAGGCTCTTTCTTTTTTAGGCACTCGTCTCTAGGTATTTCTGACACATCCTGGATGATTTGTTTTAAGGACTCTTCTTCATACCCTTTTTGTACAAATTTGCTCTTCAATATTTCTGCTTGATCGTGATAATCCGTGATGTTACTACAATTCCGCCTTACTCTTAGAATCTGGCCCTTGGGGATATTTCTGATCCAGGATGGGTGATGGCCGCTTCTAATGGACAGGTAGCTGTTCCGATCTGTCGGTTTAAAATAAACCTTGGTGTTCAGCTCATCCTTATCTTTGAAGATGACTAAATCTAAAAAGTTGATAGTATGGTCATCTTTTTAGATTTAGTCATCTTCAAAGATAAGGATGAGCTGAACACCAAGGTTTATTTTAAACCGACAGATCGGAACAGCTACCTGTCCATTAGAAGCGGCCATCACCCATCCTGGATCAGAAATATCCCCAAGGGCCAGATTCTAAGAGTAAGGCGGAATTGTAGTAACATCACGGATTATCACGATCAAGCAGAAATATTGAAGAGCAAATTTGTACAAAAAGGGTATGAAGAAGAGTCCTTAAAACAAATCATCCAGGATGTGTCAGAAATACCTAGAGACGAGTGCCTAAAAAAGAAAGAGCCTAGTGGAAGTGACATGAACCAACACCAATTAGGGTTTATTTCTAATTTTCATGCACAGTATAAGGAAGTAGAGGGCATTTACAAAAGACATTGGCACATTTTGTGCCAGGATAGGCATCTAGGAGGGTTATTACATCAATATCCCAGGTTCATTTACAGACGCGCCCCGAGTTTTGGGGACCAAATTGTTAAGAAAATTTTGGATCCCCCAGATAAACAAGGTCCAAAAATTGACCTCAAGGGATTCTATGCCTGCAGAAAGTGCATTTGCTGTAGGACCGTGAATATCAGCAATAGAGGGAAACTCAATTTCTCCAATAGAGAGGGCGAGTCCTTCGACATTAACGAGTTTATCACATGCAACACAACGCATGTTGTTTATCTCATGTGGTGTCCGTGTGGACTTTTTTATGTCGGTAGGACCAAAAGGCTTCTCAGAATACGGATAGCGGAACATTTGGCGAACATCAGAAAAGGGTTCCGCTATCACAGTGTGTCTCTACACTTCAGAGAGAAGCACAACCGTGATCCATCTCTGATTCAATTTTGTGGAATAGACACAGTAAAACCATCTTGGAGGGGCTCCAATAGGGTGAGAGATTTATCACAGAGGGAGACCCGCTGGATTTTCTCCATGAAATGTATGAGCCCTAGGGGGTTGAATATCGAGGTGGACCTCAACTGTTTTATTAACAATTTCTGAAGTTGAAGCTTGACCCTAAAAGGTCAGCTAAGGATGACAGTATTATTGTTAATTCGTCCATATGGTCCACCTTGCTTGATTATTAATAACAATACTTACGATTTTCGTGGTAATAATAATAATATTTCCGATTTTCGTGGTCCATCTTGCTTGATTATTAATAATAATATTTCCGTTTTTCCTTGTTGCTAGAGGTTTGATCCACCACTTCATGTTCTTTTCTGATCATGATCAATTAGTTGGTACATGATCGGGTTGAATAATAGATCGTATATACTATAGACTCTTGTTTTTTATCTATTCTCCAATATACCTTTTAATCCTTTTTTTATATATAGTAGGTGTCAGATGGACATTCTTACGCCTATTTTTATCATTACATCCATGTATGGATATATACGGGAGTGTGATGTTCTAGCCACATACTTCTGTAGATATATATATATTTTTCATTCATACCAGAAGCAGTGATGATTACTAACTATCTTGCTCTGGGTCAGAGACTGGTATAGATTCATCTACACCTTCCCCCCCCCCCCGCCCTTTCTGTGTAGACGGATGCTGTAAGGCCAATCTCTAAGATCTATGTCACGTTAAGGTCACACATATGTAATTGCACCATGTAGAGAACATATACATTGAGTGCAGTAATTATATGTTGTTGGATTTTTAATGCAGACTCTTTATTTTTATATGTTGATTAATAATACATATGAATTATGTCGTTTTAGATATTGCAATACAGACTTTTTATTGTTGTATGTTTTAAATAATACATATAAATTGTGGAATATTGCTGTAAACAGAAACTAATGTTGAGCCATGTTAGTTCATACAATTAATGTAGATGGATGAGGCGACTGAGCGCACTGAGATCGCAGTGGGGAGTCACTTCTAAACAGACATAGATGTTACTTAACGAGATTTGAGATATGGGACCTTATCTGTTTAGTTTTCCGTCGGCACTGGCATGAGTGACGGATTAATCATCGCCAGGTCACGGGGATATGTAGGGGGAGGACCTTTGGCCCATTGTAGATATGCACACATCTCTGCACGCCAGCGTCTCCTTAGTGCGCATGCGCGGGCGGGAGTTTGAGTGACGCGCGCAGGATAGGCGCGCGCACCCCGTTGATTATTTGAGACGCAATGCCATACGCGTCCTAATCAACACACGCTGGCGTCCCTTTATTGCGCATGCGCGGGTAGAAGACAGGGAGTCGCGCGCAGGATATGCGCGCGCACTTGACCTGCGGGATACGGCGCATGCGCAATCACACATTACGGGTGTACACTCAGTAGTGTCACCCGGTTAGAATCTTTTCACATCCTGGGTATACGGCGCATGCGCAATATACATCACGGGTGCACACACAGTGGTGTCACCCGGTAGGAACTGTTTAAACCCCGAGATAAAAATGACCCAGCCGGACCTATGGGATGAGCAAGGGGGCGGTATTGAGAGAATCACCTGCACCTGAGTTTCCATAAGCCGGACCAATGGGATGAGCAAGGGGGCGGCATTGAGAGAATCACCTGCACCTGAGTTTCCATAAGCAATTGGTCCACTGCGATCATGTGACCATTTTCATCATCATTTAGGTAAGCGTTCAGGGTCTGTGTGGCTAACCTCCCCTTTTTGAAGAAGTCATACCGACGAAACATGTCAAGGGTGTAGCCACACGGACACTGAGATACTCAAACTTTTCAATCTTTGTGTTTAATTCGTTTGAATTGGTGTGCTGTCTCCTCTACTACCACTATTGTTTGAGATCACTACCCGGCAACCTCACTGAAGTGACTCCTGGAGAAAGAACCCACACCAGGAGTAGAGCTGCGAGGGGTGGTGAGATCATTTGTTACCCAGTTTTCTACCTAGTTATTTCACCCATTGGTGATCACATGTGCGCTCTGTCGGCTCATCTGATATCCAAAAGTTGCAGTGGATTGTGTGCTGGATTTGGCTTTATCACTTTGTGTTTTTGTAAGTTGAAACATTGAAGTGTGAGTGATGTTGAATTTTAATAAATAAGTTTTATCACAGTATCACGCTATGTGGAGGCATATCTTTTATTTGTTTTCACATATGGAGTTCACAAGTTTGGATTGATCGCATAAATAACCCAGGTGGGGTAATCGCTTTATTTGCCAACCACGAGAGTGCGAGGCAATATCATCCGGTGAGTGCGGTCTCATTGGGAGAGGGAACACGAGTTGGTGTGGTGGAAGACATATTTGATTATTCTATTGAAGATTTGTTGGTGGACTTTTTTTCTTTGAATTTACACGAATATTAATGAAGATTGTTTGGTATCACCTCACGGACACTATTTCACGTGGTGTTTTATATAGTTTGGCAGTTTATATATAATTTTTTTTGTGTTTTTATATATAATTTTTTTCTTTTACAAGCGCCATTTGATTATATTTTTCACTGGTCATTTTCTAGTTTGATTATAATCACATTGTTTATGATTACACATTTTTAAAGTGGCTGCTAAGAGCTTATTCACATTTAGGGATTTTTTAGGTGTGTATCACACACACATCCACCTGCACATTGGTCAACATTAATTGGCGCAAGGGTAGGTAGTCACTCTAGGAGCGGCATTATAGAGTATCTACCAATTGGACCACATGATTGTATATAATGTATACCACATTTACCACTGACTAATGCAGAGTTGCAATGCAAGGAGATCAGCATAGCGCTGTTTTACCGCCGGAGCCTGCACCGCTCCAGTGTGAAAGGGGCCTGAGACTCCGCTTCACATGTGGGAGTTACCTAGGGTGTTCTGCATGCAAATGCAGACTATTAGAGATAGGGGTAGAGCAGAGAACTGACTGACAGTCTGCAGCTCTCTGCTCAGGAAGCTGTGAGCGATCAGTGGTGTTCGGTCGCTCGGTTCTCAGTGTAGATGCGCCAGGGGACCGATGCTGCATCCACCTAGGCAGGTACAAAATGTTGCTGCCCGATCATCCCCTCTGACGCTTTACTTTTTGCTGAGATATGAAATGCACGCAGGACAACTATAGATGCAGCCAGCTTCTATCAGTGCGAGGGGACCAGCAACTTGCTTTGAAAGGCAAAAAAAAAAAAAAAGCGCAGGATGTTTTAACTGGCGACAGGCTTTAAAGTGGAAGTGAACTTCCATGTATTGTTTGCACCTATAAGCAAGCCTTATTATAGGCTTTCCTGTAGGTACAATAAACATCTGAAAACATGCACCGTTTAGAAGACATTTACTGTATACGCTGCCGATTACATCATTGGCTTTGAAGGAATGGCCACCCGTGCCATTTCTTTGGAGCCCTTTGCCGTGACCGGCAGCTCTCGCATGCATGCGTGGGAGTGATGTCACGTGGCTCCAGCCAGTCACACAGCCAGAGTTCACAGACCCGGAAGGAAGATGGATGCGGCCCCCAGAGGGCATAACAAGGGCTTTGTTTGCACAGGCAAGTTTCACTTAATGTGCTAGTATGCAATGCATACTAGCACATTATGCTTTTACTTTGCAGGTCAGGGTGAAAAAAAAAAATAAAAAAAATATAAGGGCAGCGTTTTACTTCATCTTTAAAACAGCAGATGGAAATGTCTCAGCCCACTGGCACAAAAGTTTTATATTGGGGAAATAATGCCACCTTTAAAAAGGTCTATAAAAAGGTTAAACAAATTACTGTAGATGAATCAGAACAATCACACCTGACTGGAGAAAGCTACTGCAGTAAACATGCTGTGAGGTAAAATATGGGTCTGGCTGTTTTTCATAACACACACAGTTCTAGAATTATATTTAAAAAAATAAAAATAAAAAATAAAAAAATACATCCTTGTGGGGAAACAGAAAAGAAAACTGCATTTACCAACAATGTTGGGGTGCTGCAAATCCTTTAGGATCTTGGCCTCCACATTCAACCTCTCCTCATAAAGGTTCTTGCTGGATTTGTCACACTGCTTACTGATCTTCTTAACAGCCCACGGGGACTGAGACAAACCCTTCGGAGACCTAAAACAATGAAACAGGATAAGATGCACTGACAGCAAAATCATGTTAAATAAATGGATATTTCTGCACACCCCCGTTTTTTAACTAGTAATGGCAGCGATCTCTAGCAGGACTGCAATATTGCCCTGGACAAAAAAAAAAAAAAGAAAACATCGGACACCTGACACCATTTTGGGAACCAGTGACACCATTACAGTGATCAGTGCTAAAAATCTGCACTGTCACTGGAAAGGAAGGGGCGATCAAAGGGTTAACCGAGTGCCTACCAACTGTGGGGGGGGGGGGGAGGAGGAGGCATTTTTACTACTTGGAAGACATGGATCAGTGTTCCATGCCTTCTGTATTCATGGAATGACAGTCGGCCTTGTTTACATAGTCAGACTGTCATTCTGTCAGAGTACTGAATGATCGGCGGGTCCCAGCAGACATTGGGTCCGCGGATCGGCTCCTGCTGTGTAAAAAAAAAATAATCACAGCGGGAGGGAGCCAACTGTGGCGTGCACTCGCCCCCAAAACCCGAAGTGCAGAATCATGTACAGTGAATATAAACAGTCTACAGACCCGTTAAAAATGTCAGGTTTCTGTGGTCTAAAAAAAAAAAAAAAAAAAAAATCTTTAGAACTTTTTCCACCTGTGCGTTCCACGCCTCGTTGCCGGACCGGAAGTGACGAACAAAATTTCCCAGCAGCCTCTACATGTTTCGCAGAATAATTTGCGTCATCGGGAAGCTTCCACAGTGAAACGCACGCCGCTACGCGGAGGGTGGTATACAGACCAGGGTGCGCACCTGAACCCCCTCATACACACAAGGCTGGACACGCTTGGTGCCGGTACACAGGCACCTTAAAACATGAGTTGTTGGTACAATAATTTTTAACCCATATTTTAAATAAATTTTGATATACTGCACCATGATGGTTATTCATAGATTCCCCATGAGATCAAATCGGAGCAAGGAGCGCATGTATATTACCTGGAGAGAGATTGGTGGTGAAGCCCATAAGCGGAGTGGTTATCCCCAATGAACCAGAGGCGCATATTTTTGGGGTTTCTGGTGAGTGGCCATTGCAGCAGGTGGTGGTGGTGAAGTCACATATTTTTACTTGGTGGATGTGGAAGCACTTTTCAACATAGTAGAAATATAGATCAGCATAGAAGTGATCACTCACTGTGGACATTCATTGTAATAGAGAAAAAATAATTATATTTTTCACGGAGCAGCACTTTAATGATTAACCGCTTCCCGACCGCCTCCTGTAGATATACGTCAACAGAATGGCACGGGCAGGCAAAAGGACGTACCTGTACGTCCCCTTTAATTTGCCTGCCTGGGGGGCGCGCGCGACCCGGTCGGGAGCTCCGTGACCACGGCCGCGGGACCAGCGGACCCGATCGCCGCTGGTATCCCGCGATCGGGTTACGGAGCGGAAGAACGGGGAGAGGTCTATGTAAACAAACCTCTCCCCGCGCTTCCTACACTGACTGTCAGTGATCGGCGGTTCCCTGTCATCGGGAACACCGATCAATGACGTCAGACGTACAGCCACGCCCCCCTACAGTAACCACAACACAACACGTCACACTGACTCCTCCCCGCCCCCTTGTGGTTAACCCCCTAACTACAACTGTCATTTACATTAGGAATCAGTGCTATTTAAATAGCACTGATTTCTGTATAAATGACAAATGTCCCAAAAATGTGTCAAAAATGTCCGATGTGTCCGCCAAAATGTCGCAGTCACAATAAAAATCGCTGATCGCCGCCATTACTACTAAAAAAAAAATATTAAATAAAAATGCTATAAAACTATCCCCTATTTTGTAAACGCTATAACTTTTGCGCAAACTAATCAATAATCGCTAATTGCGATTTTTTTTACCAAAAATATGTAGAAGAATACGTATCGGCCTAAACTGAGGAAAAAAAAATGTTTTTTTATATATTTTTTGGGGATATTTATTATAGCAAAAAGTAAAAAATATTGCATTTTTTTCAAAATTGTCGCTCTATTTTTGTTTATAGCGCAAAAAATAAAAACCGCAGGGGCGATCAAATACCACCAAAAGAAAGCTCTATTTGTGGGAAAAAAAAGGACGCCAATTTTGTTTTGGAGCCACGTCGCATGACCGCGCAATTGTTAGTTAAAGCGACGTAGTGCCGAATTGCAAAAAGGGGCCTGGTCCTTTGGCTGCCAATTGGTCCGGGGCTGAAGTGGTTAATGAAGCACTCTTCACTTCAGTGCTGATCTATTTCTGCTGTATTGAAGAGTGCTTCATTAATCATTAAAGTGCTGCTCCGTGAAAAAAAAATAAAAAAAACTGAATTATTTTTCTCCATTACAATTAGGGGTGCAACGGATCAAAAAACTCACGGATCGGATCGATCCTCGAATCAGAGTCACGGATCGGATCATTTTTCGAATCAGCAAATAATAATTGAATTTGCAAAAACCTGTGAAAATTCCGCCACCATATAGTCCCCACTGTAATATCCACAATCTCCCCCACTGTAGTATTGGCAGGGTATCGCAGAGTATCGGCAGGGTATCGCAGAGTATCGGGCTGGGTAATGCAGAGTATCGGGCTGGGTAATGCAGAGTATCGGGCTGGGTAATGCAGAGTATCGGGCTGGGTAATGCAGAGTATCGGGCTGGGTAATGCAGAGTATCGGGCTGGGTAATGCAGAGTATCGGGCTGGGTAATGCAGAGTATCGGGCTGGGTAATGCAGAGTTTGTTTACAAGTGATCGCTCCGTCATTTGACGGAGCGATCACATTGTAAACAGCGGCCGGGTGTACCAAGATGGCCGCCGCTCCGGAGCTAGGCCGAAGCCTTTCCTAAGGCCGCCGGGTGTACCAAGATGGCCGCCGCTCCGGAGCTAGGCCGAAGCCTTTCCTAAGGCCGAGGCCGCGGAGCGTTCCGCGGATCGCGGGGTGTGCCGATCCGAACTGGGTGACCCGTTCGGATCACGGATCGGCGACGATCCGTTGCACCCCTAATTACAATGGATGTCCACAGTGAGTGATCACTTCAGTGCTGATCTATTTCTGCTGTATTGATCACTCACTGTGGACATCCATTGTAATAGAGAAAAATAATTCTGTTTTTTTTTTTTTTCACGGAGCAGCACTTTAAAGCGGTTCTGCACACTTAGTAAATCTCTTTGCCTTCCAAATCAGGCAAAGAGTACTAAATGAAATGTGTTTTTTTTTTTTTTTCCCCACTTACCTTGTAATCGCTGACTTCCTGTCCTCTGTCTCTGCGGCGGTGGGGGGGTCTCTGCGTCGATCGTCGTCACACCGCACTGTCTCCTGGGATCTGGTGTCATTGATCCCAGGAGCCAGTGCGGACATCTTCGAAATCTCGCGAGATGTCGGCAGATGTGCCGACATCTCGCGAGATTTCGGAGAACGTGAGCTGCACTTTGCCGTGCAAAAAAAAAATAAAAAATAAAAAAAAAAGGTCTTTTTTCAATTTCGCACTGCACTACTTTAACTGGTAATTGCGCGGTCATGCAATTTTGTAACCAAACGAAATTTGCGTCCTTTTCTTCCCACAAATAGAGCTTTCTTTTGATGGTATTTGATTGCCTCTGTGATTTTTATATTTTTTGCGATATAAACGGAAAAAGAGCGAAAATTTTGAAAAAAAAAAAAAGATTTTCTACTTTTTGTTATAAAAAAAAATCTAATAAACTCAATTTTAGTCAAACATTTGGGCCAAAATGTATTCAGCCACATGTCTTTAGTAAAAAAAATGCCAATAAGCGTATATTTATTGGTTTGCGCAAAAGTTTTATAGCGTCTACAAACTAGAGTACATTTTCTGGAATTTACACCGCTTTTAATTTATGACTGCCTATCTCATTTCTTGAGGTGCTAAAATGGCAGGGAAGTACAAAACCCCCCCAAATGACCCCATTTTGGAAAGTAGACACCCCAAGCTATTTGCTGAGAGGCATGTTGAGCCCATTGAATATTTTTTTTTTTAGTCCCAAGTGATTGAATAAAGACAAAAAAATAAAAAAGATTTTTTTTTTTTTTCAAAAAGTTGTCACTAAATGATATATTGCTCACACATGCCATAGTTATATGTGGAATTGCACCCCAAAATACATTTTGCTGCTTCTCCTGAGTACGGGGATACCACATGTGTGGGGACTTTTTGGGAGCCTAGCCGCGTACGGGGCCCCGAAACCCAAGCACCGCCTTCAGGATTTCTAAGGGTGCAAATTTTTGATTTCACTCCTCACTACCTATCACCGTTTCGAAGGCCATAAAATGCCAAAATAGCACAAAACCCCCCCAAATGACCCCATTTTGGAAAGTAGACACCCAAGCTATTTGTTGAGAGGCATGGTGAGTATTTTACAGCTCTCATTTGTTTTTGAAAATGAAGAAAGTAAAGAAAAAAAAAAAAATTTTTTTCTTTTTTCAATTTTCAAACTTTGTGACAAAAAGCGACATCTGCAAAATACTCACAATACCTCTCAGCAAATAGCTTGGGGTGTCTACTTTCCAAAATGGGGTCATTTTGGGGGGTTTTATGCCATCTGGGCATTCCATGGCCTCCGAAACTGTGATTGGCAGTGAGAAGTGAAATAAAAAAATTACACCCTTAGAAAGCCTGAAGGCGGTGATTGGTTTTTGGGGTTCCGTACGCAGCTAGGCTCCCAAAAAGTCCCACACATGTGGTATCCCCGTACTCAGGAGAAGCAACAGAATGTATTTTGGGGTGTATTTCTACATATGCCCATGACATGTTTGAGCAATATATCATTTAGTGACAACTTTTTGTAAAAAAAATATATATATTTTTTTTTTTTCATTATTCAATCTCTTTGGACAAAAAAAAAAAATATTTAATGGGCTCAACATTGCTCTCATCAAATAGCTTGGGGTGTCTACTTTCCAAAATGGGGTCATTTGGGGGGGGTTTGAACTGTCCTGGCATTTTATGCACAACATTTAGAAGCCTATGTCACACGTCACCCACTCTTCTAACCACTTGTAGACAAAGCCCTTTCTGACACTTTTTGTTTACATGAAAAACATATTTTTTTTTTGCAAGAAAATTACGTTGAACCCCCAAACACTATATATATTGTTAAAGCAAAGGCCCTACAGATTAAAATGGTGGGTGTTGCATTTTTTTTTTCCACACAGTATTTGCGCAGCGATTTTTCAAACGCATTTTTTGTGGAAAAAATACACTTTTTTTTATTTTAATGCACTAAAACACACTATATTGCTCAAATTTTTGATGAAATAAAAAATATGATCTTAGGCCGAGTACATGGATACCAAACACGACATGCTTTAAAAATTGCGCACAAACACGCAGTGGCGACAAACTACATACATTTTTAAAAGCCTTTAAAAGCCTTTACATGATACCACATTAGATTCACGGAGGAGGTCTACTGCTAAAATTACTGCCCTCGATCTGACCTTCGCGGTGATACCTCACATGCATGGTGCAATTGCTGTTTACATATGACGCCAGACCAACGCTTGTGTACGCCTTTGCGCAAGAGAAGGGGGGGCAGGGGTGCTTTTTTTTTTTTTTTTTGGTTTTTTTTTTTTTTATTTTGCTTTTTTATTTTATTTTTAAAAACTGTTCCTTCCATTTTTTTTCTTTGTTATGATTTTTATTGTTATCTCAGGGAATGTAAATATCCCCTATGATAGCAATAGGCAGTGACAGGTACTCTTTTTTTGAAAAAATTGGGGTCTATTAGACCCTAGATCTTTCCTCTGCCCTCAAAGCATCTGACCACACCAAGATTGGTGTGATAAAATGCTTTCCCAATTTCCCAATGGCGCGGTTTATATCCGGGAGGGGGGACATTCCCTCCCACTGCTTGTAAAAGCAGTCTAGAGGCTAATTACCCGCTAGAATTGCTTTTACATGAAAGCCGATCACTGGCTGAAAAGAATGATACCAAGATGATACCTAAACCTGCAGGCATCATTCTGGTATAACCATTCAAAGTCCAGCAACATACTGGACATATATTGTAATCTTTTTTTTTTCATGCAGCCTCTTGGCTGAACGAAAAAAAGAGATTGATTGGTGGGTATGCCCACCATTAGAATACCTCCCTTCATCCACCCACTTCTAATGATGGGCATACATGCACCATTTATATATGCCGATGCATGGGGGCATCCTCCCGCAAAAGTTATGCCGTGTACACACGGTCGGAATTTCGACCGTATGTACGTGGCATTAGGAGCCAATCGCTCCTCCCCCCCCCTGCTGCCCCCCATGCTTCGGCATATATGCTCTTTTTTTTTAACTGTGGTGGTGAAATCACCTCCTACAGCGTTGGAGTCGCGGCTTTATGTATCGTGGGAGCAAACGCTGTTGCTGTCAAGATAAATAAATCCGCGTTGCAACTGAATGGCGCACCTGAAAACAAAAAAATGCTCAACACTAAAACACACAGTAAACAAAATTACATACCTGAAAAGCAAGCATGATAAAACATAATAAAACATAATAATAAAAAATTGCAGAATAGAATGGAGTAAAAAAGAGCAACAATAGAGAGAGAATAGAGTGAGAGAGAGAACAATAAAACGACAACTATTTTATTTTTTTTTTATTTTTTTGAGATTCACAGGTAAAAAAGCTCCTGACTGAAGCGACTGAATCAAAACGCTACCACAAAAAAAAAATGTTAGCGATCGCAGGGATCAGGCCTGACTCTGCGAACGCTGCAGTTATGTGTGCTTAGTGTTTTGTAAGTGACAGTGATCGATCGATACTGCACTTGGGTGGGCTGGGCTGGGCGGGGGCGGAGGGGGGAAACGCAGGTGCTAGCAGGTATCTGGGCTGATCCCGCTAACAATGCGTTTTTTTTTGGAACCCTAAACTGCTGGGACGCTAGTATAGATCTGATCAGATCAGATATTGATCTGTTCAGATACTGTGCCACTAAGGGAGGTGTATGCTTTGCGCGTGGGTGTTTGCGGTACTGGCACTAACCTGGGGCGACGCAGACCTTATTTGACCCTAAAACCTAATTGATATCACCCGCCGGGCGATCAGGGGGTTAAACCGTTATTGGGTAATAAAATGGCGGGTGCCCTGACAGTATAAAAACAAGCTAACTAACCAGCGTCACCGTAACAGTAATACAAAAAAAAACTGGTTACCTAGCGACACTAATGCAGCGATCAGAAAAAACGATCGCTTAGTGACACTGGCAAAAGGGGGTGAAAGGGTTAACTAGGGGCAATCAGGGGGTTAAACCTTTATTAGGTTAATATATGGGGGTACCTGACGCTATATAAAAACCTGACGGGGAACCTAAATAACGAAATAACTAACTGGCTAACCAGCGTCACCAGTGACAGTTATACAGTGATCACTGGTGAAAGGGTTAACTCTAGGGGCAATCAGGGGGTTAAACCTTTATTTAGGTTGTAATATGGGGGTACCTGACCTATAAACCTATTTATGAACCTATATAAACATGGCGGTTACCTAAAAAAAAAAAATGGTTACCTAGCGACACTAATGCAGCGATCAGAAAAACGATCGCTTAGTGACACTGGCAAAAGGGGGTGAAAGGGTTAACTAGGGGCAATCAGGGGGTTAAAACCTTTATTAGGTAATATATGGGGGTACCTGACGCTATATAAAAACCTGACGGGGAACCTAAATACCGACGTATATATACAGGGGGCGGTCGGCAAGTGGTTAATGATTAATGTTTAACCACATGCCGTCCGGGCCATAGCCAAAAGACGGTTACAGCGCAGTCGGCTTATTCTGGGTGGACGTCCTCCCAAAAACTGGGGCGCGCACTCGGGAGCATCCGTGACCGCAGGGCCCCCAAGGACCCGGCGCATCACGGATCAGGGTAAACGGCCGCTGATGACGGTCGTTTACCACGCGAGTGCTCCGTCAAATGACGGAGCGATCACATGTACACAAACCGGCGTCACGTCATGACGCCGGTTCCTCCCTCCCCTCTCTGTACCGATCGGTACAGTGAGAAGGGAGAAGCGGAGAGGGGGAAAGATGGGACCAGTGCTGTGGGCTGGATGTGTAGTGCCCACAGCGCTGGTCAGTGACAGTACTGTAAAATACTCTGCCAGCAGTGGCCAACACTCTTTAATAGAAACAAAGAAATATATTTATTTATTTTTTGTACAGAATTTTCAGTATTTTTTGATTTATAGCACAAAAAAATTAAAAACCCAGTGCTGATTATATACCACCAAAAAAAAAAAAAAGCTCTATTTGTGTGAAAAAAAGGACAAAAAAATTAATTTGGGTACAGTGTTGATGACGGAGTAATTGTCATTCAAAGTGTGAGAGCACCGAAAGCTGAAAATTGTTCTGGTTAGGAAGGGGGTTTAAGTGCCCATTGGGTAAGCGGTTAATGCCTATTGCTTAGTAAGATGCATATATGTTTGTTGGTTATTATTTTTAATATATGAACAGGTTGATGGTATACAATCATAGGTATGGCACATAAAAAGTTCAAAAGCATTTGTTGAATAAATTGAGCACGAAAATTACGTCTATTAGATTTTATATTGGTGGTAATAGTTAGCGCAATCCCTATTTTATACATAAATTTGGGGAATTATTCACACCTTATAGGGTGGAGTTCTCAATTATTTGATTGCAGCAAACTGGGTTATATGTGAACAGTTCCTTATGGCGCCTGCAGTTCCTTATTGCGCCTGTAGTCCGCCGTTTTCTTTAATACACGTTTACATTCACTGTACATGATTCTGCACTTCGGGTTTTGGGCGCAGGCACACGCCACAGTTGGCTCCCTCCAATGACAGATGGTCACACCCCCCCCCATCATGTGAAATAGATGCAGAGAAACCCTCATCCAATCCAAGTGTGAGCCCGGCCTTAGCTTCCGATGTGTCATTGTCAATATGCAGGACTTGCCTGTCCTCGATTTGCTGACTAGTAGCATGTCCTACTTTGTTATCTATTCTGGAACACCCATCCCCTCCCCCACCTTTATTCTCTGACAAAAACGACATGATCAATGCTGAGCTCACCTTTTCATCAGGTAAACACTGACACCGGTTCCATAACCGAACTTCTGCATGAATGGTGACGCTGGGATGGCGAACGTTGGTGATGGAGTAGACACATCTGTGAATAAAAGGAGGATTCCATCATTAGCTTGGAGGATGAGCGTTGCGCGTTAAGGTTTCTCCCAGCAACACCGGGAGAGAATATTGTGATCATGGGAGGCATCGGGCTGCACCGCCTCAGAAATCAGTCAATGTGGTGTGAGCCCAGACCTCTAATACTGGGGTGAGGAGTTCACACTGAGAGCAAAAACCCACCTCCAGCTGTACAAAGCTTAGACTACACGTCTATACTGACCAGTCCGAAGCATCCAGACTACAAAACTGTGCATCAAAGCTTCACGATCCTGGCCAAAATGAGAATCGCCATTCTTTTGGTTAGAATAAGGCCCCTTTCACACGGTCGGACCGTTCAGATCCGCCTGTCAGTTTTGACGGCGGATCTGAACGGGCGCTCCATGTTAGTCTATGGAGCGTCGGATGTCAGCGGAGACATCTCCGCTGACATCCGACCCGGTCCGATCCGCCAAACGCAGACGGATGCCTATACGTCCAGATACGTCGCTGGCGGATCGGGTGAGATCTGATGAAAAACGGACACACTGTCCGTTTTCATCCGATCTCTCCATAGAGATCAGCGGCGCTCGCAAGCCCCTCCCCGCTCAGTGAGCGGAGAGGAACTTTTCATCCGCCGGTTCAGCGGAGATCAACGGAGAGATCTCCCGCTGAGCCGGCGGACAGAGGCGGACTCCGTGCAAGCGCCTCGTGTGAAAGGGGCCTAAAGCTCATGATTCTCAATCGGGGGGCGAATCGAGATTGCGATTATTTTAAGGTTAATACTACCACCCAACTGACCATCTGAAAGCTCCATATTATGAGTAGTTCTTCCTGTTATTCCCAGTTCATAATTGCAGACCTTCCCAGCTGCTTGCTCTGAGGGGAACCTGAGCAGGTTCGATCCCAAGTCATTACTCGGTGTGTGTCCAATCACAGACTGCAGCTCGGCCCCCACTCTCTCCTCATTGGCTCAGATTGACAGTAGCCGGAGCCAATGACCCGCGAGAAGCACTGCTCTCCTTCACATTACTGGCTCAGGGAAGTATAAGGAGAGGGCCGCTGCACCCAAAAGGTTTTTTTTTTTTTTTCTTACCTTTATGCATGAAATTAAGGGAAAAAAAAAAAACCAACAAACACCACACCCCTTTTTTTTTTTTTTTACACCTCAATGCAGAAAATACATGAAATTAGGGGAAAAAACAAAGGGTGTGGTGTTTGTTGGTTTTCTTTTTTCCCCTAATTTCTTGGGGAAAAAAAAAAAAAAAACAACACACACACTTCAGTCTTTACAACCACTTCAGCCCCGGAATATTTTACCCCCTTCCTGACCAGAGCATTTTTTTTTTTTGCGATTCGACACTGCGTCTCTTCAACTGACAATTGCGCGTTCGTGTGACGTTGCACCCAAACAAAAATGGATGCCCCCCCCTACGAATAGAGCTTTTGTTTGGTGGCATTTGATCACCTCTGCGTTTTTTTTTTTTTTTTTTTTTTTTAACAAGAAACACCTCTGCGGTTTTAAATATTTTTGCGCTATATATAAAAGAAAAAAAAAAAAAAAGGTTAAAACGTAATATTTTTAACTTTTTGCTATAATAAATATCCCCCAAAAAATATATTAAAAAAGCGATTTTTCTCCTCAGTTTAGGACGACATGTATTCTTCTACATATTTTTGTAAAAAAAAAAATTAAAAAAAAATGTAGAATACGTCGGCCTAAACTGAGGAGAAAAAACGTTTTTTTTTTTTATATATTTTTGGGGGATATTATAGCAAAAAGTAAAAAATATTAAGTTTTTTTTTTTTTTTTTTTAAAACCTTATTTTTGTAAAAAAATAAAAAAAATAAAAAAAAGATTTTTCTCCTCAGTTTAGGCCAATATGTATTCTTCTACATATTTTTGTAAAAAAAAAAAAAAAAAAAACAATAAGCGTATATTAATTGGTTTGCGCAAAAAGTTATAGCGTCTACAAAATAGGGGATAGTTTTATGGCATTTTTATTATGAATTTTTTTTTTTTTTTTTTACTAGTAATATCGGCGATCTGCAGGACTGCGACATTATAGCGGACACGTCAGACAATTTTGACACTATTTTGGGACCATTGGCATTTATACAGCGATCAGTGCTATAAAAATGCTGATTGCTGTATAAATGTCACTGGCAGGGAAGGGGGTTAACACTAGGGGGCGATCAAGGGGTTGTGTTCCCTCTCTGTGTGTTCTAACTGAAGGGGGGAGGGGACTGTGATGGGGAGATGACAGATCGCTGTTCTTATGCTGTATGAACAGACGATCAGTCTCTTCTCCCCTCAGAGAACCAGAAACTGTTTATACAGACAGATCCCGATTCTCGGAGTGCCCCGATCGATCGTGGGAGCCCAGCGGTAATAACGACCGCCGAGCACGCGCATCGGCTCCATGGGCGAGCGCGCACGCTCCCTAGTGGCCGAATATGGAAGCGACATAACACGACGGCGATTCGCGCAGATGAGCCATGTTGCGGCAGTACAACTGCAGTGGCTGGTCGGCAGGCGGTTAACTACTTTCCGCCGCGCTATAGAAGGACGGCTACAGCGTGGCCTTCCAGTGGTGGGAGGGCGTCCATAGATCTCCTCCTGTGATCGTGCTGCTCGCGTGCCGCCTGCAGTGCGCTCTGTAATTGTCAAGTTTTTGGGACTCGGCTGATCACAGAACAGAGTAAAGGGCCAATCACTGCGGCACTTTACCACATGATCAGCTGTCAGCCAACAGCTGAGCACCGAAGTAACAGAAGACGGATATCAGATTTTTTTCCCCTTCTCACGATCGGCGCGAGAAGAAAAGAAAGCAGCCAGTAACCAGCTTCTGTGGCAGTGACATCGGTCCCAATCTGTGCCACCTACCAGTGTGCTAATCCTTGCCCACCAGTGGCACCCACCAGTGACGCTAATGTGTGCCCACCAGTGCCACTATTCCGTGTCACCTACCAGTGCCACTATTCCGTGTCACCTACCAGTGCCACTATTCCGTATATTGACCCACCAGTTCGTCAGTGTCACCTACCAGAGACACTGTGTGCCCACCAGTGCCACTATTCCGTGTCACCTACCAGTGCCACTATTCCGTGTCACCTACCAGTGCCACTATTCCGTGTCACCTACCAGTGCCACTATTCCGTGTCACCTACCAGTGCCACTATTCCGTGTCACCTACCAGTGCCACTATTCCGTGTCACCTACCAGTGCCACTATTCCGTGTCACGAATGTGTCACCTACCAGTGCCACTATTCCGTGTCACCATTCCGTGTCACCTACCAGTGCCACTATTCCGTGTCACCTACCAGTGCCACTATTCCGTATATTGACCCACCAGTTCTTCAGTGTCACCTACCAGAGACACTGTGTGCCCACCAGTGCCACTAATTCCGTGTCACCTACCAGTGCCACTAATTCCGTGTCACCTACCAGTGCCACTAATTCCGTGTCACCTACCAGTGCCACTAATTCCGTGTCACCTACCAGTGCCACTAATTCCGTGTCACCTACCAGTGCCACTAATTCCGTGTCACCTACCAGTGCCACTATTCCGTGTCACCTACCAGTGCCACTATTCCGTATATTGACCCACCAGTTCCTCAGTGTCACCTACCAGAGACACTGTGTGCCCACCAGTGCCACTATTCCGTGTCACCTACCAGTGCCACTATTCCGTGTCACCTACCAGTGCCACTATTCCGTGTCACCTACCAGTGCCACTATTCCGTGTCACCTACCAGTGCCACTATTCCGTGTCACCTACCAGTGCCACTATTCCGTGTCACCTACCAGTGCCACTATTCCGTGTCACGAATGTGTCACCTACCAGTGCCACTATTCCGTGTCACGAATGTGTCACCTACCAGTGCCACTATTCCGTGTCACGAATGTGTCACCTACCAGTGCCACGGAAATTCCGTGTCACCTACCAGTGCCACGGAAATTCCGTGTCACCTACCAGTGCCACTATTCCGTGTCACCTACCAGTGCCACTATTCCGTGTCACCTACCAGTGCCACTATTCCGTGTCACCTACCAGTGCCACCAGTTCCCAGTGTCACCTACCAGTGACAGTGTGCCCACCAGTGCCACTATTCCGTGTCACCTACCAGTGCCACTATTCCGTGTCACCTACCAGTGCCACTATTCCGTGTCACCTACCAGTGCCACTATTCCGTGTCACCTACCAGTGCCACTATTCCGTGTCACCTACCAGTGCCACTATTCCGTGTCACGAATGTGCCACCTACCAGTGCCACTATTCCGTGTCACGAATGTGTCACCTACCAGTGCCACTATTCAGTGTCACCTACCAGTGCCACTATTCCGTGTCACCTACCAGTGCCACTATTCCGTGTCACCTACCAGTGCCACTATTCCGTGTCACCTACCAGTGCCACTATTCCGTATATTGACCCACCAGTTCTTCAGTGTCACCTACCAGAGACACTGTGCCCACCAGTGCCACTATTCCGTGTCACCCACCTACCAGTGCCACTATTCCGTGTCACGAATGTGTCACCTACCAGTGCCACTATTCCGTGTCACCTACCAGTGCCACTATTCCGTGTCACCTACCAGTGCCACTACCAGTGCCACTATTCCGTGTCACCTACCAGTGCCACTATTCCGTGTCACCTACCAGTGACCCAGTGACCACTATTCAGTGTCACCTACCAGTGCCACTATTCCGTGTCACCTACCAGTGCCACTATTCCGTGTCACCTACCAGTGCCACCGTGTCACCTTACCAGTGCCACCTAATTCTCAGTGTCACCTACCAGTGACACTGTGTGCCCACCAGTGCCACTATTCCGTGTGCCACCTACCACACTGTCCGTGCACCTACCAGTGCCACTATTCCGTGTCACCTACCAGTGCCACTATTCCGTGTCACCTACCAGTGCCACTATTCCGTGTGCCCACCAGAGACCTGTGTCACCTACCAGTGCCACTATGTGCCCACCAGAGCCACTGTGTGCCACCAGAGACATTGTGTGCCCTACCAGAGACACTGTCCGTGCCCACCAGTGCCACTATTCCGTGTCCCTACCAGTGCCACTATTCCGTGTCACCTACCAGTGCCACTATTCCGTGTGCCCACCAGAGCCACTGTGTGCCCACCAGTGCCACTATTCCGTGTCACCTACCAGTGCCACTATTCCATGTCACCTACCAGTGCCACTATTCCGAGACACCTACCAGTGCCACTATTCCGTGTCACCTACCAGTGCCACTATTCCGTGTCACCTACCAGTGCCACTATTCCGTGCCACCTACCAGTGCCACTATTCCGTGTCACCTACCAGTGCCACTATTCCGTGTCACCTACCAGTGCCACTATTCCGTGTCACCTACCAGTGCCACTAAAGTATGCCCACCAGTGCCACTATTCCGTGTCACCTACCAGTGCCACTATTCCGTATATTGACCCACCAGTTCCTCAGTGTCACCTACCAGAGACAGTGTGCCCACCAGTGCCACTATTCCGTGTCACCTACCAGTGCCACTATTCCGTGTCACCTACCAGTGCCACTATTCCGTGTCACCTACCAGTGCCACTATTCCGTGTCACCTACCAGTGCCACTATTCCGTGTCACCTACCAGTGCCACTATTCCGTGTCACCTACCAGTGCCACTATTCCGTGTCACCTACCAGTGCCACTATTCCGTGTCACCTACCAGTGCCACTATTCCGTGTCACGAATGTGTCACCTACCAGTGCCACTATTCCGTGTCACCTACCAGTGCCACTATTCCGTGTCACCTACCAGTGCCACTATTCCGTATATTGACCCACCAGTTCTTCAGTGTCACCTACCAGAGACACTGTTCCCACCAGTGCCACTATTCCGTGTCACCTACCAGTGCCACTATTCCGTGTCACCTACCAGTGCCACAATTCCGTGTCACCTACCAGTGCCACTAATTCCGTGTCACCTACCAGTGCCACTAATTCCGTGTCACCTACCAGTGCCACTAATTCCGTGTCACCTACCAGTGCCACTATTCCGTGTCACCTACCAGTGCCACTATTCCGTGTCACCTACCAGTGCCACTATTCCGTGTCACCTACCAGTGCCACTATTCCGTGTCACCTACCAGTGCCACTATTCCGTGTCACCTACCAGTGCCACTATTCCGTGTCACCTACCAGTGCCACCTACCAGTGTCACCTACCAGTGTCACCTACCAGTGCCACTATTCCGTGCCACCTACCAGTGCCACTATTCCGTGTCACCTACCAGTGCCACTATTCCGTGTCACCTACCAGTGCCACTATTCCGTGTCACCTACCAGTGCCACTATTCCGTGTCACCTACCAGTGCCACTATTCCGTGTCACCTACCAGTGCCACTATTCCGTGTCACCTACCAGTGCCACTATTCCGTATATTGACCCACCAGTTCCTCAGTGTCACCTACCAGAGACACTGTGTGCCCACCAGAGACACTGTGTGCCCACCAGAGACACTGTGTGCCCACCAGAGACACTGTGTGCCCACCAGAGACACTGTGTGCCCACCAGAGACACTGTGTGCCCACCAGAGACACTGTGTGCCCACCAGAGACACTGTGTGCCCACCAGAGACACTGTGTGCCCACCAGTGCCACTGTGTGCCCACCAGAGACACTGTGTGCCCACCAGTGCCACTGTGTGCCCACCAGTGCCACTATTCCGTGTCACCTACCAGTGCCACTATTCCGTGTCACCTACCAGTGCCACTATTCCGTGTCACCTACCAGTGCCACTATTCCGTGTCACCTACCAGTGCCACTATTCCGTGTCACCTACCAGTGCCACTATTCCGTGTCACCTACCAGTGCCACTATTCCGTGTCACCTACCAGTGCCACTATTCCGTGTCACCTACCAGTGCCACTATTCCGTGTCACCTACCAGTGCCACTATTCCGCGTCACCTACCAGTGCCACTATTCCGCGTCACCTACCAGTGCCACTATTCCGTGTCACCTACCAGTGCCACTATTCCGTGTCACCTACCAGTGCCACTATTCCGTGTCACCTACCAGTGCCACTAAAGTATGCCCACCAGTGCCACTATTCCGTGTCACCTACCAGTGCCACTAATGTATGCCCACCAGTGCCACTATTCCATGTCACCTACCAGTGCCACTAATGTATGCCCACCAGTGTCACCTACCAGTGACACTAATGTGTGCCCACCAGTGCCACTATTCCGTGTCACCTACCAATGCCGCCTATCAGTGCAGGATAAGAGATTACCTGTTTGCAAAATTAAACAAGTATGAAAAAAAAAAAAAGTTCTCTTCTTTACTTTTCAGTGTTTTAGTTTTAGGACCGGTTCACAGCACATGCAGTGGTGGGAGAGATAGTTGGGAATAGTTCTGGTAACAAGACTTTGGAAGGGGATCATTTCCTGTTTTGATTAGGAGACAGGAAATGAGGGGGAAATCATCCAATGGGGACACCAGTTCAGCTGACACTTTGAAGGAATTTCTCTCCTCATTTCCTGTTTCGGCTACAGGACAGGAAGTGAGAGGAAATCATCCAATGGGGAGGGGGACACTAGGTCTAGTGACACTTTTTTTTCCAGGGATTTGCTCCCACTTCCTATGAGACCGGAAGTGAAGGGACATCTTCCCAATGGGGACACAGGCACCCCCCCCCCCCCCCACACATCATGACAACCCATGCTGTGAGACTGTGGCTTTGAGGTCTCCATGGTGACAGGTTCTGCTCTCCGCCTCCTATGTACACATCAGCCCCGCACTACAAGTCTCAGCATTCCTCCTCCCCCCGGTCCTCTCACCCGAAGACGTCCTCCGGCCCGTCTTCAGAGGGGTCTTGAATGCCTCGGCCGACATAGCCCCGTCACCGCTGCGCCCCGACATCCCGGTGACCACCCAATCACCTCAGCAAGTCCCTTCTTCTCCCGCGCCTTTCCTTCAAATCCACCACAACGTGCGCGCTTCGGGGTCCAGGCGTGGCGGGCGCGCTCTCGCTCTAGTCTGCGTACACGCCGCCCCCTTGCCGTTTGATGATTGGTTCGGTAGGCAGGCGCGTGGCGCTGAGGGGGAGGAGCCAAGCCCTCCCGTCTCAGGCCGCTGTTATAATGTGTAACGTTCCGTCGCCGCCACCTTGCTACACCCCTCCACAGTAAGGGAGGAAAGCGGACATCTTGTTACACCCACCGGTGTTTTGCAAATTACACGTATTTATAACAGTAAAGTGAATTTATATAGGGAAATACAGTACTTAGAACTCCGTCTGACTGGTTAGATTTTAAAAAAGCAGCGAACTTCTGTCAGAGTAGCAAATCTATGAGACGAGCAGGCCTGCCGCTGCTTTTAAAATTAAACATCTAACCAGTCAGACGGAGTTCTAAGTACTGGATTTCACTATATAATAAACTCACTTTACTGTTATAAAGAAGTGTAAAAAGTAAACCACCGGTGGGTGTAACAAGATGTCCGCTTCTCCTTTACTGTGGAAGGGTGTAGCAAAATGGCGGCGACGGAACGTTAGTTCCGTTACACATTCTGACGGGTCACCTAATCTGACGAAACACCACATCGGCGACCTGCTACTGTGAAAAGAGCGCGCTGCGGTCACGTGATTACTGCGTGCTCGCGCCCTTCCGCTTGTTTTTTTTTTTTCTTCCTCCTTTCTTGGTCACGTGACTGCTTACTGTGACGTCAAAGCGCGGCGGAGGCGAGGTAAGGCATTGATTGGAGCGCAGTCTTGAGCATAACAATTGTGACGTCACAGTAGGTCAAAGGTTATACAAGGCAGCTGGCCAGTCCTGCGCAGCAGAACAATTGTGTTTTTACAGAGATCAGACGTGCTTAGTGTGTGGCTGTTGTGTATACAATTGTACAAGCATTAGAACTAGTTGTAATTTGTTTTAAAAGCAAATAATCACTGTAAATAGTGACATTTCAGATTACTTTTTCCTAACCGGATTGGAATTTTATTGCTATCACGTAAAAAAGCTAAAAATGCAGCCCATTAGAGTGTTGCAAATGCAAACCGACCCAAGGATTTCCGACATCCCAAACGGGGCCGTCATGAAGTTGGAACAACTTCAGGCGAAACTACGAAAAATGGAAGGGGCGAGGAAGCAGGCTGATCACCTGAATTTAACCCTCATAAAGCAAGGTAAGATAATCGATGCGTTACAAAAAGAAAACCACGCGCTCACTCAAACACTCGATGCCCTAAAACCAAAGATCAGGGTGGAGAAAACCGCTCCTGTCCGAGACATCAAAAATCGAAAAGAAGCCATCGAGCATTACGACTTCACCATCCAGCAGCAATCAAAATGCATTGCCAGGCTGGACCATCAAATCAAGGAAATGGAGGGGAAGCTTGCCGACCAGAAGGCAAATGCCCTCCAAGCCTTAAAACGGCGAACTGACGCCGAAAAAAAGGGCAGGCGCATGCAGGCCGAGCTGCAGCGCATTGAAACCGAAATTGCCCAAAAGAACAAGAACATGGAGATCGTCCAAGAGCTGTGCCTCAAAAAAGGCCCAGCCAATCTGCTACACCGCGCCATGTTCCGGGAGCGCCGGGAACTAAGGGAAGCCATTAAAAAGATAAAAAGAGAAACGAACACGGCGCAGAAAGAAAGGAAGGAGCTGATTTCCAGAGGCGTGGCTCTGAAACGGAAGGCAGAGAAGGAACTCTCTGAGCTCGATAGGACCATCAGGAGGCTTGAGGAGATCGATAGGAACATCGAAAAGTATGAGAAGGAAGCTCAGGTCCAAAAAGCCTCACAGAAAATATTGGTGGGTCCTGCGGTGTTAAAGGGTAAGACTGGGAACCCCGAGACAAAGGCAAGGAGAAGCACCATGGCTGAGGAAAAGAAGAGGAAAGACAATGCAGAAACCCTCAAACATTATGAAGCCGCCTATAAAACACTGGTGGCAATAACTGGGCAGGTGCGGGTGAACAACATCATAGATCACTTTAAGAAAATGGAGAAGAAGAACAATGAGAGTTTTGACTTTGCCATTCGTCAGGTCGATGTAATGGTAAAACTTAAACAGGATGTTAAGGTTCTTCAGGAGGACATTCTTCACCTGAAAATCCAGGAGACGTCACGGGAGGCCCAAATGTATGAAGACCAATTTAACCAAAGCTGCGCTACTGTAGACAAGTGGATCGCGGTAATAGACGGGGTGTTTGGAAACACCGATTGTGAGCTTTCACCCTTTGTAGGGAAGCTGAAAGCAAAAGATTTAACGTACCGGGATAGTTTAGAGTACTTTCAGACCACTGAGAGGGAGGTTAGTAGACTCCTCCGGGTACGTCATTATCTGGCAATCAAAGACGAGAATAACAATGAAATCGGCTTCTATCCAATGGTGGGAGTCTCTGATCCTGGTGCTAGGAGTGGGTGATGCCATCCACTCATGACCACCAGTGGCGGCCCGTCCATAGGGGGCGCTCGGGCGCCGTCCCCCAAGCTGTTTAGAAGAAAAAAAAAAGTGACCAGGTGCCGGACATGCAGCGGTCTATGGGAAGCTTCCCAGCCTGCAATCAGGCTGGGAAGGTAAGAGCTGGGTGGCAGTGGTGGGCTGGGCAGGGATGCATTTGCCCCCCCCCCCGGCCGCTCTGATGGCCAGTAAAGGGGGGCAATTGTGCAGACTAGGGGGAGGGGGGGGGTAATTGTGCAGACTAGGGGGAGGGGGGATTGTGCAGACTAGGGGGAGGGGGATTGTGTAGATTAGGGGTAGGGGGGGATTGGGCAAACTGGGGGGGGGTAGTTGTGCTGACTGGGGGAGGCAGGATTGTACAGACTAGGGGGGGGGGTAGTTGCACAAACTAGGGGAGGTGGAATGTGCAGACTATGGGGAGGGGGGATAATTGAATTGCACAGACTGGGGGGAGGCAGGATTGTGGAGACTGGGGGGGGGGGGGGGGGGGGGGTAATTGTGGAGACTGGGGGGGGGGATTGTGCAGACTAGGGGAGGTGGAATGTGCAGACTGGGGGGAGGGGGTAGTAAATAAGGTGGAAGAAAAAAAAAAAGATGGAGAATTCTTAAAATGTGTATATCAAGGGAGATGCCCGTTGTATAAGAAGTGAATGTGAAAAATAATTAATAAAAAATGTATTAGAACCGCGCTGACCCAAAGGAATTGTTCAGTAATAATCCTATTATATAAACACCACATTGACTATAAACTCCTTAATACCAAATTATATTATATGTGCTTCGCCGTAAAAAATGCAAAGTCAAACAACCTCAATGCCCATACAGCATAAACAAAGATTTGTTGTGATCATTGTATGGATGAATATCAAGTGTTCAAATAACTGAACTGAGAGCAGCGGAGTCTTGGAGGCAGGAAGAGGCAGGGCACACCAGGGAGTCGTGACTGGCTCAGGTTGTGGAGTTAGATGCTGGTTTGCAACAACTTGACCCCGGGACCAGGAGCATCACCCCGCCAGGAGGTCGTGCAAGGACCTGCTGAGCTGCCATCGCTGAGGTGAGAGACCCTGACACAGCTGACCCTCCACATTAGGCTGCATTCATGGGCACTGGTGAGGCTGCATTCATGGGCACTGATCGGGCTGTATTGATGAGGCTGCATTGCTGTGCACTGAAGAGGCTGCATTGATGGGCACTGCTGAGATGGCACTAGTAGGCACAAATGTTTGAAAAGAGATTCAAAGAGTTCCCCATGGGGTTTTTTAGCAGCAATTGAGAGACAAAATCTTTGTAAAATTGAGTGATTTTATTATCAAAGACGATTGAACATCATTGAGGTACATGAATTAAAATATGAGCTCTGGTGTACATGAAGTGAAACAAAGTGGGCTAGGAAAACAAAATTCATATATCATAAATTTACTGTTATGAAAATATTGAGAATAAATCCCTAAAATATTAGGCTAAAGCACCATTTGGTGTATGGAAATGCCCCGATGCATTCCGACCTCGGGAATTATGGTCTTCTTCAGGGGGTTCTTACATTTCTGTCGATACAACAAATGGACAAAATTCAATATTTGACAAAATCAATTATTGTTAATCTCTAGATGAGAAACAAACAACCACCGCTCCAAGACTCTCCTTCCCAAGCGAATGCTCCTGCTCCTGTGTGGGAGCCCCAGGTGCTGGCTAATAGCACAATGATTGGAAATCAAAAAAGGAAGAACTCCGGACAGCCGCACACCGAGAAAATAAAATCCAAAAAGTTTATTTAAAAGCAAAAAACACTGCAATCCATACACGGCAAAAAAGGGGGGTACAGAGCTGACGCGTTTCGCACCACAACTAGTGCTTACTAATAGCTATGAGTAAGCACTAGTTGTGGTGCGAAACGCGTCAGCTCTGTACCCCCCTTTTTTGCCGTGTATGGATTGCAGTGTTTTTTGCTTTTAAATAAACTTTTTGGATTTTATTTTCTCGGTGTGCGGCTGTCCGGAGTTCTTCCTTTTTTGATTTCCAATCATTGTTAATCTCTAATCTCTAATACGGTTTTATTATTTATTTATTTATTATTAGGATGCATTATTAAGCATAGCAAATATTTACCCTTTCCGCCAAGCAAGTTCGCTTAAACCAGAGACTTTCTTTAAAAGCCAACAACTTTCATTAGAGATGATCCCGGAATCCGCTGTAAAATTGTCCACACCTACCCCCTAGGGGCGACCCCAGAACCGCAAGGCCTACAAGTGGTCACAGACTCGTGAAGCCCCTAACAAAAGGAGCATGTGGGTGGGTGCACCTAGAAGTTCTAGTTATATACTATTAATATGTCAAGGAAAACAAGCGGGGAAAAAAAGGGGGGGGGGGTGGAAGACGGACATTTAAAGAAACACGTTAAAAAGAAAAAAAAGGGGGGGAGAGAAAAGAAACCCCTAAACTAAGGAAACCCCCTCTTGTTCTATCAATGATAATATTTTATTTTTAGTTTGAAGTACCATAGTCAGTTTATTATTATAGAGCAGTGATAGCGAACCTTGGCACCCCAGATGTTTTGGAACTACATTACCCATGATGCTCAACTACGCTGCAGAGTGCATGAGCATCATGGGAAATCTAAATTGTTTAATTTACACTCAATTAGCAATTCATGACCTAATAAAAGCTTTTATAGCAATAAAAGGTTTTATTAGGTCATGAATTGCTAATTGAGTGTAAATTAAACAATTTATATTTGTTAAAGTGTTCACCTGGGAGTGTTAACACCCCCCAGAGGGTCACAATGCTATATTAGGGGTGAAAGTGGGTGAGAAAATGAATCTCATAAGTCTGTCGCTGTCCTACTAGCGACCAGTGATGCTAGAATTAAAGAGTGAAAGAAGTGTGAAAACTAGACATGTGCATTCGTTTTCGTCCGAATTTCAGGTATTTTTGTTATCGTTTTAACAAACGATAACGAAAGTGCAGAATCCGAAAAACGAAAGATCCGACATAAACAAATGCTTTATTTTCGTTTTCGTTGTGACAACAGTTCGATATAGATAGGAGATTCGACGCTGACAATAACAATCTGTTTCTATCAAACCTGTGGTCGAATGTGCCTAACCTTAACTCTATTAGTCCAAGATTATTCTACATAGAGAGAAAAGATTCGACATAGAGAGGAAAGATTCGACATAGAGAGGAAAGATTCGACATAGAGAGGAAAGATTCGACATAGAGAGGAAAGATTCGACATAGAGAGGAAAGATTCGACATAGAGAGGAAAGATTCAACATAGAGAGGAAAGATTGCTGCTGGGATTGGGTGGAATTGCAGCTAAACTATACAGAGTCATACAGTTTAGCTGCTCCGTCGAATCTTCTTTAAACATTCGACAGACACCATAAGCCTTCAATGGCAGATTCGACCTTAATTCATTTGGATTTTCGGACGAATGCAATTTTTAACGAAAAACGAAATAAAGAAAAACGAATTTCGGAAGTAACTAAATACATTTATTTTTCGGACGAAAACGAAATTCCGAAACAAAATATTTCAGTCTGCACATGTCTAGTGAAAACGTGAGCATTTGTACTGGTGATTGACCACTTCTCGCCCGGTCAGTAGCATATGGACGTCCGGGAAGTGGTTCCGTTATTCTGACTGGGCGTCATATGACGTCCTTCAGGATAACGTGGGGGCGCGCATCACGGCGATCGGTGGAGCGGTGTGTCAGTCTGACACACCGCTACACTGATCTCGGTAAAGAGCCTCTAGCGGAGGCTCTTTACAACACGATCAGCCGTGTCCAATCACGGCTGATCACGATGTCAACAGGAAAAGCCGGTGATCGGCTTTTCCTCACTCGCGTCTGACAGACGCCAGTAGAGGAGAGCCGATCGGCGGCTCTCCTGACAGGGGGGGTCTGCGCTGATTGTTTGATCAGCGCAACCCCCCCTCAGATGCCCACACTGGACCACCAGGGACTCCACTAGGACCACCAGGGAAGTGGGCAACATGTGGATGGCCAGGTATGTACCCCCTGGCCATCCACATGTTCAAATGATGCCCAATCTGTGCCAGTCAGTGCCCACAAATGGCCCATCACCCAGAAATGCCACCCATCAGTGCCACCCAGTGTCTAGCAGTGACACCTATCAGTGCCCATCAATGCCACCTATCCGTGCCACCCATAAGTACCCAGGGCCGCCCATCAGTGCCACCTATGAGTGCTCATCAGTGCTGCATACCAGTGCCACCTATCAGTGCCCATCATCAGTACCACCTCATCGGTGCCTGTCAGTGCAGCCATATCAGTGCCCGTCATTGAAGAAGACAACGTACTTATTTACAAAAAAATTTAGCCGAAACAAAGAAAAACTTGTTTTTTTTTTCAAGGAGGGAGGTACACGGACTAGAGTGCGCACCTGAACCCCCTCTAATACACAAGGCTGGATCAGCTTAGTGCCGGCTTGCAGGCACCTCAAAACTTGAGTTTGTGTAATTTTTAATCTTTATTTTTAATCCATTTTTGACATACTACACCATGATGGTCATTCATATATTCCCATGAGATAATACCGGAGTAAGGAGCGCACATATAACCCCTGGAGAAATTGGTGGTGAAGCCCTAAAGTGGATTGGTTATCCCAAATGAACCACAGGCGTAATAACTGTTTGAGATTTCTGGTGAGTGGCCATTGCAGCAGGTGGTGGTGAAGTCACTATATATATTTTGTGTCTGGTGGAGGAGGAATCACTTTCCAAACAGAAGAGATCACTCACTGGGGACATTCAGTGTAATAGAGCACAATATCTTTATTTTTTTATTTTTTTCAAGGAGTTATGATTAACAGAACATTTTTTCTGTTAAAACAGAAGCAGATTCACACAGAAGTGATCATTCATTGTGGACATTTATTGATATATATGTAAAAAAAAAATATATATATATATATTTTTTTTTATTTTTTATTTTTTTACACATTTCTTTTTTTTTATTAATTGTTTTTATTCATTACTATTTCTATATTTATTTATTAATTTTTTTGGCACGGAGCAGCACTTTAATGAGTAAAATGTATTGTTTATCTGAAGCATATGCAGCGGCCAGTCACTATGTGAACAGGCTGATGGTAATTGACTATTCAAGACACTCACCCAGCGGTGAATAGCACTCTAACAATTAGTGTTTAACCAGTTAACAACCGGCCCATAGCCGAAAAACGGCTACAGGGCGGTTGCTTAACTCTGGGAGGCCGTTAATTAACGGCCTCACAGAATTCTGCTCTTGCGCGCCCCCTGGTGCGCGCACTCGAGAGCATCCATGATCGCCGGGTCCACAGGACCCGGCGGATCATGGATCACGGTAAACGGCCGCTCATCGCGGCCGTTTACCACGTGATCGCTCCGTCAAATGACGGAGTGATCACATGTAAGCAAACCGGCGTCATTTGATGACGCCGGTTCCTCTCTCCTCCTCTCTCTGTACCGATCGGTACAGTATGAGAGGAGAGGGGGAGGGATCGGTGGCAGCAGTGCTGTGGGCGGGATCTGTAGTGCCCACAGCCTGCTCTGCCACCACCGATCCATCCATCCATCCATGCTCAGCCATCCCTCCATACCCTGCAATACCCAGCAATAGCCTGCAGTGTATTGCTGGGTATTGCAGGGTATGGAGGGATGGCTGAGCATGGATGGATTCTCTGCCATCCCCCCCAATACTGTGCCATACCCCCCTATACTGTGCCATACCCCCCAATACTGTACCATACCCCCCAATACTGTGCCATACCCCCCAATACTGTGCCATACCCCGCAATACTCTGCCATACCCCCCAATACTCTGCCATACCCCGCAATACTCTGCCATACCCCGCAATACTCTGCCATACCCCGCAATACTCTGCCATACCCTGCAATACCCTGCGATACTCTGCCATACCCTGCCATACCCTGCGATACTCTGCCATACCCTGCGATACTCTGCCATACCCTGCGATGCTCTGCCATACCCTGCGATGCTCTGCCATACCCTACGATGCTCTGCCATACCCTGCGATACCCTGCCATACCCTGCGATACTCTGCCATACCCTGCGATACTCTGCCATACCCTGCGATACTCTGCCATACCCTGCCATACCCTGCAATACCCTGCGATACTCTGCGATGCTCTGCCATACCCTGCGATACCCTGCCATACCCTGCGATACCCTGCGATACCCGGCGATACTCTACCATACCCGGCGATACTCTGCAATACTCTACCATACCCTGCGATACTCTGCAATACCCGGCGATACTCTGCAATACCCTGCGATACTCTGCCATACCCTGCAATACCCAACAATACCCTGCGATACTCGCTACGATCAAAGCCAGGATCGTTTTTTTTTTTTATTTCAGGCTTTCCAGCCTAGAGGTGAGATGTGGGGTCTTATTGACCCCATATCTCACTGTAAAGAGGACCTGTAATGCCATATTCCTATTACAAGGGATGTTTACATTCCTTGTAATAGGAATAAAAGTGATCAAAAATTTTTTTTGGGGGAAAAAAAGGGTCAAACTAAAATAAATAAAGTAAAATGAACAATAAAATATATATATTTTTTTTTTAAAGCGTCCCTGTCCCCGTGTGCTCGCACGCAGAAGCGAACGCATACGTAAGTCCCGCCCACATATGAAAACGGTGTTCAAACCACACATGTGAGGTATCGCTGCGAACGTTAGAGCGAGAACATTAATTCTGGTCCTAGACCTCCTCTGTAACTCAAAACATGTAACCAGTAAACAAAATTAAAGCCTATGGCGATTTTTAAGTAGCGAAGTTTGGCGCCATTTCACGAGTGTGTGCAATTTTGAAGCGTGACATGTTGGGTATCTATTTACTCGGCGTAACTTCATCTTTCACATTATGCAAAAAACATTGGGCTAAATTTACAGTTTTGTTTTTTGTAAAGCACAAAACATTTTTTTTCCAAATAAAACACGTTCGAAAAATTGCTGCGCAAGTACCGTGCTAGATAAAAAGTTGCAACGACCGCCATTGTATTCTCTAGGGTCTTTGCTAAAAAAACATATATATTGTTTTGGGGTTCTATGTAATTTTCTAGCAAATAAATGATGATTTTTACATGTAGGAGAGAAATGTCAGAATTGGCCCGGGTGCTCCAGAACACCTGAAGGTGCTCCCTGCATGTTGGGCCTCTGTATGTGGCCACACTGTGTAAAAGTCTCACACATGTGGTATCGCCATACTCGGGAGTAATAGTAGAATGTGTTTTGGGGTGTAATTTGTGGTATGCATATGCTGTGTGTGAGAAATAACCTGCTAATATGACAATTTTGTGAAAAAAAAAAAAAATTTAAAAAAATCTTGATATTGCAAAGAATTGTGGGAAAAAATTACAACTTCAAAAAACTCACCATGCCTCTTTCCAAATACCTTGGAATGTCTTCTTTCCAAAAAGGGGTCATTTGGGGGGTATTTGTACTTTTATGGCTTGTTAGGGTCTCAAGAAATTAGATAGGCCGTCAGTACTTCAGGTGTGATCAATTTTCAGATATTGGCACCATAGCTTGTGGACTCTATAACTTTCACAAAGACCAAATAATATACCCCAATTTGTACTTATTTTTACCAAAGATATGTAGCAGTATAAATTTTGGCCAAAATGTATCAAGAAAAATTACAAATTTGCTAAATTTTATAACAAAAACGAAGAAAAATTCATTTTTTTACTGAATTTTCAGTCATTTTTCTTTTATAGCGCAAAAAAAATAAAAAACCCAGAGGTGATTAAATACCACCAAAAGAAAGCTCTATTTGTGTGAAAAAAAGGACAAAAATTTCATATGGGTACAGTGTTGTATGACTGAGTAATTGTCATTCAAAGTGTGAGAGCACCGAAAGCTGAAAATTGGTCTGGTTATTAAGGGTGTTTAAGTGCCCAGTGGTCAAGTGGTTAATAAGTATTGTTTGTGAAGCTGCACATGGTGGTCAGTTATCAGGTTTAATATATGAATTGGTTGATGGAATATAATCGCAATATAACCGCATAGGTTGATGGTATACAACTGTATAGGTTGATGGTACATAGTCGCACAGGCTGATGATAGTCGCACAGGCTGTTGATAGTCGCACAGGTTGATGATATATAGTCACATATACTGATGGTACATAATTATATAGGGACGGTATAGGAAAAGCTTAAACGTAAAAAGTGTTTGGTTATGTAAACCCTAACCTATTATATTTATATTTGATTCAAACGGATGATTGGTGGTAATAGTTAGCGCAATCTTTATTTTATATAGAATACATATTGGCCTAAATTGATGAAGACTTTTTAATTTTTTTTATTGGATACGTTTTATAGCAGAAAGTAAAAAAAAAAATATGTATATATATTTTTTTTTTCAAAATCTTTTTTGGTTTATAGCGCAAAAAAATAAAAACCGCAGAGGTGATCAAATACCATCAAAAGAAATCTCTATTTGTGGGGAAAAAAAAATGACATCAATATTATTTGGGTACAGCGTTGCATGACTGCGCAATTGTCCATTAAAGTAACGCAGTGCCGTACTGCAAAAAGTGGCCTGGTTATGAAAGGGGGGTAAATGCCACGGAGTGCCGCCTGCTTTCGCGGCATGGCCAGATGATCGGACCCAGGCACAGGCTCGCCCTGGTAGAGACCGACTATTCCAAGTTATAGCTGTAGTATATAAGACTGGAATGTAAGGGAATGGCCAACCCCACCCCCTGGAGCAACATGGCCTTTTAATGACTTGGGTCAGTTTGTAATCATTGAATCTCCCCATCAGTGACTGGCTTTATAAGACATCCAGGCTCCTCCCCCTCCAATGCCAGGGCCAGTGGCGCAATGGATAACGCGTCTGACTAAGAATCAGAAGATTGTAGGTTCAAATCCTACCTGGCTCGTCAAATGTGCTTTAACAACTTCAGCCCCCTGAAGATTTTACCCCCTTCCTGACCAGAGCAAAACTGACGTGACATTTTTCTTCCAACAAATAGAGTTTCTTTTGGTGGTATGTGATCACCTCTGCGGATTTTATTTTTTGCGCTATAAACAAAAAAAGAAGAGCGACAATTTTGAAAAAAAAAATACATTGTTTTTTACTTTTTGCTATAATAAATATCCACAAAATATATTAAAAATATATTTTTTTCCCCCAGTTTAGGCCGATATGTATTAAAAGATATGGTAAAAAAAAAAAAAACAATCGCAATAAGCGTATATTGATTGGTTTGCACAAAAGTTATAGCGTCTACAAAATAGGGGATAAATTTGGGCATTTTTATTATAATTTTTTTTTTTTTATTAGTAATGGCGGGGGATCTGCGATTTTTATCGTGACTGCGACATTATGGCGGACACATCGGACACTTTTTACACTATTTTGGGACCATTGTCATTTATACAGCGATCAGTGCTATAAAAATGCACTGATTACTGTGTAAATGACACTGGCAGGGAAGGGGTTAACTAGGGGGCGATCAAGGGGTTAAGTGTGTCCTAGGGAGTGATTCTAACTGTGGGGGGGCTTCCACTGACATAACAGTGATCACTGCTCCCAATGACATGGAACAGCGATCTCTGGCACGTCACAAGGCAGAACGGGGAAATGCCTTGCTTACATAGGCATCTGCCCGTTCTTCTGCTCGGTGACACGATCGCTTGAAGTATACCCCTAGGTGAATGGGGCTGCACTGCAACCACCCGGCAACTGTGTGCACTGAATGCCGTTGCAGCATAGTGATGATGCATTTAAGGGGTTAAAACAGGCGGTCAGGAGGCAACATATTGCCTCTTTACCGGCTGTCAAATGCCTCTGAAAAGCGACCTGAGCATGGATCGCTTTTCAGAGGATCAGTATTTTTTTTTTTGCTGGTACTATGAACAAGCAAGACGAGAAAAATCAGTTCTGATTGTACACATATAGGGGGGGGGGGGGGGGGGGGGGGGGGAGGGGGCAGGATTAAAAGTGCATACATAAAATGTGCATACATATAAACACACACATTATCTATATATATATATATATATATATATATATATATATATATATATATATATACATACACACATATATAATTATATGTATGTGTGCATTTATATATAATTATATATATATATATACATATACACACACACACACACATACACACCAGGGCCGGACTGGGAATAAAAACCAGCCCTGGAAATAATTTCATACCAGCCCCATAGCATTATTAGATACCAACGACCACTCTATATTTGTGGATAGGTTGAAGATGGTGGCGGGAATGGAGGGTATAGCTCTGGCATGGGTATCCTCATTCCTGCGAGGCAGGGTTCAGAGGGTAAAGTTGGGACCATTTTATTCCTTGCGGGGTCCCACAAGGATCAGCTTTATCTCCGATCCTTGTTAACATCTATATGATGCCTCTGCTGTACATCATTCGCCGTCACAATCTCCCGTTCCATGTCTATGCTGACGACACCCAGATCTACAGTGGTGTGAAAAAGTGTTTGCCCCCTTCCTCATTTCCTGTTCCTTTGCATGTTAGTCACACTTAAGTGTTTCGGAACATCAAACCAATTTAAACAATAGTCAAGGACAACACAAGTAAACACAAAATGCAATTTGTAAATGAAGGTGTTTATTATTAAAGGTGAAAAAAAATCCAAACCATCATGGCCCTGTGTGAAAAAGTGATTGCCCCCTAAACCTAATAACTGGTTGGGCCACCCTTAGCAGCAACAACTGCAACCAAGCGTTTGCGATAACGTGCAATGAGGCTTTTACAGCGTCCTGGAGGAATTTTGGCCCACTCATCTTTGCAGAATTGTCCTAATTCAGTTACATTAGAGGGTTTTCGAGCATGAACGGCCTTTTTAAGGTCATACCACAACATCTCAATAGGATTCAGGTCTGGACTTTGGCTAGGCCACTCCAAAGTCTTCATTTTGTTTTTCTTCAGCCATTCGGTGGTGGACTTGCTGGTGTGTTTAGGATCATTGTCCTGCTGCAGAACCCAAGTTCGTTTCAGCTTGAGTACACGAACAGATGATCGGACATTCTCCTTCAGGATCTCTTGGTAGACAGCAGAATTCATAGTTCCTTTTATCACGGCAAGTCTTCCAGGTCCTGAAGCAGCAAAACAGCCCTAGACCATCACACTACCACCACCATATTTTACTGTTGGTATAATGTTCTTTTTCTGAAATGCAGTGTTCCTTCTACGCCAGATATACTTGGACACACACCTTCCAAAGAGTTCCACTTTTGTCTCATCGGTCCACAGAATGTTGTCCCAAAAGTCTTGGGGATCATCAAGATGTGTTGTGGAGAAATTGAGACGAGCTTTGATGTTCTTTTTGCTCAGCAGTGGTTTTCTCCTTGGAACTCTGCCATGCAGGCCATTTTTGCCCAGTCTTTTCCTGATGGTGGAGGCATGAACGCTGACCTTAACTGAGGCAAGTGAGGCCTGCAGTTCCTTGGACGTTGTTGTGGGGTCTTTTGTGACCTCTTGGATGAGTCGTCGCTGCGCTCTTGGGGTAATTTTGGGCGGCCGGCCACTCCTGGGAAGGTTCACCACTGTTCCATGTCTTCGCCATTTGTGGATAATGGCTCTCACTGTGGTTCGCTGGATTCCCAAAGCTTTGGAAATGGCTTTATAACCCTTTCCAGACTGATAGATCTCAATTACTTTCTTTCTCAATTGTTCCTGAATTTCTTTGGGTCTCGGCATGATGTGTAGCTTTTAAGGATCTTCTGGTGGACCTTACTGTGTCAAGCAGCTCCTATTTAAGTGATGCCTGGATTGTGAACAGGTGTGGCAATAATCAGGCCTGGGTGTGGCTAGAGAAATTGAACTCAGGTGTGGACAACCACAGTTATAGTATGTTTTAACAAGGGGGGCAATCACTTTTTCACACAGGGCCATGATGGTTTGGATTTTTTTTCACCTTTAATAATAAACACCTTCATTTACAAATTGCATTTTGTGTTTACTTGTGTTGTCCTTGACTATTGTTTAAATTGGTTTGATGTTCCGAAACACTTAAGTGTGACAAACATGCAAAGGAACAGGAAATGAGGAAGGGGGCAAACACTTTTTCACACCACTGTACTTCAAATTATCCAAGAAAGGGGAGGATCAGGTCACGCTGGCCTCCTGTCTGGAGGAAATCCAATCCTGGATGGGTGCCAATTATCTAAAGCTAAATGGCACCAAAACTGAATGCATCATCTTCAGTACCCAGGTGTATTCCAACCTGTTTCCATCATGGCCGTAATCTTTTTTTAACCGCCTGGGATCCGCGCCATAGCCAAATGACGGCTACAGCGCGGATCTGATGTGCCGGGACCACGTCTATTGACGTCGTCCCGGCAACGAGCTGCCTGCGCGCCCCCTGAAGGGCGCGCGCGGCGCGCTCTGTGAGACTCGCTGGATCACAGATCCGAGTAAGGGGTCGATCCCGACCCCTTACCACGTGATCAGCTGTCAGCCAATGACAGCTGATCATGTGATAATTACCGAGCCGGTAATCGGCTTTTTTTCCTGCTCGCGCTGACAGCGCGAGGAGAAAAAAAAAAAAAGCTGATCACCGGCGGCAGTGAGAGGGACATAAGTCCCTGTCACTGCAATATGCCAAGGGTCCATGGTGCCCACCTTTGGTAATAAAAGTGCCCCCAGTGCCATCTGTCAGTGCCCACAGTGCCAGTGCTGCACATCAGTGTCCCCTACCAGTGCTCATCAGTGTCCCCTACCAGTGCTCATCAGTGTCCCCTACCAGTGCCATCCGTACCACCCATCCGTGCTCATCAGTGCCATCTTTGCTGTGCCCATCAGTACCGACTTATCTGTCCCCACCAGTGCAGCCTATCAGTGCCCACCAGTGCCGCCTATCAGTGCCCACCAGTGCCGCCTATCAGTGCCCACCAGTGCCGCCTCATCAGCGCATATCAATGAAGCAGAAAAATTACCTGTTTGCTAAATTTTATAACAAACTATTAAACATGATTTTATTTTTTATTTTAATTTTCCATCTTTTTTTATTTGTTTAGCAAAAAATAAAAACCCCAGCTGTGATTAAATACCACCAAAAGAAAGCTCTATTTGTGGGAAAAAAATTGTAAAAATTTCATTTTGGTACAGTGTTGTATGACCGCGCAATTGTCATTCAAAGTGCGTCAGTGCCGAAAGCTGAAAATTGGTCTGGTCACGAGGGGGGTTTAAGTGAAAAGTAATCAGGTGGTTAAACCTTTTCCGATTCCGGCCACTCAGGTCAGGGACCTGGGCGTCATCTTTGACTCTAGGTTGAACCTGCGCCCTCAGGTAAATCAGGTGGTGAGTTCATGTTACTTCTACCTGAGACTCCTGAGGTCGACTTTTTCGCTATATCGCAGACTCTGACAAGATCGCCATGGTCAATGCCATTATCAGCAGACGACTTGACTACTAGACATGTGCACAATAGAAAAATTAGTTTAGTTTCGTTTCTGTTAGTTTCCGTTGATTCGTAATTTCGTAAGTCGTCGGTGTTCGTATTCGGACTCGTTCGTATTTTCGTAGAGTTATTTTTTCGTTGATTCTTTTTTCCGTTAGTCTAATTTTCGTTTATTCAAAAATATTCGTTATATTTTGTATTCGGACGCATTCGTATTTTCGTAGATTTAGTTACATTCGTACTTTCGTAAGATTGATTTATTCGTACTTTCGTAACATTGTTTTCGTAGATTCGTAATCGGAGCATAATTCATAATTTTATGTAATGTGTATGCTATTATTACATTGTAAGAGACACGGAAAATTACGAATCGAAAAAAAAAAGTTACGAATGTACAAATTTTTTCGTTCAATCCATTCGAAGCACGTTAAGCAGCGCCATTGTAAGAGACACGGAAAATTACAAATCACCAAAAAAAAAACAAGTTACGAATGTACAAATTTTTTCGTTCAATCCATTCGAAGCACGTGTAAGAGACACGGAAAATTACGAATCAAGAAACAAAAAAAAAAAAGTTACGAATGTACGAATTTTTTCGTTCATTTAGATTTTCATTGTTTCTGTTTTCGTTTTTCGGATTTTCATTCTTTCGTAGTTTCGTTGTTTCTAATGTAATTATTTCGTATTTTCGTTGTTTTTCTTATTCGTTCGTTTCGATAGTTAGTTAGAATTTTTAGCGAACCATTCGTTCATTCGTACGATAACGAATTTGAACGGAAAACAAATTTGTAACTAAACGAATTGCACATGTCTATTGACTACTGTAATGCCCTGTATTTGGGTTTGCCTGCTTGTACCATCTACAAGCTCCAGTTGATTCAGAATGGCGCAGCAAGGATACTGACAGGTGTTGGTCGCCGGTGACCACATCACTCCATCCCTTAGAGCCCGGCATTGGCTGCCCGTGAAAGAAGAGGGTTCTGTTCAAAACTGGATGTCTTGTCCATAAGGCATTGCATGGATATGGCCCAGAGTATCTGAAGGAAGAATTTGTCATACAGGTGTACGCCCCCTTATGCCTGTCCGTGCCATTCTGCCGATGTACACCGTCGTGCGCCGGTTGGGAAGTGGTTAAGCATTTTAATAAATAAATATTATACCAGCCCAACGTCATTATTTTCTTGTTCATGAAAAAGAAAACCCGTGCATTTTATAGCACATTTGAAAAGCGTATTATATATAGATAAGACAGATATGAAAGCACATAGGGATATATACAGTATCTCACAAAAGTGAGTACACCCCTCACATTTTTGTAAATATTTTATCTTCTATCTTTTCATGTGACAACACTGAAGAAATGACACTTTGCTACAATGTAAAGTAGTGAGTGTACAGCTTGTATAACAGTGTCAATTTGTTGTCCCCTCAAAATAACTCAACACACAGCCATTAATGTCTAAACCGCTAGCAAAAAAAGTGAGTACACCCCTAAGTGAAAATGTCCAAATTGGACCCAATCAGCCATTTTCCCCTCCCCGGTGTCATGTGACTCGTTAGTGTTACAAGGTCTCAGGTGTTAATGGGGAGCAGGTGTGTTAAATTTGCTGTTATCGCTCTCACTCTCTCATACTGGTCACTGGACGTTCAACATGGCACCTCATGGCAAAGAACTCTCTGAGGATCTGAAATAAAGAACTGTTGCTCTACATAAAGATGGCCTAGGCCAGTGATGGCAAACCTATGGAACACGTGCCACAGCTGGCATGCAGAGCCATCTCTGTGGACACACGAGAGGGTCCAAGACAGAGCTAGAGGTCTCCCTCTCTCTCTGCCCCCCCTCTCTCAGCATCTCTCGCACACCTCTCTCTCTGTACCTCTTCTCGCTCTCTGTCCCCTTCTTTTTCTCTGTCCCCCCCTCTCTCTCTCTCTCTGCGCCCCCTCCCTCTCTCTGAGCTCACCTCTCTCTCAGCATATCTCTCACACCCCTCTCTCTCTGTCCCCCACTCCCTCAGCATATCTCTCGCACCCCTCTCTCTCTCTGTCCCCCACCCCCTCTCTCTCAGCCTACCTCCCTCTCTCTGTTCCCCCTCTCTCAGCATATCTCTTGCACCCCTCTCTCTGTTCCCCCTCTCTCTCAGCATTTCTCTCACACCCCTCTCTCTCTGTCCCCCCTACCTCTCTCTCAGCCCACCACCCTCTCTCTCAGCATATCTCTCGCACCCCTCTCTCTCTCTGTCCCCCACCCCCTCTCTCTCAGCATATCTCTCACACCCCTCTCTCTCTCAGCATTTCTCTCACACCCCTCTCTCTCTCTGTCCCCCCTACCTCTCTCTCAGCCCACCACCCTCTCTCTGTCCCCCCTCTCTCAGCATATCTCTCGCACCCCTCTCTCTCTCTGTCCCCCACCCCCTCTCTCTCAGCATATCTCTTGCACCCCTCTCTCTCTCTCTGTCCCCCACCCCCTCTCTCTCAGCATTTCTCTCACACCCCTCTCTCTCTCTGTCCCCCCTACCTCTCTCTCAGCCTACCACCCTCTCTCTGTTCCCCCCTCTCCCTCTCTCTGTTCCCCCTGTCTCTCAGCATCACTCACACCCCTCTCTCTCAGCCCCCCTCCTTCTCAGCATCTCTCTCACACCCCTAACTCTCTCTCTCTCACAACCCCTCTCTTTTGCTCAGCCCCCCTCTCTTGCAAATTGCCATGGTGGCACTTTGCAACACAAAACCAACTTATTTATTTCAATTTGGGCACTCAGGCTCAAAAAGGTTCGCCATCACTGGCCTAGACTATAAGAAGATTGCCAAGACCCTGAAACTGAGCTGCAGCACGGGGGCCAAGACCATACAGCGGTTTAACAGGACAGGTTCCACAGACTGCAGCTCAGCCTCCGCTCTCTCCTCATTGGCTCAGATTGACAGTAGCCGGAGCCAATGACCCGCGAGAAGCACTGCTCTCCTTCACATTACTGGCTCAGGGAAGTATAAGGAGGGGGCTGCTGCACCCACAAGGTTTTTTTTTTTTACCTTTATGCAGAAAATACATGAAATTAAGAAAAAAATAAAACAAAAAAAAAAAATTAAAATAAACCAAACACCGCACCCTTCAGCCTTTACAACCACTTCATCCCCGGAATATTTTACCCCCTTCCTGACCAGCGCATTTGGCACTGCGTCGCTTCAACTGACAATTGCGCGGTTGTGCGACGCCGTACCCAAATAATATTAATGTCATTTTTTTCCCCACAAATAGAGCTTTCTTTTGGTGGTATTTGATCACCTATGCGGTTTTTATTTTTTGCGCTATAAACAAAAAAAGAGCGACAATTTTGAAAAAAAAATGCAATTTTTTTACTTTTTGCTATAATAAATATCCACAAAAATATATATAAAAACGTTTTTTTTCCCTCAGTTTAGGCCGATACGTATTCTTCTACATATTTTTGGTAAAAAAATAAAAATAAATAAATCGCAATTTTTGTGCTATACATGTTTAAAAATAAAAAAAAAACGTAATATTTTTTACTTTTTGCTATAATAAATATCCCCCATAAACATATTTAAAAAAAAAAAGAAAAGATTATCTCCTCGGTTTAGGCCGATACGTATTCTTCTACATATTTTTGTAAAAAAAAAAAAAAATCCCAATAAGCGTATATTGATTCGTTTGCGCCAAAATTTATAGTGTCTACAAAATAGGGGATAGATTTATGGCATTTTTATTATAAATGTTTTATTTATTTTTTTACTAGTAATATCGGCGATCTGCAGGACTGCGACATTACGGCGGATACGTCGGACAATTTTGACACTATTTTGGGACCATTGGCATTTATACAGCGATCAGAGCTATAAAAATGCCCTGATTACTGTATAAATGTAACTGGCAGGGAAGGGGTTAACACTAGGGGGCGATCAAGGGGTTAATGTGTTCCCTCTCTGTATTCTAACTGAAGGGGGGAGGGGACTGATGGGGAGATGACAGATCGCTGGTCATACTCTGTATGAACAGACTGGCATACCAGTGCCACTATTCCGTGTCACCTACTAGTGCCACTAATGTGCCGCCCACCAGTACCACCTACCAGTGCCACTATTCCGTGTCACCTACTAGTGCCACTAATGTGCCGCCCACCAGTACCACCTACCAGTGCCACTATTCCGTATCACCTACCAATGCCACTAATGTGTGCCCACCAGTGCCTCAGTGTCACCTACCAGTGCCACTGTGTGCACACCAGCGTCACTATTCCATGTCACCCACCAGTGCCACTAATGTGTGCCCACCAGTTCCTCAGTGCCACTAATGTGTGCCCACCAGTTCCTCAGTGTCACTAATGTGTGACCACCAGTTCCTCATCAGTGTCACTTACCAGTGCCACTATTCCATGTCACCTACCAGTGCCACTAATGTGTGCCCACCAGTTCCTCAGTGTCACTAATGTGTGCCCACCAGTGCCACTAATGTGTGCCCACCAGTTCCTCAGTGTCACTAATGTGTGCCCACCAGTTCCTCATCAGTATCACCTACCAGTGCCACTATTCCGTGTCACCTACCAATGCCGCCTATCAGTGCAGGAGAAAAAATGACCTGTTTTTTTTTTTTTTTTACCTTTCAGTGTTTTTTTTTTTTTTTTTAAGGCCGGTTCACAGCACATGCAGTGGTGGGAGAGATAGTTGGGAATAGTTCTGGTAACAAGACTTTGGAAGAAAATCATTTCCTGTTTTGATTAGGAGACAGGAAATCATTCAATGGGGACACCAGTTCAGCTGACACTTTGAAGGAATCTCTCCTCATTTCCTGTTTCGGCTACAGGACAGGAAGTAAGGGGAAATCATCCAATGGGGAGGGGGACACTAGGTCTAGCGACACTTTTTTTTTTTTTTCCAGGGTTTTGCTCCCACTTCCTATGAGACCGGAAGTGAAGGGACATCTTCCCAATGGGGACACAGGCACCCCCCGCACATCATTACAACCCAAGCTGTGAATGGGGGGCCCTGTACCTGCCCCCGAGGTCTCCATGGTGACAGGTTCTGCTCTCTGCCCCTCCCCCATCCTCCTCCTATGTACACACCAGCCCCGCAATACAAGTCTCAGCATTCCTCCTCCTCCCCCGGTCCCCTCTCCTGAAGACTTCCTCCGGCCCGCCTTCAGAGGGGTCTTGAATGCCTCGGCCGACATAGCCCCGTCACCGCTGCGCCCCGACATCCCGGTAACCACCCAATCAACTCAGCCCGTCCCTTCTTCTCCCGCGCCTTTCCTTCAAATCCACCGCAACGTGCGCGCTCTGAGCTGAGGTCCAGGCGTGGCGCGCTCTCGCTCTAGTCTGTGTACACGCCGCCCCCTCGCCTTTTGGTGATTGGTTCGGTAGGCACGCGCGTTGCGCCGAGGGGGAGGAGCCAAGCCCTCCAGTCCCAGGTCGCTGTTTCAATGCGTAACATTCCGTCGCTGCCACCTTGCTACACCCCTCCACAGTAAGGGAGGAAAGTGGACATCTTGTTACACCCACCGGTGTTTTGCAGTTTACACTTATTTATAACAGTAAAGGGAATTTATATATTGAAATATAGTACAGAAAATTCCGGTGGGTGTAACAAGATGTCCGCTTCCCCCTTCTTACTGTGGAAGAGTGCAGGGTGTAGCAAGATGGCGGCGACGGAACGTCACTTCCGTTACACCCCATCGGCGACCTGCTGCAGTGAAAAGAGCGCGCTGCGATCACTGCGTGCTCGCGCCCTTCCGCTTGTTTTTTTTTTTCTCCTTTCTTGGTCACGTGACTGCTTACTGTGACGTCACCGCGCTGCCCAGGCGAGGTAAGGCATTGATTGGAGCGCAGTCTTGAGCATAACAATTGTGACGTCACAGTAGGTCAGAGGTTATACAAGGCAGCTGGCCAGTTCTGCGCAGCAGAACAATTGTGTTTTTACAGAGATCAGACGTGCTTAGTGTGTGGCTGTTGTGTATTCAATTGTACAAGCATTAGAACGAGTTGTAACTTGTTTTAAAAGCAAATAATCACTGTAAATAGTGACATTTCAGATTACTTTTTCTTAACCAGATAGTAATTTTATTTCTAAAGCGTAAAAAAGCTAAAAATGCAGCCCATTAGAGTGTTGCAAATGCAAACCGACCCAAGGATTTCCGACATCCCAAACGGGGCCGTCATGAAGTTGGAACAACTTCAGGCGCAACTCCGAAAAATGGAAGGGGCGAGGAAGCAGGCTGATCACCTGAATTTAACCCTCATAAAGCAAGGTAAGATAATCAATGCGTTACAAAAAGAAAACCATGCGCTCACTCAAACACTCGATGCCCTAAAACCAAAGATCAGGGTGGAGAAAAACGCTCCTGTCCGAGACATCAAAAATCGAAAAGAAGCCATCGAGCATTACGACTTCGCCATCCAGCGGCAATCAAAATGCATTGCCGGGCTGGACCATCAAATCAAGGAAATGGAGGGGAAGCTTGCCGACCAGAAGGCGAATGCCCTCCAAGCCTTAAAACGGCGAACTGACGCCGAAAAAAAGGGCAGGCGCATGCAGGCCGAGCTGCAGCGCATTGAAAGCGAAATTGCCCAAAAGAACAAGAACATGGAGATCGTCCAAGAGCTGTGCCTCAAAAAAGGCCCAGCCAATCTGCTACACCGCACCATGTTCCGGGAGCGCCGGGAACTAAGGGAAGCCATTAAAAAGATAAAAAGAGAGACGAACACGGCGCAGAAAGAAAGGAAGGAGCTGATTTCCAGAGGCGTGGCTCTGAAACGGAAGGCAGAGAAGGAACTCTCTGAGCTCGATAGGACCATCAGGAGGCTTGAGGAGATCGATAGGAACATCGAAAAGTATGAGAAGGAAGCTCAGGTCCAAAAAGCCTCACAGAAAATATCGGTGGGTCCTGCGGTGTTAAAGGGTAAGACTGGGAACCCCGAGACAAAGGCAAGGAGAAGCACCATGGCTGAGGAAAAGAAGAGGAAAGACAATGCAGAAACCCTCAAACATTATGAAGCCACCTATAAAACACTGATGGCAATAACTGGGCAGGTGCGGGTGAACGACATCATAGATCACTTTAAGAAAATGGAGAAGAAGAACAATGAGAGTTTTGACTTTGCCATTCATCAGGTCGATGTAATGGTAAAACTTAAACAGGATACTAAGGTTCTTCAGGAGGACATTCTTCACCTGAAAATCCAGGAGACGTTACGGGAGGCCCAAATGTACGAAGACCAATTTAACCAAAGCTGCGCTACTGTAGACAAGTGGATCGCGGTAATAGACGGGGTGTTTGGAAACACCGATTGTGAGCTTTCACCCTTTGTAGGGAAGCTGAAAGCAAAAGATTTAACGTACCGGGATAGTTTAGAGTACTTTCAGACCACTGAGAGGGAGGTTAGTAAACTCCTCCGGGTGCGCCATTATCTGGCAATCAAAGACGAGAATAACAATGAAATCGGCTTCCATCCAATGGTGGGAGTCTCTGATCCTGGTGCTAGGAGTGGATGATGCCATCCACTCATGACCACCAGTGGCGGCCCGATTTTGGGGGCGCTCGGGCGCCGTCCCCCAAGCTGTTATGTGCAGACTAGGGGGAAGGGGGTAAATGTGCAGACTGGGGGAGGCAGGATTGTGCAGACTAGGGGGAGGGGGGTAATTGTGCAGACTAGGGGGAGGGGGTAAATGTGCAAACTGGGGGAGGCAGGATTGTGCAGACTAGGGGGAGGGGGTCATTGTGCAGACTAGGGGGAGGGGGGTAAATGTGCAAACTGGGGGAGGCAGGATTGTGCAGACTAGGGGGAGGGGGTCATTGTGCAGACTAGGGGGAGGGGGGATTGTGTAAACTGAGGGAAGATTGGGCAGACTGGGGGGAATTGTGCAGACTAGGGAGAAGAGCAGTTTGTAAACTGGGGAAGGATTGTGAAGATTAGGGGTAGGGGGGGTTGGGCAGACGGGGAAAGGGGGGTTGTGCATACGGGGGGGGGGGGAATTGTGCAAACTGGGGGAGGCAGGATTGTGCAGACTAGGGGAGGGGGGTAATTGTGCAGACTGGGGGGAGGGGGTAGTAAATAGGTAGAAATACCACCAACCCACAAAGATGGAGAATTCTTAAAACGTGTATATCAAGGGAGCTGCCCGTTGATTAAGAAGTGAATGTGAAAAATAATTAATAAAAAATTAATTAGAACCGCGCTGACCCAAAGGAATTGTTCAGTGATAATCCTATTATATATTCAGATGGTATGTGGCGCTACCCTTCCTATAAAATATATTAATATACAAATCTAAATTAATCTTCGATATATTCTTAAAAAATCTATAATATTAAATCTAAAGTGCTGAAAAAAACATCCTCGTGCAAAAATCCATAATGTGCAATAATTGTAAAAATAAAATTCATCCAATAATGTCAAAATATGTGCAATATTCACAAATAAAATTCATCCAATATATCATAAAGTGCAATTCCTCTAGTTAATATTGTGCAGTACCAATCTTTCAATCCTATGTGAATAATTTAGACTGTGCAAACAAGCATAACATGTATATAAAGTGCAATCCGTGCCGCCAAAAAATCTGTGACTGAAGAAAACTTCAAACACATCCAATGCAAAATAAAAATGAATAAATTAATGATATAGCACCAAAGTCACGGTGGCTTAAAAATAAATAAATTATAAATAAGTCCACTAAAATGATAATAGTAGTTCATCCAAAAATTATCTGTAGACATAAAACTTTGTGCAATTGGTGTTTAAAAAGTGCCGATCCATGCATCAAGTGTGGTCCGTGCCATTCGGGGTGCCCCCCACTGTTTCCCCCAGCCTCTCACCTCCAACAGCGGCCTCCACAGGCCTAGTAACGCTGTGTGTATAATGTCGGTCGGTCGATCGATCAATCTCCCTGTGTTGAGCAGCGCTCCGATTTCCAGATAATGATTTTCAATATATGGTCAGAGGAAGAGATAAGGGGCTCCAATGTGTAGTATATCACAAAAGAATTTATTGAAAACAAGTAGTAATTTACATTTAAATTTCCGATTAAAAAACGATGAAGATTCAGGAAGCTTCCGGTCTTGGCCGCCACCGGAAGCACAACAGTGACACCTGGATCCTTCCCTGACGCGTTGCGTCACTGATCACGTGACTTTCTCAAAGGGTCAAGGAATCAGGTGTCTGCAAGTCACTTTATACGCTCCTCTGTTGTCACAGCAACGGCGCTGCATAATTAACCGCTTAAGGACCGCCTCCTGCACATATACATCGGCAGGATGGCACGGCTGGGCACATCAACGTACAGGTACGTTGTCCTTTAAGAGCCCAGCCGTGGGTCGCGCGCGCCCCGCTGGTGGTGCGCTCGTGACCCGGTCCTGAGCTCCGTGACCGCGGGATCAGCGGACCCGATCGCCGCTGGTGTCCCGCGATCGGGTCACAGAGCTGAAGAACGGGGAGAGGTAAGTGTAAACAAACCTCTCCCCGTGCTTCCTAGTGAGACTGACACTGATCATCTGTTTCCTGTCATCGGGAAAGATGATCAGTGATGTCGAACACCAAGCCACCCCCCCCTACTGTAAAAAAAAACACACACATGTCACACTTAACCCCTCCCCGCCCCCTAGTGGTTAACTCCTTCACTGCCAGTGTCATTTACACAGGAATCAGTGCATTTGTATAGCACTGATTGCTGTATAAATGACAATGGTTCCAAAAATGTGTCAAAAATGTCCGATGTGTCCGCCATAATGTCACAATAAAAATCGCTGATCGCCGCCATTACTAGTAAAAAAAAAAAAAATTAATAAAAATGCTTTAAAACGATCCCTTATTTTGTAAATGCTATGACTTTTGCGCAATAATCGCTAATTGCGATTTTTTCTTTACCAAAAATATGTAGAAGAATACGTATCGGCATAAACTGAGGAAAAAAAATGTTTTTTTATATATTTTTTGGGAATATTTATTATAGCAAAAAAGTAAAAAATATTGAATTTTTTTCAAAATTGTCGCTCTATTTTTGTTTATAGTGCAAAAAATAAAAACCGCAGGGGTGATCAAATACCACCAAAAGAAAGCTCTATTTGTGGGAAAAAAAGGACGCCAATTTTGTTTGGGAGCCACGTCGCACGAGCGCGTAATTATCAGTTAAAGCGGCGCAGTGCCGAATCGCAAAAAGGGGTCGGGTCCTTTGGCTGCAAATTGGTCCGGGGCTTAAGTGGTTAATTGATTGTACTCCATATACCACAATTACAAATCCTTAGATATCAATGTGGGGCCTCAATTTTAATATTAAAAAACTTTAATAATCCTAACTTCAAATAAAAATTATTGGCGATCTGGTTTTCCATATAGTGTATTATTATAGACGCTGTCTATATATATATATATATATATATATATAGACGCCATCTAGTGGTCGAATCATGTAAATACTTCTAAAGATCTCACGGGGCTCCACAGTGACATCCAGTGGGTAATGCTAAAAATAGCAGCTCACTTAAATGACAACAGGAAACCCGAATGGATCTCACAGGTGCCATCTAGTGGACACTTATCTAAATAACATTCCTCCATGATCATCCAATAGTGAACTCTACATCTGTATAAATATTCATTAATAACAATGCAACTAGGCAATATCATAAAATGCATAAGAGTTTAAACTTCTTTGAAGACCCGACAGAAACTTACTATAAATAATCTAAAAAAATGAGTATTCAATATTCTAAAAATTATTATTAAAATACTTATATAAAATTCAATTATTCCTAAAATGCATTAAAATGACTAGCTCCCCCCTTACATCAGTGACCCCCCCACCCCTCAGACTGGCCTGGTGGCACTGTCACTGACCTCCTCTCAGGTGCACCATGCAGGGATCAGTCAGTCGGCTCCAGCTTGGTGGCTCTGGTTTTCCTATAGTCTCCTCTCCACAGTCCACACATGTCTGACTTCTCCCATGACCACCATCCTGGTGGGGCGCTCCCACTCTTGACTCTCCAGACTCCCTCAGAGACTGCAGACATGATATAAGACAAGAGATGGTCAGAGGCTTTGGCATGGTACAGGAGATGATCAGAGGCTGCGAGTATCGTACAGGAGATGGTCAGAGGCTGTGGGCATGGTACAGGAGATGGTCAGAGGCTGTGGGCATAGTACAGGAGATGGTCAGAGGCTGTGGGCATAGTACAGGAGATGGTCAGAGGCTGTGGCATAGTACAGGAGATGATCAGAGGCTGCGAGTATAGTACAGGAGATGGTCAGAGGCTGTGGGCATAGTACAGGAGATGGTTAGAGGCTGTGGACATGGTACAGGAGATGGTCAGAGACTGCGGGCATAGTGCAGGAGATGATCAGAGGCTGCGAGTATAGTACAGGAGATGGTCAGAGGTTGTGGGCATAGCACATCCACCGATGCACCGTGAACTCACCGCTCCTCCGCCGCTGCTCCCCACTGAAATCAATGGGGCAGTGCTGTAATACCGCCGGCAAAACGCCGATATTGTTTTTTTTTTTGTCGGGGGTCTTAACCCTTTCTCGGCCGCTAGCGGGGGTAAAAGCGCCCCGGTAGCGGCCGAAATGCGCCGCAAATCCGACGGTAAAACGCCGCTAAAAATAGCGGCGTTTTACCGCCGACGCTATGGGCGGTGTGGTGTGAAAGGGGTCTTACAGTTCGGCTGAGGATCGGGGGGCTCAGTCTCAACCGCCCTTGCCACCCCTCTTATCGAAGTATATTCATCAACTAACAACCTACAAAGTGCATATCCAAAAAAAACACAAGGCAAGTCAAAATTGGATGTGTCCACCCTTTTTCTTTAAAATAGCATCAAAATACTTGAACACAGCTAACCCCATTGGTGCTGGCCCATTAACTAGCCTGTGAGGCCAAAGGTCGGTTGGCAGGGCTCACGATCATGCGCTAATTGGGATTGGCGTAATTGGGAGCCCCGCCCACCGACCCCTGATCGTCGGTATTTTATGAAGAACTATCCATGACAACTTGTCACATTTCTGGAGATACAGATGGAGCCAAGGCCATAGAACAACACAGCGACACATATACAGTATGCTGCAGGTTGGCGTTAAGTCTCACTTTTGCGTTGGCACATAGATGTGTGACTAGTTCACCTCTAGACTAGAGCTGCACGATTAATCGCTAAGAATCGAGATCGCAATCTCCCCCCCCCCCCTCTGGATCTTGACAAAGCATTTTCCTGATTCTTTCTATGCAGAGAATTCTCTGCTGAATCGACAGCTGTCAAAAAAAAGATGGGCAGTCTGCCAAGTGTCACAACATTCTTCAGCTGCTGAGCCAACTATAAACATTGTAACGTTTTGTCCTTTAGTTAAAAGGAATGATCTTCGGTGTGTAAACGAGGGAAGTTTAACCACTTAAAGGCTAAACCTTTTTCTGACACTTGTTGGTTTCAAGTTAAAACCATAATTTTTTTTCTAGAAAATTACTTAGACGCCCCAAACATTATATATATATATATATATATATCTATATATACAGTGCCTTGCGAAAGTATTCGGCCCCCTTGAACTTTTCAACCTTTTGCCACATTTCAGGCTTCAAACATAAAGATATAAAATTAAAATTTTTTGTGAAGAATCACCAACAAGTGGGACACAATTGTGAAGTGGAACGAAATCTATTGGATTGTTGAAACTTTTTTAACTAATAAAAAAATGAAAAGTGGGGCGTGCAAAATTATTCGGCCCCCTTGCGTTAATACTATGTAGAGCCACCTTTTGCTGCGATTACAGCTGCAAGTCGCTTGGGGTATGTCTCTATCAGTTTTGCACATCGAGAGACTGAAATTCTTGCCCATTCTTCCTTGCAAAAAAGCTTGAGCTCAGTGGGGTTAGATGGAGAGCGTTTGTGAACAGCAGTTTTCAGCTCTTTCCACAGATTCTCGATTGGATTCAGGTCTGGACTTTGACTTGGCCATTCTAACACCTGGATACGTTTATTTGTGAACCATTCCTTTGTAGATTTTGCTGTATGTTTGGGATCATTGTCTTGTTGGAAGATAAATCTCCGTCCCACTTTCAGGTCTTTTGCAGACTCCAACAGGTTTTCATCCAGAATGGTCCTGTATTTGGCTGCATCCATCTTCCCCCTCAATTTTAACCATCTTCCCTGTCCCTGCTGAAGAAAAGCAGGCCCAAACCATGATGCTGCCACCACCATGTTTGACAGTGGGGATGGTGTGTTGAGGGTGATGAGCTGTGTTGCTTTTACGCCAAACATATCGTTTTGCATTGTGGCCAAAAAGTTCGATTTTTGGTTTCATCGGACCAGAGCACCTTCTTCCACATGTTTGGTGTGTCTCCCAGGTGGCTTGTGGCAAACTTTAGACGAGACTTTTTATGGATATCTTTGAGAAATGGCTTTCTTCTTGCCACACTTCCATAAAGGCCAGATTTGTGCAGTGTACACTGATTGTTGTCCTATGGACAGACTCTCCCACCTCAGCTGTAGTTCTCTGCAGTTCATCCAGAGTGATGATGGGTCTCTTGGCTGCATCTCTGATCAGTCTTCTCCTTGTCTGAGCTGAAAGTTTAGAGGGACAGCCAGGTCTTGGGAGATTTGCAGTGGTCTGATACTCCTTCCATTTCAAAATGATCGCTTGCACAGTGCTCCTTGGGATGTTTAAAGCTTGGGAAATCTTTTTGTATCCAAATCCGGCTTTAAACTTCTCCACAACAGTATTACGGACCTGCCTGGTGTGTTCCTTGGTCTTCATGATGCTCTCTGCGCTTTCAACAGAACCCTGAGACTATCACAGAGCAGGTGCATTTATACAGAGACTTGATTACACACAGGTGGATTCTATTTATCACCATCAGTCATTTAGGACAACATTGGATCATTCAGAGATCCTCGCTGAACTTCTGGAGTGAGTTTGCTGCACTGAAAGTAAAGGGGCCGAATAATTTTGCACGCACCACTTTTCAGTTTTTTATTTGCTAAAAAAGTTTAAAATATCCAATAGATTTCGTTCCACTTCACAATTGAGTCCCACTTGTTGGTGATTCTTCACAAAAAATAAAAATTTTATATCTTTATGTTTGAAGCCTGAAATGTGGCAAAAGGTTGAAAAGTTCAAGGGGGCCGAATACTTTCGCAAGGCACTGTATATGTTAGCAGAGACTCTAGAGAATAAAATGGTGGTTGTTTCAATATTTTATGTCACACTGTATTTGTGCAGCGGTCTTTCAAATGCAAAAAAATTAAAAAAATAAAATACACTTTAATGAATTAAAAAAAAAAAAACTAAACAGTAAAGTTAGCCTAATTTTCTTGTATAATATGAAAGATGATGTTACGCCGTGAGAATCATTAGAGAATCGTGATCTTTATTCTAAGAAAAAAATCTAATTTAAGTCTAATTTTTGCCAGAATCGTGCAGCTCTACTCTAGACCAATCATTTCAGCCCTCACTGGACCCCACCAACCTGAACAAATAAGACCCATCTCATTGCTCCCATTCACCTCTAAACTTCTAGAATGCTTAGTCTACAACCGTCTTAGCTCCTACCTCAGTGAAAATAACCTTCTTGACCCCTTACAGTCTGGCTTTCGCTCGCAGCACTCCACAGAAACTGCCTTACTAAAACTTACTAACGATTTACTAACTGATAAAACCAACAGCCAGTATTCCATACTCCTACTACTTGACCTCTCTGAGGCCTTTGATACTGTTGACCACCCGCTCCTTCTCAATAAACTGCACTCCCTTGGCCTCCAAGATTCTTCTCTATCCTGGTTCTCTGCCTAGCTACCACAGCGCTCCTTCAGTGTCACCTACAACTCTGTCTCCTCCTCTCCATTGCCTCTTTCTGTGGGGGTCCCCCAAGGTTCTGTTCTTGGACCCCTTCTCTTCTCTATCTACACCTCCTCTCTTGGTCACTTGATAACCGCCCACGGCTTCCAATACCACTTATACGCTGATGACACCCAAATCTATCTGTCTACTCTTCACCTCACTCCTTCAGTCTCCTCTCGCATTACTAAATTACTAACTGACATATCAGCATGGATGTCGCACCACTTCCTTAACCAGTTGACATCTGCGCTATGGCCGAACGATGGCCACAGCGCGGATATAAATTCCCGGGAGGCCGTCATATGAAGTCCTCCCCTGTGCACGCTCCCTGCGCGCGCCCTGTGACTCGGGTGATCAGCGATCCGAGTAAGGGGCGGGTCCCAGCCCCTTACCATGTGATCATCTGTCAGCCAATGACAGCTGATCACATGATCAAAACAAAAGCTCGGTGATCGTTTTTTTTTCTCCTCACGCTGACAGCGGAGGAGAAAAAAAAAAGCCGATTACCGGCTCATCTTAAGGGGACGTCGGTCCCTAAAAGTCAGAGGCAATTATGCCTCATGTATGCCAATTGTGAATGCCCACAAGTGCCACCTATCAATGCCCACAAGTGCCACCTATCAATGCACACAAGTGCCACATATCAATGCCCACCAGTGCTGCCAATCAGTGCCACCTAAAAGTGCTGCCTATCACTGCCACCCATCAGTGCCCATCACTGCCACCCATCAGTGCCCATCACTGCCACCTATCGGTGTCCGTCACTGCCGCCTCATCAGCGTACATCAATGACGGACAAAAATTACCCATTTTAAAATTTTATAACAAAATTTAAAAAAAAAAAAACTTTTTTTTTTTTAATTTAGTCTTTTTACATTTTTTTTAACAAAAAATAAAAATCGCAGAGGTGATCAAATACCACCAAAAGAAAGTTCTATTTGGGGGAAATAAATGATAAAAAATTAATTTGTGTATAGTGTTGTATGACCGCAAAATTGTCATTCAAAGTGCGACAGCGCTGAAAGCTGAAAATTGGTCTGGATAGGAGGGGGGTTTAAGTGCCCAGTAAGCAAGTGGTTAAACAAAATCTCTCTAAAACTGAGCTATTAATATTAATATATAGGCATACAGAAATATGTGAGAAAATTAAATATCAAAAAATACATTTTGGGTAATCCTTTTAAACCTACACAAACTAATACTCTGCACGAACCACTTTTTACACATAGCACTTTACGAAACAATTCAGTCTATAATCCACAAGTCTCCAACAATCAGCACGTAGAGGTGTTTAGAAGACTGGTAGTGGAAGACTTACAAACAATGGAGATCAAGAAAGTATCAGATCCCATACATATTCGTAAAGGCATCAAATCCTTGCAACAACGTCAAGACATAGTAATTAGACCGGCCGACAAGGGTGGAGCAGTAGTAGTACAGTCAAAGGAACAGTACACACAGGAATTGGCGAGGCAACTGCAAGACCATGAGACATATATTAAGCTGTCTGGTAATCCAACACAAAAATATAAAAAGGAATTGGAACTTGTAGTTAATTTGGGCATAAAAAAAGATATACTGAACAAGAAAGAATCGAAATATCTTATTCCAGAAACCTGCAGAATACCGGTAATATATACCATTCCGAAAATCCACAAAAATAAAGAAAACCCACCAGGAAGACCCATAGTGAACGGAATAGATTCACTGACGGCCCGAAGGGGCGAATATATAGATTTTTTCATCCAACCAGCCGTGCAACAAACAAAGGCATACTTAAAAGACACGAAGCATGTGCTACAGCTTCTAGATACGGTGCCAGTGTTGGAAGGACGCACAATTTTGGCAACAGCTGATGTGTCGTCACTATACACCATAGTTCCGCACCACGAAGCCTGTACAGCCACGAAGTGGCTACTTAGAGCACATAGCACTTTATTATGCAAGCACCGGAAGTTTTTAATCAAATGTTTGGATTTTAGCTTGAAATGCAGTTATTTTTGGCATAACCAGTCGTTTTATAAGCAGGCCATAGGGATCGCTATGGGAGCAAAATTTGCCCCTAGCGTAGCTAATGCATTTATGGCATACTGGGAGGAAGATTCTGTCTATGCCAACATGCCTGCTCAACTGGTTTTATACAAAAGGTATATCGATGATTTGATTATAATTTGGAATGGAAGTCAGGAGACGTTAGAAGAGTTTTTAAACAATCTGAACAAAAATGATAGAAATATCAAGTTGGTGTGGAACATTAATGCCACTAATGTTGACTTCCTGGATCCTAACATATCCATCAAATCAGATAGAATTATTACCAAAACGCATTTCAAAAATGTTGACACTAACAGCTATATATCACTACAGAGCTGTCATTTCAAACCTTGGTTATATAACATCCCGAAGGGACAACTGGTACGTATCCGACGGAACTGTACCAGGGATGAAGATTTCAATATACAAGCGAAGTTGATTGGTTCCAGGTTCAAAGAAAAAGGATATGAGGAATCCTGGATCCAACAACAGATCATGGAGGTGGAGAAAATGAGTAGACTTAATATGCTGCAGGACAAACCCAAGAATAAAACTAATACCTGGAGTGAAGCTCCATGTTTGATTTTGGATTTTAATGCCCAACATAAGGATGTAGCCAAAATTATCCAAAAACATTGGCACATCCTTACGAGAGACAAAGACCTCAAAACTATCCTCCCGACAAAACCGAAGATTATATACAAACGGGCACCGACAATTAGAGATCTAGTGGTTAAGACCGTAGTTGACCCACCTCCCAAAAAGGGTTTTTCCTTTTTTTCTGGAAAAGGTTTTTTTCCCTGCAGAAGCTGTTATGCTTGCCGCAAGGCCCAGAAATTTCAAGGGAAAAGAACTGACTTTACGGCCACCACCACGGGAGAAAGGTACTCTATCAAAGACTTCATCAGTTGTCGGACAGAAGGAGTTGTGTACTGTTTACAATGTAGTTGTAACCTACAATATATAGGGCGAACAAAAAGGGAGCTAAGAGTTCGTATTAAGGAACATATCCAGAAGATTATCAAAGGCTGCCCTAAACATAACGTTTCACGACATTTCGCCCTAGTCCACAACAAAGACCCAAACCAGTTGCGCTTTTGGGGGATAGAACGTTTTAACCCCTCCTGGCGAGGAAGTCACAAAATAAGAACGATAAGCCAGAAGGAATCCATGTGGATTTATTCTATGCGCACACTGGTTCCAGAAGGGTTAAATGTAGAGTTCGATTTAAATTGCTTTCTAAGCAATTTTTAAACACATGGATACTCATACATAGGAATTTTACTGCTCCCAGACATTTTAGTGCAATATAGACATAAATATATTTTTATTTATATTGTGCAGAGTATTGGTATATGTTTTTGATACGGTCTTATATATTTTAATATATTTTTTATGTGTTTTTTTATATATATATATATATATATATGCTTAATGTATCTAATATGCATCCACGTACTGTAGAGATATATGTATAGCCATGGATTGCTGATATATAGATCAGTATACCATGTTGGCATTCACTATATCTGTATGGTTGTACAGACTGTATATTTATTGATGAGGCCTGTAGGACATTTTCGGTATCCAGAACCGCATTGAACAGGCAGAGGTGGGTAAAAAACAATTGCATAGATGTGGACAATATGGATACCCCACACACAGTTTGACACAATATTAAACTGAAGAATCTTTCAGAACATTAAGGAGTGGACATATTCATAAGGACTTTTAACATATTTTTAACATATTTTAATGGATTTTAATATTTAGCTACTCATATTATATGATACAGAATTTACATAGTAGGATATGCCCTTGTTTTGGGGGAAGGAATCTATATTAAAATATTATTACTTTTTTATATATACATGTATATATTCATATATATATGTATATATATATATTTTTTTATATTTATATATTTTTACATTTTCTTTTTCATTTTCATTTTCTTTTTCATTTTTTAGAATTTTCTGTTTGTACATTTTCACAATCCCAGAGCTATGGCGTATAGTGGATTGTTGATATCACAGGAATAATGTATGGGGTAATAAGTGATGGGGTTTAATTATTGCATATCAACACATACAGGAATATTTACAGTATGGTTGATATATGTATACATACATATTTTTTCAGGGGCAATCATGATCTTGTACAGAAAGATTACTGAATGCACTGGCACATTTATAGGCCAAACCCAGCTTTCGTTGATGCATATCGTGATAGATCTGGCATCTTTAACACATATGCATATATAGGGATTTATTTGTTCTCTGCCTTAAGAGGTCACATGGAGGCTTTGTCATGACAATCGCTTAATTGCCAGTGACGGTTCCCCATAGACCAGAATAATAATAAAAATATGTGATCCCTGAGGATATTTAGCTTTGGGGCTGTCCTTGATACCGCTATTCAGCGCCACTTAGAAATGGTCCTGGTAATGGTTGGAGGTGCTCTACGGAACTAGATGTCATTTGACTAACTGGGCAGAGTGCTCATTTAACCTTGTGTGTCTACATAGACACATGAGATAATCCCGAACCACGCAACAGAATAAACATCACCGATAAGCGCAGCCACTAGGTCCGCTTTACAGAGCGTAACAAGTACAGAAAGTCCACAGGAAAATGGCCGCGCTTTGTTTACATACGCGGGCCACGGCAAAATGGCCGCTACACAACTTCCGGTTGTCATATATAAAAGACAACCAAACAACCAATCAGCATCCCCTGAAGAAGTCACGAGGTCACGTGACGTAATGCATAGGGATTGGTCAGGATACCGGAAGTGTTTGACACAGAGACCGCGCACACATTCATCCAGCTGCTGTTTTTAATGTAAGCATTTACTTTTGTTCTATTAAAACCTATTTTGATATACTTCACGATCGGGTCCCCTTTCTCCACTTTTTCTCATTTTTTGATTGAATTTACCACCCACGGAGGGTGAGACATTACATTGCTGTGGGGAAGTGGAGATTCCGATCTGGCATCGTTTTATCCTTAAAGCTGAATGCACTGAGAGCCATACTGGGAATTGGAGAGCTGGAGTTTGCCACAGGAGTTCTTATGAATGCCGATTTTAACCTAAAGAGAGGTGAGAGGCTAGAGAGCACTATTGTTGGACAGACCCTCACTACCCAGCACTCCCCACGTGTGGAAAACAGAAAGCAAAAGCATAATTTATCTGCATTATAGAGACTATTTTAGTTCCTTATAGGTGTCACTTTTATCACACCATTCTTACTCTGAACCACTCAATGGACTGATTTTTTCACTGATTGATCGATTCATTGTTTTTCACCCCTGTTTTATGTTTTTTTACAATTAGAGATCTCTGGTTTCATATCACTTTATTCACTGATATGTTTTGTAATAGTGATTGTATACATTTTTAGTATATATATTTATTTTTCACTGTATGCACTTTAAGGATTTATTCACTGCACTTTATTAACAGCTGAGTCACGACTCAGTGATCACTGTTGGTCTTGATTATTTAGTGATTATTTATTCATTTTTGATGCAATTACAGAGCACTTTAACACTTGATGCACTTTAGCGCAAAAACACTGCTTATTTATTAATATTCCCCCCCGCCTGTGCCCCCCTCCGTGACTTTTCCATCAAAATCAACAATGCAACCATCAGTCCCTCCCCTCACGCCAGGGTACTCGGTGTAATCCTAGACTCTGACTTGTCATTTCAGCCTCAAATCCAATCGCTGTCAAAAGTTTGTAGACTTCACCTCCGTAACATCTCTAAAATTCGCCCCTTTTTAACAAATGAAACCACCAAGTTCCTCATTCACTCCCTTGTTATCTCTCGCCTTGACTATTGCAACTCCCTTCTCATTGGCCTGCCTCTCCATAGGCTATCCCCTCTTCAGTCTATCATGAATGCTGCTGCCAGACTTATACACCTTACCAACCGCTCTGAGTCTGCCAACCCTCTCCTCCAATCCCTACACTGGCTACCAATCACCCAGCGAATTCAATTCAAAATACTAACCACAACTTACAAAGCCATTCACAAGCTACATCACCAATCTTGTCTCCAAATATCACCCAAATCGTCCTCTCCGCTCTTCTCAAGACCTCCTACTCTCAAGCTCTATCGTCTCCTCCTCCCATGCTCTTCTCAGGATTTCCCCAGAGCCTCTCCCATCCTCTGGAACTCGCTACCTCAACCTGTCCGGCTATCCCCTACTCTTGCTACCTTCAGGCGATCCCTGAAAACTCATCTCTTCAGGAAAGCCTATCACGTCTCCAACTAATCTCCTACCACTTCCATCAGCTCATTCCTCACAGTTACAACCTTTTGTACCACCTGCCCCACCCTATTAGATTGTAAGCTCTTCTGAGCAGGGCCCTCTTAATCCTTGTTTGGCTCCCATGGTTGAGACACAGGATCTTCCATTCTATTACTAGGGTAGGACCCACTAATTCGGGGTACTTTGTCGCAGTAAGTGGGCTTAGCACTATATAACCATATAGTGTGACCAAACCCCCGTATTTTTTGAATATGTTCAGGTGTTTTTAACTAGCCCTGCAGGAAACGTCATTCTTGAATGTGTGCGCTGTAATATGTTCGCTACTGTGCTCATTGGGACCTTCAATGCTGCAGAAATTTTTCTGTACCCTTCCCTAGACCTGTGCCTCCATACAATCCTGTCTTGGAGGTCTACAGACAATTTTCTTAGACTTAATGGCTTGGTTTGTGCTCTGACATGCACTGTTACCTGTGGGACTTTCTATAGAGAGGTGTGTGCCTTTCCTAATCATGTCCATCCAATTTGCCACAAGTGGACTCCAATCAAGTTGTAGAAATATCTTAAGGATGATCAGTGGAAACAGGAGGCACCTGAGCATTTTGAGTGTCATGGCAAAGGCTCTGAATACTTATGTACGTGGGATTTTTTATTTTTTTTTCATAAATTTGCAAAGAATTTTTTTTTTTAACAAGAATAGTTTGTTTATTACATTTTTACAGTACAAGCGATGCATATACACAGTTTTTCACAGAAGATTGTTAGATGAATTGTCACAAGGTGGATGGGCTGTACATTTAGGCCGGAGAAAGATGTGCTTTTAAATAAGACCCATCTCATTGCTCCCATTCACCTCTAAACTTCTAGAATGCTTAGTCTACAACCGTCTTAGCTCCTACCTCAGTGAAAATAACCTTCTTGACCCCTTACAGTCTGGCTTTCGCTCGCAGCACTCCACAGAAACTGCCTTACTAAAACTTACTAACGATTTACTAACTGATAAAACCAACAGCCAGTATTCCATACTCCTACTACTTGACCTCTCTGTGGCCCTTGATACTGTTGACCACCCGCTCCTTCTCAATAAACTGCACTCCCTTGGCCTCCAAGATTCTTCTCTATCCTGGTTCTCTGCCTAGCTACCACAGCGCTCCTTCAGTGTCACCTACAACTCTGTCTCCTCCTCTCCATTGCCTCTTTCTGTGGGGGTCCCCCAAGGTTCTGTTCTTGGACCCCTTCTCTTCTCCATCTACACCTCCTCCCTTGGTCACTTGATAACCACCCACGGCTTCCAATACCACTTATACGCTGATGACACCCAAATCTATTTGTCTACTCCTCACCTCACTCCTTCAGTCTCCTCTCGCATTACTAACTTACTAACTGACATATCAGCATGGATGTCGCACCACTTCCTTAACCAGTTGACATCTGCGCTATGGCCGAACGATGGCCACAGCGCGGATATAAATTCCCGGGAGGCCGTCATATGAAGTCCTCCCCTGTGCACGCTCCCTGCGCGCGCCCTGTGACTCGGGTGATCAGCGATCCGAGTAAGGGGCGGGTCCCAGCTCCTTACCATGTGATCATCTGTCAGCCAATGACAGCCGATCACATGATCAAAACAAAAGCTCGGTGATCGTTTTTTTTTTCTCCTCACGCTGACAGCGGAGGAGAAAAAAAAAGCCGCTTACCGGCTCATCTTAAGGGGACGTCGGTCCCTAAAAGTCAGAGGCAATTATGCCTCATGTATGCCAATTGTGAATGCCCACAAGTGCCACCTATCAATGCCCACAAGTGCCACATATCAATGCCCACCAGTGCTGCCAATCAGTGCCACCTAAAAGTGCTGCCTATCACTGCCACCCATCAGTGCCCATCACTGCCACCCATCAGTGCCCATCACTGCCACCTATCGGTGCCCGTCACTGCCGCCTCATCAGCGTACATCAATGACGGACAAAAATTACCCATTTAAAATTTTTATAACAAAATTTAAAAAAAAAAAAACTTTTTTTTTTAATTTAGTCTTTTTAAAATTTTTTAACAAAAAATAAATATCGCAGAGGTGATCAAATACCACCAAAAGAAAGCTCTATTAGGGGGAAATAAATGATAAAAAATTAATTTGGGTACAGTGTTGTATGACCGTGCAATTGTCATTCAAAGTGCGACAGCGCTGAAAGCTGAAAATTGGTCTGGATAGGAGGGGGGTTTAAGTGCCCAGTAAGCAAGTGGTTAAACAAAATCTCTCTAAAACTGAGCTATTAATATTCCCCCCCGCCTGTGCCCCCCTCCGTGACTTTTCCATCAAAATCAACAATGCAACCATCAGTCCCTCCCCTCACGCCAGGGTACTCGGTGTAATCCTAGACTCTGACTTGTCATTTCAGCCTCAAATCCAATCGCTGTCAAAAGTTTGTAGACTTCACCTCCGTAACATCTCTAAAATTCGCCCCTTTTTAACAAATGAAACCACCAAGCTCCTCATTCACTCCCTCGTTATCTCTCGCCTTGACTATTGCAACTCCCTTCTCATTGGCCTGCCTCTCCATAGGCTCCTCCCCTCTTCAGTCTATCATGAATGCTGCTGCCAGACTTATCCACCTTACCAACCGCTTAGAGTCTGCCAACCCTCTCCTCCAATCCCTACACTGGCTACCAATCACCCAGCGAATTCAATTCAAAATACTAACCACAACTTACAAAGCCATTCACAAGCTACATCACCAATCTTGTCTCCAAATATCACCCAAATCGTCCTCTCCGCTCTTCTCAAGACCTCCTACTCTCAAGCTCTATCGTCTCCTCCTCCCATGCTCTTCTCAGGATTTCTCCAGAGCCTCTCCCATCCTCTGGAACTCGCTACCTCAACCTGTCCGGCTATCCCCTACTCTTGCTACCTTCAGGCGATCCCTGAAAACTCATCTCTTCAGGAAAGCCTATCACGTCTCCAACTAATCTCCTACCACTTCCATCAGCTCATTCCTCACAGTTACAAACTTTTGTACCACCTGCCCCACCCTATTAGATTGTAAGCTCTTCTGAGCAGGGCCCTCTTAATCTTTGTTTGGCTCCCATGGTTGAGACGCAGGATCTTCCATTCTATTACTAGGGTAGGACCCACTAATTCGGGGTACTTTGTCGCAGTAAGTGGGCTTAGCACTATATAACCATATAGTGTGACCAAACCCCCGTATTTTTTGAATATGTTCAGGTGTTTTTAACTAGCCCTGCAGGAAACGTCATTCTTGAATGTGTGCGCTGTAATATGTTCGCTACTGTGCTCATTGGGACCTTCAATGCTGCAGACATTTTTCTATACCCTTCCCTAGACCTGTGCCTCCATACAATCCTGTCTCGGAGGTCTACAGACAATTCCTTGAACTTAATGGCTTGGTTTGTGCTCTGACATGCACTGTTACCTGTGGGACTTTCTATAGAGAGATGTGTGCCTTTCCTAATCATGTCCATCCAATTTGCCACAAGTGGACTCCAATCAAGTTGTAGAAACATCTTAACCACTTTAAAGCCCCATACACACGGTCGGACTTTTTCATCAATTTGGTCCGATCGGACAAGGTTGTTGAAAAATCAGACCGTGTGTATGCACCATCGGACAGTGTTCGTCGGTTTGTCCGTCGGACAAAGTCTTATCTCCTGCTGGAAAGATTTCCCTTCAACCCGGTCCGATCACACCAAATCCGAGCGTGTGTACGCTTGTCCGACCGGACAAAGTGCTACGCATGCTCAGATCACATTACAAGACCAAAGCTATTGGCTACTAGCCTCTACGTAGTCCCGTCGTAGGCAACAAACGTCACCACGTTCAGAATGATCGGATTTTCCGACAACTTTGTCCGATCGTGTGTACGCAAAACCAACATCAGACAAAGTATGACGGACATGGTCCGACGGACCTGGTCCACGGATTGTCCGCGCGTGTGTATGGGGCTTAAGACCAGCCTCATTTTGGATTTTAGGTGTTTACATGTTTAAAACAGTTTTTTTTTGCTAGAAAAAAACTTAGATTATAAACATTATATATTGTTTTTTTTCTAACACCCTAGAGAATAAAATGGCGGTCGTTGCAATACTTTTTTTCACGCCGTATTTGCGCAGCGGTCTTACAAGCGCACTTTTTTTGGAAAAAACTCACTTTTTTGAATAAAAAAATAAGACAACAGTAAAGTTAGTCCAGTTTTTTTATATATTGTGAAAGATAATGTTACGCCGAGTAAATTGATACCTAACATGTCACGCTTCAAAATTGCGCCCGCTCGTGGAATGGCATCAAACTTTTACCCTCAAAAATCTCCATAGGCAACGTTTAACAAATTCTACAGGTTGCATATTTTGCGTTACACAAGAGGTCTACGGCTATAATTATTGCTCTCGCTCTACCGATCGCGGCGATACCTCACATGTGTGGTTTGACCACCGTTTTCATATGCAGGCGCTACTCACGTATGCGTTCGCTTCTGCGCACGAGCTTGTCGGGACGGGGCGCTTTAAAAAAAATTTTTTTTGTTTTTTTTATTTATTTTTCTTGATTTTATTTATTTTTACACTGTTTTTTAAAAAAAAATTTAATTGGCTCACTTTTATTCCTATTACAAGGAATGTAAACATCCCTTGTAATAGAAAAAAGCATGACAGGTCCTCTTAAATATGAGATCTGGGGTCAAAAAGTCCTCAGATCTCATATTTGGACTTAAAAGCAAAAAAAAAAAATGTAATTTAAAAAAAATGACATTTGAAAAATGTTCCTTTAAGAGGTATGGGCGGAAGTGACGTTTTGACGTCGCTCCCGCCCTGCTATGGTATAGAGATGGGTGGCGGCCATCTTAGCCTCACTCGTCGCTATACCCAGCACGGAGGAGGACCCGATCGCTTCCGCCGCTGCCGACGGCTCCGGTAAGCGGCGGAAGGCGCGGGAGAGCGGCGGGAGGGGGGGGCACCTCTCCCGCCGCCGATAACGGTGATCTCGCGGCGAATCCGCCGCGATGACCACCATTATCGGAATGCCGACCGGCGCCTGAAGAGATGGATACCTCGGTTGTGGCAGCAGCTGCTGCCGTTACCGAGATATCCCTCTTCAAAATCAGGACGTATATCGTCGTGCGCTGGTCGGAAAGTGGTTAAGGATGATCAGTGGAAACAGAAGGCACCTGAGCATTTTGAGTGTCATGGCAAAGGCTCTGAATACTTATGTACGTGGGATTTTTTATTTTTTTTTCATAAATTTGCAAAGAATTTTTTTTTTTAACAAGAATAGTTTGTTTATTACATTTTTACAGTACAAGCGACGCATATACACAGTTTTTCACAGAAGATTGTTAGATGAATTGTCACAAGGTGGATGGGCTGTACATTTAGGCCGGAGAAACCTACATGGTTTAGGAGATATTTAGAAAAGAAAAGGCACCGCTATCAGTGGACAGCGGCGCACAGGCGCACTGAGCATGCCGAGATCACGGCGATATGCCGCTCTCGTGCGCATGCGCGGGAGTGACGTCATCGCCGCTCCAGCGAATGACAGCGCTGGAGCGGCGAGACCCGGAAGTCACTCCAGGTATCATGGCGGCATCGGAGGAGGACAACGAGGGTCGCTTCGGGGACTTCCATCTCAGGTAAGTTATTCATAATGAGCTAGTATGCTATGCATGCTAGCTCATTATGCCTTTGCCTTGCAGGTTCCGTTTTTTTTTTTTTTAAATAGGCTTTACTTCCTCTTTAAGTTACAGTACCTTAGGATATGGGTTTGGAGGCATTAGACTTCAGCAGTACCAAGTAAGGAGTAGGCATGTGCAATTCGTTTCGTTTTTTTTTTAGTTTTTTTTCGTTATTTTCGTTCATTCGTTATCGTACGAATAAACGAACGATTCGCTAAAAATTTTAACGAATCGAACGAATCCGAAAATAACGAAAATCCAAAAAAAACAAATTAGAAACAACGAATGTACGAATGAAGAAAATCCGAAAAACGAAAGCAGGAACAACGAAAATGAAAATGAACGAAAAAAAATTTGTACATTCGTAATTTTTTTTTTGTTGAATTGGTAATTTTCCGTGTCCGTTACAATGGCGCTGCTTAACGTGCTTCGAATAGATTGAACGAAAAAATTCGTACATTTGTAACTTTTTTTTTTCGATTCGTAATTTTCCGTGTCCCTTACAATGGCGCTGCTTAACGTGCTTTGAATGGATTGAACGAAAAAATTCGTACATTCGTAACTTTTTTTTTCGATTCGTAATTTTCCGTGTCTTTTAAAATGTAATAATAGCATACACATTACATAAAATTATGAATTATGCTCCGATTACGAATCTACGAATCTACGAATAAATACGAATGCGTCCGAATTTCGAATAAATAAATAAACGAAAATTAAACTAACGGAAAAACGAATCAACGAAAAAATAACTCTTACGAAAATACGAATCGTTACGAATACGAACACCGACGACTTACGAATGTACGAATCGTTACGAATCAATGGAAACGAAAAAAACGAAACGAAAATAAACTAATTTTTTTGTTGTGCACATGTCTAGTAAGGAGGTCCAAGGGAAAGGGGGGGGAGGTATAGGGAAGGCAGGATACGGGGTGAAAGGAGAAGAGGGGGGGTGGGACATAGGGAAAGAGGGGGGTGGGGAGGAGGAGAGGGGAGGGGAGCGGAGGGGCCTCATATACTATAATTATAATTACAAACAGTGATTACCGTATATACTCGAGTATAGGCCGTCCCGAGTATAAGCCGAGGCCCCTAAATCACCACAAAAAAATGGGGAAACGTATTGACCCGTGTATAAGCCGAGGGGCAAAAATGCAGCAGCTACTGTAAGTGGAAAAAGGGTCAGCAATGCCCATCTGCATGTCCCCTGTACAGACCCCCGTGTCCCCATTGCAGCCTACCTGTGCCGATCCGCTGATCCGCCGATCTGTGGGTCCGGGGTCCTGTGTCCGGGGGTCCGTGCAGCCGATGAGGTCCCGCTCTGTCCCCCCCACAGCGTGTACGGCGCCATTACAAATTTTTTCCCAGCAGTCAGTGTGCAGTGTTCCGCCTATCACGGACATTCTCTCATCCTCGTCCATGAGATGAGAATGACAGGCCATCCGTGATAGGCGGAACACTGTACTGCTGGGAAAATTAGTGTCCGCCTATCACGGACGGGCGGGAGGAGGCGGCGCGGCTTTTGAAAACTGCCGTCTGTCTGCATGACAAGCTGTTCATGTAGGCAGACGGCGGTGACTCGAATATAAGCCGAGGGGGGGACTTTCAGACCTAAAAAAGGGTCTGAAAATCTCGGCTTATATTCGAGTATATACGGTATGTACTCAATAAATCATATCAGTGATGTCTTATTTTGGGGTAGGTCCAGTAGTAACATTTTAATGATTATCCACCAGTTCCGTGTAGGGCTGAAACAACTAATCGATTAATCGACAACTAATCGATTATGAAATTAATCGATTACTATTTTCATAATCGATTAATCGGCCAGTAACATAATGGGGTTAAAAATTTAAAAACTAAGTTGAACTAAAATGAGCCTTTTATAGTACAAAAAGAGCAAATAATCGCTACTGTAAATATTACTTTCACAGTTCTACAGAAAAAAAAAAAAAATAACCCCTTACATTAGTGTGATTATCTGCCTTTTTGTACTATAAAGGGCTCATTTTCGTTTTTTAGTTTTTTTAACCCCATTATATTACTAAACGTCTTAGACCTGGTTCACATCTATGTGTTTTTTGGTGCTTTTTGCTGAAACGTACTACAGTTGATTTACATGGTTTCCTATGGGACTCGATCACATCAAGGCCTTTTTCAGCTGCTGCGTATTTGGAAAGGGTCAGGGACTTTTTTTTAACACAAACTTTTTGGTTCAATAAACTTCAATGCAGAAGCTGCAGAAAAGCATATAATGCATTTTTGCAGCAATTTGTGTTTTTTCATCTGCCCAACAACAAATTGACCAAGAAACAGTATGTCTCTTCTAATAGTATATCTTCTCTAATAGTGTATACAATATATATCTCCTCAAATAGTGTATACAGTATATCTCCTCTTATAGTATATACAGTATATCTCCTCTAATAGTGTATACAGTATATACCTCCTCAAATAGTGTATACAGTATATCTCCTCTAATAGTGTATACAGTATATACCTCCTCAAATAGTGTATACAGTATATCTCCTCTAGTAGTGTAAATACAGTATATCTCTTCTGTCTGTTATTCTCAGAGTGGATTCGATATTTTGCTCCCTAACCATATAGTTGGTTGTTTATATTTACCACCGCATAGTGATATTTAAGAATAAATTGCCTTTTTTTTTTTTAAACTTTACATATTAACTAAATTATACACCACAATTTTTTTTGTAAGGTTATTAACCGATTAACAATATATAATAATCGGCCAACTAATCGATTATGAAAATAATCGTTAGTTGCAGCCCTAGTTCCGTGCCCCAGGCATCCATCCCGACCATATTTTGTCAAATTGGCCAGGGCAGTATCGATTGGCATAGGTAAGCTTATACAGTGGCAACACCGAATTCAGTGTTAGGCGCCATGAGGACACCCTGGGAGGCACAGTGTCTTTCCAATGTAGGAATATCTCTCTGCGGGCATAGAAAGTAGCGTAACTCAGAAAAATTCTAGTATATTTACCCCTTACTCTGGAGTCAAAGATATTTAGTAGCATCATTTTGGGGTCTGTTCCCAGTTCCAGGGAGGTAACCCCGACCCAGGGTATCGGCTATCTCTAACCAATAGTCTCCAAGGCGGGGACATGACCATGTCATATGGAAGAATGAGGCGGAGCTACGATCACATCTAGGGCAGGTCACGGGGTTGTTAGGGTTCATGATTGTTAACAGCCTAGGAGTGTAATAGGCTCTGTGGAGGAACGTAACCTGCATAAATCGGTCTCTGGCCGAGATCATATTAGTGACAAAGGAAGATACACATGACTCCCACTCCTCCTCTGTCAGGTCTGGGATATCTAGCTTCCACTTTACCAGGGTTTTTTCAAGTTTCTTCAGTGGGGCTATAGATAAGTGGAAGTATAGTTAGGAAAGGGGTTTATCTATGACCTTGGTAGTAAGTAGTCCCTCCACAGAGTCCGATTTCAATATAAGCTTTGCCGGGAACTGTTCCCTATATGCATGGCGAAGCTGATAGTATCGAAATAGCATCCACCCCGGTAGTAAGTAGGCGCTTTTGAGATCAGAAAAGGTTCTCAGTTTACCCCCCCGAAACTATATGTTTCAACTTGGTTATACCCTTCTTTGCCAAGATTTGGGGGTCTGGAACTGTATTCATGTGTGATAGGTTGGGGTTGCCCCAGAGAGGGATGTGGGGAGAGAACGTTTCCGGGGAACTAAAGCGCGCCCTGGCTTTATTCCATACTTTAATGGTTGTGGCAGCATAAATTTGCAAAGAATTTAAACAAACTTCTTTCATGTTGTTATTATGAGGTTGTGACGGATCCTGTACTCAAGGTGTCCGGCGTAAATGCTTCCTAAGTCCTGGAACATGAGTCCAATGGATCTGGCTATAGGACCCCCAAGAACTAGACAACACCAGTCTTGGAGTACATCAGGAATAACTTTATTTGACATGTCACACACATATATACAGCCAGATGACTTAAACCTAACCTAATTAGCATGAGCTAATTATCTTAATCAACACTGGACTCCTTCATTCAATTGCAGGGTTAATTAGCACATACAACAATAGGTGAAATATTCTTTAGAATCTGTGTCAAGCCAGACCAGCCTCATCTACATTACACAAGACGACAGACAGGCTGGCTGGAGTTGACGACATTAGCATCTGACAGTGTGTGTCCCAACAGCATGGGGACAACACACATTATATATACATATATACAGCATATACATATCCACAGTCTGTGTCTTGGGGGGCCAGCATGGACCTAAATCCAAGTAAAACCAGCTCAGCGGTCCCCAGGCATACAGCTCACAAAGAGCACCGTTCCCCCAAATGCCAGGGCCCGTAATCACAAGGCAATAGGCTCGCATTCAGTCCCCTCCAACAGCCTCTGTCCCGGCTAGGTCTGTCACAGAGGTATTGTTTGTAGAATTTTGAGGAAAATAATGAATTTAATCCAATTTGGAATAAGGCTGTAACATAACAAAATGTGGAAAAAGTGAACCCCTGTGAATACTTTCCGGAAGCACTGTATAAATACAAAAAGCCCAAAGCTAAAGAAAAAAATGCCTTACTCCAAAAAAGGCGATTGGCTGCCAGTGCTCAAAATCAGACAAAACACAGGGTTCTGTGCTGAGACCAATCCTATTTAATTTGTTCATAGACGACCTGGAGGATGGGGTAAACAGTTCAATCTCTGTATTTGCGGACGATACTAAGCTACGCAGGGCAATAACTTCTCTGCAGAATGTGGAAACCTTGCAAAAAGATCTGAACAAATTAATGGGGTGGGCAACTACATGGCAAATGAGGTTCAATGTAGAAAAATGTAAAATAATGCATTTGGGTGGCAAAAATATGAATGCAATCTATACACTGGGGGGAGAACCTCTGGGGGAATCTAGGATGGAGAAGGACCTGGGGGTCCTAGTAGATGATAGCAGCAGCTTGGCATTGCATGCCATTGCTGAGCCTAACAAAGCAAACAGAAGATTGGCATGCATTGAAAAGGGGATCAACTCCAGAGTAGAGTTGAGCGGACACCTGGATGTTCAGGTTCGAACTTGACCCGAACTTGACCCCGAGGCGATGACCCCCGCCCCCCTCTGACATCATGAGGAAAGCCATAGGGAAGTCCCCGTCAAGTCCCCGTGAGCCAGAGGGGCGGGGTCACCAGGTGGCCCCAGCCTCCGTTATATAAGACCTGTCAGAAGAAGATAAGCGTCACACAGCTGGAGCCTCCCATTGCGCGGAGATGCTGGACGAGAACACCGGAGCAAGAAGAAGCGGATCGGAGGAAGAAGAAGATGAAGAAACCGAAGGATGAAGAAAGGAAGAAGGAAGAAGACCAGAAGAAAGAAGACTTTAATAAAGGAATTGTCAAAGACCGTCTCCTATCATTTTTAACTCTTTTGTCACCTTTTTTGGTGAAATGGTAGGGGTACTTTTGTACCCCCTTACCATTTCACACAGGGGGGGAGGCTGGGATCTGGGGGTCCCCTTGTCAAAGGGGGCTTCCAGATTCTGATAACCCCCCTCGCCCGCAGACCCCCACAAGCACTGGGCAAGGGTTGTGGGGATGAGGCCCTTGTCCTCATCAACATGGGGACATGGTGCTCTGAGGGGTCACAGACCCCCAAAGCATCCTCCCAATGTTGAGGGCATGTGGCTTGGTACGGTTCAGGAGGGGGGTGCTCTCTCATCCCCCCCTCTTTTAATGCGGCCTGCCAGGTTGCCTGCTCGGATAAAGGGTCTGGTATGGATTTTTGGGGGAACTCCACACCATTTTTTTTTAATTTGTTGTGGAGTTCCCCTTAATATCAATACCAGACCCTTCAAGTCTGGTATGGATTTTAAGGGGGAACCCCACGTCATTTTTCTTTTTTAAATTTGACACGGGTTCCCCTTAATATCCATACCAGACCTGAAGGGCCCCGCTCCTTTTTTTTTTTTATTTATCAATGACTTTCAATGACTGTTCTCTGTGTTACGGGAGCCGACAATTCATTAGCCGCGAGTGATTTTAAATAGCTTTTTTTCCTGCAGAAATAACACTTTAGCCAAGGGACAGTTCTAAGCACGGGAAACATGCGCCCCTTTACAGGCATACTATACACACCCCCCAGGTACGAAATTTAAAGGAATATTACACTTTTATTGTTTCACTTTAAGCATTATTAAAATCACTGCTCCCAAAAAAACTTCAGTTTTAAAAAAAAATTTTTGCATTGATACATGTCCCCTGGGGCAGGACCCAGGTCCCCAAACACTTTTTATGACAATAACTTTTTAAAAATCAATGACTTTCAATGACTGTTCTCTGTATTACGGGGAGCCGACAATTCATTATAGCCGCGAGTGCTTTTAAAATATTTTTTTTTCCTGCAGAAATTACACTTTGTGACAAACTGACAATAACTTTTTAAAAAGCGCCATTACATTGCCGATTACCGAAACTCTAACCCGAACATACAATAAATTGTTCGGGTTCGGGACCCAAAAACCCAAAAGTCTGGTACGAACCCGAACTGTTCGCTCAACCCTACTCCAGAGATAAAACGATAATCTACAAGACTCTGGTCCGGCCGCACCTAGAGTATGCTGTCAAGTCCTGGGCACCAGTCCTCAGGAAGGATGTACTGGAAATGGAGTGAGTACAAAGTAGGGCAACAAAGCTAATAAAGGGTCTGGAGGATATTAGTTAGGAGGAAAGGTTGTGAGCACTGAACTTATTCTCTCTGGAGAAGAGACGCTTGAGAGTGGATATGATTTCAATATACAAATACCATACTGGTGATCCCACAATAGGGATAAAACTTTTTCGCAAAAGGGAGTTTAACAAGACACCTGGCCACAAATTAGAAGAAAAGAGGTTTAACCTTAAACTATGTAGAGGGTTCTTTACTGTAAGAGCGTCAAGGATATGGAATTCCCTTCCACAGGCGGTGGTCTCAGCAGGAAGCATCGATAGTTTCAAGAAACTATTAGATAAGCACCTGAACGACCGCAACATACAGGGATATACAATGTAATACTGACATATAATCACACACACACACAGGTTGGACTATGATGGACTTGTGTCTTTTTTCAACCTCACCTACTATGTAACAGATGACGTTATTGTATGTAAATAAACCATGTGAACATAACCTGCAATCAACAATAATAACAACCTGTGGAAAAACGGGGGGCTAATGAGCAGGTAGCCTGATAACTAGACAAACAAAACTAACAGACTAGGGGTGCTGCTGTCCAAAAGGAGAAGGGTGAAATGGTTAAAAGATGTATACTAAAAAAAGAAATGCTCTGAACTACGTAGAGGGTTCTTTACTGTAAGAGCGGCAAGGATGTGGAACTACGGTGGTAGGCGGTGGTTTCAGCGGGGAGCATCAATAGTTTCAAAAAACTATTAGACAAGCACCTGAACGACGACAACATACAGGGATATACAATGTAATACTGACATATAATCACACACATAGGTTGGACTTGTGTCTTCTTTCAACCTCACCTACTATGTAACTATATGACATGCCCGATGTGCCTCGGTTTCCTCACTCCCAGGATGGATGGCAGTGGCGGCTGGTGCTCAAAATCTTTGGGGGGGGGGGCAAACAAACAGAAAAATTCTGAAAAAAAACCCATCAATTGCAGCCTCATTGTACCATCAATCGCAGCTACTGTGCCATCAATTGCCACCACTGTGCCATCAAACGCAGCCACTGTGCCATAAAACGCAGTCACTGTGCCCCATAAAATGCAGCCACTGTGCCCATCAATTGCCGGCACTGTGCCATCAAACGCAGCCACTGTGCCCTATAAAATGCAGCCACTGTGCCCATCAATTGCCGCAACTGTGCCATCAAACGCAGCCACTGTGCCCCATAAAATGCAGCCACTGTGCCCATCAATTGCCGCCACTGTGCCATCAAACGCAGCCACTGTGCCCCATAAAATGCAGCCACTGTGCCCATCAATTGCCACAACTGTGCCATCAAACGCAGCCACCGTGCCCATCAATTGCCGCCACTGTGCCATCAAACGCAGCCACTGTGCCATCAAACGCAGCCACTGTGCCATCAAATGCAGCAACTGTGCCCATAAAATGCAGCCACCGTGCCCATCAATTGCAGCCACTGTGCTATCAAACGCAGCCACTGTGCCAATCAATTGCTGCCACTGTGCCATCAAAAGCAGCCACTGTGCCATCAAATGCAGCCACTTTACCCATGAATTGCCGCCACTGTGCCATCAAACGCAGCCACTGTGCCCATCAATAGCCACCACTGTGCCCATCAATTTCCGCCACTGAGCCCATCAATTACCGCCACTGTGCCCATCAAACGCAGCCACTGTGCCATATAAAATGCTGCCAGTGTGCGGCCTGCCGTCTGCACTTACCTGTCTCGGTGGGATAGCTCCTCGATATCTTCTCCCGTCCTCTCTTCCCATCCTCTGCTATGATTGGACGCCTAGCGTCCAATCACAGCACCTGTCGTTTCAGCCATACAGTTGACGGGTAACAGATCTGAGCACCTGATTGGCAGGGAGGCGGTTTGGTGTTAGGAAAGCAAATATTAATTTGCTTTTCTAACACAGCATGGCGCTCGCAGGTCACCTTTTTTGACGCCTATTAGAGCCTATAGCTCTAATCAGGTGCTTCAAAAACAGGGGCCGGGCACCTGAATAGGGGGTGGCAGTGGCGGCCATAGATAAATTCATGCTATTGGTGATAGAGGGGTGGCTGGAGAGAAGGGGCGGCGCCCGTGCGTCCTTATGGACGCACCACCACTGATGGGTGGTGCAGTGCATCTGATGTCCAAGGTCAAAGGACTTTCCCCTTCTGTCCTTTGACCCTGGACATCAGGTGGACTACACCATCCATCCTGGGAGTGAGGAAAGTGAGACACATCGTGCATGTCAGATTGTCAGAGCAGTTCTCCATCCAGCAGTCAGTGGCACAGTGATCCGGACTCTGTGTCTTTAGTATCTCATCCATCCATCCAGCTGCACATGTTTGGGACGGGAAGAGGAAGGTCCCTCTTTTTAATCCTTTTTTTATAAAAATTGGTTGGAACTTACTACACTAGAGCTGTTGCGCTGTCTCCCCTCCCCCCTCAAGGAGAAAAATAAAACCATTCAATAACCAAAAGAACCAATTCCAACAAACTAAGTCTGATAGGCCAATAAGAGAAGCAAAAAAAGGGCATTTTTGAGTTGTATGTGGACGTTTGGGGGTGGAACATGGGAGGTGTAATCTCCAATATAATGCCATATAAAGGTACGGTTCCCATTAGAAGATCATAGAGATGCATACATTAAATTATTCCAAGATTTTGTTTAATGCAAAAGTAGTCTGGGGGCCTTACGGATCTTAAGCAGTGTAGCACCCTCCTAGTTAGGTTGCTAGGATGTTAGGCAAATTTTGTTCTTGTTGTTGTAATCAGTGGAGCAGTTGTTGATTTATTTTGGCTGTTCTGGATTTCACAGCCTGCAGGTTTGATTGCTCTCCCCTGCCTTCTAGAGACTTCTGTAACATACTCTAGGACAGTGATGGCGAACGCCGAGCCTTCTCTGTGGGCACGCCGTGACTACAGTCATACACTGTAGTCACGGCGTCCGCTCCCGCGGACTACATCTCCCACAGTTCTCTGGGGAGAACCCTCCCCAGAGAACACTGAAGCCACGCCCCCCGCTCTCAATCATCTGACGCACCTGCGTGGGAAATCACCTGACACACGGACACCACAGGAGCGACTGGAGTGAACGGAGCGACCGGAGCGACTGGGGACTGACCCCACACTGACCCAACACTTATTCAAGTAAGCTTTATAACCAATAGCCGACCGGGCCATAGCCAAAAGATGGCTACAGCACGGTCGGCTTATTCTGGGAGGGCGTCCATGGACGTCCTCCCAGAGAATCTTGCTCCCGCACGCCCTACAGTGCGAGGGGAGAGGGGAAGAGAGAGAGATGCAATGCTCTGCCCATACTATGCAATGCTGCGCAATACTCTGCCCATGCTGTGCAATACTCTGCCCATACTATGCAATACTCTGCCCATGCTGTGCAATACTCTGCCCATGCTGTGCAATACTCTGCCCATACTATGCAATACTCTGCCCATGCTGTGCAATACTCTGCCCATACTATGCAATACTCTGCCCATGCTCTGCAATACTCTGCCCATGCTGTGCAATACTTTGCCCATACTATGCAATACTCTGCCCATGCTGTGCAATACTCTGCCCATACTATGCAATACTCTGCCCATGCTGTGCAATACTCTGCCCATACTATGCAATACTCTGCCCATGCTGTGCAATACTCTGCCCATGCTATGCAATACTCTGCCCATGCTGTGCAATACTCTGCCCATGCTGTGCAATACTCTGCCCATGCTGTGCAATACTCTGCCCATACTATGCAATACTCTGCCCATACTATGCAATACTCTGCCCATGCTGTGCAATACTCTGCCCATACTATGCAATACTCTGCCCATGCTGTGCAATACTCTGCCCATACTATGCAATACTCTGCCCATGCTATGCAATACTCTGCCCATGCTGTGCAATACTCTGCCCATACTATGCAATACTCTGCCCATGCTGTGCAATACTCTGCCCATACTATGCAATACTCTGCCCATACTATGCAATACTCTGCCCATACTATGCAATACTCTGCCCATGCTGTGCAATACTCTGCCCATGCTGTGCAATACTCTGCCCATACTATGCAATACTCTGCCCATGCTGTGCAATACTCTGCCCATACTATGCAATACTCTGCCCATGCTGTGCAATACTCTGCCCATACTATGCAATACTCTGCCCATGCTGTGCAATACTCTGCCCATACATGTTTAATGGAAAGCTCTGTTATTGTGTTTTTCTTTTTAAACAAAAGCTGTTAATTAGTTTGAAAAACTGTACGAATTGTTTTTTTCTAAACTAAAACCTCGTTATTCAGGTTTAATTGCAGTGTTGGCACTTTGAAAAAAATAAGTCGTTTTGGTTTGCAGTTTGGGCACTCGGGCTCAAAAAGGTTTGCCATCACTGCTCTAGGATGTTGAGCAAGTCAAATGTGTAGCATGAATATTTATTGTGCTGCAGCCAGTCCCTGGGGAGCACATAAATAGTCTGAAGTCTGGAAGAGCCCTGTTCTAGTCCTGGGTCTAAATCTGCAGGAGAAGTGCCCAGCCTCAGGGGGGTCTGCCCCTGTGGGCAGGAAGCTGGAGTTCGCTGCATGATCATTGAAGTCCCAGCTGTGGCATAGTTGGGGGGCCTGCTTCCAAGATCACTTTTTTGGAGCTAATCAAGGGAATTTCATCTAAGGACCTGGTCTGGAGAGCTCGCCGCAGAGTGCCCAGTGGAAGTTGTTACAAATTTAGTCAAAATCTTTAAAAAAACTTAAATTGAATTAGTGTTGTATGTGGATGTTTGGGGATGAAACACGGGAGGTGCAATCTCCAATATCACAGCATATGAAACGTGCGGTATCGTTTCCTTTAAAAAGCACTCCCATAGATGCACATACAGTACATCAATTGTTCCAAGGTTTGCAAAAGTGGTTTTGGGGCCTTATGGATCTTAAGGAGTTTTGAGAATCTCTGCATAGTAATACAAAACGTAGTTTCAAGGTTTGAAAATGTATAATTTTAAAATGTTACAGATTCAGCCAAAATCTTTAAAAAATCATAAATTGAATTAGTAAGGAGAAAAGTAAAACCATTCAACAATCCGAAGTGCCGAAAAAAAGGGCATGTTGGTGTTGTATGTGAATATTTGACCCTACCAATCTTAATAACCTACGCCCCATCTCCCTGCTCCCCCTTTCCTCCAAACTCCTTGAACGCCTGGTCTACAATCAACTGAGTGACCACCTCATTAAGAATATCCTTCTAAATCCCCTTCTGGATTTTTCCCTCAACACGGAAACTGCTCTCTTAACTATCTCAACACAGGGCATTTTCACCCCCTTCCTGACCAAGCCATTTTTTCAGCTTTCAGCGCTGTCGCACTTTGAATGACAATTGTGCGGTCGTGCGACGTTGCTCCCAAACAAAATTTGCGTCCTTTTTTTCCCACAAATAGAGCTTTCTTTTGGTGGTATTTGATCACCTCTGTGGTTTTTATTTTATGCGCTATAAACAAAAGAAGAGCAACAAGTTTGAAAAAAAATATATATATTTTTTACTTTTTGCTATAATAAATATCCATTTTTTTTCCCTCAGTTTAGGCCGATACGTATTTTTCTACATATTTTTGGTAAAAAAAATTGCAATAAGCGTATATTGATTGGTTTGCGCAAAAGTTATAGTGCCTACAAAATAGGGGATAGATTTATTGCATTTTTATTATTATTTTTCTTTTACTAGTAATGGCAGCGATCTGCGATTTTTATCGTGACTGTGATATTTTGGCAGACATATCGGCCACTTTTGACACATTTATACAGCGATCTGTGCAATGAAACAGCATTGATTACTGTATAAATGTGACTGGCAGGGAAGGGGTTAACCACTAGGGGGCGCTGAAGGGGTTAACATGTTCCCTGGAAGTGATTCTAACTGTAGGGGGAGGGGATTGACAAGGGAAGGAGACCGATCGGTGTTTCTCTGTATTGAGAAAACACCATCGGTCTCCTCTCCTCTGACAGGACTGTGGATCTGTGTGTTTACACACACAGATCCACGGTCCTGCTGTATTACCGGGCAATCGTGGCCGCCGGGCATGCGCACCGAGTCCCTAGTAACACGGTAGGCACGCGCGGCATCTGGTGGGCTGAAAAGGCGAGGGCGTCCTATGACGCCCTCCCGCCACAAGAGCTGCGCCGCCTGGCCGTCAATAGACAGCCAGCAGTCAGCAAGCAGTTAAAGAGGAAGTAAACTCTGATGGGTTTACTTCCTCTTTGTTTCCCTGCAAAGGTAAAGCATAATGGACTACTATGCATCGCATCGTAGCCCATTATGTGTCACTTACCTGACACAGGAGCCAGCAAAGTCACCACTGTCTCCTTGTGTACGGAGCCTCCATCCTCTGTGGGTTTTACGGCTCCGGCCAGTATGACGTCACTCCCGCGATGACGTCACTCCCACGCATGCACACGGGAGCCGCCACTCACGGCATATCACCGTTAGCAGCGGCGCACTCAGTGGGACTGCACGCCACTCTCTACGGTGCATGCGCCGTAGACAACGGTGCCTGTATTTTTGCAAATATCTCCTACACCGTGTAGGTTTAGGAGATATTTCTTGGACCTACCGGTAAGCCTTAATCTAGGCTTACCTGTAAATGAAAGTGGTTTGTAAGGGTTTACAGCCACTTTAAAACTTAAAAATGACTTACTAACAGCAAAAAACAATGGACACTACTCTGTACTCCTACTTCTGGACCTTTCAGCTGCTTTTGATACAGTTGATCTCCCCTCCTCCTCAAGAAACGTTACTTCTTTGGTCTCCATGACTGCGCTCTTCGCTGGCTTACATCCTACCTATCCCACCGCACCGTCAGTGTCACTTACAATTCTACTTCCTCCTCTCCTCTTTCTTTACTCTGTCAGGGACCCTCAAGGTTCTGTTCTTGGACCTCTCCTATTTTCAATCTAAAACATCCTCCCTGGGTCAGCTGATAACCTCCCATAGCTTTCAATATACTTTCTACGCTGACAACACCCAAATCTATCTCAGCTAACTCCATCAGTCACCTCACACGTCACTAATTATCTAAAAGACATATTAGCCTGGATGTCACACCACTTCCTCAAACTCAACGTGTCCAAAACTGAGCTCATCATTTTTCCTCCCCCACGTGCCCCTTCCTCTGACATGTCTGTCAAGATCAGTAGCATAACCATCAACCCATCCCTGCATGCTAGGGTGCTACAGTGTTGCCAAGCCCCCCAAAGTAAAATTTACTGGCAGGACCCCAAAATTTACAAACACAACCTTTTTTTTTTTACTGACAAAAATCATGCCATTTACTGGCAGAGCCACATTTTTTTACTGGCACTGCAAAAAAGTACCTACAATGCATGTTTTCAGTGCTAAACAGTGCAAATATCAATATTTAAACCACAAACATCATCTGACTCACTGACCTGGATGGATGGATGGTCAGTCAGTGCTCTGTTCCCGAATCCTATCCAGGCCAGGCACAGGCATCATCGACCTCCCCAGACCCCCGCCGAGAACGAGCGCCGACCATTTAAAAATGGCGCCAGACGGCGACATTACATCACTGCGCATGCGCCTGCCCATGGCGCCCGACCGAGCGCGTACGAGTTCTGCCGAGCTCGGCAGGCTTCGGAACGGCGCATGCGCAGTAGCGATGTCGGCCTGCAGCCATCTATTTACGGGCACTGCTGCCCGTGACAGAGATTTTTACGGGCGCCCCGAAAATAGGGTGAAATTTACGGGCTGCCCGTAAATTAACGGACGGTTGGCAACACTGGGGTGCTAGGAGTATTCCTGGACTCTGATCTCTCCTTTTGGCCCCACATCTAATCACTTTCCAAAGCTTGCAGCCTCAACCTCCGCAACATCTCCAAACTATGCCCCTTCCTAACCAATGAAACCACAAAGCTCCTAATTTATTCCCTGGTTATCTCTCGCCTAGACTACTGCAACTCCCTCCTCATTGGATTACCTTTAAATAGACTATCCTCCCTTCAGTCCAATGAATGCTGCTGCCAGACTCATCCACCTTACAAACCGCTCAGCGTCTAACAAATACTAACAAAAAACATCCACAACTCTGCCGCCAGCTACATCACTAACCTTATCCTCAAAATACCAACCAAATTGTTCTCTTCGTTCCTCCCAAGACCTCCTACTCTCTAGTTCCCTTGTCACCTCCTCCCATGCTCGCCTCCAGGACTTCTTCCAAGCCTCTCCCATCCTTTGGAACTCCCTACCCCAATCTGTCCGATTATTTCCTACTCTATCCACTTTTAGGCGATCCCTGAAAACCTTTCTCTTTAGAGAAGCCTATCCTGCTGCCATCTAACAACTCTACTTTTAATTTCTTCATCAGCTCATCCCCCACAGTTATTACCTTTTTGTATCTCTTGACCCTCCCTCCTAGATTGTAAGCTCTAACAAGCAGGACCCTCCAATTTCTCTGTATTGAATTAGTAAGTAAGTACTAATTAGTACTGAATTAGTTAGTAAGTGAAAAAGAGGGTCAACAATGCCCATTTGCAGCCTCACTGTGCCCATTTGCAGCCATAGGTCCCCTGAACTTCAAACTTAGTAGTTAAGGGTTCCTAGATGCCCCCCAGCCAAAATTTGGGGTCTCTGGACCCAAAGGGTCCTGAAATGACATTGCTGCAGATGGACACAGTTGACCGACTTTGGGGCCCTGTATCCCAAATTTGGATATGTTGTAGTGCTAGTTCCACACCAAATTTGGGGTTCCTAGCACCAAGTGGCCCCGAGATATGGGGCCCCAAAGTCGGGTCAGAAAATGTAATTCTCTGCTGCAGAAAAGTGCTTGACTCAAGTATAAGCCGAGGGGGGCACTTTCAGCACAAAAAAATGTGCTGAAAAACTCAGCTTATAATCGAGTATATACGGTATGTTTTTTTTTCTTTATTTAAGAATTATACTTACCTAGGTGGATGCAGCATCGGGCCAATGCTGCATCTGTCCCCTACTGGCTCTAAGACTGAGAACCGAGCGATAAAACACCACTGACCGCTCGGTTTTCAGAACTCCCTGAGCAGAGAGATGGTGGATGTCAGTCACCGCTGTCTCCTCTGCCCCTCCCCCACTCCCTGCGCACTCACTGGGGCGCTGGGCTGTAGAGGGGGTGGGAGCGGCCTGCTCTGGCTCTGAGCAGCTCGCTGAGAGGCTGATCCGGGTGTCGGTCCAGGCATGTGGGAAGATCCCGACCATATGGTCATGATCTGGACCGGCTCTGTGACATCAGCTGACAGCGGGATTCAGCCCGCTGTCTGCTGAAAACGGGTCACAGGAGTGCAGAACAAACTGCAGAACAAACTGCACTGGCTGTACTTCTCATTTGAAGGTTTGCAGGAAGAAGGTTCTCAAAAAATATTTAAAAATCTCAAATCTCAAACCAACCTAATAGTATTAGTATAGTATTAACTTTAAAAAAAAATAAATGTAGGATAGACCTATTAGTGTTGATTTATAGTTCGTATTCGATTATAATTCCTCTTAATATTATGCATTTTAGGCAGGGTCGTTTTTAAGGCAGGGCAAAAGGGGCAGCTGCCCTGGGCCATGTCATTGTTGTGGGGCCCAAAGCAGCGGCCTCATACTTGCCAACTATCCTGGTTTAAATTCCCTCGTCCCTTGAGGTTTTAGTCCTGTGCTGTGTCCCAATATCGCAGTGTGAAGTGCTGCTACTAATGCTGCCCAGCTCACCTGCAGACCCTGTGTTTACAGTGTAAATTACTGGCGTTCATATGTAAATAGCGGCGACATTCAAATGTAAATATCGGCGGCATTGATATGTATATCATGCCCCCCTGAGGTCATATCCACAGTAATCTCTAGCAACCAATCAACAAGCAGGAATCATGTGCTGTAACCTCTAGCAACTAATCAGTGAGCCGTAATGTGTGCTGTAACCTCTAGCAACCAGTCAGTGAGCGGTAATGATACACTGTAACCTCTAGTAACCAGTCAGTGAGCGGTAATGATACACTGTAACCTCTAGTAACCAGTCAGTGAGCGGTAATGATACACTGTAACCTCTAGTAACCAGTCAGTGAGCGGTAATGATACACTGTAACCTCTAGTAACCAGTCAGTGAGCGCTAATGATACACTGTAACCTCTAGTAACCAGTCAGTGAGCGCTAATGATACACTGTTACCTCTGGCAACCAATCGCAATCGCTGCCTGATCTGATTCAGTAAACTGATTTTGAGTCTAGCTGCTATTTATTGTGTGTCTCAGAGCAGGTGGAGAGAAAAACTGCATGGGGGGGGGGGCAAGAAATGTTTTGCCCAGGGTCCAATTAATATTAAAGACGGCCCTGATTTTAGGTACAATTACGGTAGGTATAATGCTATCTTGCTCTGACGGTAACCTTCTCATACTCACGTCATTCAACTCATAAATAGTCAAAGCTCTGCTTCACAAAACAATGCCAAGTAACAACGGTTTCTGACTGTAAATATTTTTTTTTTTAATCTATCAAATCTCATAAATTAGCTTCTAGATTCCCCTCCCGCGGGATACCATGCCTGCTTTTTGACCTGCACTTAATCCTGATGAAAAGTCTCCAGTATGAGTGGGATTAAGTCACTCGCTTACCATGTTAGTTTAATTTCACATGCATCATTGCCCAGATGTTTGTAATACTCCACTGTTTGCCCTATAAGTATTTGTGAAATCTAATGTACAGCATGTACACCAAAAAAATAAAAAATAAATCAGGGACAAGGGCATAATTGTATGAGATGGGATCCTGTAATAAAAGCATTAGGACCCTAATTCTCCGACACACATATTAAAAGCATTCCTACTTAAAGTGTATGTTGTTTTTTTTTTAACATTTTTTTTTATATTATGGCCAGGACTGCACACAATTTAAATTTTAAAATCTATCTTCTTGTTAAAACTAAAAATAAAAAATTTAAATCTATTTTTCTTTCTAGTCAGGTAAATAGGTTATATTATGCATGTCTATTGTGTAGTCTCTTGTTTACAGAGCCCAAAAGTTCAAGAGGAAATTTACTCAAACATGTGACTGACCATTTCTGGGACTAGTCCCTTATGCCCCGTACACACGAGCGGAAATGCCGCTATCAAAAGTCTGATGAGGGCTTTTGGTCCAAAAATGCGACCGTGTGTAGGTTCCTTCGGACTTTTGCTGGTGGAATCCCAGCCAGCAATAGATTGAGATCAGGTTCTCAATTTTTCGGTCGAAAAAAGTTCAGATCGGAAATTCCCATCGTCTGTACCAATTCCGACTCGCACAATTCTTACGCATGCTCGAAAACAATTCGAAGCATGCTCGGAAGCATTAAACTTGATTTTCTCGGCTCGTCATAGTGTTGTACGTCACCACGTGCATGCTCGGAAGCATTGAACTTGATTTTGTCGGCTCATCGTAGTGTCGTACGTCACCGCGTTCTTGACAGTCGAAAGTTCAGTGAACTTTTGTGTGACCGTGTGTATGCAAGACAAGCTTGAGCGGAATTCCGTCGGAAAAACCATACAAGATTTTTTTTCGACGGAAATTCCGCTCGTGTGTCCGCGATATTAGGCTTGGTTCACACTGCTGCATCCTGAAAGTCGGCACAACTTTGCCAGGAAACTTAGAGGCAACTTTGAAGCAACTTCAGGGAATGCCTGGGTAATATTCCTGTAATGTTGGATCCAAATCACATCAATTAAGATGAGGAGCCAACTTGGAGACAAATTCCATTAAAGTCTATGGGCACAAGTTGGATAGAAGTCACCTTGAACTAGTACAAGAAACTTTTCTCTGATCGGAGCGACTTCAGTAGTTCTAATTAAGACAGCTCTCATTGACTAAAATAGGATCTTAAATGTCACGCGACTTGGAGTCTCACAAGTCGGATCCCAAGTCGTGGTAGTGTGAACCAAGCCTTATAGGTGGGCTTTGTCTGAGGCTTCAATCAGACAGAGAGAACTTGAAGTCAGAGCAAGACTGCTCTATCTGCCACTTATAGTGTTTTGTGAATCATAGCTGTCATATACTAAAGCCGTTTACACGTTTGTAAGCCACCACTCAAATATTAATCGCAGAAATTACACCACAGCTACGTGGACTAAATGTATCAATGCAATGCAAACAAACATTGGGGAAAATCAATAAATATGTAGTTACATAGGTCTAAGCCCCCGTACACACGGTCAGAAATTCCGACCACAAAATCCGTCGGAATTTTTCCGACGGATTTTGTCCGACACTGTCCATCCGATCATTCTGAACGTGGTGACGTTTGTTGCGTACGACGGAACTACGTAGAGGCTAGTAGCCAATAGCTTTGGTCTCGTAATTTGATCTGAGCATGCGTGGCACTTTGTCCGTCGGAATTCTCGACACACGATCGGAAAAAGTCTGATCAGATTTTGTTGGTGGAAAATTTGAGAGCAGGAGCTCAAATTTTTTCCGTCTGAAAAAATCCGATGGAGCCCACACACGGCCGGATCGGACATTTTCCTGTCGGAATTTCCGACCGTGTGTACGGGGCATTAGAGGTCTATAAAGGGTGAAATGATCTATCACCCACTAGCTAGCGCTCAAAGGTTATAGCAAGACTAAGGCTGCATTCACAGCGTTTTCAGCTCGTAAAACGGTCGTAAAACGCTCATCTTAAAAGTTCCAAAACGCCAAACAAGCAAAATTCCTTTAATTTAAATGGCCCCTGTTCACATCTAAGCATTCTGTTGCCTGAAGCAAAACGCCTGAAGCCCAAAAAATTACATGAGCTTCTTTTTTGTCAGATTGTAGGCGGTTTTCTGCTTTTTACATTGGTGACCTTTTGACCTGTACAAAATCGTGGCAAAAAAACGCAGTAAAATCGCTGCATAAACGTGCGACTTTCCGCCTAAAAATGACATGCTCAGGTGTGAATGCAGCCTAAATGAACCTACAACCCGATAACTTGAGTCTCTAAACAACCTCAACCAGTTCAGAAGAATCAAAAGGGTCCCGGTGTACACCTTGTGCATACAACCCCAACAGCAGGTGGGTGTACACGTGTACATGGGGGTACCCCTGGAGGTGGTAGAAAGTACCTGGTGCCTAGTAGTTAACATTGGCCGGCTTTCGTGGGGTCCTTCTTTAGATGGTGCACTGTCCCTATAAGTGCAAGTACAATTCCCATCATTCATAGTAGCACCTGCACAGTGAGTAGTCTCTGATGCTCTCCCTTCTCCTGCCTGGATTTGATCTGACTGCCAGGAGGGAGGGGGGAGAGTAGAGGAGTGAGTGTGGAATGACACAGAGCCTGCTCTACACAGGTCCCTGGGGTAGGGGATCAAGGAATCTTGCAGCCAGTGGTTCCCAGCTACATACAGATACTGTATATATCCATTAAGAAATTTGATTCTAAACCTTTTGTGTACCCGCCCAACAGAGGGTTATCGTTTTGTACAATATGAGCATTGTTGGTATACCAGAGTTCACATTTTAAGATATACTAATGCAGGGCTCGACAAACCCCGGGCGCCAGGTCGCATTTGCGACTAGAATTAGCGACCTGGTGCCTGGGGCGGCACAGCTGGGGTATCCCGTCTCCGTGCGGACCCCCCCCCCCGGCATGTGATTGCGTTGGGCCACGCCGGCTGGTCGAGGCCGCGACTTTGCGGCCTTCTGCATGCCTATACTTCCTTCTAGGATTTTGGCGCCCTCTAGTGGTGGCCGTTGGTATGACATCCAGCAATGCTAATGGAGCCCTGCCTATAAAAATTAACCAATCTTATATTTTCACAGACTGGAACCAAACATACTTACATATTATATATTAGGCATTTAACTTTTGTAGGTAATGAATATATTCTGATGTGACACCAGGTGTCCTATTAGAATATATTCATTACCTACACAAGTTAAATGCATATTATTATTTATGTATATGTATGTGTGTGTTTATCTTTTGGTTCTAGTCGTCTTTCTGTGTAAATTTAAGATAGCTTTATTTTCAATATAAAAATTAACCATTGTCAGTCATTAAAAAAAAAAAAAAAAACCTGGCTCCTATCTTTTTTAGCTGGCTAACTTTTGTATGAATAATAAACTTTGAAATACTATTATATTTGTTGGGTGATTACACCGCCTACTGTACTCTATAGGCCCTCTGATCCGATCCATCCAGACGGAAGGGGACGGATCCCTTTCTGCTTTTTTTTTTTTTTTTAAGCGGCTCGGATTGGAGGTAGGTGGGTGTAGACAGACACAAGTCTGTTTACATCTGCCGCTCCATAGAGGTGAATGGAGGGTCCAATTGGGTCAGACCTATTATGTAAAAAGGGGCCTAATGCCACGTACACACGAGCGGACTTTTTGACGGACTAGGTCCGACGGTCTTTCCGACGGACTCTCAACGAAGTTCCGACGAACTTTCCGAATGAACGGACTTGGCCACACACAATCACACTAAAGTCCAACGGATTTGAACGTGATGATGTACGACTGGACTAGAATAAGGAAGTTGGTAGCCAGTAGCCAATCCGTGATCCGAACAGGTCGCCCAATTCGGTTCGGCACACCCCGCGATCCGCGGACCGCTCCGCGGCCACGGCCTTAGGAAAGGCCGCGGCTTCGGCCTAGCTCCGGAGCGGCGGCCATCTTGGTACACCCGGCCACTGTTTACAATGTGATCGCTCCGTCAAATGACGGAGCGATCACTTGTGCATATACTCTGCATATACTCTGCCAATACTCTGCATTACCCATGTGGATATTACAGTGGGGGGAGATGACGTAGATATTACAGTGGGGGAGATGGCGTGGATATTACAGTGGGGGAGATGACGTGGATATTACAGTGGGGGAGATGACGTGGATATTACAATGGGGGAGATGACGTGGATATTACAGTGGGGGAGATGACGTGGAGATGACGTGGATATTACAGTGGGGGAGATGACGTGGATATTACAGTGGGGACTATATGGTGGCGGAATTTTCACAGGTTTTTGCAAATTCAATTATTATTTGCTGATCCGAAAAATGATCGATCCGTGACTCTGATCTGAGGATCGATCCGATCCGTGAGTTTTTTGATCCGTTGCACCCCTAGTAGCCAATAGCTGCCCTAGCGTCATCGTTTGTCCATTGGACTAGCACACAGACGAGCAGATTTTTCGATAGGAACTGGGTCTGGCGGAGTTCCGGGGGAAAAATTTAAAGCATGTTCTATTTCTAAAGTCTGTCCGATTTTTCGACAGCAAAAGTCTGATGGAGCCCACACACGATCGAATTGTCCGACGGATTCGTTCCGTCGGGACCTTTGCTGTCGAAAAGTCCGGTCGTGTGTACGACATAAGACTGCTTTCACACTGGTGCACTGCGGTTTAGCCACACCATGGGTGCAGCGCAGTGCACCTGTGGCTTTCCTATTAGAGTTAGCTGCACTTTGCCATAGACTTCTATTATATCCTGCAGGTGTAGTGCACTTTCTGAAAGCGTTCAAAATCCACAGGTAATAACAGAAGTCTCTGGCTCAGTGCAGGTAACCCAAAGAAGTCTTTGGATCAGTTTGAAAGCAGCCCTGTAACCACTGCAGAACAGATATGCCCATATATACACTGATTTTAGAATAAACATACTTTTAATAAGTTTTCCATTCAGGTATTGCCGGCTGATGCTTTCCCAAGTGGAGTGCATTTGGTATCACTCCGTCTGTGACAGGAGTATCCAGCGGAAAATCCAAAATATGAAAGGAAAACCTTTTACCAAAGCTCTGTAGATGGAGGGGAGATGGAAGTGGAAAGCCAAGATGTGGAAAGGTCAAACTGATGTATGCACCTTACCAGATTGGATGGACCCCCTAAATAGCGAGGTCTGAAACGCGGGCAGATATGACCCTCTGCACGGGTATGTAGGGTATCCAACCGGTCACTGAACTCGTCCGTCAGATAGGAGTCCACAATGCAGGAACCAGGATTCCAAAGGATCACGATCAAACAAACACCAACACCAACGGTTCCATAACTGGGAGATAAGAGATAACTCCGAATGGTGTAGTATCGTAACAAGCTGGTTTATTAATAGTAAAAAAGCGGATACAAAAATTGGAGACCAGCGTCACTCGCTCAATTTTTTTAAATTTTCCGGCAGCATATAAAACAAACCCCCGTGTTCCAAAAACACGTGGGGAGCGTGGTGGCGTCAGTACGTAGCACCGTCCTACATGTTTCGTCAGAGTTGACATCTTCAATGACGGTTTTCCTTTCATATTTCGGATTTCCCGCTGGATAATACTTTGTCTTCATTCATTCATTTTTTGATTTGGACTGTTGATGGACTTTATTATTATTACTTTCTCAATATATTTGATATTTTTTATTTCACTTCACTTTTGAGCACATTTTGCTTTTATTCAAATTTTATATTTGTCTTAGGGTCCTTTCACATGGGGCGGATCCGTAATGATCCGCTCCGTGAACATCTGCTGCTCAGCGGGGGTCACTTCGCTGATCCCCGCTGAGCCGGCGGATGACAGGGCGGTCCCTCTGTAGGGACCGCCCTGTCAGATCTCCGCTCTCCTCTATGGGGGATCGGATGAACACGAACCGTCTATCCGTGTTCATCTGATCCGCTCTGCAGACGGATGGAAAAATAGGGTTTTCCTCCGTCTGCAGAATCGGACCATAGCGGAGGCGGACGATATCGGGTGTCAGCGGATGCTCATAAGCTGACACCCGCTATCCCATAGGGGTACATGTATGTCCGTTTTTCATCCGAAAACGGATGGATGAAAAACGGACATATGGTCCGCACGTGTGAAAGGGGCCTTACAGAGCACACACTCATTGAATATTTTAATTATATTTTATTCCATTGAGTATACATATATTTTGATTAAGTTCATTATATCTGCTTTGCATTCATATGTGGTTTGCATCACATGTCACTCTATTTTTCTTTTTTCATGATACATGAGAATTAGGGTGGTGATTTAATTAGCGCAATTTATATATTTTTTATTTTCTAAAACTATAGCAATATTTGTGTTTTTTATTGTAGCTTTTTATTCACACAATTCATTCGTTTCACTTTTGAGCGCAGTTTTTATTTCTTTGTTTATATAATAATGTGGTTGTACTTTGGACTTTTGTGTACACACGATAGGAAAATCTGCCGAAAATTTAATAGCCTGCCATCCAACATTTGTTGGCGGAAAGTTGGACAACAATTGTCTGATGGATCGTACTAACGGTCGGATTTTAGGCAAACAGTCTGCCATCACACAATTCCCTGCCGAAAAAATCCGCTCAAGACCTCCATCAATATCTTTAGAACAGAAGTTGCTAAATACGATTGCTAAAATCTTGTCAATGTATAGCGTTCACATGTAGGGGATTATTTTTTTTCCAACAAAATTAAGTTTCAAATTAGAATTAATCACTCTACAATTTTAATTTCCAAAACAAAGAAGATATGGTCAAAAAAGGCACTTCTCTCAATCCATAGAGCTTTGACGAAAAAACATCTCCTGGAACGAAGTCTACAGCACTTCTTGACATTGAATGTTTTCAGCATTCGATCATTGTGTCCTGGGGGCACGTTAGATTTGGTCTTTTATTCTCGTATTTGTAAATGATGGGTGGTGTGTGATGGTTGTTGAGCAGACACCATCTAGTGATGCTGAAAAATGATGCTGTGAGGTGTTGCTAGTGCCGCTGTCATATTCTGACCTTCTTCATTGTCAGGAGACGTAACTAAAGAATGTGCCCAGGGCACCTCCAAAGTGTTTGCATATGTTTGGTCATCAGCTGTAAATTCATACATCGTATTACGGCATTGAAGACACATGTGTTTTTCGGAAGAATGAAAGTGAACCTGTGAAGAACATGGGAATTGCCATTACTAACTTGCGTTTAACCCTTTTACTGCTACTGCAGTGTGTATTTTTCACAAGCCGAATGTCAGCTTTCTGAAAGCACCACCCGAACACCTTCACTGACCCCTGGAAGTGTGGCCCCACCCTCTGTGACCCAACACCAGGCTTCCAGGCAGTGGCGGCTGGTGCTCCAAATTTTTTGGGGGAAGGGGTACCATCAATCGCAGCCACTGTGCCATCAAATGCAGCCACTATGCCCATCAATTGCCACCACTGTACCATCAAACGTAGCCACTGTGCCATCAAACGCAGCCACTGTGTCATCAAATGCAGCCACTGTGCCCATCAATTGCCGCCACTGTACCATAAAACGCAGCCACTGTGCCATCAAACGCAGCTATTGTACCATCAATCCCAGCCACTGTACCATCAATCGCAGCCAGTGTGCCCATCAATTGCCGCCACTGTACCATCAAACGCAGCCACTGTGCCATCAAACGCAGCCACTGTGCCCATCAATTGCCACCACTGTGCCATCAAACGCAGCCACTGTGCCCATCAATTGCCACCACTGTACCATCAAACGCAGCCACTGTGCCATCAAACGCAGCCACTGTGCCCATCAATTGCCACCACTGTACCATAAAACGCAGCCACTGTGCCCATCAATTGCCGCCACTGTACCATCAATCGCAGCCACTGTGCCCATCAATTGCCACCACTGTACCATCAAACATAGCCACTTTGCCATCAAACGCAGCCACTGTGCCCAGCAATTGTCGCCACTGTGCCATCAAACGCAGCCACTGTGCCCATCAATTGCCACCACTGTGCCATCAAATGCAGCCACTGTGCCATCAAACGCAGCCACTGTGCCCATCAAACGCAGCCACTGTGCCCATCAATTGCCGCCACTGTACCATCAATTGCAGCCACTAGGCCCATCAATTGCCGCCACCGTGCCATCAAACGCAGCCAATGTGCCCATCAAGTGCCGCCACTGTGCCATCAAACGCAGCCACTGTGCCCATCAAATGCAGCCACTGTGCCCAGCAAACGCAGCCACTGTGCCCAACAAACGCAGCCACTGTGCCCATCAATTGCTGCCACTCTGCCCATCAAACGCAGCCACTGTGCCCAACAAACGCAGCCACTGTGCCCATCAAACGCTCCCACTGTGCCATCAAATGCTGCCACTGTGACCCATCAAATGCTCCCACTGTGCCCCATCAAATGCTGCCACTCTGCTCCATCAAACGCAGCCATTGTGCCAGATCAAATGCTGCCAGTGTGCCCCCTGCCCGCCATCTGCACTTACCCTGTCTCGGTGGCGGTGGGGCAGCTACTCAATGTCTCCTCCCGTCCTCTCTTCCCGTTCTTCTGCTATGATTGGATGCCTGATCACAGCGCCTGTTGTTTCAGCCAATCAGGTGACGGGTAACAGATCCGAGCACCTGGCGGTTTAGTGTTAGGAAAGCGAATATTCATTTGCTTTTCTAACACAGCGCTCACAGGTCACCTTTTTTGACGACTATTAGAGCCTATGGCTCTATTTAGGTGCTTAAAAAAAAAAAAACAGCCGCTGTAATTCAGGTGCCCTGCGCCCGAAAAGGGTCAGGGCACCTTAATAGGGGGTGGTAGTGGCCGCCATAGATATATTCATGCAATGCATGAATCTATCTATTGGCTAGAGGGGGTGGCAGGAGAGAGGGGGCGGCGCCCGTGCACCCTTATGGACACAACGCCACTGCATCTAGGGCTCTACTTTCCCACCTGTGTTCCACCGTGTGGCTTTGCAGCGTTGTGTGGCGGCAGTAAACACACAGAGTCCAGCAGTAACAATGTATTGAAGAACAGATTGGCAAAAGCAACAGGCCCAGCGGGGAGCACACTCGACCAGGCAGCGGTAGAACCACGAGGTACAGTCTGGAAGATGCCAACAGTGTCTGTCACGGAGGGGTGGAATGCGGCCTGGCCAGTTCATATCGAAAAAACAAAGGCTTCCTGAAAAGTAGACGTAGCCCTTGCACTGTTCCTACTCCTCTGGAACCTTTCCCTGTCTCTAGTACATACTCTGACAGATTGGGGTACCTTTCCTTACGCTAACCACTTGCGAAAAGCATGCCAAGCCCAGGAGCTGCAGTCTTAAATAGACTCTGCCTGACCCAAGATGGCCGCCAGAGTCACACGGGGCGCTAGACCCAATCGCATATCTGCCTCCCTGTGACCAAGGAAATCATAGAGGAGCCAAGTTCCTCTCAACTCCCTCCTCCACCTGCATTGCCACTGTGGTCAAGTGCCACCTGCAGTGGAGAACACAGACTGCTCCTGCCTACAGGCGGATGTCGTTGGGTGGAGGGGAGAGAAGGCAGTGAACGTACCCCCTGCTGATCTTCCCTAGCTGCAGAGAAACTGGAAGTGATGTGTAAATGGTGGGAATAAGCTAATGGAGCATGATCTGCACTCCATTAGCTTCAATAGAGGGCAGGAGAGACATCAGGAGTCCGAAAGACCCCTGAAGTCTCAATAAAGAGAGCCTGTCACAAAGAAATAATATCTAATGGGGACTTTTTGTCCTCTGTGTGATATAAATAAAGTTTTAGTGAAAAAACTGTCATAAAACTGTCACTTAGATTGTAAAGGCTCATTTTTATTTATTTTTTTTTAAATAACAAACATGTTATACTTACCTCCTCTGTGCAGTTGGTTTTGCACAGAGCAGCCCGGATCCTCCTCTTCTCGGGTCCCTCTTCGCTGCTCCTAGCCCCTACCTCCTTTGAGTGCTCCTCAGCCAGGAGCTTGCTACAGGGGGCAACCAAGCCGAGTCAGAGCTCTGCGCCTGACCTCACAAATGCTCTTCTGGAGGAATGGTCAAACATTCCCATAGACCAGTGATGGCGAACCTTAGCACCCCAGATGTTTTGGAACTACATTTCCCATGATTCTCATGCAGTGTAGTTGAGCATCATGGGAAATGTAGTTCCAAAACATCTGGCGTGCCAAGGTTCACCATCACTGCTCTAGGACCTTTCTGCTCCCTTCTACACCGATGACCACCCACTCCTACTGGCCTACCTTCACACAGGCTATCACCCCCTTCAGTTTATTATTAATGCTGTTGCTAGACTTATACACCTCACTAACCGATCCGTGACTGCTGCTCATCTTTCTGCCAATCCCTTCACTGGCTTCCTCTACCCCACCATATAAAATTCAGACTACTAATCACTAGGGATGGGCCAAACACCCCCCTGTTGGGTTTGCAGCAGAACATGCGAACAGGAAAAAAATTAGTTCGAACACGCGAACATCGTTAAAGTCTATGGGACACGAACATGAATAATCAAAAGTGCTAATTTTAAAGGCTTATATGCAGGTTATTGTCATAAAAAGTGTTTGGGGACCGGGGTCCTGCCCCAGGGGACATGCATCAATGCAAAAACTGAAGTTTTTTCGGGAGCAGTGATTTTAATAATGCTTAAAGTGAAACAATAAAAGTGAAATATTCCTTTAAATTTCGTACCTGGGGGGTGTGTATAGTATGCCTGTAAAGGGGTGCATGTTTCCCGTGCTTAGAACTGTCCCTGCACAAAGTGTCATTTATAAAGGAATAAAAGTAATTTAAAAGTACTACCGTTTAAGTAACGGGTGACCCCGCCCCACTCTGACACCACGGGGAAAGCCATAGGGAAGTCCCCGTGAGTCAGAGGGGGCGGGGTCACTGGGTGGCCCCGCCCTCAGTTATACAAGAACTGTCAGAAGAACAGAAGCGTCACACAGCGGAAACCTCCCATGGATGCGGATCGCCCGGAGAATGAAGCGGGGAAGAAGACGCCGGAGGAAGATGCAGACAAGAAGACCGAAGGAAGAAGAAGAGGATCGAAGGAAGAAGCAGAGGAAGAATCGGGGAAGAACAAGATGGAGGAAGAAAACTGAATGAAGACCAGAAGAAGATGGAAGAAGAAGACATTAATAAAGGAAATTGTCAAAAACCGTCTCTTGTCTTTTTTAAAAAAAATTACACTTTTTTTGTGAAATGGTAGGGGTACATTTGTACCCATTACAATTTCACACAGGGAGGGGCTGGGATCTGGGGGTCCCCTTGTTAAAGGGGGCTTCCAGATTCCGATAAGCCCCCCACCTGCAGACCCCCACAACCACCGGTCAAGGGTTGTGGGGATGAGGCCCTTGCCCCATCAACATGGGGACATCCTCCCCATGTTGAGGGCATGTGGAGGGGGGCACTCTCTCATCCCCCCCTCTTTTCTTGCGGCCTGCCAGATTGCGTGCTCGGATAAGGGTCTGGTATGGATTTTGAGGGGGACTCCCACGCATTTTTTTTATTTTGGTTCGGGGTTCCCCTTAATATTCATACCAGACCCAAAGGGCCTGGTAATGCACTGTGGGGGAACCCCATGCAGTTTTTTTCAATGACTTTTATGTGTATTGCAGAGACCCGGCAATTCACTATCACTGTAGCCGCCGCTATACTTTTGAATGACTTATCTTTATTACCGGCACCGACAATTCACTATCACTATAGCCGCCGCTATACTTTTTAAATTACTTTTATTCCTTTAGAAATGTCATTTTGTGCAGGGACTGTTATAAACATGGGAAACATGCGCCACTTTACAGGCATACTATATACCCCAGGTACAAAATTTAAAGGAATATTACACTTTTATTGTTTCACTTTAAGCATTATTAAAATCACTGCTCCCGAAAAAACGTCAGTTTCTAAAAAAAAATTTGCATTGATACATGTCCCCAGGGGCAGGACCCAGGTCCCCAAACACTTTTTATGACAATAACTTGCATATTAGCCTTTAAAATTAGCACTTTTGATTTCTCCCATAGACTTTTAAAGGGTGTTCTGCGGCTTTCGAATTTGCCGCAAACACCCCAAATTGGGCGAACAGCCAATGTTCGAGACGAACTCATGTTCGACCCGAACAGACAGCCCATCCCTACTAATCACAACATACAAAGTCATCCACAACATCGCCCCCAGCTACATCACCAACCTCATCTGCAGATATCATCCAAATCGTCCTCTCCACTCCTCCCAGGACCTCCTGCTCTCTAGCTCCCTTGTTACTTCCTCCCATGCTCACCTCCAGGACTTCTCTAGAGCCTCTCCCATCCTCTGGAACTCCCTGCCCCAGTATGTCCGATCAGCCCCTACCCTGTCTGCCTTTAGGCAATCCCTGAAAACTAAATTATTCAGGGAAGCCTACCCTACCTCCACCTAAAAACTGTACCCGAGTCACCTCCATCAGATCATCCCCCACAGCTATTACCTTTTGTACCACCTCCCCCTCCCTTTAGATTGTAAGCTCCATGGGCAGGGCCCTCCTATTCCTTATGTATTGAACTGTATTGTAATTGTACTGACCCATCTCTATACATTGTACAATTCTGCGCAAACTGTTGGTGCTATATAAATCCTGTATTATAATATTAATAATAATAATAATAATAAAATATCATATAATCCTTTGCATTGGTTTGCACAGCCTATTGCATTAGGATGAGCACCCCAGAGCACAACACACACATGTGTATATATCAGTAGAGAAAAGATTGGTGTCAGTAGGGCAGTGAACAGTGTCAGAAGTTTTTTTTATTTTTATTATTTTTTACAATATTATTATTTATTACATTTTTACAATTTTTATGAACCCCAGTTTTGGGTTTTGGTGAAATATCAAGGGTCTAAACATACCCCTGATGTCTCACTTTTGAGACAGGGAAAGAAACTGAGGACAGAGATTCCTCAGTGCTCTTTTCTCCATTAATCTACATGTAATATCCTGTCCCCATTGTGTTTTTTTTTTTTTTAAACCACTTGCCAACCGCCTAACTGGGAAAATACATAATTTGTTTGACGTTAAATACTGGGGTTATGGCTGCAGCTAGATGCCATAACCCTGGTATTTTCTTTTCCCTAAGGCGCTGGACTTTCAGATAAAAGTGATCCCTATGGCAGATTCGCCACTGGATCACTTTTAGAAGCGGTGGGAAGGGTGCACCGCTTCCCGGTGGTTCCTGGGACTTACCTTACCGATCGGTGAGCCGGGGAATCCATCCAGTGCTGGCTTGCCATAGAGATAAGCGAAGGCAAGATGGCCTCCGCTCATCTTTATGCCCTTGGAGGACCAGAGCGACGTTGTGACGTGACTTCTGGTTCTCAGGCCATATACACATGGCTTTATTTTATAATTTTTATTAGTTTTTTCACAAGGTACAAAGTAAAGTACAACTTTCGTATTAACAATAACAATTCTCGTCTAAGTTTTCTCCTTCACTCCCTCCTCTCTTGGCTGGCCGCATGGTGATTATCTGGTATTCGATCTTTGTATATAACAGCCTCTCTAGATATCATCTAGCGGGTGTCCTAGGTTTTACAGTAAGTTTTTGCCCGGCATAATTACTTTACATAGTCTTAGACCGTGCTAGAGGAGTTATAGGTAGCAAAAAATATATATAGTCTCTTTATATAAAACATTAGGATCTTGGACCCAAAAAAGTGCAAACAATTATCCCAGTTAGTCTAGGTAGAGGTCGAGAAGAGTCGAGGTAAAGGAGGGGAGAAGGAGATTCAAGATCTAGGAATAAAGTAGAGGAGAGGGGAGAGAAGAAGGGGAGGGAAAAAAGGGGCGGGGGGGGGAGGGCTCCACGCCGCCAGTGTAGTTAGGTCCCTTCCTCATTCGGAAGGGTCCTAGGATCATTTGTCAGGTACCTGATCCAGGGGTCCCATATTTTATGGAAGACTTTCATTTTGTCTTGTATCAACGCAGTCAACCTTTCATTTACCATAATCCATGACAATTTACGTTTGAATTGATCCAGTGGTAGGCTTGCAGATTTCCAATTTCTCGCTATAGTGATTCTGGCTGAAATAAATATAAAGGTAAGGAGCCTGCCACTATATCGGGGGACCCCAGATACTGTGTCTCCCATTAATGCGTTCCTAGCTGCTTTTGGGAGGTTTTGCTGGGTGAGGGTGTACACAAAGTTGTAGACCCTTATCCAGAATCTCCTAACCTTGGGACACGTCCACCAAATGTGGTAGGCTGTCCCCAGCTGTCCGCAGCCCCTAAAACAGTTCGGGGAGGCTCCTGGAACAAAAGTGGCCAATCTGGTCGGTACCATATACCATCTTAGCAGAACTTTGTAGTTGGCTTCTATAATTGAGGTGTTAATAAGAGAGCGAGAAGCCTTGATTGATAACGATTGCCATTCGTCTAACTCCAGTGTCTCCTGGATGTCCTGTTCCCACATAGTCATGTGGTTTAACTTTGCCGTGACTTCTGTCAGCATCGTGTATATGGCTGATATGTGTCCCCTCAGCTTATCAAATTGTTTGCACAGGCTTTCCATGGGAGTCACCGATGATAGTTCTCCCCTTTTTGCTAGGGAGCGTAGGTAGTGCTGTATTTGGGTTAGTCTATATTTTTCCGTCTGTGGCATCTGGTACTTATCAATCAACGCTCTTTCTGTTATTATACCTCTATGATCACAAAATTCAGCAATCCTGATCAATCCCTTGTTAGTCCACCATTCAAAGGAAGAGGGTGAAAAGAGGCCCGGGGTGAACTCCCTATTCCCCAAAAGGGGTGCCAGCGGAGTATGGGGGGATCTGAATTTATGTGTTCTCGTGAGCCTATCCCATATTTCCAGAGAAAATGAGAGGGTGGGGCATAATATTAGTGGTCTTTCCTTCATTGTTAGCCACATTAGATGTGAGACCGGGGTGGGGCGGCATGAGTAGGATTCCATAGTCATCCAACTTGTTTGGGGTGCATGAGAATGAAATCTCACTAGTTGGGCTAGTTGGGCTGCATTAAAGTATTTCTGTAGGTCCGGTAGACCTAACCCGCCTTTTAACTTTGGAGTGTACATTGTCTTCCTGTTCACCCTAGGCCTCCTATCCCCCCATATAAATTGTGAGATTTTTTTCTGAAATGAGAGTAAGTCAGTACGGTTTAAAGATATTGGTAATGTACGAAATAGATACAGCAGCCTCGGTAACACGTTCATTTTTATAGAGTGTAGTCTGCCAAACCACGATGGTGGGTGTATCTGCCATCTCGCTAGGTCTTCTGCTAGTTTTTTATATAGGGGCGGGTAGTTATGTCTATAGAGTGTTTGTATAGAGGGTGTCAGCTGGATTCCCAAATATGGGAGGGCTTCTTGTTCCCATTTAAATTGGTGGGATTGTTCGATTGTTTTCTGGACCGGGTTCGGTAGGGAAAGGTTCAGTGCTCTTGATTTACTATGATTTATTTGGAGTCCTGAGATCTGTGAGAATGGTTGCAGTACGGCGTATAGGTTGGGGAGGGAAGTAATCGGGGATGATAATGTTAGTAGCAAATCGTCTGCGAAAAGCAGACATTTATGTTCCCTGTCCCCTCCCATTATACCTCTGATGTCAGGATTAGAGCGAATTTTTATGGCTAGGGGTTCTATGGCGAGCGCAAAAAGTAGTGGAGAGAGTGGGCAACCTTGTCTTGTTCCTCGTCTGATGTCCAGGGGTTGTGACATGTAGCCCCTGACCATCAGTGAAGCTGCTGGAGTATTATACAATTTTTGGAGGAGTGTCAGAAAGCTCTCTCCGAACCCGAATCGCCCTAGTACCGATAGTAAATAGTCCCATGATAGGGAATCGAAAGCCTTTTGGATGTCCAAGGACAGCAGCATACCCTGTCTGCTCCCCCTGGCGTCCCAATCCGCTTGGATGGCCGTGATAAGGTTGATCACCCTGCGAGTCTGGTCTGAGGCCTGACGGTTAGGAATAAAGCCTGCCTGGTCCGGGTGGATGTAGCGGGATAAAAAGGAGTTCATTCTGAATGCTAATATTTTAGTCATTACCTTCAGGTCCGTATTGATCAAGGAGATTGGGCGGTAGTTAGCGCAATCTCCGTGATCTTTCCCTGGTTTTGGCAATACGTGTATGTATGCTAAGTTTTCGTTGGGAGGGATCGTGCCTTCACGCCTAAGATCATTAAAATATGAGCACAAGTGAGGGACAAGTATCTCCTGGTATTTTTTGTAGTAGTGACCTGGGAACCCATCAGGTCCCGGGGCTTTAGAAGGGTGCGTGGCTTTTATAGCCATCTTAACCTCCGCTTCTGTGAATTCCTTGTCCATCAATTCTGCATGATCTCGTGTAAGTTGGGGCAATTGTATATCCCGAAAAAAACTTGTTATCTGGCTCGGTGAGATTTTAGTTTGTGCTGCACATAAATTGGAATAGAACCTATGAAATTCTTGAAGGATCAGTTCAGGGCTTTGCGTGGGGTGACCATTTGGTAGCCTCAGCTTAGGTAAGGTCGGTGTATAAGTTCTAGGTACCAGTTTTCTGGCCAGTAGCGTGGTCGGCTTGTCTCCCATAGTGTAGTATTTGTGTTTCGACCAAGAGATGTATTTCTCCGCTTTAGTGGTCAGGCATAAATTCAGTTCCAACCTTATGTCATCTATTTTTTGTCTATTGTCTACCTGTGGGTTGGTATGTTGTTCTTTTATGAATTCTTCAAGCTTTAATTCTAGTTGTTTAATGTTTTGTTCCCGGTTCCTTTTAGCTCTAGCTGCTATCTGTATCAATTTCCCCCTTATAGCCGCCTTATGTGCTGCCCAGTTTATTGCCGGAGATGTGTCGGAAGCCTTATTCGTCCTAAAATATGCCTGCAGTTCTTTCTCTACTTCACTAAATATTACGGGGTCATTTAATAAACTTATGTTCAACCTCCATGGGGAGGGGCGTGGTTTGGACCACAGCCCTGTTGTAGCTATCTTAATAGGGGAATGGTCGGACCAAGGCGTATTCAATATTTTGGCTGAGGTTATATTGGGTATTAGGGGTGACTGTACTAGAATGTGGTCAATTCGGGAGTACGTGCGGTGGACCTGAGAGTAATGCGTGTAGTCTCTGGCTGTAGGGTTCTTCTCCCTCCAGACATCTATCAGGTCATGAAGATGGAGGAGACGTGCAATTTTGTTGCTGCTGAGTGGTGGTTTTTTAAGGAATATCTTAGAGGGGTTTGATTTATCCATTATCCTATCAAGTGGTACATTGCTGTCCCCCCCCATAATTATTCGTCCCTGTGCCCTAGGCATCAGTGTCTGCAGCATCTTGCTAAAAAATTCTGTCTGACCCGAATTGGGTGCATAGTATGAGATAAATGTCACTTTTTGTTCATGTAGGCGACCCACTGCCATGATATATCTGCCCGCTTTGTCTTTGAGGATAGTGTCAGGGGTGAATGGGGTTCGTTTTGAGAAACAGATAGCCACACCCCCTTTTTTGTCCGAACCTGACGCTAAGTAAAATTGTTGATATCTACTATTTAAGTATCTTGGGGCCGATGTTTTAGTAAAATGGGTTTCCTGCAGCAGGACCACGTCAGCTCGTTGGGTATGGTAGTATTGGAAAGCTTTGGTTCTTTTAGTTGGGGAATTAAAACCGTGTACATTGTGTGTGATTATGGAATAGTCTGACAGATAGTGTTTAGCCATCGTGGAAAGGCAGAGCACTCTTACCTTGCACCTTGATGTTAGGCCTTGGGTCTTTTGTTACCGTTGACCTCTTGTTCGTATTGGACCAGGACCAGAGCACAGAATTGGCGCGTGGAGCCCTCAGTAGGATGTGGAAGGGGAGGGGAAGGGAGGAAACAGAAGCAAAGATTAGATCGACATTAGAGATAAAAACATTTGGCCTATGGCCCAAAGGTGCATATGTAATGTACATAATTTCCTTAGTAACGTATCGGGGTTTAACCCTTGACAGGCATAGTGCCTGATTTAAGTAGTGCAAGAGAATCCCCCTCATCCGAGAAGGACTGTCTCACAGATGGGTGGCATGGATAACCACCCCGACCCATTTAAATTTTTCCGCCATCTGGCAGCTTGTAACATAGTAGCGTGTATAACTATAACCATAACTACAACCATAACTATAATTAAGCCCGGTGTGGGTCAGCCCCCCCCAATTCCGGGCCTGCGACTCTGGGGCGGGCGGGCGCCAACAGGCCATTCCCGCCCCAGAGTCGCAGGCCCGACGCCCCCCAGGGGCTCTCTTTTGGGGATCACGGTGTCCGGCCTCCCCCCCACCACCCACGAACTTTAAGATTTAGCCAGCCCGGAGGGATCTTCCCGTCGCTAGCTGCTCAAAAAATAAAAAGAAGGTAATAACAATAAAAAATAGAAATAAAACTAGAAAAAATAAAAAATAGTCCGCATTTTGTGCCGTGAAGAACTTAGAGTCTTCTCAGCAGAGGTAGGGAATGTCTTTCTCCCCTTGGGGGTAAATATCCCCCAATTACGCGTGGAGAGTCAAAAACCAGAAACTTTTCCAACCAAATGTTCTTGCGTCTTCCTTCAGGTTTCTTGCGGGGCCCTTCCTTGTCTTGTATTTCTCCTTTCCTGCCACAACGGGGAAAGGGAACGATTTTCTTGGCGTGAGGAAGGGGAGGTATCCCGGTTTTGAGAGATGATTCCTAAGTGTAACAATAGGTCTTCTCCATCTTGGAATGTAGCGAAAGAGTATGATTTGCCTTTGAAAGTAAATGACAATCGAAACGGGAATGACCATCTGTACTTTATCTGCTTGTGTATGAGCTGTTGGAGTAATGGCTTTAGGTTCCTGCGTTTTTGAACCGTCGAGGGGGCCAGATCTGTAAATAGCTGAATGGGTGCTCCCAGCAAAGTGAGATCCTGTCTGTTGCGCGCTGCAAACATCAGCTTTTCTTTAATACGGTAGTAATGTGGCTTGACAATAATGTCTCTTGGTAGGCCGTCCTGCCTAGGGGCTGTAAGGGCCCTATGAATACGATCAATCTCCATATGATGCGACTTAATGTCAGGGATTAAATCTTTCATAAGTTCTGCCATTGCTGTTTCAAGATCAGTGTGAGTCTCGGGGAGGCCTCTGATGCGCACGTTGTATCTGCGTGATCTATTTTCTAAATCTTCGATCTTAGCATTTGCTTCTTCCAATCTATCCTGAAGATCTGTGATCATGTGCGAGTTTTGGTTAACTTTTCTGACTGTGGCCTCTAATTTGTTTTCGACCATCTCAAATCGTTCGCCTATGCTTTGAATGTCCTTCTTTAGGTCTGTGGTTATTATGGCACATGCTTTGGAAAGTTCTTGCTGCAGCATTGTAGAAAAGCGTGCAAGTAGCACTGTATCTCCTGCATATTGTACTGGCTGCGGGTCAGGTGTTAGAGTCCCTGGATTAGGCTGACTGAAGATAGCATCTGTCATTTCTGCCATATTTCTGTCCATAGAGGACATCGGGGAGTCTGCAGGCTCTTGAATGTCCCTGAACATGACCGGTGATGGGGGCTGTGATAGGGAATCACCCTGTGTTTCGGCATCATATTCCCCGGATGATTGGGATGAAAAGGGGTCCCTGATTTTTGCAGGTTCAGTTTGGGGATTAGTGTGTTGGGGGTCGGTAGCTGTGTCTCTCTGGGGGTCTCCCCTACCTTGCTCCGTTTCAGCGTTCTGGGCTGTGCTGCCTCGTGCTGTCCCTCGTGCGGGCGCCATCTTGGGCTGCTGTGTGTGGGTCGGCGAGGGCCCGGCCCGTCCGCCGGTCTTTGCCTGTTTTAGTTGCCTTTTTTTGGGCTGACCTGTGGCTCTCCTGTTCATCCCCAATTCCGGGTCTATGCCGCTCGGTTTCCCGAGTTCAAGCTCTGCTGCTGCCGCTGTAGTTAGCTTCAATGGGTCGGAGTGTGAGGAGCCCGGCTAGAACACGACTTCCTCCGGGATCCCGCACATGCGCACTGTATCTTTTGCTTTTAAGGGTAGAGGCAAGATTTGGTGTCTTTTGGATCCCAGATCTCTCCATAAAGTGGTCATTGCGGCGGATACACTGCATGATGCACTGCATGATACACTGCAAGATCACTTTTATCGGTGGCGGGAGAGGGCCCCCCCTCCCGCCGCTCTCCGGTGCCGGAGCCGTTGGCAGCGGTGGGGCTGATCGGATCCCCTCACGAGTGAGGGGAAGATGGCCCCCACCTGTCTCCATACCACTGCAGGGAGGAAGCAGGGTCACTTCCGCCCAATGCTCTTAAAGGGACATTTTTTAATTAGAATTTTTTTAGAATAACATAAAAATTTTTTTTTTTATATTGCATTTTAGGCTATTTTCACACTGGGGCGCTGGGTGTGCTGGCGGTAAAGCGCTGCTTTACCGTCATTTTAGCAGCGCATTTCAGCCGCTAGCGGGGCGGTCTTACCCCCCGCGAGCGGCCGAAAAAGGGTAATACCGGCGCTTTGTGGGCGGGTTCGGAGCGCTGCCCCATTGTTTTCAATGGGAGGGGGTGCTTTAGGAGCGGTAAATACACAGCTCCTACAGCGCACCAAAGATGCGGCTTGCAGGACATTTTTCAGCGTCCTGCAAGCGCACCGCTCCAGTGTGAAAGCCCTTGGGCTTTCACACTGAAGACACAGCAACGGCTGTTTCGGGGTCGGTTTGCAGGTGCTATTTTTATAGCGCCTGCAAACCGCCCCAGTGTGAAAGGGGCCTTAGTGTAAATACGGGATCCAAGGTCTTTTTGACCCCAGAGCTCATCTTTAAGAGGACCTGTCATGCTTTTTTCTATTATAAGGAATGTTTACATTCCTTGTAATAGGAATAAAAGTAACCCAAATAATTTATTTTTTTTAAAAACCGTGTAAAAAAAAAAAGTTAAATAAATAAGAAAAACATTTTTTTTAAAGCGCTCCGTCCCGACGAGCTCGCGCGCAGAAGCGAACGCATACGTGAGCAGCTCCTGCATATGAAAACGGTGTTCAAACCACCCATGTGAGGTATTGCCGCGATCGTTAGAGCAAGAGCAATAATTATAATCCTAGACCCTTTCTGTAACTCAAAACATGCAACCTGTAGAATTTTTTAAACGTTGCCTATGGAGATTTTTAAGTGTAAATTTTGTCGCCATTCCACGAGCGTGCGCAACTTTGAAGCGTGACATGTTGGGTATAAAATTTTCTCGGCGTAACATTATCTTTCACAATATAAAAAAATTGGGCTAACTTTACTGTTGTCTTATTTTTTTAATAAAAAAGTGATTTTTTTTTCTAAAACAAGTGCGCTTGTAAGACCGCTGCACAAATATGGTGTACCATGACCGCGATTTACCATGATGGCGATTCGTGCAGCCGAGCCATGTTGCCGCAGTACAACTGCGGCGGCTGGTCGGCATGTGGTTAAATATGAGATCTGGGGTAAAATACCTCAGATCTCATATTTACACTAAAATGCATTAAAAAAAAATTCTCCTTTTTGACGTTGCTTCTGCCCTCCCCTGCAATGGAGCCGAGCGGAGGCCATCTTCCCCTCAGAGGGCAGCCAGGCATCCATGGGAGAGGACGCTTTTTTTTTGGTAAGCGGCAGAGACAACCAGAGAGCGGCGGGAGGGGAGTGGGCACCTCTCCCGCCGCCGATAAAAGTGATCTTGCGGCGAATCCACCGCGGAGACCACTTTTATCATAAAGAGAAACGCACAGCGTTCCCGGAAATACAAAGGTTATGCCAGCTAGCGGCTGCCATAATCTCGGTATTTAACGTCAAAGTACTGACGTATGGGTACGTCGTTTTGCGTGAAGTGGTTAAGGACCAGCCACCGTCGTTATACATCGCTACTTTGACTTTAAATACCGTTGTTATGGCAGCAACTAGCTGTCGTAACCCCAGTATTTTAAAAAAAATGTCCGGCGGTCCTCTTTCAGATAAAAGTGATCTCAGCGGCGGATTCGCTGCTAGATCACTTTTATCGAGGGCGGAAGAGGGGCCCCCCTAGAGTTGCCTCAGCCTCAGAACCTGTGTCATTCATATGTGTCTGGGTATAAAGGGATGAGGTGGCAACTCTAGCCCCCCCCCCCCACACCGCGCTCCGGTCGTCTCCCAGCGCTTACCGTAGCCGGCGGTAGCGGCAGAGACTATCGCATCCGCTACCGTCTCTGCCTGGATGCAGAGTGAGGGAAAGATGGCCCCCTGCTCGGCTCCATAACATTGGAGGGCGGAAGCGACGTCAAATGTCACATTCGGCCTAATGCCCTTAAAGGGGAAATTATTATTATTTTTTGGTTAAAAAAATTACATTTCATTTTTTTATTTTGTTTTTTATTGCATTTTTGCGTAAATATGAGATCTGAGGTCTTTTTGACCCCATATCTCATATTTAACCACTTACGAACCGCCTGCCGCAGAAATACGTTGGCTGTTTGAGGAGGTAGCAGATAGCTACCATAACCCCAGTATCCACTTCTTCAGCGGGCGGTCCGTTACAAGATAAAAGTGGTCTCTGCGACGGCTTCGCTGCAAGATCACTTTTATCAGCAGCGGGAGAGGCCCCTCCCACCGCTCTCCGGTGCCCTCCCCAGCCAGCGATCCGGTCCTCTCTGTTGCTGTGTATGGAGACAAGTGAAGGGAAGATGGCCCCCACCCGTTTCCATATCACTGCAGGGCGGAAGTGACATCAAGTAGATTGACCTCTGTTGAACTTGATCTGTGTATTCTGCTGGTGGAGGAGTCTTCCCGAATACATGGCTAGGGTAGCTCAGAGGTACCCATGCTACTGATACTTAGCCCCCTATACCTCCAAGCCCCCAGTCCCAGTAAACACATGACACTGGTTGGAGTTAAATGGCCGTCCGGCCTTTTATTAAACAACAAAATTAATAATTAACACTTTTAACAGTAACCTAAACCAAAGCTAGATGTCCCCAGCCGCGAGAACACCAACTCTGGGACATTAACACTTGCCCCACAGACCTTACAGGTCTACCAATAACTGGTCCCACCCAACCAGACGACACCATACCAACGATGGTTCCCCACTTGTATCCCACCGACAGATTTTTTAACCCCCTCCAAGGTGTCCCAACAGTAATTTCTACGCCTACACCCAAAAATAAGACTTTCCACTACTGTCTTCCCAACGTCGACTGCTGTACCACCCTTTCCTCCAGTCTTTTCTCCTACGCTCCTCCCTGTCACCCTGTCTGCTCACCAATCACGTAAGTAAGAAACTCCCTCCTATCTCTAAGGCACATTAACCCTCCACTGTCTGGTTCCCCTTCCACCCCGTCATGCCAGCCCTGGGCTTTATTCGTTCCTCCTATCTCCAGGCATTCCTATAGCGCAGCAGGGAGGATTCCCCCATTCAGTTTTAAAAGAAAATAACAAACATGTTATGTTTACCTGCTCTGTGCAGTGGTTTTGCACAGAGCATCTCCGATCCTCTTCTTTTCAGTTTCCCCACTGGCACTCTTGGCTCCTTCCCCTCAAGCAGAGAAAGCCACTTGCCCTGGAGGCACCACTGCGTGCTCGCTCCTGAGCTGTTGCTCCCCTGCTCTCTCCTCATTGGCTCACTGACTGGGATTGACAGCAGTGGGAGCCAATGGGCTCCCGTTGCTGTCTCAGTCAATGAGGAGGGAGAGTTCTCGGGACAGCCAAGGCTATCGTGGACATCCCTGGATCAGAGGGGGCTCAGGTAAGGATTGGGGGGGGGGGGCTCTGCACACAGGTTTTTACCTTCATGCATAGAAAAAAAAAAAAAAAACTTTCAGGCTTTAGAATCACTTTAATACCGGGCACTTTCCCCCCTTCCTGCCCAGGCCAATTTTCAGCTTTCATCGCTGTCGTGTTTTAAACGACAATTGCGCGGTCATGATGTACTGTACCCAAACAAATTTTTATAATTTTGTTCCCACAAATAGAGCTTTCTTTTGGTGGTATTGTATCACCTCTGTGATTTTTATTTTTTTGCTAAACAAATAAAAAAAATTTTTTTCTTTGTTTCTGTTATAAACTTTTTTTAGTAAGTAGGTTTTGTTCTGATGGGCACTGATGAGGCTGCACTAACAGGCACTGATAAGGCGGCACTGATGAGATGGCACTGATGATGGGCACTAATATGCAACAGTGATGGGCAATGATATTTTTTATGGCTAAATATGGGGTTAACGGTACCATGTTTTAATAGTGACAGGCCTGCAGGGGATTAAATTAATAATATGCATTGGTGTGCGCAGCCTATTGCATTAGGGTGTGCACCACAGAGCACAAACACACTCCGCGGGTAAGAGCACGGACGGGTCCGCGGGTGAGGGAGCGGACGGGCCGGGCCACATATCAGCCTAAACTGAGGAAAAAAAAAATTTTTTTTATATATATTTTTGGGGGATATTTATTATAGCAAAAAGTAAAAAAGAATGCGTTTTTTTCAAAATAGTTTTTTTTTGTTTATAGCGCAAAAATAAAAACCGCAGAGGTGATCAAATACTACCAAAAGAAAGCTCTATTTTTCTTGGGCGCAACGCCGCACGATTGTCAGTTAAAGCGACGCAGTGCCGAATCGCAAAAAGTGCTCTGGTCAGGAAGGGGATAAAATCTTCCGGGGCTTAAGCGGTTAAAGTTCATGTGCATGTAAAGGCAGGCATCCCAATACTTTTGACAATATAGTGTATTTTTTATTGTATATTCAGCTGTTTAAATGCAGTTGCCCTTTAAATGGTTCTCCAGAGAGGGAACGGAGAGAGGGAACGGAAAGGAATGGGAGTAGTGGGGCGAGAAGAGAGAGAATGGAAAGGAAGGGGAGTGGTGGGGGGGGGGGGGGAGAGAACAGAAAGATAGGGGAGTGGGGGGGGGAGAGAAAACGGAAAGGAAGGGTAGTGGTGGGGGGGGAGGAGAGAACAGAAAGGAAGGGGAGTGGTGGGGGGAGGAGAGAGAGAACGGAAAGGAAGGGGAGTAGTGGGGGAGAAGAGAGAGAATGGAAAGGAAGGGGAGTGGTGGGGGGAGAAGAGAGAGAATGGAAAGGAAGGGGAGTGGTGGGGGGGGGGAGAGAACAGAAAGATAGGGGAGTGGGGGGGAGAGAGAACGGAAAGGAAGGGTAGTGGTGGGGGGGAGGAGAGAACAGAAAGGAAGGGGAGTGGTGGGGGGAGGAGAGAGAGAACGGAAAGGAAGGGGAGTGGTGGGGGGGGGGGGAGAACAGAAAGATAGGGGAGTGGGGGGGAGAGAGAACGGAAAGGAAGGGTAGTGGTGGGGGGGAGGAGAGAACAGAAAGGAAGGGGAGTGGTGGGGGGAGGAGAGAGAGAACGGAAAGGAAGGGGAGTAGTGGGGGAGAAGAGAGAGAATGGAAAGGAAGGGGAGTGGTGGGGGGAGGAGAGAACGGAAAGGAAGGGGAGTGGTGGGGGGGGGGAGGAGAGAGAGAACGGAAAGGAAGGGGAGTGGTGGGGGGAGGAGAGAGAGAACGGAAAGGAAGGGGAGTGGTGGGGGGGAGGAGAGAGAGAACGGAAAGGAAGGGGAGTGGTGGGGGGGAGGAGAGAACAGAAAGATAGGGGAGTGGTGGGGGGGAGTGGTGGGGGGGAGGAGAGAACAGAAAGATAGGGGAGTGGTGGGGGGAGGAGAGAGAGAATGGAAAGGAAGGGGAGTGGTGGTGGGGGGGGGAGAGAACAGAAAGATAGGGGAGTGGGGGGGGAGAGAGAACAGAAAGGAAGGGTAGTGGTGGGGGGGAGGAGAGAACAGAAAGGAAGGGGAGTGGTGGGGGGAGGAGAGAGAGAACGGAAAGGAAGGGGAGTGGTGGGGGGGGAGAGAACAGAAAGATAGGGGAGTGGGGGGGGAGAGAGAACGGAAAGGAAGGGGAGTGGTGGGGGGGGAGAGAGAGAACGGAAAGGAAGGGGAGTGGTGGGGGGGAGGAGAGAGAGAACGGAAAGGAAGGGGAGTGGTGGGGGGGAGAGAGAGAGAATGGAAAGGAAGGGGAGTGGTGGGGGGAGGAGAGAACGGAAAGGAAGGGGAGTGGTGGGGGGGGAGGAGAGAGAGAACGGAAAGGAAGGGGAGTGGTGGGGGGGGAGAGAGAGAGAGAAGGGAGTGGTGGGGGGGGAAGGAAGGGGAGTGGTGGGGGGGAGGAGAGAGAGAACGGAAAGGAAGGGGAGTGGTGGGGGGAGGAGAGAACAGAAAGATAGGGGAGTGGTGGGGGGGAGGAGAGAACAGAAAGATAGGGGAGTGGTGGGGGGAGGAGAGAGAGAACGGAAAGGAAGGGGAGTGGTGGGGGGGAGAGAGAGAGAGAACGGAAAGGAAGGGGAGTGGTGGGGGGGGGAGAGAGAGAACGGAAAGGAAGGGGAGTGGTGGGGGGGAGGGAGAGAGAACAGAAAGGAAGGGGAGTGGTGGGGGGAGGAGAGAGAGAACGGAAAGGAAGGGGAGTGGTGGTGGGAAGGAAAGAGAAAACGTAAAGGCAGGTGTCCCAATACTTTTGACAATATAGTGTATTTTTTATTGTATATTCAGCTGTTTGAATGCAGTTGCCCTTTAAATGGTTCTCCATATATTTCAGGCTTCATACATTATTATTACGGTAACACAATTTAAATAACTGATGATTTCCATATGTTTGTGTAACACGATGTTTTAGCTGAAGAATGATATACAGCTCATAGATCATCTTAAAAACACAATGGTATTTCATGCATCTTAAGAACACTATGATTTAATCACTTACCGATGCAGGGAGCTCAATTAATAACACAGGCAGCTCTGTATGTTCCGTCACTGGTAATAATCATTGTGCGCTGTGAGAAAGTCAACACTCCAGCCACTTACATAATCTTGTTCTTGCTTCCATTCAGCTCCTCCAGACACGTATGGAGAATGTCTGCGAAAGCAGGGTTACCCAAACCTTGTTTAATCATATGCCACTCTCAGGGGTGCTAAACTGGAATTCTGCCTCGTACACACGATCGGAAATTCCACCAGCAAAAGTCCGATGAGAGCTTTTGCTCGGAAATTCCGACCGTGTGTATGCTACATCGGACTTTTGCTGGCGGAATTCCCACCAGCAAAAGATTGAGAGCAAGTTCTTTATCTTTCGGTCGGAAAAAGTTCTGATCCGAAATTCCGATCGTCTGTACAAATTCCGACGCGCAAAATTCCTACGCATGCTCGAAAACAATTTGACGCATGCTCGAAAAGCATTGAACTTCATTTTCTCGGCTCGTCGTAGTGTTGTACGTCACCGCGTTCTTGGCAGTCGAAAGGTCATAGAACTTGTGTGACCGTGTGTATGCAAGCCAAGCTTGAGCGGAATTCCGTCGGAAAAACCATCCAAGTTTTTTCCAACGGAAAATCCGCTCGTGTGTACGGGGCATTAGACTCCATAAGACTATGGGGTTCAGGTAGAGTAAGAAAAATGTTGGCGGGTGGCTGGCTGCCTCACGTTTGGCCAAAGCGAGCAGCTGAGCTGATCCTCAACGTAAAGTGGACTTCAGGGCAATACAATACTTTTGCCCACAACTCTCCCTCGATGTGTGGGTGGCAGGCGGAGACCGACCCCCTTTCCACCCTCCTGGCTGCGCGGCTTCACCCCCTCACTCTCCAGACACTGGCCTACCTGCTCGGGACCAGCAGCCAGAGGACACCAGTAGAACTCTCTCTTCGGAGCAGCATGACGACTGAATAAAGGCACCACAAAGCTGGATGTGGTTAAAGTGGAGTTCCACCCACTTTTACAACTCTTCAGCATCCCTCACTAAACTGTGCACTGTAAACAAATTGGATATTTTTTTTTTTTTTTTATCAGCACCGACTGTATATCTGCTGTATTCATTTTTCACTTCCTCCTCCCTGGCCGCGGCCCATCGCATCATTTCCTGTTTGCAATGCCTCCTGGGAAGGGGCGGGAACTTCCTCTGACACTGCTGTTGCTATGGAAACCTGACCTGAAACCTATTACACTGCTTATGCTGAACTGAGCATGTACGAAATCTGCAAGGATGAGATCCAGGAAGAAATACAGTCTGGCTTCAGATGCCCACACTTAAGATGGCCACGGCCTGCTGTAAGTTTATAAAACAACAAATTACTGCTATAAACTAACAAAACCGACCTTAGTTTAAAGACTAACCTTACTAGAATACATTAAGCTTGTGTATTATAGGGGTATTTTTATTTTAAAAGTATAATTTTGGCTGGAACACTGCTTTAATGTTCTTTACATGAAAGCCTCAGTTAATAACACGGCTCTTCGTGGGTCACAGACAGGGCTGCTGTTAGAAATCATGGGGCCCTGTACAGCCTACCTGACAGCCCTCCCCCCAGCCTGGGTGGGTGTTTGGGTACAAGTGTATGACCCCGAACAAGGCTCCAGCCACATGAACAACCCTCTCATTGATGTGGCCAGAGTACCTGTGTGAATGAGCCCTTAATTATGTTTTCTTTACTTTTTTTTTTTTAATTATTAATAGCCCTGGGGGGATGGGGAGGACTTTGGGGAAATATCCCCAAATCCCCAATTTTTTTCTCTGCAGCCTCAGCTGCTACATAATGAATAAGCTGGAAGCACTCTATACCGAGGCTCCCTGTTCATTCACAAACTGAAACATAGTAAACACGAGGGGGGACACACAGGGATTAAAGCTGCAGATGACGGGGATCCTGCACAGGAGAAAGGGTGATCGGAGCAGCAGAAGGGGAGGGACATTCCCTGAAAACAGTCCCCCAGTGGCTCCCCCCTGCAGCAGCTGACAGTCTGCAGGAGGGAGGGGAGGAGAAGCCAGCTGTCCTGCAGGGAGGGGGAACTGCCTGCGCCAACAGGCCCCCCCCCCCCTGTTGAACTGATGGGGCTTGGCCTCCATACAGGAGGGTCAGTGCTACCCCTATATCAGCTGCTCTGGTCACAGACCCCAACACAGTTCCAACGGCAATAAGGAACATTTGGGCCCAGGCCATGCCATAAGCTGCTTGTGCCTTTGCAGACAGGTTTTCCTCCCTGTAGGCCTGTTATTCTCCCTGGGCTAAGGAGGGGAGGGACCAGGAGGTACCAGGAGGTAGACCAATTCCCGAAGTCTTTCTCTGGACCTGCACTAACCCGCTTCTCTCATGGGATTCAGATGGGACACCCAAGGGCACCCTGCCTCCCCAACATAAGGGGGAGAGCAGGAGCAGAACAGGTGGATGTTGATTCCTCTCCTTTCTCCGCAGTCTAAACGACCTCCCTCCTTGGCCCTGTCTAGGCTCCCTACCTTCTCTCAGGGAGAAGAGGCACCTGAAAAGGGGACCTGCTCTACCAACTGTCTACAAACAGGTGGTAGAGCACTAAAGACAAAGGGTAATTGTGTGGTATGTTCTAATGCCCCGCACACGGTAGGATATTCCGATGGAAAAAGTCAGATCGGATTATGTTGTCGGAAAATCCGATCGTGTGCGGGCTCTAGCGGGCTTTTTCCGTCGGAAATTCAGACGGAAAAAATTTGAGAGCAGGATCTTAGATTTTCCGACGACAAAATCCGATCGGACTTTTTCAGATCGCGTGTAGAGAATTCTGACGCACAAAGTGCCACGCATGCTCAGAATAAATTTGGAGACAAAAGCTATTGGCTACTGGCCTCTATGTAGTCCCGTCGTACGTTTTGTGCGTCACCTCGTTGGGAACGATCGGATTTTCCGACAACTTTGTCCGACCGTGTGTGTGCAACACAAGTTTCAGACAAAATCCGTCGGACAAAATCCGACGGATTTTGTGGACGGAATGTCCGACCGTGTGTACGGGGCATAACAGGGATTTGATCAAGTACGTGACTTGGGGGGTATTTATTGAGGGTGTGTTGGTACAAAGTAAGACAGAAAGAACAGGAATAGGTGGAAATAACAAGCAGAAGGCAAAGTCCAGTAATTTGAAGAATAATGCCGTGTACACGCGCTCGGACTTTCCGACAACAAAATCCTGGATTTTTTTTCCGACGGATGTTGGCTCAAACTTGTTTTGCATACACACGGTCGCACAAATGTTGTCGGAAATTCCGAACCTCAAGAACCCAGTGACGTACAAGACGTTCGATGAGCCGAGAAAAATTAAGTTCAATACCCAGTGCGGCTCTTCTGCTTGATTCCGAGCATGCGTGGAATTTTGTGCGTCGGAAATGTGTACACACGATCGGAATGAATCCGCCGGACAATTCGATCGTGTGTGGGCTTCAACGGACCTTTGCTGTCCAAAAATCAGACAGACTTTAGAAATAGAACATGTTTCAAATTTTTCTGCCGGACCCAGTTCCTATGGAGAAATCCGCTCGTCTGTATGCTAGTCCGACGGATGAAAACCGACGCTAGGGCAGCTATTGGCTACTGGCTATGAACTTCCTTATTCTAGTCCGGTCGTAGATCATCACATTTGATTCCGTCAGACTTTGGTGTGATTGTGTGTGTCCAAGTCCGTTCATTCGGAAAGTCCGTCGGAAAAACCGTCGAACCTTTGCTGTCAAAGTCCGGTCGTGTGTACGCAGCATAAGAACCAGCTTTCAAATTTTTGTTGTCGGAAATTCCGACAGCAAATGTTTGATGGAGCCTACACACGGTTGGAATTTCTGACAACAAGCTCCCTGCTCATTCACAAACTGAAGCATAGTAAACACGAGGGGGGACACACAGGGATAAAGCTGCAGATGACGGGGATCCTGGATAGGAGAAAGGATGATCAGAGCAGCAGAGGGGGGGGGGGGGCACATTCCCTGAAACCAATCCCCCAGTGGCTCCCCCCTTAGAGTCAAGGGGTACCAACTGGTAGTCCAAAGCCAGTATTAGACAAACTTAGTGTCAGGGGGAACCCTTACATATTTCATGTCTATTAACTTATGTACAATACTGCCCAAGGTCTGCAAGTACTCGTCGGCTCTTGAGAGCACCTACAAGTGTTGGCTCCCTGGGGGCATTGCAAATACTTCTGAATACCCATAATCCAAACACTAGCAGCAAACCACTTTGAATCTTGCTTCATATTATCCACCATGTACCCCGTGAAGTCTGTCCTACTATTGGGGTCTGGTCTTAACTTAAAGTGGAAGTAATCTCCAAAAGTGAAAATTTGCTATGGTATGGGGTAGGGTGACCAGATGTCCCCGGTTTCAGGGGACAGTCCCCGGATTGAGGACACTGTCCCCGGACCAAGTCTGTCCCCAGTTTTGTCCCTGGATTGGACTTCAACAGGAACTCGGGCAATTTTCAAAGACAGTCAGTGCAGAATAAATGTTTCCATTTTCTGTGTCCCTTTCTGATGATGATGTGCGGATCAGAGCGGATGGACTATTTCTTCAGTTTCCGGCACATGCCCATTCAGCTCCGCTCACATGTTCTTCTGCCTTGGCTCAAATCCCGGCCAGCCGCCTGCCTGCTTATCTCCTTGCCTTCCCCGGCAGAGTCATTTTCCTCGGCTCCCCACCCAGTAGTAGCCGGGGGCCCAGAGAGTGAGACCTGAGAGGCTGTGAGGCAGGCAGCGGCGGCGACGGGCAGAGAGAGGCAGCTGAGCTCAGCTGATGATGTCCAGCAGCAGGAATAGAGGGGAAGCAGATCCAATCGTGGGGCTGCCGGTGCCTTCAATGCTTCAACACAGGTGTGCTTTGGGGGTGTCTGTGAATAGACTACATTTTACTGTGTCTGTCTCTCTGGCATAATGGATGGCATCAGAACTCACAGGCAGCAGGCACTTATTGGTCAGAAGTTAACAAAATCAGCACCCAGCAGCCATGGTATGTGACACCAGTGATGTAAGTAACTCAGTTAAAATAAACAGAATTACTTAACGCAGTTACTTTAGAGGGTAACGAGTAATCTAACTGATTACTCTTCCCCTCATGGTAATGCCGTTCCCATTACTTGGGCGGCGTTACCGCAATTACATCTACCACCCGGGACCGGGTAGACGATAATAGCGAAGGAAGGGAATATCGCCGCCTCCATCGGCGAGATTGACACCTCGCGAGTCCCGTCGCCTAGTATGGATTTAAAGGAGAACCCCTACGCTTATCCGAGCACGCGGCCCCCCTCCTGAACTGTACCAGGCCGAATGCCCTCAACATGGGGGGGTGCTTTGGGGAAGGGGGGCCCTGCGGCCCCCCAACCCTAGAGCACCTTGTCCCCATGTTGATGAGGACAAGGGCCTCTTCCCAACAACCCTGGCCATTGGTTGTCGGGGTCTGCGGGCGGGGGGCTTATCAGAATCCGGGAGCCCCCTTTAATAAGGGGGCCCCCCGATTCCGGCCCCCTACCCTATGTGAATGAGTATGGGGTACGATGTACCCCTACCCATTCACCTGAGGGAAAAAAGTGTACATAAAAAAACACAGGTTTTTAAAGTACTTTATTAGACAGCTCCGGGAGTCTTCTTCAGTCTTCATGGGGACTTCTCGCTGTGCTCCGCTATCTTCTGCTCTTTTACTAGCTCTTTTAATAGCGGAGGAGCCCGGCTTTCTCCTTCGTTGCCGCCGCCGTCCGGGGGTCTTCTTCCAGCATCCCTGGGACTGTGACATCACACTGTATTAATGTGTTAACTGGTTTCCACAAAGTGTCACTTAGTGTCTGATTTGTCCACTGCAATATCGCAGTCGCTGATTGCTGCCATTACTAAAAAAAAAAAATGTCCCCGGATTTCATTTTGAAAATCTGGTCACCTTAGTATGGGGAGCATTTATAAATGTTAATTGTGCCTATGCGGTACCCTAAAAAATGTCTTGAATTCCTTCAGAATATTAGCAGAGCAGTCCTTGTATGTGAGGGTACGTAGGCACTCCTATGCGTACATTCACATAGCTGTATATCGTCACTGTGAAATCAGTTTAGAAGGCCATTAAATGGATGTTTGACAATGTCACTATGAAGTCACTACGCTGCTCATTATTCTTAGAGCTTTTGGATGAAGAAGCAAAGCTGTGCCTCTAACAAGATTGCAACTTCCATACATAGATACAGTACAGAACTTTTTTTTGGGGCACAGCCCCCAGAGTCAGTTCCTCGTTAAAATGGAATTCTAGGCTGTTCCTAACTTTGCTTATACCTGCTCACACCCCCTTCTAAATTCTATTCTAACCTGTACAATGAAGATGCTTATTCTTACTTATTCTGAGGGTGCTCCAGTCCAAGATCGCCAACAGGGCCAATCAGCACTGTCCAGACAGAGGGTCAGGGTTCCTGCAGCCTCATAGGACAGCCAGGCATTTCCACGTTCTGTGTACTGTGGGAGACCAGATTTAGTGAAAGCATGGTCCTGGGTTTATTATCACTTTAAGTTTTAGGGTACCTTTAAAGTCCTATAGTCGTTTTTCTGTTAGGGTCAGTATGTCTTACTTTAAATAGGTTCTTTGATTCAAGTTGATCCAAAAAAACTCTATTTCCATTATTAAGAAATGTGGCTGCTGTCAGCGCTATAGAAACTGATATGCAGCACCTTTAGGTGGCGCTGATATGCAGCACTGGTGGGCACTGATAGATGGCACTGATAGGTGGCACTGATGGTGAGCCTTTATGGGCACTGATAGGCGGCACTGATGTGCACTGATAGGCAGCTCTGATAGGCAATGATGGGCACTGATAGGCGGCACTGATGAGGAGGCACTGACAGGCATCACTGATAAGCACTGAAAGGCATCACTGATGGGCACTAATTGGCATCACTGGTGGGTACTGGCAGGCATCACTGATGATGCTGCACTGATAATCACTCCCCTGTAAGGAGAGCTGTTTATCCGATCTCCTCTACTCACGCGCTGTCAGAGTGAATAAAGGAATGCCAATATCTGGCACTTCCTAGTTACGCTGTGATCAGCGGTCATTGGACACAGCTGATCACATGGTAAAGAGCCTATATCGTAGGTTCTTTACCGTAATCGGAGATCCGGAGATCAGAACGACACACCGCATTACTGATGGCCGCACTGCTCGTCCCCAGGGGCGTGCACGTGCGGCTTGTTCTAATGGACGTCATATGACGTCCATTTAAGACGGGAGAGCCACTGCCTGGCCGTCATTTTGCTATAGACTGGGCAGGATGTGGTTAATTAAGAAAAAATGCAAAATGTGTTTTAAGTATTTTTTTTTGTTTTGCATTTGCTCATGAGATCTTTCTCAAAGGTCACTGAACCTCTTTAACGTAAGGTTAAATAGGTTACTAGAGGGAGAGAGTACACATCTTGAGCTATTAATGTGAAGTTTAACTGAAAGCAGTTTAGTGCAACTTACTGCTTTTCTGTAATTTTATTTATTATAAGCAGATTTTAATATTGTCCTTTTAGTGACTAAGGGATCGATTTACTAAAGGAAAATAGGCTATTCCTTTTGCAAGGGAATTTGCCCCAGTGCTCCTTGCAAAGAATGCCCAATCACATGCAAGAAAAAGAAAAAAAAGCATTTCTGCTTGCACATGATCGGATGATGGAAATCAGCAGAGCTTCATCTCATTCACTAAACTCTAGGGCAAATCCCCTTGTAAAGTGTGACTTCCCTTGCGAAGTAAACAGCCTATTTTCCATTAGTATGTCAACCCCTAAATATATATCAGCAGTATTAGTATGTGTATAATATTCTAAGCACTACTATTTTTCCTTAAAAGGATTTCTGTACTGTGCTCATGAGGCCTGATGAAGCTATATCTTGGCGAAACGTGTTAACACATGAAGACCTCGTTATTACCATTGGAATTATCAAGCAAAACCACTTTAATCACTTTATATGTAAAGTTAATCCGATAAGCACCATGATATTTCCTTTTATGAAATTTCCTTCTTTTAAAATATTTTGTATAATAAAAATTTGTGATTTTATATAAGACTCCAGTTTTGGCCTATATAGTCCAACTTTTTTTTTAGTTTTTTTGGTTTATCTATACACTTGGATGCTGGCCTATAGTGTCACATTAATATATACAGTGTACAGGCATACCCCACTTCTAAGTACACAATGGGGTTTATTTACTAAAGCTGGAAAGTGCGAAATCAGGCTCACTTCTGCATAGAAACCAATGAGCTTCCAGGTTTTATTACCAAAGCTTAATTGAACAAGCTGGGGTTAGAAGCTCATTGGTTTCTATGCAGAAGTGAGCCTGATTTTGCACTTTCCAGCCTTAGTAAATAAACCCCATTGTGTACTTAAAAGTGGGGTATGCCTGTATTTTAATGTATCAGCAGTGTAGTGTTAATCCATGAAGAACTCCTTTCAATCAGGAATGAAATCGGAGAGGGAAACAGTAAACATAATGGGGTTGATTTACTAAAAGTAAATAGACTATTCAATGTGCAAAGGAAGTTTCCTCAAAGCGTAGTAATTTAGGTGAAGCTTTGCTGATTTCCATCATCCAATCAAGTGCAAGCCAAAATTTTCCATGCATGTGATTGGGTGATTGGGTATTCCTTGCAAAGTGAAACCACACCAAATTCGCTCTGTTCTGGGGAAATAAATTCCATTGAAAAATAGAACTTCTCTTGCAAAGTGAACATCCTATTTTCTTTAGTAAATAAACCCCATTGTCACCATGATGCAGTGCTAAATAAAAAACAACAACCTGCATATATAAAAAAGCAGCATGCGGCACATATTTTATTACCGTATTTATCGGCATATAACACGCACCCCAAGTTTAGGAGGGAATTTTAAGTAAAAACTTACATTTAAATGCCCATGAATGCAGCCTTGTCAGTGTCATTTGCAGCCTTGCATTGCAGCCTTGTCAGTGTCGTTGCAGCCTTGCATTGCAGCCTTGTCAGTGTCGTTGCAGCCTTGCATTGCAGCCTTGTCAGTGTCGTGCCAGCCTTGCATTGCAGCCTTGTCAGTGTCATTTGCAGCCTTGCATTGCAGCCTTGTCAGTGTCGTTGCAGCCTTGCATTGCAGCCTTGTCAGTGTTATTGCAGCCTTGCATTGCAGCCTTGTCAGTTTCGTTGCAGTCTTGTCAGTGTCATTTGCAGCCTTGCATTGCAGCCTTGTCAGTGTTGTTGCAGCCTTGCATTGCAGCCTTGTCAGTGTTGTTGCAGCCTTGCATTGCAGCCTTGTCAGTGTCGTTGCAGCCTTGTCAGTGTCGTTGCAGCCTTGCATTGCAGCCTTGTCAGTGTCGTTGCAGCCTTGCATTGCAGCCTTGTCAGTGTCGTTGCAGCCTTGCATTGCAGCCTTGTCAGTGTCGTTGCAGCCTTGCATTGCAGCCTTGTCAGTGTCGTTGCAGCCTTGCATTGCAGCCTTGTCAGTGTCGTTGCAGCCTTGCATTGCAGCCTTGTCAGTGTCGTTTGCAGCCTTGCATTGCAGCCTTGTCAGTGTCGTTTGCAGCCTTGCATTGCAGCCTTGTCAGTGTGATTTGCAGCCTTGCATTGCAGCCTTGTCAGTGTCATTTGCAGCCTTGCATTGCAGCCTTGTCAGTGTGATTTGCAGCCTTGCATTGCAGCCTTGTCAGTGTCATTTGCAGCCTTGCATTGCAGCCTTGTCAGTGTCGTTGCAGCCTTGTCAGTGTCGTTGCAGCCTTGCATTGCAGCCTTGTCAGTGTTGTGCCAGCCTTGCATTGCAGCCTTGTCAGTGTCATTTGCAGCCTTGCATTGCAGCCTTGTCAGTTTTGTTGCAGCCTTGCATTGCAGCCTTGTCAGTGTCGTTGCAGCCTTGTCAGTGTCGTTGCAGCCTTGCATTGCAGCCTTGTCAGTGTCGTTGCAGCCTTGCATTGCAGCCTTGTCAGTGTCGTTGCAGCCTTGCATTGCAGCCTTGTCAGTGTCATTTGCAGCATTGCATTGCAACCTTGTCAGTGTCATTTGCAGCCTTGCATTGCAGCCTTGTCAGTGTCATTTGCAGCCTTGCATTGCAGCCTTGTCAGTGTCGTTTGCAGCCTTGCATTGCAACCTTGTCAGTGTCATTTGCAGCCTTGCATTGCAGCCTTGTCAGTGTGATTTGCAGCCTTGCATTGCAGCCTTGTCAGTGTGATTTGCAGCCTTGCATTGCAGCCTTGTCAGTGTCGTTGCAGCCTTGCATTGCAGCCTTGTCAGTGTCATTGCAGCCTTGCATTGTAGCCTTGTCAGTGTCATTGCAGCCTTGCATTGTAGCCTTGTCAGTGTCATTGCAGCCTTGCATTGTAGCCTTGTCAGTGTCATTGCAGCCTTGTCAGTGTCGTTGCAGCCTTGCATTGCAGCCTTGTCAGTGTCGTTGCAGCCTTGCATTGCAGCCTTGTCAGTGTCATTTGCAGCCTTGCATTGCAGCCTTGTCAGTGTCATTTGCAGCCTTGCATTGTAGCCTTGTCAGTGTCGTTGCAGGCTTGCATTGCAGCCTTGTCAGTGTCCTTGCAGCCTTGCATTGTAGCCTTGTGAGTTTTGTTGCAGGCTTGCATTGCAGCCTTGTCAGTGTCGTTGCAGGCTTGCAGTGCAGTGCTTTCGGCCGAAAGCCGCCGAGAACGTCCGAAAGCTCACAATCGGCGTATAACACGCACCCACGATTTTCCCCTGATTTTAAGGGGAAAAAGTGCGTGTTATACGCCGATAAATACAGTATAGCTTCATAAATCATACCTAGAAAGTTTTTAAAATATAAAGACGTATTGATAAAATTCATTACATTAGGTTGATCACATTGCAACAGAAAATAAATTTTTTATTTTTTTTGTAAACCCTTTTGCACCACTAGAGAGTGCTGTTGTGTAAGAGACAGAGCTCTGACCTGAAAGTCATAAAAAAATCATGTGACCCGCTTGCAAAAATAGCCTGGTGTAATTCTGATCCCAATAGTCACATTAATTGGAAACTGATTGCACAAGCTTAACAATATTTAGTCCATAAAAAATAGATTTTTATACAACAGGAAAAGATGCTGAATGCTGTTTTCTTTCTAAAATATTTGCATACCTCTGAGTTACAATTTGACATTTATTGCCTGAATCTGTGGGCGGTAAAGCTTGCAAATAGATTAATCATTCAATAAAAGAATTGATCAAGTTGGAGATAAAAATTGCACAGCCTGTTAACTAGAATGCAAACTTTCTACACAAGAAAGGAAAGTAAAAAAAACAATATTATATTTATGAGGCATTCAAGCTTTAACCACTTTAACCACTTAAGCCCTGGACCATTTGGCTGGCCAAAGACCAGAGCGTTGTTTTGTGATTCGGCACTGCGTCGCTTTAACTGACAATTGCGCGGTCGTGCGACGTGGCTCCCAAACAAAATTTACGTTCTTTTTTCCCCACAAATAGAGCTTTCTTTTGGTGGTATTTGATCACCTGTGCGGTTTTTATTTTTTGAGCTATAAACAAAAAAATAGCGACAATTCAGAAATAAACACATTATTTTTTACTTTTTGCTATAATAAATATCCCCTAAAAATATATAACATTTTATTTTTTTCCTCAGTTTCGCCCGATACTTATTCTTCTACATATTTTTGGTAAAAGAAATCGCAATAAGCGTTTTATTAATTTGGTTTGCGCAAAAGTTATAGCATTTACAAAATAGGGGATTGTTTTATGGTATTTATATTAATATTTTTTTTATTAGTAATGGCGGCAATCAGTGATTTTTATTGTGACTGCGACATTATGGCGAACAGATCGGACACTTTTGGCACGATTTTGGGACCATTCACATTTATACAGCAATCAGAGCAATTAAAAATGCATTGATTACTGTGTAAATGTAACTGGCAGTGAAGGGTTAACCACTAGGTGGCGCTGTAGGTTAAGTGTGTCCTAGGGAGTGATTCTAAATGTGGGGGGGGGGGGGGGGGACTGTGTGTCACACTACACTGATCACCGCTCCCGATTACAGGGAACTGTGATCAGTGACAGTGTCACTAGGCAGAACGGGGAAATGCTTGTTTACATTAGCATCTTCCCCGTTCTTCCTCTCCGTGAGACGATTGCGGGTATCCCCACGGACATCAAGTCCGTGGGACCCGCGATCGCACTCACAAAGCTCCCGGCGGGCACACGCCCGCAGACCGCCTCTTAAAGGGCAACGTACAGGTACGTGATTCTGCCTGTACGTGCCCTTCTGCCACAGTATATCTGCATGAGACGGTTGTGAAGCAGTTAAAGGATTAGTTCACTTTCACCACAAAACTGCCTATGCAGGGAAGGGACATCTGTAGATAAAAACAAACTGAGCAGCTCTGACTAAAGTTGAATAATTCCCTTCCTATAGGTGTAGGTAATTTGCATACCTTATGAGGCCTGACTGGAATACTCCCAGGACGTTGCTAGGTACTCCCAGGATGTTGCTAAGTGAGGCCTAATCGTCACTGCCCACCTCCACCATCACAGGTGTGGGCTCTCAAATGCTGAGCTCAGAGCTACTACATCAGGGGAGAGAAAGAGTATGTGAGGGGGTTTGAATTTAGAGAAAGAGCTCACTCCTGTGATGGTGGAGGTGAGCAGTGAGGACTAGGCCTCACTTAGCAACGTCCTGGGAGTACTTAGCAACGTCCTGGAAATATTCCAGTCAGGCTTCATAAGGTATGTATATGGCCTACACCTGTGTCAAGGGTATTATTCATCTTTAGCCAGAGCTGCACAGTTTGTTTTAATCTACAAATATCCCTTACCTGCATAGGCAGGTTTTTTTTGTAAAGGTGAACTATCCTTTTAAAGCAGAAGTAAACCCGTTGATTTAACAATTTAAAAAAAAAAAAAGTTACATTCCTGGCAAGTGTCGGTGTTCCATCAGAATAGGTAACGAAAGTGACGTTCCGTCACAACACCGCAGTGGCCATCTTGGTACACCCCACACTCTTCCACAGTAAGCCTGCAGTCAGAAGGCGGCAGCGGACATCTTTTTACACCCAGCCAAATTTAGCATTTTACACTTATTTTTAGCAGTAAACTGAGCTTATATAGGGAAATACAGTATTTTGAAATCCGTGACACTGTTTTGATGTAGAATTTTAAAAGCAGCGGCAAGCCTGCTGATCTCACAGGTTTGCTAATCGGACAGAACACCGCTCCTTTTAAAATTCAACATCAAAACAGTCTGACGGGTTTCAAAATATGTTCCTCTCCTCAATAGGAAGGTCCCTTTGCGTGACTCTTGATTAAGGCAAGGCAGACTCAAGTCCACGTAGCCAAAAGCTCTGGTGGACCCTAAATGTCCATGATCAGCCAAAGCCTACCAATGAGTACTAGGTGAGGGGTTCTTCCGAAGAGAGGGGAGTAAGGAACCACACATCCTCTTCCTAGGCTTCAGAGTAGGCCCAAAGACCCACACCCTACAATCCTTGAGTGAAAAAAAACATACATATACCGTATTTATCAGCGTATAACACGCACTTTTCCCCCTTAAAATCGGGGGAAAGTCGTGGGTGCGTGTTATACGCCGATACCCCAAAAAAAAGTGCCCAAAAAATTAAAACGGCGCCGAAAAACAGCGGCCGCCGCCGAAAAAAAACGAGCGCCGCCGAAAAAGACCGATCTGTCTGTTCCGCTCTGCTCGCAGTCCCGCCTCCCTGAGCTTGCTTCCGAAACAGCAGGGAGGCGGGACTGCGAGTGGAGCTGGAAAAGCCCGAGCCGTCTGTTCCGCTCTGCTCGCAGTCCCGCCTCCCTGCGTTCACTTCCGAAACAGCAGGGAGGCAGGACTGAGAGCAGGAGCCGAACAGACGGCTCGGGCTTTTCCGCCGACAAATGCGCAAAAGATGGAAATGACGCTGACAAGCTGCAGATCACACTGGGCAAGCTGCAAATCACACTGGCAAGCTGCAGATCACACTGGGCAAAGCTGCAAATGACGCTGACAAGCTGCAAATGACGCTGGGCAAGCTGCAAATGACGTGGGCAAGCTGCAAATGACGCTAAATGTAAGTGTTTTTTTTCCCTAAACTTCCTAAAACTTTTTTTCCTTAAAGCAGAAGTGCGTGTTATACGCCGGTGCGTGTTATGCCGATAAATACGGTAAGTGCAAGTGACAGAGAAAATTAATAAAAAAAAAAAGTAAGGCAGAAATTTCCCTGGTCTCGGCCTACTGCCAGTAATGAAGACCGGAGATTGAATTCAACCAGCAAAGTAAATCTTCTGACCATAGCAGATAGTTTCCTCTACCGCTGGATGAGATGCTGGAGACTCCCAAGTCTTTTCAGCGTTAGGATGAAAGGACCCAGATTTTATGAACATAGTTTATTACAACTAAAATGAAAGAAATAAATTGCCATTTTTTGGTAATTGTGTTTTATTGAGGAAATACACTTTTGATAACAATAAATAGTCTTTGATGTGGGGTTATAATGTTGATTATGACTATCAAGGTCTATTAAAACAGATGAGAAGGTGTCTGCAGTGTCGTAAAGTATTGGGTTTTAGGTTTTTGAAGTATCTAGTTTTAGGATTTTCCAGACCCTACTCCTCTTTCCCAGTTATAATAGGTCATAGACTTTCAGAAGCTTTTTTTATTTTTAATGTGTCAAGTATTAATGTTGTCTTCATAATTTTCAACAAAACTTTAATAAAAATAGCTTCATGTAACTTACACTGATAAGCCATAACATTAATATCTCTGACAGGATAAGTGAATAATATTAATTATCTCATTACAATGGCATCTGATAATGGGTGGGATATATTAGGCAGCATGTAAACATGTTGTCCCTGATGTTGATGTGTTGAAACCAGAAAAAATTGTCATTACAGTTTGTTGTGTATGGGGCTGCGTAGTCGCAGACCAGTCAGGGTGCCCATGCTGACCCATGTCCACAGTCAAAAGCATCTACAATATGCATGAGCACATCAGAACTGGACCATGGATCAATGGATCAATGGAAGAAGGTGGCCTGGTCTGATGATTAATGTTTGGGACATGCTGGAAAAACAAGTCCGATCCATGGAGGCCTTACCTCGCAACTTACAGGACTTAAAGTGGTTCTAAAGGGAGAAGGTTTTTTACATTAATACATTCTATGCATTAAGATAAAAAAACCTTCTATGTGCGGCAGCACCCCTCAGTCCCCCTAATACTTACCTGAGATCCAGCAATATTGCGCAAGAGTCACCACTGTCCGGGACTCTCCCATAGGCTCCCGCCTCTGTCAATTAATGTTAGTGAGTCAATGAGGAGAGGGGGGGGGGGTCGAGCAGTGGCTCTGTGTCTGAATGGACACACAGAGCTGCTGATGCTGCTCAGCGCGATGGATTGTGCCGCAAGGCGGGTTAAAAGGCCGCAAATGAAGCACCTCGTCTGCAATCTCGTGATTGCATAGACGTAGTGCTTCCCATAGTGCACTGTGTCCTGCGCCCAAACACAGTGAACTTAAGGACCTTTTTTTCCAATTTTTTTTTAAAGGGCCACTTAAAAATTTTTTTTTGAGACTGCCTGGTGGGGGGGGGGGTGGGGGGGGGGGGTGGTCATACGGGACGCCACTGGCGTATCTGCTTGCTTGTTCTTACAAGCATCAGTGTGGGGACAAATGTGCTTCCTTACCTTACCTGCCCCTTGGAGCATAAAAGTTGAAAAAAGTTATGTAACGGATCAAAGTAACAATTTCCTCTATAATTAAGGCTAATATCCTGCCCTGGGGACCAGACAATTTTCCTTGCTCCCTCTCTTCTAGAGAAAAATCGGTGTACATCGCGCCAAAATACAAGCGTATATCAAATACCAGCCAGCACAACACTAGAACAAGTAGAAGCAGAAGCAGGATCTTCCATTATATGGATAGCTTAGGACCCACTGACATGGGCGTCCGTAGAACTTTTTTCGGGGGGGGCATCATTTTAGGGTCACCCATTAATGTAATTATCACATTATCATGGTCAGAGACAGCAGGTGTAGTACAGTCCCTAGGATAAGTAACGAATAATGACCGACAGGCCCTCTTACCAGACCCAGCGAAACTACAGCAGTGATCCCTCCGGCTGGATGATCGCTCACTCTGGGTTCCCTGGGGGCGACTCTGGTCAGTAGTGTAGCATGTCTGTACCCTGGAAGTGGCTCAGTCTTTCTCTCTCTGGTGGCGCTGGGCAGCGTGGCTCTCTCTGGTGGTGCTGGGTAGTGTGGCTCTCTCTCTGGTGCTGGGTAGCGTGGCTCTCTCTCTGGTGGCGCTGGGTAGCGTGGCACTCTCTGGTATCGCTGGGTATCGTGGCCCTCTCTGGTGGTGCTGGGTAGCGTGGCTCTCTCTTTGGCTTCTGTCCAGCACAAGCCTCTTTCTTGGTCCTGTAGCACTCACTCCCTCAGCTTTTTTCCAGGCTGCAGTCTCTCAATCTCTCTCTTGATCGAGCTGTAGCCTCCTTCCTGTGGAAAATGGGGCTGCCAATCTTCAGGACTACATGTCCCATGATGCTCTCCTCTCTTAGTCTCCTTTGATTGGCTCTCAGTTATGGCCAATGGGGAAGGAACGGAGCTCTCTCCTGGACTGAGCAGGGAAAAGAGCCCACAGTCACACTACACTGATTGGGGGGGCTTCACAGCACCTTGATGGTGTCACCCCGCTGGCTGCGCGCACCCCTATAGTGACTGTGCTGAATGTGCCGATCCGATGACTGATTCCAGGGGGGGGGGAACTTGACCCCCCTTGCCCCTACCTGCGGACGCCCATGCCCACTGATATTGGGGTACTTTGACACAGTTATGCTATTTTGAACACTTGAGACGATTTGCTCTGACAAGTTGGCTTATTCTGAGGACTGCTTCTCTGTGATATCTCCTGACCAATTGGACCATCTTCAATACTGATCTGGATATATATATTTATATATATATATATATATATTTTTTTTTTTTTTAAGTTTTTAGTTAGTGGGCAGGACCCTTGCAAGGGGAGGCACAACACAAGTGCTATGGTAGGTAGTTGGGCGCCTCCAACAGAAGTTGGAGTGCTGTTAGACTGAAACGTGGACGCTCTGACAAGCCATACAGGGGATGACTGGTCATATATGCCACCAGAGTATACCCCAGTAGGCCAATGGCAGAAAATAATTACCGGGATGGACAGTTCTTGATTAAAGGCAAGGTCTGAAATAAAACATTTTTTTTTTTACTTTTGTTGGTATGTGTATTAGTCATTTTTTCTACAAAACAAAAATTCTGCCTTCAAGTCCAACTCTAGGAAACTTACAAATTATCCCTTGCAGTGCTCCTTTAGGTCCTGGGAGGAGCTTAGTGATGTCACTTCCAGTTACGGCCGTGACCGGAAGTCTTTACTTTTTAGACACATTTTTTCGTTGTTTGGCCTGTGATGCCGTTTTACTGTGATGATTTTTTAAATAAATGCAAGAACCTTTTTTAAAACTTATTACACTATGGAGAATCTTCTTCTCTGCTCTTGATCCCGTGGACCTGGAGATATTTTCTTTCAGGAAAAAGACTGTGGAGATTGGAGGAAAAGCTGCAGTGATTCCCTGTCTTGGATACACTAAGGAGGATAAAGCAACCGTTTTGGTGTTCATTGATGCAGGATGTCTCCAATTTACAAGCCGGCCTCAATGCTCTGTCTAATTGGGCGACTATGTGGCAGATGAGGTTTAATGTTGATAAATGTAAAGTTATGCACTTGGGGGCTAAGAATATGCATGCATCATACATACTAGGGAGAGTACAACTGGGGGGATCCGTAGTGGAGAAGGATCTGGGGGTTTTGGTAGATCATAAGCTCAATAATAGCATGCAATGCCAAGCTGCGGTTTCCAAAGCGAGCAAAGTCCTTTCTTGTATTAAGAGAGGTATGGACTCCAGAGAGAGAGATATCATTTTGCCCCTGTTCAAATCATTAGTAAGACCTCATCTGGAATATGCAGTTCAGTTTTGGGCACCAGTTCTCAAAAAGGATATCGGGAAACTGGAGAAAGTTCAGAGAAGGGCAACCAAACTGATAAGAGGCCTGGAGGAGCTCAGCTATGAGGAAAGATTAGAGGAACTGAATTTATTCACTCTTGATAAGAGGAGATTAAGGGGGGATATGATCAACATGTACAAATATATAAGGGGTTCATATAGTGAACTTGGTGTTGAGTTATTCACTTTACAGTCAACAAAGAGGACAAGGGGGCACTCTTTATGTCTAGAGGAAAAGATATTTCATTTCCAAATACGGAAAGGTTTCTTCAAAGTAAGAGCTGCTTTAAGAAAGGCCTGGATACTTTCCTAACTGTACATAATATAACTGGGTACTGACATTTATAGGTAAAGTTGATTCAGGGAAAATCTGATTGCCTCTCGGGGGATCAGGAAGGAATTTTTTCCCCTGTTTTAGCAAATTGGATCATGCTCTGCTGGGGTTTTTCGCCTTCCTCTGGATCAACTGTGGGTATAGAATTGGGTATATGGGATTGTATGTGTAGCGCTACCCCCAGTTAAGAGAGCCGCTGGTTTGTTTTGGGTCCCTGAGTACAGCTCCACCAACCCCCGGCAATTTGGCTCTACCCGCTCTGGCACAGTTAGTAAAGGGGTATGTATCTATGCACATATAAATATCACTTATACTCTAAGTGTAATGGGTATGAACTCACAAGCAGACTGCTGAGATAAGAATAACTGACTTTACTTTGGCAGTAAGGAAAAGAAATAGTAATATGCATTTAAACATTTGACTTACAATACTTTAGCAGGTCCCTGCAATATGCACTTTAACATGTACACACATATGTATCAAACTAGCAATGGGGAACGGAGCGCCAAGTGTAGCGACCGTCTGCTATGCACCCCTGAGGTGCAATAAATCTATCTGCGCCTACCTAACGGACCAGGCCTGATCCCTAGCAATAGAGCTCAGTCCTTGAATCAGTACAGTGTTCTTCACCGGCAATAAATCTGTAGAGGTGGTGCACATGTAGCTTTAAATGGTGTATTTGTAATCCACAGAAAGTAACATTTGCTGCTCTGAGGTAAATTGTGCCTTGGCAGTTCAACAGGCATAAACGTGTGTATAGCAATGCAGGATGAGCCTTTCAGCTCTCTCACCAATCCTGGGGTACCGTCCTCAGCTCCGGTCCCTCCAATGGCGGCTCCGGTCTCCTCCGTCACAGCCCCTGCGCTCCTGTCCTCAGCTCCGACCGACCGACGTTAGGGAAGAGTCTCCGCTCCGCTGCTGCTGACTCTGAGGGATGAGAGTCTCTCTCCACCTGCTGCAAGGCCCAGGCTTCAGGCCTTCAGCAGTCCCGGTCCACACAGGTGTCTCCTCAGGAACCAGTCTCCGCGTCACAAGCTCAGTCATGAGAGGGAGACCAGTCAGGTGAGGCCTCAGAAGAGGAAGTGTCAGAAGAGGAAGAGGCGGTCTCTCCTCCTCCTTTTTATCATCTCCCCCAGCAGCCTCTCGGGCGGAAACAAGCAGCCCGGGAGCCTGGGGAATTATGGGGAATGTAGTCTTTTCCAGTAAAAGGGGTACGACCCCGCTACACACTCCCCCCACTTTGAATCTTTGGTCCCCAAAGACAGTGTTCAAATTACAAGCTTTCTCGGGAACAACACGTTCACATAATTTGGACAGGGGAGCTTCCCACCAACTAGCATAAGATGGGGAGCTGTCCTGTCTACAGGTCACTTCAGTGTGGGCGACCTGCTTAACTGTGCCAGAGAGTGAGCTGGGGTTGCCCTCCACCAAATGAACAGTGGATGGGTCAGGGCTTTCAGCACTTCTCCTTGCTGTGGTAACAGAGTCCTCTGAACTTTTTCCCATTTGGGGTAAGTTAACTTCTTGGGGGGCTTCACAACTCTGCGAGCTCTCTGTTCTCTTGGGACTTCTTCAGGAACACATTCTGGCAACATCTCTGGTTCTGGAACATCTACCTCTTCTTCTTCTGAGTAGAGACCAGGGATATCTTCCCAGCACTCAGGCACAACACTGAATGGCACAAACTCTGTGGCTTCTGGGTTCAATGTTCCATCTTCCACATCTTCAGTAGGTGGAAGGTCTATGGCAGAATTTCCTGGTGTTGAGGAAGGCCATAGCCATTCAAGTTCTCCTCTTTCTTCCTCTGGTTGGGGGTCCTGTCCATCCCTAACTTGGGATGTTTGAGACCTAGTATTAGGTCTGGGGGTATCTAGAATGGAAACAGATTCAGGTACGCCTCTCGCTGGAGGTATTCTGACTGCTTCAGTAAGTGGGAGCAAGTGATTCCTATGCCAGGTCTTCAAAGGCCCCACTCTTCCCTCTGGCTTCAACTTGTAGACAGGCAATCCTGGAAGTTTTCTACAGATGATATATGGCTCTGATCTCCATCTATCAGCAATCTTGTGTTTTTCAGGGATCCCTAGGTTGCGTAACAGTACACGGTCCCCAGGCTGTAGGTCCTGTACTCTAACCTTCAAATCAAAGTTCCTCTTATTTCGGGCCCCCCTCTGGTCAGAGGCCGCTTGAGCTTTCTCATAAGCTATCTTCAAACTGTGCCTCAGTCTGTCCACATATCCTTTGTGGGAGGCAGCAGAGGCATGGTCTAAGGAAATGCCAAAGGCCAAATCCACTGGCAATCTTGCTTCTCTCCCAAACATAAGTCGGTAAGGGGAAAAACCTGTCACATCACTTGTGGTACAATTGTAAGCATGCACTAGAGCTGAAATGTGTTGGCTCCAATGTTGCTTCTTCTCTGTTTCCAAAGTTCCCAACATATTCAATAGGGTCCTGTTGAACCTTTCAGGCTGGGCATCACCTTGAGGGTGATATGGTGTAGTTCTAGTCTTCTCTACTCCCAGAGAATCTAGTAGCTTCCTGATCAGGCGACTCTCAAAGTCCCTTCCTTGGTCTGAATGGATTCTCTGTGGTAGTCCATAATGAACAAAATACTTCTCCAGAAGTACCTTGGCTACTGTAGAGGCCTTCTGGTCCTTGGTTGGGAAAGCCTGAGCATAACGGGTGAAATGGTCGGTTACCACCAGAACATTTCCCAATCCACTCAAATCGGGTTCAAGGCAGAGAAAATCAATGCATACCAGATCCATTGGGCCTTGACTCTGTAGATGGCCCATTGGGGCAGCTTGATGGGGTAAAGTCTTTCTCTGAATGCATCTTGCACAGGAATGGCAATACTCCTCCACTTCGGCCCTCATGCAGGGCCAATAAAACCGGTCTCTGATAAGTTGGAAGGTTCTCTCTGCTCCTAAGTGACCATGCTGGTCATGTAGGGCAATCAGCACAGCCTCTCGATGCTTTTCGGGGAGAAACAACTGCCACTTATCTTCTGGGCCATCAGAGGGGCCCCTTCGGTAGACTACCCCCTGATGCACCTGCAATTTGTCCAACTCTCTCCTCAGTAGGCGAGCTTCTTTGGAAGGGTGAAGGCGAAGTCCCTCTGGACTCTGGTCTTCCAGGGCTTCCAGGACCAATCTCCCCATGGGGTCTTCCAATTGGTCACACCTTAACTCCTTCTTGGACAGCTTCGGTAGGCACTCTTCTTCTAGTTGAGTTACCCCACAGTAACACTTTGGGATTCCCACTGTGGTAACTCCTATCTCTTCAGCTCTGGATCCTCCTCTGGCTTTGAGTTCAGCCCCCTGACAAAGGGCTCGCACTCCTTCTGGTGCCACTTGGGTCCAGTTTGCCCAGTCATCGACCATGACATGGGATCTTCGGGACAGGGCATCTGCATCCCTATTTCCAGCCCCTGGTCTGTACTTGAGGCTGAAGTTGAATCCAGACAACGCCGCCAACCATCTGTGTCCAGTTGCATCCAGCTTGGCGGTGGTGAATAGGTAGGTCAAGGGGTTGTTATCTGTCTTTACAGGAAACTCGGCCCCATACAAATAGTCTCTCAGTTTGTCAACTACTGCCCATTTGAGGGCTAAGAACTCCAACTTGTGGGTGGGATAGTTCTTCTCGGAGGGGGTCAGGCTCCGGCTCACATAGGCCACTGGTCGTAGCTGGTCTTCATACTCCTGGTAAAGTACTCCACCTAGGCCCTCATGGCTGGCATCAACATGTAGCTCATATGGTCTAGTGGGGTCAGCGTAGGCCAAAACTGGGGCTGTGGTGAGACTTCTCTTCAAGGTTCTGAAAGCCTCTTCACACCTTGAGTTCCATTGGTCTTGGACCGACTCACCGGACCTCCTAGGCCCCAATCCATCTTCCTCTCCTTCTGTCTTGAGCAGCTCGTTGAGGGGTTTGGCAATGCGGGCAAACCCATCCACAAACCTGCGGTAGTAGGAGCAGAACCCCAGGAAAGACCGAAGTTCTGTAACTGTTGTGGGTCTTGGCCACGAAGTAACTGCCTCCAACTTCTCAGGGTCTGTAGCCACTCCTTTTTCAGACACTATGTGTCCCAGGTAGTTCACAGAAGACTGATAGAACCGACACTTCTCGGGAGAAAGTTTGAGTCCCTCTTTACTGAGCCTCTTCAGTACTTTCTCCAATCTGGCTTCATGTTCTTCCAAAGTCTTTCCAAAGACAATGACATCGTCCAGGTACACCAGGACTTCTATGAGGTTCATGTCTCCAACTGTCCTTTCCATAAGGCGTTGAAATGTAGCAGGAGCTCCAGATAGGCCCTGAGGCATCCTGTTGAACTCAAAGAATCCTACTGGGGTTATGAAGGCAGTCTTTTCTCTATCTTCTGAATGCATGGGGATTTGGTAATACCCACTCTTGAGGTCCATCACACTGAACCACTTAGCTCCAGATAAACTCTGTAAGGCATCTTCTATCCTTGGCGTGGTGTACTGGTCAGGAATGGTCCTCCTGTTGAGAGTTCTGTAGTCAATGCAGAGCCTCAATGACCCATTCTTCTTCCTGACCACCACTATTGGGGAGGCATAAGGGCTTCTGGACTCCCTAATCACTCCCGTCTTCTTCAGTTCCGCAAGCTGCTCCCTCAGATCCTCCAGATCTGCTAGCGGGACTCGCCTCACTCTCTCTCTGAATGGCTTGTCCTCTTGCATGCGGATTCGATGGGTGGCACTCCTCGCACACCCCACATCAAACTCATCTTTAGAGAAAATCTTCTCCCATCTGGTCAGCTGGGCCTTGGCTCTCTCTTTCCAAGCTCCAGGTAGGTTAGGGTTTTCCATGGAGAGTTTCTTCCAAACATCTTCTCCTTCACCCGTCCCCTTCACTTCTGACCAGCCAACTGGGACAGCAGGACTCACCTGTCCCAGAAGCATCCTGGCAGGGATCTCCACGGGCTGCTCCGTGGGGTTCGTCACACTGACAGGGACTCTTCCTCTTGCCTTCTTCAGGTCCTTCAATGAGATTACTTCTGGTATCACTTCCAGACCTGAGTGACCCTCCATTGGGTCAGGCTCCAACATCACAAAGGGGCCAGGCTGCTCCCAATTAAGTTTCACCGTGGCTCTCATGCAGGTCACCTCTCCAGGCTGTAACACTGCTCCTTCTTTTCCAAGCCTCCATACCCTTCCTATCCCTCACTTGGGGTCTTCTGCTCTAGGACCAACCGCTGATAGGCTGCCTTCAGCATGGGATGGATCTTGGGAGCTGAAAGATTCTCTTTCTTCACCAGGGGGGTCAGAAGCCTTCTGACTAGATCCGTGTTCGTCCCTATGATCAGGGAGGTCTTGCTGGTTCCAGGCGGGCGAGGGCACACCACTGCCAGGGTGTCGAACACTTCAGCCTTTCCAGCCACGGATGGGTCAAAGGTCAACCGTATGGGCAGGTATCCATCATAGGGGAAACTCTGAGTTCCCAATCCCCTTATCTCCAACTCTTCTATCTTCTGTATGGGCAGATGACTCAGGTATCTGTCATAGAAGTCCCTGTACAATAGGGTCACTTGGGCTCCAGTGTCTAGGAGGGCCTTCGTGTACACTCCTTCCACCTGGATGGGTACAGTAGGAGATGGGCCAACCAGCTCTTCTGGGTAGGGCCCGGTTAATGCTACCTTCTTCTTTGGACTCTTTCCTTTCTCACTTGATTTGCGCTTGATCCTTTCTTGAGCCTGGTATGCATTAATTTTCTCCCTCTTAGTGGGAGTGTGAACCCGTTGAGGGACATTGTTATCTCTCATTTTTAAGGGTTCTCGCTTGGGAGTGCTGTGTCTCTTCGGAGGGGTCTTGCCCCCTTTCTCTGGAGTGTACCTTGGTTGAGGATCCCTGGGCCCCTTTTGAGGGGTTTGGTTTCCTCGCTTTCTCTTCCTGTTATGCTTCTTGGATCTCACTGAAGGTGATGGGCACCCGGTTGACTCCTTCACCGGGGCCCTTTGGCGTTTCCCGCCGGCTGGCGACTTTCTGTTTTCTTCTTCTTGGGACTGGGCGTCTCTTTCGCCACTAGAGATGTCAGTATCTTCATCATCTGGGACATCTGCAACTTCAGGGCGTCTACTTCTGTCTCTCTTTCAGGGGTTAAGGCCGACCTGACCGTGGCCACTGGAAGCTTTGTAGACCCCATTACTTGCTTTTCCCGTTTCTCTTCCAACATGGCCTCTTCTTCTCTGACCATTCGAATGAGATCAGGGTAGTCCAGGCTCTTCCCATCCTGCCGGGTACGTAGTATTAGTGCGACAGGGTCCAGGGGTTGGGCTCCCCTCATCACCTGCTGGGCACGGGCTTCATCTACCTTCCCTGGATCTATCCCCTTCTTCAGGATAATCCTATGCAGGATCTGGTCTATGCGTCCCATGTACTCCGACAGCTTCTCCCCTGTCTTCTGGTAACAGTGTTCCAGTTGATAGGTAAGTTCTGTGACTTTTTCTGTCCCACCAAACACACTTTCCAGGATGTCTATGTAATCCTGGGCAGTGCAATCCTTCTTACTCGTCTTCAGATTGCGTATGGCCTCTAAGGCAGGCCCTTTCAGGCTCTCAACAATCCTTTGCTTCTTTCTGCCTTCTGAGACCTCCCATTCTTCTAAGGCCTGCGTGGCACCATCTAACCACTCTTCAAATCTCTCTTCTCCCGAGGGTACAGGTGTCCTCCCTGAAAACATCCGGAGTTTCCTGTATCCCGACATTGGGTAATCCACGGGGTCTCTTCTGCACTGAGTCACAATCTCCCCTAGGACAGCACACAGTTCTGCACTAAGAGTAGTTTGTGCGGGACTTTCCGCGCCCTTCTGCTCTTCCTTCTTTGGGGATAGCATAGTTTTCACAGGGGAACAGTCTCCCTTGCGCGGCAGCGCATGCAGCACTTGATAGGCCTGACCATTTGGTGCTTGTATGCTTTGGCTCCTGAACTGCTCTGGAGTCTCTTCCTGCCATTCTATTAGGGCGTATGTATACCCAGCATCATTTCTCATGTCCATTATCCATGACTTTTGGCATGGGGATAGGGACATTATGAGCTGCTTGACTGCCTCTCTCTGCCATATCCCTGGCAGTTCAATAACTGCTGCTGCGGCTGGATCAGTGGCCCATGTTGCGGACCACTTCTATCGGGTCCATGCCGGTACCTTCTGGCGGCTTTTCCCGCTTACTCAGGATCCCAGACGAGCCCCCACGTGTAGCGCTACCCCAGTTAAGAGAGCCGCTGGTTTGTTTTGGGTCCCTGAGTACAGCTCCACCAACCCCGGCAATTTGCTCTACCCGCTCTGGCACAGTTAGTAAAGGGGTATGTATCTATGCACATATAAATATCAGTTATACTCTAAGTGTAATGGGTATGAACTCACAAGCAGACTGCTGAGATAAGAATAACTGACTTTACTTTGGCAGTAAGGAAAAGAAATAGTAACATGCATTTAAACATTTGACTTACAATACTTTAGCAGGTCCCTGCAATATGCACTTTAACATGTACACACATATGTATCAAACTAGCAATGGGGAACGGAGCGCCAAGTGTAGCGACCGTCTGCTATGCACCCCTGAGGTGCAATAAATCTATCTGCGCCTACCTAACGGACCAGGCCTGATCCCTAGCAATAGAGCTCAGTCCTTGAATAAGTACAGTATTCTTCACCGGCAATAGAACTGTAGAGGTGGTGCACATGTAGCTTTAAATGGTGTATTTGTAATCCACAGAAAGTAACATCTGCTGCTCTGAGGTAAATTGTGCCTTGGCAGTTCAACAGGCATAAACGTGTGTATAGCAATGCAGGATGAGCCTTTCAGCTCTCTCACCAATCCTGGGGTACCGTCCTCAGCTCCGGTCCCTCCAATGGCGGCTCCGGTCTCCTCCGTCACAGCCCCTGCGCTCCGGTCCTCAGCTCCGACCGACCGACGTTAGGGAAGAGTCTCCGCTCTGCTGCTGCTGACTCTGAGGGATGAGAGTCTCTCTCCACCTGCTGCAAGGCCCAGGCTTCAGGCCTTCAGCAGTCCCGGTCCACACAGGTGTCTCCTCAGAAACCAGTCTCCGCGTCACAAGCTCAGTCATGAGAGGGAGACCAGTCATGTGAGGCCTCAGAAGAGGAAGTGTCAGAAGAGGAAGAGGCGGTCTCTCCTCCTCCTTTTTATCATCTCCCCCAGCAGCCTCTCGGGCGGAAACAAGCAGCCCGGGAGCCTGGGGAGTTATGGGGAATGTAGTCTTTTCCAGTAAAAGGGGTACGACCCCGCTACATATGATATTGTTTTTTTTTTTTGCGGTTAAACTGGATGGTCTTGTGTCTTTTTTCAACCTGACTAACTTGTAACTATGTAACTAGACCTGTTGGGGTCTATCCATAAGTTGAGAAGTTAGCACTACCCGGGGAGGATTTTGGAAGGATTTTCTTATATTTCATCATCTTACAACTGGACTCCTTTACCTATCCCCATCATCTCTGCTTGTTTGCACAGGAATTTATTGATTTAAATCTTGAATAAGAGACTGACTATCTCTCTGAATCATTCAAAATGTTCTTTTTTGGATGCACTTTATTATCAGACTATTTTACTGAATGATTTAATTGAATGTTGTTGTGATGTGACGCACTGTTAATTTTATTGGATGATTTTTATTGAACATATTTATATGAATGTTTTTTTTTTTTTTAAGATACACTATAGGAAGAATTACTGGTATCTCTGCCCACTAGCACTTTATTTTTGGTTATGTTCTTAAGTAATTAGCGATGCTTCACTATACATACATATACTTATTGGTGTTGGTAACACTACAGAAGTTTAGCTGCTTTTAACATTTTTTCACTAAGCACTTAAATATTAAGCACTTTTACTTGTCATTAGCACTTTGTTGGTAGCGCATTAGTACCCTACCTTTTCAATATTCTATATACACTCTCCGGCCACTTTATTAGGTACACCTGTTTAATTGCTTGGTAACGCAAATTGGTAATCAGTCAATCACATGGCAGTAACTCAATGCATTTAGGCATTCAGACGTGGTGAAGACAACTTGCTAAAGTTCAAATCAAGCATCAGAATGGGAAAGAAAGGGGATTTAAGTAACTTTGAATGTGACATAGTTGTTGGTGCCAGACAGCTGGTCTAAGTATTCCAAAAACTGCTGATCTACTGGGATTTTCACACACAACCATCTCTATGGTTTACAGAGAATAGTCAGAAAAAGAGAAAATATCCAGAGAGTGGCAGTTTTGCAGGTGAAAATGTCTTGTTAATGACAGAGGTCAGAGGAGAATGGACAGACTGAATCAAGATGATAGAAAGGCAACAGTAACTAAAATAACCACTCTTTACAACCAAGGTATGCAGAATACATCTCTGAATGCACAAACATCGAACCTTGGAGCAGAAGACCACACGAGTGCCACTCCTGTCAGCTAATAACAGGAAACTGAGGCTACAATTCGCACAGGCTCACCAAAATTGGACAATAGAAGCTTGGAAAAACATTGCCTGGTCTGATGAGTCTCGATTTGGTAGGGTCAGAATTTGGTGTAAACAACATGAAAGCATGAATCCATCCTGCCTTGTATCAATGGTTCAGGCTTGTGGTGTAATGGTGTGGGGGATTTTTTTTTGGCACACTTTGGGCCCCTTAGTACCAATTGAGAATCATTTAAATGGTGTGGGGGATATTTTCTTGGCACATTTAGGGCCCCTTAGTACCAATTGTTGCTGACCATGTCCATCCATTTATGACTACGGCATACCCATCTTCTGATGGCTCCTTCCAGCAGGATAATGCACCATGTCACAAAGCTCAAATCATCTCCAACCGGTTTCTTGAACATGACAATGAGATCACTGTACTCCAATGGCCTTTACACTCAACAGATTTCAATCCAATAGAGCACCTTTGGATGTGGTGTAGCTGACAAATCTGCAGCAAATGCGTGATGCTATCATGTCAATATGGACTAAAACGTCTGAGGAATGTTTCCAGCACCTTGTTGAATCTATGCCACAAAGAATTAAGGCAGTTCTAAAGGCAAAAGGGGGTCCAACCTGGTACTAGCAAGGTGTACCTAACAGAGCTGCAACTAACGATTATTTTGTCTGTCGACTAATCTATCGATTATTTTTACGATTAGTCATCGACTAACTATTATTTTTATTTTATTTTTTACTTAATCTAGTGTTCTTTTTTTTGATTAGCCAATTAATCCTTTGGATAACTTTACAAAAAATAAGTACATAAAAAAAAAGGTAAGATAAAAGAATATATATTTTTTTTTGTGTGTTTTTTTTTCTTTTTTTATTTCTTTTTTTCTCTTTTTATTTATATTGATATATATATATATATATATATATATATATATATATATATATATATATATATATATATATATATATATATGTGAAGATTATAAAAGGTAAAAGTAGGACCAAATGATGAATGGTAATAATGGAGAGGGGCTACTCCCGCGGCAGCATCCGGCCTCACACTTCTTTGCTCCACGAAAGAAGGGAAAGGGAAGGAAGGGGAAAATAATCACTTTTTTTTTTTTTTTCCCCTTTATCACAGAGAAGGAGTATATCACTAATATCACAAAATATGACACTTTTTTCTTTTATTTATTTTTATTTTTTTCCATATAAGTAAAGATATACACCAATTATTGGAAAGGAAAGAAAGAAGTAAAGATAAAGAGGAGGGGGGGGGGGGGGGGGGGGGGGGGGAAATAAAGCACACAAAATAAAATAACCGGAGGCTGTAAATAGGCTCACAAAAATAAAAAGCAATTTGAATAGATGACACAAATAAAATAGGTCTGAAATAAGACACTAGAAGGGGGGGGGGGGGGGGGGCAACGGATGAGCGAAGCTGGGGGAGCCAACCTCCAAAGATAAGATAATTGTAAATTATTCTTGGTCCCCTTTATATACTGTAGTCATAGATATACTATGTAACTGATGAATGTAACAAGGGAAAAACTGTTTAATAAAGTTTGAATTATAAAAAAAAAAAAAAAGATAAAAGAATATAACTACATACATATATATATATATATATATATATAGTTATATTCTTTTATCTTACCTTTTTTTATGTACTTATTTTTTGTAAAGTTAAGATAAAAAAATATAACTACATGCATATATATATATATATATAATATATATATATAATGTATGTAGTTATATTCTTTTATCTTACCTTTTTTTTTATGTTCTGTTTTTCTTTTCTGTTCAAAAGTTTATAATTTATTTTTTACAATGCTTTCTTTTTTTTAAAGGGGGGGGGGGGGGGGGGGCAGTGTCAGTGTGTTTTTTTTATTATTTTTTTTTTTATTATTTATTGCAATTTTTTTTTTTTTTTTATCAGCCCTGTTGGGGGGCTATGGTGAGATATCAGAGGTCTTAACAGACCTCTGACATCTCCCATTTTAGACAGGGAAAGGGACTGGGGACACAGATTCCCCAGTCCCTTTCTCTGTCACCTCCGCTGCACTGAAAATGAATGGAGAGAAGACAGTGGCTTCATTCATTAATGTGAATGTCCATTCAGAAAACTAAGGAGCCAGGTTTACCTCCGCTCTCCATCCTGAGATACCGAGGGGGGCGGCAGCACGGAGGGGGAGAAGAGAGAGGGGGACAGCAGCATGGAGGGGGAGACCCACGGAGGAGAGAGGGGCACACGGAGCCGCATGGAGGGGGACACAGAGAAGAGAGGGAGACACGGAGCAGCATGGAGGGGGACACAGAGAAGAGAGGGGGACAGATGCAAGGAGGAGAGAGGGGGACAGATGCACAGAGGAGAGAGGGGCACACGGAGCAGCATGGAGAAGGACGGATGGGGACTGGAGGAGGATAGGGGACAGGAAAAGCACCGCCCTGAAAGCCGCGGTGGGGGTGTATTTACCTGCAACTCGCAACGCGTGATGCATCAACGCTTTTCACGCACGTCAACGTATTTTCTTAGTCGACGCGTCGTGGCAGCTTTAGTACCTAATAAAGTGGCCAGTGACTGTATATTGCTTATTGTTGTATCATGCATAATAACACAAAGTATGGGCGTGAAGCCACACTTGATGGCACATGCAAGAAGGTTAGTTCATTAAACAGAGTAAATCCCCTCTAAACTGTACATTAAACCAAATAAGAGGTTATCCCAGTTCTCCACAAGGGTACTGTGACCCATGAGAGGACAAGATTTGCTTATGATTGAATAGCTCTTCTAAAAAGGAAATGTATATTCAGCCAGCACTATTAAAGTGTCTATTTGGAACAAAGTTTGTACATCCCACTTGCTATCCTGGTAACACGGGGCAAAGCTGAGTGTTATCATGGAACATCTGCTTTGGATTTCCTGGCATGTTTTTCTTATTGTACCATTTGAGCTCCGGCTTTTGGACGGGCTGTGGCGCTACACATGAAACTGCAGAAGTATCTTTATTTACAGTCAATAATAGTTGTTTCCAGAATTCATGCAAAGCCGTCCTCCACATGTTTCACCCTCTGCTGTTCAACAAAACCACAAATGCCTTTTAAAGTGCACCTGCTGTCCTGGAGAGGTGGGTTATCGGGGTAGATATTACCTTATCCTAAATTATGAAAGTTTTTGCATATCTGGGAAGAATAATATTATCCTCTTGCCACCTGTGTAACGCATATGCATGCAGCACAAATGCATCTATGGTTGAAATAAAGTAGCTGCACTGTTCCAGCTCCGTCCACCTCAATACTAGCCTCTAAATCCACATGAAGAGGTGCAGGTCCGGCTCGCAACCATAAATTGCTTAGAAGGAAAAGTGGATGACCCCACTCAAATATGCAGAAGATGGCAGGAGTTTATTAGAAATAGTCCATCACAAGAGACACATATACAGCAGCTACAGGACAGGAACAGCGTTAACACGTTTTGCGCTCCAAGAGAGGTTTCTGTGAGCAAGTGCTCACTGCACGCTCCCAGCACAGTGACCAAGCTGCCAGAACTGGTTCCCGATCATGTGACCGTTATGACAGCCAATCACAGTGGCCACGTGATTGGGCAGTCCTTCCTGTCCCCCGGGCATAAAGACTACTGTATATACTTGAGTGTAAGCCGACCCGAATATAAGCCGAGGCACCTAATTTTACCACAAAAAATTGGGAAACCGTATTAACTCGAGTATAAGCCTAGGGTGAGAAATGCCCAGCTACTGTAAGTGGAAAAGAGGGTCAACAATGCCCATTTGCAGCCTCACTGTGCCCATTAGCATGCCTCACTGTGCCCATTTGCAGTCATAGGTCCCCCGAACTTCAAACTCGGTAGTTAAGGGTTCCTAGATGCACCCTAGCTGCAGCCAATTTGGGGTCTCTGGACCCAAAGGGTCCCAAAATGACATTGCTGCAGATGGACACGGTTTAACAACTTTGGGGCCCCGTACCTTGGGGTCACTTGGTGCTAGGAACCCCAAATTTGGTGTACAAACCCAGTAGAACTAGCACTACAACATATCCAAAACTAGCACTAAGTGGTCCCAAGATACGGGGCCCCAAAGTCGGTTCAGAAAATGTCAAGCACTTTTCTGCAGCACAGAATGACATTTTCCGAACTGACTTTGGGGCCCCGTATCTCGGGACCACTTGGTGCTAGGAACCCCAGCTGTAGTGTTAGATCCACTGGGTTTGCACACCAAATTTGGGGTTCCTAGCACCAATGTGAGTTCAATTATTATGTCTTTTTATATCTGGAATAACTTTTTAAACGGTATTGCGCAATGAGGTTTTTTCTGTCATATCTATCCACTTGAGGAATACTTATCCCAGACAAAGCCAGTCTAAAGAGGATCCACAGGGGCTGCCCCACATGCGTGTTTAACCAAACTAGCAATAGTTGGTCCATTTTGAGGGGTGAGTTTACATCTATGTGGGGGCACCTTCTTTGAGCACTTATCAGGTACGGAATTCCGCATCCATTCTGTGAGCACGAGTACTTTATTTGGGACTTGAAACTTTACTGTTTAAGTCTTTGAAGTTTGTTATGAGCACTTTTTATTAGACTTTTTAGCGACCTGGATTCCAGGTCGCCATAATATAATGTGGTTTATGTATATTTAAATACCTGTGGCACTTAGTGCGGTTTTTATATTATTTTTTTAACATTCAGTGACCACAATGTCTACTTTAATGCGGCGTACACACGGTCGGAATTTCCGATGGAAACAGTCCGATGGGAGCTTTTCATCTGATTTTCTGACCGTGTGTATGTCCAACGGTCTTTTTCTGTCGGAATTTCCGACGGACTTTAAATTGAGAACCTGTTCTCAATTTTTCAGACGGAAAACCTTTCTATCGGATTTTCCGATCCTGTGTATGCAATTCCGACACGCAAAATTCCGACGCATGCTCGGAAACAATTTGACGCATGTTCGGAAGCATTAAACTTCCCTTTTATAGTGCTGTCGATTGTGTTTTATGCCGCTGTGTTATTGACCGTCGGAATTTGGTGTGATCGTGTGTAGGCAACACAGCTTGAGCGGAATTCCGTCGGAATTCCGTCGGAAAAACCGTCAGAGTTTTTTCCGACGAGAATTCCGATCGTGTGTACACGGCATAAGTGTTCTTCGCACCACACCACATGAATAAGTGCCACCGCTTCCCCAATGGATGTAAACTCACCAACTCGATTTGCCTCACATTCTCATGCTCGGCAAACACACTTGCTCAACCCACAGGTTGATTAATCCATCAGCGGCCTTCTCCAGCACACATGAGATGATCCCAAACAGGATGACCCTCTCGGGATATTGTCCCTATCCAGTGTAAAGGCCTGAACCTGGACATCCAGGAGAACGAGGCTCAATCCACAATCAATCCACACTATCGCTTCTTCAGAGGTATATGAATGTCCAAGTGGGGTCACCAAGGTTTTTAAAGATTCCGATTTTCTTACTCTTCTTTCCGTATGAGAATATCAACCTTCCCCAGGTAAAATAAACTGTCCGTCTTGTTCTCTATGAATCTCAGGTTAATAAATCCTCCTGGAAATCTCAGTCGCAGCCGTGCTTCACCGTCATAACATCTACCATAGAAGTCTGTGTCTGGAGGTGATGGGATGGGGACAATGTCAGTAGGAACAAGATGGATCCAGCTACAGATTTACTAGGACTCATGAGGTCACTCATAATCTCTTGGAAGGTCAGGGACACAGGAAACTCAGACTCTTGGGGTCACTTAAAATCTCACAGAAAGTCAGGGACAGTAGGAAACACTGGGTGACCTGGTTCTAGGAACATTAGCTAATGTCCCTGACCTTCCGAGAGATTCAGAGTGACGCCATGAGTCCTAGTAATCCTGTAGCTGGGTCCATCTTTGGATCCATTTTTGTTCAGCTCTATGATCAGCCGACCAGCTGGTCAATTGGGTGTCCCGGTGAGACAGGACAGCCCAATGAAGCTGCAGTGGGGGGATGTCCCCTCCTGCTGCTTGTAGTTAGCCGCTAGGATTGCTTTTACAAGAGAGCCAACCATTGGGTCTAAAAAAAACAGTACTGGGATGATGCCAACTGCGGGTATCTTGCCGGTATAAGCATTTGAAGTCCAGTGACATACGGGTAAGTCGCTGGTCGGCAAGTTTTAATATACACTTGTTGGGATTTTTTTGTTACCAAAGACATGTAGCAGATTACATTTTGGCCTAAATGTATAAAGAAGTTTGATCTTTTTCTATTTTTTTTTATTGGATATGTTTTAAAACAGTAAGTAGAAAATATTTTTGTTTTTCCAATATTTTCTGTATTTTATTGTTTATATAATAACAAATGAAAAACCACCAAAAGAATGCTCTATTAAAAAAGAAAAAAAAAATGATATGAACCTAATTTGGGTACAGTTTTGCATGAATAAGCAATTGCCAATTAAAACTGCACAGCGCTGAATAGCAAAAAATGCCCTGGTCATGAAGGGGGCAAAAACCTCCACACTTCACAACCCGCTGTCTGACCATCTTAACTATATACTGCAGTGGCGGCTGGTGCTCAAAATTTTTGGGGGGGCGCAAACAAACAGCCTCACTGTGCCATCAAACGCTGCCACTGTGCCCATTAAACGCTGCCACTGTGCCCATCAAACGCTGCCACTGTGCCCATCAAACGCTGCCACTGTGCCCCAAGTTCTGTTACAACCAAAATCGTAAATATATTTTATTGGGATTTTATGTGATAGACCAACACAAAGTGGCACGTATTTGTGAAGTGGAAGGAAAATGATAAATGGTTTTAATTATTTTTTACAAAAAAAATTGTAAAAAGTGTGGCATGCATTTGTATTCAGCCCCCCTGAGTCAATACTTTGTAGAACCACCTTTCACCTTTCACTGCAGTTACAGCTTTTTTGGGGATGTCTCTACCAGCTTTGCACATCTAGAGAGTGACATTGTTGCCCATTCTTCTTTGCAAAATAGCTCAAGCTCTGTCAGATTGGATGGAGAGCGTCTGTGAAGTCTTGCAACAGATTCTCAATTGGATTAGGTCTGGACTTTGGCTGGGCCATTCTAACAAATGAACATGCTTTGATCTAAACCATTCCATTGTAGCTCTGGCTGTATGTTTAGGGTCGTTGTCCTGCTGGAAGGTGAACCTCCACCCCAGTCTCAAGTCTTTTGCAGACTCCAACAGGTTTTCTTCTAATGCCACGTACACGCGGTCGGAATTTCCGATGGAAACAGTCCGATGTGAGCTTTTCAACGGATTTTCTGACCGTTTGTATGCCCATCGGTCTTTTTCTGTCGGAATTTCCGACGGACTTTGGATTGAGAACCTGTTCTCAATTTTTCCGACGGAAAACCTTTCTATCGGATTTTCTGATGAATGCTCGGAAACAATTCGACCCATGCTCGGAAGCATTAAACTTCCCTTTTATAGTGCTGTCAAATGTGTTTTTATGCCGCTGTGTTACAGATCGTCGGAATTTGGTGTGACCGTGTGTAGGGAAGACAGTTTGAGCGAAATTCCGTTGGAAATCCGACGAGAAAACCATCAGAGCTTTTTCCGACGAGAATTCGGACCGTGTGTACGCTGCATAAGATTGCCCTGTATTTGGCTCCATCCATCTTCCCATCAAATCTGACCAGCTTCCCTGTCACTGCTGAAGAAAAGCATCCCCACAATATGATGCGGCCACCACCATGTTTCACGGTGGGGATGGTGTGTTCAGGGTGATGTGCAGTGTTAGTTTTCCGCCACACATAGCGTTTTGTTTTTAGGCCAAAAAGTTCAATTTTGGTCTCATCTGACCAGAGCACCTTCTTCTACATGTTTGCTGCATTCCCCACATGGCTTCTTGCAAACTGCAAACGGGACTCCTTATGACTTTCTTTCAACAATGACTTTCTTCTTGCCACTCTTCCATAAAGGGAAGATTTGTGGAGAGCACGACTAATAGTTGTCCTGTGGACAGATTCTCCCACCTGAGCTGTGGATCTCTGCAGCTCCTCCAGATTTACCTCTTGGCTGCTTCTCTGATTAATGCTCTCCTTGCCCGGCCTGTCAGTTTAGGTGGATGGCCATGTCTTGGTAGGTTTGCAGTTGTGCCATACTTTTTCCATTTTCAGATGATGGATTGAACAGTGCTCCGTGAGATGTTCAAAGCTTGGGATAGTTTTTTATAACCTAACCCTGCTTTAAACCTCTCCACAAATTTAATCCTGACCTTTCTGGTGTGTTCCTTGGCCTTCATGATTCTGTTTGTTCACTAAGGTTTTCTAATAAACCTTTGAGGGCTTCACAGAACAGCTGTATTGATGCTGAGATTAAATTACAAACAGGTGGACTCTATTTAGTAATTAGGTGACGTCTGAAGGAAATTGGTTCCACTAGATTTTAGTTAGGGGTATCAGAGTGAAGGGGGCTGAATACAAATGCATGCCACACTTTTCAGATATTTATTTGTAAAAAAAATTGGGAAGCCATTTATCATTTTCCTTCCACTTCACAGTTATGTGCCACTTTGTGTTGGTCTATCACACAAATTCTTAATAAAATACATTTATGTTTTTGGTTGTAACATGAAAAAGATTTGGAAAATTTCAAGGGGTATGAATACTTTTTCATGGCACTGTATATATGTGTGTTGTCTGTTGTCCTCTGGATCAGCAGATTGTCAAAGTCTGCATTGTCACCCTTTCCAATGCACCCCTGGTGAAGTCTACACACATCTGTGAAGGACACGCCTTGCACGGGCATTGTCCACTTGAAGGCAGGTCCAACCAGACATGGGTAGATCATGACTTTCCAGGACACCACCAACAGGCCTACTATGATCACTACCTTGTTTGCCTGAATCCCCACTCCCAGAGGGAGCACGTTAGCATACAGTTCCATGGGCATTTACCGTCACATACTGTCTTTACTTTGTATCTTTCCAATATTTAGGCTGTAAGCCTTATACCGATAACTCCTATAACAAGAATAAGATTTTTGATCAAAAGGTAGAGAAAGAAAGGGAGGAATACAATAAGAAGAAAAAATAAAGAGAAGTATGTAGAGGAAAAAGGGTAGTACGAGAGAGCAGAGAGGTGTCGGCGGGACCACACGGGACCCCGGAAGACCGTCGGATCATCCAGTGGTATTGTTCTGAGATTTATGGTATAAGCAAACTTGTGTCGAAGTCTGCAGGAAGTTATCTGCTCAGGGTGTCCAGATTTTATAATGCTGGGGGATATGATCTAAGATTGTTGCCTCAATTTTGCTGTGAATCAGGGCTTGAGTTACTCTATTTTTCATTTCCTCTATATGGAGTTTCGGGGGTTTTCCAGGCTCTGGCTATTGTCTGCTTAGCAACCATAGTTAATTGGAGAAGGAGACGGGTTTGGGCTCTAGTGTAATCTCCTTGTATATCATTTAGGAGAGCCAGGGCGGGGTCAGGGGTTAAGGTATCATGGAGTAGGGTGGAAGCTATTTGGAATACTGTCGTCCAGAATTGTTGTACAATCGAGCATGACCACCAGATCTGGGCATGGGTACCCCTCTCCCCACAGCCTCAGAAACATTCTGATGGATAGGTTGGTAGGAATTTTGAGATCCTTGCAGGGACAAGGTACCACTGCATGAGAACCTTATAATTAGCCTCCAGTGCCACTACGTTTTGGGTGGAGGATTTTGTACTGGCCCAAATATTAGACCAGTCATCTACATCCAGCGTTAATTGTAGGTCTTTGGACCACTGTGCAGCATAAAGGGGAAGATCAGCTGGTGGGGAAGTAAGGTGGTTATAAATACGTGATGTGATACCTGGGGCATGAGGATCTAAGTTATTTCCATAAAAGGATAGACTGTCCAGGGAGGAACAGGAACCAATCATTGTTCTAACAAAATGAGCTATTTGGAGGTAGCGGAAGCATTCAGTAGAGGGTAATTTAGCTTGAGTTTGGAGGTCTGGGAATGTTTTAAGGGTGGTGTCGGTAACGAGGTTGCATTTTCTTTGTAGTCCAGCCTGGGACCAAAGCCGAAAGGAACCAGGTTCAGTGAAGGCAGGGTAGAATAGTGGGTGGCCTATGAAGGAGAGTAGTGGGGTATGTGGAGAGACCAGTTTAACCACTTCCCGACCGCCCCCTGTATATATACGTCAGCAGAATGGCACGTACAGGCAGAAGCACGTACCTGTACGTGCCATTCTTCAGGCGGTTGGGGGGTCCGATCGGACCCCCCTCCGCCGGCGGGGACGGTCGGGATGGCTTCAGAAGCGATGCGGGACGAGGTAACGGCCAGTCGTTTCTGGCCACCCCCTCCCGATCGCTCTGGCCAATGGGATTCGTCCGCTTCCTTCCCCTTCCTGTGTAATTGTAAACACAGGCAAGGGGAAGTGATGTCACGCTCCTCGTGTCGGTCTTTCTGACCGGGACGCGGAGCTGTGAAGACATCAGGTTAGTGCACCAACACTACACTGACACCAGGCACACATAGGCACATATTTCACCCCCCTGTCACCCCCTGATCACCCCCCAGATCACCCCCTGCCCCCCCTGTCACAGTGTCACTGATTGCAGTGATCATTTATTTACTGATCACTGCATTTAGTGTCAGTGTGACTGCAATAACTGTCAGGGCAGTTAGTTTTAGGCCCCTTTAGGTCCAAGGTAGCCCCCTACCCCCCCCCAATAAAGGTTTAACCCCTTGATTGCCCCCTAGGTAACCCTTTCACCCCCTTTTGCCAGTGTCACTAAGCGATCGTTTTTTTGATCGCTCTATTAGTGTCACTGGTGCCGCTAGGTAGCCAGTTTTTTTTTTAGGTAACCGCCAGGTTTATATAGGATTATAAATAGGTTTATAGGTCAGGTACCCCCATATTACAACCTAAATAAAGGTTTTAACCCTTGATTGCCCCTAGAGTTAACTCTTTCACCAGTGATCACAGTATAAGTGTCACTGGTGACGCTGGTTAGCCAGTTAGTTATTTAGTTATTTAGGTTCCCGTCAGGTTTTTATATATCGTCAGGTACCCCCATATATTACCTAATAAAGGTTTTAACCCCCTGATGCCCCTAGTTAACCCTTTCACCAGTGATCACCGTATAACTGTTACGGGTGACGCTGGTTAGTTAGCTTATTTTTTTATACTGTCAGGGCACCCGCCATTTATTACCCAACTATCGGTTTAACCCCCTGATCGCCCGGCGGGTGATATCAATTAGGTGTTAGGGTCAAATAAGGTCTGCGTCGCCCCAGGTTAGTGCCAGTACCGCAAACACCCACGCGCAAAGCATACACCTCCCTTAGTGGTATAGTATCTGAACAGATCAATATCTGATCTGATCAGATCTATTACTAGCGTCCCAGCAGTTTAGGGTTCCAAAAACGCATTGTTAGCGGGATCAGCCCAGATACCTGCTAGCACCTGCGTTTTCCCCCTCCGCCCAGCCCAGCCCAGCCCACCCAAGTGCAGTATCGATCGATCACTGTCACTTCCAAAACACTAAGCACACATAACTGCAGCGTTCGCAGAGTCAGGCCTGATCCCTGCGATCGCTAACAGTTTTTTTGGTAGCGTTTTGATTCATTCGCCAGCAGCCTAGGAGCTTTTTTTCCTGTGAATCTCACTAGTGTACTACTAAATTTAGAGCCCAAAATGGCAAATCGCAAGTACACTAGTGAACAGGCCTACTTGTTTCTGAGTATGTCAGATAGTGAAGAGGAGGTCACTCATCTGTCAGAATCAGGCTCAGAATACGATCCAGTAGACGACAGTGGCTCCATGACAGATAGCTCTGACGACGAAGGTGAGGTCCCTGCTAAGGTCAGGCGTACCCGATCCCGATCTTCTGATGTTGTTGAGGTGCAGGAACCGCAGGTCTCTCGTATGGAGCAGAGAAGTACTAGCGCCGCTATTCCTTCTGGTGAACTGGCAAGCACCAGCGGCCTAGTACACCCTGGACGTAGTCAAACCAGCACTGCAGTAACACTTGGTGACGTGGCGAGTCCCATAAGTGCAGTTCAAGCTGGCGAGGTGGCAAGCACAAGTAGTGTCCCGCTGCCACCAAGAAGAAGACAAAGGCAGGCCCGTCGATCACATAGTGTCCTTCCTGCAGAATTCGCCAATCCTGATTGGGTGCCCACCACTTCTGCAGAACCCGTACTTCCCCCATTCACTGGCCAACCCGGTATTCAGGTGGAAACAGCTGATTTTAAGCCATCCGATTTTTATTCGCTGTTTTTCACGGAAGATCTCTATAGATCTATTGTGGACCAAAGTAATATATACGCTGGTCAACACATCGCCGCTAATCCCCAAGTGCCTTCCCTTGCCAGAGATTGGAAACCAATTACGGTTTCCGAATTTAAGACCTTTCTGGGCCTTTCCCTCAACATGGGCTTACACAAATTCCCGACGCTGAGGTCTTATTGGTCCACCTCACCGCACCACCATATGCCCGTGTTCTCTGCCTCCATGTCCAGGGCACGATACGAGATGATTTTGCGCTTCATGCACTTCAGTGACAATGAACTTTGTCGTCCTCGTGGAGACCCTGAATTTGATCGGCTCTACAAAATTCGGCCCCTCATAAACCACTTCAACCAATGTTTTGCAGCCTTGTTTACGCCCAATCAAGTTGTCTGCGTTGACGAGTCCCTGATTAAGTTTTCTGGCCGCTTGTCTTTCAAACAGTTCCTTCCCAGCAAGCGTGCCAGATACGGGGTCAAGCTCTACAAGCTCTGTGACAGGGCAACAGGCTATACGTGGAGCTTTACGGTTTATGAGGGAAAAGATAGTCACGTAGAGCCGGAGAACTGTCCAGATTACATAGGGAGCGCTGGCAAGATAGTGTGGAACTTGGTGTCACCCTTATTCGGAAAGGGGTACCACTTGTACGTGGACAATTATTACACGAGCGTGCCACTGTTTAGTCACTTGTTTGATCATCAGATTGGAGCATGTGGCACCGTGCGACCTAATCGCCGGGGCTTTCCCCAGCGGCTTGTAGATTCCCGTCTTAGGCTGGGGGAGAGAGCCTGCTTGAAGTGTAATAACTTGCTCGCTGTGAAGTGGAGGGATAATAGGAATGTTTTCGTTCTTACCTCCCTTCATGCAGACACGACAGTCCAAATTCGTACGGCGGCTGGTGTTGTGACGAAACCCCTCTGTATCCACGAATACAACCTTAATATGGGGGGGGTGGACCTCAACGACCAGTTGTTGGCGCCGTACCTAGTTGTCCGTAAGGCTAGACGCTGGTACAAAAAAGTGTCTATTTATTTATTCCAATTGGCTTTGCTGAATGCTCATGTGCTATACGGAGCTTCAGGCGGGACGTTACCCTTCCTTGAATTCCAGGGAGCGGTTGTCATGGAACTCCTGTATCCAGGCGATTCCACACCTCACCATCCCCTACCAAATGCAGTAAGCCGGCTGCATGAGAGGCATTATCCTCATGTCCTCCAGAGTACCCCTACCCAACGAGCCCCCCAAAGAAGATGTCGTGTCTGTACCAAGCGCGGATTTAGGCGTGACACCCGTTATTATTGTCCACGCTGTCCTGACAATCCTGGTCTCTGCGTTGGTGAATGCTTTGAACGCTACCACGAACTAGTGAGGTTTTAGCGTAGGGTACAGCATTTCACAGGCTAGGATACACTTTCACAGGGTCTCAAGAATGCCATCGCATTTTGAGACCCGACCGTTGCAGTTAAAATTATAGTTACAGGGTCTCAAGAATGCCATCGCATTTTGAGACCCGACCGTTACAGTTAAAATTATAGTTATAGTTTAAAAAAAAAGTGTAAAAAAATAAAAATAAAAAAAAAAAGTACAAAAAAAAAAAAACCCAAAAAAAATATAAAATAAAAAACCAAAAAAATAGTTGTCGTTTTATTGTTCTCTCTCTATTGTTGCTCTTTTTTACTCTATTCTATTCTGCAATGTTTTATTATGTTTTATCATGCTTGCTTTTCAGGTATGTTTTATTGTTAACCATTTTTTTGTTTTCAGGTGCGCCATTCAGTTGCAGCGTGGATTTATTTATCTTGACAGCAACAGCGTTTGCTCCCACGATACATAAAGCCGCGACTCCAACACTGTAGGAGGTGATTTCACCACCACAGTTAAAAAAAAAGAGCATATATGCCGAAGCATGGGGGCAGCAGAGGGCGGAGGAGCGATTTTGCTCCTAATGCCACGTACATACGGTCGAAAAAAGTCCGACCATGTGTACGTGGCATAACTTTTTTGCGGGAGGATGCCCCCATGCTTCGGCATATATATATTTTAGGCACCGGTTGCGTTAACAAAATGTTTTATTTTTTACTATGTTTTTTTTTTGGTATTTGCTTTGCAGGTATGGTATGGTAAGGTCTTACTGTTATACTCTAATGTTACTTTGTTTTAATGTTAACCATTATTTGCTTAGCAGGTACGCCATTCAGTTGCAGCGTGGATTTATTTATCTTGACAGCAACAGCGTTTGCTCCCACGATACATAAAGCCGCGACTCCAACGCTGTAGGAGGTGATTTCACCACCACAGTTAAAAAAAAGAGCATATATGCCGAAGCATGGGGGCAGCAGAGGGCGGAGGAGCGATTTTGCTCCTAATGCCACGTACATACGGTCGAAAAAAGTCCGACCATGTGTACGTGGCATAACTTTTTTGCGGGAGGATGCCCCCATGCTTCGGCATATATATATTTTAGGCACCGGTTGCGTTAACAAAATGTTTTATTTTTTACTATGTTTTTTTTTTGGTATTTGCTTTGCAGGTATGGTATGGTAAGGTCTTACTGTTATACTGTAATGTTACTTTGTTTTAATGTTAACCATTATTTGCTTAGCAGGTACGCCATACAGTTGCAGCGTGGATTTATTTATCTTGACAGCAACAGCGTTTGCTCCCACGATACATAAAGCCGCGACTCCAATGCTGTAGGAGGTGATTTCACCACCACAGTTAAAAAAAAGAGCATATATGCCGAAGCATGGGGCAGCAGAGGGCGGAGGAGCGATTTTGCTCCTAATGCCACGTACATACGGTCGAAAAAAGTTCGACCATGTATACGTGGCATAACTTTTTTTGCGGGAGGATGCCCCCATGCTTCGGCATATATAAATGGTGCATGTATGCCCATCATTAGAAGTGGGTGGATGAAGGGAGGTATTCTAATGGTGGGCATACCCACCGCGCCATTGGGAAATTGGGAAAGCATTTTATCACACCGATCTTGGTGTGGTCAGATGCTTTGAGGGCACAGGAAAGATCTAGGGTCTAATAGACCCCAATTTTTTCAAAAAAAGAGTACCTGTCACTGCCTATTGCTATCATAGGGGATATTTACATTCCCTGCGATAACAATAAAAATGACAACTAAGAAAAAAAAAATGGAAGGAACAGTTTAAAAATAAAATAAAAAAGCTAAATAAAAAGAAAAACTAAAAAAAAAAAAAAAAAAAAAAGCACCCCTGCCCCCCCTTCTTTTGCGCAAAGGCGAACACAAGCGTTGGTCTGGCGTCATATGTAAACAGCAATTGCACCATGCATGTGAGGTATCACCGCGAAGGTCAGATCGAGGGCAGTAATTTTAGCAGTAGACCTCCTCCGTGAATCTAATGTGGTAACCTGTAAAGGCTTTTAAAGGCTTTTAAAAAATGTATGTAGTTTGTCGCCACTGCGTGTTTGTGCGCAATTTTAAAGCATGTCGTGTTTGGTATCCATGTACTCGGCCTAAGATCATATTTTTTATTTCATCAAAAATTTGAGCAATATAGTGTGTTTTAGTGCATTAAAATAAAAAAAAGTGTATTTTTTCCACAAAAAATGCGTTTGAAAAATCGCTGCGCAAATACTGTGTGGAAAAAAAAAAATGCAACACCCACCATTTTAATCTGTAGGGCCTTTGCTTTAACAATATATATAGTGTTTGGGGGTTCAACGTAATTTTCTTGCAAAAAAAAAATATGTTTTCATGTAAACAAAAAGTGTCAGAAAGGGCTTTATCTTCAAGTGGTTAGAAGAGTGGGTGACGTGTGACATAGGCTTCTAAATGTTGTGCATAAAATGCCAGGACAGTTCAAACCCCCCCCAAATGACCCCATTTTGGAAAGTAGACACCCCAAGCTATTTGCTGAGAGCAATGTTGAGCCCATTAAATATTTTTTTTTTTTGGTCCCAAGAGATTGAATAATGAAAAAAAAAAAAAAAAATATATTTTTTTTTACAAAAACTTGTCACTAAATGATATATTGCTCAAACATGCCATGGGCATATGTGGAGATACACCCCAAAATACATTCTGTTGCTTCTCCTGAGTACGGGGATACCACATGTGTGGGACTTTTTGGGAGCCTAGCCGCGTACGGGACCCCAAAATCCAAGCACCGCTTTCAGGCTTTCTAAGGGTGTAATTTTTTTATTTCACTCCTCACTGCCAATCACAGTTTCGGAGGCCATGGAATGCCCAGATGGCACAAACCACCCCCAAATGACCCCATTTTGGAAAGTAGACACCCCAAGCTATTTGCTGAGAGGTATGGTGAGTATTTTGCAGATCTCGCTTTTTGTCACAATGTTTTGAAAATTGAAAAAAGAAAAAAAAAATTTTTTTTTCTTTACTTTCTTCATTTTCAAAAACACATGAGAGCTGTAAAATACTCACCATGCCTCTCAACAAATAGCTTGGGGTGTCTACTTTCCAAAATGGGGTCATTTGGGGGGGTTTTGTGCTATTTTGGCATTTTATGGCCTTCGAAACTGTGATAGGTAGTGAGGAGTGAAATCAAAAATTTGCACCCTTAGAAATCCTGAAGGCGGTGCTTGGGTTTCGGGGCCCCGTACGCGGCTAGGCTCCCAAAAAGTCCCACACATGTGGTATCCCCATACTCAGGAGAAGCAGCAAAATGTATTTTGGGGTGCAATTCCACATATAACCATGGCATGTGTGAGCAATATATCATTTAGTGACAACTTTTTGAATAAATTTTTTTTATTTTTTTTTTTTGTCTTTATTCAATCACTTGGGACTAAAAAAAAAAATATTCAACGGGCTCAACATGCCTCTCAGCAAATAGCTTGGGGTGTCTACTTTCCAAAATGGGGTCATTTGGGGGGGTTTTGTGCCATCTTGGCATTTTATGGCCTTCAAAACTGTGATAGGTAGTGATAGGTAGTGAGGAGTGAAATCAAAAATTTATGCCCTTAGAAATCCTGAAGGCGGTGCTTGGTTTTCGGGGTCCCGTATGCGGATAGGCTCCCAAAAAGTCCCACACATGTGGTATCCCCGTACTCAGGAGAAGCAGCAGAATGTATTTTGGGGTGTAATTCCACATATGCCCATGGCATGTGTGGGCAATATATCATTTAGTGACAACTTTGGGCAAAAAAAAAAAAGTTTGTAATATTCCCGCAACTTGTGGCAAAATATAAAATATTCCATGTACTCAACATGCCTCTCAGCAAATAGCTTGGGGTGTCTACTTTCCAAAATGGGGTCATTTGGGGGGGTTTTGTGCAATTTTGGCATTTTATGGCCTTCGAAACTGTGATAGGTAGTGAGGAGTGAAATCAAAAATTTACACCCTTAGAAATGCTGAAGGTGGTGCTTGGGTTTCGGGGCCCCGTACGCGGCTAGGCTCCCAAAAAGTCCCACACATGTGGTATCCCCGTACTCAGGAGAAGTGGCAAAATGTATTTTGGGGTGCAATTCCACATATAACCATGGCATGTGTGAGCAATATATCATTTAGTGACAACTTTTTGAATACATTTTTTTTTTTTTTTTTTTTTGTCTTTATTCAATCACTTGGGACTAAAAAAAAAAAAATATTCAATGGGCTCAACATGCCTCTCAGCAAATAGCTTGGGGTGTCTACTTTCCAAAATGGGGTCATTTGGGGGGGTTTTGTGCCATCTTGGCATTTTATGGCCTTCAAAACTGTGATAGGTAGTGATAGGTAGTGAGGAGTGAAATCAAAAATTTATGCCCTTAGAAATCCTGAAGGCGGTGCTTGGTTTTCGGGGTCCCGTATGCGGATAGGCTCCCAAAAAGTCCCACACATGTGGTATCCTCGTACTCAGGAGAAGCAGCAGAATGTATTTTGGGGTGTAATTCCACATATGCCCATGGCATGTGTGGGCAATATATCATTTAGTGACAACTTTGGGCAAAAAAAAAAAAGTTTGTAATATTCCCGCAACTTGTGGCAAAATATAAAATATTCCATGTACTCAACATGCCTCTCAGCAAATAGCTTGGGGTGTCTACTTTCCAAAATGGGGTCATTTGGGGGGGGTTTTGTGCTATTTTGGCATTTTATGGCCTTCAAAACTGTGATAGGTAGTGAGGAGTGAAATCAAAAATTTGCACCCTTAGAAACCCTGAAGGCGTTGATTGGGTTTCGGGGCCCCGTGCGCGGCTAGGCTCCCAAAAAGTCCCACACATGTGGTATCCCCATACTCGGGAGAAGCAGCAAAATGTATTTTGGGGTGCATCTCCACATATAACGATGGCATGTGTGAGGAATATATCATTTAGTGACAACTTTATGAAAAAAAATTTTTTTTTTTTTTTTTTTTTGTCTTTATTCAATCCCTTGGGACTAAAAAAAAAAATATTCAATGGGCTCAACATGCCTCTCAGCAAATAGCTTGGGGTGTCTACTTTCCAAAATGGGGTCATTTGGGGGGGTTTTGTACTTCCCTGCCATTTTAGCACCTCAAGAAATGAGATAGGTAGTCATAAATTAAAAGCCGTGTAAATTCCAGAAAATGTACTCTAGTTTGTAGACGCTATAACTTTTGCGCAAACCAATAAATATACGCTTATTGGCATTTTTTTTACTAAAGACATGTGGCTGAATACATTTTGGCCCAAATGTTTGACTAAAATTGAGTTTATTAGATTTTTTTTATAACAAAAAGTAGAAAATCTCTTTTTTTTTCAAAATTTTCGCTCCTTTTCCGTTTATATCGCAAAAAAAATAAAAATCACAGAGGCAATCAAATACCATCAAAAGAAAGCTCTATTTGTGGGAAGAAAAGGACGCAAATTTCGTTTGGTTACAAAAATTGCATGACCGCGCAATTACCAGTTAAAGTAGTGCAGTGCGAAATTGAAAAAAGACCTCTGGTCCTTAAGCTGACAATTGGTCCGGGGCTAAAGTGGTTAAAGGGGCCACATAACCTATCCCATAGTTTCAGTGAATGACATGTACCCGGATTAGTAATAGGACCTCGGGCTGATGGGGGCAACCACAATAAATTGGATACCATTAAGGGATAGAGATCTATCGCCTCCAGACTAACCCATGTTGGGATTTCAGTGGAGGCATGAAGCAAGATTATTTGGGCCAGTTGAGAGGCGTGGTAGTATCGGGCGAAGTTAGGGATACCCAGACCACCGTTAAGTTTATTGCGAAGAAGAATGGATCTTGGTACCCTAGGTTTGATTGGTCCCCATATATGTTTGAATACCCGAGCTTGAATGATTCGGTTGAAATAGGAGGGGACAGCGATCGGGAGGGCTCTGTACAGATATAAAAGCTTAGGGAGTAGGGACATTTTAACAGCCACGACCCGTCCTAACCAAGAGACACAGAGTGGTCTCCAGGTGTCTAGTAGAGAGGACAGATATGTTAACATGGGAAGGTAATTGGCTTGGTAGAGAGACGCTGGGTCACTGGTTAGTTTTATGCCAAGGTATGGTAGGGAGGTAGTGGACCAAATAAAGGGGAAGTAGCTTTGTAAGGGGTTTAGTTACACTTTAACTCTCCAATAAGGCACAGAGGTTGAATTGAAACACAATTGTACATCCAATAATAGCAGTACAGAAGATGTATTTTCATTCTTTTGAAGTGATAGAATGACTTTCCTAAAACCTGTCTCTGCAAAGTACACGGACTAAGAGAATGTGGAAGAATCATGCAGGGTCTAGCTATGACTGAGCTAACACTAAACAGAAAGTGGAGGACAATGGGAGAAACCAAATTGCATAGTAAACAAGTTGTAGTGGTCCAAAAGTGGCACTAGATATCAACATACTACAGAACAATAATAACCTGATGTAGATACTGTTCTGGATATTTTATAGATAGGCAACTCCTATCCTCATATTGTGGCTCCAAATTAGCAATAACTATTGAAGTAGGGAACAGACACAAAAGATATACTCCGCATCTTTCCAACATAACTGTTCTGATTATTTTGACGCAATTGAAGGTCTTCATACACATGATTACATAGGTATCACATTATTATTACAATTGTACTTGTATGGTAACAAGGGACGTAACAAAGGCAGGCTAATTCTAATCAGGACTCGAAAGAATGTGAACATGTTATGAAAACATTATTTGTGCCGTTTGCACAGTGAGTGCAGTGTGCAATACATAGGCAAACCTACAAAATTGAATACAATTGTATACAGAACTTACAAATGTTCTTTACAATACATATAAGTGTGACAGAACAACTCAGATCTGTATTTTTTCATGAACTCGCACCATATTTACCAATGGAAACATCGTTTGGGATGTTACATCTATTTTATAAAGCTCTTCAAAAGGACTTAAGATCTTACATGTGGATTTGATTATTTTTGACATTACCAGCTACATGTTGTGGAAGCAGATGTTTTAAAATGCCTAGAGTTTATTTTCACGGTTGCTGCTTTTTAGTAGGTGGACAGGCTTCGCTCTGTTTAGGAGACACTGGGGGTTATTTACTAAATGCAAATCCACTTTTCACTGCAAGTGCACTTGGAAGTAAAGTCGCTGTAGATCCGAGGGGGACATGCAAGTAAAATAAAAAAAACAGCATTTTAGCTTGCACATGATTGGATGATAAAATCAGCAGAGCTTCCACTCATTTCAGATCTACTCCTAATGCCCCATACACACGGTCGTACATTCCAACCACAAAATCCGTCAGATTTTTTTCCGACGGATTTTGTCCAAAACTTTTGTTGCACACATACGGTCGGACAAAGTTGTCGGAAAATCCGATCATTCCGAACGAGGTGACATACAAATGTATGACGGGACTACGTACAGGGCAGTAGCCAATAGCTTTCGTCTCCAAATTTCTTCTCAGCAAGCGTGGCACTTTGTGCGTCAGAATTCTCTACACACAATCGGAAAAAGTTCAAATTTTTTCCGACGGAAAAAGGCCGCTAGAGCCCACACATGATCGGATTTTCCGACAACATAATCCGATCGGACTTTTTCCATTGGAATATCCGACCGTGTGTACGGGGCATTAGATTTAGACGACTGCACTTCCAAGTGCACTTGCAATGCAAAGTGGATTTGCCTTTCGTAAATAACCCCCACTGTCACCTAGGCCATTCAGGCCAAAGTAAATGCCTGTCTAGAATGGGCCCCCCAACCCACTTTACTCACCTTACCAGCGCTCCATTATTGTTCCTCCACAGCTATCCACAGTACCCAACACTTTAGCCACTTCTTGGGTCACTGTCACCTCCTGGCATCACTGCTGAGCACCATGCAATGAGTCTAAATGCATGTTGATGGTGATCTTTTCCCAGATCTAGGTTTTCATTCAACTTACACCAAATGTACCAACTGATGCATCATTTCAGCTGTTACATCCATTTTATAAAGCCCTTTCAAAATGCTGTTTTTAAAGCTGAACTCCAGTCACGGAAACTTTTATTTAAATATATTTCCTAAAGGCCACAAAAGATGTTTTTTTTATAAATAAAAGGTGCAGCTTTTGAAAATGTAGATTTGCCATGTCAGGAATTTATTCATACAGACTTACCAAAAGGCCCACTAAGATGTCACATCCTACGGCAGAAATCTTCTTTTCAGTAATGATATCTGTGTGGTTGATCTCTATAGGCCAGTGGTCTCCAAACTGTGGCCTGGGGCCTGCAAGCCACTGCTCGGCATCTAAATGCAGTGGTGTGACATCAGCATTAAAGGCTCTGCCCCTACGCATTTCATCCACTAGAACATCTTCAGGAGATGAATTGCATAGGGAGCAGTATTGAGGCAGTACCTTTGATCTGGGTCTGTGTCTTCAGAAAAGGGAGGAGTGAGCTGGGAGTGCTGTTTTGAGCTGATTAAGCTGTGGCCATCAATTCTGGTGAGTTTTTACTTCAATTGTGGATGGTGTGTGGCACATTTTGGAAGACTGAATTTCATTGTTTGGACACTGGTGACTGCATCTCTTTATAACAATATACAGTAGATTGTTATTACATCATTGGATGGACATTTTTTTATGTTATTTGGATAATATATATGAGCACTGAATATCAATATTGGTGCTGCACAATACTTATTTGATTTACTATTTAGGTTTGTGTATTAACCTTTTGGTTGTAAGCTGCCTTTCCCATTAGTGCTGACTATTGCTTTATATTTTAACATACAATTTTTCTCCTCATTCCTGCTATTTTATGAATAGAATATGTTGCTGCGTGGGGATGGACATGTAGACTTGTACACCAGCCACATTATCATACCTTGGAGCTTTCCAAGGTTGGTGATCCTGAAATGGGGGCATGGTGAGGGGCAGGTTGAGGGCAGGAGATAATCAGTGCTTACAGAGTGTGCTACATTGAAGTGAGTGGAGGCATTGGTTTAATAGCAATGTAGTGCATGGTGGCACTGGCCAAATATGAGGGTAATAGTGCTGTAGCTTGATAGGAACAGGCTTGCAGATGACTCCAGGAAATGTTATTGTTTTTTGAAATCTAGGGGGGAGAAGACCTGATCCTCCACACCCCTGGCAGATGGTGCTCCTCTAGCTTCCAATGGTGGACTGTCCATTGATGTCATTCCTGCATTGGCTTTGATGACTTCAGGATCTGGAGCATAGGGAAGAAAACTCTAGCAGCACCTAGGATTGAAGGATCGGGTAAGTTAACTTCCTTAACCACTTCGCAACCAGGCCAATTCTGACATTTCTCTCCTACATGTAAAATTCATAATTTTTTTGCTCGAAAATTACATAGAACCCCCAAACATTATATATGTTTTTTTAGCAAAGACCCTAGAGAATACAATGACGCTCGTTGCAACTTTTTATCTAGCACGGTATTTGCGCAGCAATTTTTCGAACACGTTTTTTTCAGAAAAAAAACAATTTCATGCTTAAAAAAAAACCAAACAATAAAGTTAGCCCAATTTTTTTTGCATAATGTGAAAGATGAAGATACGCCGAGTAAATAGATACCCAACATGTCACGCTTCAAAATTGCACGCGCTTGTGGAATGGCGCCAAACTTTGGTATTTTAAAATCCCCATAGGCGACGCTTTAACATTTTTTACTGGTTATATGTTTTGAGTTACAGAGGAGGTCTAGGGCTAGAATTATTGCTCTCGCTCTAACGTTCGCGGCGATACCTCACATGTGTGGTTTGAACACCGTTTTCATATGTGGGCGGGGCTTACGTATGCGTTCACTTCTGCGTACGAGCTCACGGGGACAGGGGCGCTTTAAATTTTTTTATTTTTTTATTATTGTTAATTTGACTTTTATTTTTTAAATTTGACAGTTAAAAAAAAAAAAAAAAAAATTTGATTACTTTTATTCCTATTACAAGGAATGTAAACATCCCTTGTAATAGGAATATTACCTGATCGGACCTATTAACAGTGAGATATGGGGTCAATAAGACCCCACATCTCACCTCTAGGCTGGAAAGCCTAAAATTAAAATAAAAAAAAAAAACGATCACCGCTTCCCAGCCGAGGCGGCGCCGTTATTCGAATGCAGAGGCCGGGCGTGACGTCATCACATCGCGCCCGGCCTCCGAACGATCATAGAGACTCCGGCGACCATCTGGTCCGACGGAAATCTCTATAGTGATCATCCGGTGCCGGCGGTTCCTGTGTCCGACTCACCGATGGAAGCGGTGAGTCGGTAGAAGCACCGGAGGGCGGCGGGAGGGGGGGGCGTCCCCTCCCGCCGCCCATAAGAACGATCAAGCGGCGGAACAGCCGCTATGATCGTTCTTATGGTGCAGGGAATCGCCGGCTGAAACCGGCAATATCTGAATGATGTCTGTGGCTACAGGCATCATTCAGATATACCCCCGCAAACCGGAGGCCGTCATATGACGGCCGATGGTCGGGAAGTGGTTAACAAGTTCCCTAAATCTACACGCAAAAAAACCTTTGCTGTTTGAGTGCAGCCCCACTGCAACTGATATCGTTTCAAGTTTTTTCCAGAGTTGGGCTTTAAATTACAGTAATATCCTCTATACAAACAACACTTTGGGGTTATTTACAAAAGGAAAATCCACTTTGCACTGCAAGTGCACTTGGAAGTTAAGTCGCTGTAGATCTGAGGGGGACATGCAAGGAAAATTAAAAACAGCATTTTAGCTTGCACAGGATTGGATGATAAAATCAGCAGAGCTTCCCCTCATTTCAGATCTACCCCTTAGATTTAGAGCGACTGCACTTCCAAGTGCACTTTCAGTGCAAAGTGGATTTGCCTTTCGTAAATAACCCCCTTGGTCTCACACATAGCACCACAGTCTTATGCCCCATACACGCGGTCGGATTTTCCGACGGAAAATGTCCTATCGGACAATGTTGTCGGAAATTCCGACCGTGTGTAGGCTCCATCGGACTTTCCGACGGACAAAGTTTTATCTCCTGCTCTCAAATTTTCCGACAACAAAGTCCTATCGGACTACGTGTGTAGCGAATTCTGACGGACAAAGTGCCACGCATGCTCAGATCACATTACAAGACCAAAGCTATTGGCTACTAGCCTCTACGTAGTCCCGTCGTACGCAACGAACCTCACCACGTTCAGGATGATCGGATTTTCCGACAACTTTGTCCGACCGTGTGTATGCAACACCAGTGTCGGAAAAAATCCGTCGGAAAAAATCCGACGGATTTTGTGGTCGGAATTTCCGACCGTGTGTCTACGGGGCATTACACTGAAACAAATGGCAACCTGTGGAACTACTCTGTGCGCTCTTATTGGTCTCCATACGATGAAGAGCCAGAAAATAGGAGAGAGTTGAGAAGTTTTTGGGGAAGGAGAAGCTCCATGTGGTGCACTCTGCTGATTGACCTTACTCTTCTCTCACTACTCTCAATCAGCTGAATGCTGGGCCAAAAAAAATAGAGCAGCTGATCTGGAGTTCCAATAATCACACTGATTAGCCGGAGTCTCTGGCCAAAAGCCAGATGGTTCCAAGGGTCTTATTTTCTGGAGCTCACCTTTAACCTTTACTGACCACACCAGGTCTCTTACCTTGCTCCAGCCATGGATGCCATATGATCTCCAAGTTCTGTCACCTCTCCTCATCAAGGAGATTCAAAACAAATGGCTTTATTGTTCCAGAAGCAACCACACTCAACACATGGGGGTTTATTTACTAAAACTGTAGCGTGCAAAAACTGGTGCAGCTGTGCATAGAAACCAATTAGCTTCCATTTTTTTTTTTTTTTTTTGTCAAAACTTAATTGAACAAGCTGAAGTTAGAAACTGATTAGCTACCATGCAGAGCTGCAACACATTTTGCACTCTCCAGTTTTAGTAAATCAAACTAATGGCCTCCTTTCTGCATTCTCCTCCCTGTTGGGGCTTAGTTAGAAAGCTCTACAAGAGGGGTAGGCAACCTTGGGCCCTCCAGCTTTTGCAAAAGTCTCATCATGACTCTTGGAGTAATTGTAACTGCCAGCCTTGCAATGCCTCATGGGAAATGTAGTTCCACAACAGCTGGAGGGCCCCAGGATGCCTACCCCTGCTCTACAACAAAGCCCCAACAAGGGATGAATAGCATTGAAGAAGAACATGGGTGGGGTGTCCCTATTTGCTTCTTAAACAAAAAAAGCTTTGCTTATTTATAAGAAAGTTAAGTGTTTAGTGTTTAAAACCAAGCTCTTTTTTAACCAACGGAATGTTACACTTATCAGAGCTGTTAGCTGTACTTGACCCCTTTCCCTCATCTACTGAAACCCAACTTGGTGGTTCATTTGCTCTCCCACAATCTTTTGATCACAACAGATGGGATAAGGATGGTGAACGGAAAGAGATCATCTGTGCTGAGCTCTTATCATTTCCAGTTTTACTGCTGTCAGAATCCCAGGTAGGAAGCCTGGTACACTTGAATGGAGTGGTAGGGAAGACATTAGGGGTCCAATAGACCCCTAATGTTTCCATAAAGAGTACTTGTCACCTTCCCAAAGTAACCACATTGGGGGCTTGTTAGCCCTTTGTGATAGCAATAATGTTAAATGTGAAAAAAAAAAAAAGCTACTAAAACATAATAAAAAAATAAATAAATCACAAAACCCTTTTACCCTGTACAGTTTTGAGATTTTACATATTTGGTATCTATTAACTCAACACTTTTTTGCAGAATTAAATTGGGATTAAATTGCGTTTTTTGTGCACCAAAATTCACTATAAGTGTATTTTTCTGAAAATATAGATTTGACAAACAGTTGTGCTAATATCATGCAACATAAAAAAATGCATTGAGAAAATGTATAATGTTCTGGGTCTTTAGTTCATTTTTAAGCAAAAAATTCGGATAGTAAACGTGTGCAAACAATGAAAAAAAGAATGACTACAGGCTGTGTCCTTGTAAAAAATATTCAGAATTGTAAAATTTTATTTATTACTGTCTAGTAAGCAGATTTCCCAATTGTAACTGTATCTCTGGGTCCTTCCAGCATTCCTCCGGGTTTGTAATCTTTGTGTTATGATTACTTCTACAAGACAAATAAAGCAATTATGTAAACTATCTCCCAGCTCCGCAAATTACCAGAAATGATGTCTCTGAGCTGATGGTTCAGCTAAACCCTCCGGGGCTGCTATTAGCTTGACATTACCGGCCAGGACCCTCACGTTACAAAATTCCCAAAGTCTGTTCTTTCCCCTTGATGAAGTAATAGCACTCTTGCCGTATATAGCCCAAAATCGTAATTATGCTTAAAAATGTAAATTATAGCTTTAATTGATCGGCATACCAAAACATAACCAGAAAAAAGTTGAAATAATCATGTTTTTGTAAGTGTATCTGAAGTGTAATTAAGCCTTTGCCATCTGCTGGTCATTGCTCGGTACTGCAGCTCAAGTCCATGCAGAGCACACCTGTCTCATTAGGAGTGCCTAAATAGAATGTTGAACATTTAGCCTGATGTAGTGTATCATCATTTTATTAAATCTTTCTGACCTTAACTTTTTTTTACCATCAGTGAAGATTTAAATAGTTACGTATTTATGTACAGTGGGTATCTGTTTTATCCAGCTTCATATACTCAGTGCAACTTATAACAATCAAGAGAAAGATGTAACATATATGTCATAAAAAAAAAAATCAAAAACAGAATCACTGAGTTGGAAAAAGGATCACCTCCCTCCTAAAAATTACCTGTAAACTCAATCAGGTGTAGCTAATCACCTTCCTAATGACACGCAAAGCCATTTGACTTTCAGCTGTGATCATTTTGATTAACTCACCATGAAAAGAGTTTTCCTGGAGCATTTTAGTCCATGGTAGAGCAACTGAAGAAAACGGTCAACTATGGGTGGCAAGGCACTGTCTAAAGATCCTAGGGATACAATTGAGGACAGGCACAAGTCAGGAGATGGATACAAAAACATTCAAAGGCTTCATCAATGCCTAGAAGCACATGGATATCTAGTATTGAGAAGTGGAGGGTATTTGATACAACACAGACCCTCCCTGGATCAAGACGTTGCTCAAAACTGGAAGAAAGAGGAGGAAACTGGTCAGTACCAAGAGGCATATAGCAATTCTGAAGCTGTTGCAGGAATTTATGACAAAGAGTGGTCATTGTGTGCATGTGACACCAATATCACAAATGTGGCCTGTATGGGAGAGTTGCAAGAAAAAAGCCACTCCTCAAGAAAGTCCACATACAGTCACAACTGAGCTTTGCCAAAACGCACCTGGAAGATTCTGAGGCCACATGGAACATGGTGTTATGGTCAGATGAGACTAAAATTTAATTATTTGGCCTCAACACCAAACTATATGTCTGGCAGAAATCCAATACCGCTCACCATCCAAGTAACATCATTCCTACAGTACAGCATGGAGGTGGTAATATCTTGTTATGGGGGTGTTTCTCTGCAGCAGGGACTGGAGCATTTTTGAGGATAGAAGGAAAAACGGATGGGGCAAAATATCAAATTCTTGAGGAAAATCTGCTGCCCTCTGTCAGAAAATTGTCAATGGGAAGAAGGTTTACCTTCCAACATGACAATGACCCAAAGCACACAGCACAAATGACCACAAAGTGGTTGAAGGAGAAAACAATGAATGTCCTTGCATGGCCTAGTCAAACCACATTGAAAATCTGTGGAATGACTTGAAGATTGCAATCCAAAAAACGGTCACCATCAAATTTAACTGAACATGAGCAGTTCTGCAAAGAAGAGTGGGCAAATATGGCAAAGTCTAGATGTGCAAAGTTAGTAGAGACATTTTCCAACAGACTAAAGGCTGTAATTAAAGCAAAAGGTGGTTCAACAAAATACTGACACAAGGGGGTGATCCTTTTTCCAACTTCAGTGATTGGAGTTTTGTATCCCATCGATGAAAAAAAATACTCCTCAGAGCAAATCCCTGTTGTGAATGGTAGACATACCTGATACAGGAAACTGCCCAGCTGAACTGGTTTTCTCCAATGTGAAAATCAGCCGTCCTTTCTCGGTTATTTTGAGCTACATAGGGACCAGGATGGCCGAGTGCGATTGGTTAAGGCATTGGGCTTAAGATTCGATGGAAGAATATCTGTGTGGGTTTGACCCCCATTCCTGGTAAATATTTTATTCAAGGCTCTCTCTAACATGTTCAAAAAGGTTTGAAAAAACATCACATGAGAATAAAATCTAGGCTGCTCTTGGCAACCAACAAATACTCCTGGTCAAAGCAAGAAGTCGCATCATCTGCTTAAAGTACCGTATTTATCGGCGTATAACACGCACTTTTCCCCCCTTAAAATCGGGGGAAAGTCGTGGGTGCCTGTTATACGCTGATACCCCCCCAAAAAAATGACAAAAATGGCAAGCACCGCCGAAAAATACAGAGCGCTGCCGAAAAAACCCGAAGCGTGGCCGAAAAAGACCGGCGCGCCCCCGGAAAAAGCCGAGCAGACTGTTCGGCTCTGCTCGTAGTCCCGCCTCCCTGCGCTCGCCCTGGAAACAGCAGGGAGGCGGGACCGCGAGCTTAGCCGTCCGAGTTGGCTTGGCTTTTCCGGGGGCGATTCGGTCTTTTTCGGCCGTGCTTCGGGTTTTTTCGGCGACAGAGCATCTCGGCGGCGGGAAATTTAAACCCGGAAAAGACTGAAAATGACGCAATGGCACAATGGCACTGGGCAAGGCTGCAATGACGCTGGGCAAGCTACAATGACGCTGGGAAAGGCTGCAATGACGCTGGGCAAGGCTGCAATGACACTGGGCAAGCTACAATGACGCTGGGCAAGGCTGCAATGACGCTGGGCAAGGCTGCAATGACACTGGGCAAGGCTGCAAATGACACTGGGCAAGGCTGCAAATGACGCTGGGCAAGGCTGCAAATGACGCTGGGCAAGGCTGCAAATGACGCTGGGCAAGGCTGCAATGACGCTGGGCAAGGCTGCAATGACACTGGGCAAGGCTGCAAATGACACTGGGCAAGGCTGCAAATGACGCTGGGCAAGGCTGCAAATGACGCTGGGCAAGCTACAGTGACGCTGGGCAAGCTACAATGACGCTGGGCAAGCTGCAAATGACGCTTAAATGTAAGTTGTTTTTTTTTCCCTAAACTTCCCTCCTAAAACTTTTTTCCTTAAAATGCCCTCCTAAACTTGGGGTGCGTGTTATACGCCGGTGTGTGTTATACGCCGATAAATACGGTACTATCACCATAGAATCTGACCTAAGGGGATACTCTAAAAAAGGGAGATACACACAGGGGCTATAAAAACACAGTGCCTCCTTATCACCCCTAACTGGCCAGCGGTAAATCGCGGATGGCAACTGTCAGTAGGGCCCAAAGTCTATGTTGCAGTTTTGTCACCCCATCAAGGAAAAAAAACACTGCTCAGAATTTAGACATGTGCAGGATGAAAAATTTGTTTTGTATCGACCGAATTTGAAAAAGTAAACTATATATAGCCATTTTTCTAAATTCGTATAGAATGAAATCGAATTTGAATAGAAAAGATTAGAATAGAATCAAAAATACTAGAAAAGAATAGCATAGAAAAACAATAGAACAGAATAGAATAAAATATAATATATATTATATTTTATTCTATTCTGTTCTATTGTTTTTCTATGCTATTCTTTTCTAATCTTTTCTATTCGAATTAGAAATAATTCTATACGAAATTTGAATTCCGGAAGCCATCTTCCGAAATTCTAATTTCATTTAGAATGAAATCGAATTAGAATAGAATAGAAAAAAATAGAAAAGAATAGAATAGAAAAACAATAGAACAGAATAGAATAAAATATTTTCAAATTCGAAACTAATCTATTCTAATCTTTTCTATTCAAATTCGATTTCATTCTATAAGAAATTTGAATTTCGTATAGAATGAATTCAAATTCGAATAGAAAAGAAGTGAAAAGAAAAACAATAGAACAGAAAAGAATAAAATATAATATATATTATATTTTATTCTATTCTGTTCTATTGTTTTTCTGATCTTTTCTATTTTAGTTTCCATTGTTTTGAATTCTATTCCAATCTATTCTCAAATTCAAATTTATACTATTCGGAATTCGAATTTCGGAAGACATGTTCTATTTTTTTACATTAATTCTATTCTATTCTTTACTATTCTTTTTTTTTTATTCTATTGCTTTATTGTTTTATATACTATTTTATTGTATTTTTTAGAAAATTGATTTTTATTTTTTCGAATTCGATTCAAATTTGTTTTCGAATTCGATTTGAATTTGTTCGCTTTTTTTCAATTTACTTCGGATTAGTTTATGCACATGTCTAGCTCAGATCAAATCCCTGTGCTTCATGGTAGAATCATCATGGAAAGAATAACAGCCCATCTGCACCAATCACCTCCATTGTGAAAATCATTATTGTTTCTTCAGATGTCCTTTGAGACATAGCAAGAAGGATGGACGATTAGTTAAATCAGCGTTGGGGCCCAAAGTCTATGTTGGAGTTTCGTAATTCCATTGAGAAAAAAAATAACACTCCTCGGAGCAAATCTCTGTTGTGAATGGTAGACATACCTGAGATAGGTAATGGCCCACCTCAACTGGTTTTCTCCAATGTGAAAATCAGCACTCCTTTTTTGGTTACTCAAATGCAGCATACACACGGTCAGACTTGCCGACGGCGAATGTGCGATCAAGGCTTGTTGTCGGACCGTGTGTAGACTCCATCGGACAGTTTCCATTGGAATTTCCGTCGCACAAAATTTGAGAACTTGTTCTCAAATTTTTCCGACAACAAAATCCATTTGTGTAAATTCCGATCTCGTGTAGACAATTCCAACGCACAAAGTTCCAGGCATGCTCCGAATCAAGCAGAAGAGCAGCACTGGCTATTGAACTTAATTTTTCTCGGCTCATCAAACGTGTGGTATGTCACCGCGTTCTTGACTTTCGGAATTTCCGACCAACTTTGTGTGACCGTGTGTATGCAAGACAAGTTTAAGCCAACATCCGTCGAAAAAAATCCCATGGATTTTGTTGTCGGAATGTCCGATCGTGTGTACGCGATCGTGTGTAAAGCGGTGTTTCACCTAAAAAAACATTTTTTTTAAAAGTCAGCAGCTAAAACAAAAGTCGCTGCTGACTTTTAATAAGTACACTTACCCTCCCAGGGCGCCCGCGATGTCGTTCGTGGAGGACGAGCTGTCCCTCGGCGATCCGGATCCAACGCCGCCATCCTCAGTAAGGGAAACGGCTTCCCGTTTCCTACTGCGCATGCACGAGTCGGCGCGCGGACTACTGCGCATGCGCGAGTCTTATTTGTGAATGGGGAACGCGGTGTGTTGTGGGACACAGTTCCCACAACACACCGCGCCCCATTCACTAGAAGACGGAAGGAGAGAAGATCACCGCGGCGCTGGAGGAGGCAGATTAGGACGACTGCCTAGCAACAGCCATTTTTGGTAAGTAAATTAGTAAATTGTTGCTAACATTTTTTCAAGTTTTTGTTTTCAGGGTGTCCCACCACTTTAAGGTGTTGGACTTACGATCCAATGGATGAATAGCTGTGTGGATTCAAACCCCACTCCTGGTAAAGATTTATAGTGGTTGTGGAAATTGAAGGCTCTCTAACAACATGTTCAAAAAGGTGTGAAAAAAACCCCCATGAGAATAAAAGGTAGGCTGCACTTGGCAGCCAACAAATACTCCTGTTCAAAGCAAGAAGTCACATCATCTGCTTAAAGTAATATCACCTTACGAGACATTTGTACACATTTGAGATTAGAAGGTCAAAAAACTATACTTAAACCTGTTACTTGGTACCGACAAGATGTCCATCCAGTGCTAAGAAATGCAACTTTGCAAACGTCAAAAAAAAGCAAATGTTCAGAGCCGGGAACCTAATGGTATTCTCTGCCAGGAACTTAGTAATACTAGACTACCACACTCTGATGCCCCGTACACACGGTTGGAAATTCCGACCACAAAATCCGTCGGATTTTGTCCGACACTGGTGTTGCATACACACGGTCAGACAAAGTTGTCGGAAAATCCGATCATTCTGAACGTGGTGACGTTCGTTGCGTACGACGGGACTACATAGAGGCTAGTAGCCAATAGCTTTGGTCTTGTAATGTGATCTGAGCATGCGTGGCACTTTGTCCGTCGGAATTCGCTACACACGATCGGAAAAAAAGTCCGATAGGACTTTGTTGTCGGAAAATTTGAGAGCAGGATCTGAGGATTTCAGAGAAATTCCGACGGAAAAAGTCCGATGGAGCCCCACACACGGTCGGAATTTCCGACAACATGGTCCGATAGGACATTTTCCGTCGGAAAATCCGACCGTGTATTTGGGGCATAACACACCAAGGCTGAAATAAGCTTTGTATATTGGGGAATAAGATATCAAAAGCATCCCTAAGGGGGGGGATTATCTAAATATGGGACATACACACAGGGGCTATAAAACACACAGTCCCTCCTTACCAACCCTAATTGACCAGTGGTAAATAGCTGACAGCGATCGACAGTAAGGCCCAAAGTTTATGTTGGAGTTTCGTAATCCCATCGAGAAAAAAAAAAAAACACACTCCTTAGATCCAATCCCTGTTTTTAATGGTTGAATCGTCATGGAACGGAGAACAGCCCACCTGCACTGATCCCCTCCATTGTGAATTTCATTGTCGTTTCCTCAGATGTCCTTTGCCACATAGTGAGAAGGATGGCCGAGTTTTTAAGTCATCGTTGGGGCTCAAAGTGTATGTAGAAGTTTCGTAATTTTTTTTTTTTTTCTGATATGTTGGTGTTACATAATTCACTTGGATTTTATAGTAATGCCCCGTACACACGGTCGGATTTTCCGACGGAAAATGTCCTATCGGACAATGTTGTCGGAAATTCCGACCGTGTGTAGGCTCCATCTGACTTTTTCCGTCTGATTTTCCGACGGACAAAGTTTTATCTCCTGCTCTCAAATTTTCCGACAACAAAGTCCTATCGGACTTTTTCCGATCGTGTGTAGCGAATTCCGACGGACAAAGTGCCACGCATGCTCAGATCACATTACAAGACCCAAGCTATTGGCTACTAGCCTCTAGGTAGTCCCGTCATAGGCAACAAACGTCACCACGTTCAGAATGATCGGATTTTCCGACAACTTTGTCCGACCGTGTGTATGCAACACCAGTGTCGGACAAAATCCGTCGGAAAAAATCCGATGGATTTTGTGGTCGGATTTTCCGACCGTGTGTACGGGGCATAAGAGAGAATATAGAGTAAGTACAGCTGGATAAAACAAAAACGGTGTCTGTCTTCATTTACGGCTTCAAAGCATCAAAATGTGATTATTTTAAAAGGGGCGGTGATTCTTTTCTATACCCGCTGTACAGCTACACATATAAAAAATCGTTTTTAAAGCCCAGCTGAAACTTCAGGTCACACCTGTGTGTTTTTAGGTTCGGTGCATGCTTTCAATCAAAACACATCTTCTATAGAGTTTGATAGTAATGCACCCAAAACACATGTAAAGTGAAGCTTGCTATGTGGTGCTTCAAAATAGATAGATAGATACACTATATTATCAAAAGTATTGGGACACCTGCCTTTACATGCACATGAACTTTACTGGAATCCCACTCTTAGTCCATAGGGTTCAAAAATGAGTTGGCCCACCCTTTGAAGCTATAACAGCTTCAACTCTTCTGGGAAGTCAATTGTTTGGGACTTTATATGAGATGAAGATCAGATAAGTCATGTACCTCCATCCCTATCTATTGAGAATTGCAGGGGAAGGGGGGCAATGGGGACAAGTGTGACTTTATATGAAGCATGCAGTCTCAGGGAAGACAAAATATCAATAGTATAAATATGTTTATTTGGTACCATAGGACCATGAAAAGCAAGATAAAAACAATAGTTGATAGTGGTAATATAACCCATACATTTTATCTATATACACATACACGTTGATTAATAACATATCAAAGCAATGAATACAATTCCAATAATTAAAATGACCTCCAAACTCTCTGATCTGCATAGGTGTATTAGGAAAGAAGTGTTATATAGTGGTATCTCAATCCTATACCCCAAGGTTTATATAGAATATAACATGATCCTTATAGATAATATGTAGTTACAAACACGGCTTCAAACTAGCTTGACGCGTTTCGGTGTTTGTTGTTACCACTCATCAGGAGCAGGCACGTGATAATGATCTAAAACAAGATATATAATTGTCCATGAATAGTTAACATGTAGCAGAGGAAATGATGTATACGTTGGAATGGAACCAATCCCATAGTAGTACTTAAAAACAGGTCTGCTGTGTGTAGGAGGTACGGTGTATGTGTATATAGATGTGTATATAGATGAAATGTATGGGTTATATTACCACTATCAATTATTGATTTTATCTTGCTATTCATGGTCCTATTGTACCAAATAAACATATTTATATTTATACTATTGATATTTGGTTTTCCCTGAGACTGCATGCTTCATATAAAGTCCCACTTGCCCCCATTGCCACCCTTCCCGCGCAATTCTCTTCTGGGAAGTCTGTCCACGAAGTTTAGGAGCGTGTCTATGGGAATGTTTGACGATTCTTCCAGAAGCACATTTGTGAGGTCAGGCACTGATGTGGGCGAGAAGGCCTGGCTCACAGTCTCCGCTCTAATTCATCCCAATGGTGTTCTATCAGGTTGAGATGCAGGCCAGTCAAGTTCCTCCACCCCAAACTCGCTCATTCATGTCTTTACGGACCTTGCTTTGTGCACTTGTGCGCAGTCATGTTGGAACAGGAAGGGGCCATCCCCAAACTGTTCCCACAAAGCTGGGAGCATGAAATTGTCCACAATGTCTTGGTATGGCCTTCACTGGAACTAAGGGGCCAAGCCCAACCCCTGAAAAACAACCCCACATCATAATATCTCCTCCACCAAATGATTTGGACCAGTGCACAAAGCAAGGTCCATAAAGACATGGATGAGCGAGTTTAGGGTGGAGGAACCTGACTGGCCTGCAGAGAGTCCTATCTGTAACCCGGTAGAAAACCTTTGGGATGAATTTTCGTGCAGACTGCGAGCCAGGCCTTCTCGTTCAACACCAGTGCCTGACCTTACAAATGCGCTTTTGGAAGAATGGTCAAACATTCCCATAGACACACTCCTAAACCTTGTGGACAGACTTCCCAGAAGAGTTAAAGCTGTTATAGCTGCAAAGGGTGGGCCAACTCAATATTAAACCCTACGGACTAAGACTGGGATACCATTAAAGTTCATGTGCGTGTCAGGCAGGTGTCCCAATACTTTTGACAATATAGTGTAGATAGATAGATAGATATGTAGCGGTCACACTTGGACAAGTGTGCGCTATGCGTGGAAATTTAGTTTTTTCCTTCAGAACAGTAATGGTGTTCTGAGGGTTAATTGTGCAGGTTAACTTTGGCATCAGTTGGCAGTTGGCTGTGCTAAGGTTCTGCCTGGTCATGGGTGCAGTGAGGTACCCATGACAGGCCTAGAACCAGGCCTGGTTGGACGTCTTAGGTATCAATCTTCCCCAGAACCAATCAGTGGGTGCGCCTGGCCCCGCTGTGTAGTCTGGGGAAGGGTACTTAAAGTGGAACTAAACCCTCCTATCGTTTTCAGCCACGGAAGCTGACATTTTTGACCTTGTTTAATCTTTAACTGCCATGGTGCTGCACATGTGATCAGTTATGACACCAGCCATTGGATGGTTTGACAGTCTGACTGAGAGCACAACCAATGTGCAGTTAGCATTCCCGGCATGCCGGGAATGTAACTGTTTTTTGAAACTGTTAAATTGATGGGTTTACTTCCACTTTAAGGTGCTGAAGTCATGTGTTCGGGGTTCAGCCCTAGCTGTCTGTTCCTGGTTCTGGACCGGGGTAGCCCCTGGAGGGGTCCCAGGCCTGGGAGCGTTTGCCGTCCCGCAACATGGTCAGTTTGACTAGCCCTATAGACCCGCATGGTCTGAGGCCCAGAGTCTCGGAACAGTGTGGTCCGAGGCACAGTGACTGAAGGAGGATTCAAGGCATCTGGGTGCGCTCTCAGTCTTGGAGGGGCAACGCAGCTCATGTAAGCGACCGGGGGAGGACTCTTTGGAGGAGGGCCAACAAGCTGGCATCTCAGTAAGAGCCTGGAAGCTGAGTTGTATGGACACTAGAGAATCCACACTTCGGCAGTACTGCCAAGGAGACATAGAAAGTTCCAGGTACTGGGAAAGGTTCCTATTCACCTTCAGTTGAAAGTTTATTCTGTGTCAGAGACTTTTGCAAGTTTCTGGATCACATTGTTGGCTGCCATAACCTCTGGCTAGAGGTTTGTCCAGCATTGAAGTACCCAGCTGCGAGTGGCTACTCTCTGGGTTTTATCAAGGACATTCAGTGGATGTCAGCAGTTCAAGGTGCCTGAGTTTCTTCACCCTTGCCCTCTATTCCTAACTAGGACTGCGTTATGTTGGATGTTGTTACTGCAATAATAAAAACCTTTAAAAGGACTTTTATTGTGTCAGCATTCGAAGTTGTTGGGTATCAACTCTTGAAACCCCTTGACTCGTGTAGCCTAGTAAAGACCACCCCCTTGTTGTGACCCCTTTATTCCAAAACCCCCTTTTTGTTACTCCCCTTGAATAATGGACCACACCGTACTTCTTGTGGAGTAAATGGCCACAACAGCCTTTATTAAACTTAACTCCAATTTTCCAAAAATATAAATAACCATATAAAACCGTATAAATAACCATATATAAATAACCATAAATAACCATAAACATTTTAGTGTAAACATAAATAACCATCGGTTATACCCTCTTATGTTGGTCAGTGACGGGGCTAACACTTGTAACACAACCAGTTAAATTAACCTATATATATATGACTATATATATATATAACACCAGGGGGCACTGCAGGATTTAACCGAACCAAGTAGGCCTCCATTTTAACCGCCCGGAGACAAAACCTGCCCAGCCAACGTATGGTGGCCTCTCTCCTAGACACCCCCAACTGCTTCCCACCTGGTCTGGCATCCCCTCTCCGTGCTCCCCAACACACATATGAGTGCCCCAGGATCCAGACGAGGCGCGGAAGCCCTCCATCTGAAATGACAAACATAGTGTAATTGACCAGCACTATAACTTAACTACTAAGGCCACCATACTAACCATTGCAACTATAACAACACAGTAAAACTCCCCCCTTTTTTTTTTTTTTTATATATATCTATCACCATTATTCCTGAATCAGCAGTGGCCTAACGTAAGTCCGAAATCGCTTCGATTCCCACCTCCCCATTTTTTGCACATCCACCTCATCCAACCCACACCTGGCGGCTTCAGTGGCCGCCCCAATGCGGAAGGAGTGTGAGGCGTAGGCAGAACCTTCTAAACCCATACCATTTAGGCATTTTCGCAGAACCGCCCCAAATTGGAATCGCGACAAGTATGATCCATCACTGTGCACCAACAACGGGCCCCCAACCTCCGGTCTCACCCCCATGAACTCCCCCACTGCTTTTACTGGGCATACAGCACAACCTTGTAACCTATGCAACGAAATCAGCACCCCCACTCCTTTCTGATCAGTCTTGGATTTTTTCAAACTCACCAACACCCTGTCACCCAAAACTTCCACGTCCCCTAACATTAAACCTCCCTCTTCTTTTTTTGATGGGCTAACCAACTCTCCAATCCGAAATGCCCCGAAAAACGCCAAAGAAAAAGCCGCTGTAAATAACAACCCCTCGTACCCATCCTTGCACACCCCCCCCCAACTGCTCCCTTAAGGCCAGAACATTGGCAAAAGTAATCGGCCGCCTCTCGTCCCTTGTCCTGTTTGCTTTGCGATACCCTTTTACAGCCTGTTTTACCCAAAATTCTTTTGTCCAATCCACAGTGCCCTGTAACTTGAACAAAAAGGCCAAACCTGCCAACCGTTTTTCAATGGCGGACACCGACCTGCCTTCCTCCATATTCCTGGATACGTAATACAGAACTAATAACCTAAACTGGGACACATCCTGTCCCACTCCCGATTCCGCCAGCAACTCACCCCATTCCTTCCAGACTTTCTGGTATGCCAACCAAGACGACATACTCACCGACCTCTTGATCCATCCCGCTGCTACCCTAGTGCCAAATCCCAGATCCAGGCCGGGCAAGGAACGCCCTCCTGCTGAGCCTCCGGTGCCAGAGTCCTGAATCTGTCCCACTGGAACCGAGACAAAGAATCAGCCAGCGTGTTCTCTACCCCAGGGATGTGTACCGCATAAAGAAAAATATTCAATTGCATGCAGCGCAACACTAGCTGTCGCATCAGCTGAATGACAGGTTGTGAAGACGCCGACATACTATTGATTATTTGCACTACCCCCATATTATCACAATTCAATCTAAGCTTTACATTTTTACAGGCCTTGCCCCACAGCTCCAATGCTACCACCACCGGAAACAATTCCAACAGTGCTAAATTCTTTGTAAACCCCGCCTCCACCCAGGATCGTGGCCATGGCTCCGCACTCCAGCACCCTTGGAAGTACGCTCCGTAACCTGTGGATCCTGCGGCATCGGTAACCAGCTCGACATCGAAATTGCTAACTGGACCCGACATCCAAACCGACCTCCCATTAAACTCCTGCAAAAACCGATGCCACACCTCCAGATCATCCCTGTGCTCCCTACGAAGCCTAATATAATGCGTGGGAGCTTTTACCCCTGCCGTGGCCGATGACAATTGTCTACAAAAAATCCTCCCCATAGGAATGATCCTGCATGCAAAATTCAACTTTCCCAACAGGGATTGTAGCGTGCGCAACTGCACTTTCTTGCACCCATGGATCTCCCTAATTTCCTTTTGTAAATCCCTCAACTTCTCTTCGGGTAACCTGCATTCCATAGCCATGGAATCGATCACTATCCCCAAAAAACTAAATTCTGTGCGCGGGCCCTCCGTCTTGTCAGCTGCTAACGGCACCCGAAAACTCTCCGCAATGTGCTGCAACGTGGACAACAGTATCGCACACACATTGGAAGCTGGAGGGCCCACGCAGAGGAAGTCATCCAAGTAATGGATGACGGAATCAATGCCTGTCACATCCCTAACTACCCATTCTAAAAACGAACTGAACGCCTCAAACATGGCGCACGATATGGAACACCCCATGGGCAAACAACGATCGACATAAAATTGGTCTTGCCAACAGCAACCCAATAAATGAAAACTGTCTGGGTGCACCGGCAGCAGTCGAAATGCGGATTCCACATCTGACTTTGCCATCAGTGCCCCTCGGCCATATTGCCGTACCCATCGCACCGCAGCATCGAATGACGTATACGATACCGTGCATGCCTCTGGGTCAATAAAATCATTTACCGATCCCCCCTTTGGGAACGATAAATGATGTATTAAACGAAACTTGTTGGGTTCCTTTTTGGGAACCACCCCAAGCGGTGACACTACCAAGTCCGTTAACGGCTTAGCCCCATACGGCCCCGCCATCCTTCCCAACGCTACCTCCTTGGCTAATTTCTCAGACACAACTTCTGGGTGCAACAATGCTGACCTCAGATTCTTTGCCACCGGAGGAATCTCCGTCAATGTGCACGGATTCCTGAAACCTTCCCTGAACCCTGCACTGAGCAAACCCGCCGCCGCCCTGTCAGGATACCTATTTAGGAAAGGCTGCATTCTTACCCACATCACCGGTGTCGTCCCTCTTGTTGCCAGGCTCTCCGGCGCGCTTGCCTTTTTTGAAGCATCGTGCCAAAGAGTGCCCCCCCCCCCCGCAACCTGAACACTCGTGCTTAAACTTGCACGTGTTTCCAAATTTGCAGGCTCCCTCGTTGAACTGCCAACATATTCCAAATTTCTTTCCGGCTGGGGATCCCGAGGAGTGGCTACCCCCAGCCCCCCCTTGAAATGTCTGTGCCGGCGTCTTCGCCGAAGCCATCAATCTCATCCATAAGCTAATGTCCTTATGGTCCCATCGCAATGCTGGGCGAACCGCCCTGCGTTGTCTAAACTGCTCGTCATATCGCAGCCAAGCCGTCCCTCCATAGACCCTATACGCCTCCCCTATAGCGTCCATATAGCAGAATAACGCCGAGCAGTGCTCGGGGTTCTTCTCCCCAATTACCCCGGCCAATATGGCGAATGCCTGCAGCCAGTTTGCAAACGTCCGTGGAATTAGCCGATACCGCCTCTTCTCCTCATCAGCCTTCTTGGTGTCATCCGGTTTCACCCTGTCTAAATTGAATTTCTCCAATGGCAACAGGGAAAAAATCTCCACATACTCACCCTTCCAGATTTTTTCCCTCACCTCCTGTTTTAAATGGGCCCCCAGCGGCCCCTCGAAGCAAACGTAGACTTCACATTTTGCCGCATCTGCCATCCGGACAATGTCGGCCCTTACCACTTGCTCATCCCCGCTCTTCTCTGGCGTACTCACCTGCTCTCCTGCGCCCACCGAAGTCGATACCTCCCCAGCTGTTGTGACCGAAGCCCCGCTTGGGGGGGTTCACTATCCCCCCCGCTTTCTCAAAACGCCCCACCAGGGCCCTCAGGCCCTCCAGCAACTCCTGAACCTGACCCCCCACTGGAGACTCACTCCTAGCCCGCGGTTGGTCATGGCTTGCCACCAGCGGAGCCGGAGGCCCCGACTCACTCCCCCCCCCCCCCGGGTACCATTCCCAACAAATTTTGTAAAGCAGTTGTAAAAGAGCTATTACTACTGGACTTACCGGGCCGTCTTGGCACCTCCACCGGGATTACCGGCCTGACATCCACCGATGCTTGTGGGCGGCTGGGCACCTCTTCTTCTTCGGACAGCTCCCCTTCCGACCTGCTGAACTCCTCCTGCTGGGAGAAAGACGCTGTTCCCCTCGAGGAGGGACTCCTGGCCAATTCCCGGCTCCTTCCATTCACCACCCCCGATGTGGACGCACCCCCCACCACCCCGCTACCCTGGATCCCTGAATCCTGGGCAGACAGGCCGGATCCGGCTCTGCTCCTGCCCACTGTCCTTCTCGCTTCTCCTCCTGGTGGCGTCCGCCTACCCTCCGCTGCGTTGGCCCTTCCAGCGGCCCGTTGCGCTGTGCCAGCGGACATGTGTACCCTGCTGTCCTCCCCCCTCGGCTCGTGCAGAGCTGCTGAGGGTTTTGATGACGCACTCCTCCGGGGTGTATTACCCCCCATCCTGACTGTAGTTGCTGCTTGAGCTGACCGCCCCCCCCCCCAACTCGTGCAGAGCTGCTGGGGAGGACGCCGCTGCGGAAGGGGCTGCTGTGCTTCCCCCCTGCCCCCTCCTCCCGGCTCCTGCTCGCTGCGACCTCCTTTCTGTCACTTGTCCCCCCGGGCTGTGCTGGAAAACTGGGGCTGGTGGATCCTGTGAAGGCCTACCACGTGGAGCTGGTGATGTAGCTCCCTGTAGTCCTGGGGCCCCGCCCCCGCATTGCGCCCCCGCCGTGTGCTCTTCCTGGGGCCTATTGGGGTCTCCATCTGGGCCCTTTTCGCTGGTGGTGTGGATTGGTCTCCCCTAGGGCTTCTGGCTAGTCTGGATGGGCCCGCCACCCCCCCGGAGAGTACCTTGCTGGTGCCCTGGCCACCCGGCCCCGTGATCGATCCGATCGCCCATCCGGTCTGCCGTTTTGTTCTCCTCCGTCCCGCGCTGCCATGCTAGCTAAAATTGTGGCTACCTGGTCCTGTAGCCACTCCGCTCCATTCGCCGCCGCCGCGGCCCTCAGCCTCTCCACGAGGTCGCGGTCCGCCATTTTAAGAGAGGTGCAGAGGAGCAGTGAAAAAACTGCCTCCTCCTGTGGATCCAAAAGACGAGTGTTCCCGCTCGGCCACGCCCCCTTTTTCTAATGCCGCTCCCCCCGCTTCCTATTGGCTGCCCCTGCTAACCACTCCCTGATGAATTCCCTTTGGTGTGTCACTAGACACACAGTCATGTCCGGCCCTCCCTATATTGCCTTTCACTCATTCCGTCCGGCCCTCTCTGGACATTCAACAACAAGCCAAGCGGAGGTAACTGGTAAGCCCAAAAGTCAAGGCCGCCCCATTGTGGGTTATGGCCGCTACAGATAGATAGATAGATAGATACTGTAGATAGATACAACATCAATGAAGCCAAAGTTACTTTTAATAAACACCTTACAGTGTGTCTTACAACACAAAGACGTTCATTCCTTCCTAAGATTTTAGCTAAGCTTTATTCACATTTACAGGAAACTTTATTGTGAAAGCCTGACATAAAACTGTCAAGAAACAGTCGGGCCATCTAGGAGCCCCAGCCAGCATTCTGTCATCGTATCAGCTCTTGGCAGAACAACCAGAGCATTGTACTTCGTCTGTGTGGCCTCACATTTTACCATCGTGCAGAATTTCTGTTACTGGACCTTATAAACCCCTTAATGAAGACAAGATTGTATTGTTACAAAAAGAGACTCATGTGACTGTGTGATTGCCATCATCCATTTAATTATGTTTGGTTTGTAAACCTTGTGTTGGGATTTCAAAAGCAATTAAACAGAATTAATTATTTTTAAAGACGATGTCTTTCATTATTAATTAAAAGAGTTTTAATAGGATATTGTTCAAAACAGTAAACCATTTTTGCACAGTATTCCATCACATTATGTGGTAATATTAAGGTTACAACAGTATCAGAGCATGTGGAAGTGGAATTCGCCAGCTACTTGCTGTTTTCCGCTGTTCCGCCATCAATTCTACTTGCTGTTCCGCCATCAATTGTGCAATAGAGATGGTTTCCAGTAGGTGGAGATGTTCAATGCGTTTCATAGTGTAGGCATAAACAAAGACTTCTTCAGGGAAAATACCACTTCTGGAATACATAGTAATTGTATTTTTAGGTGGTGATGAGTCTGGTTTTGCAGAGGAGATCCTCCCTTGCGGCTCCCACTCCCGGTACCCTGGTAAAGTAACAGGGAGACCAAGAGTAAGGAGGGGCACGGGTGCCTAGCAGGACCGTAGGACCGGTAGCGAGAGATCCCTGGATCAACTCAGCAGACAAGGTAAGTAGCAGACTATCAGCAAAGCAGACTGGAACAGCACAGCAGACTGGGTCAGCGAAGCAGACTGGATCAGCAAAGCAGACTGGATCAGCAAAGCAGACTGGATCAGCACAGCAGACTGGATCAGCACAGCAGACTGGATCAGCAAAGCAGACTGGAACAGCACAGCAGACTGGATCAGCAAAGCAGACTGGAACAGCACAGCAGACTGGAACAGCACAGCAGACTGGATCAGCACAGCAGACTGGAACAGCACAGAAGACTGGAACAGCACAGCAGACTGGAACAGCACAGCAGACTGGAACAGCACAGCAGACTGGATCAGCAAAGCAGACTGGAACAGCACAGCAGACTGGATCAGCAAAGCAGACTGGTTCAGCAAGGCAGACTGGATCAGCAGAGCAGACTGGATCGTCAAACAGGCCGGGTCAGGTATCAGGCTGGCAGCGCACTACAGGTGGGTCAGACAGAAGAGTGGTCACAAACAAGCCAGGGTTGGGTACAGGCGGAAGGCAGAAGGGTCACAAGATAGCCGGGTCAAATACTGGTAGGAACTTCAGATCAGGTATCAGGGCACAGAACGCTATAGAGCAAACAGCGGGGACCGTCTGTGACAGACGGATTTAAATAGGCTCACTGGCGCCAACAGGGGCGCGCACCTGTCCTCCCGCGCGCGCTCTTACAAGGACTGCTGAATAAATATCCAAAGTTTTGTGGCACCAAAAAGGATTTATGGCTGGAGAATAGAGAGGAAAAAACAGGAAATAAAATAAATATGTTGGATAATCCATCCACATAGGAGGCTGCATATTTAAGATAGACAAAAATGTCAACTGATCTCAGAGTCTGCCAAACGCAGCCAGCAAAGCTACTTACTAGTGAATCACCTGTACGCAGCCAAAATCCAAACTGTTCAAAAGGAGTACACTCCTCTTTGGTCTCAGGATTTTTCCCCAACCATCCAGGTATACAGCTACAGTTTAATTGTTTTAGCAACGGCTGTGGAGAGAGAAATGGCACCAACTGCAATCCCCGGTGTCCCTCTATATTGCGCATGCACATCTGGGTGACCTGGAGATAGAGCCTGACATGGAGAGGAAGGCGATCTTCTATACCTCTGGCCTGGTACCCTTAATAAAGTAAACAGGAGGCATGGAAGCCTGGAGTGGCATGCATGCCTGGAAGTTCAGATGGTGAAGGCTGCGGATGAGAGGTCTGTGCGTACTTGGATGCAGGCTCGATCGTGACGTAGGGCAGCAGGTACTTAGCAGGCTGACAGGTGGCAGACAGCAGATACTTGGCAGGCTGGCTTTTTACAGGCAACTGGTGCTTGGCAGGCTGGCAGGTCACAGTCAGCAGGTACTTGGCAGGCTGGCAGATAGCAGACAGCAGGTACTTGGCAGTAAGCAGCAGAGTAGTCAGGTTCAGGCTGGAGTTGGCAACGGCAATAAGACAGACAGAGGGATCAAGCAAAGACGTGGTCAAAGAGCAAGCCAGGGGTCAGTTCAGGTAGAGTACAAGCAAGGTCAGATGCATCAGAATGGCAACAGGATCAAACACAGGAAACAGGTAGCAGGTAGCAGAACGCTATAGACCATAAGTCCTAGTGCAGCAGAGGTGTTTATATAGCCCACTTATCGCCACTTAGTGGCGAGTGCACACGTGCGTGCGCATGTGCGCGGGTCAGGCTAAAGGATGCCCTTGGTATTTGTGCCTGGGCATTTTTGTTCTTTCCTGACAGTCATTTAGGGTCACCTCTAGATGTCACCCTGTCAAACGTATACATGAAATTTGGTCCAAATTTAAGGTTATTTAGGGTCACCTCAAGATGTCACCCTGCCACACGATCCATGAAATTTGGCCAAAATGTAAGGTAATTTAGGGTTATCTCTAGCTGTCACCCTGCCACATGAATCCATAAAATTTGGCCCAAATTTAAGGTAATTTAGGGTCATCACTAGATGTCACCCTGCTACATGATTCCATGAAATATGGCCCAAATTTAAGGTCCTTAAGGTCATCTCTAGCTTCACCCTGCCACATGAATCAATGAAATGTGGCCCAAATGTAAAGCAGAACTAAAGGCAAAGGTTTTTTGTTCATTTTGGATTTTTGGACTAAGGGAAGATTATAGCCTCTGTTGGGTTTATTTGCCATCTATGTCCAAATTGGGGAGAATTCCTTCAATGTAACATAGCCAAAACAAGAAGTGAGAGGAAACACTTTCAAAATGAGGGAATCCCTAGTAGTGACCAGGGTCACAAGAACTGGTGTCCCAATTGGAAAATTTCCCCTGGTTAAAATTGGGGGTACCTTTTAACTTTCAGTGATAACAGTAACCAGGACAAATAGAGACAGGATTCTAATCCCCCTCCACTATCAAAAACTAAAAAAAAGTTTGTCTTTAAATATACTTTATGGTCATTTAGGGACATCTGTAGCTGTCACCCTGCCACACATATTCATTAGGTCTGGCCCAAATTAAAGGTTAAGAGTCATCTCTGTTACCCTGCCACATGAATCTATGAAATCTGGGCCAAATTTAAGGACATTTAGGGTCATCTCTAGTTGTCACCCTGCCATATGAATCCATGAAATTTGGCGTAAATGTAAGGTCTTTTAGGATCATCTCTCATTGTCACCCTACCACATGTGCCTCCAATGGAGGCTAAAAGCAGCCCAGCTGATGTACAATGTGCACCATCAGGAAACTCATGCATGGAACACAAAAGGTGACTGTGAGAAGGATCAGCAGTGCTGAGATGCAAAACATGATGAGCAAGGTGAAAATTTTATTTTCTAAAACAAAAACTAAAAAACACAACTGTTTATGAAATACAGTACACTGAGCACCCAATCCCTCAAACCTCAAATAAGCTGTATCGGGTTAACATAATTTCAAAAGTTGTTTTTAATATTTTGAAATCTGCAACTTTTATTAAAACAATACCAATTGATCCTGCCATTAAGGCCCTTGTGCAGGTACTTCCAGTTATAGGGTGACAACACTGTCTCTTGTCTCTGAGGTGAGCCCCCGTGTTATCTCATAGGATTCCAATGGGATCTACAAGTGGCCATTTCAATGCACATTGCTCTGGCATTGGTTTATTTTTGTCACCATTAGAAGGCACACCCTGAAAAATGCATGGCTATAGGAAGTGGCTGCAAAGAGACTGCAGGAGATCATCAACACTAAGGTATCAACACTAAGTTGCAAATAAAGATGAAGACAGGTATTTTATTTTTAAATAAATAATTTGTTTATGGTAACATAGCACCTTAATAAGATGAATATCATTTATTTAGGGATTACATTTACGTTCAAGAGCTCTGGAATTAAAAAAGTGAAAATATGCTATGTTATCTACTTGACCTCCGGAAAATTTAACCCCCTTCACGACCAGGCAATTGCGTGGTCATGCAATGCTGTACATGAATTAAATTTATATAATTTTCCCCCACAAATAATAGGATTGTTCCATCATACCTGTAAAATCCTTTTCTTGGAGTACATCAAGGGACACAGAGCAACCATAATAATGACTATAATGGTTATACACCACCTATAGGTGGATGGACACTGGCAGATAGTCAAACAGGAAGTCCACCCCTATATAACCCCTCCTACACAGGAAGGACCTCAGTTTTGTAGCAAAGCAATGAATATCCCTAAAAAGATGGGAGGGACCTCTGTGTCCCTTCCGTGATGTACTCCAAGAAAAGGATTTTACAGGTATGACGGAAAAATAATATTTTCTTTATCGTACATCATGGGACACAGAGCAACCATAATAATGACTATATGGGATGTCCTAAAGCAATGCCCTTGAGGGGAGGGGGACACAATCACAGAAACTGCCTCCTGAAAAGGACTCCTTCTGCTGCCCAAAACATACTGTGGCCAAAGCAGTATCCTCCGTGGCTTTGATATCTATCTGGTCAAATTCTGTGAATGTATGAACAAAAGACCATGTAATGGCGTTAAATTCTGAGCCATTGACACCTGATGGTGAATGGCTCAAGATGCCCTCACACACGTGCTTTTACCAAAAAAGGGGTGGGGGACCTTGCCCGTTCAAGTCATAGGCTTGAATAATTAACTGGCAAATCCAATAAAAATAATTAACTTGGATGCCTCCTGCCCATCCTGGGCTCTACTGGCAGCACAAACCAGGATTCCTGACCTGTACTGACAAATCAAGTAATTCTGACCACCAGAACTACCGCCAGAGTATGCAGTGATCTAACTTCTGCCAACTGAGGATCAGAAAGAAGGCAAGACATTGTCTTGATTTAAGTGAAAACTAGACACCATTCTAGGCAAAAAATGGATGAGGACGCAACATCACCTTATCATAATGTGAGACCAAGAACGGCTCCTTGCATGAAAGAGCCAGAAACTCTGACACTCCACTTAGTGAAGTGATAGCCAAAGAAGCCACTTTCCGAGATAAAGTTCCAACAGAATCCCCCGATTAGTTCAAAAAGTGGCCTCTGCAAGGACAGTCAAGATCAAATTCAAGTCCCATGACACAAGAATGGCCTGACAGGCAGGACTGTCTACGTTACGCGCTGCATAAAGTATGACTCAAGGAGTGAGAAACAACGGCCTCTGGAAAAAAATGTATAGGGACGAAACCTGCCCCTTAACTGTACTTAAGGTCAATCTCCTTTCCTGTACCAATTGGAGAAAGAAAAAGAAAATCTGCTGACTGGACAGAGTTCTTCGTCGTTTACATATGCAGAGCTCTGTCCTGACTGTCTGCTCACCGATCAGCGGGTGCTGATTGTGCGGTCATCCATTGGCCGTCACCTGTTGATTAGCATCCGCTGTGTCTAATTACAGCACACCCGGCACGTGCACCCCCCTCCCTATACAGAAGTGCTGGATCATTCACAGGAGAGCCACTTTGCCGCCGTATAATGTTATGTGGTCGGTGAGTGGTTAAAAATAATAATAAATAAATAAATAAAAATAAAAAATCTTAATTGTGCCTGAAAAATTTACTTTTTGTTTGAAATTCCTCCTAAAAAAAACAGTGCACCTCCTGGTATATGAGGATGTTTACACACTCCTGTTCTGTAAGCTCATAGCTGTATATCTGCAGTGTAAGATCATCTAAGGCACTGCTGCCTATGACTGATAGTATCAGCAGATTTGGATTGAGATTTGGTGATGCCACTACTGTGCTGATCACTGTCCTCCTTGCTGGAGGGAAAGCTGTACCTTAGCACCCTACATACAATGATTTTCCTACTTCTGCTTCATTCTGTAGATATATGCTTCCTCCACTTTTCCTGCTATTGCTTTATCATTAACCCGCCAGTCATCAGATCATCAGTCTTCATATCACTTTTGAGACAGAGAAAGTGATTGAGGACAGTTTTCAATCTCTATCACTGCAGCCTCAACTGCACAATATGAATGAACAGAAGGCGCTCTGCACAGTCTTCCTCCTCATTCACAGACTATGTTTACTATGCTTAAGTCATAAATGAGTGCTGTGAGTGATCGGTACTGATCACTCACTATTTTCATGCAGAAAAATAAGGGGTCTGTAAATTACAAATTTACCGACCCCTTCTCCTGCTTTCCATCCTAAAACGATCCCCTGCAGCAGCCAGTGGGAGGCAGAGGAGGGAAAGCCAGCAGTGCTTCGAGGGGGGGGGGGGGGGGGGGGAACCAGGGGAGCCCACAGGGGGATCCAGGCAGCAGAAGAAAGGGGTACCTGGACAAGAAGGGCAGTGGGTGCAGCATTTACTGGAGCCGATCCCCTGTAGTTCCCCCCTGCAACAGCTGAAAGCTGGTGAAAGGGAGAGGAGGGAAAGCTGGAACTACAGGGGATTGCCCCTCCTGTCCAGTCCTTTTCCTTCTGCTTCCAGCAGCCCGGGCCTACCTTTTGAACTGATGGAGGCCAGTGGTACCCCCTTATTTGCATTCCTGCTTCCTCAGCTAAACGTAATGATGTCCCGAGTGTGGCCTCCACCCTACGCAGTTTGTCAATCTGACGAAACACTTAGAGCGGAGTCCACGCTCGTGACTTTTGTTTCCAAAATTGTTGTTTATTCACAGCAAAGCAATATTTATATTACATTTGTCACTTGCAATCACATCGGATTGTTTTTTTTGCCAGCAGCTCTCTTATATCTACCAGTGCAATAATATTTGTGATCTTACATTAAACAATGCAGCTGCCTTAACTGCAGAAAGTCTACCCACACAATTTGGGTAGGGAAAGAGCCCTTGGGAGATGTAGTGCTGGGGGGGGGGGGGGCATCTACATTAGTAGCAACTAAGTTCCCAGCAGTGGCCCCTGCAAGATTTTTACAAGCCTGGTGATGGTGTCACATGGATCGACACCAAGAAGTTGTTTCTTTCTCCAAGAACAAGGTAGAAGACTCGAAACTGCAATGTGATCTAGAGGGGGAGAGGGGAGGTTTGCAAGGTAAATTTGGGTAATGCTTGGACATAACCTTCAAGTTCTACTGTATATGCATTCATATGTTTTGTGTTGTCTGTACATTTGCACCCAGTTGAGGTTATTTGTTCGTACGGAGCTAACCATGCTTGGATTGCATAGCCAGTCCCTATACATAATTCTTTCATTATCAGTCTTGTATGATGATAGGAAATATTCTGTTTATGTACATCTAATCCTCATGGTGTTTCATATTTAGCAATCCTTGGACTCCTTGCTGTTTGTTTTACAACTTTATAATAAATAAGTGAATAAAACTGTCAGGATCGACTCTGCGGGAAAACAAATTCTTGACCCAAGAATGTGTCAGCGCATCGGCCGCCACTGTGGCCGCGAGCTTCACTGCTGCTGCTGCTTATTGTTTGATTACCTTGGGTGACTTGTATCAAATCAATGATATATTTCCTTACCATCTCCAGTGAGCGTCAGCATTTCTTCATCATTGCATGAGGGGGTGTATATGGTGGTAAGAGATTTTTTTATTTTTTTATGTACTCTAGTGATGGCTGCGGGGCATTTCTCAGGACAGGTTTCCTGATGGTGACAACAGTGCATCATGCCTGCATAATAAGTGTGTTATAATGGACACTTGTAGTCTCTACTAGAAGCCCGTGTGACAGACTGACAATGCAGCACAACTGGGAAACGGGAACAGAGAGTTGTCACCCTACACCATGAACGAGGACCTTCATGGCAGGTAAGCAGGTGCTATTTTAACCACTGACCGCACTATAGCCAAATGACGGCGAAAGCATATTTGGCCAGTTTTGGGAGGGCGTCATATGACATCCTTAGGTGATCGCGCCCGCCGCACACCCACTGCTGTGCGTGGGTGGCACGCTCTGTGATCGCTGTGTCCTTAGAACACAGCTGATCACAATGTAAATACAAGCCGGTTATCGGTATTCCTTTCCTCATGCTGACAGTGTGAGGAGAGGAGATGAGAGCCGATAACCGTCTTGTGTGAAAGTGACATCTACACTGATAATAAGGACACTCTTTATCAGTGTCCTGATTATCAGTGCAGCCCCAATAGTGCCCATCAGTGCTGCCAATCATGCTTATCAGTGTCACCTACCAGTGCCGCATACCAGTGCCCATCAGTACCACCTACCAGTGCCCATCAGTGGTGCCTATCAGTGCCCATCAGTGTGGTCCATCAGTGCCACCTATCAGTGCAGCCTCATCAGTGCCTACTCATCAGTTCTCACCAGTGCTGCCTCATCCGTGCCCATCAATGTAGCCTATCAGTCCCGCGGCCACCTCATCAATGCCACCTCATCAGTGCCCATCAGTGCAGCCTCATCAGTGCCCAACAGTGCAGCCTCATCAATACCCATCAGTGCATCCTCATCAGTGCCCATCAGTACCCACCAGTGCCAACTCATCAGTGCCCACCAGTGCAGCCTCATATACATATAAGGAATGTGGATAACGTACAAATCTTCATAAAAATAAATAAATGTAAAAAAAATGTCCAAACGCAAGTTTACGTATTAAATAAAATTACTTGAAAAACATGCAGAAAGTCCAATCACTGGATCTTGCTGGATGGACGGACAATGGATGTGTGCACTTTCACAGAAGGCTGCTTTTCTCCAGAGTGAAGCCAGCTCGATCATAAGAAGAAAAAAAAAATCTTCTATTTGTTTTTGAATCAGTACCCATCAGTGCAGCCTCATCAGTACCCATAAGTGCAGCCTCATCAGCACCTATCAGTGAAGGAGAAAAATTACCTGTTTGCTAAATTTTATAGCAAACTAAGAAAAATAGTTTTGGCTGCATTCACTAAGGGACGGGACAGTTTTTATTCCCTGCCCTGCAGGGAAACAAAATCCAGCACATCCCTGCTGACTGGACAGAGTTCTTCATTGTTTACATATGCAGAGCTCCGTCCTGCCTGTCTGCTCACCGATCAGCGGGTAGTCATCCATTGGCCAGTCATCCATTGGCCAGCACCCGTTGATCAGCATCCGCTGTGTCTAATTACAGCACAGCCGGCGCATGCGCCCCCCTCCATATCCAGAAGTGCTGGATCATTCACAGGAGAGACACTTTGCCGCCGTATAATGTTATGTGGCCGGCGAGTGGTTAAAAAAAAACATCCAAAAATCAAGTCGATTTAGAATTAGATCTATTACTCAGGCAACAGAGGTTGGTCGGAACATAGCTTAAATAATGAGATTTATGCAGCAAAATGAAGATGGCAAACAGATATCATGCACAAATATAAATCCTACATTGTGGGTATACAACAGCGCAAAGCTAACGTATTTCAGTTACACAGCCTTACTCATAACACTTATAGTTAGCGGCACTTTTGACACTTTGTAGGAATGGGTTAAACATCTAAGGCCATCAAAGGGTTACCTGTGTTCCTAGCCAGTGTTTTTGTGACATGCGTGTGCTGATTTTACTAGGGGAAGAGATGGATTTTATATACTGGCAAAGCAGGGAGTAAAATCAATCTTTTCACCCCTCTCAGAACGGAGATCTACCTTGTGTACATAGACAGATCGCAGTTCTGTGTGTTTTATCGACGATCGGCGGGTGCCCCCGGACGTCCAGTGCCCCGTACCCACAGATAGGCTTCTGCTGTGATTAATTACACCAAAAGCGTCTTGCCGGAGACACGTGTGTGCCCCCTGCAGGCGGAAGTGCAGAATCATGGATATATATATATATATACACACGTCATCCTGCACAGGAGGGCCACCCTATAGCAGTAAATCTGCTATAGGGTGGTCCGGAACTGGTTAAGTTGGGACCAACACAAGCAATGGCTGCAGGTTCTTATGAAGAAAAGCTCTTTAGGATTATACCTCAAACGACCAGCCCTCTTCAGCAATTCACTCCTCTCAATATGGGATATAAAGTGCTCAAAGGAACAAAGATGGAACCATCATTGTGCAAAGTGTATAAAAACTCCAAATGTGTTAACCACTTTCAGACCGGACCATTTTGCTGGCTTAAGACCAGACCACTTTTTGCGATTCGGCACTGCGTCTTTTTAACTGACAATTGTGCGGTCGTGCGACGTGGCTTCCAAACAAAATTGATGTATTTTTTTCCCCACAAATAGAGCTTTCTTTTGGTGGTATTTGATCGCCCCTGCGGTTTTTATTTTTTGCACTATAAACAAAAAAATGAGCGACAATTTTGAAAAAAAACACATTATTTTTTACTTTTTGCTATAATAAATATCCCCCAAAAATATATAAAAAAACATATTTTTTCCTCAGTTTAGGCCGATACGTATTCTTCTACATATTTTTGGTAATAAAAATCGCAATAAGCGATTATTGATTGGTTTGCGCAGAAGTTATAGCGTTTACAAAATAGGGGATAGTTTTATAGCATTTTTATTAATAATTTATTTTTTTACTAGTAATGGCAGCGATCAGCGATTTTTATTGTGACATTATGGCGGACACATCGGACATTTTTGACACATTTTTGGGACCATTGTCATTTATACAGCAATCAGTGCTATTTAAATGCATTGTAAATGACACTGGCAGTGAATGGATTAACCACTAGGTGGCAGTGTAGGGTTTAAGGCGTGTAGTGTAGGCATGTTACTGTGGGGGGGGGGGCGTGGCTGTGAGCTAGTGAACACTGATCTCTGCTCCAATCACAGTGGTGCTAGGCAGAACGGGGAGATGCTGTTTACTTCCGCATCTCCCCGTTCAGCCATTCCGTGAGATGATCGCGGGTATGCCCGCGGCGATCAAGTCCACGGGGACCGGACCCACGGGGGTCCCGACCATCTCCGCCGGCGGCGCACGCTCGATGGCACCTTAAAGGGGACGTACCTGTACGCCCTTATGCCTGTCCGTGCCATTCTGTCGACGTACATCGTCGTGCGCCGGTCAGGAAGTGGTTAAAAAAAAAAAACACTTCCTAACCACTTAAGGACCAGGCCTATTTCTGACATTTGTTGTTTATAAGTTAAAATCAGTATTTCTTGCTAGAAAATTACTTAGAACCCCCAAACATTATATATATTTTATTATCAGAGATCCTAGAAAATAAAATGGAAATTGTTGCAATATATTATGTCACACCGTATTTGCGCAGCAGTCTAACAAACGCAATTTTTTAGAAAAAAAAAACATTAGCCCAACTTTTTTGTATAATGTGAAAGAGGATGTTATGCCGAGTAATTAAATAGCTAACATATCATGCTTTAAAATTGCACACGCTTGTGGAATGGCGACAAACTAGGGTACTTAAAAATCTCCATAGGCGTAGCTTTAAACGTTTTTACAGGTTACCTGTTTAGCGTTACAGAGGAGGTCTAGTGCTAGAATTATTGCAGCATGACAGGTCCTCTTTATTGTGAGATCTGGGGTCACAAAGACCTCAGATCTCACATTTACATTTAAAAGCAAAAAAAAAAAAGAAATTTTTATTCTGCATTTACTCAAAACATTTACGCAAAACAAATATAAAAGGCCTAGAGGCAGAAGTGATGCGAGTCGTTCCAGTCCTCCAAGGGCATAGAGTCGAGTGGGGGCCACCTTGCCCTCATTCGACTTCCTGTTCATCTCTCTGGGGGATCCGATTGTTTCCCACTTTACTGAGGTCTCCGGTAAGCAGGGAAACCACCGTGAGGCGGGGGTGCACCTCTCCCGCTACCCATAAAAGTGATCCCGTGGCGAAACTGCTGCCAGGACCACTTTTATGTGAAAGAGGATCGCCCACTGTATAAAAAAATACTGGGGTTATGGCAGCTAGCTGTTGCCATAATAAGAGGATTGCCCAGAAGAAGCAATGCTATACTATTGTTGGTGATCAAAATTAGCCATTTTAGTTTGGTCTTCATTACACTACTTCTGCATGCAGGGCTGCTGATACAAATCGAGGGGCCCCGTACCAACTACCAGACAGGGTCCCCACAAGGTGCTAAAACGTCAAGGTGCTAACGTCAACCCAATGACGTATATATACAGTGGGCGCACTGGAAGACATATATGTAGACCTATATAGACAGAATATGGAACACTAGCACCTTAAGGAGCATAAACCATAACCCATCACCTCTTAGTAATTATTAACGCCACTTCAGATGATGTGATTATGTCATTGGCTCCACCCCTATGTGTTTAGTCAACACCATATGACTTTATCAAGGGTTGAAGTAATTGTTGAAAATTAGCATGTTGAGCTTTTGGCGATTCAAATGACCAGATGCAATGTCCAATACATGGTTTGACATTCTAATTTTGTCTTACTGACTTAAAAGCTCTGAAATCACAGCTAAGAAGATAAATCACCCCCTCCGTATGGCAATTTGAAAAATGTCTAGAGCTGGGGTGTCCAACCTTTTGACCTTCCTGGGCTACATAGTTACATATATAATTACATAGTAGGTGAGCTTGAAAAAAGACACAAGTCCAACCTATGTGTGTGATTATATGTCAGTATTACATTGTACTGTATATACCTGTATGTTGTGGTCATTCAGGTGCTTATCTAATAGTTTTTTTAAACTATCGATGCCCCCCCCCCCCACTGATACCACCGCCTGTGGAAGGGAATTCCACATCCTCACCTCTCCTACAGTAAAAAACCCTCTACGTAGTTTAAGGTTAAACTGAGTGGCTACGTGTCTTGTTAAACTCCCTTCCGCGAAAAAGTTTTATCCCTATTGTGGGGTGACCAGTACAGTATTTGTGAATTGAAATCATATCCCCTCTCAAGCGTCTTCTCCAGAGAGAATAAGTTCAGCGCTCGCAACCTTTCCCCATAACAAATATCCTCCAGACCCTTTATTAGCTTTGTTGCCCTTCTTTGTACTCGCTCCATTTCCAGTACATCCTTCCTGAGGACTGGTGCCCAGAACTGGACAGCATACTCTAGGTGTGGCCCTACTAGAGTCTTGTAGAGCGGGAGAATTATCATGATCCCCTTTTTAAGGCATGCCAATATTCTGTTTGCTTTGTTGGCAGCAGCTTGGCATTGCATGCCATTGCTGAGCCTGTCATCTACTAGGACCCCCAGGTCCTTTTCCATCCTAAATTCCCCAGAGGTTCTCCCCAAGTGTATAGATTGCATTCATATTTTTGCCACCCAAATGCATTATTTTACATTTTTTTACATTAAACCTCATTTGCCATGTAGTTGCCCACCACATTAATTTGTTCAGATATTTTTGCAAGGTTTCCACATCCTGTGGAGAAGTTATTGCCCTGCTTAGCTCAGTATCATCCGCAAATACAGAGATTGATCTGTTTGCCCTATTCTCCAGGTCGTTTATGAACAAATTAAATAGGATTGGTCCCAGCACAGAACCCTGGGGGACCCCACTTTCCACACCGGACAATTCTGAGTACTCCCCATTTATCACCACCCTCTGAACTCGCCCTTGTAGCCAGTTTTCAATCCATGTACTCACCCTATGGTCCATGCCAACGGACCTTATTTTGTACAGTAAACGTTTATAGAGAACTGTGTCAAATGCTTTTGCAAAATTCAGATATGGGCCTTTCTTTATCTAGATGGCAAGTCACCTCCTCATAAAAGGTTAATAGATTGGTTTGGCAAGAACGATTCTTCATGAATCCATGCTGATTACTGCTAATGATACTGTTCTCACTACTAAAATCTTGTATATAGTCCCTTATCATCCCCTCCAAGAGCTTGCATACTATTGATGTTAGGCTAACTGGTCTGTAATTCCCAGGGATGTATTTTGGGCCCTTTTCAAATTCTGGTGCTATATTGGCTTTTCTCCAATCAGCTGGTACCATTCCAGTCAGTTGACTGTCAGTAAAAATGAGGAACAATGGTCTTTCAATTACTTGACTAAGTTCCCAAGGTACCCTCGGTTGCAAGCCATCTTGTTCCGGTGATTTATTAATTTCAAGTTTCCCAAGTCTAATTTTAATTCTGTCCTCTGTTAACCATGGAGTTTTGGTTACTGAAGTGAAGACTGAGAAGAAGAATAAATGTAATACCTTCGCCATCTCCCCATCCTTTGTAACCAGATGTCCTTCCTCATTCTTTATGGGGCCAATATGGTCTGTCCTCCCTTTTTACTGTTTAAATACTTAAAGAATTTCTTGGGATTTTTTTTTGCTTTCCTCCTCTATGTGTCTTCTTATGTTCTATCTTAGCCGCCCTAATTGCACCCTTACATTTCTTGTTGCATTCTTTATAAAGTCTGAATGCTGATGATGATCCCTTAACCTTGTATTTTTTGAAGGCCTTCTCCTTTGCTTTTATATGCATTTTTACATTGGAGTTAAGCTATGCAGGACTTTTGTTCACTCTTTTAAATGTATTACCCAATGGGATGCATTGGCTAATGCCCTTATTTAATATGCTCTTAAAGCAAACCCATCTCTCCTCCATGTTCTTTGTTCCTAAGATTTTATCCCAATGTATGCCTTCTAGCAAGGTTCGTAGTTTAGGGAAGTTGGCTCTTGTTGATGGATGGAGGAGCAATTCTCAATCATTTCTCAAGTTGCTCATCACATATTTTGGTTCTAATTTTGCCCTTTGTGTGCTTCATCCTTGAAAATAGTTGCTTCCAAATATAGGTGTTACCAAAAACGAATGACATGAATAAGGCGTGATTGTGAAGAGTGGGAGATAAGATAAAACTTATAAAAGTTCTGTAAAGAGAAACTGTACATTTTTTCTTCGGGCCATATGTGTTCGCTAAGTACAAACAGGGCCGGATTTCCCACAAGGCCACCGAGGCCAGGCCTCGGGGCGGCAGTTGTGCAGGGGCGGCGCCGCACCTGTGGCGACTTCTCCGCCACCCCCCGCACTAACATACATAGCCCCCGGGACGCTGCCGGGTCCAGGAGGAGGCGGGAATGACACTGCGCGGCCCCATGGGCACTGGGAGATCCACGCTGAGCCGCTCGTTCTGTGTATATGGGCGGGCGGCTCTTCTATCCTGGCTCTGCCTGCCTGCAGGGCTGTCTGAGTGGTGGACATGGACGGTGAATGCCCTGGATGGTGGGTGGGTAGGGTAGGTCAGTCATGTATGTCAGTGGGTAGGTCAGTCATGTATGTCAGTGGGTAGGTCAGTCATGTATGTCAGTGGGTAGGTCAGTCATGTATGTCAGTGGGTAGGTCAGTCATGTATGTCAGTGGGTAGGTCAGTCATGTATGTCAGTGGGTAGGTCAGTCATGTATGTCAGTAGGTAGGTCAGTCATGTATGTCAGTGGGTAGGTTAGACATGTATGTCAGTGGGTAGGTCAGACATGTATGTCAGTGGGTAGGTCAGACATGTATGTCAGTGGGTAGGTCAGTCATGTATGTCAGTGGGTAGGTCAGACATGTATGTCAGTGGGTAGGTCAGTCATGTATGTCAGTGGGTAGGTTAGACATGTATGTCAGTGGGTAGGTCAGACATGTATGTCAGTGGGTAGGTCAGACATGTATGTCAGTGGGTAGGTCAGACATGTATGTCAGTGGGTAGGTCAGACATGTATGTCAGTGGGTAGGTCAGACATGTATGTCAGTGGGTAGGTTAGACATGTATGTCAGTGGGTAGGTCAGACATGTATGTCAGTGGGTAGGTCAGTCATGTATGTCAGTGGGTAGGTCAGACATGTATGTCAGTTGGTAGGTCAGTCATGTATGTCAGTGGGTAGGTTAGACATGTATGTCAGTTGGTAGGTCAGTCATGTATGTCAGTTGGTAGGTCAGTCATGTATGTCAGTGGGTAGGTCAGACATGTATGTCAGTTGGTAGGTCAGTCATGTATGTCAGTGGGTAGGTTAGACATGTATGTCAGTTGGTAGGTCAGTCATGTATGTCAGTGGGTAGGTTAGACATGTATGTCAGTTGGTAGGTCAGTCATGTATGTCAGTGGGTAGGTCAGTCATGTATGTCAGTGGGTAGGTTAGACATGTATGTCAGTTGGTAGGTCAGTCATGTATGTCAGTGGGTAGGTCAGTCATGTATGTCAGTGGGTAGGTCAGTCATGTCTGTCAGTGGGTAGGTCAGTGTATGTATGTCAGTGGGTAGGTCAGTCATGTATGTCAGTGGGTAGGTCAGTGTATGTATGTCAGTGGGTAGGTCAGTCATGTATGTCAGTGGGTAGGTCAGTCATGTATGTCAGTGGGTAGGTCAGTCATGTCTGTCAGTGGGTAGGTCAGTGTATGTATGTCAGTGGGTAGGTCAGTCATGTATGTCAGTGGGTAGGTCAGTGTATGTATGTCAGTGGGTAGGTCAGTCATGTATGTCAGTGGGTAGGTCAGTCATGTATGTCAGTGGGTAGGTCAGTCATGTCTGTCAGTGGGTAGGTCAGTGTATGTATGTCAGTGGGTAGGTCAGTGTATGTATGTCAGTGGGTAGGTCAGTGTATGTCATGTATGTCAGTGGGTAGGTCAGTCATGTATGTCAGTGGGTAGGTCAGTCATGTAGGTCAGTCATGTATGTCAGTGGGTAGGTCAGTGTATGTATGTCAGTGGGTAGGTCAGTCATGTATGTCAGTGGGTAGGTCAGTCATGTATGTCAGTGGGTAGGTCAGTCATGTCTGTCAGCGGGTAGGTCAGTCTGTATGTCAGTGGGTCGGTCAGTGTATGTGTCAGGGAGTTTCTTACTGCTATAATATTTAAAAGGCATTTTCTGCATTACAGAGATATGTTTTTAATTGATCTATTGTAGCAGTCATCGATAAAGGATGAGAATGGTGGTGTATGTGTGTGTGTGGGGGGGGCGTCATTGAAGGACCCGGCCTTGGGGCGGCAAAGGGAGTAAATCCGGGCCTGAGTACAAACACATTCTTACAAATAATTCCCCCAAAAATATCAACATTTTTAAGTAAGTTTACGATTTTGTGTTGGGTTACATTCATAGCTGTCTTGGGCTGCAGGTTGAACACCCCTGGTCTAGAATGTAACTTCTTTCAAATGTTACAGGAATACATACACTATATTGCCAAAAGTATTGGGACACCTGCCTTTACACGCACATGAATTTTAATGGCATTGCAGTCTTAGTCCGTAGGGTTCAATATTGAGTTGGCCCGCCCTTTGCAGCTATAACAGCTTAAACTCTTCTGAGAAGGCTGTCCACAGGGTTTAGGAGTGTGTCTATGGAAATGTTTGACCATTCTTCCAGAAGTGCATTTGTGAAGTCAGGCACTGATGTTGGATGGGAAGGCCTGGCTCGCAGTCTCCGCTCTAATTTATCACAAAGGTGTTTTATCAGGTTGAGGTCAGGCCAGTCAAGTTCCTGCACCCCAAACTCACCAATCCATGTCTTTATGGAGCTTGCTTTGTGCACTGGTACAAATTTATTGGAGGGGGGATTAAGGCGTGGGGTTGTTTTTCAGGCCCCTTAGTTCCAGTGAAGGGAACTCTTAAGGCGTTAGCATCCCGAGACATTTTGGACAATTTCATGCTCCCAACTTTGTGGGAACAGTTTGGGTATGGTCCCTTCCTGTTCCAACATGACTGCGCACCAGTGCACAAATCAAGGGCCATAAAGATATGGCTGGGTGAGTTTGGGATGGAGGATCTTGACTGGCCTGCACAGAGTCCTGACCTCAACCCAATAGGACACCTTTGGGATGCATTAGAGCGGAGACTGCGAGCCAGGCCTTCTAATCCAACATCAGCGCCTGACCTCACAAATGCGATTCTGGAAGAATGGTCAAACAGCCCCATAGACACACTCCTAAACCTTGTGGACAGCCTTCCTAGAAGAGCTGAAGCTGTTATAGCTGCAAAGGGTGGGCCAACTCAATATTAAATCCTACGGACTAGGACTGGGATGCCATTAAAGTTCATGTGCGTGTAAAGGCAGACATCCCAATACTCTTCGTAATATAGTGTATTTATTTCTCACTGGTGGCAGTTTAGAAGTAGTGTTATGCCCCGTACGCACGGTCGGAAATTCCGACCACAAAATCCTTCGGATTTTTTCCGACGGATTTTGTCCGACACTGGTGTTGCATACACACGGTCGGACAAAGTTGTCGGAAAATCCGATCATTCTGAACGTGGTGACGTTCGTTGCGTACGACGGAACTACGTAGAGACTAGTAGCCAATAGCTTTGGTCTTCTAATGTGATCTGAGCATGCGTGGCACTTTATCCCTCGGAATTCGCTACACACGATCGGAAAAAGTCCGATCGGACTTTGTTGTCGGAAAATTTGAGAGCAGGATCTCAAATTTTTTCGTCGGAATTTCCGACGGAAAAAGTCCGATGGAGCCCACACACGGTCAGATTTTCCGACAACATGGTCCGATAGGACATTTTCCGTCGGAAATTCCGACCGTGTGTACGGGGCATTAGAAGGCAGAATACCAAAAAACAAAGGTGGACTGAGCCTTCCTGATATTAAACTTTATTATTTGGCCACTCATCTCTCAAGCGCTATTGATTGGTGTTGGCATTCTGCTATTAAAGCGGGGTTTCACCTTACAAAATTTTTTTTTAAAAGTCAGCAGCTAAAAAAAAAGTAGCTGCTGACTTTTAAAAAGTACACTTACCCTCCCTGGGCGCCCGCGTTGTCTGTCGTGGAGGACGAGCTGTCCCTCGGCGATTCGGTTCCAGCGCCGCTATCCTCGGTAAGGGAAACGGCTTCACGTTTCCTACTGCGCATGCGCGAGTCGGCGCGCGGCCGACTGCGCATGCGCGGGTCGGCGCGCAGCCTACTGCGCATGCGCGACTCTAATTTGTGAATGGGGAACGCGATGTGTTGTGGGACATAGTTCCCATAACACACCGCGCCCCATTCAACAGAAGACGGAAGAAGAGAAGATCACCGCGGAGCTGGAGGAGGCAGATTAGGACGATCTGCCTAACAACAGCCATTTCTGGTAAGTAAAAAAAAAAATTTTTTTTTTTTTTTTCATTTTAAATAGTTACTAACATATTTTTAAGTTTTTGTTTTCAGGGTGTCCCCCCACTTTAAACAATGGGTTTCCATGGAACAATCTTTTTCTTCCATACCTCTATCTGCTCTTCTCTGGAGCCGAATACTTCCACTTTCGACCCTACAGTCCCATCCTACTATAGCAGCTACGTGGAAAAATTGTAAACAAGCTTTTAATAAATGTGGGCTCTCCACTCCTACCGATTATAGATCATCCTAAATCTACTCAAGGAACATGAGATAAAACTTTTCACAGGTTGATAACAAAGGAGAAATATCTCGCTTTTCATTTTTTACAAAATTCTGAACGGTTAACTACTCAACAAATGTCATCTGACCTTTCTTTGTCTCCGATTGGGCCATTACAAATCTTTCATATTTAGACTTTTCTACGCACTTTACCAGATGCCGACTTATTCGGACAATCTCTTACAACTTTTGAACAAATATGTAGAACTTCAGGCCCTTTTCCTCACGCCCTTTCATTCTCCTATAAACTCTTGCTTCAGATACAATCAGTTCCAGGATTTGTAGATAAATGGGAACAAAATCTGGATAATATTACATTTACTCCTCAGGCTAGATCCAAAATATTCACATTATGGACTCGTTTTTCTATATGTAATCGATACCAGGAATCTGGTTATAAATTGCTCTCTCACTGGTATTGTACCCCGGGGCAGACTGACAACTCATGGGGCCCCCGGGCAATAGGAGATTATGGGGCCCCCAGGCAATCAGAGATTATGGGGCCACACAGTATACAATCACACAGTATACACAGACATGTTTCTATTGGCTGAGAAGGTACTGGAGAGGTGGGGCAGCTATAATCTCGTGATTTTTAGACCAAAAGGATGTCGGTAAGGGACATTTCAGAGACAGATGTAAAAAAAAAACACAGATTTTTGCATATTGTCCCTGGTTTTACTGAGGCTGGCAACCCTGATGGGGCCCCCTAGTGGCCCGGGGCCCTCAGGCAATGCCCAAGTGGCCAAATGGTCAGTCCGCCCCTGATCGTACCCCTAAATTATTGCACTCTATCCGATTGTTTCAGATTCCTGTTGGCGACGCGACAAACCACAGGCAGACTTACTACATATTTTCTGGACTTGTCCCTATCTTCATAATTTTTGGGCTCAGGTTCACACTGTTACCCAAAATTTCACAGATCATCCAATTCCTAAAGACCCAAGTTTCTTCCTTCTACACCATAATGACATTCCTCTTAAAATATGTGATCATTATTCATATGATTAATGCGGACCGATCCTGCATTCCAGTTCTTTGGAAATCCTCTTTGCCTCCCACTATGTGGCAATGGTTCCGTAGAATTCATGATATAGAACATATGGAAAACCTTACCAGTTTTCTTAAAGGAACAACCATAAAATTTAGCAATATATGGTCCCCTTGGAAGGACTTCTCCCGTTCTGAAGAGTACATCTATATCCTGTCTGGCTCTTCCCCCTTTTCTATGGGGAGCCAGTAATATAGATTTTGTTTGCATCATTCATCGCCTATATAATATCTTTATCTCTATGGTCTAATGTTAATTATTTAAACCAATGCCATAAATATTCTTCCCAGTTGGATCAGGGGTAATATTCCACCTAACACTGCCCCCTCTCCACCCTCCACCTCCTCACTTTCCTACTTGGTATTTTATTCTATAAAAATTATATTTATTTATTTTACTTTACAATTTTTTTTTTCTTTTGTATTATTCTCCTCAGATATACCGTCTATTACCTTATAATTCATTGTGTAATCTAATGTCAAGTAATATGTATTTTTAACACTGCACTTACTCATATTTTTGTCCATACTATGACAAGTAGAGGAACATTTTAAAATGTTATTTATATATTTATTAATTATTTTCTATTATTTTATTTGTTTCATTATTATTACTATTTATTTCATGAACTTTAATGGCATCCCAGTCTTAGTCCGTAGGGTTCAATATTGAGTTGGCCCACCATTTGCAGCTATAACAGCTTCAACTCTTCTGGGAAGGCTGTCCACAAGGTTTAGGAGTGTCTCTATGGGAATGTTTTTTCTTTTTTGCATTCTTTTATTTAAGAATTTTGAAGTATTACAATGGAAAGAAAACATATGAAAAGCGAGTCACTACAAACATCAGTAATATATAAATGAATATTTGAATAATAAAATATTTTAATGAAATAAATAGTAATAATAATGAAACAAATAAAATAATAATAGAAAATAATGAATAAATATCTAAATAACAATTTAAAATATTTTTGTCCATTTTATGACAAGGAGAGGACCATTTTAATTTGTTATTTATATATTTATTATTTCTTTTCTATTATTATTTTATTTTTTTCATTATTATTACTATTTATTTCATTCAATTATTTTATTATTCAAATATTTATTTATATATTACTGATGTTTTTAGTGACTCGCTTATCATATGTTTTCTTTCCATTGTAATACTTCAAAATTCTTAAATAAAAGAAGGCAAAAAAGAAAAAAACACCCAAAGAGACACTCCTAAACCTTGTGGACAGCCTTCCCAGAAGAATTAAAGCTGTTATAGCTGCAAAGGGTGGGCCAACTCAATATTGAACCCTATGGACTAACACTGGGATGCCCAAGTTCATGTGGGGTAAAGGCAGGTGCCCCAATACTTTTGTCAATATAGTGTATATTTGCACATAGGGCAAGAACAGCACTTGCACGTGTCTGTAAGTGAACAAAATTTAGACTGTCAATTGCAAATCTGGCTGTGGACTATGGTATCACCTATAGATATCACTCTTTTGTATGAAAGCAACAATAAATGCAAGATAAATCTCCATATCGCTTTGCTGTAGATCTGTGACAAGAACATTGTGTCCATCCCAACCAAATAAAGACAACAAACATTCCAATAACAATACTAAAAACTAATAAAACAAAAATAAAATCTTTGTTTCTGTTGAAATTGTTCAGTATGTCACTCTGTGTTGAGCCAATAATCTTTCTCTCTTTCCCTCTACTTGACTTTCCATGAATATTGTTTGCTACTCCTTTCTGCATTAGGGCCCTTTCACATGGGCTGTCCGATCAGGTCCGCCAGTCAGTTTTTCAGGTAGACCTGATCTGACCCTCCAGTCTCCCCTATGGTGCGGCGGATGTCAGCGGTGACATGTCCGCTGACATCTACCGCTATCCAATCAAATCTTGTCCTCAAAATCCAGACAGATGGTGGTCCTATCTTCCATTCGTCTGGTGGATCGGATATGATGAAAATGGACAGGCAGTCTGTTTTCACCCGATTATCCCATAGAGGAGAGCAGGACTGTGTCCGTTTCCGCTATACACAGTGAGTGGAGATGGACCTATCATCCACCTGCTCAGCTGTGATCAAGCGGATCCCGTTCCATGGAGGTGCCCATGTAAAAGGCCCTTAGGCAGAAGTTTGTCCTTCAAAATTCTTGTGTGGAAGTCAGCACAGGACAGGTTTAGGATGAGCGAGATCAGGAGCTCACCCCTTATCACTGATTGCTTCAACAGAGCAACTGTTCTGAATATGAGTACATTTGTTTGCCACCATGAAGAAGATCCTCTCCAAATATTCTCTTGAGGCTGGATTGCTCAGAATGTATGACATGACTTAGAGCATATTTGATAGATCAGATACTTGAAATACTGTCATCCAGCTTGTCACACCTTTACTCTTCCATTGACCCATTGACCACTGATTCTTCTGAAGCTGCTCAAAAAGGGAATTGACTGTAGTGCCCTCATTATACAGCTCATCCATGTTGACTCTCCTTAAGACATTGAGGTTTTCACAGTCCTTTTTTTTTTAAATGTTATGTTCTTTGGAATTTTTTTTCAAAGTAATACTGAGTCCATCAGCTGGAATGTACTGAACAGTAATTTATGAATCAGAAAAATGAGAAAGAGATAACCATAGGTTACACACAAACCAGGTATAGACATGTTAACATCTTAACAACTGGGAAATAACCAGAGAAAGTCTTTCTTGAAGAAGGCTAATGCCCCGTACACACGGTCCGAAATTCCGATGGAAAATGTCCGATCGGACCATGTTGTCGGAAAATCCGCCGTGTGTGGGCTCCATCGGAAAAAATTTGAGATCCTGCTCTCAAATTTTCCGACAACAAAATCCGATCGGACTTTTTCCGATCGTGTGTAGAGAATTCCGACGGACAAAGTGCCACACATGCTCAGATCAAATTACGAGACCAAAGCTATTGGCTACTAGCCTCTACGTAGTTCCGTCGTACGCAACGAACGTCAGAATGATCGGATTTTCCGACAACTTTGTCCGACCGTGTGTATGCAACACCAGTGTCGGACAAAATCTGTTGGAAAAAATCCGACGGATTTTGTGGTCGAAATTTCCGACCGTGTGTACGGGGGCTTAGAGCCTGGGATACCTGAAAGAAGGGCAATTATTTGGAAGATGGAACCTCTAGTGATAGAGGACCACTAGTACCCTCCGGTACAATTGGGACTTTTCAGGCGAAACATAACAAAATAACAAAATAATTATTGATAGTGAAAAATAGAAAAAAGGAAATAGATAAGAATATATTTGAAAATTATTTATTAAGAAAAAAATATATATAGATAAATAAATATCAAAGAAAACAGAAAGTAAACAATCAAAAGATATATATGTACATACAAAATTGTTAAAAAACAATTGTAATACAACCTTTTAGTTTACAAATGTTACATATGGATATGACATATACAAGTGGGAAGGGAAAACATCCCTCAACTGCCTAACATGTTTCGGGAAACTCAGACGATCCCTTCTTCAGAGGCATTTAGGTGGAGATTGGATGTGGGAAGAAAAGTCTGGGAAAAACGAAAAACAAAAAACAAAAACAACAAACATAAGCATTGGAAGGGAACCTGAGGAAGAGAAGACGCCATTTCATAGACATTTAAACAAATGCATCTATACATACCAATATCCAGGGGGATAAAAGATTAATACAACGAAAGCCACGGTGAATTTCTTCATGAGATGAGATTTGCAAAGAGCAAGGAGCTATTGCAAGAGGCTCTAAAACCATAAAACGCAGGTTTTTCCCCTCTCAAAGAAGGAGGAAGGGGGGGGGGGTTTGGGGGGGGGGAAAGGATTGGGGAAGGGGAAGGGTTGGTTGGCCCTCAAAATGGTGGTCTCCAAGGGTAAAGCCTACACAGGGATCAACCTGATGACCTGTCTCCACAGGATGGAAGAGAATAAGCCCAGTGATCAAGATGTCTGAATGTATAAAGAAAAAAGTATATATAAAATAATCTAAATGAAATTTGTAGATATGTATAATCTAATATTGAACAGCAAAAAACTGTTTGTTGTTAGATTGCAAAAATACTAAAGTGAGATTTATAAATATGTTTGGTCTAGTGTTGGACAGCAAAAAACTGTTTGTTGCGTAAATTGCCAAACAGAAAATAAAGATATACTGCTTGTAGGAGTGTAAGTAAATGTCAGGACATGTTTTGTTAAATATTATAGATGGATCCACATTAATGAATCACATACTGGATTTAAATAAACCATCACAACTCAAAAAGATGTGTATATAAGAGAAATTTCTTTTACAACAAAAATTATAATGGTTAAAACAAGAAGGATTATACATGGACTAAAATAAGCTGGACTTACAGTGTTGGTGGAGACCCCAAAGATACTGCAATAGAAAAGAACCGCCTGTTACATCTCAGCAGGAGCAATCGCTGCTGACATGTTGTGAGGCCGGGTATTTATGGGCATAAAACGTCCACTGCGCATGTGCGTGCGAGATGAATGGGGATAGGAAACAGCTGAGGTCGGGGCGTCCCCACGGGGGCGCATCACGGCCTCGTCATGCCAAAGAAAAGACCTGTAGCCAATGAGCGGGTGGGGGCGGGACTAACAAAGAAGAACGTCTCCTATACGTCAAGTCTATTGAGTCTATTGAGACTCAATGTAGAAGGGGCCGGCGTCTAGACAGAGTAGGAACGCAACACATAGCGTTGCGTTCCATAAGGGCGAGAGGCGGCGCATGCGCCATAAACAAAGTGTGGCGCATGCGCAGACGAAAAAATCCATCACACGCAAGGCAGCAGACAGGATAAGGGCGGAGCGCAGAGAGTAGGTGGAATCGAAATTAGCTAGTTGTCATAGGGATATGGGGAAGCCTCAAGGGAGACAGGAAAAGAGGAAATGTGATCCCCAGAGCTGAAACCGCACGGCACCCCACCAGACCGGGAGGACATAATGCTCCAAGATGGTGGGGCGTCATGCGGCAAAAACTCACTGACGCGGGAAGGCACTGGATCCAAAGCTGGCAAACCCTGTGGGGAGAGCCGCCAGCGATGAGTCCAAGCCGAAAAAATAGAGGGGGCATCTCCATCTCCCTGACGGGACAGGAGGTGGTACCCCTCTTACCCGCGCCAGGCGAGGCCAAAACCCAGGAGACCAAGGACCAAAGGGAGAGAGCAAATTCAAATTTGTTTGCAAAATATACAAGTATATGTAAATGAAAGTGGCAATGTATTAAAATTAATAACTAAGGAATGGCAATCTATAGCCAAAGGTCACTGCAATGGCAAGTTCTCTCCATACTGGGGTTCCCAAAACTTTACAAGCTGTGTATTCAAGTGAAAACACATTAAAATTGGGAAGAGTGCGCACAGGATCTCCCACTCTATACAGAGACACAAAAAACAAAGAAAATTGGTGAAAATTACTAAAACAACAAAAGTATAAATAAAAACGAGAATTAGAAAAAAAAAAAACAGTTAAACTGAATGATGAATAATGAAAAAAATAACATAAGAAAAAATATATATACATATGAACCACTAGACAAAGGGCAAAAAACAACTGAGCCATGATCTGATTGAAAGGGGAAGAGGAAAATAATCTATTCCTTTTCACAGCCACCTGACACAAAACCCTCAAGAAAAGGACGAAAAGAAAGTTGGGTGTTGAGGCCCGGAAAAGAAGTTGCATTAAGGTCTGCAATCCATCTGACCTCCCTTTGGAGTAAAGACTTATTCCAGTCACCACCCCTGCTGTCGGGGTGGATTCTGTCTAGAATGGTAAAAAATAAACGCAGAAAAATGCCAGCATGTTGGTCTCTGACATGTCGTCCCAGAGGGAGGTCAGGGTTAGCAACCTTCATGCTGTTGATATGTCGTGCAGCTCGCTTATTAAATTCATTTTTCGTCTTGCCAATGTAAAAACATTTACATTGGCAAGTGAGTAAATATATGACCCCAATTGTTTTGCAATTAGAAAAATGTTTTGGGCTGTATTTTTTGCCGTTTGGAAGTATAAAATTAGATTTTGTGTTCATATATCTGCATATAGAGCAACCTCCACAAGTGAAGGTGCCAAACCGTTTACACATGTCGGTTCTAAATCTCATTTTAGTATTTTTGCAATCTAACAACAAACAGTTTTTTGCTGTTCAATATTAGATTATACATATCTACAAATTTCATTTAGATTATTTCAGGGCTCAAAATTTCAAGTTCTGAGCTACTAGCCAGGCCATAACTGTTACTCGCCACCAGTTGCCCCACCCAACCCCTAGCATGCCCCGTCCCTAATCCTGCCCCTAAACATGCTCTCATAAATTATCTCATGAAATTACACTTAAATGTTTTATGCAGAATTAGGTTACAAAAATAAATATTCACAACTTTATCAGTGCAGCGGACCTGTGCGATGGGCACAGGTCCGCTGCACTGATAAAGTTGGTAATATTTATTTTGCAGCGTAACCAGTACCCATTAATGCAGTGTGACCAGTGCCCATCAATGCAGCCTGACCTGTGCCCATCAATGCAGCGGACCTGTGTCCATCAATGCAGTGGGACCAATGCCCATCAATGCAGCGGGACCAATGCCCATCAATGCAGAGGGACCAATGCCCATCAATGCAGCATAACCTGTGCCCATCAATGCGGCATAACCTGTGCCCATCAATGCGGCATAACCTGTGCCCATCAATGCGGCATAACCAGTGCCCATCAATGCGGCATAACCAGTGCCCATCAATGCGGCGTGACCAGTGCCTATCAATGCGGCGTGACCTGTGCCCATCAATGCCGCGTGACCTGTGCCCATCAATGCAGCGTGACCTGTGCCCATCAATGCAGCGTGACCTGTGCCCATCAATGCAGCGTGACCTGTGCCCATCAATGTAGCGTGACCTGTGCCCATCAATGAAGCGTGACCAGTGCCCATCAATGTGGCGTGACCAGTGCCCATCAATGTGGCGTGACCAGTGCCCATCAATGTAGCGTGACCTGTGCTCATCAATGTAGCGTGACCAGTGCCTATTAATGAAGCGTAACCTGTGCCCATCAATGCAGCATAACCAGTGCCCATCAATGCAGCATGACCTGTGCCCATCAATGCAGCGTGACCAGTGCCCATCAATGAAGCGTAACCTGTTCCCATCAATGCAGCGTGACCAGTGCCTATCAATGCGGTGTGACCTGTGCCCATCAATGCGGCGTGACCTGTGCCCATCAATGCGGCGTGACCAGTGCCTATCAATGCGGCGTGACCTGTGCCCATCAATGCGGTGTGACCTGTGCCCATCAATGCGGTGTGACCTGTGCCCATCAATGCGGCGTGACCTGTGCCCATCAATGCGGCGTGACCTGTGCCCATCAATGCGGCGTGACCTGTGCCCATCAATGTGGCGTGACCTGTGCCCATCAATGCGGTGTGACCAGTGCCCATCATTGTAGCGTGACCAGTGCCAATCAAGGCATAGGTATGATTTAGACATCATAGCTATGCCTCCATTTACCCCCCCCCAATCCAGCACATCTATGCTCCCAATCCCCCCTCCTTACTCCCAGTCCCACAACTTGTTTAATTCTCCATTGTACCAATGCCTCCAGCACACATATTTACCATTTTCCTGCAGCCACAAGGGTGCACACTGAGAGCGGACCGAGAGGGTTTGAGCCTACCTTGAAGAGACATTTACCACCCCACTCCTTAGATGTGCGGCAGGTGGGAGGTGGCGAGGGCCGGTCCCGGGCGGCTCTTTTACTCCTATGGAAGTGCAGTGCACGCTCTGTGTGCCTGTGGGGGGCGGGGATGTGCGGCAGGTGGGAGGTGGTGAGGGGCGGTCCCGGGCGGCTTATTTACTAAGTGCACGCTCTGTGTGCCTGTGGGGGGGGCGGGGATGTGCGGCAGGTGGGAGGTGGTGAGGGGCGGTCCCGGGCGGCTTATTTACTAAGTGCACGCTCTGTGTGCCTGTGGGGGGGGGGGCGGGGATGTGCGGCAGGTGGGAGGTAGTGAGGGGCGGTCCCAGGCGGCTCTTTTACTACTATGGAAGTGCACGCTCTGTGTGCCTGTGGGGGGCGGAGATGTGTGGGAGGTGGAGAGGGGCGGTCCTAGGCGGCCAACAGTTTGTATTGAAACGGCCACGCTGAGAGGCTCGCGTCGCGGCGGGGGGCACTGGCTATACATTTCTGGGACAGCACAGCCCTGTCCATACTCGCCCTCCTCATTTTATTACTCGCCAAATGCGAGCAGGCGAGCACAAATTTTGAGGGCTGGATTATTTTATATATACTTTTTTCTTTATACTTTCAGACATCTTGATCACTGGGCTTATTCTCTTCCATCCTGTGGAGACAGGTCATCAGGTTGATCCCTGTGTAGGCTTTACCCTTGGAGACCACCATTTTGAGGGCCAACCAACCCTTCCCCTTCCCCAATCCTTTTTTCCCCCCCCAAAACCCCCCCCCCTTCCTCCTTCTTTGAGAGGCGAAAAACCTGCGTTTTATGGTTTTAGAGCCTCTTGCAATAGCTCCTTGCTCTTTGCAAATCTCATCTCATGAAGAAATTCACCGTGGCTTTCGTTGTATTAATCTTTTATCCCCCTGGATATTGGTATGTATAGATGCATTTGTTTAAATGTCTATGAAATGGCGTCTTCTCTTCCTCAGGTTCCCTTCCAATGCTTATGTTTGTTGTTTTTGTTTTTTGTTTTTCGTTTTTCCCAGACTTTTCTTCCCACATCCAATCTCCACCTAAATGCCTCTGAAGAAGGGATCGTCTGAGTTTCCCGAAACATGTTAGGCAGTTGAGGGATGTTTTCCCTTCCCACTTGTATATGTCATATCCATATGTAACATTTGTAAACTAAAAGGTTGTATTACAATTGTTTTTTAACAATTTTGTATGTACATATATATCTTTTGATTGTTTACTTTCTGTTTTCTTTGATATTTATTTATCTATATATATTTTTTTCTTAATAAATAATTTTCAAATATATTCTTATCTATTTCCTTTTTTCTATTTTTCACTATCAATAATTATTTTGTTTTATTTTGTTTCGCCTGAAAAGTCCCAATTGTACCGGAGGGTACTAGTGGTCCTCTATCACTAGAGGTTCCATCTTCCAAATATTTACTCAGGGATGTTGGCAAACAATTTATCTTTAGGAGCTTAATTGCCCCTTCAGCTTGGTTCAGCACTACTTCTTACATTGAAAGAAGGGCAAGTTGCAGACAGTGGGATACTTTGGTAGATTTTATATCAAAAATTATATCAAAAATGATGTCCAAAAAGGAGATAAGGCATGGGCATGAGCACCAGATATGCATCAGTGTTTCTGGATGATTATGGCTAACAGGATTCAGATACTTAGGAAAAAATGACGTGGAGTTTGAGAGGGTAACATTACCACCTAGTTAGTATTTTAAAGTTTCTTTCCTGGGTATGAATGGCAAAAGACATCTTGTGGGTCAGAATAAGGAATTTAGCAATGGCATTATCTCATAAGCTACAGTTCATTTATTTCTCCTATTCCGAATCACAGTCCTTTTTCAAGTTATTCAAGAGAGTATAGCCAGTTTTTGATCAAAAAATCAAAACATTTTTGAATGTACCTAATGGCAGTGTCAATGAATGCAGTGGACTCTTCCTTTGCCTTATCTGCATCAACTGGAGAAAGGCACGGCAGCTTCACTTTTGTCAGGTATCCAAAGAACTAATCATCTTGTCTCTTTGGAAGTTTGGCTCCAAAGCAATGTGTAGGCTCCAAAAGCTCTACACAGGTGGTATCATTGGCTTCAAGCTTTGACATCTTCAAAAAGAAGCAACGTGTTATTAAAAAGAAGGAGTAAAACCTCCACAACAATACAGTCTTCTTCATCCTGTCCTTCAAAAACATCCGTGTGGACCTTCAACAAAGTGGAGATTTGTCTTGGACAGTCATCCAACAAGGCTGAAGTGTGACTTCAATGCAAACTAGTTTTGCATGACCCAAGAGATAGCTGGATTGAGGGAAAGGCCATGGTGCAGAACTCACAGAAACAGCTGTACACTTTTAAAACAACATTCTCAACATCTATGGTCTAGTCACATGCATGGTTGACTGTGTTATGCACAATATGGGCATTTCAGTTAAGATTACATTTGTGTTCAAATTTTTGGTAAACCAGAAATTGGGACTTTAAAGGCGCAGAAAACATATAATTGAATATAAAAATAAATTTATTGTAAAATATTATGATACAACATTATTGACATCATATGTCTAGAACAATATTAAAAGCAATACATCACTGAATAGAGATGAAAATTGGCAATGTTTAGTGTATCTCAACATGTTTCACCCTAATTAGGGCTTCTTCAGGAGAACTGAACAATGTCATACAATATTCACTGAAACGAGAAAAGTAGAATCAAAATACTGAACACATATAATAACACATACAAATAAAATGGTATAGAATGGACATTGTATAGAAAGTGAGTGGAGTTAAAAACTCCAAAGCTGACCTGTGTGTCCAAATGGAGTGTCTTGCAGTCCACTAAAATGCTGAATACGTGAGATTCATTAAGTGCGTCATAGAGAGGGAGATAGCAGCCAAGACCAAATAAGTCTCGGAGTCCATCTCTTGGATATATTCATAAGGTTATTTTAAATTGATTGCCAGCCGAGATGATAAGGATGAATGAATATAGTAAGGAAGGGCATATAATGAAAAAGACCTACCCAGAAAATCTTTTACTTGAAGAGTATATCAAAAAATATTTTTATTTATTAGATATTTGAAGGAAGCGTTTGAAATATGCCCATAGCCACACAGCAATAAAGCCTCAATTAGCTCTGAAAAATATAGAAAATTTGTTTTAGAAAAATGGAAGACAGATCTAAGCCCATCCAATACTGAAGATGATCACATAAAGCCTCAATTGTATGTTTAGCTGTATAGAATATTTTCATTACATTTGTGTTGTCAGCACTGAAATTTGACCCAAACCCAATCAAAGTTTTTCAAAAGAGTGCAGTATGCAAGCCACAATTCAACTTTTTATGAAATCTATCATTTTGTTCATCACTCTATTGGGACTCTCAATGGAATCAATTATTTTGTTCATCACTCCACCTTAATTGTGATTTTCCATAAAAATAAGTCAGTTTGTTCAACATTCCATCTTCACTGGGATGCTCAATGAAATAAATAATTTTGTTCATCTCTCCATTGGGACTCTTGATCACAGTGCCCCCTTATGTCATTTGTCCCCATCACAGTGCCCCCTTACATCAGGTATCCCCATCACAGAGATCCTTAAGGCCCCTTTCACACTGGGGCGGTTTTCAGGCGGTACAGCGCTAAAAATAGCGCCTGTATAGCGCCTGAAAAAACCGGCCCCATTCACTCCAGTGTGAAAGCCGGCGGGCTTTTACACTGGAGCGGTGCGCTAGCAGGACGGTAAAAAAAGTCCTGCTAGCAGCATCTTTGGAGCGGTATAGGAGCGGTGTATTCACCGCTCCTATACCCCTTCTACCCATTGATTTCAATGGGACACCGCGGTAATACCGCGGCAATACTTTTAACCCTTTTTAACTACTTTTAACCCTTTTTCGGCCACTCGGGGCTTTACCGTCACCGCGGCTCCCGCCCCAGTGTGAAAGGGGCCTTAATTAGGTGTCCCCATCACAGTTTCCTCTTAATTCAGCTGTCCACATGAGAGTCCCCTTACATCAGGTGTCCCCATCACAGTGATTCTTACATCAGGTGTCCCTGTCACTGTGCCCCCCTACATCAGGTGTCCCCATCACAGTACCCCCTTACATCAGGTGAACCCATCACAGTGCCCCCTTACATCAGGTGTACCCAACACAGTGCCCCCTTACATCAGTTGTGCCCATCACAGTGACCCCTTATATCAGGTGTGCCCATTACAGTGACCCCTTATATCAGGTGTCCCCATTACAGTGATCCTTATATCAGGTGTCCCTATCATGGTGCCCCCTAATATCAGGTGTCCTCATCACAGTGATCCTTTAATTAGGTGTCCACATTAGAGCCCCCTTACATCAGGTATCCCCCATCATAGTAATCCTTACATCAGGTGTCCTTATCACTGTGCCCCCCTACATCAGGTGTCTCCATCACAATAATCCTTTTATTAGGTGTCCCTATCACAGTTTCCTCTTACTTCAGCTGTCCCCATTAGAGCCCCCTTACATCAGGTGTCCCCAACACAGTGCCCTCTTACTTCAGGTGTCCCCATCAGGGTGACACCTTACATCAGGTGACCCCATAACAATGCCTCCATACCTTTTAATGCCAGGCAGGCAGAGGACAGGAAGCGGAGGAGGCTGCAGGTCTGGCCAATGTAAGCTCAACTTCCATTCTGTCCTCCTGGGGGTGGGGCACACAACTTCATTGGTTGTTAGGGCATTGGCAATCTTGCCAACTAACGACTGCAGAGGAGAGGGAACCTCTGCTGGGGATTGACTGGTGGTCTGGATAGTGACACTGTGTTGAGAAACTGGAGAACACTCCAACGTTGAAGGCTATTAAGATGCTTTCCCCCTGGCCAGCCTCAATGACAGCACCTCAGTAGCCATCGTCGACATTTGAGTGCTTCTCAGGTCAGGCAGTGATGCATTTAGGTACGGTTTATATGGTTAAGTACTTTTAGGCCAACTGGCCAGACAGGTACATGCAATCGTGATTCCGGTTGGCATTTAGTTCTGTACTCATGGACACTTTTTCAAAGACTGTAAGGAAACCGCAAAGTGGAGGATTGTAAGAAAGTGGAGAAGGATAAGAAAAAGTAGAAGTCAAGCAAATATGAAAAAAGTAGAACATTACATATATACAGTATATACATATACAGTATATATATATATATATATATATATATATATGGAAACTAGCACTTTAATCCGCATGCACATCTGTGCTCAGCTATGTGGAGACTCAGAGTGATTGACATGACGTGAGGAGCGGATCAGTGGCAAGTGACGTAATTGGCCCGCTGGAACCGCCATCACTGAGTTATATTAATCTGAAGCTCAATAAAACTCAGATTTCAGGAAATTGAGTTGGGTCAATGGACAATTAGATTATTTCTGACACTGTCCTCACAACAGATGTTGGAGTTATGTTTGGAAATGATTTTTTCTTCTTTTTACTGCGTATTGTTTTATGTTATTCCAATCCATCCAGTATTTACAGATGTGACAATTCTAGTGGTCACAGCCCTTTATGAGATCATCGGATTTGGGAAATTGCAGCTTATTACACGCTAAATAATAGTGTCACTTTGTAATATGATTTGTGGAAATCTGTATAGGACCCCTTTTTTATTGTTATGTGCAATCTTCTAACCTCCACCTCAGTCTGCCATCATGAGACATTCTGAAGATGTAATAAAGATTCACTATATGTGTCACAGACGGTTGTTTGTTGTCTTTATCCATTGAGAGAAAGACTGTTTCGCTGATGCAGGAGCATATAGGAGGCTACATGGAGACACATGTCACAGAGGCACATGAGAGCACATTGGATACACAGGAGTGGACTTGGAGAAACAGGGGTGCATGGGGTGCACTTGGAGTCACTATAGGACACAGGGCACACTTAGGGACACATGGGGACAGGGTATACTTGCCGTCACTAGATGAAACAGGCAGCTTGGGGGTGCACTGCGAGATAACAGGCATATAGGGTGCACTTGGGGTCACTAGATGACACAGGAGGTACAGGGTGCAAGGGTGCACTTGGAATTGCAAGTGACATGGGGCACAGTTGGAGGCACACAGAGAGCATTGGGGTGCACTTGGAGCCACGAGACACATAGGGTGCACTTGAGGTCATTAGATTACACAGGGTGCACAAAATGCACTTGGAGTAACTAGATGACATGGGGTGTACTTGGAAACACATTGCACATACTTAAAGGCACAGAGTTCCAGAGGCTGGAGGTAGGCACAGCAGGACGCATTTAGGTACAGGTAAGTACTGTGGTCGGGCTTGGCTAAAGCGTAGTGATGTGTAGTGATAAGCAACTAAAGCTGTGCCAGTATAGAGAGCTATCTCCTAGATCGCTGTGCAATTGGTGCTCTGGGTAAAACGCTAAAGTGGCAGTGGCCACATGTTGGAAGGAATACTCTGGCGCTGTATTTCAGGAATAGCGGGTGTGTCAATATGGCCAAAATTTTGTGAACACCTGATCATTACACCTATATCAGCTTGTTGGACGTCCCATTTCATAACCATGCCCATTCATATAGTGTTGCCCTCCCCCTTTCTTTGTGTGGCTTTAACAGTCTTCACTCTTCTGGGAATACCTTTCACAAGATTTTGGAATGTGTGTTGATTTTCACTTATTTAGTCAAAAGAGCGTTTCTGAGGTTAAGTACTGATGTTGGAAAAGAAGACCTGACTCTTAGCAAGGTTGAGGTCAGGTACTGATGTTGACCATAAACACTTGACTCTTAATAGGTGTGCCAGTTCTTCCCAAAGGCCTTCAGTAGTGTTGAGGTTAGGGCTCTGTGCAGGGCACTTGAGTTTCTCCTCACCAAAATGTCCAAACCATGTCTTCAAGGAGCTGGCTTTGTACCCAGGACACAGTCATACTGGAACAAAAAAGAACCTTCACCAAACTGTTACCCCAAGGTTGGAAGCTCACTATTGTTTACAATGTCTGAATGCTGTAGTGTTTACTAGTATGCTTTGTTGTCTATATCGTTTTGGCAATATAGTGTAGAATGTACCCTGGGTATAATATGGCACCCAACAACTGACACAAAGGCGGGTTTACTAATTGATTGCACAGGTTTTAAAGAGATGACTCAGAGCATAACTGCTTTTTCTCTACATATAGGGGTGTTCTTTGGGAGCAGGGATAGAATTGGTTATCCTGATAAATGCCACGCACCTACTGAAGAGTTGAGACAGCTATTGAACTTCAGGCGGGGACTGGGAGTCATTTATTGTTTCCTGTGAAGTGCATTGGAATATGGTGACTCTATACATGTGAAACCTGGACTATAGCTAGGGTTGCCATCTTTTCTTCAAGCCAAACCTGAACACTTTAGCGGCCTGGGACACCTTTGGGGGCCCCAAGGAGAGTAATAATGCGGTATGCATTATATGCATATGCAAGTTATATGCAAGAGCTAGTTTTGGGGTGGAGGAACTTGACTGGCCTGCACAGCGTCCTGACCTCAACCCAATAGAACACCTTTGGGATGAATTTGAGCGGAGATTGCGAGCCAGGCTTTCTCGTCCACATTAGTGCCTGACCTCACAAATGCGCTTCTGGAAGAATGGTCAAACATTCCCATAGACAAGGTGACACTCCTAAACCTTGTGGACAGCCTTCCCAGATGAGTTGAAGCTGTTATAGCTGTAAAGGGTGGGCCAACTCAATATTAAACCCTACGGTCCAAGGGGGGGAGTAGGTAACTTGCACTATAGCTGATAAATGCTGTGGAACTTCTTCCATTGTTTCCTCTGTATTATCCTTCTGCAGTGTGGATGGGGTTAAACTGAATATTCATTAATGCAGAAGTGCAACAGCCATCTTTAAGGAGACCACTCTGTCCATCAGCTGACCCCAGACCATAAGGAGCACTGTCTACTACTGTTTGGTGCTAGCTTGTGAAGGAGGACCCTTTCACACACCTATGTTGAACCACCTGGAGTTTGGAGAATGCCTACTGGGGTGAGATGCCTCTTGGCCACTGACTTTTCTTGTTTTTTGGTGTCAGAAAATAAATCTGCCCCAATGGGGCTACCTTAACTACCTTAACTATGTTTAACCATATCTCAGGGTAACAGTATTGTCTTATTGATTGTATAAGTACACTTGCTAATCCTTTTGTCTTTTTAGGCTATGCTTGGCCTAATAAATTATTTAAAATACTTTAAGGTGTGTTGGTAAATGCTGGGTGATTGAGGTGTGTCATCTTCAGGTGTGCAGAGAAATCGCAAAACAATTCAGGGGCTCCTTTAGAAGTAGCGCTACACATGAGTAGGATAAAACATCCCAACCTAATAGATTTACATCAAGATTTACATCAAGATTTACATCAAGATTTACATCAAGATTAATCGATAAAGCCACACACACTGGAGGCCATGATTGTAGATGCCAGAGGCATTTCCCCGACTTTCATACTTAAATCTCATTCAGTTTCCTAACCACTTGAATCCCCGGGCTTGTTTTATCTCAAAATCCCTTTGAGTCCCAGAGCATTTTTATTTTTCATTTTGCTGATATTATACTGTTTGGCTTTTTTTAGGTTACCTCAACGTATACATCGTTTTTTTTCATAGGGGGACAGATAATACTTTAATTTGGTGGAAAATTGGGTTACATATATCTTTATTTTCTTTGTTGTTATTAGGATTTAATCCAATTCCCCCAATCCCATTTCGGCTCCATTCATTCCCCCAATCACATCCTGGCTCCATCTATTTCCCCTATCCCATCCCGGCTCCATCTATTCCCCTGATCCCGTCCCAGCTCTATCCATTCCTCTGATCCCATTCTGGCTCCATCCACTCCTCCCAATCCCATTCCGGCTCCATCCATTCCCCAAATACCATCCTGGCTCCATCTATTCCCCCGATCCCATTCCGGCTCCATCCGATCCCCCGATCCCATCCGGGCTCCATTCACCAACCGATCCAATCCCATCTCCATCCATTACCCCCGATCCCATCCCAGCTCCATCTACCACCTCAAACCAATCCCGTCTCCATCCATTCCCCCTGATCCCATCCTGGCTCCATCCACCCCCAATCCCATCCCAACTCTATCCATCCCCCAATCCCATCCCAACTCTATCCATTCCCCTGATCCCATCCCGGCTCCACCCATCCCCCGATCCCATCCCGGCTCAATTCACCACCCGATCCAATCCCATCTCCATCCATTCCCCTCAATCCCATCCCAGCTCCATCTACCACCTCAAACCAATCCCGTCTCCATCCATTCCCCCTGATCCCATCCTGGCTCCATCCACCCCCAATCCCATCCCAACTCTATCCATCCCCCACTCCCATCCCAACTCTATCCATTCCCCTGATCCCATCCCGGCCTCACCCATCCCCCGATCCCATCCCGGCTCCATCCACCACCTCGATCCAATCCCATCTCCATCCATTGCCCCCCGATCCCACCCCAGCTCCATCTACCACCTCAACCCAATCCCGTCTCCATCCATTCCCCCTGATCCCATGCTGGCTACATCCACCTCCAATCCCATCCCATCCCAACTCCATCCATCCCGATTCCATCCCAACTCTATCCATTCCCCCCTCACCCCTTTCCCCATGCCTCCCTCCTCTGCAAGTCTTGTGTACATAGAAATCATCACAGACCTCAGATCAGCCTCCTTCTGGCAGGGTGGTGTGCTGCTCCTCGCCTCCTCCTCTGTGTACAGGGAAACACGGGAGGAGGAGGGGCAGTTCAGTGCACTCCGCTCTGTCCTGTGTGTCAGTGGCAGCCAGGGCGAGATGCCGGCTGCCATGCAAAGTGTAGTTCATCACGTGCGGGAACCAAGAAACCAACACACGCTGCGGGCGTTTCGGGACTCAGCCGGGACATGGGTCAAATTCCGGGATGGTCCCGGCGAATCAGGGACGGTTGGGAGGTACAGTATGCTTTAAGTCCTCAAAGGTATTCTACCTGGAAAGTTTTTATTTTTCCTTGTCTTTATGGTTCGCATTCACTTTCAGAGAGCTGAACCTGTTCCTGCTGTTTTTATCTCGTGTTTCTGACTTGGAAGCGTTTGGAACTCCAGTTGGCCGGAGAAATGATTCACTTGTGCCGTCTGCCAGTGTTCCCTAATGTGCTTGTCAGGAAGTAAACATGGAGGCAATCTGTGCGTTCTGTGTATGCGGAGCCATGATACAAGTCAATGCCAAGAAATGAGGAGAGCACGACGATCTAATGCTCAACCATGTTTGCAATGGAACATTCTTTATGTAAAACAGTTTATAGATAGAAATGTGTACCCGATATTAAATGTTCCTTTATGTAAAGGAACAGTTTGTAACATTCCAAAATACGCAGGTCATCCTTCATTTATACTATAAAATAAAGTGGAATTCTGCTGTTACCTCCCATCAAAGGATGTTTGCTGTGTGATTATTTTATGTAGCTATGTGCACCTTGTTTTAATGTTAATGTTAGATTTTTTCTTAATAGGCAGTTGGGGCTCAACTGGACATCACCAACCAAAAATTACAATATTCAGTGTATGTAACGCTACAGAAAGCCATCACACTGCAGGCATGGAGCAGGAGATATTCAAAGACTATGGGCATGCTATGAAGGTGGAGACTGGGGACATGCTTCAGGAAACAGAATTAGACTGGAGATACATTACCTGAAACTGTTAGAGATCATCGCTCATACAGCCCATTTACACATTAACCCCTTTGCACCGGCACCTCCCTGCCCCATTAAGGGGTTTCACATGCCGTGAGACGGGGCGGGGTTTATGATCATGCGACCACCGTTATTGGCTGTCACAGGGGTCACATGATCGGAAATCTCCCGATCACAATCAGTGAGCATGTGCTCTCGGCACACCTGTGTCTGCAAATTGGTATGCAAATATGCGGCCTCTCAGTGGCAAGGCTCACCCACCAAGAGGCTGCATATTTACGTACTGTCATTGCCTAGGGGTTAAAGTAAAATTCCAGCTAAAATCTAACTAGTCTTAAAATTCATCCCTCCCCACTCCTAACGCTTATACTAACTAACTTATGCATATACAGTACTTACCTATTTTCCACACAGTTCAGTTATATGACCCAGCTCCCCTGTGTCAGCCAGCAGTGGCTGTAGGGGAGAGGAGGGACCACCGAAAATGGCTGCACCATTGGAGTCTATGGGAAAGGTCATCGTTCCTGGGTTACTATTGTGGAACCTGGTACCTATGCTGAGGGTTATTGTTGCAGAACCTGGCACCAATGCTGGGGGCTATTATTGCAGAGACTGGAACCAATGCTGGGGGCCATTAATTCAAAGACTGGAACCAATGCTATGGGGCTATTATTACAGGGTTTGTAACCGATGCTAGGGGACTGTTATTGTGGAAACTAGCACCAATGTTGGGGGTTAAAATTGTGGAAACTGGCACCAATGCTGGGGGTTGTAATTGTGGAAACTGGCACCAATGCTGGGGGTTATTATTACATTCATATTTTACTCCTACTTCCTCATCAGTGTGCTTTGTGGTAAAATATAAAAGATAAATATAAAATATAAAAGACTTTGAAAAATGTTACTATGTATTATGCACACTCACCTCCATATGAAATGGGGAGGGGCGCAGTTTGTTTTCACCCTGGGCACCGGATGACCTTGTCCCAACACTGTGTGGACACCCTACACACTCGTTTGTCTTATAAATTGGTTCAGTGGGACTTTCTTTTGTTTTTAATTTAATACACTCAATTTTTAAACATTTTTTTCTTTACTTAACATTACTGCTAACACAAGGAGGGTAATAAGCTTGCTATATGCAAGCATAGTGCAGGTAACAGGCAGTTCTCAATTAGCCTTTTCTTCATCCATCTGAACCTGGAAGTGCTCAGAGTTGAGTGCATCCAGGTTCATACAATGAGTCAATGAAATCAGTGAATCCTGCAACTCTCCCTCCTGACACCCACCCTGATGGTCCCTAGGCACCGAGTAGAGACAGATAAGCCTGGGCAGCATGTTTCCGATCATTTAGAAGTGATCACTACATATCCATCAGCGTAGAGTTAATTTACATGCCCTCATAATAGCTACGGTGGTGGCAGAAAAAGAGTTAAGGCATTGAACAGCAGTTGCCCATGCATGCCTAACCCAAATTAATTTTACAACTGAAGAGCTTTCAACAAGCCAACACATTTGTATTAGGCGAACCTGTACGTTTTTGACTATGGAGCAGGTAAGGGGAGCACTGGGAATTTCTGGTGTCTCAAGGAAAACGGCTGTCATCCTCTTTGTAGTGAACTTCAATAGTTATGCATATATATTGAACTTCAGCTATCAAACAGCTATATCAACGAATGCTCTAAGTCCGTTACATACAGTAAAGTCCCAGACACACTTATCTCTGGTTTGGTTCTTTTCTTTGGATGCTTGACAGTCACTTTATTGCATTTTAAATAGAAATGGTTTACTGCACAGAGCAATATGGGAAGGTGAATGAGGTGCAGATTATGATATCCCCAAAAATACTCTGGATCACATGCATCAGCTAGGCCACAATCTGTTCTAGATTGCTCCAAGTCTCTGGTTGTTACCTTGAGATCACAGACTGTACTTGCTGGACTCTATTAGAACTACCTGGTGGCTGAGGTTCAACTGATATCTCAATCTTCCCTTCCAGAATAAAAAAAGGTTCCTAGAAATAACTTCCTACTCACCCATACCTCTCCACATCTCCATATGTGTAGGGACAGCTGAAGCTCACTACCACCTAGGCCTTATTCTCTCTTCTTCAGCAGCCCTGGTGGGCAGATCCCTGCATCTTGCCATGTGTCTAGTCTGGGAGAGACCAACTGGGCTGACATCCTTGTAGGGCATACACAAGGGAAGAGACGGAAGAGGATGTTCCTGAGGTATTTAATAGTTCTCCCGCTATGGACAGCAGGTTCTTGAGGCCTACTGGTTAGCTAGGCTGTCAAAACTCTTAAAGAGTAACTAAAGTAAAAAAAACTAAAATTACATATATGCTTCAAGTTTCAATTCTCAGGTGTTTCTTTAAAATCCTCTGTACATTTAGTCCCCCCCCCCCGGTCAGTTCTCACCAGAACAGCACGAACAGGCAAAAAAATTGTGCGAACACCATTAAAGTCTATAGGACACGAACGTGAAAAATCCAAAGTGTCCATTTTAAAGAGTGTATAGGGGCCCAGGCACTGCCCCAGGGGGACATGTATTGATGCAAAAAAAGTTTTTAAAACGCCCGTTTTTTTCGGGAGCAGTGACTTTAATAAATATAATATAAATAAATTAAATATTCCTTTAAATATCGTGCCTGGGGGTCCCCCTAGTGTGCCTGTAAAGTGGCTCATCTGTCTCATGTGTTTTACTGTGCCGCAGAAAAATGACATTTCTAAAGGAAAAAATGTAATTCAAAATTGCTCAAAGCTGTAATGTATTGCCGGGTCCCGGCAATATAGATAAAAATTGAGGAAAAAAACAGCATAGGTCCCGCCCCCCAGTCCATACCCGAAGGGCCTGGTATGAATATTAAGGGGAACTCAACGCCCAAATTAAAAAAAAAACAGTGTGGGGTCCCCCCCAAAATCCATACCAGACTCTTATCTGAGCAAGCAGCCTGGCAGCCAGCCCATGTTGATAGGGACAAGGGACTCGTCCCCACAACCCTGGCCATTGGTTGTGGGGGTCTGCGGATGGGGAGCTTATCAGAATCTGGAAGCCCCCTTTAATAAGGGGGCCCCAAAATCCCACCCCCTATGTTAATGGGTATGGGGTACATTGTACCCCTACCCATTCATCAAAATAAGTCTCAAAAAGTAACAACCACAATACACAGTTTTTGAGTATTCCTTTATTAAAAAAGAAAAAAAAAGTGTCCCGCTATGTACATCCATCTTCAATCACGCCACCCAACAGACCCAAAAAAACTGAAAAAAACTCAAATACTCCACCTCCATGGGAGGCGTCCCGGTAACTTCTGTCTTTTCGTTGTAACAGCTCTTACATAGGCAAGGGCGGGGCAACCCACTGATGTAATCAGATGACCCCGCCCCTCTGACGGCACGTGACATCAGAAGGGGGCAGGGTCACTCGGTTGCGTCACCAGGCGGACCCGTCCTTGCCTATATAACAGCTGTCACAGCCAAGAGACAGTAGTCCGTGGGACACCTCCCATGGAGGCGGAGCTTTTTAAAAAACATCGCGGGACACTTTTTTTTTAAATAATGTACCCAATACCCATTCACATAGGGAGGGTGGGATCTTATCCAGATTCTGATAAGCCTCCCGCCCGCAGACCCCCACAACCAATGGCCAGGGTTGTGGGGACAAGGTGCTTTGGGGGGGACCCCAAAGCACCCTCCCATGTTGAGGGCAAGTGGCCTGGTATGGTTCAGGAGGGGGAGCACGCGCTCGTCCCCCCTATCCAGGCCTGCCAGGTTGCTTGCTTGGATAATGGTCTGGTATGGATTTTGGGGAGTACCCCACGCCAATTTTTTTTTTAATTTGGTGTAGAGTAAAATCTATGCCAGACCCAAAGGACCTGGTATGGATGTTGGGGGGGGACCCCACACCGTTTTTTTTAAATTCTGTCTTAGGGGTCCCCTTAACCACTTCATTACACTGTATTATATACTGTACACTGACTGTACTGTGTATATATATATATATTCTACACTGAACGCAGAGTGTATATATATATATATATATATATATATATATATATATATATATATATATACTACACAGTATATATGTATTAATACACTGCCTGCACTGTATATATAGTCTACACTGCACTGGCTATACTGTATGTATGTATATATATATATATATATATATATATATATATATATATATATATAAACTAAACTGCCTGCATGCCACTAACTAACCTGTCTCTAGCTAACTTCTCTCATTCATTACACTATATACGGCCGCCGTGTAAGCCGCCTTATATAGTGTGGGGCGTGAACTTAGCCCTCTGAGCCACGATTGGCTAAAGGCAACCTGCCTTTGGCCAAGCATGGCTCTCACAGCAGAGTGCGCTGTGATTGGCCAAAGCATGCAGATCAGGTGCATGCTTTGGCCAATCATCAGACATCAATGTACTGTGATCTCGCAGTATTATGGGGCGTTCCACGACTCTCAAATTTGCTGCAAATGCCCCATAAAGTTTGGTATTAGCCAAACGGGTGAACACCCGATGTTTCAGTTGGGACATCTGGCTCATCCCTAGTCCCCACAAATAACTTAGAATCATTCCAGAGATACCATATGCACCCATTTCCATTATGTCTGTGGCTACAATACATTCTGCTCTCTCAATATCTCTCTGTTTAGTCTGCCATTCAGCTGCACTGGGAACAGAGTGTAAATGAGGCAAGTAATGAACCTGAGTGGAAGAACACATCCCCAGCATCTTTTTAAACTAGCATATTCTTCCGTGCTAGGCTTTGGATAGTGCAGACTTTAGCTGCACTGTGATTACAGTTCTAAAATCATGTCTGAGAATGTAATCAAGCTACTGATTAGCAGACTGCCTAGTTAAAGTCTACACCATGCAGTGTCCAACTTCCTCTCTGAAACATGCACATCTAAAGCGTGCTGGGTGTGTGTTCTTTCACTTCTGCAATCAGCTGGAAGTTGATTTATCACCCTTCCAGCTGCTGGCTGTTATAAATGGCTGTTCCCCTGCTGGCTGTTATAAATAAATAAAAAAACAGCAGCTGCAGCTACAGGTATAGACTGAAGATATTCACACAGTTTTAAATAAAGTAAAAGAGAAAAAAAAAAACATTTTAACAATACTAACACAGCATTTTTAAGTCAGTGACTAATGCCCTTTATTAATACTTATTGTAATGGATGTGACTTTAGTACTCCTTTAACACAGCACATATAGTGCATCTGGAAAGTATTCACGGCGCTTCACTTTTTCCACATTTTGTTATATTACAATCTTATTCCAACATGGATTTAATTCATTATTTTACTCTAAATTCTACAAACAATACCCTATAATGACATGAAAGAAATTTGAAATCTTTGCAAATTTATTAGAAATAAAAAATGAAAAAAAAAATCCCACGTATATAAGTATTTACAGCCTTTGCTCAATACTTTCTTGAATCCCCTTGGGCACCAATTACAGCCTGAAGTCTTTTAGTATGATGCTACAAGCTTGGCACACCTATTTTGAGCAGTTTCTCCCATTCTTCTTTGCAGGACCTCGCAAGCTCCATCAGGTTGGATGGGGGGGCGTCGGTGCACAGCCATTTTCAGATTTCTCCAGAGATGTTCAATCGGGTTCAAGTTTGGGCTCTGGCTGGGCCACTCAAGGACATTCACAGAGTTGTCCCGTAGCCACTCCTTTGTTGTCTTGGCTGTGTGCTCAGGGTGGTTGTTTTGTTGGAAGATGAACCTTCAACCCAGTCTGAGGTCCAGAGCGCTCTGGAGCAGGTTTTCATCAAGGTTGTCTCTGTATATTGCTGCATTCATCTTCCCCTCGATCCTGACTAGTCTCCCAGTTCCTGCAGCTAAAAAACATCCCCACAGCATGATGCTGCCACCACCATGCTTCACTGTAGGGATGGTATTGGCCAGTTGATGAGCGGTGCCTGGTTTCCTCCTGACATGATGCTTGCCATTCCAGCCAAAGAGTTCAATCTTTGTTTCATCAGACCAGATAATTTTGTTTATCATGATCTGAATGAATGAATGAATGAATGATTTGTATAGCGCTGCAACTTCGAACTGAATCGCCTCGAGGCCCTTGATCCGACCTGCGTTGATTCCTTCTTAGAAGATGTGGGTCTTGAGTTTTTTCCTGAAGGCCCGAAGGTCCTTGGACTGCAAATCTTCGTTCTCCCCTTGATTTGTACCGGGACTTGGGGATGGGGAGGAGGTTTTGGTTGGTTGATCAGAGTTTTGCGATTGGGAGTGTAGTGTCCTTCAGGTGCCTTTTGGTAAACTCCAGGTGGGCTGTCATGTGCCTTTTACAGAGGAGTGGCTTCCGTCTGGCCACTCTACCATACAGGACTGATTGGTTGAGTGCTGCAGAGATGTTCGTTCTTCTGGAAGGTTCTCCTCTCTCCACAGAGAAACACTGGAGCTCTGTCAGAGTGACCATCGGGTTCTTGGTCACCTCCCTGACTAAGGCCCTTCTTCCCCGATTGCTCAGTTTGGCCGGAAGGCCCGCTCTAGGAAGAGCTCTGGTGGTTCCAGACTTCTTTCATTTAACAGATGATGGAGGCCACTGTGCTCATTGGGAACTTCAATGCTGCAGAAATTAGAACACCCTGCTGGGGCAACTTAAAACAACAAGTGGCAGAAAACACACACTCTGGTCTTGGAGGGACATTCCTATTGAAGTGCAGTTAGGCTGACCTACAACCCACTGCTGACTACAGAATTCACCAAAATCCAAAAAGAAGTTTAGTAAAAAAAATACTACATCTCTACACAGAATTAAAAACTATCCTGACCAAACATTATCCCTCGACCCCCAGGCAAGCTTGACTAGAGAACACCGGCCAAGGTTGTGGAAGGGTCTGCAAACATACAAACGCTCTTCAATCCAACCACAATAGGCCAGTTCTAGGCGTTCTTCATTGTTGTAGGCAGGATCCAAAACATCATTTGTAAAGATCTCTTAAGACAAGCAATATCAGATAACGGCAGAGAGAAATAAACACAAGAATTAAATTGTTTTCTGTGAACAGCTGGAAAAAAGTTATTGGAGGGTTCCCTGGGGGATCTCAGACATCTGTATCAACTCTCATCAGTCAGGCAGTGTCAGGATTAGTGGGATGTAACATTCGGCAAGGTCACAATCTCAATAAATACAAACCTGTTATGAATAAAAGAGGTGACTACGATTAATTGTGACACTGCTTCCTCTCGTTAACAAAGGAGGGACGCATTCCACCTATATAACCTAGGACACTTATTGTCCCCATGAGAGTCAATGAAATCTCTCTTCAAGAAAAATAATTCTTATTTTTTCTTATTTTTCTCATGCAATTACTGTTACAGCCTGCCCAAAAGTATCCAATTTAATAAAAAAAATATACAGTGGTGTGAAAAAGTGTTTGCCCCCTTCCTCATTTCCTGTTCCTTTGCATGTTTGTCACACTTAAGTGTTTCGGAACATCAAACCAATTTAAACAATAGAGAGTCCCGGAGCAGAAGGAGAGAAAAGGATTAGCGCAGGGACTACATGACAGGTGGGGACAGCACAGTCATCATATTGGAAAAGAAAGATTTGTCCCCTTTAAGAAAAGGGGAGTGGCTGGAGCAGGGGAGGCGCTTGGGTTAGAAAGCTAGGAGAAAGGAGGGGAGTGACATCATTAGGGAGCGACGGTGGAGAAGATTACACTGACTCTCACCGCTCGTTCTCCCCATCCCATGCACTACAGGAACGGCATCAGAGGAGGCATTCCTGAGCAACAAGAGCAGCGGCACAGGGGGATAGCCTGTGGCTATCACGAGTCTGGCAGCGGAGGAGGCCTTTCTGAGCGCCCGAGAGCAGCGTCAGCGGCACTGGGGAACTGCCAGTGGCAAGCACGGGTAAGGGGCCGGTCGGTATGGAGAGTGGTGAGCGGCGGTGGAGAGGATTACACACACTCTCACCGCTCGTTCTCCACAACCCATACACTGCAGTAATGGCAGCGGAGGAGGCATTACAGAGAGTGTAGAGCGGCAACACAGGGGGATTGACTGTGGCAGTCTGCATGGAGAGGAAGCGGCGCCAAAACGAAGGAGGAGGGGGGACCAGTGACTCCACGTGCTCGGCGGTCATTACCGCTGGAGCACTGCAGCATGACACCCCACCAGGGGAGCAGTGGCCGGCAATCACAGCTAGGGAGAGGGAGAGGACATCCATCCCTCCAGCGAACAACAACCCCCAGGGATCCAGGAAAGGGGTTCCAGCCATAGACAGCGTGGGGACAGGATCGCAGGAATGGGGGAACGCAGCTCAACACATGGCTCGCCCACCCCCCACAGGAACAGGTGGCCAGGGTTGCAGGAGAGGGTCAGAGCAACCAGCCGGCCCAGCGAGGGAGAGACGTGATGCGGGTCAGGCGGCAGGGTTAGCCCGCTGTCCCACGTGACCGGACGGAGGACAGGTGAGCAGGGTGAAGATGGGAGCGAGGTCAGAGGTCGTACAACGAATGCCTAGACCAGGAGTAGGACCGGGAGCCCAGCAATGCGGGCACCGAGCTAGTCTGGGGCGACAGGATGGAGAGAAGGACGGGAACAACAACGCGGACTGCCCCCCCCCCCCCCCCTGGCAAACCAGAGCAGGACCCTCTGGGGGCGCAGCCATGGATCGTTCGTCCGAAGGATATCAACGACAGATCGGAGAGGGACGAGAACCAGGCATCGGTGGATTGAAGAGTGGCGGCTGGTGGGCCCTGTCCTGGGCAGCCCGGTGAGATTGATTCTTCCTTATCTGTTTCTTCTTATAAAAACAAGGGGTAGATCAGGGTGGTATGCAGGGTCCCCGAGTTAGGGCAGTTCTTCAGGGACAGGAAGTTAAAAAGGGGTATATGTGGTGAGCTTCACGTTAGTGCCGGTAGGGGAATTCCAGCTGGGTAAGAAAGACGCAGAGATATGCTATTACGCGTACCTTTTGCACGGCAAACAATTTTCGACAGCAAATGGCCGCCAGACAGTTGAGGGGGATTACACGGACATTAGCTTGTGTAGGAAGCGTAGGACAGAGGTGCAGGCTCCTACTCAACTTCAGGCGGGGGCGGGGTGTACCGCATCCTCGGGGTAACCGAAAGCTGGGGTTTCCAACACACAGGTTATGGCCGCGGGGTTTCCCATGCACTGGTAGGTGGTTCAGATTAAGAGGGATGATGTCGGTAGAGGGACCGGACGCTTCCTTTTTCTCCGTAAATACCCCGACCAAAAAGCGGCTCAGTCGTTGGAATCAGGTTTCTCGAGCGGTTTCAATACAAGACTCATTAGCATAGATTTTACGTTCGGCCCAACTATATCCGACTGAGGTCAAACTCAGAGGCTCAGAGCTGTGCAGCACCTTTCCTTCCAGAGGGAGGTTGGTTAAGGATCAGATTGCTCCATAGGGGTGGGCGGCAACGTAGACGGGCAGTGATATCACAGGTTTGGGCAGGGGTCCCTGCGTTCGAAAGCGGATATTGAATCAGCTTTCTGGCTTTTGCCAGTTCCTCTAGACAGTATGACACCTTCCAGGTACAGCCTGGCAGACAGCAACTATGTGGATCGTTGTCTCCCGAGAAGAGGCGCTATTTCACGCGCTTTTCCGAACACGTTCACCCCCCTTGGTGGAATGGGTTGTACGGTACGTCCCCACGTTCAACTTGGTCAATATCACTATCGGGATGACTTCAGATGCATTTTGGGGCCTCACATCTACCATTGTTTTCCTGGGAATTGGAGTGTATTCAATTGGGAAGTCATGGGACCATTACTAGGCGCAAGTTCCAGCTTTGTCAGTTACGATCGTTGGGGGGTAAGCAAAGAATTTGGCTTGCCGCATTCGTCACAAGGTGATGGCCGGCAGCACCCGATGTAGTCAGGGCTCCGTAGCAGCTATAACAAGCACTCTTGGTAGTGTGACATACATTAGCTATTTTCTTGCTTTGCTGTGACCTAATTTTGGGTGATTCCATATTTTACCAATAAAGGCTTTTGAATTTCTCTTGGAGTGCGGCCGTTCAGAGTCCTTAATTTGCATCTTCAAGGCTCTGGAGCACCTTTTGGGTCTCAACAGTGAGCACAGAGGGCACTTGCGAGGGGGCAAGGGGCAGGAATTCCTGGAGTAGTTCAGGGGCACGCTTTCCGTAGGCCTGGTCCCTTCATGGATTGTGATTTAGATGGTTCACATACGCTTCTGGCTCCACAAGCTATCGGGCCTTCTTTAGGGAAAATGCAGCGCTGCTTTTGCCACACGGCGTGGGGCCTTGTTCTTGAGGAATTTTGTTCTCTTGGAACTGCTTCTGATTGTAATAGTATTTGAAACGTAGGGGGTATCCTTCCTGAACTTAAAGGTGCATCTCATTTGTGGCAACCTGGGGGGAGCAGTTGGTAATGACTGGCCGGCAGCGTTCAGGCCGGTGGTCCAGTAGTTGGTTATATTGGGGCACTATGCGGCTGGCAAGGGAACGATTTTGATTACGCTGTGCATTTTCCAGGCATTGATAACACCTGGGCGAATGCTTTGTATTGTTTTTTAGTGTGCCCGGTGCTGGGAGCGGGCACCAGACGCAGAACTACACGGGTCACCTGTTCTGACTTAGGTGGAACTTTGCCTTGGGGATCGCAGCACAGGGGATTCAACGCCCCGCGTTTGCGACAACTTGGGGGGGGCTATTACACGGTAGGGCAGTAATGTGCAGCAGCGGTACCGCCTCCGAGGGTTTAGAGGTAGCCTACGCAGGTCTCTAATTGTTCGGCACATGGGATTTGGTAAGGTATATCGGCAGCGGCCAGTGATTGGTAATTGGCAGGCTTGGCCTTTCTTTGCAAGGTACGAGACACCCAGTTTCCATTGACTTGCTACGTGGCCTAATGTCGCAGCTGAGCAACATTTGTAGCTCAAAGTATAAGTTTGCCCGATTCCGCTCTGCCTTTGCCCTGGCTTTCTTTACAACGGTCTCTAGGGGACGGCTGGCGTGTAGGTCATTGTGTGGGCAGCGGGTCATTTGCAAGACTCGGTCAGAAGGTGGATATGGTGGTTAAAAGAAAACCGGTCAGACCGGTAAGTACATGCGATTTGTGGTGCGATTGGTGGTTTCCGGACTATGGAGTCACACAGTCGTCCGGTACGAGGAGCATAATCTTTGGGGACATGCGGCCCGGGTTCACGGGCCCTGTGCGGTTACATAGCAATGGGTCGTCCTTGCCAAGGTTCCAATTCATAGCCGGGTTTCGAAAAGGGTTGACAGCGGCGGCCACATAGGCTTCCAGTGCCGGCATCAGTATAAAATAGATAAGCTCATTGGCAGGTGGGACTCGGACAGATTTTAGTTTATATTGCCCACAGTCGTGGCAGAATTGGTCAAAAGATGGGTTGCGGGTCCTTATTTTGGTTCAGCATGGGGGAAATCGCTGGTTTGGCTGTCATTTGGGTTTATAAGTGCAGAGGTTGGCCAAGTGCATCCTGGGGTCACTCATGCGTTTTTTGCGGTGGGCCAGAAGAGCTCATGTTTTACGAACGGTAGGCTGTGGACATCCCCAGCCAGTAAGTTCAGCCGAGTTGGTTATTGTTTGGTCAGATATGGCGGGGCAGTACGCCTTAGTCAAAAAAAAAAAAAAAAAAAAAAAGGTTTATGTGACCCGAGTGTCAGAAACCATGGAAGGGAGTTGGCTTATGATTAGGAAAGGGGGTGGGATTATACATCATACAGAGCTGCAGGTGGATACAGGGAGGTATCTTGGGAGAGATGGAACCGATCTTTGGGCTCTAAGTTTTGCAGGGAGGCATACAGCGAGCAAGGAGGGTGTGGAGGCGCACGCAAGGGTAAGGTTTTACCCCTTTCGTGCTGTGGCAGGGGTTGGGTCTTTGGAGGAGGAGAATATGGATGTTATATGCATATATAACATGGTTGTTACCCATCTGTGGTATGGGGTTAACATGGTTGGTACCCATCTGTGGTATGGGGGGTAACATGGTTGGTACCCATCTGTGGTATGGGAGTAACATGGTTGGTACCCATCTGTGGTATGGGGGTTAACATGGTTGGTACCCATCTTGTAGTATGGGGTTAACATGGTTGGTACCCATCTTGTAGTATGGGGTTAACATGGTTGGTACCCATCTTGTAGTATGGGGTTAACATGGTTGGTACCCATCTTGTAGTATGGGGTTAACATGGTTGGTACCCATCTTGTAGTATGGGGTTAACATGGTTGGTACCCATCTGTGGATGGGGTTATCAGGTACCTTCCGGTCAACGAGGGGTTGACCCGGAAGGGGGTAAAAAGGTAGGTCACTGCGAAATCGAGTACCGTCTCCGGGTCTGGGGGCTTGCGACTGGAGGCCAAAAAAGTTGAAAGAAGTTTGTCGCAGTGACCAGTGGTTTGTGTTACCCTCGAAGACCCCAATAGGAAATAAAAGTTGGTTTAAGAGTTATTTAAAATGTTATTTGTTTAATTGAAAGTAATTGTTAATAAAAGGCCGTCAAGGCCATTTACTCCAAGATCTTGTCATGTCATTTGTGAGGGGATTTGGAGGGTTGGATATTAGGTTTAACGGGTAGCTTAAGCGACTGTGGTTAGGTCCTTCACATGTCAAGAGAGTCCCGGAGCAGAAGGAGAGAAAAGGATTAGCGCAGGGACTACATGACAGGTGGGGACAGCACAGTCATCATATTGGAAAAGAAAGATTTGTCCCCTTTAAGAAAAGGGGAGTGGCTGGAGCAGGGGAGGCGCTTGGGTTAGAAAGCTAGGAGAAAGGAGGGGAGTGACATCATTAGGGAGCGACGGTGGAGAAGATTCCCACCCACCCTCCCGAGTATGGTTAATTATAATGGGGGGCGGTAAGGACAGCCCGTGGCAGGGGTTGGGTCTTTGGAGGAGGAGAATATGGATGTTATATGCATATATAACATGGTTGTTACCCATCTGTGGTATGGGGTTAACATGGTTGGTACCCATCTGTGGTATGGGGGTAATATGGTTGGTACCCATCTGTGGTATGGGAGTAACATGGTTGGTACCCATCTGTGGTATGGGGGTTAACATGGTTGGTACCCATCTTGTAGTATGGGGTTAACATGGTTGGTACCCATCTTGTAGTATGGGGTTAACATGGTTGGTACCCATCTTGTAGTATGGGGTTAACATGGTTGGTACCCATCTTGTAGTATGGGGTTAACATGGTTGGTACCCATCTTGTAGTATGGGGTTAACATGGTTGGTACCCATCTGTGGATGGGGTTATCAGGTACCTTCCGGTCAACGAGGGGTTGACCCGGAAGGGGGTAAAAAGGTAGGTCACTGCGAAATCGAGTACCGTCTCCGGGTCTGGGGGCTTGCGACTGGAGGCCAAAAAAGTTGAAAGAAGTTTGTCGCAGTGACCAGTGGTTTGTGTTACCCTCGAAGACCCCAATAGGAAATAAAAGTTGGTTTAAGAGTTATTTAAAATGTTATTTGTTTAATTGAAAGTAATTGTTAATAAAAGGCCGTCAAGGCCATTTACTCCAAGATCTTGTCATGTCATTTGTGAGGGGATTTGGAGGGTTGGATATTAGGTTTAACGGGTAGCTTAAGCGACTGTGGTTAGGTCCTTCACATGTCAAGTCAAGGACAACACAAGTAACACAAAATGCAATTTGTAAATGAAGGTGTTTATTATTAAAGGTGAAAAAAAATCCAAACCATCATGGCCCTGTGTGAAAAAGTGATTGCCCCCTAAACCTAATAACTGGTTGGGCCACCCTTAGCAGCAACAACTGCAACCAAGCGTTTGCGATAACGTGCAATGAGGCTTTTACAGCGTCCTGGAGGAATTTTGGCCCACTCATCTTTGCAGAATTGTCCTAATTTAGTTACATTAGAGGGTTTTCGAGCATGAACGGCCTTTTTAAGGTCATACCACAACATCTCAATAGGATTCAGGTCTGGACTTTGGCTAGGCCACTCCAAAGTCTTCATTTTGTTTTTCTTCTGCCATTCGGTGGTGGACTTGCTGGTGTGTTTAGGATCATTGTCCTGCTGCAGAACCCAAGTTCGTTTCAGCTTGAGTACACGAACAGATGGTCGGACATTCTCCTTCAGGATCTCTTGGTAGACAGCAGAATTCATAGTTCCTTTTATCACGGCAAGTCTTCCAGGTCCTGAAGCAGCAAAACAGCCCCAGACCATCACACTACCACCACCATATTTTACTGTTGGTATAATGTTCTTTTTCTGAAATGCAGTGTTCCTTCTACGCCAGATATACTTGGACACACACCTTCCAAAGAGTTCCACTTTTGTCTCATCGGTCCACAGAATGTTGTCCCAAAAGTCTTGGGGATCATCAAGATGTGTTGTGGAGAAATTGAGACGAGCTTTGATGTTCTTTTTGCTCAGCAGTGGTTTTCTCCTTGGAACTCTGCCATGCAGGCCATTTTTGCCCAGTCTTTTCCTGATGGTGGAGGCATGAACGCTGACCTTAACTGAGGCAAGTGAGGCCTGCAGTTCCTTGGACGTTGTTGTGGGGTCTTTTGTGACCTCTTGGATGAGTCGTCGCTGCGCTCTTGGGGTAATTTTGGGCGGCCGGCCACTCCTGGGAAGGTTCACCACTGTTCCATGTCTTCGCCATTTGTGGATAATGGCTCTCACTGTGGTTCGCTGGATTCCCAAAGCTTTGGAAATGGCTTTATAACCCTTTCCAGACTGATAGATCTCAATTACTTTCTTTCTCAATTGTTCCTGAATTTCTTTGGGTCTCGGCATGATGTGTAGCTTTTAAGGATCTTCTGGTGGACCTTACTGTGTCAAGCAGCTCCTATTTAAGTGATGCCTTGATTGTGAACAGGTGTGGCAATAATCAGGCCTGGGTGTGGCTAGAGAAATTGAACTCAGGTGTGGACAACCACAGTTATAGTATGTTTTAACAAGGGGGGCAATCACTTTTTCACACAGGGCCATGATGGTTTGGATTTTTTTTCACCTTTAATAATAAACACCTTCATTTACAAATTGCATTTTGTGTTTACTTGTGTTGTCCTTGACTATTGTTTAAATTGGTTTGATGTTCTGAAACACTTAAGTGTGACAAACATGCAAAGGAACAGGAAATGAGGAAGGGGGCAAACACTTTTTCACACCACTGTAGATAATAGCCTTAATGTAGACCCATTGAAATTTACACTTCACATGGGTCAGTTGGGCACATGTGAGCATTACAAAGCCAGATTGGAAAGTGTGGCCTTTCATGTCCTAAGGCAGTGGTTCTCAACTCCTGTCCTCAGGACCCACTAACAGGCCAGGTTTCCACGTGTAGCGGCGACACTTTTGCAACGTGTCCGCTATGTGTAAATTTAGTTATTTTTCTCTCAGAACAGTAAAGTGGTTCTGGGGGTTAATTGTGTAGGTTTAAATTTGGCATCAGTCCGGCTGGGCTGTGCTAGGGTTTTGTCTGGTCATGTGTACAGTAGGTGCACATGACAGGCCTAGAACCAGGCCTGGTTGGACGTTTTGAGTATTGGCATTCCCCAAGCCAATCAGTGGGTGCGTTTGGCCCCACTGGGAAGTCTAGGGTAGGGTACTTAAGATGCTGGAGTCACGTGTTCTGGGTTCGTTCAGCCATAGCTGCCTGTTCCTGTATCTGGACCGGGGGAAGCCCCGCAAGGGGTCCTGGTCACGGGAGCGTGTGCCGCCCCGCAACATGGTCAGTTTGACTGGCCCCACAGACCCGCTTTGTCTGGGGCAAGGATCCATCTGTTCCTGAGTCTCTGAACCGGCTGGTCCGAGGCGCAGTAACTGAGGGAGGATTCAAGGCGTCCGGGTGTGCTCTCAACTTGGAGGGGCACCGCAGCTCGTGTAAGCGACCGGAGGAGGACTCTTCGGAGGAGGGCCAACAAGCTGGCATCCCAAGAAGTGCCTGGTTGCTGGGTTGTCAAGGACACTGACGAATCCGCGCTTTCCCAGTACTGCCAAGGAGACAGAGAACGTTCCAGGTACTGAGGAAAGGTTCCTGTTCACTTTGATTGCAACTTTCTTCAAGGTCAGAGACTTTGCAAGTTCCGAATTCAAGTGCTGACTGCCATAATCTCTGGCTAGAGATTTGTTCAGCTTTGAAGCGCCCAGCTGCGAGTGGCTACTCTCTGGGTTTGCATTAGAGACTTCCTAATAGTCAGCAGTTCAAGGTGCCTGAGTTTCTTCACCCTTGCCCTCTGTTCCCACATGAGACTGTGTTTGTTGGATGTTAACCCTGCAAATAAAAACCTTTCTAATGGACTTTTATGGTGTCAGCGTCCAAAGTCGTTGGGTATTAACCCTGGGAACCCCTAGACCTGGAGGAACAAGCGAAGCGGAGGTAACCGGTAAGCCCAAAAGCTAAGGCCGCTCCATCGAGGATTATGGCCGCTACACAAGATAACTGAAATACATCACAGGTGATATCATTTGCTGATCAGTGATTGCAGTATTCTAGTCTGCATCACCCCAAGGTAATACTTACAATATGGCCTGTTAGTGGGTCCTGAGGACAGGAGTTGAGAACCACTGTCCTAAAGCCTAAGCAGCCTAGATCACAGAAGCTTTGCCAGTGTTTTACATCATGAGAGTCTACTGTTTTATGGTGGACCCAATCATGCAGTGGGATAATAGGAGCAGGAAAGCGCAATGGTTTTGATTTACTAAAGGCAACTAGACTGTGCAGTTGCTCCAAAGCTTAGTAAATGAGGAAAAGCTTTACTTTGCAAACAATACCCAATCACATGCAAGGAAAATAAATAAAAAAACTACATTTTTGCTTCCACATGATAGGATGATGGAAGTCAGCAGAGCTTCTGCTCATTTACCAAGCCCTGGAGCAACTGCAAAGTGCACAGTCTGTTTGCCATTAGTAAATCAACCCCAGAATATCAACCAAAAATCCAGAAAAACACATGATACAAATGTTATAAATTGAGTTGCAGTTCAGTGTGTAAAATAAGTATTTTATCCCCTAGCAAAACATGACTTGGTGGAGAAACCCTTGTTGGCAAGCGCAGAGGTAAGAGGTTTCATGTAGCTGGTTACCAGATTTGTACGCATCTCAGGAGGGATTTTGGTCCACTCTTCTTTACAGATCTTCTCTAAATCCTTAAGGTTTCTTGGCTGTCGCTTGGCAACTCGAAGTTTCAGCTCCCTCCATAAATTTTCTATAGGATTAAGGTCTGGAAACTGGCTAGGCCACTCAATGGCCTTAATATGCTTTTTCTTGAGCCACTTCTTTGTTGCCTTGGCGGTAGGTTTTGGGTCATTGTCATGCTGGAAGACCCATCCACGACCCATCTTCAGTGTTCTAGCTGGGGGAAGAAGGTTCTCATCCAAGATTTTACAATACATGACCCCACCCATTGGCCCCTCAATGCAGGAAAGTCGGCCTGTACCTTTAGCAGAGAAACAGTCCCAAAGCAAAATGTTTCCACCTCTGTGCTTGACTGTAGGGATGGTGTTTTTAGGGTCAGAGTCAGCATTTTTTTTCCCTCCAAACATTGCGAGTCGAGTTAATGCCAAAGAGCTTAATTTTGGTCTCATCTGACCATAGCATTTTCTCCAAATCCTTCTATGAATCATTTAGATGTTCATTGGCAAACTTCAGACAGGCCTGTACACGTGCCTTCTTGAGGAGGGGGAGCTTGTGGGTGCTGCAGGATTTCAATCCATTGTGGCATATTGTGTTACCAATGGTTTGTTTGGTGACTGTTAACCTATTGACACTGTCATGCCTGCCCTCCGCTATTTTTTTTCTCACTCCAGGCCTCCCTTGACCAGTGTAGAATAGACATGTGCATTCGTTTTTGTCCGAATGCATTTTCGTCCGAATTTCAGGTATTTTCGTTATTATCTTAACAAACGATAACGAAAGTGCAGAATCCGAAAAAAAACAAAAGATCCGACATAAACAAATGCTTTATTTTCATTTTCGTTGTGACAACAGTTCGATATCGATAGGGGATTCAACGTGACGCTGACAATAACAATCTGTGCCTATCGAACCTGTGGTCGAATGTGCCTAACCTTAACTCTATTAGTCCAAGATTATTCTACATAGAGAGAAAAGATTCGAAATAGAGAGAAAAGATTTGACGTGGAGTGAAAAGATTTGACGTGGAGAGAAAAGATTCGACATAGAGAGAAAAGATTTGACGTAGAGAGAAAAGATTCGACATAGAGAGAAAAGATTCGACGTAGAGAGAAAAGATTCGACGTAGAGAGAAAAGATTCGACATAGAGAGAAAAGATCGCTGCTGGAATTGGGTGGGGGAAGTAAAATAAAAACAATGATGATGATGAATGTTATTGGCTGATTGTAACCAAAGAGTAGGAGCAATAAAATAGCTAGAACTAAGTACACACGTACAGACAACTTACTTTCACTTACGATTGCTAGCAGAGAGAGACACACACACTGAACCATTTCAGAAGACAGTCAATCTTAGCTGGTCCGTTTGTCAGAGAACCTGAATTATTTAGCAATTAAGCATAAGCACAGCAGCAGAACAATAGTGAAGCAAGCTACAGTTCAACCTAACTTTTTCATAATAATCTGCTGCTATTGTGTTATTGTTGTGAACTTGATAGTGATACTAGTGTTGTGATAGCCTCAGAGGCTGCCCGTGTTGTGAGGGGGGGGGGGGGGATTTATTATTATAGATTCTATATTATAGATTGAGATTCTATATAGATTCTATATACCCTATCTTGTTACCTGTCTGATCAGTGATCACTATCACCAGTCCATTTTCTGTTTGAACTATATACATTTAACATGAATGACAAAGATTCGACAAAGCAGCGAAAAACATACAAACGTTGAATCTTTAGTTTATGGTGTCTGTCGAAAGTTCTAAGAAGTTTCAACGGAGCAGCTAAACTATACGGCTAGAGATTTGTTCAGCTTTGAAGCGCCCAGCTGCGAGGGGCTACTCTCTGGGTTTGCATTAGAGACTTCCTAATAGTCAGCAGTTCAAGGTGCCTGAGTTTCTTCACCCTTGCCCTCTGTTCCCACATGAGACTGTGTTTGTTGGATGTTAACCCTGCAAATAAAAACCTTTCTAATGGACTTTTATGGTGTCAGCGTCCAAAGTCGTTGGGTATTAACCCTGGGAACCCCTAGACCTGGAGGAACAAGCGAAGCGGAGGTAACCGGTAAGCCCAAAAGCTAAGGCCGCTCCATCGAGGATTATGGCCGCTACACAAGATAACTGAAATACATCACAGGTGATATCATTTGCTGATCAGTGATTGCAGTATTCTAGTCTGCATCACCCCAAGGTAATACTTACAATATGGCCTGTTAGTGGGTCCTGAGGACAGGAGTTGAGAACCACTGTCCTAAAGCCTAAGCAGCCTAGATCACAGAAGCTTTGCCAGTGTTTTACATCATGAGAGTCTACTGTTTTATGGTGGACCCAATCATGCAGTGGGATAATAGGAGCAGGAAAGCGCAATGGTTTTGATTTACTAAAGGCAACTAGACTGTGCAGTTGCTCCAAAGCTTAGTAAATGAGGAAAAGCTTTACTTTGCAAACAATACCCAATCACATGCAAGGAAAATAAAATAAAAAAATACATTTTTGCTTCCACATGATAGGATGATGGAAGTCAGCAGAGCTTCTGCTCATTTACCAAGCCCTGGAGCAACTGCAAAGTGCACAGTCTGTTTGCCATTAGTAAATCAACCCCAGAATATCAACCAAAAATCCAGAAAAACACATGATACAAATGTTATAAATTGAGTTGCAGTTCAGTGTGTAATGCATTTTCGTCCGAATTTCAGGTATTTTCGTTATTATCTTAACAAACGATAACGAAAGTGCAGAATCCGAAAAAAAACAAAAGATCCGACATAAACAAATGCTTTATTTTCATTTAGTATAGACCTCCCCAGGACGAACCACCCCCCACATTAGTATAGACCCCCCAGGACGAACCCCCCCCACATTAGTATAGACCCCCCAGGACGAACCACCCCCCACATTAGTATAGACCCCCCTAGACAAAACCCCCCCACATTAGTATAGACCCCAGGACAAACCACCCCCCCACATTAGTATAGCCCCCAGGACAAACCCCCCCACATTAGTATAGACCCCCCAGGACAAACCCCCCCTACATTAGTATAGATCGCCAGGACAAACCACCCCCCACATTAGTATAGACCCCCCCTAGACAAACCCCCACTGCATTAGTATAGACCCCCAGGACAAATCACCCCCCACATTAGTATAGACCCCCCAGGACAAACCACCCCCCACATTAGTATAGACCCCCCAGGACGAACCCCCCCCCACATTATTATAGACCCCCCAGGACGAACCACCCCCCACATTAGTATAGACCCCCCCAGGACAAACCCCCCCGCATTAGTATAGACCCCCCAGGACGAACCCCCCCACATTAGTATAGACCCCCCAGGACTAACCACCCCCCACATTAGTATAGACCCTCCCAGGACAAACCACCCCCCTACATTAGTATAGACCCCCCTAGACAAACCACCCCCCCACCACCACCATAAGGCTAATTAAAAACACCCGGGCGGCAGCTGGAGAGGACAGTGTGCAGCCGTGCCGCCCGGATGGAGAACAGAGCGTGTGTGAGGCTTCTGTTGGTGGGCAGCTGGCGGGAGTTAAACACAGGAGTGCTGGAACAAGTCAGGCTCGGCCACGGAACGCCCCCCCCCCCGTGACGTCACTGCGCGGCCGCGGTGGTGACAGGCGGAGAGAGCCGCCTACGGACAAGGAGAGGAGGAGGGAGGGGAGCACTCTGGCGCTGCAGCGCCCCCACCTCTGTGGCGCCTGGGTGCACTGCACCCCGTGCCAGATCGGCCCTGGTCTCCTTGTAGCTCTGTATTAATGGCTTCCTCCAGCGATTCAGTGATAAGAGCAGCGTGGATCGGAGGGGAGGATGGGACAGCGGACTTCATAGACTGACATCCCTACAGCTCTGGCATGGAGAGTGGGGGGATGGTTTGTTTTTAAGCATTTATTTTATTAAAAACTTCCGCACCAGCAGCTGCCTGTCACCTCTCCCTCTCTCTGTTTTGATTGCTCTGTAATTGCTCCCCCACCCCCGCTCCGATCCCCCTGCTGCCCGGGCCCCCCTGTGTGCTGGGGCTCATAAAAGGAGGCCCCATGGTACCCCTGTCAGCTGGAAATGGTGTCCGGGTGTGAGGCAGAGGGAAACCTGGGCACAGCCTCCTAAACCCGTACTGTCCGGGTCAAAACCGGACAGGTGGCAACCCTACTGCCTCATGACTCATGTCAGGGAACTTGGGATATGAGCTGGTGAGTCAATCTAAAAGGAATTTATGGGGGAGTTATGTTGCTGGGTCAATGCTGGGAGGGGGAACTGAGCTGCTGAGTTAATACTGGGAGGGGAGAACAGGGTTAAAGTTGGCAGGAAGTAACAGGGGCAGCTACACTGATGAATCAATGCTAGGAGGGGTAAAGTGCATTGCTGAATCAATGCTAGGAGGGGAGAACAGGGTGAGCTGAGCTGCTGAGTTTATGTTTGTAAGGGGGGAACATGGGCCCTCCATTAGTACAGACCCCTCCAGGACAAACCACCCCCTCCATTAGTACAGACCCCCCAGGACAAATCACCCCCCTATATTAGTACAGACCCCCCAGGACAAATCACCCCCCTCCATTAGTATAGACCCATCAGGACAAACCACCCCCTCCATTAGTATAGACCCACCAGGACAAACCACCCCCTCCATTAATACAGACCACCCAGGACAAATCACCCCCCTCCATTAGTACAGAACCCCAGGACAAACCACCCCCCCTACATTAGTACAGACCCCCCAGGACAAACTACCCCCTTCCATTAATACAGACCCCCCTAGGACAAACCACCCCCTCCATTAGTACAGACCCCTCCAGGACAAACCCACCTCCATTAGTACAGACCCCCAGGACAAATCACCCCCCTCCATTAGTACAGACCCCCCCTAGGACAACCCCCCCCTCCATTGGTACAGACCCCCCAGGACAAACCACCCCCTCCATTAGTACAGACCCCCCCCAGGACAAACCACCCCCCTCCATTAGTACAGACCCCCCCAGGAAAAAACACTCCCCTCCATTAGTACAGACCCCTCCAGGACAAACCACCCCCTCCATTAGTACAGACCCCCCAGGACAAATCACCCCCCTACATTAGTACAGACCCCACCAGGACAAATCACCCCCCTCCATTAGTATAGACCCACCAGGACAAACCACCCCCCCCTCCATTAGTACAGACCCCCAGAACAAACCACCCCCCCCCTACATTAGTACAGACCCCCAGGACCAACCACCCCCCCCCTCCATTAATACAGACCCCTCCAGGACAAACTACCCCCTCCATTAGTACAGACCCCCCAGGACAAATCACCCCCCTCCATTAGTACAGACCCCCAGGACAAACCACCCCCTCCATTAGTATAGACCCCCAGGACAAACCACCCCCTCCATTAGTACAGACCCCCCAGGACAAATCACCCCCTCCATTAGTATAGACCCCCCAGGACAAAACACCCCCCCCCTCCATTAATACAGACCCCCTCTAGGACAAACCCCCCCTAGGACAAACCACCCCCCTCCATTGGTACAGACCCCTCCAGGACAAATCACCCCCCTCCATTAGTACAGACCCCCCCAGGACAAACCACCCCTTCCATTAGTATAAACCCCCAGGACAACCCCCCCACATTAGTATAGCCCCCCCCAGGACAAAACCCCCCACATTAGTATAGACCCCCCCAGGACAACCCCCCCTACATTAGTATAGACCCCCCAGGACAAACCCCCCACCCCCCACACATTAGTATAGTCCCCCAGGACAACCCCCCTCCATTAGTATAGACCCCCCCCCCAGGACAACCCCCTCTACATTAGTATAGACCCCCCCAGGAAAAAACAGCCCACCACCCACATTAGTATAGACCCCCCCAGGACAAACCACCCCCCCCACATTAGTATAGACCCCCCCCCAGGACAAACCAGCCCCCCCATTAGTATAGACCCCCCCAGGACAAACTACCCCCACATTAGTATAGACCCCCCCAGGACAAAACCACCCCCCACATTAGTATAGACCCCCCAGGACAAACCCCCCCCACCTTAGTATAGACCCCCCCAGGACAAACCCCCCCCACATTAGTATAGACCCCCCCAGGACAAACCCCCCCTACATTAGTATAGACCCCCAGGACAAACCACCCCCCACATTAGTATAGACCCCCCCAGGACAAACCCCCCCCACATTAGTATAGACCCCCCAGGACAAACCCCCCCCACATTAGTATAGACCCCCAGGACAAGCTACCCCCCCCCCCCCCCCCACATTAGTATAGACACCCCCCAGGACCCCCCAAACCCCCCCTCCATTAGTATAGACCCTGGTGATCCCTCAAACACACGCCCCCAACCCGACCCCAACCCACCCACCCCACTCCCGCCGCCAAACCCCCACCCGTCCCCAACCCGCCTCCAACCTCCACCCACCCCCGAAACCCACGTCAACCCACCCACCCCCCCCCCTACCCCACCCCCACCCCTCCCCCGCCCCTCCCAGACCCCCCCACCCCCCACAAACCCCACCTAACAACCCCAACAACAACCCACCAACACCCGCCCCCAAAAAACCCCCACTTCCCTCAACCAAAAACCCCCCAGGTCCCCACGCCCATAACCCCCCACGCCCAACCCTCAAACGGCCCACGACCCCCAACACCACCTAGTAGACAAACCACCAAAACCATCAAACACAACCCAATCAAACCACAATCACACACAACAACCGACAACAAAAACCAAATAACATATACTAACCACAACACAAAAACCAAAAACACCAACACAAACCATCCACACAACAAAAAAACACTCAAAACCAAACACCAAATGCAAATCAACACAAACACACCACCAAAATCACCACAAAACACCAAAAGCCAGACGACATCATCCAACAAAACAACAAACCCAATAAACAGAACACAAACCCACCAACCCAACACCAACCAAGAAACAGCCAAAAAAACCACAAAAAACCAAACAAAACCAACACCCAACAAACCAAATAAACGCAAAAACCACAAACAAAGCAAAACCATCACCAAGCAACAAACCAAACCACAAAAAAGACAACAACAACCAAAAACCACACTACAAAAACACCAAAACTCCCCCCTTCCATTGGTACCCACAGACCCCTCCAAGACTAATCACCCTACCTCCCCTAGTACACCCTCCCCCCCATGACAAACCACCCTATCCATTAGTATAAACCCCCAGGACATCCTCCCCAACCATCACTTAGGCCCCCCCCAGATCAAACATGAAAAAAGATACAAACGCGTTGAACACGAATGTACCCGGTCCCCTCCCTAACCGGACCAACCCACACCACCCCCCCACATTAGTATAGACCCCCCCCCAGACCAAAACCACCCCCCCACATTAGTATAGACCCCCCCAGGACAAACCCCCCCACATTAGTATAGACCCCCAGGACAAATCACCCCCACATTAGTATAGACCCCCCAGGACAAACCCCCCCACATTAGTATAGACCCCCCCAGGACAAACCCCCCCTACATTAGTATAGACCCCATAGGACAAACCACCCCCCCCCCACATTAGTATAGACCCCCCCAGGACGAACCACCCCCCCACATTAGTATAGACCCCCCCAGGACGAACCCCCCCCACATTAGTATAGACCCCCAGGACGAACCCCCCCCACATTAGTATATACCCCCCAGGACAAAACCCCCCCACATTAGTATAGACCCCCAGGACGAACCCCCCCCCCCCACATTAGTATAGACCCCCCAGGACGAACCACCCCCCACATTAGTATATAGACCCCCCCAGGACAAACCCCCCCACATTAGTATAGACCCCCAGGACAAACCACCCCCCCCCCCCACATTAGTATAGACCCCCCCCTAGACAAACCCCCACTGCATTAGTATAGACCCCCAGGACAAATCACCCCCCCACATTAGTATAGACCCCCCTAGACAAACCCCCACTGCATTAGTATAGACCCCCAGGACAAATCACCCCCCACATTAGTATAGACCCCCCAGGACAACACACCCCCCACAAACCCCCCCACAATTAGTATAGACCCCCCCAGGACAAACCCCCCCACATTAGTATAGACCCCATAGGACAAACCACCCCCCCCACATTAGTATAGACCCCCCAGGACGAACCCCCCCCCACATTAGTATAGACCCCCCAGGACGAACCCCCCCCACATTAGTATAGACCCCCCAGGACGAACCCCCCACATTAGTATAGACCCCCCTAGACAAAACCCCCCCACATTAGTATAGACCCCCAGGACAAACCCCCCCCCCACATTAGTATAGCCCCCAGGACAAACCCCCCCACATTAGTATAGACCCCCCCAGGACAAACCCCCCCCCTACATTAGTATAGACCGCCAGGACAAACCACCCCCCACATTAGTATAGAACCCCCCCTAGACAAACCCCCACTGCATTAGTATAGACCCCCAGGACAAATCACCCCCCACATTAGTATAGACCCCCCAGGACAAACCCCCCCACATTAGTATAGACCCCCCCCAGGACAAACCCCCCCTACATTAATATAGACCCCATAGGACAAACCACCCCCCCACATTAGTATAGACCCCCCCAGGACGAGCCACCCCCCACATTAGTATAGACCCCCAGGACGAACCCCCCCCCACATTAGTATAGACCCCCCAGGACGAACCACCCCCCACATTAGTATAGACCCCCCAGGACAAACCCCCCCGCATTAGTATAGACCCCCCAGGACGAACCCCCCATATTAGTATAGACCCCCCAGGACAAACCACCCCCCACATTAGTATAGACCCCCCAGGACGAACCCCCCCCCCCCACATTATTATAGACCCCCCAGGACGAACCACCCCCCACATTAGTATAGACCCCCCCAGGACAAACCCCCCCGCATTAGTATAGACCCCCAGGACGAACCCCCCACATTAGTATAGACCCCCCAGGACAAACCACCCCCCACATTAGTATAGACCCTCCCAGGACAAACCACCCCCCTACATTAGTATAGACCCCCCTAGACAAACCACCCCCCCACCACCACCATTAGGCTAATTAAAAACACCCGGGCGGCAGCTGGAGAGGACAGTGTGCAGCCGTGCCGCCCGGATGGAGAACAGAGCGTGTGTGAGGCTTCTGTTGGTGGGCAGCTGGCGGGAGTTAAACACAGGAGTGCTGGAACAAGTCAGGCTCGGCCACGGAACGCCCCCCCCCGTGACGTCACTGCGCGGCCGCGGTGGTGACAGGCGGAGAGAGCCGCCTACGGACAAGGAGAGGAGGAGGAGGGAGGGGAGCACTCTGGCGCTGCAGTGCCCCCACCTCTGTGGCGCCTGGGTGCACTGCACCCCGTGCCAGATCGGCCCTGGTCTCCTTGTAGCTCTGTATTAATGGCTTCCTCCAGCGATTCAGTGATAAGAGCAGCGTGGATCGGAGGGGAGGATGGGACAGCGGACTTCATAGACTGACATCCCTACAGCTCTGGCATGGAGAGTGGGGGGATGGTTTGTTTTTAAGCATTTATTTTATTAAAAACTTCCGCACCAGCAGCTGCCTGTCACCTCTCCCTCTCTCTGTTTTGATTGCTCTGTAATTGCTCCCCCGCCCCCGCTCCGATCCCCCTGCTGCCCGGGCCCCCCTGTGTGCTGGGGCTCATAAAAGGAGGCCCCATGGTACCCCTGTCAGCTAGAAATGGTGTCCGAGTGTGAGGCAGAGGGAAACCTGGGCACAGCCTCCTAAACCCGTACTGTCCGGGTCAAAACCGGACAGGTGGCAACCCTACTGCCTCATGACTCATGTCATGCTTTTTTTCATTATTTTGAGTGTCAGTGTCACAAGTTAGGTAATTAATCAAGATGTTATTGTTTACATTGTAAGAGGACAAGTCAAGTCATCATATGGTGTTGCTATACATAGCTTGTAAGAATAAACAGAACAGTCAATGAACAGCCAATAGCTATTAATACCACATCAACTAAAACAGCCCTGACATCGTAATATCCCACTTCAAGACTGTTCCAAATGTTATCCTTGGACCAGAAGTCGCAATTTGGTTGTTACTATTAATTCAGTGCTTGAGGATTACATCACAGCAATCGTCGTGCCATGGCTCTGGGCCTCTCCCAGCTTTTCACTTTCTGTTAACATCAAACAGCAGAACAAGAAACAAGAGGACAGAAACATTTTTGGAGCTCATTTAGGCCATTAAACCAAAAGAATTGTGGCAGGACTGAAGACAAACCTCCCACGCCCAGCTGGAAATGTCTACGGTTCGATGTATATGAGTAAAGCAAACCTGGGAAACAGCCCGGCCTGTGATCCAGCAGGGAGGTCATGGGCATATGAGGTCAAACCAGAACATCTGCCGAGCATATATTAAAGACCAGCTCCATCCAAAGCCGATATTTGTATTTTTCCCAATTGTTAGCCAGCTGAACCGCTGGTTTGTCTGAGGAGACTAAAGTGGTGAGATATCACCTCAAGAATTGTTTTGTCCAATTACTGTGGCGATTTTTAAGCCAAATATGTCACTCTGCATTGGTTTATTATCTACGATTCAGAACACTTGTATAGTTTTAACACCTTTATTATTGCCTTGTGACAAAGGGTGTTGACACGTTAGAGCTTCCAGGAGAAGAGAGGAGCAGATGACCCAACCAATGTGTTTCCAAGCAAAATGTAAGCATCTGCTTTGGGTGAGGTTGCCCTTATTTTGCCAAATGGGTGGATAAACACGAGCCTTTCTTAAAGTGAACCTTAACAGAGAAAATTAAGATTCACAATCTTATGAGGGACATTTTTATATGTTACTTGTGCCTAAGCAGTACCCTGACAAAAAGCTGGTGATCTGCCAGAAATTCAATGAACTACTAACTTCCTGTTTTGGCTAGCAATATAGTGCTTCTACTACCCTGTTTCCCCTAAAATAAGACCTAGCGTGATTGTCGGTAATGGCTGCAATATAAGCCCTACCCACCAAATAAGCCCTACCCTGTTTCCCCGAAAATAAGCCCTACCCTGTAAACAAGACCTACAAGGACATTTACTAGGGCTTATTTGGGGGGTAGGGCTTATATTGCAGCCAACACCGACAATCAGGTCTTATTTTCGGGGAAACAGGGTAGGCTTAAAAACCCACAGCATTGCCAGCCCTTCCTTCTGAACTATAGAACTCTGCCGACCACCTCGTTCTTCTGTGACCCTCTGTCCCTCTGTACATGTATTCATTTTTTTAATAGCAAAACAGTGCTGCTGCCTTGTCTGATAGAGCCTGTCCACATACAGTGTGTAGGGAAAGGGCTCTTGGGAGAGATAGTTCTGGGGTGTGCTTACTTCGGCACCTACCCCCTAGAATTTTTACAAACCTTGTAATGATGTCACAGGGGGCATAAAAGCTGTTACTTGCTAGAGGAGCAAGGTAAACAAAAACAGAGACCAGTATTTCTCAACTGGGGTGCAGTTTGGGTTTTCCAGGGGTGCCGAGAACACAGGACCCTGTTTACCCTAGATTAACAACGTCATGAGTTGCCATGGTGCCTCCAGCCCCAAAATGATGCTCTAGAGCAGTATGCATCGTGTTATTTGTTGCTGTTCCTAACGTATGAGACTGATCCAGGGCAGGCAGCATGCAGGGCCACCCCCAGCATTCAAGAAAGCATGAAAGTCTGGCTCCTCCATCCCTGCTTCACTTTCCACCCCCTACCATGCTGCTGGAACCAAACAGTAGGGCTGTGATGTGATGCCCTTACCTGTGTGATTGGGGGTCTCTTTGATTTGAAGGGGCTCTGATGTATAGAGTGGACCTCATATGTGATGGGGCTGACCTTTGATGCGATATGAGGGTCCTCTGACGTGATGGGGGCTTTAACTTGGTTTGGGGACCGATTATGTGCTGGGGGACCTCTGATATGACGGGGGGCTGATGATGTGATGTTAATTTAACCTGGGTGGTTGTGTGCATTTTCCCAGGCTCAGGTTTCCCATTTCTAAGTAACATTTATATTTTTAGCATTTTAGACTGGGTTGCCTTAAAGCGAACCTTCAGTCATTTTTCATCTTTCCACCTATTAAATCTGCTGCCCTTGTTGTCTTAACTTTGGATAGTAAAACATTTTTTTTCTGCCAGTAAATACCTTATACGGCCCACTTCCTCTTTCTTGTCTGGTCATTAGCCTAGGCTTATGACATCATGCACAGTTCTCTCCCACTCTCTCAGAGTTTCTCTGGAAGGGAGGGGGGATGAGTCATAAGAGGGCCAATGAAAGCTGCAGGGCTGCAGAGCTGGAGGTGTGCCTCTGTGTAAATCCAGGAAGTGAAAAAGGCAGCAGCTTCAGCTGCCCACAGTTAAAATGGATGCAGCCAGACTTAGTCTAGGGAGATTTCTGCAGTATATTTGGCAAGTACAGAATCACAGTTTAAATAAATGAATATGGTTGGAGGGAAGTGTCAGAATGGCAAAGATGTTTTTATTACAAATTATGTGAGCAGACTGCCGTTCCTCTTTAAGGTTGAGAAAAGCTGCTCTAGACAAGGATAGGGAAATTTGGTAATACCTGGACATTGCTTATAAGTTTGGGGTAGGGGGTGATTTAGTGCGGGGAATATTTTTTAACAAGGTATAGTATGGAGGAACTGTGTATATTTTTCATCTTGTTCTTGGCGCCAAGAGCTTCATACCGAAAACTAAAAAAGACGGACAGCCGGCGCCAAGAATGAATGCATCGCTTTTGAGTTGTCTTTCCTAATTAAACACTTTTCCCGCAAGTTTAAGAAAGTATCCTTTTAAATACCAGATGTGGTAAGCAGATAGGACATAGACAAGTTACATACAATCAGTTGATCTTGATCAGCGCTGACTCAACAAGTTGCTACATCAGGTTTTCTTTTGAAGGCCTTGTAGTGTTAATTCTTACCAGATTAGATCCCGTTTTGTCTCTTTGCTGTTATTTCCTGCTAATTAGCTATTAGTCAGTTGTGTCATATACCTGAGGTCACGGGCAAATGATGTATAATCTTGACATATTGGGCTAATGTCACAGAAATATCATAAATAAGCCTGACACTTATACACAAACTAACAGATGGCGCATGAGATTTTTTTTCCTTGAGGGAATCCTTTCCATTTTGGCAGCTAATAATTAGACTATAGTGGAATTCCATCAATTCAGAATAATTCTCAGAGGGAGAGAAGACAACTGACAGCAAAAGAAAAAGTAAATAATGATATATAAGTAAACCATAAATCATGCCTGGAACATTTTTGGATCAGCCACCGAATGGTTTCTTATATCTGCCAAGAGCAGGAAATCTGTGATGAAGTTCTCAGCTCTTCCCTCAATGGTTCTACTCGTACGAATGGACCTCACCTTTACAGAGAATGATGATTGTGGACATAAACCATTGGTGCCAAACCTGCGGCCCAATGGCCACTTGTAGCCCTTTGATACTTGTGCAGCCTTCGGACCACAGAAGTCGGTAGTAAGAGCGTAAGCATTGATTTGTTGAGAGGATGTAATGGTATTGATCCCTAGGAGTCTCATGTAACATATCTCTAGACGCCAAACACTTATATCATGTCCAACATCTCCTATAGTATGTCCACATTCTCTGATATTCTTAGGTAGAACATATGCTGAATATTATTACAACCTTTGGTGGTGGTGTCTGATTTGGAAGTCAAGAGCCCCTATAGCTTGTTGACCACCACTAACTAGGCTATGTTTACATTAGCATATGTCACTACTGCCCCCCAACTGCTCCTCCTTAAAGGAGAAGGCCAAAACTCTTTTGACCATACTTCTCCTGAGGGTCATAGGTCTGCAGCTATTTCAGCACTCGTGTGACCCAGATTCAGTCAATAGTGGGCTAAAGCACGTCGCAGAGCAGGTAGAGGCTCTTCAGGGATCCAGATAATAATGTCAGGATCCGCCCAGATGCCTGACTGGCAGAACCCAGAGTAGATCCAAGAACTGAGCCCTTTGATTGCTCAGGTCTCAGTGTAGAGCTGGCAGGAGACAGATGCAGCATTGGATCGATGCTACACCCACATAGGTGAGTAGAAAAGTTTTTTATTTTTTTATTTTGAATCCCGCACTTTTCTTTTAACCTGCAAAGGCAACATGTGGGGGCATAAACATGCTGAAACCATCATCTTTTCTTTGCTTTGTGGTGGAGCTATATTTATACACCCAGCCCCCCCCCCACCCATTGCGTTCAGGAAATCTATACAAGTGAATAGAGACGCAGCGGTTGGGCAGACTCAGCCTAGTTTAATAAGTATGCAGGGACAGGTGACACAGTGACCCGGATGCACAGTCTCTGCATCGGGGGCCGGGCACCCACCCATCCATACCTGTCAAGCTGGGTTGTGTGGGTGAGTCTGTGCAGCCCCTGTATCTTCAGTTATTTGTACAGGCTGCCTGCTTACTATGCCCAGCTTACCACTAGTCGTAAAAGATGTACGGCTGTTCATGCTGTATGGGGCTCTGCTCCCTTGTGAGCCCTTAGTGGACATGGCCTTTCTAACCTCCCACTTTGATGCTCTGTGTTGATATGGATAAGCAATAACCACACCCCTCATCACATACATCCTCACTACAAATGTGTATTATGGAAAAAGAAGGGGCATGTATGACTAGATCAATTATATCACAGAGTGCACTGGGCAGTGTGGTTGCACTCTGGACAACCTTTCCCAACCATTTTACCCCAGAGGAACCCTTGAAATAATTTTCAGGTTCAGGGGACCCTATGCTAAAAAAATATATCAAGTTAGTTGGTGGTCAATTGGAAGAAAATACCATCCACCTCCCTAAAGGCCCATACACACGATCGGACTTTTTTGACAACCAACATGCAAATTAGCTGTTTTGGACCAACATCCGACCGTGTGTACGCTCCATCGGACCAACTTTTTCCAGGTTTCATCGGACTTTTGTTGGCTGTGCGAATGGACCAACTTTCCGCCAACAAAAGTCCGATGGACCAAAGTCCGACCGTGTGTACACAAAACCAACGGACTTTTGTACAAACCAATGCAGAACCAAAGATCAGACAACAATACAGAAGTTGACCAAAGGTGGTGGTGAAGAGCAGAAAAACCAAGTGATTTGGTGAAAGTTTGCTAAAAAAGTCCTGCCTTGTGTATGCAATACCAACTTGGGGCCAACGCCCTTTGGACAAAAATCCACGGGAAAGTTAGTCCACGGTCCGATCGTGTGTATGAGGCTTTACAGTGATGGCCTGGAAAGCCACCCTTGCAGACAGCTCCAAATTGACATCATGCTGCTGGCTCTTTCAAGTGCCATTGTACCCAGAACTATGCATGCACCATCAAACGGGAGGTCAATCAGCCACAGTTAAGCAACCCCCCCTGAAGGAACCTTGGGATTCCATGGTTGACAATGGCTACCCTGGAGCTGTGCAGTCATATTTATACACACTGTGCAACTGCTAAGAAAAGTAGAGGTGAAACTTTGACAATGAAGGCTATAGTACAATGTCTATCACATTATTTTGTGGTTTCATTTGGCCTTTAAATGTTAAATCATTGCCTCACTGTGATGCATGTTAGCCATTTATTTACAGCCTTTGGACAAAAAAGATCCTAGCTAGCTCCTTCCAGTTTTATAGATCACTGTCTTTACTGACATCTCCATCTTATGACTTAATTCCTAAATATGTCTCAGTGAAAGGGGCCCTTGGCATGTTTTCCTTTTCCCTCTTAGGATGGTGGCAGGACACGCTAACTTTTTTCAGCTTGCAATATTTCCATGGCATATACAGCAGGGTTTGCACCATGTCTGATGTCTTGGCCGTAGGGTGGTGTTTGTAAAGTATACACTCCCTTGTAACCGCAAGCCAAACAGCACAAACCATTAAAAAGCTCTGCTAATGTGGTATCCTGCTGAATGGAGGAATGCTTTGCCTTGCCAGCTCCATGCATGTATGTAATTTATTTAATTTCATCTCAATGTTCCATGACCACAATCAAACTCTGCTGAAGGCTGACCTCATTCATTACACAAAGCCAAATCAGTCTTCCTTGATGCCTTGCAGTTGTCTGTCTGTCAACACCCATCACTCTGTTTATATGTGCTGTGCTGAGAAGATTACTATATTTGTGGACTATATTTTATCTATAGGGATATGGATCACAAATCTTCTGCCCATGCAGGTGGAGTGGGTTGTAATGATAAAAATAAATGTATGCTTATTAGAGAAGAAAATGAATTGAATACAGGATTATTAAATGAATTCCATACACTCATGACCACTGATGAGGTTCTCAGTGGGAGGTAGGCAGGTGCTACCTTGGTGGCCTTTATAGGTATGGCATGGCAGAAGGTACTATTTTATAACAAATATTTTGATTCTGCATTGATTGAGCGTGAAATCTGAAAATATATCAGACGTCTGCTGGAATACTTGGCACAGCTGGCATCATTAGTTGGTGCTGACCCATTGTGCCACTGTCTTGGGTAGAAGGGGACTTATGGCCATGTGGGAAGAGGTCTAAGTATTGTGCAGGCACACAGGAGAGCAGATAAATGGCCTTCACTGGGATAAAAAGATTTACATTCATGGCATTAAGTATATAAAACTAAAACGGCGGCACTACACAAAATATTCCTGTAACAAGTGTTGAATTATATTGTGAGCGAAAGTGAATATATTAAGAGAGTCCATACAGAAAGTCCATATGATCAAAAAACAAAAACAAAAAAAACAGTATAGTCTTTTTTTCAATGTGCTTTTAATCACAATTCTTCTGACTGAAGGTCTCTTGGTGTAAAATTGCTCACTCACCAGAAGGAGTTGACCCCTAAGTTATAAGGAAGTCAAATAGCGCTTTAAAAGTATGGTGTCCTCCACTTAGATTTCTCTGTCACTTTGTGAGACCCCATCCATCCACATATGTTTTGAATGCCACTTGTCTCCATCGCATCAACCAAGAATAACCCAAAGAAAAAACTCATAAATCAAAACCCATGAAATGTGCACTTAAAATAATACACTCACATCTAGAAAGTGTCTGCATGCCAACCAAAGTGCCAAAAAGTGCTCAATCGTGACCAGGGGCAGACTGACAACTCATGGGGCCCCCGGGCAATAGGAGATTATGGGACCCCCAGGCAATCAGAGATTATGGGGCCACACAGTATACACACACACAGTATAAAATCACACAGTATACACATACATGTACACACAGTATACACAGACATGTTTCTATTGGCTGAGAAGGTACTGAAGAGGTGGGGCAGCTATAATCTCTGGATTTTTAGACCAAAAGGATGTCGGTAAGGGACATTTCAGAAACAGATGTAAAAAAAACACAGATTTTTACATACTGTCCCTGGTTTTACTGAGACTGGCAACCCTGATGGGGCCCCCTAGTGGCCCGGGGCCCTCGGGAATTGCCCGAGTGGCCGAATGGTCAGTCCGCCCCTGATCGTGACATGTCCTCTTCATGCTAGCCCCTTAGTGTAAAAAGCTCATTCACCAGAGAGATATTAGGCCTTTAACTAAAGGTCCCAATAAGCTTTTTAGATAGAATGCTTCCCTTCTCCAACTCTGTCCTATTCTTTGTGGTTCCAATAAGAAGTCCATCATTCGCCATCCCATCTCATACCATCAAGCCAGCCACAAATAATCAAAAGAAAAAAGCCTCACAGTGTAGTATTTATTAGGTAGCTTAAAAACTTCCCATTAAATTCAAACTTACTTTCTTAGGGTACTTCTGTAGTACCAAGAAAATCAGCCTATGTATTGTATGTGTAGCTGCCATAACCCTCGATGGGGCGGCCTTAACTTTTGGGCTCACCGGTTACCTCCGCTTGGCTTGTCCTTCCAGGTCTAGGGGTTCCCAGGGTTAGTACCGAACGACTTTGGACGCTGACACCATAAAAGTCCTTTAGAAAGGTTTTTATTTGCAGGGGTAACATCCAACAGACACAGTCTCATGTGGGAACAAGGGGTAAGGGTGAAGAAACTCAGGCACCTTGAACTGCTAAGTATGTGAAAGTCTCTATTTGCCAACCCAGAGAGTAGCCACTCGCAGCTGGGTGCTTCAAAGCTGAACAAATCTCTAGCCAGAGATTATGGCAGTCAGCACTTGAATTTGGGAACTTGCAAAGTCTCTGACCTTGAATTAAGGTAGCAATCAGAAGTAAACAGGAACCTTTTCTGTTTACGTTATCCGTCTCCTATCCAGTATTGGGGAAGCGTGGATTCTCTAGTGTCCTTGACAACCCAGCAAACAGGCACTTCTCAGGATGCCAGCTTGCTGGCCCTCCTCCGAATAGTCCTCCCCCGGTCGCTTACATGAGCTGCGGTGCCCCTCTAAGTTGAGAGCACACCCGGACGCCTTGAATCCTCCCTCGGGTAATGCTCCTCGGACCAGCCGTTTCCGAGACTCGGGAACAGATGGGTCCTTGCCCCAGACCAAGCAGGTCTGTGGGGCTAGTCAAACTAACCATGTTGCGGGACGGCACGCGCTCCCGTCACCGGGACCCCTTGCGGTGCTACCCCGGCCAGATCCAGCAACAGGCCCTCCGGCCACACGAAACGAACCCAGAACACGTGACTCCAGCATCTTAAGTACCCTTCCCCAGACTCCTCAGCGGGGCCAAACGCACCCACTGATTGGCTCCGGGGGATGTTGATACCCAAAACGTCCAACCAGGCCTGGTTCTGAACCTGTCATGTGCACCTAACTGTACACATGACCAGGCAGAACCCTAACACAGCCCAGCCAAACTGATGCCAAAGTTAACCTACACAACTAACTCTCAGAACCTCTTTACTGTTCTTGAGAGAAAAATTACAAAATTTACACATAGCGGACACCTTGCAAAAGTGTCACCACTACATATGCAAGTGGAGGCGTTGCTACTCTGCTCTCACCAGCGTAAACTCCAGGTACTGAAAATGTAGATGCGGAGGTGACGTCACAGGAAACCGGAAGTGACAACTGTGGACTTCATCTCAACACGTTTTACCACTCAGCATAATCAAGAAGCTCCCTTTATGGCATTAAGCAGATGGCTTTGCAGATGCCACTTTAGGTTGAAGGCAGCAGTGCTCATCTCCAAGCTAAAAGCTTTCATTTCTATCAGTGGAGCCCCAAGCAATCATGTGATAACTTTGTCATAGCTCACACGGTGCTTTCATGTTCAGGAACTACCCTGATTGGTTTGGGAGTTGGGACTGAGAGCCAATAGCCATGCATGGTGGCTCTTTAAAGTTGGACATTTATTAATGTATCCCAAGCATGAGACTTCATGCTGGGAAACATTTATAAACAGATTGCAGGCAGAAAGCATTTAAGCAAGAGAGTTCAGGATGAACTGAGAGAGAGGAACATGTGCAAGAGATGTGAGTCTGTGGATGGGGCTCAGAGTTCGATGCCCGCAGGGGAAAATAACTCACAAAGAAAGCAGTAGTTGCGGCAAAGTATAATGATGTGCGGGTATGGAAGAAGTATACCAGAGTCTGCATACACAGCCTTGACGGGCCAAACCACTTACAATGAACCATACAGAGTTTTTCCATGCACATTGTTGAGACCTGCAAAGGAGGAGGTGGCTGGAAGGCAAATGAGCAACGGGGCATCTGAATAAAGAAGGGCTGCTGCCTGAGACACGATGACAGTCCCTATTTTGTCCCTCCTCTACAAGAACCTCTTCCTACTCTAGACAACCTGTCCCTAGCCAGCGAGGGTTCTGTCCCTGACCTCACCACTTGCATACAAAAACATATTTGGGAAGCACTCACCAATGCATTTAAATTCAAGATGGTGCTGCCATAAGACCAACAAGCAGTAGCGAACATATTACAGCGCACACATTCAAGAATGACGTTTCCTGCAGGGCTAGTTGAAAACACCTGAACATATTCAAAAAATACGGGGGTTTGGTCACACTATATGGTTATATAGTGCTAAGCCCACTTACTGCGACAAAGTACCCCGAATTAGTGGGTCCTACCCTAGTAATAGAATGAAAGATCCTGCGTCTCAACCATGGGAGCCAAACTCCTCTATGTGGGAGAACTGAAAGGATTCCTCCTATACTCCTATACACTTGCAAAACGCATGCCAACTAAATAGGGACAGTGGTATTTACTAGCACTGTCCACACTAAAGATGACCATGGAGGTCAGCCAGGGCAGGATTATGCCCCTTGTTCTCCACTCTCTCTGCACAGAAGGTGCCAGTGCCACCCTTGCAGGGAGGCCAAACTACAACTGAGACTAGAACTTATATAACAAAACAAGCCACAAGTGAGCCCACTATATCTGAGGAAGAAGAAGATTTCTCAAGTAATCACGGCAGATCGTAAAAGATGGGAAATGTAGTGAAGCAATTAGTTAATATTTATTTAAAATTTGACATAACTTCAAATGTGGCAGACTCCTTTTGTGCAACTCACATTGAAACTAACTGGAATCCCAACATTTGTGTTATTCAGTAAACAACAACAAAAAAATCTCTGTGTGCATGGTTGTATTTATCGTATTTGTTGTTGTAATATTGTTTTTGTTTGTCTATGTCGCCGTATGTTCTACAGCTTGATGGCTCCCAGCATGTGGTCTATGCCTGTGAGGTTTTTACTATGGTTGTTTAAACAGATGAATACAAATGCGCATAATAATATTTTTTTTTTAAATCCAGTTTAGGTCCTGCTGGACTTCATTATAGACATTAAAGAAGAATGAAACAAAAATAGACTCTCCTGGTTAGGTCAAGATTTGCGGCTGTTTTGTTTTAACTATCCAAATATGTGTCAGGTTGGGGAGGGTGGGTAAAAGAAGTCAAGACCACGTTGGGTGGTCACCTCCTGAAACAGCTCAGCCTCATGTATAAAGTGACAGGACTTTCAGTTCATACATATTCCAGATAGCCTATGTAAATGTAATCCAATGAGGAGGGAGTTGCAGTAGTCGAGGTGAGAGATGACCAGAGAGTGAATTAAAAGCTTTGTGGTGTCATTGGGTAGGAATGGGCATATTTTTGAGATGTTGCAGAGGCTGAGGCGGCAAGATTTGGAATGTGATTGATGTGGGGCCAAAAGGAGAGTTCAGAATCCAGAAATACACCTAACATTGTGGCATGAGGGGACAGACTGATAGTTGTACCAGAGAAGTACTGCGAACTACAAACCTTGCTAGAAGGCATGAATTGGGATAAAATCTTAGGAACAAAGAACACAGAGGAGAGATGGGTTTGCTTTAAGAGCATATTAAAAAAGGGCATTAGCCAATGCATCCCATTAGGTAATACATTTAAAAGAGCGAACAAAAGTCCTGGATGGCTTAACTCCAATGTAAAAATGCATATAAAAGCAAAGGAGCAGACCTTCAAAAATACAAGGTTGAGGGATCATCATCAGCATTCAGACTTTATAAAGAATGCAACAAGAAATGTAAGGGTGCAATTAGGGCAGCTAAGATAGAACATGAAAGACACATAGCGGAGAACAGTAAAAAAAATCCCAAGAAATTCTTGTATGTAAACAGTAAAAAAGGGAGGACAGACCATATTGGCCCCATAAAGAATGAGGAAGGACATCTGGTTACAAAGGATGGGGAGATGGCGAAGGTATTGAATTTATTCTTCTCCTTAGTCTTCACGAGGGAATTGGGGGGCTTCAGTAACCAAAACTGCAGTGTTTATCCTTATGACACATCACAGGAAGCACCTCCATGGTTAACCCCTGCTAAAGAAACCCAACCTCGACCCCCGGGACCCTAACCACCGCAGACCGATAACAAGCTTGAACAACATCTCCAAGATCATGGAGAAGGCGGTAGTACAACAGATACAACGCCACCTGGACACACACAAACTCCTGGACCCTCTACAATCAGGCTTCCGCCCAGGCCATGGGACAGAAACCGCACTACTGAAGATATGGGACGACGCCCTCGAAGCAGCAGATGGCGGAGAATCATGTCTCCTGGTACTGCTGGACCTCAGCGCTGCGTTTGATACCGTGGACCACAATACTCTACTCATCCGCCTCACAGAAGTAGCAGGAGTCACAGACTCAGATCTACAATGGTTCGCATCCTTCCTAGGAAATCGGTCTCAGACGGTGAAACTAGGAGCTTTCACCTCTGAAACCCGGGCAATCTCTTGTGGAGTCCCTCAAGGATCACCCTTGTCGCCAGTGCTCTTCAATATATACATCCGCCCACTCCTCAAAATAATCAGAATATCGGACCTCTGCTTCCATTCATACGCTGACGACACGCAATTATATTTTCGTATCACCGGACAAAAAGACCATCATCAGCAATTAGAAAAATGCCTCACTATGATAGACGACTGGATGACCACTAGCTCCCTCAAACTTAATGAATCGAAAACAGAACTTCTTATTCTACATGCAAATCAAAACCCCCGAACCAAGATCCCTTGGACACCACCCACCATCTTTGGACAGACCATCGCCCCTAGGACCAAGGCCAAGAGTCTCGGAGTCATTTTTGACTCAGAAATGTCAATGGATGCCCAAATAGGAGCAGTAGTCAGTGGCTCACACCATCTGCTCCGCCTGCTACGCAGACTCATCCCCTTCATTCCAAAGGAGGACAAAGCAGTGGTAGTTGGAACAGTCATTAATTCTCGACTGGACTACGCAAACTCCCTTTACATAGGATTACCCCAATATCAACTTGCGCGCTTACAACTTATCCAAAATACGGCGGCAAGACTGATAACAGGAAAAAAACCCTGGGAATCCATCTCCCCTTCCCTGAGGAGCCTACATTGGCTAACCGTAAAGAATCGGGTCTTTTTCAAGACCCTCTGCCTCACCCACAAATGCACTTATGGAAACGCTCCAGAATACCTTCTCGAGAAAATAAAACACTACATACCCAATCGCAGTCTGCGGTCGGCTAATCAAAATCTCCTCCTCATTCCTAAATCCCGCTACAAATCAAAGGGGGAACGGAGATTCGCTGTCCAAGGACCACGGCTATGGAACGCGCTACCAACCGACATCCGCATGGAAGAAAACCATCAGGCCTTCAGGAAAAAACTCAAGACCTACCTCTTCTAGAAGCTTGACAACAAAGCACGAATACAGCGCCTTGAGGCGATTCAGTTCGCATTGTAGCGCTATATAAGTTATTCATTCATTCATTCATTCAACAGAGAACAGAATTAAAATTAGACTTGGGAAATTTAACATTAATAAATCACCGGGACCAGATGGCTTGCATTCGAGGGTACTTAGGGAACTTAGTCAAGTAATTGCCAGACCATTGTTCCTAATTTTTACTGACAGTCTACTAACTGGAATGGTACCAGCTGATTGGAGAAAAGCCAATGTAGCACCAATATTTTAAAAGGGCCCAAAATACATCCCTGGGAATTACAGACCAGTTAGCCTAACATCAATAGTATGCAAGCTCTTGGAGGGGATGATAAGGGATTATATACAAGATTTTAGTAATAAAAACTGTATCATTAGCAGTAATCAGCATGGAATTATGAAGAATCGTTCTTGCCAAACCAATCTATTAACCTTCTATGAGGAGGTGAGTTGCCATCTAGATAAAGGAAGGCCCGTAAACGTGGTGTATCTGGATTTTGCAAAAGCATTTGACACAGTTCCCCATAAATGTTTACTGTACAAAATAAGGTCCGTTGGCATGGACCATAAGGTAGCCAGTTTACATGGATTGAAAACTGTCTACAAGGGCGATTTCAAAGGGTGGTGATAAATGGAGAGTACTCGGAATGGTCATGGGTGGGTAATGGGGTCCGCCAGGGTTCTGTGCTGGGACCAATCCTATTTATTTTGTTCATAAACGACCTGGAGGATGGGGGTAAACAGTTCAATCTCTGTATTTGCGGACGATACTAAGCTAAGCAGGGCAATAACTTCTCAGCAGGATGTGGAAACCTTGCAAAAATATTTGAACAAATGAATGGGGTGGGCAACTACATGGCAAATAATAATTTAAATAATGCATTTGGGTGGCAAAAATATAAATGCAATCTATACACTGGGGGGAGAACCTCTGGGGGAATCTAGGATGGAAAAGGACCTGGAGGTCCTAGTAGATGATAGGCTTAGTAATGGCATGCAATGCCAAGCTGCTGCTAATAAAGCAAACAGAATATTGGCATGCATTAAAAAAGGGGATCAACTCCAGAGATAAAACAATAATTCTCCCGCTCTACAAGACTCTGATCCGGCCGCAACTAGAGTATGCTGTGCAGTTCTGGGCACCCGTCCTCATGACTAGTGTAGCCTAGTAAGTAACCATAGTGATAAATAACATATCAACACATAACCAGTATACACAAATATGAACAAACATCAAGAATTGTAAACAATCAGTTACACCCTATTAATTGGTCAGTGACGGAGCTAAGTACTATAAAGTATATATATAATTAACTGCGTATATATATATATATAACCACCAGGGGGCACTGCAGAATTTAAAACGTAACCAACTGGCTTCCACCTGTACCGCCCCGGAGAGAAACACCTTTCCCGCAGTGCACAAAGAGTAATCATCAAATATATCATTTGATGTACTACACAAGAGGGGCCATCTACTGATGAGCCCCCCCACACACCGGAGGGGCCATCTAATGATGAGCCCCCCACACACACTTACCACCTACATAACTGCTCCGTCACTGACCAACAAACAAACACGCCACCCCTTGCTGCTGTGACGAACAAAACTGCTTCCGATCCTGAAACGACAACAAAAACGTTAAAACCTCCAAAACTATAACCTTATATTAGGGAGGGTGGGTGGGAAAAAAACTGCCTCCTCGTGCGTTCCTTCTCCCGACTGCTTTGCCTTGGCCACGCCCCCTTTTATATGGCCGCTCCCCTGCTCTCTGATTGGCCCGCTACCGCCCGGCCACACCCCCCAAACTAACTAGCTGTGTGTCCTAGACACACTGTCATGCCCGGCCCTCCCCTAACATTGCCCTGCGCTCCATTCCGGTCCGGCCCTCTCTTGATTAGTGTAGCCTAGATAATAACCCCCAGGCTGATACAGCCCTATACTCACACCTTACTTAACCTTAAATAATAGACCACACCAACTTTTGGAGTAAATGGCGCAACAGCCTTTTATTAAAACATAACTCCAATTACTGAAAATATATAAATAACCATAGTGATAAATAACATATCAACACATAACCAGTATACACAAATATAAACAAACATCAAGAATTGTAAACAATCAGTTCAGGGGCGGACTGACCATTCGGCCACTCGGGCACTGCCCGGGGGCCCCATCAGGGTTGCCAGCCTTAGTAAAACCAGGGACAGTATGTAAAAATCTGTGTTTTTTTTACATCTGTCTCTGAAATGTCCCTTACCGACATCCTTTTGGTCTTAAAAACCAGAGATTATAGCTGCCCCACCTCTCCAGTACCTTCTCAGCCAATAGAAACATGTCTGTGTATACTGTGTGATTGTATACTGTGCGTGTGTATACTGTGTGGCCCCATAATCTCTGATTGCCTGGGGGCCCCATAATCTCCTATTGCCCGGGGGCCCCATGAGTTGTCAGTCCGCCCCTGAATCAGTTACACCCTATTTATTGGTCAGTGACGGAGCTAAGTACTATAAAGTATATATATAATTAACTGCGTATATATATATATATATATATATATATATATATAACCACCAGGGGGCACTGCGGGATTTAAAACGTAACCAACTGGCCTCCACCTGTACCGCCCGGAGACAAAACACCTTTCCCGCAGTGCACAAAGAGTAATCATCAAATATATAATTTGATGTACTACACAGGAGGGGCCATCTACTGTTGAGCCCCCCACACACTGGAGGGGCCATCTAATGATGAGCCCCCCACACACTGGAGGGGCCATCTAATGATGAGCCCCCCACACACACTTACCACCTACATAACTGCTCCGTCACTGACCAACAAACAAACACGCCATAGCCTGAAAGGTTGACACCTCATCCTTGATGGCACCTCCACACCCGCAGGGCCGATTGAATCCCCTTCTGCAAACCTAACGACCACAGGTCAATGCCCACATCCGTCAAATGGACCCCATCCCTCCTTAAATAGAGGCCCACATTCGTCTCCAGTTCCCTGTGATGAACCACCAACCCCCCTTGCCATGTCCCAAATCTCCCAACCACCTTATTCACCCTTATCCGTGCTTTGTTGATCCGATAAACGGACCGGGCCATACGCCATGTTGTCCTAGCCACGATGTCAGACCAAACCAACAAAGTGTTCGGGAATCTCGCCCGCAGATATGTCAAGTCGTTCTTAATGTCCGCAATCAGATCCCTGACTGTTCGGACATCCAGGTCGTTCCCCCCTGCATGGATGACCAGTACTGCGGGCGGCCTGTCCAACCATGCAAATCTCTCCGCCTCTGGGACCACCCTGCCCCACATGATACCCGGTCTACCCAACCATCTTATGGTTGCCTCCCGTCTCGAAATCCCCAACTGCCTCCCACCTGGTCTCGCGTCCCCTCTCCATGCGCCCCAACACACATATGAGTGTCCGAGAATCCAGATAAGGCGTGGGAGCCCTCTATCTGAAATGACAAACATAGTGTAAGAGCCTTGCACTACCCCAGGACCCCCCGAAACCAGATTACACCAAGACAGGCAGATATCTACAACAACAGCAACTCACCTGAGTAACAGCCAAACTTTATTTTTTTTATTCCCACACTAACTGAGGCCGAATATAGGTGCGGAATCGCTTAGACTCCCATCTCCCCATCCGTCGCACATCCACCTCATCCAGCCCACACCGGGCGGCCTCGGTGACCGCCCCAATGCGGAAGGAGTGTGAGGCGTAGGCGGAACTAGCCATCCCCAACCTCTTTAAACACTTCCGAAGAACAGCAACAAACTGGAACCTGGACAAATTAGATCCATCTTTGTGAACCAAAAAGGGGGCCACCCCCTCCCGGTCGTATGCTTGCAAAATCCCTTACCGCTTTTACCGGGCATATCGCACAACCCTCCACTGCATACAAAGATACTTGTACCCCCACACCTTTTTGGTCTGTTTTAGACTTCCGCAGTCGCACTGACACCCTGTCCTCCCAGACCACCACATCTTCCAGCAGTAGACCGCCCGCCCTCCCTTTTGCCGGGCTAACCAATTCCCCAATGCGAAATGCCCCAAAAAATGCCAGTGAAAAGGCCGTTGTAAACAACAAACGCTCATACCTATCAGCACAAACCGAAACCAACTGATCCCCCAAATCCACTAAATTTGCAAACGTAATCGGCCGTCTAGTATCTCTAGTCCTGTGTTCTTTTCGGTATCCCTCAATGGCCTGTTTTACCCAAAAATCCTTTGTCCAATCTACTTTCTTCTGTAATTTGAACAAAAAGGCCAAACCTGCCATTTTCTTTTCAATAGACGATACCGACTGCCCCCCTTCCATATTCCTAGACACAAAATATAGCACTAGCAGGCGCCCTGACGACTCGTACTTACCAACACCTGCCTCTCGCAGCAATTCTCCCCGCTCTCTCCACACCTTCTGGTACGCTGCCCATGTGGACGTACTTACCGACTTCTGTATCCATCCCGCGGCGACTCTAGTGCCAAATCCCATATCCAGGCCCGGCAAGGAACTCCCACTTTCTTTGCCTCCGGCGCCAGAGCCACTTGTCCCACTGGAACCGAGACAAAGAATCAGCCAGTGTATTCTCCACCCCTGGGATATACACAGCATAGAGAAATACATTCAATTGCAAGCAGCGCAACACCAACCATCGCATCAGCCGAATGACAGGTAGTGAAGACGCCGACATGCTATTGATGACCTGCACTACCCCCACGTTGTCACAATTCAAGCGCAATTTTAAATTGCGACAGAACTCGCCCCACAGTTCCATTGCTAATACTACCGGAAAGAGTTCCAGGAGCACCAGATTACGCAAAAACCCAGCCTCCACCCAAGCCTGTGGCCACGGTTCCGCACTCCACCGTCCTTGGAAGTACGCCCCATACCCAGTAGATCCAGCGGCGTCTGTCACCAACTCCACGTCGAAGTTGCTCACCGGACCAGACATCCACACCGACCTACCGTTAAACTCTGCTAAAAATCAATACTATACCTGCAAATCATCCCTATGTTCCTTCTTCAGCCGAATGTAATGCGTGGGAGCCTTCACCCCTGCTGTGGCCGAGGACATCCGACGACAAAATATTCGCCCCATGGGAATGATCCTGCACGCAAAGTTCAATTTTCCTAACAGGGATTGCAACGTACGCAGCTGCACCTTCTTGCACCCATGTATCTCCCTGATCTCCTTTTGCAAGTCTCTGAGCTTCTCTTCCGGTAACCTGCATTCCATCGCCATGGAATCGATCACTATACCCAAGAAGCTCAGCTCCGTCCAGGGTCCCTCCGTCTTATCAGCTGCCATAGGCACCCGAAATTTCTCCGCAATGTGTTGCAACGTGGACAACAGTATCGCACACACATTGGAAGAAGGAGGGCCCATGCAGAGAAAGTCATCCAAATAATGGATGACGGATTCAATACCCGTGACGTCCCTGACCACCCACTCTAGAAAGGAGCTAAATGCTTCAAACATGGCACATGAGATAGAACAACCCATGGGCAAACACCTATCCACATAAAACTCCTCCTGCCAACGGCAACCCAGCAACCTGAAACTAGCCGAGTGAACTGGAAGAAGTCTAAACGCCGACTCTACATCCGATTTCGCCATCAATGCCTCTTTTCCATAGCGTCGCACCCAGCGTACTGTGGCATCAAAAGACGTATACAATACCGTACAGGCCTCCGGGTCAATAAAATCATTTACCGAACCCCCTTTGGGGAATGATAAATGATGAATCAAACAAAACTTATTTGGTTCTTTTTTGGGGACCACCCCTAACGGGGACACTACCAAATCAGCTATTGTTTTTTCCGCAAATGGCCCCGCCATGCGCCCCAACGCCACCTCCTTAGCCAATTTTTCAGATACCACCGCTGGGTGCTGCAATGCTGATCTCAAATTATTGGCCATAGGGGGGACAACCGTCAACGCACAAGGAATACGAAACCCATATTTAAAACCTTCCCCGATTCAAACTGCCGCTGCCCTGTCCGGGTATCTATTTAGAAAAGGCTGCATCCTTTCCCCCATCACCGGAGTCGTCCCTTTTGTTACCAGACTCTCCGCTACGTTTTCCTTTTTTAAAGCACCTGGCATGCGTATGCGCCCCCCCGCACCCGGAACACTCATGCTTAAACTTACAGGTGTCACCGTACTTGCAGGATCCCTCATTAAACTGCCAGCACACTCCCCACTTCCTTCCGGACGGCGATCCCGAGGAGTTACTACCACCGCCCCCCCCCCCCCCATGAAATGGCTGCGCTGGCGTTTTAGCTGATGCCATAAGTCGCATCCAAAGGCTGATGTCTTTATGATCCCAACGAAGCACGGGACGCACCCACCTGCGCTGTCTGAACTGCTCATCATAACGTAGCCAAGCCGTGCCTCCGTATACCCTATACGCCTCCTCTATAGCATCCATGTAGAAAAATAACGCCGAACAATGTTCGGGGGTTCTTTTCGCCCCTGCCAAAATGGCGAACGCTTGCAGCCAATTGGCAAACGTCCTAGGTATCAAACGGTATCTCCGCTTCTCCTCATCATCTTTCTTGGTATCATCCGGCTTCACTCTGTCCAGATTAAATTTCTCTAAGGGCAATAAGGAGAAAATCTCCATATAATCGCCCTTCCAGATCTTTTCCCTCGTCTCCTGCTTCAGGTGAGCGCCTAGGGGTCCCTCAAAGCAAACATACACTTCACATTTAGCTGCATCCGCCAACCGCACAATGTCAGCCCTGACCGTCGGCTCCGTAGCCCCTTTTTCCGCCGTACTCGCCTTCTCCACCGCCTCACCTACCTCAGTGGCTCCTGAAATTCCGACAGTGCCTTCGCCTGTTCCCCCTGCGGTCGACTGTCCGCCTTCAAGACGCCCTACCAACGCCCGCAGGCCCTCTAACAACTCCTGTATCTGACCACCGGACCCACTTGTAGGCCCACTCCTTGCCCGCGGTTGGTCAGTGTCTGCCAACAGCGGCGCTGGAGGAGCAGCCCCCCCCCACCAGATACAACACCCATTAAACTCTGCAATACAGCTGTAAATGCAAGATTGTCGCTAGACTTACCGGGCTGACAGGGCACCCTCCCTACAGCCGCTGTACCGACCTTCACCAGTGCTTGTGGGCGACTGGGTTCCACTTCCTCCTCCTCTGATATTTCTCCTTCCGACCTGCTCGCATCCTCCTGCTGGGACAAAAATGGTAGGGACTCCTGAATGACGAATGCCTCCGTCTGCCCGCTGATTTGGCAACTGCTTTCCTGCCCACCCGCCGCCCCCCCCTCTACCAAATCCCGTGCAGTTGGGCCGGTCCCGGCACCACTCGCGCCACGTGACCCCTGTCTTCTTCCGCCAGGTGGCGTCCGCCTACCCGCCGTGCTGCTTGCCAAGCTGCCCGATGGTCCAGCTGCAGCCGTCAACTCGCTCCCCCCTCGGCTCGTTCAGAGCTGCTGGGAGTGCCGCGGCCGATACCCTCCTGGGTGTAGTACCCCCCTTTCTGGCTGCCCCTCTCCTGGGTGTTGAACTTCCGCCCCTCGGCTCGTGCAGAGCTGCTGGGGGGGACACAATAGTGGATGGGCCTGATGGTTCCTCCATGCTCACTTCCCTGGATGCTGCTGCTGCTGATGCTGGCTGTGTGCATCTGCCCCCTCTACCCCCCCTCTGCTCGTCCAGAGCTGCAGGGGGATCAGCAACCTGCTCCTCTCTTCTGCTACCTGGGGATGCGGCGCCCTGTAGGCCCATGGCCCCTTCCCCCGCATGGGCCCCGCGGCGTGTGATCCGCCTAGGCCCACTGGTCAGTTCCTTTTGCGCCCTTTTTGCCGGGGGGGGGGTCGAATACTCCCCCCTCGGGCTCCTTGTGATCCTTGATGGCCCAGCACCCGACCCCGGAGAATACCTGGAAGGCGGCCTGGAAATCCTGCCGTGTGCTTGACTCCCGCTGTCCTACGGTCGCCGTCCGTCCACCGCACGCCGCTCCACCGCCGACCGCGTGTTCTCCTCCCGCTGTCCACCGCCCTGAGCTCCGCTTTCGGCCAGCACGGCCGCGACCTGTTCTTGCAGCCACTCGGGTCCCCGGGAAGCCGCCGCCGCTCTCAGCTGGACCACGAGGTCCCGGTCGTCCGCCATCTTGAATAGGTAAAGCGAGGAGCAGAGTAAAAAACCTGCCTCCTCGTGTGTTCCTTCTCCCGACTGCTTTGCCTTGGCCATGCCCCCCTTTTATATGGCCGCTCCCCTGCTCTCTGATTGGCCCGCTACCGCCCGGCCACACCCCCAAAACTAACTAGCTGTGTGTCCTAGACACACTGTCATGCCCGGCCCTCCCCTAACATTGCCCTGCGCTCCATTCCGGTCCGGCCCTCTCTGGAAGGATGTACTGGAAATGGAGAGAGTACAAAGAAGGGCAACACAGCTAATAAAGGGTCTGGAGGATATTAGTTATGAGGAAAGGTTGCGAGCACTAAACTTATTCTCTCTGTAGAAGAGACGCTTGAGAGGGGATATGATTTCAATTTATAAATACCGAACTGGTGACCCACAATAGGGATAAAACTTTTTTGCAGAAGGAAGTTTAACAAGACACGTGGCCACTCATTAAAATTGGAAGAAAAGAGGTTTAACCTTAAACTACGTAGACGGGTCTTTACTGTAATGCCGCGTACACACGATCGGACTTTCCGCCAACAAAACCGTGGATTTTTGTTCGAAGGTTGTTGGCTCCAACTTGTCTTGCATACATACGGTCAAACAAATGTTGGCCAACAATTATGAACGTGGGAACATGGTGACGTACAAGACGTACGACGAGCTGATAAAAAGGAAGTTTAATAGTTATGTGATATCTCCATTACGAACGCTAGTTTTACAAGACCAATCGCTTCCGGGTCGTACTTGATTCCGAGCATGCGTGAACTTTTGTGCGACGGACTTGTGTACACACGATCGGACTTTCCGACAACTACGTTTTGTTGGTGGAAAATTTGAGAACCTGCTAGCAAACATTTGTTGGTGAAAAGTCTGACAGCAAATGTTCGATGGAGCATACACACGGTCGGACTTTCAGCCAACAAGCTCACATCCAACATTTCTCGTCGGAAAAGCCTGGCTTGCAATCTCCGCTCTAATTCATGCCAAAGGTGTTCTATTGGGTTGAGGTCAGGGCTCTGTGCAGGCCAGTCAATTTTCTCCACCCCAAACTCGCTCACCCACGTCTTTATGGACCTTGCTTTGTGCACTGGTCCAAATCATTTGGTGCAGGATGGATTATGGTGTGGGGTTGTTTTTCAGGGGTGGGGCTTGGCCCCTTCGTTCCAGGGAAAGGATCTCTAAAGGCGTCAGAATACCAAGACATTTTGGACAATTTCATGCTTCCAACTTTGTGGGAACAGTTTGGGGATGGCCCCTTCCTGTTCCAACATGACTGCGCACCAGTGCACAAAGCAAGTTCCATAAAGACATGGATGAGCAAGTTTGGGGTGGAGGAACTTGACTGGCCTACACATAGCCTTGACCTCAAGCCGATAGAACACTTTTGGAATGAATTAGAGTGGAGACTGCGAGCCAGGCCTTCTCGTTCAACATCCGTGCCTGACCTCACAAATGTGCTTCTGGAAGAATGGTCAAACATTCCCATAGACACACTCCTAAACCTTGTGGACGGCCTTCCCAGAAGAGTTGAAGCTGTTATAGCTGCAAAGATTGGGCCAACTCAATATTGAACCCTACAGACTAAGCCCCTGTACACACGGTCGGAAATTCCGACGGAAAATGTCCGATCGGACCATGTTGTCGGAAAATCTGCCCGTGTGTGGGCTCCATCGGACGAAAAAATTTGAAATCCTGCTCTCAAACTTTCCGATAACAAAATCCGGTCAGACTTTTTCCGATCGTGTGTAGAGAATTCCGACGGACAAAGTGCCACTCATGCTCAGATCAAATTACGAGACCAAAGCTATTGGCTACTAGCCTCTACGTAGTTCCGTCGTAAACAGCGAACGTTCGGAATGTTTGGATTTTCTGACAACTTTGTCCGACCGTGTGTATGCAACACCAGTGTCGGACAAAATCCGTTGGAAAAAATCCAACAGATTTTGTGGTCGGAATTTCCGACCGTGTGTACGGGGCATAAGACTGGGATGCCCTTAAAGTTAATGTGCGTGTAAAGGCAGGCATCCCAATACTTTTGCCAATATAATGCATCTCAACCAGTCCTTAGATGGTGCCTTCTGTAAAAAGTGTCTTAGCTCCCTCATAGTGAGAGCAACCCAACAACAGGTACACAAAAACTTTCTTTTTTGTGTATTGCTGGGCTGTTTAACAGAGCAGAGTTCAGCTTGTACTATAGTAGCTCTTACAGCAATGAAATAAATGTGTTTATTTTGGAGTCTCTGCTATTGGAAATTAAGATGGATTTTTATAAATCTGTTAAAAACAGCCATGAGTACCCCGTCCAAGTGTGCCAAGCTGACCACAGAAGTGTTGCCATCTTCATGGCATTTGTTCGCAGTTCCCTGGTCCAACTTCTTTAATACAACTACTTTATTTGTTAAATGTAAATTAATTCACTTGAAGGAAACAAATCGCTTTCGGTGAGGAAAATATGTACTAATGCCCATGTTTTTAATTTTAAAATGCTTAGGTCACCTTTAAAACAAGGGTGCCTTGGTTATAGTGTTATGATTATGAAACTGAAATTTCAATATCAACCACACCTGCCACAAGTATTGCTGCTTGGAAACAACATGCCCCCCCTGCTAATTATTTACTTTAGTAGTGTGGAAAGAAGAGGCACAGAGAGCCAGGCAACTTCTTTCTCCTGGTTTCTGAGCTCCAAAGTGAACCTGTCATTACAGAACAGAGATAAGGCATTCACTAGTCCCTCTGCTAGGTGAATATTTGTTGGGGTTATTAGGGAGGTATTAAAAAGTGGTCTGAATTGGCGCTTTACCAATTCACTATTGACAGAGTGGGAAAAGTCATAGAAACATATAAGAGGAATGGGCAGAAGAGACCAAGTGGTCCATGAAGTCTGCCAACCCTTCTTTAGGAAGCCTCTACTTTAGGTGTTTATGAATATTTTGCCCTTCAATTTTTTTCTTTCTTCAGTTGCATTCTTCCATTGATAGGTCCTTTCAATTTTAGCTACATAAACGTACATAAATACTGCAGTAGCATTGTCAGCCCACCCAGGGCCGTTTTTTCCACTGGGCATGCTGGGCAGTTGCCCAGGGGCCCCACTTGTCTGGGGGGCCCCATCCAGGGCTGATGCTCAGCGCTGAAATCTGCTGCTTAAATTGACTGACTGCACTGGTTGCTCACTTCACCGGCTGGCATCTAGCTAGCAACCAGTGACGTTAATCAGAGGCCATGGCTACCCCAGCATTCATATCGCACCACGGCTGCCCCAGTGGCTAGTGAACAGGCTCTGCCCACCTCTGCCATTTTCTTCAGACAACATGGAGAGGGAGCAGAAAGACGGCCCTTGATAGCTGGCGCTGCCTTGCTGCTGTGAGTGACACACTATACTGCACCAGGCCGGCGGCCTCAAGTAAGTCTAACAATGTCTACTTAAGTAAGTTCAAGTTGTGCATCAAACACAGCCACTGTCTGTGCCCCTCAAAAGCTGCCACTGTGCCCATCAAACAGCCACTGTGCCCATCAATGCTGCCACTGTGCCCATCAAACACAGCCACTGTGCCCATCAAACACAGCCACTGTGCCCATCAAACGCTGCCACTGTGCCCAGCAAACTCGTGTTATATTGTCCAAACGTTTTAATTGTTTAACGTGTTAATATTTAAACACTGATTTTGTTGGAAGTACCAATAAATATAGCCTTATTGATCATTTGCATTTTTATTCTCGTGCGTGATCGTGTAGACAGGGCCCCAGTGCACTGTATTGCCCGGGAGCCTATAATGCTCTTAAGATGGCCCTGAGCCCACCACCAAAGATCATGGATTCTGACTGCAGGATACTGTGCCCAAGCACATATCAATGAAAAAACAGTGCGGATCTACAGTATGCTTGTGCACACATGCTCATATTTCTAAGCGAACAAGCAAGGTTAGATGTGCTTTGCTGTGCACGTGCATGCATGCAGACATAAACGTGCACATGCCAATTAGCATGTGCACTTGGTGCCCAGTGGACTATTTAAGCTGGCCTGTTACTATGAGCAGTTGTTGAATGGTCTTCACTTGTTCCTATGTTTCTGAGATCGGATCCTCTGTACCTCCTGATGTGTGTATGACCCGGCTTGCCATTGAAATTCTCTTCTGCTCCTGCCTTAACTCTATTCACCAGATTACTCTGACATCAGCCTGTTTACTGGACATGTCTTTGCCTGGTGATTCTGTACAGCTTTGCCCAGCTGTTACTGACCTTGGCTTGGCTCCTGGACTTGTTCTGCTTGCACATTTAGTCCCTCACTGCCTGGTTGTTGCTGACTGCCACCTGTCTCCTTTTCCTGCTTCTGTCTCCTGCTCTGGAGCCAAGCTGCTTCTGCATCCTGTTCTGAGGACTGTGACTACCAGCTCTCTCCACATATGGAGTGGACATCACCTGCCAGTAGGGATGAGCTTCGAGTTCGAGTTGAACTCATGTTCGACTCGAACATTGCATGTTCGCCTGTTCACCGAACAGCGAACAATTTTGCCCGAACACCCTGTAAAAGTCTATGGGAGAAATCGAAAGTGCTAATGCTAATTTTAAAAGCCTATATGCAAGTTATTGTAATAACAAGTGCTTGGGGACCCGGGTCCTGCCCCAGGGGACATGTATCAATGCAAAAAAAAGTTTTAAAATCGGCCATTTTTTCAGGAGCAGGGATTTTAATAATGCTTAAAGTGAAACAATAAAAGTGTAATATTCCTTTAAATTTCATACCTGGGGGGTGTCTATAGTATGCCTGTGAAGGGGCGCATGTTTCCGTGCTTAGAACTGTCCCTGCACAAAGTGTCATTTTTGAAGGAAAAAAAGCTATTTAAATTCACTCGCGATTATAATGAATTGTCGGCTCCCGTAATACAAAGAACTGTCATTGAAAGTCATTGATAACAAAAGAAAAGCGTGGGGTTCCCCCCAAATTCAATTACCAGGCCCTTTAGGTCTGGTATGGATATTAACTGGAACCCCGGGTCAAATTTAAAAAAAAAATGACATGGGGTTCCCCCTAAATATCCATACCAGACCCTTCAGGTCTGGTATGGATTTTAAGGGGAGCTCCACGCCAAATTGAAAAAAAAATGGCGTGGGGGTCCCCCTCAAAATCATACCAGACCCTTCAGACCAGACCCAAGATCACAGTGCATTGCTGTATAATGATTGGCCAAAGCATGCACCTGACCTGCATGCTTTGGCCAATCACAGCATGCTCTGCTAAGAGAGACATAATTGGCCGAGGCGCCTTTGGCAAATCATGGCTCAGGGGGACTAAGTCCACGCCCCACACTATATAAGGCTGCTTACATAGCGGCCGTGTGTAGTGTTGTTTGCGTGGACAGAGAGATAGCTTGAGTTAGATTAAGCAGGCAGGTTATTCAGTTAGTGGCAGTGTATTTGATGTATATGTATATATATATATATATATATATATATATACTCTGCATTTAGCATAGACTATATTTTCAGTGTCTACTCTATATTCAGTAAGTGCAGGCAGTGTATTAATATATATACTCTGCATCCAGTGTAGCCTATATCTACTGTGCATTCAGTGGTGTACTGTTTCTAATACACTTCAGGCGGTGTATTAAAATATATATATAATAATATATACTCCTAGGCGTCCAATCATTGCAGAAGATGAGAGGAGGAGAGGGGGAGAAGACATTGGGGTTGGGATAAAATGGAGGACACCGCTCGCCGCCTGCCGCCATCACCCGCTGCACAGTGGCAGCATTTGGGGCACAGTGGCAGCATTTATTGGACACAGTGGCAGCACTTGGGGCAAAGTGGCAGCACTTGGGGCACAGTGGCAGCATTTAATGGGCACAGTGGCAGCATTTAATGGGCACAGTGGCAGCACTTGGGGCAAAGTGGCAGAATTTAATGGGCACAGTGGCAGCATTTGGGGCACAGTGGCAGCACTTGGGGCACAGTGGCAACATTTGGGGCACTGTGGCAGCATTTGGGGCACAGTGGCAGCGTTCGATGGGCACAGTGGCAGCATTTGGGGCACAGTGGCAGAATTTGGGGCACAGTGGCAGCGTTTGGTGGGCAAAGTGGCTGCCTTTGATGGCACAGTGAGGCTGCAATTGATGGGTTTTTTTTTCTGAATGTTTCAGTTTGTTTGCGCCCCCCCAAAAATTTTGAGCACCAGCCGCCACTGCCCCCACACACACCTGTACACACTCAGCTGCCCCCCCCCCCCACACGCACCTGTACACACTCATCTGCCCCCCAAACACCTGTACACATTCAGCTGCCCCCCTGTACACAGTTTCCTCCCTTCACTTGTACTCACAGCCCCCATTTTTAAGGTGGTCCTCCTAGTCCCAGGTCCTTTTTCTACATGTCCCTGTGAGACACAAGAGGAGCTGCTGGCCTGACACCCCCCCCCAATGTGTGGCACCCGGGTTGCCCCCACCATAGGTATGCCACTGTGTGAAAGTACCTTTGGGACCAAAGTTTGAAGGACCCTTCCAAGTGCTCCTGACAACTGTTACAACTGTAAAGTGACATAGATACATGCCAGCCATTGCAAGAATGTACAGGTAATTTCAAAAGGTGTGTAAACTACTGTTACGCATTTGCTTGATCGTAGCAGTCAAGGCTATAGAGGAAAATCACCTGTACAAATTACACATGCTAGTAGGCATAAGGAGTAATTTGAGTAATTGCTAGATCTGTTCACATACATTATATACTCTGAATTCAGTGTAGCCTATATATACAGTGCATTCGTGGTGTATAGTTTCTTGTCAAAAGTATTTTATTTAAGTACAAGGAATGTATACAAGTAACATAGAAAGATTACAACACATTCAGCATAGGGAAGCTCGTTTGCTAGTGTTCAGATATACAATCATATACAGTGAAATGGGACAATATAAATAACTATAAGCAATAAAGCATGTGAAATGATGAGAGAAAAAAGGGAAGAATATATTAGTATAATTGTTCAAAAAATAAAAAAAATAAAATAATTATTATGTATTTATATAGACTGTTGTCTCAATTCATTTTTTAGACAAGCAAAGAGATTGTCAATTAGATAAGATATAGAGCTTCAAAATCATAAGGGAGGGTAGTACAAAGAAATAGTTATAAAGAGTGAGAAAGAAGGTGAGTAGGAAAAAAGGGGGGAAGAAGAGAGTATAGAAGCTAGAAGAGAAGAAGAGGGGAGTCCGCGAGGCTAGGTCGAGAGTCACCACTACAATCAGAATTAATCCAGGTTATTGATTATTAGTTATCATTTGAGTTACCATGGCAGCAGCACATTTTTGTCAAGGGTTGGCGTGGTATATGTAATCCAAGGTTGCCAAATCTTTTCAAAACTGGTGATCGTGTCCATTTCGATAGCTATCATCTTGGCATGGGTCATATAATAATTCATTTTGGCTTTTGTTTCATTTAGAACTAATGTTGGAGTTTTCCAAGCTTTTGCTAAAGTTTGTTTAGCTGCTGTGAAGAGTTGCACTAACAACTTAAATTGGGAATATGTTATGAATTCAGGCTTCAAATTGAGTAATGCTGTTGCTGGATCAACAGGAACTGTTTTACCAAGCATTTTAGTTGCAATTATGAATATTTCCTTCCAAAATGTTTGTGCTAATGGACACGTCCACCAGATATGAAAAAAAGTGCCCAAATCTGAGCATCCTCGGAAGCATTGTGCTGAATAGTTTTGTACATATTTAGCCACTCTAGATGGAACCAAATACCACCTTGTCATCACTTTATAATTAGCTTCAACCGCTAATACATTAGGGGAAGCTGTTTTAACTGTGGACCATATTTGGTTCCAATCAGAAATATCTAGTGTACGCTCTAAGTCTTCTTCCCATTTCTGGACATAAGACGGGCTATTTTTATTGGAATAGACCAGTAAGTGAGAATATAAGGTAGAAATTGTTCCTCTAGCGTGGGGATCCTTTTTACAAATGTTTTCAAAACTGGACATATGTGCTAATTGGGGTGATGTGTTGACTAAGGGTGTGAAAAAATTTTTGATTTGGAAATATCTGAATAATTCCGATTGTGGTAAACCATATTTTTCACAAAGGGTGGTAAAAGGGATAAATGACGATGAGTGTATAAATTTATACAAATTTAGAACATTTCGGGATGTCCATTCTTTAAAAGATTTAGGGGACACCCATGCTGGATAGAAGGCAGGGTTTCTATAAAATGACAATAATGGATTGTGTAAAGATTGTAATTGATTGCTCTTTTTGAATCTATCCCAAAGGGATATATAGTGTTTGGTAATAGGATTTTTTAGGTCTTTTCGGTCTTTAGATGAGATCCATAATAAATTGGATATTGGAATAGGATCACATTCCGTGGCTTCAATTGATACCCATAATGGGGTTTCTTGATATGCATGGTATTTAGCAAGACTCGCTATATGTGCGGCTCTATAGTAATATGCAAAATTGGGACAGCCTAGGCCTCCGTTAAGTTTGGGGAGATATAATGTGTGCAATTGTATTCTTGGTTTGGATGCTCCCCATATAAATGACGACACTTTCCTTTGTATTATTCTTAAATGATAAGCTGGGATCGGTATTGGTAGTACTCTAAATAAATAAAGTAGTTTCGGTAATATCGTCATTTTTACAGAGTTGATTCTTCCGAACCATGACAATGGAAGATGGGACCATGAATTCATTAAGTTAAAGAGCTTTTTTAACAGTGGGGGATAGTTAATTTTAAATAGGTCCTCTAAAGATGCTGTTAGATGAACTCCTAAATATGGGATTGATCTGTCTGACCAAGTAAAGGGGAGGCAAATTTTTGCTGAGTTCAGTTCTATGTTGGAAAGAGATACATTTAGTGCTTGGCATTTTTTGGGATTTATATATAATCCAGAGATTTTGGCAAATACATCAAGAGTAGGAATGAGGTTTGGGCCTGATACTTGTGGAGAGGAAAGAAATAGGAGGATATCATCTGCGAAAAGACAAAGTTTGTGTTGATAACCTCCTATTTCAATTCCAGTTATGTTGGAATTTGTTCTAATTGCTTGTGCAAGCGGCTCTATTAGTAGGGCAAATAATAAAGGAGATAGTGGACAGCCTTGTCTCGTGCCTCTTTCTATGTTGAAATAATTGGATTTGTACCCAGCATATTTTACGTAAGCTTTTGGTTCATTATATAATGCCATAATCCAATTTGTAAAGTTTGGGCCAAACCCCCATTTCTGTAGTGTATAATTCAAGTATGGCCATGATATAGAGTCAAACGCTTTTTTGATGTCAAGTGAGAGAAAGCAAGCAGGAATACGGCGTTTTTTGGCTATATGTGCTAGAAGGGTCGCTCTACGTACGTTATCACTAGCCTGTCGGGAGGGTATGAAGCCTACTTGGTCTCTATGCACAAGGGTACCAATGATTTTATTCAGACGAGATGCTAGAAGTTTTGCTAATATTTTAATGTCTATATTTAACATTGAAATGGGGCGAAAATTTGAGCATAAAGTATCATCTGATTGGGGTTTAGGTATCATACAAATGATAGCTAATAGAGATTCAGGTCTAAAAGATTTGTTTTTTAATAAGTCATTGAAAGCTTCTGCGAGTAATGGGGAGAAACAATCCGAAAAAGTACGATAATAGAGGGCCGAGAAACCATCTGGACCAGGTCTTTTGTTAATTTTTAGTGATTTAATAGCTTCTGCTACCTCGTTTCCGGTGATGGGTTTTTCTAGTGACATCATTTGGGGCTCAGTCATTTGGGGTAAGTTAATATTTGAGAAAAAGGAATCAGCTGTATCAATATTAAATGTATTAGATTTTGTATATAGGGTTTTCAGATAAGAGCTGAATTTTTGTACAATTTTGAGGGGATTGTTGGTGTACGTATTGTCTGCTATTTTAAGACTAATAGGTTTAAAGGATTTATTAATAGAATTTAATGCCCTTGATAAATATGTACTTGGTTTGTTAGAATTCTTATAGAATGCATGTTTGGTTCTCCGTAGTGATTTATCAGCTGATTCGGTTAGAAAAAGGTCGAATTCCAATCGTGCTTTTTCTAAACGAGTTTTTGCCTTAGGGGTAGGATTATTTTGAAAAGCTAAAAATGAGGAGTTGAACTCTGTTTCTAGTTGTCGCATAAGCAATATTCGTTCACGTTTAAGTATTCCTGACTGTCGCTGGATAACTCCTCTTAAGACAGGTTTGTGGGCCTCCCATAGTGTAAGAGAAGAAATGTCAGTACTAGTGTTATTTGTTAAGTATTCTTTTAGAGCCTGTTGGATCGTGAGGCAGTGAGAGGGATGTTTAAGCAATACGTCAGGTAGATACCATGTAGGGTCACGCCCCTTGGGCATAATAGAAGCCACCGAAGTAAAGACAGCATTATGGTCAGACCAAGGTATGGGGATAATGTTGGATGCGATTATTTCAGGTACCATCCCTGTTGTTATAAAAATGTGATCTATGCGACTAAACGATTGGTGGGGGTTTGAGAAATATGTGTAATTTCTTCTTGTTGGGTTAGATTCTCTCCAAGAGTCAATCAAATTGTGTCTAGAGAGGAGTTGGGATAAAGATTTTTTGTTCTGAGAGTGTAAAGAGGTGTAGGGGGTTTTGTCCAGAAATGGGAAGACAACCTGATTGGAGTCTCCACATACAAAGATTGATCCCATTTTATGGGTTTTTATGACTTGGAATAGATGTGATAAAAAGGGTAAAGGTTGATAATTTGGAGCATAGTAAGAGACCACAGTTACTGCTGTGTCCATAATATATCCTGTTAGGATTAGGTAACGGCCTTCCGGATCTTTTATTTCTGAGTGTTTAGTGAATGGGGTGGTATGGTGGAATGCGATGAGAGTACCACGTTTTTTTGTTAGTGCTGAGGCTGTGTATACTTGTGGATATGAAGTATTGAAAAATTTGGGAGTTGAGGTCGGGGTAAAATGTGTTTCTTGTAGACATACTATGTGCGCTTTTTTAGCTCGAAATGATCGAAAGGCTTTTATACGTTTTTGTGGCACATTGAGACCCTGTACATTTAAGGATAAAATATTTAAAGGAGCCATGGCTGCTGAAACAACAATCTATACTTACTAGTTGTCAAGGTGCAGTGACTATTCGGCCTAGCCTTCGCGGACATGAAGAAAAGGAAAAGGTATCCAGAAGTAGGGTGGATTAACTTAAAAAGAGAGTAAAATATAGTAGAAGTCATAAAGCAATTAAATATTATGTAAGAATAAAAAGATTGGAGAAGTACCCGTGTTGGGGTTAGAAACCCCCCAACAGGGGACAGAAGACCTTCGTCAGATCCCCACAATTTCTTATGGGGAACTGAGGAAAGCCAGGTGAGGCACATGTTAAACCTGTGTATGGGGAATCCGCCTTAAAAAAAAAAAAAAAAACAGTGGTTCATTTCAAGAAAATAAGTTTTGTCATTATAAAATTATAGGGAAGTGTGTCCTCTTAATGTATATTTGTTGAGGACTAATATTATTTTGTGGGTTATACATCCTAGGATATATAAATATATATATATATATATATATATATATATATATATATACATATATATAAAACACACACACACATATATATATATATATATATATATATATATATATATACACACACATTATATACATATATATATATATATATATATATATATATATATATATATATATATATATATATATATACACATACACACATATATATACACATTACAAACACATTACAAATAAATAAATAAATAAAAAATGAAAGTATTCACTTATTAGTAATTTTATTTCATTACTAAGAAGTAATTAGATTTGAAGAATAAAATACAAAAATATAGAAAATAAACGTATCCATTAAATTTGGACATTTAATGATAGGGTATAATTTATCTTATCATTTTTTTTTTTTTTTTTTTTTTTTTTTTTTTTTTTTTATTTCTGTTATCCGTTTAACCAGGAAAGATAATTTGCAGTATTTTAGGGAATAAATCCAGTAATTCAATTTCATTACTGTTTTCCCATAAAGTATGTAGCCCAACTACTGATTTTAACCATTCATGTTAAAAATAATTGTGAGAAGATAAAAAATAAAAAATGAGAAAAAATATAAAGTGAAAATATTTACTTCTCTGTAATTTTATTTTCTCACTAAGAAGTAATTAGATTTTAAAAAAATATATTTAAATAAAAAAAAAAATAAAAATATATAAAATGCAAAAATATAGAAAGAAAACTTGTCCTTTTAATATGGACAATTAGTGCTAGGGAATAATTTTACATTTTAAAATTACAGTTTTCCCAGTAATTTCTGTTTACTGGTTAACCAAAATCGATATTTTCGCTATAGTTTAGAAAATAAATTCAATAATTCATTTTCATTACTGTGTTTCCATATAGCTTAGCATCAGTCGGAGTCAATTAGGCACAGTTCCTAGGGATGCATCATTAGTCCATGGCGTCATCTTGTCCTTGGTGTGAGGGTACGAATCTTCCTCTTTTGTGTGTATGGTGGTTGCCGTTTCTTGTTTCAGATTGGGATGTGTTCCGGAGGGAAGAGGCAGATGCTGATCTTCTTCTTGAAGTAGAGGTTGAAGGAGTCCCGTCAATCAGGTTGAGGTCTTGGAGTGCTTGATGAAGTTCGTTAGGGGTTCTGCAAGAGAATCTGGTCCCTTGATGGGTGAAACGAAGGGAGAATGGGAAGCCCCATTGGTATTTGATGTTATGATTTTGGAGTTCCAATAAATGGGGTTTCATTGCCCGCCGTTTAGATATTGTTAATTGGGATAGGTCTGCAAAAATCTGAAAATTGTGACCTTGAAAGGATAAATCGTTCTTTTCTCTTGCTGCTTTTAGAAGTTGTTCTTTCGTTCGGTAAAAATGAAATTTTGCAATAATATCTCTAGGGGGGCCATCAGCTTTTTTGGATGTAAGAGCTCTATGTATTCTGTCCATCTCCAACCTTTCAATGGGTATTGCTGGTTGTAGCTCCTGACAGAGTGCTGTTATAGTTGATTGCAGGTCCGTGATTGACTCAGGTAAGCCTCTGAAGCGCAGATTAGACCTTCTGGCGCGATTCTCAAAATCTTCAAGTCTGTTCTGCAGAGTAATATTTTCCTCTTTGAGGTTTTCCAATTCTGTGAAAACTTCTTGTGTATTTATTTCAAAATCTTCTACTTTCATTTCTAATGTTTCAGTTCGTCGTCCCAGCTCTCTAATTTCTTTAGTAAGATTGTTAGTAATTTGCTCTGAGGTTTGTTGTAATGCTTTATGAAGCATTCTTTCAAATTGCTTCAAAATGCTGGATGGGATAGTAGAGTCTGTATGTGAGGTATTTTGCATGTTTAAATTGGTTTCAGAGTCAGATTCAGAGTCCCCTGAGGAGATAATTTTTGTCTGTTTTAGTTTAGTTTTCTGGTCTGAGGTAAAAGCACCTGAGGTGAAATTGCCTGAGGGGAGCGGGGCCTTCTTCACTATACGTTTCCCCTGAGCACTGTTATGGGGGTTGATTTTAGATTTGTTCCTGGCACCACCTAACACCATTTTGATGTGTAAATGTTCCCCTCACCTCACAGGAGGATAAGACGTAGATGTGGAAAGATTCCGTGTCCGTGAGTCGTCTTTATATCGCGGTTTGTTCCCCTCACAGAGCAGAGCTCTAGCCAGACATTACCGCCCTGCTAGCCTCTGCACATGCACCCGGTGTATAGTTTCTAATACACTTCAGGCGGTGTACACAGTATATAATACTGTGTAGTGTGGTGTTGCAAAACAAAAAATACATCATGTCCAGAAGGCCACTAAGGAGAGGCAGACGCTCACATGCCACTAAAAGAGGGCAAGCAGCCTCTGTGTCTACAGTCAACAGTGGAAGTCATGGACATGGTGCATCCTACGCAGGTGGCCGTGGGGCACATTTGTCCTTTTTTTTGCTTCTGGCCGTGTTATTGAGCCACAACATGCAGAAGAGTTGGTGGAGTGGATAACAAAGCAGTCCTCATCCTCCTCCTCCTCTGTCATCCAGGCTCAGGGTAGTTTGCCTTCCAAGGCAGCTGCCAAAGCAGCCTATTCCACTGGCTCCTTGTCCACAGTCAATCCTTCCATAGCCCCACCATCATGTACGGAGGAGTCCCCATAATTATTCAACCACAGTGTCGGTTACATCCTGCTGAAGGATGCGCAGCGATTTAAAGGGTCCGATATTGGTTCCCAGGTTGAGGAAAGGAGTAACGTGAGCCTAGAAAGAGGGGGTGCCACAGAAGGACAAGAAACTGGCAGTCATATTCCCCCAGCTGCAGCATACTGCCAAGTTTGCTCCAGTGACGAGGAGGGTCACTGACTGTACTTGGGTGGCTGAGAGAAGAGAGGAGGAAAGTGAGGAGGAGGCACAACTCCAACGAGGCAGGATGGCCTCTAGGGGGCAGCTTAAGGGCAGCCACCCTATTGCACCAAACCGCAACGATCCGCAGGTGCAGTGCGCTGCTGACTCCCCGCTGACTTTTAAAAGTTAGTTGGTGTGGGCCTTTTTTGACACGTGTGCAGCAGATTTCACTGTTGCTGTTTGCATCCTATGTCTGCGATCTTTGCTCCACTTGGGTGCAGGTCCAGGAGTCCTTGCGACATGCCAGTAAGAGGTACAGACTCCATGCTGACCACCAACGCCTACCTGCGCCTTCCTACTAGGTTGGGGAGAGGGTCTGGCTGTCATCTCGTAATCTCTGACTCTGTGTTCCCTTACTGAAACCGGCACCACGATTTATTTGGTCTTTCTGTAGTCTACGTAGGATCAACCCAGTGGCTTATGCATTAGACCTTCCTTCTAACATGCATATTTCAAATGTTTTTCATGTCTCCTTATTGAAACATTTGGTGTGCAACAGCTTCACCACCTCAGTACTACACCCTCACCTGGTGCAGGTCGAGAACCATGAGGAGTATGAGATACAATCGATCATTGACTCCCGTAGGTTCCGTGGGCGCATACAATACTTGGTTCATTGGAAAGGGTATAGTCCGGAGGAACAATCTTCGGTCTCATCCTTGGACGTACATGCTCCTGTTCTCCTCTGTGCTTTCCATAGATGTTTTCCCCTCAAACCTGGTGGCCTCCGAGGGGGAAGGGTCATTAAGGAGGGGGTACTGTCAGGGCTAGGCTCTCAGCCCTTCCTTCTCTGTGCTCAGGTTGATCAGCTGTTGGTTAATTGCCAGAACTCAACGTTCCACAGTGGCTCACTTGTTGATCATCTCCTGCTGGTCAGCCTCTTCTGGCTATTTAAACTGCCTGGTTCATTTCATCAATTGCCTTCGCCTTGGTCAAACATACAGTGCCTTGAAAAAGTATTCATACCCCTTGAAATTGTCAACATTTTGTCATGTTACAACCAAAAACGTAAATGTATTTTATTGGGATTTTATGTGATAGACCAACACAAAGTGGCACATAATTATGAAGTTGAAGGAAAATGGTAAATGGTTTTCAATTTTTTTTTTACAAATAAATATGTGAAAAGTATGGCGTGCATTTGTATTCAGCCCACTTTACTCTGACACCCCTAACTAAAGTGTAAGCAATTGCCTTCAGAAGTCACCTAATTAGTAAATAGAGTCCACCTGTGTGTAATTTAATCTCAGTATAAATACAGCTGTTCTGTGAAGCCCTCAGAGGTTTGTTAGAGAACCTTAGTGAACAAAAAGCATTGTGAAGGCCAAGGAACGCACCAGACAGTTCAGGATGGCTCAAGAGAGCCTACAAAGCTGCCTGAGGAACCTTATGTCTGAAGCTGACATCAGTGAAGGACTGAACATCAACTTGGTAAAATTTAACAATGTGTGATCAGAGAACCAACCTTGCAAATTTGAGAAACAGATGCATGATGCTGAAAAGTCCATGAAGCACAAACTGATCTAGTGGTGTGTGCTTTGACCAGGAAAGGGAGAAGGCCTTTGAGGTTAGAAGGTTTGATGATGAGCTGTTGAATCCACCTAGTTATAGTGGAACGAGAAACAGTCTGTTCCTTATGTGGACCTTCAGGAATGCCAAACAGAGAGAGGGTAGCCAGAACTCCTTCCAAACATGACAAGCTGGCATCCATTGTGGGCACTTTCCAAACCACTGGAAGCCTGGTCGTGCTGGCCAGGCATGGGGAATAATCCAGAAAGACTCTTGTCTCATGCTGCCAGAATGTTGAGTTTCAATGGTCTAGAGCAGGGGTCTCCAAACCACGGCCCGCGGGCTACATCCGGCCCGCTTGTGTGTTTAAACCGGCCCGCCGCAGCTGGCAGGTCCTGCAATACAAAGCAGCACACCCGCCCATGCTGCACGACGTGCTTATGATTGGCTGCTGGGACCACCGATGTCCCAGCAACCAGTGACGTCATTAGCACGGCACCTCCCCTCTTCACACACACACCTCCGTACAGCCGTCTCCGTCTTCATCTCGTGTCTCCCGCCCACTGCTTCACATGCTGAAGGATCGTTAATACAAACAGCGGGCAGGAGTCGTGAGCTCAAGACGGCTGTACGGAGGTGTGTGTGTTGCCGATGGGTGGAGGAGGGTCATTAGGCTGTAACATTGAAGAGGTTGAAGGCTGCCCCACCTTTCCACTGTCCTGTTTGCAGCAGAAGTTGGCTCGTACAGAGGTGTGTGTGTGTTGCTGATGGGGACACTGATGGCTGCCAATACTCTGCCATACCCAGCCAATACTCTGCTAATACCCAGCCAATACTCTCCCAATACTCTGCCAATACTCTGCCAATACTCTGCCAATACCCAGCCAATACCCAGCCAATACTCTGCAATGTCCTGCCAATACTCTGCAATACCCAGCCAATACTCTGCCAATACCCAGCCAATACTCGCCAATACTCTGCCAATACTCTGCCAATACTCTGCACTACTCTGCAATGTCCTGCCAATACTCTGCAATACCCAGCCAATACTCTGCCAATACTCTGCAATACCCAGCCAATACTCTGCCAATACTCTGCAATACCCAGCCAATACCCAGCCAATACTCTGCCAATACCCAGCCAATACCCAGCCAATACCCAGCCAATACTCTGCAATACCCATCCAATACTCTGCAATGTCCTGCCAATACTCTGCAATACCCAGCCAATACTCTGCCAATACCCAGCCAATACCCAGCCAATACTCGCCAATACTCTGCCAATACTCTGCCAATACTCTGCACTACTCTGCAATGTCCTGCCAATACTCTGCAATACCCAGCCAATACTCTGCCAATACTCTGCAATACCCAGCCAATACCCAGCCAATACTCTGCCAATACCCAACCAATACCCAGCCAATACTCTGCAATACCCATCCAATACTCTGCAATACCCTGCCAATACTCTGCAATACCCTGCCAATACCCTGCCAATACCCTGCCAATACTCTGCCAATACTCTGCACTACTCTGCAATGTCCTGCCAATACTCTGCAATACCCTGCCAATACTCTGCAATACCCTGCCAATACTCTGCCAATACTCTGCCATACCCTGCCAATATCAATTATTTGCTGTTCCGAAAAATGATCCGATCCGTGACTGTGATGTGAGTTTTTTGATCCATTGCACCCCTACTGATGGGGATATTGCTGGAGACACTACTGATTACAAAAATGATCCATGTAAAATATATACATTTACATTTTATTCATTCATGTATTTTATACATAACTGATTTTTTTTTTCGGCCCCCGAATACTTGTAAAATCTACAATGTTGCCCTTGTGTTGAAAAGTTTGGAGACCCCTGGTCTAGAGTGAAATTGGACCCATGGAAATGCTTCAAAAGAGACCACCATTAAGCCCAGAACACTTGTACAAAAGCAGAGGGTTGGTTGTTTCCTGAACTGCTATGTCTGAATGTGGGACTGAAGTTTTTCCACAAGGTGGATAACATAAGATCAGACTCAGATACTCCAAGAAATTAGAGTTTTAGTGCTGATTTCAATGTAGGGTCAGAACAGTCCACTGGACACTGGCTGACAGTGTCTGAGCCAACTGTGGCCTCACAAGAAGGAGGTCATGCAGATATTTTACTAAAGAGATGACCTGTAAACGAAGGAGAGCAAAAACAAGGGCCACCTTGGTGAAGACCTAAGGTGCAGTGAACTGACAAAAAGGAAGGGCTATAAATTGCCAATGTTGCATGCCCACAGCAAAATGTAAGAGTTGATGCACTGGAAAGATAGGGAAATGCAAGTAGGCATTTCCTCTTGATGTCCACAGAGGCTTGAAAGTCTCCCGAATGGAAAGCAATAAATGGCCAGATGGATTCCTTATGGAACTTTGTACCCGGAGGAAGGTGCTGAGAACCTTTATATCAAGTATGGATATTCGGTTTTGGGCATGGTGAACAGGTTTGAATAAATGAAACCTGTCCTCTTCTGGGACAGTGGCTATGACCTCTTAAGAGAGTAGCTGCTCTAAAGCAGCATGAAGTTCCAACAATGTGCGGTGATGTTGGCATGTTTGACAACATGATGCAGGGCGGAGGCAGAGACTTAAACTCCATGTGTAACCCATGGACATGAACATCTCCCATGTCCTGGGACCAGGTGGCCAACAGACATCCCCCCACACTGACAAGTGGGAGGGAGTGCCCACAAACTTAAAAGAGGACTTGCTTATGGACTTGGAGGACTTAGGGGGTCCAAGACCTAATATCTACTAGCCCATTTACACAAAAGTATAGGGCCACAGGCATAAGCTCCAGTTTCTGTCAGTATACAGTATATCCAGGATCCTGAGAAATAGCTTTGGACCAGACAGCTAGGGTCTGGCAGATGGACATGGTCATAATTGCAGGTTGCAAGGCAGGTCCTGAGAGGGAGGATAAGGCCTTAGAAAGGGCCTTTTTATCCCCTGTTTATCCCCTAGGTCTTTAAACACAGGGATATCCTCGACAGGGACAGCAAGTTTTTTTTGTTAAAACAGGAAGTCACTTGATCCATAATGGGAACAAACCACTTTCTCAGGAACCTCTCCTCCATAGATTATTCCTGGACAAAACACTTATGCCGCGTACACACGATCGAAAATTCGGCCAGCAGTCAGAAAATGCGACCGTGCGTATGCTCCAATCGGACTTTTGCTGGCTGAATTCCAGCCAGCAAAAGATTGAATGAATGAATGACTTGTATAGCGCTACCTATGCGAACTGAATCGCCTCAGGGCGCTTTTACCACTGGTGTCCATCTGTGGTATAGTGCGGTCCTTTCCCTGTGGGGTTCTGACACGCTTACAAACACATACAACATACACATATTTGGCCAATTTTATCGACAGGATCTAATTAACCTACCAGCATGTCTTTAGAGTGTGGGAGGAAACCGGAGTACCCGGAGGAAACCCACGCAGGCACAGGGAGAACATGCAACTCCAGGCAGAAGGTGTCGTGGTTGGGATTTGAACCAGCGACCCTATTACTGCTAGGTGAAAGTGCTAACCACTACACCACTGTGCTGCCCTTGAGAGCATGTTCTCAATTTTTCGGTCGGAAAAAGTTCCGATCAGAAATTCCGATCGTCTGTAGCAATTCCGACACGCAAATTTCCTACGCATGTTCGGGAACAATTTGACCCATGCGCGGAAGCATTGAACTTCATTTTCTCGGCTCGTTGTAGTGTTGTACGTCACCGCGTTCTTGACGGTCGAAAGTTCAGCAAACTTTTGTGTGACTGTGTGTATGCAAGCCAAGCTTAAGCAGAATTCCGTCGGAAAAAACATCCAAGATTTTTCTGACAGAAAATCCACTCGTGTGTATGCGGCATTAGAGCAAAGACCTTTTCCAGGTTAAGCCCAACAAAAAGTTATAACGGGTTGAGGGCTCTTTACAGACTATACACTTAAGGAGTAACTGACAAAGACAGTTCCAAATCTAGTCATGTGCAGAAGGAAGCTGTATCCTTAAAGTCGAACTAAAGGTAAAACTTTTTTTTTTCATTTTGGATAAAGTAAGGGAGGATTATAACCCCTTTTTGTTACATCTGTCTACCTTAGGGGAGATTTCCTTCACTTCTTGTCCTATACCCAAAACAGGAAGTGAGAGATAATCCCTGCAAAGTGAGGGAACCCTGAGGTGTCACTAGGGACACTAGAACTGGTGTCCCCTTTGGAAGATTTCCCCTCTTTTACTTTCACTTTGGATGAGAACGGTAAACAGGACAAATAGAGAGGGTGGATCTCCCTAATGGGACAAAGACGGCAATAAAAACTGACAGGTATTCTAATCCCTATAGAGTCTAGATGGATAGATAGAGTCTAATCCAAAACTAAACAAAAAAGTTTTGCCTTTAGTTACACTTTAAGATATGGAGTCTGTAGACTGTGACCCCACTTGTACCAAGTCCTCAAATAAAGATAAAGTAAAATCCTCATCATCCTCTTCTGACTATGCAAAATCAATTGCAGCCTCAGGGAATTCAAGGATGGACACTGGATGAGGGGGCATGGAAGCATTTTGAAGGAAGGGCCCTGCATTCTGATGTATCTCAAACGTAATATTTTATTCTATCTTTTCATGTGACAACACTGAAGAAATTACACTTTGCTAAAATGTAAAATAGTGAGTGTACATCGTGTATAAGGCCCCATGCACACGAGACGCAGATGCAAACTCTGCTGAACGCGTGTTTTAAAAAGCAGAAACCTGCGTTTAAAAACGCGCGTTTTGCTGTGTTTTCATGCCGCGTTTAGATGCGTTTAGATGCGTTTGCGTCTATAAGCATTTGTAAAGATAACATCATATAGACCCTCCCCAAGCTCAGAAAGCATGTATTATTAACTATTTCTGCCATTTTGATCAGAGTGAGCAGCAGCAGCAGAGAGAGCAGTTGTACACTTGCATTTGCCTCTCTTTCTGTGTTTTTTTTTAAAATGGATCCCATATTGAATATATGTCAGGAAATGCTCCTGATGTTGCTCTTGATGCGGCAGCAACGTCGTCGCAAATTTGCATGAGAGGTCCAGAATCAGAGCTTGTCGATATTGGACCCATCCGTTGATGGCACAGTGAATGTCCGTTGGATATTTCACAAACATGTATGCATTTCACAAACATGTATGCATTAGTGAGTATATATGCTCTATGAACTCTAAACTAATTACGACATTTTAAACCAATTTTTCTAGTATTTTTTATGGTTAACCATCATATTTCTGAGTTTTCTGGTCCAAAAAATTGGGTTCCTTTAAAAAGGCTTATAAACACAAACGCGGCTAAACGCAGGTGCCTGCGTTTAGCCGCGTTTAGCCGCGTTTAGCTGCGTTTTGCGTCTGAAACGCGGAAAAGCAAAGTGTCTGAACGCATTTTTTTGCTTCTGAAAAAACGAGGTTAAACGCAACTGCATAAAAACGGGAAAAAACTAGACTGTGTACATGGACACATAGGATAACATTGCATGCGTTCAGGTGCAGTTGAAAAAAGTGTCCAACTGCCTCTGAACGCGCGTTTAACAGCGTCTCGTGTGCATGAGGCCTAACAGTGTAAATTTGCTGTCCTCTCAAATTAACTCGACACAAAGCCATTAATGTCTAAACTGCTGGCAACAAAAGTGAGTATACTCCTAAGTGAAAATATCCGAATTGGGCCCAATTAGCCATTTTCCATCCCCGGTGTCATGTGACTCGTTAGTGTTACAAGGTCTCAGGTGTTAATGGGGAGTAGGTGTGTTAAATTTGCTGTAATAACTCTCTGAGGATCTAAAAAAAAAAAAGAATAGTTGCTCAACATAAAGATGGCCTAGGCTATAAGAAGATTGCCAAGACCCTGAAACTGAGCTGCAGCACGGTGGCCAAGACCATACAGCGGTATAACAGGAAAGGTTCCACTCAGAACAGGCCTAGCCATGGTCGACCAAAGAAGTGCACATGCTCAGCGTCATATCCAGAGGTTGTCTTTGGGAAATACACATATGAGTGCTGCCAGCATTGCTGCAGAGGTTGAAGGGATGGGGGGTCAGCCTGTCAGTGCTCAGACCATACGCCGCACACTGCATCAAATTGGTCTGCATGGCTGTAGTACCAGAAGGAAGCCTCTTCTAAAGATGATGCACAAGAACGCATTCCTTTGTTTCTTTTTACATTATAGGTGTTTTTAACACTTTACAACACGCAGCTCTTTATTGTAGTTTATTTGTTTTTTGGTTATTGATTTGTGTGGGTTTGGAACCTATTGGTTCCTGTATTTTCTTTTACTCTTGGATTACTGCTTTTACAAAGCGCAGCCTACACATAATCTAGCTAGTAGAAAAATAATATTAATAAAAAGTAGAAAAAAGTAAGAAGCAGATTGCTTCTCTCAGAGGAGAGATGAGATCTGTTCTCCAAGGACACTAACAAAAATGGAGGTCTCCTGCCTGTTGGAGGGGTTATGCTGGGTAGTCCTTACAGCTTTTGTTTTATCAGTGCCCGGTCTCCTGAACGCAGTGGCAAAATCCAATGTACCAAATTGTACCATTAAGAAATAACTATTTAGGGAGCATGTGCAGAGCATTACTTGGTGCCTCTCTCTGCAGAATTTAGTATCTGCCCACTACTGGAGGAAGAGGAGAGCAAAGATCTGCTTTGCCCTAAGGTTTTCCTAATGCTTGCTCTACCTCTGAGGTTTGTCTATTGCCTACTCTCCCCCTGAGATTTACCTAATGCCTGCTCTTTCCATGAGGTTTGCCTAATGCCTGTTCTTCCCCTGAGGTTTTATCAATGCCTGCTTTCCCCCTGACGTTTTCCTAATGCCTGTTCCTCCTCTGAGGTTTTACTAACTAGCGCCTGAACTTCCCCTGAGGTTTCCCTAATGCCCAATCTCCCCCTAAAGGTTTACCTAATGCATGCTCCTCCCCTGAGGTTTTATTAATGCCTGCTTTCCCCCTGAGGTTTACTTAATGCTTGCTCTCCCCCTGAGGTTTATCTAACACCTGCTCTTCCCCTGGGTTTTTGTAATGCCTACTCTCCCCCCGAGGTTTACCTAATGCCTGCTCCCCCTCTGAGGTTTTACTAACTAGTGCTTGCTCTCCCCCTGAGATTTTATTAATGCCTCCTTCCACTCTGAGGTTTACCTAATGCCTACTCTTTTCCTGAGGTTTACCTAATGCCTACTCTCACCCTGGGGTTTTCCTAATGCCTGTTCTCCCCCTGAGGTTTACCTAATGCCTGCTTTCCCCCTGAGGTTTTCCTGATTTCTGCTCTTCCCATGTGGTTTCCCTAATACCTGCTCTCCCTCCAAGGTTTCCCTAATGCCTGCTCCCCCACCCCCAGGTTTTCCTAATGTCTGCTCCTCTGCTGAGGTTTACCTAATGCCAACTCCTCCTCTGAGGTTTTACTAATGCATGCTCTTCCCCTGGTGTTTCTCTAATGCCTGCTCTCCCCTTAAAGGTTTACCTAATGCCTTCTCCTCCCCTGAGGTTTTACTAATGCCTGCTCTCCCCCTGAAATTTCCCTAATGTCTGCTTCTCCTCTGAGGTTTTACTAATGTCCCCCCCCCCAAGTTTTATCTAATGCCTGCTTCTCCTCTGAGGTTTTACTAATAAGTGCCTGCTCTCCCCCTGAGGTTTACCTAATGCCTGCTCTTCACCTGAGGTTCCGTTAATGCTCGCACGCCCCCTAAAGGTTTACCTAATGCCTGCTCCTCCCCTGAGGTTTTATTGATGCCTGCTTTCCCCCCGAGGTTTACCCAATGCTTGCTCTCCCCCTGAGGTTTACCTAATGCCTGCTCTCCCTTTGAGGTTTACCTAATGCCTGCTCTTTCCTTAAGGTTTACCTAATGCCTACTCTTTCCCTGAGGTTTCTCTAATGTCTACTCTCACCTTGAGGTTTCCCCAATGCCTGCTCTCCCCCTGAAGTTTACCTAATGCCTGCTCCTCCTCTGAGGTTTTACTAACTAGTATCTGCTCTTCCCCTGAGGGTTCCCCAATGCCCGCTCTCCCCCTAAATGTTTACCTAATGCCTGTTCCTCCCCCAAGGTTTTATTGATGCCTGCTTTCTCCCTGAGGTTTATTTAATGCCTGCTCTTCCCCTGAGGTTTACCTAATGCCTGCTCCTCCTCTTATGTTTTCCTAGCTAGTGCCTGCTCTCCCCCTGAGGTTTCATTGATGTCTGCTTTCGCCCTGAGGTTTACCTATAGCTTGCTCTGCCCCAGAGGTTTACCTAATGCCTGTTCTCCCTTTGAGGTTTACCCAATGCCTGCTCTCCCTTTAAAGGTTTACCTAATGCCTGCTCTTTCCTTAAGGTTTACCTAATGCCTACTCTTTCCCTGAGGTTTCTCTAATGTCTACTCCAACCCTGAGGTTTCCCTAATGCCTGCTCTCCCCCTAAGGTTTTCCTAATGCCTGCTCCTCCTCTGAGGTTTTACTAATGCTTGCTCCCCCCCTGAGGTCTACCTAATGCCTGCTCCTCCTCTGAGATTTTACTAACTAGTGCCTGCTCTTCCCCTGAGGTTTCCCCAATGCCCGCTGTCCCCCTAAAGGTTTACCTAATGCCTGCTCCTCTCCCAAGGTTTTATTGATGCCTGCTTTCTCCCTGAGGGCTACCTAATGCCTGCTCCTCCTCTTATGTTTTCCTAGCTAGTGCCTGCTCTCCCCCTGAGGTTTCATTGATGTCTGCTTTCGCCCTGAGGTTTTACCTAATGCTTGCTCTTCCCCAGAGGTTTACCTAATGCCTGCTTTCCCATTCTGCCCAGCAGCACATATTCATCTTTCCTTTAGCTCCCTTACCGCTTTAAAACCCAAAAGCACCATGCCAAAAACTACCAGGATTCTGGTGACAAAAACTAGCTCCATAGAGAGGGTGGTTTGATAAGAGTGGTGTGGAAGAACGCAAGTGGTCTGCACAGAGCCCTGACTTCAAATCTATTGAACATCTTTGGGATGAATTTAAACAATAATTGCAAGCCAGGTCTTCTTATCCGACATCAGTATCTGACCTTATAAAGGCTCTTTTGCCTGAATGGGCACAAATTCCAACACATGCACTTCAAAATAATGTTGAAAGCCTTCTTAGAAGAGTGGAGACTGATATTGCTGCCATTGGCCATGGTTTTGGAAGAGATTATGTCAAACAAACTGATAAAGATGTGATGGTCAATTGTTCCTTTGGATATTTGGCGTATATCTCCTGTTAGAGAGTGAACTCATCTGTGGTGAAGCACATCGTAAGCATTTCAATGTTGTCAAACTGCTAATTGATATGTTCAACATTCAAAATTACAAAATTACATTTTCACATTTGTGGAATAAAATTCGTGAAAGCACAAGTTACCAAGTTTATTTACTTTAAAGGGTACCTCCACTTTAGTGGGGAGAAAAAATAGCAAATAAAGAAAAAATAATATAGCGCCTCTAATTGCTACACTAATCATATAGTAATTGAATGTTATTAAAAAATACCTTTCCCTTTCAATCTGCGGTCAATGTGATTTTTTGAGAATACATTGCAAATTGGCTACCTGGAGCCGTTCTGTACACAGAGTGTGTACTGACCACTCCCCCGAAACATAATTTCCTGCTTGTGTGATTGGATCACCAATTTTCCCAGAAGTCTGCCTAAGATCCAAATCAGATTTCAGGCATCCCTTGCAACAAATATGTCATTTTTTGAGAGATACTTTCAATTGGAACCCGTCGAAAGGGATGCAGGCCTAGCAGATTTCCTCATTAGTGCCCTTCAGCTCCACACCTGACAGTTAATTATGAAACCACTCCCGTTATACTCACTCAGAACAGAGGCATAGACAAACACACAGGGATTCCTTAAGAATAACAAAAGGTAGAATGGCACGGCTGGGCACATCAACGTACAGGTACATTGCTCTTTAAGAGCCCAGCCATGGGTCGCGCTAGTGCCGCCTGAGCTCCATGACCGTGGCCGCGGGACCCGCGGACCCGATCGCCGCCGGTGTCCCGCGATCGGGTCACAGAGCTGAAGAACGGGGAGAGGTAATTGTAAACAAACCTCCCTCCGTGCTCCCTAGTGAGGCTGTCACTGATCGTCTGTTCCCTGTCATAGGGAAAGACGATCAGTGATGTCACACGCCAAGCCACGCCCCCTACAGTAAAAAAAAAACACATAGGTCACACTTAACCCCTCCCCGCCCCCTATTGTTTAACCCCTTCACGGCCAGTGTTATGCCCCGTACACACGGTTGGAAATTCTGACGGAAAATGTCCGATCGGACCATGTTGTCGGAAAATCCGCCCGTGTGTGGGCTCCATCTGGCTTTTTCCGTCGGAATTTCCGATGGAAAAAATTTGAGATCCTGCTCTCAAGTTTTCCGACAACAAAATCCGATTTGACTTTTTCCGATCGTGTGTAGAGAATTCCGACGGACAAAGTCCCACGCATGCTCAGATCAAATTACGAGACCAAAGCTATTGGCTACTAGCCTCTACGTAGTTTCGTCGTACGCAACGAACGTCACCACATTCAGAATGATCAGATTTTCTGACAACTTTGTCCGACCATGTGTCACCAGTGTCAGAAAAAATCCGTCAGAAATTTCCGACCGTGTGTACGGGGCATTATTTACACAGGAATCAGTGCATTTAAATAGCACTGATTGCTGTATAAATGACAATGGTCCGAAAAAATGTGTCAAAAATGTCCGATGTGTCCGCCATAATGTCGTAGTCACAATACAAATCGCTGATCGCCGCCAATACTAGTAAAAAAAAATATTAATAAAAATGCTATAAAACTATCCCCTATTTTGTAAACGCTATAACTTTTGCGCAAACCAATCAATAATCACTAATTGCGATTTTTTTTTACAAAAATATGTAGAAGAATACGTATCGGCCTAAACTGAGGAAAAAAATGATTTTTTTATATATTTTTGGGGGATATTTATTATAGCAAAAAGTAAAAAAATATTGCATTTTTTTCAAAATTCTTGCTCTATTTTTGTTTATAGCGCAAAAAATAAAAACCGCAGAGGTGATCAAATACCACCAAAAGAAAGCTCTATTTGTGGGAAAAAAAGGACGCCAATTTTGTTTGGGAGCCACATCGCACGACCGCGCAATTGTCAGTTAAAGCGGCGCAGTGCCGAATCGCAAAAAGGGGCCTGGTCCTTTAGCTGCAAATTCGGTCCGGGGCTTAAGTGGTTATAGTAACATCAAGACAGGTTGTATTTCTGGACTGTGGTCATCACCATGTCGAGTGTCTCGGACTGCTTTAATTCTTGCGCAATACACAATACAGTTTCCATGTTAATGCCCAAATCCATCCCATATGTTTGGTCCATTTCCCAGAGAGCAGGCTCACATCTTTTATGGATAAACACAATTCTTTACTGAAACCCAAGTTAATGTGCCGTAAAAAGTTTACATAAAGAATTACTTGTACTTCAGACCTTTCATTCACTAACATGTACTTTCAAAGACAACATAGACGAAGGGCTTTTGGAGATCGTTGTAAAGTTCCAAAATGAAATACTGAAGCAGAACTAATATTGTGTACAGAGATTTTGAGGGTTTCCCCCACTACTGCACAGCTTTAACCTTTCAGAATGGACCTCAACATTCTTATTGTTTTCCAGCAGCTTGATCTTGTAAAGGCTGGAGGAGAAGCCGGCCGGCACAGATAGTCCTTTGCCTAGCCACTGGCTCCAACCTTATCGAGGGATACCTAGGTGTTACCAGGACACCTAGAAACTATAACCATGCCCGTGTGTTTTGGGTTTGCCCTGGGTTTCCTCTAAGCTGAACATGCCTAATACACCTCCTTGTTGGGGTGTATTAAATAAGACACCCAAAAATGCTCAACTAATGTCTCTTGTTTAGAAGAAGCAGTGGCTCTACTCTTAGGACCATGGTACACAAGCAGTCCTGTCTCTGTTGATAGCTTGCCAGTGACACGATTGGTTTATAGGGAAGACAAATACTCTGGGGTGGATTTACTTAAAGTGGTTTTAAACCTCAGACGTGAAGTATGAACAAAGCATATACCTCTATAGTGTATACTTGTCTCAATTAGGAGCACTAAGTGGCATTTCTATCTCGTGCTTCATTCCTCTGCTATCAGCATTAATCACTTCTGAAAAGTTTTCTTGACACTAATGCCCAGTACACACGAGCGGATTTTCCATCGGAAAAAACTTGGATGTTTTTTCCGCCGAAATTCCGCTCAAGCTTGGCTTGCATACACACGGTCACACAAAAGTTCTCTGAACTTTTGACCGTCAAGAACGCTGTGACGTACAACACTACGATGAGCCGAGAAAATTAAGTTCAATGCTTCAGAGCATGCGTAAAATTGTTTACGAGCATGCGTAGGAATTTTGTGCGTCGGAATTGGTACAATCGGATTTTCTGATCGGAACTTTTTCCGACCGAAAAATTGAGAACCTGCTCTCAATCTTTTGCTGGCAGGAATTCCGCCGGAAAAAGTCAGATGGAGCATACACACGGTCGGAATTTCCGACCAAAAGCTCACATCGGACTTTTGCTGGACTTTTGGTGACAGGGGAGGGAGCTCCAGCTGATTGACAGCCGCCGCTCTGCTCCTGTGTACTGTGTACTGTGTGAAAAAGGGGGGGGGGGGGTGTCCCTTCACTCCAATCAGCCCTCAGAGCTCTCCTCACTGAACTTTGCAGAGTGTAACTTCAGCTGTCTGCCCCCTGCTTTATGAAAGCTCAGATGAGCTGTATAAATTGTGGAGTTTGAACTGATGTAGTGAAGAGAATACTGCAGATAAACAGGTACCACTTCTGTAGGAGGATTTGTGTATCACCTGAGGTTCGTCACTTTACTGGGTATATGTAAGAGTTTACAACCACTTTAAGGCAAATAGAAGTGCAGTTGCTCCAGAGCTGAGATAAAGCTCCACTTTGCAAATATCCCATCACATGCAAGGAAAAAAAAGCATTTTTGCTGCTTGTACATGATTCAGTGATGGAAGTCAGCAGAGCTCCCTTCATTTACTAAACTCTGGAGCAACTGCACTTGCAAAGTGTACAGTCTGTTTGCCTTTCGTAAATCCACCACCCCAGAGTGTACATGCACCATGAAGGCCTTTGTTCAAGCACTTCCTTTTATTGGGTGACAACCATTAGTCCCTGAACAGCATTCCCCAAGGCTACCTGTCATAATACTGTGAATCACAAACCCAAGTCCACTGTATAAGCAAATCTATGCATTCTTGAGCCCTGATGAAGAGGTCAACTTTGGACCCACTAAATGCTTTGGACCCACAACATATTATACAGATTCTACTTGAACTTCATATGAGAATAAACTTGTTTTATGGGTTTTAGCTATGGTTACCACCTGTCCAGGATTCACCCAGACAGTTCGGGTTTTGAATCATGTGTTCGGGTTTCAGACCACCTGAAACCCGGACACATTATTCAGACCAGACTCTGGCTTCCCAGCAGGGTTGCTGTCTGTAGTTCTCTAAGCCAAGAGTGTAACGTGTTCTCAGTGTTCCCCCTGAAATCAGGGTTACCATCCCTTAGGCCAGAGTCCCCGGAGTTCTCCCTTACATCAGTCTACAGTGTAAGGAAACTCTGCAGGTTCAGATGTAAAGGGGGAACTCTGCGGATTCAGGTTTAAAAGGGGGTACTCTGTGGACTCTGATGTAAGAGGGGATTCTTGTGATTAACTTCATATGATTATAAATGTTATTTAATCACAAAATATATGTACTGCATAGTATATGCTGTAAAAAATGTAAAAATAAAATTGCTGTGCGCCGCTAAAGTGTTCGGGTTTGACTTGAAGAAAAGGTGGCAACCCTAGTTTTAGCACTTTAATGTGGTGCTCCAATCCTTAGTGTACTAAATGTCATCTGTTTAGGGTTGGTAGAACACGGATGGATGGGGGAGTATGTTTGAATAATAAAAATAAATTAAATAGTGTTTTTGGATTGTGGTGGTCAGATGCAGAGTAGTTCCACTTTAAGGGCTTGTTTCTACTGGCTCTTGTTCTTGTTGGAGGGGTTTTGCATTTTCATACAACTCAATGTATATGCAAAACCCACTTGAAGCATGTCAGGAGGTCAACTGCAGATCAAATGCGTCTGTTAACAAATATTAAAAAATCTCTGATGTATCTCAAACTGATGCCATTGACACAAGACAAAATGGCATTGACTGAAATTGATTAAAACTGAACTGTTGGAATTAGACGAAACCTACCCTTGCAATACCCCCCAATTCCCACACTGCAAGGATACAATGCTTGTTTAGACTAGTGGTGCAGGGATAAGGTGTAATACTTACTTCATTCTTCCCTTTGTCAGGGTTGCTCAATCTATGCAACCGGTTCAACTGCAGGGTAATATGCCTTACCGTACACAACTTAGGGTAGCAGAGAAAACTGTTGGAACCTACTGGACCGAGGAATAAGGTAAGTAATACACCTTACCCCTGCACCCCTAGTCTAAACAGGGGCCCCACTGCAAGAGTAGATTTTGTCACATTACCAGAGATCATCTTTAAAATTATATAAATATGTTAAAGATTACCGCACTGTATATGATGACACAGAAGGACCACTAATTGCTCTGAGCTTCGGGTGAAAAAGAAAAGCGCTGGAGCCTACTGAACCGAGGGGTGTAGTAAGTAATACACCTTACCCCTGCACCTCTACCATAAATGGGGACCCCACTGATGTTTTTAAAAATAAAATAACGTTTGTAAATACTACACTATGAGGTTTCCTTCTCCTTTCTCTTTATGTGTGGGATACTGCCTTGAGTTAAGTGAAAGCCGGCCATTCATTTCAGTGTGGGATACTGCCTTTGTAAATACTACACTATGAGGTTTCTTCCTCCTTTCTCTTTATGTGTGGGATACTGCCTTGAGTTAAGTGAAAGCCGGCCATTCATTTCAGTGTGAGGGATTTTAAGGCACCTCTTTTCTGTATATGATGACACAGAGGGACCACTAATTGCTCTGAGCTTCGGGTGAAAGAGAACAGCGCTGGAGCCTACTGAACCGAGGGGTGGAGTAAGTAATACCACTTACCCCTGCACCTCTACCATAAATGGGGACCCCACTGTAAGTGTAGATTTTGTCAGCTTCATTAATGTGCTGAAGATTACTGGACTGTACGTGATCACACTAAAAAGACCGCCCACACCTTGGAGCTTTAAGTAGAAGAGAACAGAGCTGGAGCCTGCTGGACCGAGCAGTAGGGTAATTATCTCTCCAGGAACCCTCTGAAGATGTTCTTCGGGACGATACACATTAGGGCGGAGGCAAGCAGTGATGTCATCATCTGCCCGGGTTGAGGTTTGTCTTCCATGCCTATACCAAGCTGTTCTTTGATTGTAAACTTGTGATAAATAAAATAACGTTTGTAAATACTACACTATGAGGTTTCCTCCTCTTTTCTCTTTATGTGTGGGATACTGCCTTGAGTTAAGTGAAAGCCGGCCATTCATTTTAGTGTGAGGGATTTTAAGGCACCTCTTTTCTGTCAACAGTTAAAGCGATATTAGACCTCCCTTTACATGAGGTCTCAGGCTCTGATAAGGTTAGTTTATGTGGTGGCAGCTGAAGCACCGAGGCTGGTGAAGGCTCTTATGATTTACAGCTAACAGTTGGAATATCATCTTAGGACTTTATTAATATACATTTTATAGTTGCAATTGTTTTGTGGACTCAATTTATTTATGACAGCGCAACACAATCTTCTATGCAAGGGTAATTATTACATCTTACTCCTGCATCTCTAGTCTAAATGTGGACCCCTCTGCAAGGGTAGATTGGGTCTAAGTCTCAGAGTTCAACTTTAAAATTACATTAATGTATTAAAGATTACTGCACTGTATGTGATCACACTGACTGTCCACAGCTAGGAGCTTCAAGTAAAAGAGAGGAGCCTGCTGGACTGAGAGGTAGGGTAAATACCCCTCCAGCAAACCTCTGAAGACGTTCTTTAGGAAGATACATGTAGCGGTCACACTTTACTAAGTGTGCGCTATCAGTACAAATTTAGTTTTTCCTCAGAACTGTAATGGAGTTCTGGGGGTTAATTGTACAGGTTTTACTTTGGCATCAGTCTGGCTGGGCTGTACTAAGGTTCCGCCTGGTCATAGGTGCAGAGAGGCACCCATGACAGGCCGAGAACCAGGCCTGGTTGGACGTCTTGGGTGCCGATCTTTCCAGGAGCCAATCGGTGGGCGCGCCTGGCCCTGCTGCGTAGTCTGGGAAGGGGTGTTTGAGGTGCCGAGGTCACGTGTTCGGAGTTCGGCTGCAGATTTTGGTTCCTGGTTCTGGTCCGGGGCAGCCCCGCGAGGGGTCCCGGGCCTAGGAGCGTTTGTCGCCCTGCAAGAATGGTCAATCCGAGCAGCCCCAGAGGCCCTCATGGTCTGGGGCAGGGATCCGTCTGTTACCGAGTCTCGGAACTGGCTAGTCTGAGGCCCAGTAACTGAAGGAGGATTCGGAGGTGTCCCGGTGTGCTCTCGGTATTGGAGGGACATGGCAACTGATACAAGTGACCAGGGGAGGACTCTTCGGAAGAGGGCCAACAAGCTGGCTGCTCAGTAAGAGCCTGGGAGCTGAGCTAAAGAATCCACACTTCCACAGTATCGCCAAGGAGACAGAGAGAGTTCCAGGTACTGTGAGAAAGGTTCCTACTTATCTTCAGTTACAATCTAGTCTGTGGCAGAGACTTTTGCAAAGTTTCCGGATCACATGTTGGCTGCTAGATCTCTGGCTAGAGGTTTATCTGGCAGTGAAGCGCCCAGCTGCGAATGGCTACTCTCTGGGTTGATTAGAGACTTTCAGTGGATGTCAGCAGTTCAAAGTGCCTGAGTTTCATCACCCGTGCCCTCTATTCCCATCAGAGACTGTGTTATGTTGGATGTTACCACTGCAAAATAAAAACCTTGAAAAGGACTTTTATGTGTCAGCATCTGAAGTCGTTGGGTACTAAATCTGGGAACCCCTAGACGATCACCGACAAGCCGAGAGGAGGTAACTGGTAAGCCCAAAAAGTCAAGGCCGCCCCTCAGGGGGTTATGGCCGCTACATACACATTAGGGTGGAGGCAATCGGTGACATCCCGCCGAAATGGGTGGGCGGTGTTCGTCTTTCATGCTAGTACCTGCCTGTTCTTTGATATTAAACTTGTGCATATATGGATGTTTTTAATCATAAAATAACATATAGGTTTCGTCCTCCTTATGTGTAGGATGCTGCCTTGAGTTGAAGTGAAATGTTGGTGGAAGCCAACCATTCATTCCAGTGCAAGGGATTTTAAGACACCTCTTTTCTGGCAACAGTTAAAGTGATATTAGACCTCCCTTTACATGAGATCTCAGGCTCTGGAAAGGGTGTTAACACTTACTCCATTCCTTGCTTTGTCAGGGTTGATCGATCTATGCAACCGGTCCAACACAGCATTCTCTCTAAGGTGTTTTGGGCCGCAGTTCCAAGCTTGCCCTCTCACATATACAGTTATGGCCAAAAATATTGGCACTTACAAATGTTTAGGCATTCTCATGTTTATTTATTTTGTTTGTATTGGTATGACACAAAAAAGTGGAGAAACAAAAAGCATCTGACACATTCCGCGCAAAACCCCAAAAATGGACTGGACAAAATTATTGGCACCTTTTGGCACCGTAAGCAATAATTCCAATTCCAAGTTTGTGATGCTCCTGTAATTTGTAATCAAACTCACCTGTATCAGTTAACAATTGCTGACAATATATAAGTCCCGCAACCAGTTAAAAAGGTGAAAAATTGACTCAACCTTTCTGTTGTGTATCTCTGTGTGCCATATGGAGCCTGGAGAAAAGAAAGAGCAGCAATGAATTGTCTGAGGATTTGAGAACAAAAATTGTGGAAAAGCATGGACAATCTCAAGGTTACAAGTCCATCTCCAGAAATCTTAATCTTCCTGTGTCCACTGTGCCCAACATTGTCAAGAAGTGTACAACCCATGGCACTGTAGCTAATCTCTCTGGACTTGTGCGAGAGAGAAAAATTGATCAAAGAGTATGCCAAAACTTACCCGAGGAAGCCAAAATCCTTTTGGGAGAATGTTCTGTGGACAGACGAAACAAAATTACAGCTTTTTGGTAAAGCTCATCATTCTACTGTTTTCATGAAAAGAAATGAGGCCTTAAAAGAAAAGAATACAGTCCCTACAGTTAAACATGGTGGAGGTTCACTGATGTTTTGGGGTTGCTTTGCTGCTTTAGGCACTGGATGTCTTGACCATGTGCATGGCATTATGAAATTTGAAGACTACCAAATAATTCTGGGGTGCAATGTAGTGCCCAGCGTCAGAAAGTTGGGTCTCCGTCAGAGGTCATGGCTCTTACAGCAGGACAATGACCCAAAGCACACTTCAAAATGCACCCAGAAATGGTTTAAGAAAAAGTGCTGGAGAAAAGAATACACGCCCTACAGTCAAACATGGTAAAGGTTCAGTTATGTTGTGAGGTTGCTTTGCTGCTTCAGGCACTGGATGTCTTGACTGTGAGCATGGCATTGTGAAATCTGAAGACTACCAAAGAATTCTGGGGTGCAATATAGGGGACCAATGTCAGAAAGTTGGGTCTCCATCAGAGGTTATGGGTCTTACAGCAAAACAATGACCAAAGCACACATCAAAAGGCACCCAGAAATGGTTTAAGACAAAGCGCTGGAGAGTACTGAACTGGCCAGCAATGAGTCCAGATCTAAATCCCATAGAGCACCTGTGGAGAGATCTCAAAACACCAGTAGGGAAAATTCAAATTTCAGAGACCTGAAGCAGTTGGCAAAAGAAGAGTGGTCCAAAATTCCAGTAGAGAGGTGTAAGAAACTCATTGATGGTTACAGGAAGCCATTGATTTCAGTTAGTTTTTCCAAGGGGTGTGCTACCAAATATTAAATTGAGGATGCCAATAATTTTGTCTAGTCCATTTTTGGAGTTTTGCGTGGAATGTGTCAGATTAGGCTTTTTGTTTCTCCACTTTTTTTTGTGTCATACCAATACAAACAAAAGAAATAAACATGAGAATGCCTAAACATTTGTAATTGCAATAATTGTCTGGACGAAGGGGTGCATTATTTGACAGAAATGCAGGGGTACCAATATTTTTGGCCATGACTGTACACTACAGGGTAATAGCCCACAGCTTCAGGTAGCCCCCCTAATCCATGCACCTAATCTACATGCAGGGCGCCGGACGCATGGATTCCAATTTTTTTTTTTCCGAAGCACGTGATTAGAGCTGGAGGCTCTAATTGGCTTCAGGGCACTCCGCCCTAAGCCCACCCACTTGTGTGACAATAGAGAATTAATATTAGCTATTGTCTTCCTGATTCTCCTCCCAGACAATCAGGAAGCAGGTCCTGAGACCCAATTGGCCCGAGAGGAGAATCAACCCGTATTGGCCACCGAGGAGGAGGAGATGCAGGGGAAACTGCCGGGAAGCCTATGAAACCGCCAAGGAGGAGGAGTTGCAGGGGAAGCCTGTGAAGTCACTGAGGAGGAGATGCAGGGGAAACCGCCGGGAAGCCTATGAAACCGCCAAGGAGGAGGAGTTGCAGGGGAAGCCTGTGAAGTCACTGAGGAGGAGGAGATGCAGGGGAAACCGCCGGGAAGCCTATGAAACCGCCAAGGAGGAGGAGACGCAGGGGAAGCCACCAGGAAGCCCCGTGAAGTCACTGAGGAGGAGGAGATGCAGGAAGGATCCGAAGATGCCCACGACCTAGATGGGGTAAGTGCAGGGCTGGTGGATGGACGAGCGAGTGACGAGGGGGACCACCCGCCTGGGTGGGGGGCGGCGTGTGGTTTGATTGCCCCCCCCAAAATGGAGCACCAGCTGCCACTGCACCTTACCCCTGCACCCCTAGTCTAAACGGGGGCCCTACTGCAAGAATAGATTTTGCCAGCTTTAAAATTAGAGTACTGTATTGAAGATTAAATGAAATTATAATGAGTTGGTGTACACATAGTATAAAATGATTACATTCGCACACAAGCGCACACGCAGAATAATTAGACAGCAACACAAATATCATTTTTAAAAAAATCCTTTACTTCACACTTTAAAATTTTTACAGCAAGTTATCACAATATCAGTTGCTGAATTCTCTGTGTGGCTCAACAGCGTCCACTCTTCAAGCTCTAGTACCGCGCATTATATAGCTGCTCTTCATTGGCTGATAGCCATCGGCAGCCATTCTGTTCTACACCAAGGCTCTTTGGAAAAGCTTATGGAGCATCTAGCACTCTGTGGCTCTGCCATATCTAGTGTATATAAAAGTAGAAAAAAGAAGCACAGTATAAAGTAAAATAAACTTTTATCATATAGACTAGTGTGCGGTCTGCCTGTAAACTATATCTGTGCTGATTTTTTATTTTTTATTTTTTATTTTTTTTTGATTTTTAAATGCATTTGTCAATATAACATGGCTCTTGAGTGTTTTTCTTTGGCATCAGAGTAAACACCTGCAATACATGGAAGTAGAAGCTTGGCACGTTGATATTTCCTCCTTCTTGCGACAATGGCGAACAAGCAAAATCCCATCCAATCATCTCATCTCCAGGATGCTTTGTGAACTGTCCCATCACAACTTGCCATTTTAAAGGAAAACTCCATAGAAAGCGCAAAATCCAGTAAATATGCTTTGTGAATACCTATTTACCCGGGTCAGTTGTTTTCAGATGAGCAATTAAAGTTCTGCTCCATATGTGTTTGGGCTTTAGCAGACAGTAAAGCCTACCTGTGACACCATTCTTTCTTAAAATACCTTCCGACACACGTCCATAAAGGCTGTGATAGCAAATGTTCACAACGGTTTTGATATCTATTCTGTAAGTACGGGGACATCTGCAGCTCACATTTTTAAGGACTATCAAGTGCACATAAGGTGACACGATATATCTTTACTGGTCATATTAATCATAGCCAGAGTTCTCCTTTATTGTCCCATGTGCCACCTGGACTAAATGTCTTCAGAGACAGGCTCCCAGTGTGTTAGGCTCACGGCTTGGTGCAAGTCACCCCGGCGTCTTCGGCATGGCCGCAGTTGGTTTTGCCCCAGCTGGAGAACAAGCATTGCAGGATAGATTCTTCCGTGCCCTTGCAAGCGACATCGTCCATCCAGATACGCCCCACACCTGTGAATGCAAGATGCCATTTGTTAGTACAAAGGCAAAGATATACAATCTACAGAAGCAATCTAAAGCCCCATACACACGCGCGGATTATCCGAGGACCAGGTCCGTCGGACCATGTCCGTCATACTTTGTCCGATGTTGGTTTTGCGTACACACGGTCGGACAAAGTTGTCGGAAAATCCGATCATTCTGAACGTGGTGACGTTTGTTGCCTACGATGGGACTACGTAGAGGCTAGTAGCCAATAGCTTTGGTCTTGTAATGTGATCTGAGCATGCGTAGCACTTTGTCCGGTCGGACAACCGTACACACGATCGGATTTGGTGTGATCGGACCGTGTTGTCGGAAAATCTATCCAGCAGGAGATAGGACTTTGTCCGTCGGACAATCCGACGTACACTGTCCGATGGTGCATACACACGGTCTGATTTTTCAACAACATTGTCCGATCGGACAGAATCCATGCAAAAATCCGACCGTGTGTATGGGGCTTTAGGGTGAACTGAGGCTCTTTGTCACCATTTAGCATCATAGCTTTACACAAGTATCAGGTGTGTGTTTGATGGTCATAGGCCTAGATCAGTCTCCAAACTGCGGCCTGGGGGCCATATGTGGCCCTTTGCTTGCCTTCATCTTTCCCCTGGGCCACTATTCCTTGCATTGATACAAGAAACGGTTTCTCCCACTGACATCAACAGTGGGGCACTATTCCACCCACTGACACCAACAATGGGACATATTTTCTGCCCCTGACATCAGCAATAGGGAATTATTCCTCCCACTGACACCAACAATAGGGCACTATTCTTCCCACTAATAACAACAATGGGGCGTTATTCCTCCCACTGACACCAATGATGGGGCACTATTCCTCCCACTGACACCAACAACGGGACATATTTTGTGCCCCTGACATCGGCTATAGGGCATTATTCCTCCCACTGACACCAACAATAGGGCACTATTCTTCCCACTAATAACAACAATGGGGCGTTATTCCTCCCACTGACACCAATGATGGGGCACTATTCCTCCCACTGACATCAACAATGGGGCGAAATTCCTCCCACTGACACCAGCGATGGGGCACTATTTCTCCCACTGACACCAACAATAAGGGCATTATTCTTCCCACTGACAACAATGGAGTAGTATTAGATCAGAATGAGAGTGTTCATTAATATATTCAGCAATACAGTAGCAGTGCAAGAAAATTCTTTCACACTCTCTGTGCCAAACGTGCAAAAAAAGTCCAAATCTATGGAAGTTTCACTCGTGGCCAAACATGTCCTTCACCACACCTTCTGTGCAGGTCCCTATAGGTGATGCACTTACCAGAGTCAGCTGGTTTAAAAGCGTATAACACAATTTGGTAGAAAATCCATATACTGCAACTTCCAGCATGTAATCAGAGAAGAAAAGAAGCCTTCATAGCGCAATCTCGTCTCAATAATTTATTACATTTTAAAAGCATGCAGGTAGGGTACTCACAAAGCAAACATTTAAAACAAGCATGTATCAATCAATATCCCAGCCCGCATTGAATCTGACCTTACACCGCTCCTGAGAGATCTTTGCCAGCTGGTAGGGGTGCTGCGTAGCTCCGCCCTGACGCGTTTCAGTGTTGACTTTCATCAGAGAGTGCTCTCTGATGAAAGTCAACACTGAAACTGTACCCTACCTGCATGCTTTTAAAATTTAATAAATTATTGAGACGAGATTGCGCTATGAAGGCTTCTTTTCTTCTCTGATTACATGCTGGAAGTTGCAGTATTTTATGTATGGATATGGATTTTCTACCCACTTGTGTCATACGCTCTTAAACCAGCTGAGTCTGGTAAGTGCATCACCTATAGGGACCTGCACAGAAGGTGTGGTGAAGGACACATTTAGATTGTATTTCACAGGCGCTGAGGGAGTAGGTTTTGATATAATTTGAATCTTGCTAATTTTTTTATATAATGCAGTAGTAATCCTCCCACTGACACCAACAATTAGGCATTATTCTTCCCACTGACAACAATGGAGCAGTATTCCTCTTACTGACTCCAGCGATGGGGCACTATTTCTCCCACTGATACCAATAATGAGGCACTATTCCTCCTATTGATACCAATGATGGGGCACTATTCCTCCCACTGACACCAATGATGAGGCACTATTCCTCCTACTGACACCAATGATGAGGCACTATTCCTTCCACTGATACCAATGATGGGGCACTATTCCTCCCACTGATACCAATAATGAGGCACTATTCCTCCTATTGATACCAATGATGGGGCACTATTCCTCCCACTGATACCAATGATGAGGCGCTATTACTATCTCTCCCACTGACATCATTGATAGGGCACTATTCTTCCCACTGACACCAACAACAGGGCACTATTCCACTATTCCTCACACCGGCACCAAAGATGTACTGTTTACTACCACTACGCCAGTACAATTTCTACTCCCCCAATGGCCACAGTCTGGCCCCCTTAATGTCTGAAAGACAGTAAACTGGCCTTTTGTTTAGAAAGTTTGGAGATGCCTGGCCTAGATCATTCCAGGTGTATTACCATAAATTGTGTTGGGTTTTCAAAAGCACATAGGAATAATAACCCCCCAGGACAATAACCCCCACTGTCCACAACAATAATACCCACCATTGTCCCCAGCAATAATAAACCCCAGCAGCAATGATAACTCTATCCCCAGAAATAATAATCAGGAATAATACCATTCACTGTCCCCGTTCCCAGCAAAAATAACAAGGCAATAATAACCCCAAGCATTAATATCCCCCACTGTCCCCAGAAATAAGTACCCCATAGCAATAATAACCCCAACAAAAATTATAATCCCCACTGTCCCCAGCCATAATAACCCCCAGTAGCAATAAAAAATACTAATAACCCTCTGTGACAATAACGAGGCCCGATGAACCCCAAACTAAGTAAAAAGAATGGAGAGTCATAACGAACACCAACAAACATAATGCCACCCTGAAGTCTCCAAAATTCACAAGTCAGTGCCGAAATCAATGGATTGAACAGTCGCCTTCAGACATAAAGCAGGCCATCATAAATCAACTTTCCAGTATCTATGACAAAATACAGGTTATTAACCCATTTGCAGAATCTCTTAGGCCATGCCTACTGATAGTGTCATAAAATTGCCATGTCGTAAAGCCTGTAGCAGAACTTTTAATAGGCTGTATCCTTGTCGTAAATGGCTGTTGTTAAGGCCACGTACACACGAGCGGACTTTCTGGCGGACTAAGTTTTAAGTTCAGACTTAAAATTGTCCACTGGACTTGCGAGTCCGGCGGACAATCCCGCGGTCTGTGTGCTAGTCCGCGGGACTTTTGAAATGAACGACACAAGATCGGAAAGTCAGTTCATTTAGAACGTGACTGCAGGTAGACGGGACTGTGACATCATATGGGGGCGGGGTCACCATGTGACATGAGCATGTGACCCCGCCCCTTGTCCCTATATAAGTCACAACACTGCGTGTCTCTGCCATTCCGGCCAGAGAGAGCGACGAGTCAACATCAGAAGAAGAGGAGGAAGAAGAAGACGGCGCAGAAGGCGGTGACAGCGGCAAGAACAGAAGAGACCCCGGAAGACCCCCGAAGGCGGAACGAGACCCCCAGACGACGGCGGCGAAGGCGAAGAAGAAAGCTGGGCTCCTCCGCTTGTAAAAGAGCTAGGTAAAAGAGCGGAGGAGTCCGGCGAGAAGACCCCCCAGGACGGAAGAAGACCCCCGGAGCTGTGCAATAAAATATTTTACAAAAATTGTGTGTTTTTTTTATTTACACTTTTACACCTTAGGTGAATGGGTAGGGGTACATCATACCCCATACTCATTCACATAGGGTTGGGGGGCCGGGATCTGGGGGCCCCCTTATTAAAGAGGGCTCCCGGATTCCGATAAGCCCCCCGCTCGCAGACCCTGACAACCAACGGCCAGGGTTGTCGGGAAGAGGCCCTTGTCCTCATCAACATGGGGACAAGGTGCTTTGGGGTGGGGCACCCCCCATGTTGAGGGCACGCGGCCTGGTATGGCTCAGGAGGGGGGGCGCTCGCTAAGGGTCTGAAATGGATCTAGGGGGGACCCCCACGGCGTTGGGATTCCCCTTTAAATCCATGCCAGGTGACGGGGCTAGCACGGCGGCATTCACTGCCTTCGCTAGTCCCGTCTACCTGCAGTTACGTTCTAAATGAACGGACTTTCCGAGCGTGTGTCGGCAAGTCCGTTCATTTCAAAAGTCCCGTGGACTTTTTCCTGCGGATTGTCCGCCGGAAAAGTCCGGGCGTGTGTGGGCACGCTCGGAAAGTCGGCGGACCTCCGCTGGAAGGTCCGTCGGTAAATCCGAGCGTGTGTATGCCGCATAAGACATTTAGAAACAATACACATTTGAGTCTGGCTTTAGTTGATCGGAAGCTGCCCTTTTCATCAATCCAGCTCTCAAACTCTACACACAATCCATAACACTGGCCTTGATAAAGTTACATTCATAACAAGCGTCTACCCAAATGTGCCGTATATTTAAAATGGTGATCAGTTAGATACCAAACACCCCTATACACTATATTGTCAAAAGTATTGGGATGCATGCCTTTACACACACAAAAAATGGAATGGCATCCCAGTCTTATGTCCTGTACACACGGTCGGACTTTCCGACGGAAAATGTGCAATCGGATCGTGTTGTCGGAAAATCCGATCGTATGTGTGCTCCATCTGACTTTTTCCATTGGAATTTCCTACACACAAAGTTTGAGAGCTGGATCTAATTTTTTCCGACAACAATTCTGATCGTATGTAGACAAATCCGATGCACAAAGTGCCGCGCATGCTCAGAATGAATTAAGAGACGAAAGCTATTGGCTACTGGCCCGTTTATAGTCCCGATGTACGCGTCGTACGTCACCTCGTTCAGAACGATCAGATTTTCCGACAACTGCGACCGTGTGTATGCAAGACAAGTTTGGCCCAAAATCCGTCGGAAAAAATCATTTTGTCTTCGGAATGTCCGACCGTGTGTACAGGGCATTAGGCTCCATGCACACTGGACGTTAAAATAACATTATAAAAACGCCAGTAGCTTTGCAGTGAGTCTTTTAACGTTTTTTAAAAGTTTTTTGCAATAACGTTTATTAGCGTTTTTAGCGTTTTTCCGCCCTATCGGTTTTTAGCGTTTTTTTTAATTGTTTTTTTTTTTCAATGGATCAAAAACGTAAAAAAAAAAAAAAAAACGCTGGTGAGTCACGTTTTTGAGCGCTTATCAACGTTTATCAGTGTTTGAGCGTTTCTGTGGTTAGAAAAACGACTCCTGAATGTAATTTTATGGTGTTCAGAAAACAGCCCATAAACTCCACTGCTGATAAACATCCAAAAACTTCCATGTGTGCATGGACACATAGGATAGCAAAGAGGGGAGTTTATGGGCTGTTAAAAAAAAACGGCCATTTATGAGCTTCAGCGTGCATGGAGCCTAAGTGTGTGTTCAATATTGAGTTGGCCCACCCTTTGCAGCTATAATCGCTTCAACTCTTCTGGGAAGGCCGTCCATAAGGTATAGGAGTGTGTCTATGGGAATGTTTGACCATTCTTCCAGAAGAGCATTTGTCAAGCATCGATGTTGGACAAGTAGGCTTGCAGTCTCCGCTCTAAATTATCCCAAAAGGTGTTCAATCCCAGTGCTCGGCTGACTGACTTTGTGCTCTGTGGAACTCAACTGGCCATGCTAAACTCACTCATCTTGGTTTTTTTTTATGTCATTTATGGTCCTCTCACCATTTGAGGAGGCCACGAGGATGGTGAGCAGTGACAGTGCATGCATTGACTGCACTGTCCACCCTGTTGGAGAATAATGGACAGGGGTCATGCCTCTCAAGGCCCCCTTTATCCGGACAGTGTTCCTTCTGTCCCACCCCCACAGGAAAGATTGGGAGGAGGAGGATTGTGTGAGCATGGAGGTGGAGCCTGTTCAAAAGTGTGGACTTGTGGTATGGCTGACATCCTCAGTGACCCCAGAAGACTCCGGACCGAAGCCTCAGCTAACCTACGCTGCATGGCCTCCCTGATCCTGCAAAGCCTGCGGAGGATCCTCGTGTTCTTCGGATCAAGGAGGACCATTACTGGCTGGCCACTCTCCTTGATCCACGGTACAAGGGTAAGGTTGCGGACCTTATCTTGCCGTCGCAGAGGGAGCAGAGGATGAGACATCTCAGGGAGGCCTTGCAGAAAGGTCTGTGCAACGCGTTCCCAGAAACTGGGAGGTTACAAACTCCTGATCCTGGGCGACGAGTTGCTGAGGCTTTGGTCAGTAGCAGAAGGAGCGGTGGGGAAGGTGGACGTCTGACCGATGCGTTCAGACAATTTTTTAGTCCGCAGCCCCAAGGTATGATCGGTTCCAGCAACCATCGCCAGCGTCTGATATACATGGTGCAGGAATACCTTGGGGCAAGGTCAGACTTGGACACCTTTCCACCGAAAATCCTCTGGCTTACTGGGTCCTGAGGATGGATCACTGGCCAGAGCTTGCACAGTATGCAATTGAGCTACTGGCCTGTCCTGCCTCCAGCGTTCTTTCCGAACGCACATTCAGTGCTGCTGGAGGATTTGTCACCGATCATAGGGTGCGCCTGTCCACCGACTCGTTGATCGACTGACCTTCATCAAAATGAATCAGTCTTGGATCACCACCAGCTACCAGGCACCTGAAGCGGATATAACGGAATAATTTATAATGTCACATCCCTTCAAGACTGCCTATGCTGATGCTGAGTGACTGTCCTCTTATGTTCACTGACTATCCTCTTCCTCCTCCTCAATGATCCATGCCACCACACCAGTGCCTAAGGCACAATTTTTCAGCCCCTGTATAACAGGGGCGTGTACTTACAATTTTTAAAAAAAATGCTTCGCAACACGTGTGACTGCTGTGCTCCAAGTACAGTATCTGTGAGGGGTTGCAGTGTTGTGGCACCAGCACAGTGCCTAAGGCACAATTTTTCAGCCCCTGTTTAACAGGGCGTGTACTTACAATTTTTTAAAAAAATGCTTCGCAACACGTGTGACTGCTGTGCTCCAAGTACAGTATCTGTGAGGGGTTGCAGTGTTTGGCACCAGCACCAGTGCCTAAGGCACAATTTTTCAGCCCCTGTTTAACAGGGGCGTGTACTTACAATTTTTTAAAAAAATGCTTCGCAACACGTGTGACTGCTGTGCTCCAAGTACAGTATCTGTGAGGGGTTGCAGTGTTGTGGCACCAGCACCAGTGCCTAAGGCACAATTTTTCAGCCCCTGTTAACAGGGGCGGGTAATTACAAATCTTGATCTAATAGTTCACAGCAGGGCCCATTCCTGCGCCCACCAAGAGTAACTATGAGGGCCTACAGTCTTGTGGCAACACCGTCCACCACCACCGCCAAAGGCCCAATTTTTCTGCCCTGTTCATCAGGTGCTTGCAATTACAAATCTTGATCTAATAACTCACAGCAGGGCCCATTCCTGCGCCCACCAAGAGTAACTGTGAGAGCTTACAGTCTTGTGGCAACACCATCCACCACCACCACCACCACCACCACCACCGCCAAAGGCCCAATTTTTCTGCCCTGTTCAACAGGTGCATGCAATTACAAATCTTGATCTAATAACTCACAGCAGGGCCCATTCCTGCGCCCACCAAGAGTAACTGTGAGAGCTTACAGTCTTGTGGCAACACCGTCCACCACCACCACCACCACCACCGCCAAAGGCCCAATTTTTCTGCCCGGTTCAACAGGTGCATGCAAGTACAAATCTTGATCTATTAACTCACAGCAGGGCCCATTCCTGTGCCCACCAGTCTTGTGGCTACACCAACATCTAATAGGGCAAATTCTGCAGAGTATATACGCCAGGCCCCTACTTTCAAACATCCAACTTACAAACGACTCCTACTTGCAAATGGAAAGAGAAAACAGGAAGTGAGAGGAAATCTACCCCTAGGAAGGGAAATTCTATCCTGTTAGATTTAATTTGGGAAAAAGGTATCTCCTCTCTACTGATACTTTATCACCAATCCTTGTTTCAATTAAAACCCCACTTTTCCAAAAACATTTGTCATTGGGACAGAAAGTGAGGTGACATGTTCTGAACAGATGTGCAAAGACAGCAAATGTTACAGGGGTGATAACCCCTCCCTATGTTCTCCAAAAAGCTTAAAAATAGATTTTTTTGGGATGGAGCTACACTTCATAATGTACCTGTTCAGATTCTACTTAAGAACAAACCTACAGTCCGTCTCTTGTTTGCACCGCCTATATACTGCTGTTCAGAGTATATAGGGTTGTAGGTATAGGGTTTTATTTTGGGTGCGGGGTCCCCCTTAATATCCATACAAGACCCAAAGGGGCTGGGGTGGGGGGGGCGGGGGGTGCCGGGGCCGCCATGCCATTTTTCTCAAGGATTTTCAGCCATATTGCGGCTAGGACAAGACATGACATTAAAGCCGCAAGTGGTTTTAAATGGCTTCTTTTTTTCCTTTACAAATGTCATTTTGTGCAAGGACAGTTCTAAACATGGGAAACACATGCCACTTCACAGGCATACTTTAGGTACCATATTTAAAGGAAAATTTCACTTTTTTTTTTTCACTTTATGCATCATTAAAATGACTGCTCCCGAAAAAAACGTAGTTTTTAAAAGTTCTTTTTGGAATGTTTGACCATTCTTCCAGCAGCACATTTGTCAGGCATCGATGTTGGACAAGTAGGCTTGCAGTCTCCGCTCTAAATTATCCCAAAAGGTGTTCTATCGGGTTGAGGTCAGGACTTTGTGCTCTGTCTCCCTTAACTCACTCATCTATGTCTTTATGGACCTTGCTTTGAGCACTGGTTGGAATAGGAAGGGGTCATCCCCAAACTGTTCCCACAAAGTTGGGAACATGAAATTGTTCAAAATGTCTTGGTATGCTGACACCTTAAGAGTCCCCTTCACTGGAACTGAGGGGCCAAGCCCAACCCATGAAAAACAACCCCACACCATAATCCCCCCTCCACCAAATTATTTGGACCAGTGTGCAAAGCAAGGTCCATAAAGACAGGGATGAGTGAGTTTGGGGTGGAGAAACTTGACTGGCCTGCACAGAGCCCTGACCTCAACCCATCAGAACACTTTTGGGATGAATTTGAGCGGAGACTGCGAGACAGTTCTTTTTTATTTACATCAGTGCCTGACCTCACAAATGCGCTTCTGGAAGAATGGTCAAATATTCCCATAGACGCACTTCTAAACCTTGTGGACAGCCTTCCCAGAAGAGTTAAAGCTGTTATAGCTGCAAAGGGGGGGCCAACTCAATATTGAACCCTACGCACTAAGACTGGGATGCCATTAAAGGGGTTGTAAACCCTCGTGTTTTTTCACCTTAATGCATCCTATGCATTAAGGTAAAAAAAAACACCTGCCAGTGACCGCCCCCCTAGCCCCCCCCCTCCCGTTTTACTTACCTGAGCCCTGGAATTTCCCATGGCGAGGACGCAATGTCCTTCTGCAAAGGGTTCTCTGCACTTGATTGGATAGATTGATAGCAGCGCAGCCATTGGCTCCCGCTGCTGTCAATCAAATCCATTGACGCGGGCACTGGGGGGCAGGGTCGAGTCATACATTCGGTGGCTATGGACGCCAAATGATGGACTCGGGAGCACGCCCGCAAGGGCGCCCGCTTCTTCTAGGGGGTTATTTGATGCGGGGAGGAGCTGCAAGAGCTGCCGAGGGACTTCAGAAATTGGTGTTCGGGGGCCACTCTGTGCAAAATGAACGGCACAGTGGAGGCAAGTATGACAAGTATGGCAAGTATGGCAAGTATGACATGTTTTTTATTTTTTTTTTTTAATAATTGAAGCTTTACAATCACTTTAAAGTTCATGTGCAAGTAAAAGCAGGTGTCCCAATACTTTGGGTAATATAGTGTATATTAAAGCATGAGAGGCTCTATGGACCCTCCATTTGCTTCCATATAACTAAAACCACAAATCAAGAAGAGTGAAGAAATTGGTAAAGAAAAAGAAAGAAAGAAAGAACTAATGGATTTATTTTATTATTGGCATGAAGAAGTCACTAGAAACAAATTGTCCAGACACCAGAGATTTAGATAATCACACTATTGGACAGTAAGAAGAAGACTTTAGCCTTGATTTACACGTTTTGAGTGTTTTGTAACTCAGGGCTCCAAATCATTCAACAACCATACTTTTAAATTGTGCCGGTTTACATATGAGCACTCGGGTGCCTGTAACTTGATGTACTGCAAATGCTGGATCTTGAGTGTAAACTTCAAAATCCTAAAAGTCCATGGTAAAAAAAGGTGGTACAAGATGTCTTAACCATGGACATTTTATGGCATTTGAAGCATTTGTAAGTTTTATAAGGGTAAGTAGGAACCCAACCAGAGAACGGACATTCTATAGGCCATATTGGCTCGAGAAGTTGAGCTTGTCTCCTTCTGTGCCAGTTGCTCGATGTTTTGAAGAAGAAGAAATGTTTTTGGCCCCATAGACTTCAATGGTAGTGCTTACAACACCCTCGAAAATTAGCATTTTTCATTGTCTCCTAGTAACTAGATTATCATTGGCCAAAAATGAAAACGCTCAAGCCTGAATATCCCCGAAAAAATGCACCAAAATGCTCCTAAATTGCCTGTAAGCATCTACACTCAGGTGTAAATGCAGCCCAAAGCGATGATCCAGTGTCATCAACCCATTCCTTTTTGTACTATGACAGGATGAAGACTAGAAGTGTAAAAATAGAGAAACCGAGGAAACTCCTGTAAGTCATGTTCAAGTCATGTTCAATCTGAACCATTTCCTAGTCCAAAATAGATATGAAAGCCCAATCGCCTGGGACTCTATGGCAGATGACAAAGGCAGACTATTATTGGATAGAATTTTGTACATCCCAGCTGGCCAGCGTGTCCTGCAAATGAACCCGAGCGTGAGCGACATTGTCTCTAAATATGTATTCAGTAAACACTTCTGCAGAGCTGGTCACAAAGCAGGACAAGGCGTTCCCCTCACTGTGAACCAGCTGTAGCAGTGAAATGTTTTTTTTGGGTGGCACTCTTCCAGATGTAATATCTGTCTGGACTGTCTCTGTGTACAGTCCTTGGGCTGAGAAAATTTAATTCTTTTAAACTGAATTAGCATGTGAGATTTAAAGCAAGACCTCACTGACTTCTGTAGCTGCAGGCACTGTGGAGTTACTCATTCTCAAAGTTCAAAACAGAAGCCCTTAAAGCAGAGCTCCACCCGTTTTTAAGACCTAGATCTAAAAAACCTCACCTTCCTCGATCCGAAACGGTAGTTTTTTGTTTTTTTTTACTTACCTATAGTTGTTTTCTTCTTGCCATCCATCGCTTCTGGTTCTCCTTCCCTCGGATATGGGCGGGGATATTACGGCTATTTCGTAATATCCCCTAGCCCGCACTGTCTCCTGGGAGCTTGTGTCATAGCTCCCAGGAGTCAGTGCGGCGGCCGATTCTCTGTTCTCTGCTCTCACAACGGGGCAGGACTTTCGACGCTGCCGCCGTTGTGATGGCAACAGGAGCTGCTGACGGCGCTCCTATCCTCTACTGCGCATGCGCGAGATTAAAATGAATGGGCGTCAATGAAATCCAGGAAGAGAACGCCTGGAGGTTTCACATGCCCACAGGCAAGATGGAGAACGGACCGAGATTTTTTATAAAGTCTTTTTTGAAGATAAAAAACGAAAGGCACAAGTGCTAGAAACCGGACTGGTGAGTTACTCAATTACAAAATAGATTCTTTATTAAGGACCATTGAACAAAAAAAACGTCAGGGGCAGTGGAGCCCCGCTTTAAGTCATCCTAATCATTCTGTCAGCAGCACAGCTATCCCATCCCAGCAGTGACTCAAATTCACATTTCCTCCTTCCAAGGCTTCAATGTGTTTATACAGTATAGGAGAGCTGCAGAGTCACTGTTAAGAGGGGGAGCTGATCTGCTGTGTTACTGTGGCTCTTCCCTATCTGCTCCTATACTGACTGTGGCTTGTTTACTGACTACAGTTCCTGCCCTCCCGCTCTGGTACCCTGCTGACTGCAAGTTGTTGACTCTGGCCTGTTCCTGACCTCTTCCTATTGGTGTTCCCTCATGTCCTGTCACTTCTAGCCACTAGTTGACAGCGCTTTTGAGATCCAGCGATATCACCATCCACCAACCCTTGTGCTACTCTTTGATCCTTGCACTTCCTCTCTTCCTACCAGGGATGTTTGGACTGGGGCAGTGAGTAAGGCTGCCCTTACCATTTCAGGGTCCCCAGGTATAAGAGAGGAGCAGGGGAAGCTGAGCTGCTGAGTTTCTACTGGGAGGGGGCATCTCAGCGGTTGAGAGAATGATTTGGACATCAACGCTGCTGTGAACTTCAAGGATGAGCTACTCCCCATTACCTGCAGCCACATAGGTCAGTGAGGGCTTGTTTTAAAGCTCATATACTGCCTGTAAAAAATATGCAAACACTTCACTTTTTTTTTTTGTCTTTTTTATTTCAAATTTTGCATGACGTTTACAGTAGGCAGCTGAACAGTCTACTGCCAAAGGAAAAAAGAAAAGAAAAGAAAAAGAACGTTTGCAGTCTAATGCCAGGTAATACAGATGCCGGCAGGGGCGCATAAAAGCAGGAAATCAAGATATATGTGGAGCGTCAGAGGCCTAAGGGCACCAATTAGCAGGATGAATAACTACAGTTCTCCAAGCTTCTATCTTAGTAGAGTATGAAGGGGAAGGTGAGGTAGAAAAGATCTCTGGGAGGGGAGCCCCGGTTAAGGGCTACACACAGGGAGAAATAGGGCAGGGGCCCAGGATGACTAGGGGGTCCCACTAAAAGTATGCATACTCATGATCCCGCTGTTGTATCCGGGTGCTCTAACCACAGGGTCCAGATTTTGTCAAATTTAGTTGGACATCCTCGACTATTGTAAGAAGTTTTGTAAAAGGGGAGGGCAGAGTTAACAAGAGTCTTCTACTTATGCAACAAAGGGGAAGTGGACGATTTCCAATGTAAGACAATGGCTTTTCTAGCGTAGTACAGTAATATGCTTACAAGTACTCTAGTGTGCTTATGGGTGGCCAAAGGTTCAACTAAGCCCAGCAGACAGGCTCTCAGTTCCATAGGCACCACAATAGTCCACAAATTCACTTTAATGTGGAACCAAAGCCATAACATTTTTAGAGGGGAAGGTGGGTTACAGCCCTACTCTACATAACTCATTGTGGAGATTCCCTCACTTTTTGTTCTGGCGGAAGTGTGAGGAGAAAGACCTGAGGTACGCCCTAGTAATTTGAAGTTTGTTAAAGTTTGTTAAAATTGAGTTTTTTAAGGGCATACCTTCCAAGCTGATGGTCCACCACTGGTTAAGGATCAGCTTTAGGACCAGAATACCTCCTCTCTTACAGCCTGTGTCCAGGGCAGAATTGATTAGATATGGAGACGTATAAACACCAGTGCCCCTCTTTCCCATGGATGAGACGTGACACCTGCCTCACCGTAAACTTGACCCTTTCTACTCCCTGGCCTCAGGGTACATGGCAATGGATTTCACCTGCCATATGTTTATTTTTATATTCTTCACATTAAGTCCTCATGGACTTCCTCCGCTCACATGTGTTTTCAATTAGGTGGGCACTCTGTGGTAAAATCATTACAGTAAAAAAGCAAACACAAGGGACAGATCGGAGAAGAACTAATATCAATCTCTGGCTTAAAACTGTGGCCTGTGCGACCGCCAGGCTTTCCACATCTTATCTGATGTGGCTCCCTGCCCTTCCGGGCTGCCTTTAGCCACCATCCTCCATCTTGAGTTCTTTTCATGGTGAGTCAGTTTAGTTAAGTCTCAAGCTTTGCCACTTGGCACCGGCGAAATGTGTTCAATTTCATCTGCCTGTGAAAGGCTCAGTTAAGTGGCTTGATTGATAATTGTCTGGTTTGATCACAGTGTTCCCTGTTGGAGGTTGTTGTGTCATTATGTTAGAAGCAGAACGCAAACAAACATCAGCACTTTTGCTGGCACTCGTGCTATGTGCCGGCTGGCCTCTGTGCGTATTTCAACACCTCTCTGGGATCCAAGAGCGCCACAGAAAACATCACCAGGCAGGATTTATTTCAGGTCTACTGGCAATCTCATCTGCAGCCTAAACATCATTCCTACAATTAGTCCCCGCGAGCTGTTTATCAGGAATGTGAAGCCTCACAGCCTATTTTTGCAATGGTTGTGTAACAAATAATACAAGAAATAAAAGTTAAAGAGAAACTCTAGTGTGTTCTGAGCAAGTAAACATTTTGAGATATTAACATTTACCTGAAAGTCATTTGTGAGAGGGCTTTCCCATTTTAAGTACATGCATTTATATATACAGTGTATATATATATACACACACAAAATTTTTCCATCTAATGGTCATTTCTGTATATGGAAATGTTTAAAGTGAATCTGTGTCCAGCCTATTAACATTCAAGTATTCTTAAACAACAATAAATTAACTTTAAACTGAGCCCTCATTGACCTCTGTAAGTGCTGGCACTGTGGAGCAATTCATCTAGAAGCTTCGTGGCAGAAACATAGAAGCCATTGATGTAGGCTCTCTCAGCAGCTCAGCTCACCCTTAGTTTACCCCCTCCATTCTAGCAGTGACTCAGCAGCTCAGCTCACCCTGACTCCTTCTCTGCTATGACCTAGCATATAAGCTCACCCTACTCCTCCCTCCCAGCATTAGTTTAGCAGCTCAGATCCCCCTGTACTCCCTCATCGGAAGTAACTCAGCAGATCAGCTGACCTTGTTGCTGCTCCCAAAAGGGAATCAACAGCACACACTGCTTTTCCTTCCCAGGATTACTGACTCTGCAGATCAGCTCATCCCTCCCAGCATAGACTCAACAGCCCAGCCCCCCCCCCCCCACCTGCAGTGACTCTGCAGCTCAGTTCCCCCTGCTCTCCGTTTTGCTGCATTGATTTAGCAGCTCAGCTATCCCGCCTTTTGGCATTTACTCAGAAGTTCAGATCACTCTACTCCCTCTCCCATTATTGGCTGCCAGCAGCTCCCCATCCCAACAGTGACTCAGAAGCTCAGCTACCCTGCTCCCCTCTCACAAGTGGCTAAGCTCCTCTGCTCCCCCCTTCTGGCATTGATTCGGCTTCCTCTGCTGCCCCTCAGGGTAGTGGCTCAGCTCTCCCTACTAAGCGGTGACTTAGGCCCCTTTAACATGGGCTGTCCGATCAGGTCCGCCTGTCAGTTTTTCAGGTGGACCTGATCAGACACTCCATTTACCTCTATGGAGCAGTGGATGTCAGCAGTGACATGTCCACTGAACCCGGCTGCCATCCGTTCTGATCCTCTCCGCCAAAACAGACAGATGGTGGTCCTATTTTCTGTCCATCTGGCGGATCGGATTGGATGAAAACAGACAAGCCTTCTGTTTTCCTCCAATCTCCCCATAGAGGAGAGCGGGACTCTGTCAGTAAGTGGAGACGGACCTGTCATCCGCCTGCTCAGCTGGGATTAGCAGAGCGATCCCCCACTGAGAAAGCGGATCCCGCAGAACGGACGTGCCCATGTGAAAGGGGCCTTAGCAGCTCAGCTCAACTTGCTCCCTCTCCCAGCATTGACTTAGCAGCCCTCCCTCTCATTAGTGACCCAGCAACTCAGCTCACCCTGCTCCCTCTCTCAGTATAAACTCAGCAGCTCAGCTCACCCTGCTTCCCCCCTTGCAGACTGAAAACCACATGGGCTCCAGGTCACTTCTCCTGTTATCTATCTGACTCCGAAATTAGAAGAAGGGTCCATGTTCATGAAAATGACTCTATTGCTCCATACACACGATCAGAAATTCTGCCAGCAAAAGTCGGATGTGAGCTTTTGGTCAGAAATTCCGACCGTGTGTATGCTTGATCTGACTTTTGCTGGCAGAATTCCAGCCAGCGAAAGATTGAGAGCAGGTTCTCTATTTTTCGGTCGGAAAAAGTTCCTATCCGAAAATGCGTTCGTCTGTATGCAATACTGGAGCGCAAAAGATCACGCTCGGAAACAATTCGATGCATGCTCGGAAGCATTGAAGTTAATTTTCTCGGCTCGTCATAGTGTTGTACGTCACCGCGTTCTTGTCGGTCGAAAGTTCCGAGAACTTTTGTGTGACCGTAAGTATGCAAGCCAAGCTTGAGCGGAATTCCGTTGGAAGAACCATCCAAGTCTTTTCTGACGGAATTTCTGATCGTGTGTATGTGGCATTACACTTAAAAAAAGCTTAAAGGGGAGTTCCACCCACTTTTACAACTCTTCAGCATCCCTCACTAAACTGTGCACTGTAAACAAATTGGATATTTTTAAAAAACATTTTTTTAGCACAGACTGTATATTTGCTGTATTCATTTTTCACGTCTTCCTCCCTGGCCGCGGCCCATCGCATCATTTCCTGTTTGCAATGCCTCCTGGGAAAGGGGCAGCAACTTCCTCTGACACTGCCGTTGCTATGGAAACCTGACCTGAAACCTATTACACTGCTTATGCTGCACTGAGCATGTACGAGATCTGCAAGGATAAGATCCAGGAAGAAATACAGTCTGGCTTCAGATGCCCACACTTAAAATGGCCACGGCCTGCTGCAAGTTTATAAAATAACAAACTACTGCTAAAAACTAACAAAACAGACCTTAGTTTACAGACTAACTTTACTAGAATACATTAAGCTTCTGTATTATAGGGGTATTTTTATTTAAAAAGTATAATTTCGGCCGGAACACCGCTTTAAGGGGCAGGCACCTGGACAAGTTTTCAGCCATTCTACTCCACCTGAATGCCAGTTCAAATATTTCCTGGTCCAATCACTATGATGGTCTGCCATACTGGCCAATGGACTTTGACACTACCAAGAAAAATTGGAACTTTGCCTGATCAGAACCATTTGGCATTTGGTTGTAGAGGTTTTCAGTCAAACCTTACAATGAAGATACAGTATGTGCTTGCTGACAATGTACTAGTCTATTTTCCTGTTGGATACCTTGTATATGTTAAAGAATGGAGAGGAGCCCATCTGATATAGCAGTAGGCATGTGCACAACACATGCCTGGCCAAATGATGGTGTGGGAAAGATTTAGATTGTTTCTATTGGAGGGCTGCATAGCGTGCAATTAATGTATATATGTTTATCTCAGCAGGCGGTGGTCTAATCTAGCCTCAATGTGTTTATGTTCATCAGATAGTTGAGGAGTGAGATACGGTAAATTAGATATTAAAGGGTAAGCCTTCATTTACAAGGACAACAAAGTCCTGCTGCAGATACTTGTGGCTGCAAATCCAGGTGTTACAATCAACGGCTTTTCAAATGTTTTTATTGGTTTATTGGTTTACTGTATTATTTATAAATGTTTACATGCGACTGTTGGTCCATGTTCCTATGTGTATGCAGGACCTTTTGGTATGCATGGGAACATGGACCTTCAGTTTGAGCTTTTACTCAAGTTTCTAGCCACATGCTCTTTGGGGCTGAGGTTTGGTGATTGATCGAGCTGTGTTCTCATCACTGATTGTCACCACCCTCAGAACATCTGTAGCTATTGGGGTGGTCTATTTAACCACTTTCAGACCGGACCAATTTGCAGCCAAAGGACCAGGCCCCTTTTTGCGATTCGGCACTGCGTCGCTTTAACTGACAATTGCGCGGTCGTGCGACGTGGCTCCCAAACAAAATTGACGTCCTTTTTTTCCCCACAAATAGAGCTTTCTTTTGGTGGTATTTGATCGCCCCTGCGGTTTTATTTTTTGCGCTATAAACCAAAATAGAGCGACAATTTTGAAAAAAATTCAATATTTTTTGCATTTTGCTATAATAATTATATCCCTAAAAAATATATAAAAAAACATTTTTTTTCCTCAGTTTAGGCCGATACGTATTCTTCTACATATTTTTGGTAAAAAAAATCGCAATTAGCGATTATTGATTGGTTTGCGCAAAAGTTATAGCGTTTACAAAATAGGGGATAGTTTTATAGCATTTTTATTAATATTTTTTTTTTTTACTAGTAATGGCGGCGATCAGCGATTTTTATTGTGACTGCGACATCATGGCGGACACATCGGACATTTTTGGGACCATTGTCATTTATACAGCAATCAATGCTATTTAAATGCATTGATTCCTGTATAAATGACACTGGCAGTGAAGAGGTTAACCACAAGGGGGCAGTGTAGGGGTTAAGTATGCCTAGGGGTGTGTTTCTTACTGTGGGGGGGGCGTGGCTGTCAGCTAGTGAATGCTGATGTCTGCTCCAATCACAGGGAGCAGAGATCGGCGTCACTAGTTGCTAGGCAGAATGGGGAGATGCTGTTTATTTCCGCATCTCTCCGTTCTGCCTTCCCGTGAGACGATCGCGGGTGTCCCCACGGCGATCGAGTCCGCGGGACCCGTGGTTGGCCTCACGGGGGTCCCGACCGGCGCGTGAGCGCGCCGCTCCCGATGGCACGGACGGCAGTAAGGAGGGACTTATATATACGCCCTCCTGCCTGTCCGTGCCATTCTGCCGGCGTATATTGTCGTGCGCCGGTCGGGAACTGGTTAAGATCTATCAGTTGTCTCAGTCATTGTAATGATTAAGCACAAGGGGTATGTGTGAAACGCGTCTACGTGACCACAGTTTGGTGTCTTTGGTGTTATCTTTGCGATACAAAATAAAAGGCAATCGGAAGTTCTGGATGTGCCGCCATTTCTTTCTTCTTTCTAGGCTTAGCCTGTATAAAGGAGCTGCGCCTATCCACCATTGTAGGCTTGTACCTGCAGGTATCCACACATCCAGCAACTACCTATGGTTAGGGACAGATGGTCGAACCCATGACGTAATCTGTCTGCATCCAGGGGTGGACATCTGTGCCTAACCGGGCTGCTGTTAGAAATCATGGGGCCCCCGTACAGTCTACCTGACAGGTGAGTATACATTTTTTAGTAATTAATAAGTTAATATTCTTTTTTAAGTGGAACCCAAGGGAAACCCAAAAGGGAAAGTGTTGCTCTTCCTTCGCCTGGTTTTGACAGGTACCCGCTTCCACTTCTGGTCAGATCACCACAGTGGATCCACCGGAAGTCCTCCTCCCACATTCCTCCAGCCCAATCCCCCCTCCCCTCACATCCTTCTGGAACACGTCACAAGTCCAAGAAGGCTGTGGGACCATTCACAAATCATTTACAAAGCACAGTGCGGCTCGTGCATGAGCAGTGGCCAGCCGGCTGTGAAGCCACAAAGTGTCGCAGCCAGCTTCCCACAATTAAGTTGGGGACCAGAAGACCGGTGAACAACTGGCCCAGTTGAGGACATCTCTGGATCCCTGGGCAGGTAAGGGAAAGCTAATCTTTATATTGTGTGAGCTTTAAAGGTAAATTAATTATTAAGTGTTCCAGAAACTTTCCCATGTAATAATTTATCAGGCTTGCTGCCAGTCATATATAAAGTCGGGCACTGGCCAGGTATACATGAACCCATCTGTCGGCACAGTGAAACCACAGATAATGGAGAAATGGTCAGGCAACAGCTTTGGACCTGGCACCTCTTGATAATATCTAAGTGTACCCATGCACTGAACTCCTGATCCTCCTGTGTCCCAGCACCTGCAGCCGGCGGTAGGAAGAAGAAGAGTGTCAGCATGGCTCAGCATGACGGGAGGAGGGCAGAGACACACAGGATGATCTATGTTGCAGGACCCAGAAGGGTGGTGATTGGTGCGGGGGAGGAGAGGATATGCAGATAATGGAACCAATCTCCCTATGGCTCCTCCTGCAGCAGTGGAAAGGCGGCGGAAACAGAGGAGTAGAAGCTGGCTGGGCTGCAGGGGGAGCTACAGGAGGATCAGTTACAGCAATGAGGCAGTACAGCTGGCTCTTCTACTCGTTAGGTGCCCAGGTCCCGCTTTTAAACTGATGGGGCCTGGGCCTGGTACAGGAGGGCTGGCTGTACTGCCTTATCAGCGGCCCTGCCTGTAGGTACAAGCTTTCATCGGCAGAGGCACAACGGGAGTGGAGCCGCAAATATCTGCAGGAGGGATTTTTTTGCCCATGTGAGACCTGAGTCTGCATTTTGGACCGTGCTTCACTCTACACCCATATTTATTACAGGGGCAGGGGGTCAAGTGTATTTAGAGTACAGAGAGCAGGGGTCAGATTTATATAAAGTACAGTGCAGGGGTCATGTGTATTTAATGTACTACATGCAGGGGTCAGGTGTACATAATGCGCAGGGTGCAGGGGTCATGTGTATTGAATGTGCTAAATGCAGGGGTAAGGTGCACATAATGTGCAGAGTGCAGGGGCCAGGGATATTTAAAGTACTGAAGGCAATGGTCAGGTATTCATACTGCACAGAGTGCAGGGGTCAGGTTTAACCACTTTCAGACCGGACCAATTTGCAGCCAAAGGACCAGGCCTCTTTTTGCGATTCGGCACTGCGTCGCTTTAACTGACAATTGCGCGGTCGTGCGACGTGGCTCCCAAACAAAATTGACGTCCTTTTTTTTCCCACAAATAGAGTTTTCTTTTGGTGGTATTTGATCGCCCTTGCGGTTTTTATTTTTTGCGCTATAAACAAAAAAGAGCGACAATTTTTATTTTTTGCTATAATAAATATCCCCCAAAAATATATAAAAAAAAATTTTTTCCTCAGTTTAGGCCGATACGTATTCTTCTACATATTTTTGGTAAAAAAAAAAAATCGCAATTAGGGATAATTGATTGGTTTGCGCAGAAGTTATAGCGTTTACAAGATAGGGAATAGTTTTATAGCATTTTTATTAATAATTTTTTTTTATTAGTAATGGCGGCGATCAGCGATTTTTATTGTGACTGCGACATTATGGCGGACACATCGGACATTTTTGACACATTTTTGGGACCATTGTCATTTATACAGCAATCAGTGCTATTTAAATGCATTAATTCCTGTATAAATGACACTGGCAGTGAAGGGGTTAACCACAAGGGGGCAGTGTAGGGGTTAAGTATGCCTAGGGGTGTGTTTCTTACCGTGGGGGGGGCGTGGCTGTCAGCTAGTGAATGCTGATCTTTGCTCCAATCACAGGGAGCAGAGATCGGCGTCACTAGTTGATAGGCAGAACGGGGAGATGCTGTCTATTTCCGCATCTCCCCGTTCTGCCTTCCCGTGAGACGATTGCGGGTGTCTCCGCGGCGATCGAGTCCGCGGGACCCGCGACCGGCCTCACGGGGGTCCCGACCGGCACGGGAGCGCGCCGCTCCCGGCGCGCTCCCGATGGCACGGACGGCTTAAAGGAGGGACTTATATATACGCCCTCCTGCCTGTCCGTGCCATTCTGCCGACGTATATCGGCGTGCGCCGGTCGGAAACACGGGTCAGGTGTACAGTACTGTTCAAAAGTAGTAGTTTTAGGCAGGTGTGAAGAATTGCTGTAAAGTAAGAATGCATTCAAAAATATATACTTTAATTGAATATTTTTATCAATTTACAAGATGCGAACAGAATAAAAACCTAAATCAAGTAAAATATTTGGGGTGACAACCCTTTGGCTTCAAACCAGCATCAATTCCTACACTTGCACACGTTGTACACTTGCACAAAGTCAGGTATTTTGTAGGATTAGAGTCAGGTGTATTATTAACCAATTATACCAAACAGGTGCTATTGACCACTTTCATATGTAGGTTGAAACACAGTCATTAACTGAAACAGAAACGGCTGTGTAGGAGGCGTAAAACTGGGTGAGGAACAACCAAACTCTGTTACTAAGGTGAGGTTGTGGAAGACAGTTTCAAGTCACAGGTCATACTCCATGGCAAGACTGAGCACAGCAACAAGACACAAGGTAGTTGTACTGCATCAACAAGGCCTCTCCCAGGCCAAGATTTCAGAGCAGACTGGGGTTTCAAGATGGGCTGTTCAAGTGCTTTTGAAGAAGCACAAAGAAACGGGCAAAGTTGAGGAGCGTAGACGCAGTGGTCAGCCAAAGAAACTTATTGCAGCAGATGAAAGACACATTATGCTCACTTCCCTTCCACCTCGGAAGATGTCCAGCAGTGCCATCAGCACAGAACTGGTGGAAACCAGTAGGACCCAGGTACACCCATCTACTGTCCGTAGAAGTCTGGCCAGACGTGGTCTTCTTGAAGAATTGCAGCCAAAAAGACATGGAAACAAGGCTAAGCGACTCAACTCTGCATGAAGACATAGGAACTGGGGTGCAGAAATATGGCAGCAGGTCCTCTGGACTGATGAGTCAAAATTTGAAATCTTTGGCTGTAGCAGGAGGCAGTTTGTTCGTGAAGGGCTGGAGAGCGGTGCAATAATGAGTGTCTGCAGGCAACTGTGAAGCATGGTGGAGGTTCCTTGCAAGTTTTGGGCTGCATTTCTGCAAATGGAGTTGGAGATTCGGTCAGGATCAATGGTGTCCTCAATGCTGAGAAATACAGCCAGATAATTATCCATCATGCCATACCATCAGGAAGGCATGTGATTGGCCCCAAATTTATTCTGCAGCAGGACAACGACCCCAAACATATAGCCAATGTCAATAAGAATTATCTTCAGTGTAAAAAAACAGCAAGGAGTCCTGGAAGTGATGGGTTGGCCCCTACAGAGCCCTGATCTCTACATCATAGAGTCTGTCTGGGATTACATGAATGGACAAAAGGATTTAAGGCAGCCTACATCCACAGAAGATCTGTGGTTAGTTCTCCAAGATGTTTGGAACAACCTACCCGCCGAGTTCCTTCAAAAACTGTGTGCAAGTGTACCTAGAAGAGTTGATGCTGGTTTTAAGGCAAAGGTTGGTGACATCAAATATTGGTTTGGTTTGGATTTCTTTTCTGTTCACTTACTTTCCATTTTGTTAATTGATAAAAAAAACTATTAACACTTCAATTTCTAAAAGCATTCTTCATTTACAGAATTTTTTCACACCTGTCGAAGACTTTTGCACAGTAGTGTATGTAATGTGCAGAGTGGAGGGGTAAGATGTACATAATGTGCATAGTGCTGGGTTCAGGTGTATATCATGTACAGAATGCAGAGGTCGGTGTACACAATGTGCAGAGTGCATGGGTCAGGTGTACGCAATGTGCAGAGTGCAGGGGTCAGGTGTGCATAATGTGCAGAGTGCAGGGGTCAGGTGTGCATAATGTGCAGAGTGCAGGGGTCAGGTGTACGCAATGTGCATAGTGTAGGGGTCAGGTGCATACAACATGCAGAGTGCAGGGGTCAGGTTTACATAATGTGCAGTGTGCAGGGGTCAGATGTATGCAATGTGCAGAGTGTAGGGGCCAGGTATGCATAATGTGCAGAGTGCAGGGGTCAGGTGCATGCAACGTGTAGAGTGCAGGGGTCAGGTGTATGCAATGTGCAGAGTGTAGGGGTCGGGTGTACATAATGTGCAGAGTGAAGGGTTTGGGTGTGCATAATGTGCAGAGTGTAGGTGTCAGGTGTACATAATGTGCAGAGTGTAGGGGTCAGGTGTACATAATGTGCAGAGTGAAGGGTTCAGGTGTACATAATGGGCAGGGTGCAGGGGTCATAAGAACAAAGAGCAGCACCAATCTAAGTGTAGCAATTAGGAGTGTAGGGATCAGGTGTACGCAGTGTGCAGAGTGTAGGGGCCAGGTGTACGCAATGTGCAGAGTGTAGGGGTCAGGTGCATGCAACGTGTAGAGTGTAGGGGCCAGGTGCACGCAATGTGCAGAGTGTAGGGGTCATGTGTACATAATGTGCAAAGTAAAGGGTTCGGGTGTGCATAATGTGCAGAGTGTAGGGGTCAGGTGTACATAATGTGCAGAGTGAAGGGATCAGGTGTGCATAATGTGCAGAGTGCAGGGGTCAGGTGTGCATAATGTGCAGAGTGCAGGGGTCAGGTGTACGCAATGTGCATAGTGTAGGGGTCAGGTGCATACAACATGCAGAGTGCAGGGGTCAGGTTTACATAATGTGCAGTGTGCAGGGGTCAGATGTATGCAATGTGCAGAGTGTAGGGGCCAGGTATGCATAATGTGCAGAGTGCAGGGGTCAGGTGCATGCAACGTGTAGAGTGCAGGGGTCAGGTGTATGCAATGTGCAGAGTGTAGGGGTCGGGTGTACATAATGTGCAGAGTGAAGGGTTTGGGTGTGCATAATGTGCAGAGTGTAGGTGTCAGGTGTACATAATGTGCAGAGTGTAGGGGTCAGGTGTACATAATGTGCAGAGTGAAGGGTTCAGGTGTACATAATGGGCAGGGTGCAGGGGTCATAAGAACAAAGAGCAGCACCAATCTAAGTGTAGCAATTAGGAGTGTAGGGATCAGGTGTACGCAGTGTGCAGAGTGTAGGGGCCAGGTGTACGCAATGTGCAGAGTGTAGGGGTCAGGTGCATGCAACGTGTAGAGTGCAGGGGTCAGGTGTATGCAATGTGCAGAGTGTAGGGGTCATGTGTACATAATGTGCAAAGTAAAGGGTTCGGGTGTGCATAATGTGCAGAGTGTAGGGGTCAGGTGTACATAATGTGCAGAGTGAAGGGATCAGGTGTACATAATGTGCAGATTGAAGGGTTCAGTTGTACATAATGTGCAGAGTGTAGGGATCGGGTGTAAGCAATGTGCAGAGTGTAGGGATCAGGTGTACACAATGTGCAGAGTGTAGGGATCAGGTGTAGGCAATGTGCAGAGTGTAGGGGTTCAGTTGTACATAATGTGCAGAGTGTAGGGGTAAGGTGTACATAATGTGCAGAGTGCAGGGATTAGGTGTACATAATGTGCAGAGTTCAGGGGTCATATGTACATAATGTACAGCGTGCAGGGGTCAGATGTATATAATGTGCAGCGTGCAGGGGTCAGATGTATATAATGTGCAGCGTGCAGGGGTCAGAAATATATACAGACCACCACCTATTTCACCACCACCCCCTTGTGCATAGCACATCAAGACCACCTATTAAACACACACTATAAACACACATATACCTACAGTATACATACATTTACACTGTATACACAATGCACACAAATAATATCGAGAGACTAACATAGCCATGTATGCAGTGCCATTGGGATTTTGGTTTCGCTTAGACTTCCCAACCACTTTAACGGATATCTGCAGCTTGAAATGCGTTTACAAAGTCTTTTCCGCTGCTCAAAGAGGCGATCTGTCAAACAATGTACAAGTCACAGAGCATGTCACCCCCCCTGGGAACGCTCTGCGTTATCCAATTCACTCTGTAACCAGATCTACAGCTGAACAATGTGTGCAGCACACTCTGACATAACGTGTAATGTTATAGCCACACAGGGCACGCAAGAGGTTAACCAGAGTCCAGATTTTCATTCCGCTTAAACGTAATTCTTTTCATAACCGCTGTGAGTGAAACAGACAGAGCAAAACATCAAGCTTCAACCCGCCGTCTGCCTAAAGACTAAATCAACCAGTCATGAATGAGTACCCTATCTGCAAACCCACCAAATGTCTTACGTTTCAAAATGTAGGGTTTTCTGGGGGTTTTAATGTGTGTCCAAGTCAAACCATTTTTATTTTATTATTATTTTGAAAAGTGTGAAATAATATTTTATTAATTTTCAAACAAATAAATACAGCCAAGACAAGAAAGAAAGCCGCATCAAGGTGGGTCCAGAGAAAAATAAAAGGAGTACAATAGTCAATTTACGAATCCAGTCCAAAGTAGCCTGAGGACTTATAAAAGAGCCACCAGAAAAAAGCAACTATAGGCAAAAAGTACATGTAATGCCGCGTACACACGACCGGACTTTCCGCCAGAATAAACTCCGATGGTCTTCCCGACGGAGTTCCGATGGAGTTCCGACCAAACGGACTTGCCCACACAAGATCACACCAAAGTCCGTTCTTTTCGAACGCGATGACGTACGACGGGACTAGAAAAGGAAGTTCAATAGCCAGTAGCCAATAGCTGCCCTCGCGTCGTATTTGGTCCGTCGGACCAGCACCCCGACAAAAGTTTTTTCCGATTCCGCAGGAAAAATTTAAAGCATGATCTATTTCTAGGTCCGTCTGAATTTTTGAAGAAAAAAGTCGGACGAAGCCCACACACGATCGGAATATCCGACGGAATGATTCCGTCTGACCTTTTCTGCCGGAAAGTCCGGTCGTGTGTACGCGGCATCACAATATATGAGAACCAAAATAATAGACAAAAAAGAACAGGAAATATATCCATCGAGTCTCCTTTATAATGGAAGGTCATAAACCAAGTAGGATGGTAGATGTGTGTTGTGGAGGTCTCAGCAAGGGTCTTGGTTAGTAGCATTAGCAGGAAAGGATCGTTAATGAAAAAGACAGTTCTCCCGGAAAAATATAAAGCAAGGACCAAAAGAGAAATGCTACTTCATGGGGGATAAACCCTCAACACCCCCAGGAGGATAGTGGACCGCAAATAAAATAAGCACTCATTCTCAAGAGGTTAAGGAAGAGAAAGGGAAAGAAGATAGAGAGGAAAAAGAAGGGTAGAAGAAGTTGGGAGAAAAGCAAAAAAAAAAGGTTGGGTGCGGGCAAGAGGGACACCAACACAGCCTGAAACCTAAATCCACCAACATGGCCTGAAACCTAAATCCACCAACACAGCCTGAAACCTAAATCCACCAACACAGCCTGAAACCTAACTCCACCAACACAGCCTGAAACCTAACTCCACCAACACAGCCTGAAACCTAACTCCACCAACACAGCCTGAAACCTAAATCCACCAACACGGCCTGAAACCTAAATCCACCAACACGGCCTGAAACCTAAATCCACCAACACGGCCTGAAACCTAAATCCACCAACACAGCCTGAAACCTAAATCCACCAACACAGCCTGAAGCCTAAATCCACCAACACAGCCTGAAGCCTAAATCCACCAACACAGCCTGAAACCTAAATCCACCAACACGGCCTGAAACCTAAATCCACCAACACGGCCTGAAACCTAAATCCACCAACACGGCCTGAAACCTAAATCCACCAACACGGCCTGAAACCTAAATCCACCAACACGGCCTGAAACCTAAATCCACCAACACGGCCTGAAACCTAAATCCACCAACACGGCCTGAAACCTAAATCCACCAACACGGCCTGAAGCCTAAATCCACCAACACGGCCTGAAACCTAAATCCACCAACACGGCCTGAAACCTAAATCCACCAACACGGCCTGAAACCTAAATCCACCAACACAGCCTGAAGCCTAAATCCACCAACACAGCCTGAAGCCTAAATCCACCAACACAGCCTGAAACCTAAATCCACCAACACAGCCTGAAACCTAAATCCACCAACACAGCCTGAAACCTAAATCCACCAACACAGCCTGAAACCTAAATCCACCAACACAGCCTGAAACCTAAATCCACCAACACAGCCTGAAACCTAAATCCACCAACACAGCCTGAAACCTAAATCCACCAACACAGCCTGAAACCTAAATCCACCAACACAGCCTGAAACCTAAATCCACCAACACAGCCTGAAACCTAAATCCACCAACACAGCCTGAAACCTAACTCCACCAACACAGCCTGAAACCTAAATCCACCAACACAGCCTGAAACCTAAATCCACCAACAGCCTGATCCTTAATTCACCAACACAGCCTGAAACCTAAATCCACCAACAGCCTGAAACCTAAATCCACCAACAGCCTGAAACCTAAACCCACCAACAGCCTGAAACCTAAACCCACCAACACAGCCTGAAACCTAAATCCACCAACACAGCCTGAAACCTAAATCCACCAACACAGCCTGAAACCTAAATCCACCAACACAGCCTGAAACCTAACTCCACCAACACAACCTGAAACCTAAATCCACCAACACAGCCTGAAACCTAAATCCACCAACACAGCCTGAAACCTAACTCCATCAACACAGCCTGAAACCTAAATCCACCAACAGACTGAAACCTAAATCCACCAACACAGCCTGAATCCTAACTCCACCAACACAGCCTGAAACCTAACTCCACCAACACAGCCTGAAACCTAACTCCACCAACACAGCCTGAAACCTAAATCCATCAACACAGCCTGAAACCTAACTCCACCAACACAGCCTGAAACCTAACTCCACCAACACAGCCTGAAACCTAAATCCACCAACACAGCCTGAAACCTATAAGGTCCAGAATCAAGAAAAGAAGGTATGAAAACTGAGAGAATTCGAAAAGAGTATCCAGATATACCATGTGGCCAAATAAGCAGAGTATTTTCATGATGTTGTGCTACCAGTTCCTCCAAACATTGAATGCAAGTAAGTTCAGCCATGCATTCTGCAGTCCTAGTGTAAAATGTTTACTAACCCTCCTAAAAATCTGCTCGTCTGTATGCTAGTCCGACAGACTAAAACCGACGCTAGGGCAGCCATTGGCTACTGGCTATGAACTTCCTTATTCTAGTCCGGTCATACATCATGACATACGATTCCGTCAGACTTTGGTGTGATTGTGTGTGTCCAAGTCCATTCGTTCGGAAAGTCCGTCGGAAGTCAACCATCGGAAGTAGTCGGCCGGAAAGTTCGGTCGTGTGCACGTGGCATTAGGCATGTTTTTTTCTAGACTAAAGCTCCTGCACAATGATCAGAAAATACTTGCGTAAAATTCTCCTGTATTTTTGTTTTTTTGTTTGAATATATCTACAGTACAGCTGGAAAACATGTATACACGCTATTATCAAAAGTATTGAGAAGCCTGCCTTTACACGCACATGAACTTTAATGGCATCCCTGCCTTATTCTGTAGGGTTCAATATTGAGTTGGCCCACCCTTTGCAGCTTTAACAGCTTCAGCTCTTCTGTGAAGGCTGTCCACAAGGTTTAGGAGTGTGCCAATGGGAATTTTTGACCATTCTCCCAGAAGCGCAAGGCCTGGCTCGCAGTCTCTGCTCTAATTCATCCCAAAGGTGTTCTATGAGGTTGAGGTCAGGACTCCAACCCCAAACTCACTCACCCATGTGTTTATGGACCTTGTTTGTGGGCCAGGAGGAAGCTCACTGGAGAGAGCCAGGAGGAAGTTGGTGGGAAGAAGTCCAACTGTCCTGTGGTGATGTGAGTCTGCAACTCCCTTGCTAGAAAAATCCTGTGGATATCGGCAGGAGGCAACTGATGATCCTGTGGCTAAGTGAAAAAATGACTCCAGTACTGAGGAGAGTTGACAGAGTGTAGCTTCTGACCTCCTGAGGAAGTACAAGTTACCAGGAGCATTGTATGCTTCAAAGGGGGAAATAGGACCAAAGTCACCAGCAGTCCTTACGGGGTGCGCTACGTGTAATATACTAGAATTATACCCTCAGTGGCTTAAGAATTTTTTGTAAATAATTTTATATATATATATATATATATATATATATATATTATTATTATTTTTTTTTTTTTTTTAAATATATAGGTCTAAGCTAAATTTTTAAAGTGTATGTATACTGAAAACATATTTTTTTATTTACATTTGGATGGAGTAAGGAGGAGTTAAAGCTGACGTTTAAGTATGGCAATATTATACATGGTTACGTTGGTCCAGCTTTAAACAATGAAAGTATGTATGTGCTATACCTGTAGGAAGCTTAAGACCATTGTATTATGTTACCACAGTGATTACCGGTAGCTTCCAGGTCCATTGTCAGGTGGCTGCCCTGCTGCCATACATAAACGTCATACCCGGTCAGTTTTTTTCTGTTGTTGTCTTTTTCCCTGTTGGGGAAATTTCCCTTAATTTCCTGTCATGTTGAGGGAATAGGAAATGTGGATACATCTCTACAACCACCTAGACAGTTTTCTCCAGAACAAGTGTCCCCAATGGGAGATTTCCCTCACCTCCTGTTCTATGGACAACTGTTAAATTTTGGATTTTCCTTCATTTTATATTTTGGTCACAATGGCCAACAGGACAAAGAGTTGAATCTCCACATTGGGGTCACAGATGTCAAAAAAAACGTGATCGTTGTTCTAACCTTATCAATCTTCTACCCAAAATGTTTAAAAAAAATATATATACACATATACAATAATTCTTCCCAAAAGATTGGATCAGAACTATTGAACGCTTGAGGAGTTCTCTTCTTGTTTGACTTGAAGAACCTACTCCCAAGGACCTAAAGTATGGTCATGGCATGGTAGTGAGATGGTGGAGTCACCTATTTAGGGGTATTCTGTAAATTAATGAGGTTTTTTAGGAAGATTTTGGTGGCTTATTACGTGAAAAGGAAAACCCAGCTTATGTTTTGTTAACCATAACCATAACAGAAAGAGAGAGGTTGAATCTTCTCAGTAGGGTCACAGATAGCAGGAAAAACTTGATATTGGTTCTAACTAGGGTTGTCCCGATACCGATACTAGTATCAGGACCGATACCAAGCATTTGCGCGAGTACTTGTACTTGCACAAATGCTCCCGATGCCTGATCCGATACCTGGGAGGCGGTGTTTCATCAGATTAGGCGACCCGGCGCAACCGTAAGTCAGCGGGCGGAGCAACGGAAGTGACACTCGTGTCAACGTCAGCGTTTGGACATCCCGACGCTCATCTTGGTACACCCTGCACTCGGTCGCAGTAAGCCAGCAGCAGACATCTTGTTACACCCAGCCCATATAGTTCGGGCTGGGTGTAACAAGATGGCCACTGCTGATTTTTATTGCGGCCGTGTGCAAGGAGTACAAAGATGGGCATCGCAGGCAGCCTTTCCTTTCATGGCATTTCAGTGCCTGCCCATGGGTGCCAATAAATGCCACCTATTAGCGCCCAATGCCTGCAAGTGCCACCTGTCAGTGCCATCAGTGCCAGCCACCTATCAATGCCCATAAGTGCCCCATCAGTGCCAGACACCTATCAGTGCCACATGCCCATAAGTGCCCCTATCAGTGCCAGCCACCTATCAGTGCCAGCCACCTGTCAGTGCCATCTATCAGTGCCAGCCACCTATCAATGCCATCTATCTGTGCCAGCCACCTGTCAGTGCCATCTATCATTGCCAACCATTTGTCAGTTCCAGCCATCAGTCAGTGCTCATCAGTGCTGCATATCAGTGCCCATCAGTGCCACCTAATTCTATCAGTGCTGCATATCAGTGCCACCTAATCTGTATTGTGCTCTGAAAACTGTCACATGACATTAAAAAAAAGTATCGGCGAGTACTTTAAAAAAAGTATGGGTACTTGTACTGGGTCTTAAAAAAGTGGTATCGGGACAACCCTAGTTCTAACTCTTCCCTCCTCTACCCAAACATAAAAAAAAATGGCTATACACAATTTAAAATGTTCTCAAAAGACTGGACCAGGACTATCAAAGTCTTGAGGAGCTCTCTCTCTCTTCTCGTTTGACTTGTGGAATATATTCCCAAGGACCTAGAGTATGGCCATGTCATATTGGAGAGCTGGTGGAGTCACCTTTTCAGAGGCAGCTTGTAAATAAACAAAGGGTTTTTAGGAAGGTTTTCACGGTTTAGTGAAAAGGAAAAACCAGCTTATGTTCTCCACAACAATCTAGAGGAGAACATGTGGCTCAGGCTGTTTAAGCCGTAATTACTCCCATATGGGAGGCCCGTGATAAAACATAATTCACATGCCTCGCACACGCCTATAATCCTGCAGATTGTAACCTTATCTCAATTGGATTGAAGGTCAGGTTTCGCCGTGCTTGGGTTTGTGCGGTGCTCGGCTGAGTATGCTACTTTTAATTCAGGCTCGTGGTTTGCAGCTGGCAAATTATATTTCCCAAAGCGTTCTTAACATGACACAAGGGCTTTGTTCAACGGCTGCTTTGAAGAGAAGTTTCAAAATGCTGTTCGAGATGTATAATAATAAAAAAAAAAAAATAATTCAGAAAATATAAAGTAATGTTAGACCCTCCTGTTTTTATAATGAACACATTCATTTCCACACACTACAGAGGAACTCCTTCCTACCTATCAATAATTAAACTTTAGGCCTCGTTCACACGGGCATACTGCAGCATACGCCCATGCCAGGGCTGTATTTGCTTGTACAGGGATGCACAGGTCAGGTGTTCCACTCATCCCAGTGCAGGCAGTCCTATTCATGTCAATTGGGATGCAGTGGCTGTGTCTGTGCATCTACATTTGGGGACATGCACCCACATAGCTGTCAATTAGGGAGCAGCGGCTATGTCCATGCAGCCACTGCAGGCCAATAGACATGAATGGGGCTGCCTGCAAAGGGATGTATAGTACACCTCTGCATCCCTGTCCGAGAAAACACAGGGGTACACTGTACTACACCTATGTGAATGAGACTGTATAGTCCTAATAGTTGTCCTTGTAAAAAATAAAAATATACTAGGTTATGGAGCCCAGCATTGTCAGAGTCCCGCCCCCTGAGTCCAGCTCACACTGCACTGCATGCCCTATGAGAACCGGCTCCCCAAAGGATACCGCAGGCTTGTCTGCCAGCACCCCCCCCCCCCCCTCCCCGTCATACACAGATGTTGACAGGTCTTTCTGGGAGATATGTCCCCTAAGGACAGGGACCCCATTTCCCTTGGGGACAAGTACCCCATCTCCTCTGGGGACAGAGACAACTTCTCCCTAGAGGACAGGGACCTAATTTCCCGTGTGGACAGGGACCCTATTTTCCATGGGGACCGGGACCCCTTCTCACCTGAGGACAGGGACCCCTTCTCACCTTGGGACAGGGACCCCTTCTCACCTGGGGACCCCATCTCCCCTGGGAACAGGGCCCACTTCTCCCCAGAGGACAGGGACACCATTTCCCTTGGGGGCAGGAACCCCTTCTCACATGGGGTCAGGGACCCCATCTCCCCTAAGGATAGGGACCCCATCTCCCCTGGGGACAGGACCCACTTCTCCCCAGAGGACAGGGACCCCATTTCCCTTGGGGACAGAGACCCCTTCTCACCTGAGGACAGGGACCCCTTCTCACCTGGGGACAGGGACCCCTTCTCACCTGGGGACCCCATCTCCCCTGGGAACAGGACCCACTTCTCCCCAGAGGACAGGGACCCCATTTCCCTTAGGGACAGGGACTCCTACTTACGTGGGGACAGGGACCCCATCTCCCCTAAGGACAAGGACCCAATCTCTCCTGGGGACAGGGCCCACTTCTCCCCAGAGGACAGGGACCCAATTTCCCTTTCCCTTCTTCCTCTTTGTCTCAAAGGTGTAACATCATAGGTCTGTTTAGACCTCTGATATCTCACCAAAGTCCCCCAACTGGACTCCTAAAAAATTGTAAAAAATAATTAAAAAAACTGCTGATACTAGTGGTGGAACTACAGGGCTCACAAAAGTCGTACCTGTGACCAAGCCCTGGAGTTCCACCACCGGACTCTGAGGGAAGGGCCTCGGCTGGGGTTCAGGGGGGCCCGTCATGGTTTCTTGCGCCGGGGCCCTGAAGGTTCTAGTTACACCACTGCCCAGTGAATTGGCAGACACCCTGCAAATGTGTGAGATCTTGCAAACTACCTCTTGTGATCGTTATGTAGACATCCCAGGAGGCACTTCACAGGTGTAGCTGGGTGTGCTGCAGACTGCATGTGCTACTCTCCTTTCACTTCCTCTCCCAACTGGACTTGATCTCTTGCGTACAAGGAGTGGTGAAAGGAACTATCAAGCTTAACCCCTGGTGCCCACAGTTATTGATTACTAAGACTACCCTATTTAACAGCCCATCAGCGATCCTTTGTGTACAGCCTTAAAGGGACAGCTTCATGTGCACCGCCGACAAAAGGGCCCCAAGGAAAGCCGGTCAACATTGACAATTAGGCGCCAGGTAATTTACAGTCACTTCCAGGGGTACCCCTTTGCCAATAACACATACACTTACCCGCTATTGGAGCTGTATGTATAGCATGCACACAGGGACACTTTTTGTGTAGCTAATTCTGAGAGTTACAGTAAGGTTTCTTTCTGTCATTTATGCGTTCAGGGCTGATGCTTTTCTTACTGATGTTGTGTGGAATATTGTAATGGGGCTTACTTAGCCTTATAGGTCCAGATTGAGGATATGAACTTAAAGTAGCATTCTTGCCTAACACTAACTAGCCTTAAATTGTCTCCTTATTTTCAGCTTGCTCCGCTCTGGTCATGTGATCCAGCTCCCCTGTGTCAGTCAGTGGTGGCTGCAGGGGAGAGGACGACTGACAACGGCTGGGCATAGGAGCTTATGGGTGATGTCATCACTCCTAGGAAATTCCTAGCCGCTGTCAAACCGTTTATGTACACGTCGGGGCACCTACCCACCACTATGCACACCGAAGTGACCGTAATTTCACGGCCATTATTTATGGTTAATTACTGAAGACCTGTAAGGCCTTTTAAAGTATCGTCTATGTACAATTTTGTGTACTCAAGTCTGCTGCTGTTTCATACCAAATTTTACATGGCTTGACATGCTGGGAATCTGTTTAAGTGGCACAACCTCTTCTTTTATATTTTACCAAACAATTGGATGATATATTGCCTTTGTGTGCACTAAAACAATTTTTCGACCTAAAAACTTGGAACCGCCACCATTTTAGTCTCTGCTTTCAGAAAATATATACTCTTTGGGGGTTTTAATAAATTTTTATGCCTAAAGTTTTTTTTTTTTAACGTGCGCAAAATAAAAAATTAACAAAAATGCAAAAAAGGCTCTGGCCCGACAAAGGGGAGCATCTGAACCTCCAAAAAGTGTTGGACATTCCATGTTTTCTTCCTATAAGCAGACGCTAAAATTTATAATTTTTGGATTCTTAGATTTTTGATCTGACCCTTTCAATAATATTTTTACAAGCAGTAAAAACTCGATAGAGGTTCTACCAACTTTACCACTCCATCCAACATTAACCACCTGAGATCCGCGCTATAGCCGAATGAAGGCTACAGCGCGGATCTGATATGCCGGGACGACGTCTATTGACGTCGTCCCGGCAATGAGCTGCCTGCGCGCCCCCTGAAGGGCACGCGCGGCGCGCTCTGTGATCCGCGAGTCTGTGAGACTCACTGGATCACAGATCCGAGTAAGGGGTCGATCCCGACCCCTTACCACGTGATCAGCTGTCAGCCAATGACAGCTGATCATGTGATAATAACCGAGCCGGTAATCGGCTATTTTTCCTGCTCGCGCTGACAGCGCGAGGAGAAAAAAAAAAAGCCGATCACCGGCGGCAGTGAGAGGACATCAGTCCCTCTCACTGCAATATGCCCAGGGTCCATGGTGCCAAAAAAATGGTAAAAATTTCATTTGGGTACAGTGTTGTATGACCGCGCAATTGTCATTCCAAGTGCGTCAGCGCCGAAAGCTGAAAATTGGTCTGGTCACGAGGGAGGTTTAAGTGCACAGTAATCAGGTGGTTAAGTAAAAAATAAATAAAAAAACATTTAAAAAAGCTTTTATCGCTGAGTTATGCACAAAAAACATACACACTCAGCAATTCAGTGATGTTCTGTAGGGCTCCACTGCTCCACCAGTGCCCACCAGGTCCTGTGCCGCCATTTTCTTCTATGATGTCATTGGGAACCTGATCACACGCATGGAGCATCATCAGGGGGCCACCTGCAGGAACCAGGAGGAGACGGTTGGCTCCCTGATGAAGCCCTATGATGCATGTGCCGTAGAGTACTCCTAGGTCTCCTGGGATGAATGACGTCAGTATACCAGGAAGTTGCAGGCAACACTCATGTCATTGTTGCCTTGGTGGGAATCCAGAAGGTCTCTAAAAAGGTACTGGGGTAGGAGTGGACTGCAAGAAGAGGGATGTGGAGAGTGAGGCTCCACTTTAATATAATGGTATACTAGTAACCAGAATTTAAATGGGCAGTATATTATACAAAAACTGAAAAAAATAAAAAAGAATTAAAAGATTTTAGCTCTACTTGGTCATTAAAAAGTAGAAATCTATTGTTTCCCCATCACTGTAATAACAAATATTGTCTATTTGCAAGGCAGTAGAGGTTTTGGAATACATGAGTGTCAGCTCCTTTGTTCACTTGGCCATCCCGAACAGCAAAATGGGATTTCTGGGACTCACATTTAGTGCAGGCACCTGATGGATATGATAACTTGTTTCCAGCAAGACATGTCAGTATATTTCTCACTGTTCTTTCCCTGGAAAAAAACTCTTTATTGAGTTGGCTCTACAGTGGTGGAATCCTCTTATTTTCCCTTCTAACTGGCCTTTGTTCTCAGTGAAACTAATAAGTGTGCCACGTCCAGAACTGTGGGAAGAGACAACACATCTGGATCAAATTATCCGAGAGAGGTTATCAATAGAAATAGAGAACATAAGCACATTTAACCCCCTGAGTACCAGCCTGTAATACTCCATTACAAGACAATTTTTCTATTTTTATTGCTGTGGTAGTTTGACTGGCATTTACTCCGTCATAGCACTGTACCCAAATAAATTTGATATCATTATTTTGAGACAGATAGAGATTTCTTCTGGTGGTATTTAATAATAAATGGGGTTTTTATTCTTTATTATTTAAAGGGGAAAAAAACAAAAATTTGGGATAAAATTACATTTTCACTAAATAAGAACTATAGGCAAAAGTTTTTTTTCATCATGGATAGAGCAAGCCCCTGTCAGATTCTTGTTCACCATCAGTGTCCCATTGGGGAGATTTCCCTTGACTTCTTGTCCCATAGCCACACAGGAAGTAAGATGAAATTCCTGAAAATTAAGGGAATCCCTTGAAGACCCCCAGGTCACCAGAACCAGTGTCCCCAGTGGAAGATATCCTCTATTACTTAGGACAACCCAAAATTTTAGATTTTCTTTACTTTCACTTTCAATGAAAATGGTAAACATAACAAATAGAGAGGGTGAATTTCCTTAACGGGGGCACATACAGCAATACAAACTGACAGGGGCTCCAATACATCTACACTCTGTCCAAAGCTAAAGAAAAAGTGTTACCTTTAAGGCCCATACACACGATCGGACTTTTTGACAACCAACATGCAAATTAGCTGTTTTGGACCAACATCCGACCGTGTGTACGCTCCATCGGACCAACTTTTTCCAGGTTTCATCGGACTTTTGTTGGCTGTGCGAACGGACCAACTTTCTGACAACAAAAGTCTGATGGACCAAAGTCCGACCGTGTGTACACAAAACCAACGGACTTTTGTACAAACCAATGCAGAACCAATGCAAAGGATCAGACAACAATACAGAAGTTGACCAAAGGTGGCGGTAAAGAGCAGAAAAACCAAGTGATTTGGTGAAAGTTGGCTGAAAAAAGTCCTGCCGTGTGTATGCAATACCAACTTGGGGCCAACGCCCTTTGGACAAATATCCACAGGAAAGTTGGTCCACGGTCCGATCGTGTGTATGAGGCTTTAGTTATACTTTAATCTCTGTTAAAATAAAGGTGCGAACATCCCAAAAATCAAAACACCCCAAGGTTTTCTGGCCCAATTTTTTGGAAATGAAGAAACATGGTGGGATTGAGATGGGTAAAGTAGATGTAAATTCTTACTGATGACATTCAGTTTGCTAATATTCAGAATTAGGCTTGGGTGCACAGATAAAGCAAAGACCCAGTCCCCAAAACAGTACATTTCTATGCATAGCGGGTGCCCATGTGATTTTTAAAGAGTTCATTTTGCTAAAACATTATGCAATGTGAACATTATGTAATGTTAACCGTGATGGTGGGTTTCCTGATGGTGACAATAGTGGGCCATGCCTGCACAATATGACTTGTAATTGTTGTCTTCCTCAAGCCCGTGTGACAATGAAAAATTCTGCAGTTTGAAGACAGGGACAGAGTGTTGTTCTCTGCATAAGGGCCTTCATGACAGAATCACCATGTATTATTTTACTGAAAGCTGTAGATTTAAAGAGGAAGTAAAGTCCTGTAGGTACTGTAAATATCTCCAAAATGGTGCAAGTATATTTACTATATACGCTGCTGCTGACCTTATTGGCGCATGCGTGTCGTTTCTTCTGGGCCCGTGCCGTGAATGGCGGCACCCGCACGGGAGTGACGTCACCGCAGCTCCGGCCAATCACAGTGCCAGAGCCCACGAATCCGGAAGTAACTCCAGGAAAGATGTCGGCCATGTCAGCGGTGTGCCTGCACTGCTGCAGGGCATCGTTCTAAGGTAAGTATTTCATAATGAGCTAGTATGCGATGCATACTAGCTCATTATGACTTTTTCTTGCAGGTTTTTTGTTTTGGGGGATTTTTTTTCTTGGAGGTTTACAACCTCTTTAACCCTTGTGGAAATGACATTTACATTTTAGAACTTCTATAAGATTTTATTGAGTGGGTTTGCATCTACTCTAAAGTATTTGAAGCCAAAACGTTTTTGTCTCTTGGTTACAGATAGACTAGGGAACACCTGTCAGATTTTTATTGTGGCTGCATCCTCGATGGAAGGATTCGCTCTTCCTTCCCTAAATGGCATTTTCCACTGCTGGCATAAATTATTGGTTCCTAAGGGCCACAATAGTTGAATTTATGAGATGCTTTAATACTGTATATGAGTTCATGAGGTTGATTTACGCAAACTGGAGAGTGCAAATAAATCACTCCCATGAATGCCTCATATTTTGGAGTGAAGACCTGTGGTCTGAAAGTAAGTTCCATTATTCTCCTCCATGAAAGTATAGTGTGCCTGAGAGGATTTGGTTGGCCGTAAGCTTCTAAAGACTACTGAGCAATGCTCCAAAATCTGCATCATGTACAATCTACAGTTATATCTCAAAACAATTATACCCCGGTGATTTGACAATAGACACCTTCAACCGTGTAACTTGAACTATCAACACATGTCCCAGACACCATGCCACCACTGGATTGGATTACCAAATTAGGTGAAAAAAAAATGTGCATCATGTATTCAATCTGCAGTGGCATCTCATAACATCTCTACCCTTGTGATATGACAATGGACAGCTTCAACCATGTAGGAAGAACTATAAACACCTGCCCCAGACATCATGCCCCTATGGGATTGGATAATGAAATTAGAATAAAAAAAGTCTGTAAAATCTTTACCCCGTTGACTTGACAATGGATACCTTCAACCGCGTAACATGAACTATCAACACCCACCCCAGACATCATGCCACCATGGTATTGGATTATGAAATTAAACATGGTGGTTTCACAAACTTTTACAACCCTGTAATGTTCTTGAATAAGCAGTGAAATGTCTTCAGCATTACAGAACAAGTCCAGTTGAATGTAACTACTTGAAGATTTACCATGACCAGGATAGCAGGAGAACCTTCACAGATGTCTCACAAAGAAAATTGGCTGAAAGAGTTACCAATACTCATCTTCTAACATCATCCTTTTTCTAGTCTAAAACAAGATATTTTTTCCCACGCCCAAACAATGTCTTTACTTTGCTCCCATCATTTACTCATATCTAGGCAAAATTCTGACAAATTTGCAAATTTATGAGTCTAAAACAGGCGTCTCCAAACTGTGGCCTGCGGGACAGATGTGGCCCTTTGCTTACTTTTATCCAGCCCGTAGGGCACAATTCTTTCCACTGATACGAGGCACAATTCCTTCTACTAACACAAAAGACTAGGTACTATTCCTCCCACTAACACTGAAAACAGGGAACTAGTTCTCCTACTGACACCAATTATGGGGCACTATTCCTCTCACTGACATCGTGGATAGGGAACTAGTTCTCCTACTGACACCAATTATGGAGCTCTATCGGAGACAGGGAACTAGTTCTTCCACAGACACCAATTATGGGCACTATTCCTCTCACTGACACCAGAGACGGGGACTTAGTTCTCCTACTGACACCAAGTATGGGCCACTATTCCTTACACTGTAATCGTGGATAGGGAACTAGTTCTCCTACTGATACCAATTATGGAGCTCTATCGGAGACAGGGAACTAGTTCTCCCACAGACACCAATTACGGGCACTATTCCTCCCACTGACATCAGAGACAGGGAACTATAATGTAATTTATATACTCCCACTGACCACCAAGCCTTTGGCATTGTTTACCCCAACCGATGCTGGGGCATTTTCTACTTCTAATGGCCACAGTCTGCCCCCCCCCCCCCCCCCCCCCCCCCTAATATCTGAAGGTCAGTAAACTAGCCCCTTGTTTGGAAAGATTCCACCCACTGACACCAATTATGGGGCACTGTTTCTTCCACTGACATCGTGGATAGGGAACTAGTTCTATTGACACCAATTATGGAGCTCTATCGGAGACAGGGAACTAGTTCTCCCACAGACATCAATCATGGGGCACTATTTCTCCCACTGACACCAGAGACAGGGAACTTTGATGTAATTTTTATACTCCCACTGACACCACCATGCCTATGGCATTGTTTACTCCCACAGATGCTGAGGCATTTTCTACTCCCAATGGCCACAGTCTGGCCCCCCTTATATCTGAAAGTCAGTAAACTAGCCCCTTGTTTGAAAAGATTCCACCGATTGACACCAATTATAGGGCACTATTCCTTCCACTGACATCGTGGATAGGAAACTAGTTCTCCTATTGACACCAATTATGGAGCTCTATCGGAGACAGGGAACTAGTTCTCCCACAGACACCAATCATGGGGCACTATTCCTTTCACTGACACCAGAGATAGAGAATTTGTTCTCCCACAGACAGGGAACTATGATGTCATTTTTATACTCCCACTGACCAGCAAGCCTATGGCATTGTTTACTCCCACCGATGCTGGGGAATTTTCTACTCCCAATGGCCACAGTCTGGCCCCCCTAACATTTGAAGGTCAGTAAACTAGCCCCTTGTTTGGAAAGATTTTGGGACCCCATGTCTACAAAATCGAATTGTCTCCTGTACATGGGGACATTTAGGAAGTTTCTCTCTATCCGTTTGGCAAAATTTCATTAATGTACCCAAATGTGACCTAAAAATTTGCATACAAATCTGCTAACAATCGCACCATTTTGGGATCCAGGTCACAGAACTATATGATTTTACATAGATTTGACACCTCCATTCTGGTCATTTTAAAACAATATGGATCAACTAAATGATTGATTTGCAAATCAATTAGCTCATTGCTGCCAATGAGTTTAGATGGCAGCTACTTTTCACTCCTGCCCCTCTCTGGTTTGCGCTGAATTCCAATGCAGGACCTTACCTTGTCCAAACCTGGCCGTCCTATAGACCTCTTCTGCTCCCTTGTACCCCAACATTCGGCAAACCACATCCCCGTCCTTCTTATCCCAGCCGTCATCGCAGACTGTTCCCCAACGCTTTTCATGAAACACTTCCACCCGGCCTTCATGAGGACCGGAGCCATTCACAAGCCGTACCACGCCTTCTTCTGCTGATCCTGCAAGACAGTATCGTGACGTGTCAAACATAGAAAATTGTGACACAAATGTGACAAAATTCAAAGATTTTGCAGTATGACCTATCAAGTTTACCATACTAAATGTAATTTATTGCCGTTTGCCAAACTTTAGATGTGGAAGCCTCATTCGTTTACAGCTTTTTTCCTTAAAATTTCACCTGGTGATCCTGCCAGTAACACACGTTATGTCTCAAGTATAACACACACTCACTATTGTAAGGTTATCTGTTTCAGCCCCTCTTTCCCTTTGCTCGAGCTGGACTCTGGTGGTCAATGGAAAAACTCTCTGTCCGGACGGGTAATCATAGACACCATACACAGTATATGGTTGATCAAGAATACAGTGGTTTATTCCCTTTTTACAGAATATATGTGGTTACAAAGAAAAGGCGTTGTAGGGAAAGTCCCATGAACAACCAATCACATTCAAGCATTCATGTTATACAATTAATACTGATCTTGCAAAATATTAATTTCTGCCCAGAGACAGACTCATCATCACAATTTGTTACATTGTCACAATTCTAATGCCCCATACACACGGTCGGATTTTCCGACGAAAAATGTCCTATTGGACAATGTTGTCGGAAATTCCGACCGTGTGTAGGCTCCATCGGACTTTTTCCGTCGGATTTTCCGACGGACAAAGTTTTATCTCCTGCTCTCAAATTTTCCGACAACAAAGTCCTATCGGACTTTTTCCGATCGTGTGTAGAGAATTCCGACGGACAAAGTGCCACGCATGCTCAGATCACATTACAAGACCAAAGCTATTGGCTACTAGCCTCTACGTAGTTCCGTCGTACGCAACGAACGTCACCACATTCAGGAAGATCGGATTTTCCGACAACTTTGTCCGACTGTGTGTATGCAACACCAGTGTCGGACAAAATCCGTCGGAAAAAATCAGACGGATTTTGTGGTCGGAATTTCCGACCGTGTGTACGGGGCATACAAAGACTTTAACCTTATCACTTAACCTTATCACATTGGCCGCAGTGGTCAAATGTAATTTAGCAAGCAGTATGTTACTGACATGTTATATCTAAAAAGGCTTATCCTGTCTCACACCTCAGCACTTCTGCACAAGCTAGCTTGAGATAAAAGAAAAGAAAACTTCTTTCAGAAAAACTTTTACAAAGTTAAAAATTAAAGGGTAACTCTACATTCCCTTGCAATAACCTTAAAGAGTGATTCCACATTTCCTTACAACTATATTGTATCTGTAGAGGAGCACCATTGTCACCCTAGGATGGGGATACAGAACACCTCCCAGTCTTATCTTCTCCATAATATTGAAGGAAGAGGTTCTGTAGTCCTCATAGATAGCTGACAACTATGTAATTGAAAATAATCAACAGAATAAGAGAACACAAAAAGTTTTCGTCACACAAGATCTACAGATGCTTATTCAGGGCTCAAGTCCTGCGGGAACGCATGGGAACAGAGTCCCTGTACTTTTTCCACAACAGGAACTTAGCCGGACAATCCTGATTTCCTGTCTCCTCATCCTCCCCTCCCCCAGTCTCCTGCATACTTGCTCTGTGTGTCCCGCTGACTCCCCCCCCCCCCCTCCTCTATCTTCAGTGCCAAATGATGAGAGAACCCAGAGGAGGAACACAGCTAGGACACAGGACATGCAGGGAGAGAGGTGAGCTGAGGGAGGAACATCAGTTTGGGGTGGTAAGCTGAGCACAATACCTGGCAAAGTTTAATGCCAGGAGGGAAGTTTATGTGGAAATATGTGAAGGGTTGGAATAGCAGCGAGTGTGTGTTGGAGCCCTGCAGAGTTTTCAGCCCCCCCAAGCTAACATACATCTCCTAAGCAGGAACACATCACTATGTCCCCAAGCATTCTGTCCAGATAATGTGTAGTTCATTTATTACCTTTCCGTTTAACCCTGTGTTATCCAAACTCTGTTCAATGAAAAGTGTAAACTCACCACATAAACACCCTATAAACAAAATAAAATTCCCCAATAAAGATCAGAACATGATGTTCACATTTGCATGGAAGCACAATTGAATGAATGCTGATTATTCAGAGAATTACCGTATTTATGTTTATTGAGGATTGTTTTTTTTATGTACTAACAGTTAATCTTCATACACACAATATGAAAATTGGATGAAAAATACCACTTTTGAAGCGTTCGTGCATATGAGCGTATCATTTTTTTTTTTTGCTGGGGGAGTGGATCTTGGGTGGGAGTTCCCACACTTTTTTCCCCAGGACTTGACCCCTGCGCTTATTGAACAGATATAACAAAACATTTGCAATGGTATATTGAAGAAGAAGTCTCACTTTGATTTTTAATGAATGTGTTTTGTTCTAAGGGGACACCGGGGGTATATCCTGCAATAGTGCTCCCGTTAGGGAGATTCACCCTCTCTATTTGTCCTGTTTACCACAATCATCCAACGTGAAAGTAAAAGAAAATCACAAATTTTGGGTTGCCCCCAGAAAAGTAATAGAGGGGGAATCTTCTAATAGTTCTGGTGACCTGGGGGTCTCCAAGGAATTCCCTTAATTTGCAGGAATTTCCTCTCATTTCCTGTTTGACTATGGGACAGGAAGTGAAGGTATATCTCCACAATGGGACAAAGATGGCAAAAAATAAACCTTACAGGGGTTATAACCATTCCTTACGCTATCCAAAATGAAAAAAACGTTTTGCTTATAGTTCTACTTGAACTTTGTTCCTTGGGTAACAGAACGCATAAAAAAAAAAAATGGGAGCGATACTTCGCCTCAATACTTTGATTCACAAAGATGGTAATAAGGACATCTGAATTTCCTATTCTGTATAATTTTTCCAGGTTCCAGGTCAGTGACCCAGACAGTATTAAAGCTAGAGGGGACCACATGACAACCAGGCAATTGAGATTTTTTAGAGCAGCAATGGGCATACCTATATTTTGTAGGATGACAGGTACACTTTAATTATATGTGAGAAAATAAGGAATGCATAGAAAACATGGGAAGAGCTAGAAAAAGTTTAACCATTGCTTTTGATGAGCTCATGACTAATGCCGGAGGCTCTGTACCATGTAATGGATACAGTGAACATAATTATAAGATTGCTTGTGATTCCTATTCATAAACAAATATGTGATTGGAGTGATTTGGGGCAATTTTGACATGCAACTCACTGATTGCATAATTAAACGCTTAGTTTTTTTTTTTTTTTTTTAAACGTACTACTCTTGGGACACGGCTTACATATGACAAAAAAAACTAACAAAAGGCTCAACAAGTTCAAGAGGAACTTCACCCCTGCCCAATAATTTTACTTTCCATTTGCCACTCTGATGCTCCTTTATGCAGGATAAACATAATCACAAACCTAACAAATCCTGTGTTGTCCTATTCTCACCCACTGCTCTTCCGCTATATCTCCTGTACAGGGCAGCCATTTTGAATTGGAAGTCAATTGTCTTTTCCTTGATTGCACAACTGGCCCCTTGATGATAGTCCTGTGATCCAACTCATGTGCAGATGGGTTGTGGACTTGGAAATATGACAATGTGATATTTCGGTTCTACAGCTTTTTTGGATGTGTGGCATACTGTATATATCTCGGGATGTTGTGGGTGGCCAATTAAGGCCATCCTCGTTTAGGTGAGGAATCCAGATGTGGGGGGTCAAAATACATTGTCTTCTCCTAGTAAACTAGGAATCCAGAAGTAGAAGGCCAAAGTTGAAAAAAAAAAAAGTATTTGCTAAAGAAAAAAGAAAATATCTCCAATACTGACAAAGGGAAGTTGTGGGGAGCAGAGGAGAAGAAGCTGAATTTATATGTGAATGTCTGCTTTCAGTTTTTCTCAGATTCGATATCTATGTGGATCCAGAGTAGTGGAAAATACAACCATCCCCCAAGGCCAGTTCTGTGTCACCAGAGGGTGAGTTAGGATAAACGCCCAAATGCTTCTACTGTATATGTGGACACCCTTCCAGATGATTGAGTTCAGGCGTTTCCAGTGAAGGGTACTATTAATTCTATAGCACACAAAGATATTTTATACACCCATTTAGATGGTTTACATGGTTTTACTGGACAACATTTACCACTACATCTGATTATGAAGACTTCCATGCCTTGGTCCTTCTCCTTAAGTCATTACCCTCAGCATGAAGACATATTTAGACAGGCAGGAGAATTGGAGGGATGGAGGATCCCCCCAATACCCCCCCTTTCCTAACCTACCACCCTACACAACCCCAATTGTACCACCTTTCTTTACCCACACACCAACAAGTACTGTATACCTATAATGCCGCGCACACACGACCGGACTTTACTACAGCAAAGGTCAGACGGAACGAATCCGTCGGACAATTCGATCGTGTGTCAAAAAATCCGACAGACAGACAGAGGAAGTAAAGCCTCTTTAAAAAAAAAAAACGGAACCTGCAAGGCAAAGGCATAATGAGCTAGTATGCATAGCATACTAGCTCATTATGAATGACTTACCTGAGAACGAAGCCCCCGAAGCGTCCCTCATCCACGATCTTCTGCGCCGCCATCAAACCCGGAGTGACTTCCGGGTCTCGCCGCTCCAGCGCTGTCGCAGCAGCGATGACGTCACTCCCGCGCATACGCACGAGATCGGCATATCGCCGTGATCTCGGCATCCTCAGTGCGCCTGCGCGCCGCTGTCTACGGCGCATGCGCCGTAGATAGCGGTGCCTTTTCTTTTCTAAATATCTCCTAAACCATGTAGGTTTAGGAGATATTTATTGGACCTACAGGTAAGCCTTAATCTAGGCTTACCTGTAGGTCAAAGTGGTTTGTAAAAGAGCATGTTTCAAATTTTCCCACTGGAACTCCGCTGGACCCAGTTCCTATAGAAAAGTCCGCTCGTCTGTGTGCTAATCCGACGGACAAACAACGCCGCTCGGGCAGCTATTGGCTACTGGCTACGAACTTCCTTATTCTAGTCCAGTCGTACGTCATCACGTTCGAATCCGTTGGACTTTAGTGTAAATGTGTGTGGCCAAGTCCGTTCATTCGGAAAGTTCGTCGGAAAGACCGTCGGACCTAGTCCGTCAAAAAAGTCTGCTCGTGTGTACGTGGCATAAGTCTTCTCAACCCATCTTGCCACCACCTAAAAATCTGAAAACCAACCCACACATTGACCACCACCCTTTCTAACATTGTTTTCAAGGGAGCTCAACTCCATGTATATGTTATATTGTACACAATAGGCAGTACAGAGTACATTTATGTCAAAGAAGCACTACCTCTGAAACAACAGAGGTTCCTTGTATGGTGATGTATTGTACTCAATATGAGAGTTTTGGAATAAATGCGTAAAAAAGACATTGTAGACAATAGTGCTCCACCATCTTCTCCTCTGTTTACCAATTGGCTCCATAAAGACATGGTTTGTCCAGTTTGGTGTGGATGAACTCATGTGGCCTGCACAGATCCCTGACCTCAACCCCTATACCGAAACAGGTCTTCTCATTTAACATCAGTACCTGACCTCACTGATGCCCCTTTAGTGGAATGGGCTCCACAGACATTTCAAACAATTGTATGCTTACAACCTTGTGTTAACAGTTTGGTGAAGGATCTTTTCTGTTTCAGCATGACTGTGACCCTGTGCACGAAGCCAGCTCCATAAAGACATGGTTTGACCAGTTTGGATTGGAGAAACTCAAGTGGTCTGCACAGAGCCCTGACCTCAACCTCCACTCTGAGCCAGGTCTTCTCATTTACCATCAGTACCTGACCTCACACGTGCTCTTTTAGCTGAACGGGCACAAATGTCCACAAACATTGTGGACAATTGGGCTCTTTCGACCTTGTGGTAACAGTTTGGGAAAAGTTATTTTCTGTTCCAGCATGACTGTACGCTTGTGTACAAAGATAACTCCAAAAAGACTTGGTTTGACCAGTTTGGTGTGCAGCATCTTGCTTGGCGGAGCCTGGAGTTGAGTTTTAATACCTCTAATGACCGTATTCAGTATGTGAATAACTTTTTTTTTTTTTTTCACAGGCGTTTATCATTTTTTTTCCTCACCTATAAATACAAAACCAAGCTGTCCAGCAAAACTGACAGTTACAGGGGTTGGATCAAACAGACAGTTTGTCTCACTTTTTTCCAGTTCATTTTCTGGTAGGTATATATACACATGGCTTCAAGTTATATTCTGTTTGTAATTGTTGTGTGAATTTTTCTATTATGATCTTGCTATATTGCTATATTATTAGCACAAGTCTTTTTGCCACTTACCTTGCGCCTGGTCTAATTTTTGCTCCGGTGCCCGCCGGGGGTGCCCCCTATGCTACCTGCACACACGTTAAATGGCTGCTCTATCTATTGAGGGATACAATGTAAATGTGTTTGTATATGATTTTTGTATTATATATCTATATTTCATAGGTCTCTTTTCAGTTTTTTTTTCACTTCTAGTCATTACTGCTGCATTCACATGCATCCTGAGGAAGCGGACTAAGAGAAACGTGTTGACCCATGAGGACTCACGACCACATTATACATCTAATAAATATAACATTTTTGAGGATGTATTCACCGGTAGGATATCTAGTAGTCTAGTGAGTCAGCAGTTGAACCTGTTACAATGTAGGTGTGGTTTCTTGATTTTATACGGCTTTTAGCCTGATTTATATTTTTTAACCTTTTGGAATAAAGTCTTATATTTTAGAATATTCTGTGTTCCTCTTCAATGCCAGTAAAGTCCATTGTCTTTTTCCTTATGGCTGTACTCCTGGGGAACAGGTCCCCCTCAATGGGTGCCAGAAAATAACTCAAACGAATCGCAGAATGGGGTAAAACAGGTAACACTAAAAGATGGGTTAGCTTGGAGGAAGCACTGAGTGAAGCTAGGCTGGGGAAGATTGTGTGGAATCCTCCGAAAAGCCGGATACTGGGAGAAAAAACACATATAATCACAATCACGACTTTGAAAATTTGGGACAAAATATATAAAATATTCAACAAAAATTATAATTCGCCACTTATAGCACTTAAAGAAAATCCTTTTTTCCCGCCAGGGTTAAAGGAAATAGGAGGTGATTGGATCAGAATGGATTGCACGAGATTAGGGGAAGTTATTAGTAAGGGGAAGGTTATGACATTGCACGAGTTACAGAATAATGAGGCTTTCTCCATTGATGGATGGCGGCATCGCCAGTTGACCCATTTTGCGGGCTCTCTTCCCAGCCCACTAAGGGAGGCTAAGGATTTAACAAAATTAGAGAAAATCTTTATGGCAGAATGTTCAAAAAAAAGAATATCCAGAATATATAAACTGCTATTAGAAAAAGATAGACCGGAGATGCCGTTATACCTTACCAAATGGGAAAGCGAATTAGGAACACAATTAGAAATAGGCACAAGTAAGAAAATTTTAAAATTAGCACATGGGTCAGCGGTAGACGCGAGAACTGCAGAAACAAACTTTAAGTGCATGGCTAGGTGGTATAGAACCCCAGACAGGGTCAGCAATTTCCAGGCGGATACATCGGCGAATTGTTGGAGGGGGTGTGATCAAAGGGGCACAATGGGTCATTTATGGTGGGGGTGTCCTAAAATCAAAAAATTCTGGGAGACTATCCTAAAATACATAAAAGAAATAACAACAACTGAGGTAAAAAACGACCCTTGGGTGGTACTTATGCACGCCACACCCAAAGAAATTAAACAATATAAAGGCTCATTGATACCCCATTTACTTAATGCGGCCAAAAAGGTAATTCCAAGGAGGTGGAAAGACAAGGAAAGCCCACCCTTATGGGAATGGGTAGACGCAGTGGAATCCACCTACATGATGGAATGTGTGTTGTACACGGGAGAGGAGGACAGAGAGGCCACGAGGGCCAGATGGGAGAGCTGGAGAAAATTCAAGAGATCTTGGAGCTACAGGGAGGTTTTGCGTTGCAGCCATGACAACTGAGGATCCCTGGGATGTAAGAGATCTAGCCATGGAAAGGCTGACCCCAAGGGCAGAGAAGATACTGGGGTGAAAGGACCACCTTTTAATAACAAAACAGCGGACGGGGAGGGGGAGGGTGGGGGCATGGGAGGGAGGGGGGGGAGGAAATAAAAACCCCCAGGGGGGCTAACCGGAAGAGTGATGGAACAGGATTTAGGATAAAGGAAGTGGAGGGGGAGTAGAGGCTGGGTGGGATCACGGATGTATACATGTATTCTTGGGCTTTGTAAATACTTTTTTGGATGCCCGACTCAGGACCTCGATTCCCCCAACTCCAGGGGGGGGGGGGAGAAAAAAAAAAAAAAAAAAAAAAAAAAAAAAAAAAAAGGGCGAGAATGAAATAATCCACTAATGATGCTAAGACAAATTGGAGGGATGGAGATGCGGGCATAGCTGACACTCACCTACAGATATTCTTTCTGAAGTGGAACAAAAAAAAAAAAAAAAAAAAAAAAAAAAAGAAAATAACTCAAATTATAAACATACATGAATGGGCCTCAAACCATAAGGTGAGAGTCAAACAAGATTTTAATAGTTCACAATTCAACCATAAAAACAGTCAACACTTAACAGGCAACAAACACTCCACCTTCATTAGGACTTGGAATAAAAGGATGAAGACTTTTAAGTGCTCAAAACTGAACCAGAGGGATCTGTATTAACCACTTGCCGACCTGCCACAGTACATATACTGCAACGGGGCGGCTCCTACAGGCACCATGATGTACCTGTACGTTGCTGCCTGTTTCTGGTTTTCGAGTATGCACCCCGCCTGCCTACTCCCCTGTGATTTGACACAGTGGGAGTATGTCAGCAGATCCATGATCCATTGCCGGGACCTGCTAATTGGCTATGTCAAATCACAGCCCAGAGCTCTGTATTGTGAATCAACACAGGACTCTATACAAAGGGAACGATCATTTCTAAATTTCTTTGGTTACCATAGTATTAGTTACTATAGTAACCTAGAATTCTATATTTCTTTGGTTACCATAGTAACACGTTACAACTCTAGGGAGGTGATCAGGATTTTAGTTTTTTTGCACACTATGGTTGCTTATAGCAGTAGCTTTCACTGTTATAAGCAAGTGAAATATAATCATTTAGTGTGCATTGCTGTGATTAGCTATGACTGGACACAGCTAATCACATGGTACAGATGGGCTGTGATTGGTCCTTTCTGTACCATGTGATCACTGTGGCCAATCACAGAGATCAACACAATAGTACACAACGAATGGCATAAATCAAAGCCATTCATTGTTTACAATTGGCATGTGATCTGCGGTGATTGGTCACAGTGATCACATGATACTGGGCTGGTTCACGGATCAGTCATCCGCTGTGTGACAGATCGTGCTAGAGCGCGGCCCTCCTGGCATGGGCGAGGTGCGTACTGGGGAGGACGTCATATAACATCCACCCAGAACAATAGGGCTCCTGTTTGGGTGTCATTTTACAATGGCCCGGGCAGGAAGCAGTTAAACAAACTGAATACCAATAAATGAAAAAGGGGCAGACCAGGGACAACCAGGCTTGTGAGGAAGGTCTCAGGGGTCTCAAACTGGCGGCCCTCCAGCTGTTACAAAACTACAAGTACCATCATGCCTCTGTCTGTGGGAGTCATGCTTGTAACTGTCAGCCTTGCAATGCCTCATGGGACTTGTAGTTTCGCAACAGCTGGAGGGCCAGCAGTTTGAGACCCTTGGTCTAGATGATTGTGGACAGCCTCCAGAAAATAAGAGGGGTTCTACCAGACTTGCTGCAGCTTCTAATGCACAAAGCTCACAGTGTGCATCGGAATCAGAGTCGGTAATGTCAGTACAGGAATGGAGCCGGTACAAGAGAAGGCTTAAAAAATCCTTTTTAAAACAAGGAATTTTTGGTTTGATTGATTTTGGATGGAAGATCCGCCACGCTCCATCTCACTCACTCATTATGCATCATGGATTTCGACTAACAATATTTGTGTACACAACCATTCACCCTCTGCAGAAGAATGATAATAGCAGCAAACAGTAAAATCAGCCTGCAACCCAGCCTCTGTGTCCAGCTGTGCGGAGAGCTGAGCCTGTGTGTGTATAAGACTCGGCCTGCTGGGGAAAAAGGACACATGGCGGCGTGCAGCTGGTGAGTGAGAGGTCGCCTCATTGACCTTTATCCCATAATGCAGGAACATCTGTGAGCGCAGTTCCTCGTCCAATCAGTGACTGAGTTTTCTTCCTGGTCCCCCCGTTGTGTATCGCTATGTGCTTATTACACCGCTCACGCAGATGTTCAGCCAAGTGCATGGGACCTGCGAGATGCAAATTACCTTCATCCTAGAACATTATTCTGCTTACTGCATATTGTGTTCGTAGCATGCTTCTAACCCTTCAAAGGCCAACACCACCCAAACTATTTCAGTATTGGCCGGGGTACATGTGGGGAAGTGAATGCTGAACTGCAGCCTAGACATGTGCGATTAGTTTCGTACGAATCGGAAATTCGTACGAATTTTTCGAAATTCGTACGAATACGAATTTTTACGAATTCTGTACGAAATACGAAATTTCGTTTATGAATTTATCCAAATTATCCAAATCCAAACTACCAAATTACGAATTTCAACTAATATGAAAGAAATGATAGCGGATATAACGAATGATTCGAATGAATTTGAGATTCAGTATAACGAATATCGACACTCTACGAATATTTACGAATTATCCGAAAACGTATTAACGTTACATAACACACGTCTATTGTTCACCAATCACTCAGAGGAAGTACGAAATACGAAATTTCGTATTCGTAAATTAAATTTCGTATTTCGTACTTCCTCTGAGTGATTGGTGAACAATAGAAGTGTGTTATGTAACGTTAATACGTTTTCGGATAATTCGTAGAGTGTCGATATTCGTAACGATTCGTAACGATTTTAACGATTCGTACGAAATTCGTATTTCATACACATCCGAATAAAATTTCGTACACGAATTACGATTTTTTTTTAATACAGAATGGAACGAAACAAATGTTTTGACGGCTCCCATGTCTACTGCAGGCAGATATAAAAGGCACACACCTTTGCAGCTCTGTATTTATTACCCACTTTACCTCTGAAAGATTTTACCCCCTTCATGACCAGGGCATTTTCTGCTATTCGGGACTGCATTACTTTAAAGTGGGGTGCCCCCTAAAAAAAAAAATGTAAAAGTCAGCAGCTACAAATACTGCAGCTGCCGACTTTTAATAATCGGAAACTTACCTGTCCCAGGGTCCAGCGATGCGGGGGAACGAAGCCTCCCTCGTTCCCCGCTCCACTTGCGGCGCCGGCATTCTTACTGTGGGCACCCGGCTGTGGCTTCACAGCCGGGCACCCACTGCGCATGCGCGAGTGGCGCTGGGCGCCGTCATACGCCGCGCGGTCCTAGATGACCGTGCGGCGCTGAGGGGAAGTGATGTCAGTGCCCGGGCACTGAAGGTGGCAGACTACGAGGGACCCCCTAGCAACAGGCATTTAGAGAGATTTTTTTTTCCAATTATTTTTTTTTAATGATTTTTTTTTTTTTTGGTGGAATCACCACTTTAACTAGTAATTGTGCAGTCATGCAACACCCATTAAAGTGGTTCTAAAGGCAGAAGATTTTTTTATCTTAATGCATTCTATGCATTAACCAGTTCCCAACCGGCGCACAATGATGTACGTCGGCAGAATGGCACGAACAGACATATGGGCGTACAGGTACGTCCCTTTAAAGTTGCTGCCATGCCATTGCATGCGCCGCCGGCCGGGAGCTCAGTGAGTCCGATCACGGGTCCCGTGGACTCGATCGCCACGGGAATACCCGCAATCGTCTCACGGGGAGGAAGAACGGGGAGATGCTAAAGTAGACAAGCATCTCCCCATTCTGCAGAGCAACAGTGTCACTGATCTCTGCTCCCTGTGATTGGTGCAGAGATCAGTGATGTGCCACGCCCCCCACAGTTAGCAACACGCCCCTAGGACACACTTAACCCCTACACTGCCACCTCCTGGTTAACCCCTTCACTGCCAGTGTCATTTACACAGTAATCAGTGCATTTTTATAGCACTGATCGCTGTATAAATGACAATGGTCCCAAAATAGTGTCAAAAGTGTCCGATGTGTCCGCCATAATGTCGCAGTCACAATAAAAAAATCGCTGATCGCCGCCATTACTAGTAACAAAAAAAAATATTAATAAAAATGCCATAACACTATCCCCTATTTTGTAAACGCTATAACTTTTGCGCAAACCAATCAATAATCGCTTATTGCAATTTTTTTTACCAAAAATATGTAGAAGAATACGTATTGGCCTAAACTGAGGAAAAAAAAATATATTTTTGGGGGATATTTTTTATATATTTTTGGGGATATTTATTATAGCAAAAAGTTAAAAATAATGCGGTTTTTTTTTTTAAATTGTCGCTCTTTTTTTGTTTATAGCACAAAAAATAAAAAACGCAGAGGTGATCAAATACTAGACATGTGCACAACAAAAAAAATAGTTTTTTGTTTATTTTTGTTTCGTTTATTTTCGTTTAGTTTTTTTCGTTTCCGTTGATTCGTAACGATTCGTAAATTCGTAAGTCGTCGGTGTTCGTATTCGTAACGATTCGTATTTTTGTAAGAGTTATTTTTTCGTTGATTCGTTTTTCTGTTAGTTTAATTTTCGTTTATTCGAAATTCGGACGCATTCGTATTTTCGTAGATTTAGTTACATTCGTACTTTCGTTAGATTGATTTATTCGTACTTTCGTAACATTGTTTTCGTAGATTCGTAATCGGAGCATAATTCATAATTTTATGTAATGTGTATGCTATTATTTTGTTTTAAGAGACACGGAAAATTACGAATGGAAAAAAAAAAAAAAAAGTTACGAATGTACGAATTTTTTCGTTCAATCCATTCGAAGCACATTAAGCCGCGCCATTGTAAGAGACACGGAAAATTATGAATCAAAAAAAAAAAAAAATTACGAATGTACAAATTTTTTCGTGTAATCCATTCGAAGCACGTTAAGCAGCGCCATTGTAAGAGACACGGAAAATTACGAATCAAAAAAAAAAAAGTTACTAATGTACGAATTTTTTCGTTCATTTTGATTTTTGTTGTTCCTGTTTTCGTTTTTCGGATTTTCTTCTTTCGTAGTTTCGTTGTTTCTAATTTGGTTATTTCAGATTTTCGTTGTTTTTCATATTCGTTCGATTCGAACATTCGTTATTTGTTAAAATTTTTTGCAAATCATTCGTTCATTCGTACGATAATGAATGAACGAATATAAACGAATTTTAACGGAAAACGAAAAAAAACTAAACGAATTGCACATATCTAATTACAAATAAATAAAGAGGCACATTCTTTCATAAGAAGGCACAGTTATAATACGGAATATTTAAATTCTTGCACAAGCCAGTTCTAACAGGCTCTCTGGCTGTTCATTGTTCACCTTTACATACAGTGCCTTGAAAAAGTATTCATACCCCTTTTTCCACATTTTGTTACGTTACAACCAAAAACGTAAATGTATTTTATTGGGATTTTATGTGATAGGTGAACACAAAGTGGCACATAATTGTAAAATGGAAGGAAAATTATAAATGGTTTTCAAAATGTTTTACAAATAAATATTTGAAAAGTGTGGCGTGCATTTGTATTCAGCCCCCCCGGAGTCAATACTTTGTAGAACCCCCATTCACTGCAATTACAGCTGCAAGTCTTTTTGGGGATGTCTCTACCAGCTTTGCACATCAAGAGTGACATTTGTTACCCATTCTTCTTTGCAAAATAGCTCAAGTTCTGACAGATTGGGTTGAGAGCATCAATTTTCAAGTCTTGCCACAGATTCTCAATTGGATTTAGGTCTGGACTTTGACTGGGTCATTCTAATACATGAATATGCTTTGATCTAAACCATTCCATTGCAGCTCTGGCTGTATGTTTAGGGTTGTTGTCCTGCTGGAAGGTGAACCTCCACCCCAGTGTCAAGCCTTTTGCAGACCCAAGATTGCCCTGTATTTGACTCCATCCATCATCCCATCAACTCTGACCTGCTTCCTTGTCCCTGCTGAAGAAAGCATCCCCACAACATGATGCTGCCGCCACCATGTTTCACGGTGAGGATGGTGTGTTCAGGGTAATGTGCAGTGTTAGTTTTCTGCCGTACATTTTGCTTTTAGGCCAAAAAGTTTAATTTTGGTCTCATCTGACCAGAACACCTTCTTCCACATATTTGCTGTGTCCTCAACATGGCTTCTCACAAACTGCAAACAGCGCTTCTTATGGTTTTCTTTCAACAATGTCTTTCTTCTTGACACTCTTCCCTATTGCACGACTAATAGTTGTCCTATGGACAGATTCTCCCACCTGAGCTGTGGATCTCTGCAGCTCCTCCAGAGTTACCATGGGCCACTTGGCTTCTTCTCTGATTATAGACCCCCCCTTGCCCGGCCTCTCAGTTTAGGTGGACGGCCATGTCTTGGTAGGTTTGCAGTTGTGCCATAGTCTTTCCATTTTCGCATGATGGATTGAACAGAGCTCCGTGAGATGTTCAAAGCTTGGAATATTTTTTTATAACCCAACCCTGCTTTAAACTTTTCCACAACTTTATCCCTGACCTGTCTGGTGTGTTCCTTGGCCTTCATGAGGCTGTTTGTTCACTAAGGTTCTCTAACAAACCTCTGAGGGCTTCACAGAAAAGATGTATTTATACTGAGATTAAATTACACCCAGGTGGCCTCTATTTACTAATTAGGTGACTTCTGAAGGCAATTGGTTCCACTAGATTTTAGTAGACATGTGAATTTAGTTATCCGTTAAAATTCGATATATTCGTTCATTCGTTATCGTACGAATGAACGAATGATTCGCTAAAAATTTTAACGAATGTTCGAATCGAACGAATATGAAAAACAACGAAAATCCGAAATAACCGAATTAGAAACAACGAAACTACGAAAGAAGAAAATCCGAAAAACGAAAGCAGGAACAACGAAAAAATCAAAATGAACGAAAAAATTCGTACATTCGTAACTTTTATTTTTTGGTTGAATTGGTAATTTTCCGTGTCCCTTACAATGGCGCTGCTTAACGTGCTTCGAATGGATTGAACGAAAAAATTCGTACATTCGTAACTTTTTTTTTTTTTTTTTCGATTCGTAATTTTCCGTGTCTCTTACAATGGCGCTGCTTAACGTGCTTCGAATGGATTGAACGAAAAAATTCGTACATTCGTAACTTTTTTTTTTGCGATTCGTAATTTTCCGTTACTCTTACACTGGCGCTGCTTAACGTGCTTCGAATGGATTGAACGAAAAAATTCGTACATTCATAACTTTTTTTTTCGATTCGTAATTTTCCGTGTCTCTTACAATGTAATTATAGCATACACATTACATAAAATTATGAATTATGCTCCGATTACGAATCTACGAAAACAATGTTACGAAAGTACGAATAAATGAATCTTACGAAAGTACGAATGTAACTAAATCTACGAAAATACGAATGCGTCCGAATTTCGAATAAACGAAAATTAAACTAACGGAAAAACGAATCAACGAAAAAATAACTCTTACGAAAATATGAATCGTTACGAATACGAACACCGACGACTTACGAATTTACGAATCGTTACGAATACGAACACCAACGATTTACGAAATTACAAATCGTTACAAATCAACGGAAACGAACAGAAACGAAACGAAAATAAACAAATTTTTCTATTGTGCACATGTCTAGATTTTAGTTAGGGGTATCAGAGTAAAGGGGGCTGAATACAAATGCACGCCACACTTTTGACATATATATTTGAACATTTTCCTTCCACTTCACAATTTATAATTTTCCATCCACTTCACAATTATGAGCCACTTTGTGTTGGTCTATCACATAAAATCCCAATAAAACACATTGACGTTTTTGGTTGTAACATGACAAAGGGGTATGAACACTTTATCAAAGCACTGTAGGTATCTAAAAAAAATGTTTAAAAGATTGCAGATTGTGATAAATGGAAGTTTTTCTCTAGTGGTTGTGATGTGATCTGAACTGATCTAATTGGCCTAGAGAACACATATTCCATACCGTGTACATTCCAGCTGCATGTGGTCATAGCAAGAACGGGACACATGTGTGTTGCTGGTTCCTGACATTACGCTCTGACAAATTAAGTGCTACCCATCTGGGCAATTATTAGCCGGCAATTATTAGCCTGCAGAGGATTCATCAAGGTGACATTTCACATGCATCTTGAGTCTTCGTTTTGCTGTCTTCCCTATGGATATTTACTTTACTCACACAAGGTACGCTGATTGCTGACCATACACGTGCAGATGATTTAGTTCAGCCTTCACCTCTAACATTTTCAAAATACGCCCCTTCTTAAGCCCCATACACACGCTTGGATTATCCGAGGACCAGGTCCGTCTGATCATGTCCGTCGTACTTTGTCCGATGTTGGTGTTGCGTACACACGGTCGGACAAAGTTGTCGGAAAATCCGATCATTCAGAACGTGGTGACGTTTGTTGCCTACGACGGGACTACGTAGAGGCTAGTAGCCAATAGCTTTGGTCTTGTAATGTGATCTGAGCATGCGTAGCACTTTGTCTGTCGGAATTCGCTACACACGATCGGAATTGGTGTGATCGGACTTTGTTGTCAAAAAATCTATCCAGCAGGAGATAGGACTTGGTCCGTCGGACAATCCGATGGAAACTGTCCGATGGTGCCTACACTCGGTCGGAATTTCCGACAACATTGTCCGATAGGACAGAATCCATCGGAAAATCCGACCGTGTGTATGGGGCTTTAGCCAACAGCATTACTAAGCTACTAATTCACTCTCTTGTTATCTCCTGCCTTGACTATTGCAACGTCCTCCTTGTTGGCCTACCTCTACACAGTTATACCCCCTTCCGTCTATTATGAATGCTGCTGCCAGACTCATCCACCTTACCAACCATTCAGTGATCTCCATCTTTCTCCACCAATCCCTCCACTGGCTTCTGCTCGCCCAACAGATAAAATTCAAACTATTAACAACATACAAAGCCATCCACAACTCTGCCCCAAGCTACAAGGTGCGACTATAAAACAAAAAGTTTGTGTAGGAGCATTGTCGTGGTAAAGAAATCACTTGTCAGGCCAGAGTCCCGTAGCCTTTTCAGAATTTTCAAGTAACAAGGCCAGTTGACCGTTGTACCATGTTCTATGAACTCGTAGTGAACTATTTCCATGTGATCAAAAAACCACAGCAGCATGAGCACACGAGCATTCATACTCTGGTCACATTTAGATCTGTCCTTGGCTGTCCACGTTGTGGACATTTTCCTGCCCCTCCTTAAACTGCCTATGCCTTTCAAAAACACTTGATTTCTTCATTGACTGTTCACCATAAGCTCATTGTAACAGAGTTAAAGTTTCCCCTTTTCCACATAAAATGTGATGTTAATCTGCTGCTCCAGATTCATGTCACTCATTTTCCTCCAATGGTGAATGAATGAATAATTTGTATAGCGCTACAATGCGAACTGAATCGCCTCAAGGCGCTGCATTCGTGCTTTGTTGTCAAGCTTCTTAGAAGAGGTGGGTCTTGAGTTTTTTCCTGAAGGCCTGATGGTTTTCTTCCATGCGGATGTAGGTCTGTAGAGCGTTCCATAGCCGTGGTCCTTGGACAGCGAATCTCCATTCCCCCTTTGATTTGTAGCGGGATTTGGGAATGAGGAGGAGGTTTTGGTTAGATGATCGAAGACTGCAATTGGGTGTGTAGTGTTTTATTTTCTCGAGTTGTTAATGAGGAGCGTCTCCATGTGTGCATTTGTGGGTGAGGCAGAGGGTCTTGAATGTGATCCGATTCTTTACGGTTAGCCAATGTAGGCTCCTCAGGGAAGGGGAGATGGAAATGCGCAACACACACACATGTTATTTCTTCTACTACTTCATAAAGACAGAGTAAACTGGTCTACGACCCAGGCGAGTGGCAAGTTAGAACATGTCAGAACATGCTCGAGTGCAAATGGCTGTGTGCCTCACCACATGCTACGTCATAGGCATTCTAGGAATTAAATTGTCATACCTCGTATATCACCAAACTCATCTCAAAGTATTCCCAAACTGTCCTCTCCACTCCTCCAAAGACCTCCTGCACGCTAGCTCCCTATTTATCTCATCACATGCTCTCCTCCTGGACTTATCCAGAGCCTCTCCCCTCCTCTGGAATTCTCAACCTCAATCTCTCCAGCTATCTCCTACTCTGACCATCTTTAGGCAAAACAAATCTCTTCAGGGAAGCCTATCCTGCCTCTGTCTAACAACTAATCTTGTACTTTCTCCATTGCATTGTAAGGACACTTCTGAAGTTCCCACGCCACTTCTTCACAGATAAGACAGTGACCTACTGCTGGTAGTTAAAAGCCTTTGCCATATTATGCCCATTCCTTACCATAGGTATGCCCAGGACATCATTGGCCATTAGCTTTTATTAGCAGAATATCAGCACATCACTTGTAAGCCATCTTCCACCAGTTCCTCTTCTTGAGAGAACCACGTTGTTGGAACACATCTTCCTATATACTAGCTTCCTGTATACTAGACTTTAGCATTCTGCTCTATTCAAAAGATTAAAAAGGTGAGGCACCCTGCTCTTTTGTCGTTTTGTGTAGTATACCAGTCTCTCTCTTTCTATGGCCCACTCCATAGTTTTACCCAGCCAGCCATGCCCCCAGATGTTAACCTCACTACCAGGTATACTAGTGCTCACGTCAGAGAACACTTATGCCTTGTACACACGGTCGGACATTCCGACCACAAAATCCGTCAGATTTTTTCCGACGGATTTTGGCCTAAACTTGTGTTGCATACACACGGTCGGACAAAGTTGTCTAAAAATCTAAAAAATCTAAAAAGATTTTTCCGAACGAGGTGACGTACAACACGTACGATGGGACTACGTAGAGGCCAGCAGCCAATAGCTTTTGTCTCCAAATTTTTTCTGAACATGCGTGGCACATTGTGCGTCAAATTCTCTACACACGATCAGAAAAAGTCTGATCGGATTTTGTTTTTGGAAAATTTTAGATCCTGCTCTCAAATTTTTTCCGGAGGAAATTCCGATGGAAAAAGTCCACTAGAGCCCACACACGATCGGATTTTGGAGAAATTTTGAGACGAAAGCTGTTGGCTACTGGCCTCTACGTACTCCCATCGTACGTTTTATACATCACCTCGTTCGGAACGATCAGATTTTTCGACAACTTTGTCCGACCGTGTGTATGCAACACAAGTTTCGCCCAAAATCCGTCGAAAAAAATCAGACGGATTTTGTGGTCGGAATGTCCGACCATGTATACATGGCATAAGCCTTTTGTGTCTTGCTCACAGTCCTCCATAATTCGAGTCAGGGTGATTACAGCTGGTTCTGCTGGATGTTGAACTACCTCACCTAGAGTTCCTCCCCGTTATGGGCCCTTGGCAGTAGCTGACTACATCCACATGGCTGTGGAGTGTTTGACTCCCATTCCCCAATTCTCTAATCTCCTCCCCTCCTGGCATTTATAACTAACTCCACCCATTACATCATTACAGGAAGCTTTATCTAAAAGAGGACCTAACACCCAATTACAAAATTCCCTATAACCACACTATTTTGGGACAGAGCCACCTAGGGGCAAACTAGCTAACTGCACATGCTTACAAGCTCATCCTGCACACATTTGCACTCCCTCCTGATTGTAAGATCTCACAAGCAGGGCCCTCCTAATCCTCTTGTATTGAATTGTATTTTAACTGTAGTTTCTCAATTTATATTGTAAAGCTGTTGGTGCTAAATAAATCTTGTATGATTTTATTGAAAATAATAATACCGTATATACTCGAGTATAAGCCGAGTTTTTCAGCACATTTTTTTGTGCTGAAAATGCCCCCCTCGGCTTATACTCGAGTCAAGCACTTTTCTGCAGCAGAGAATGACATTTTCCGATCCGACTTTGGGGCCCTGTATCTCGGGGGCCACTTAGTGCTAGGAACCCCAAATTTAGTGTGCAAACCCAGTGGAACTATCAATACAACATATCTATTTGGGGTTCCTAGCACCAAGTGGCCCCGAGATACGGGGGCCCCAAAGTCGGTCAACTGTGTCCATCTGCAGCAATGCCATTTCAGGACCCTTTGGGTCCAGAGACCCCAAATGTTGGCTGATATTGGAGGCATCTAGGAACCCTTAACTATTAAGTTTGAAGTTTGGGGGACCTATGGCTGCAAATGGGCACAGTGAGGCTGCAAATGGGCATTGTTGACCCTCTTTTCCACTTACAGGAGCTGCGCATTTCTCACCCTAGGCTTATACTCGAGTCAATACGTTTTCCCAGTTTTTTGTGGTAAAATTAGGTGCCTCGGCTTATATTCGGGTCGGTTTATACGGTAGTTACATTAACAATAATGATTTGGTCTAAGCATATTAATAGTTGGATGTTTAAAACAGTTGATGAATGTAGGGTAAAGGTTTAAGGGAAAGGAATGAAGAACAAAAAACAAAGAATAGAGATAGAGTAAATTGTAAAAGTAATGCATTTCAAAATGAATTTACTTATTTTATCACAAACTATAAAATAATGTTTATGATATTTAGGATAGTGGTGTAGTATATTTTGATTTTATTTTCATGCTGTGTCGGCTGAATAGTGTTATGTGGAATGTTACTTGGCTTCAGAGTTTGCATTACACATGCTGGAGCTGTGTTGAGTCTGGACGGAGGCCAGTAACTGGAGAAAGAGGAATCATTATGTCGACATCAGTTATGGACAAACTCTGCTGAGGAAGTTCCAACACAGGATACACTTATGAGGCCAAACCTTTGAGGACACCTGACCACCACACCTATAGGAGCTCGTGGGACTACCTATTCTAAAACCCAGTCATCATTTGCCCCCTCTTGGTGGAAATAAGAGCCTCCGATCTTCTAGGAGGACCCTTTACAAGATTGTGTGCCCCTTTTTGAGGTCAAGAACTGATATTGGATGAGAAAACCTGGCTTACATTCGGCATTCCAATTTATCCCTAAGGTGTACAGTTGGGGTTGAGATCAGCTACTAATGTTAGATGAGAAGACCTGGATCACAATCAGCATTCCAATTCATCCCAAAGATGTTCAGTAGAGATGAAGTCAAGTTGCTCCACAACAAAATGCTCAAACCATGTCATTGTGGACCTAGCATTGTACACAGGGGCATAGTCATGCTGGAACAGAAAAGGGACTTCACCAAACTGTTACCACAAGGTTGGAAGTGCACAATTGTCCTCAATGTCTTTGTATGATGTAGCATTAATAGTACTCTTCACTGCAAAGCCCTCAACTCATTTTGGCCATATCTATAGGTAGAGGCGTAATTAGAACCCACAGGGCCCCGGTGCAAGAAACCATGATTGGCCCCCCCTTTTCATCGGTCCCACATCCATTTCCATCGGTCCTGAGGCCCTTCCCGTTGAGCCAAGGTGCCCTTCTCTCCACAAGTGCGACCTTTAGACCCCGGTGGTTCTGCCACTGTCTATGGTTGTTATCAGTGGAGGCACGGGCGCCGCCCCCCCCCCGACACCTCCGCCGCCCTCCCTATTCATGTGCCCGGCCCCCTTTACGCCGGACACATGAAATACTATGGCGGCGATAGGCGGGGGTGTTTATTTTGAAGCATGTGTTTAGAGCCACAGGCTCTAATAGGCTTAAAAATAGGATGGGCTCGGGGCACAGTGCACTGCGTCCCGATCCCACCCTGTTGTGTGGCATAGCAAATAAATTTTCGCTATTTTCACACCAACGTTCCTCCCTGCCAATCAGCAGGCAGGTCAGTGAGACCTTTCTCCCGATTTTGCAGAAGCATTAGGCGATCCTATTGGATGCCTAACGCTTTGGCGGAAGAGGAGACAAGGCGGAAGAAGCCTGAGGAGCCGAGCGGACACAGGAGCTGCAGCTGCCACCGCCGCTTCCCGCCACTGCAGAAGTGGAGGAGGAAGGCCCCATACCTCCAGGAGAGGAGCAGAGCCCCGCCACACGAGCGGTAAGTGCCGCTGGACTGGCCACGCGTGCGAGGGGGGGTTAATGAAGTGACAGCTGGGGGACGCGCCTGGCTGCATTTGATGGGCACAAGTGGCTGCATTTGACGGGCACAAGTGGCTGCATTTGATGGGAACAAGCGGGTGTATATACTGGGCACAAGTGGCTGTATTTGATGGGCACAAGTGACTGCATTTACTGGGCACAAGTAGCTGCATTTGACAGGCACAAGTGGCTGCATTTGATTGGCACAAGTGGCTGCATTTGATGGGCACAAGCGGCTGCATATACTGGGCACAAGTGGCTGTATTTGATGGGCACAAGTGGCTGCATATACTGGGCACAAGTGGCTGCATTTGACGGGCACAATTGGCTGCATATGATGGGCACAAGTGACTGCATATGATGGGGCACAAGTGGCTGCATATGATGGGCACAAGTGGCTGCATATGATGGGAACACAGTGGCTGCATATGATGGGCACACAGTGGCTGCATATGATGGGCACAGTGGCTGCATATGATGGGCACAGTGGCTGTGTTGGATGGGCACAATGGCTGAATTTTATGGGCACAATGGCTGCATTTGATGGGCACAGTGAGGCTGCAATTGATGGGGGGGGGGGTCAGTATTTTTCAGTTTGTTTGCGCCCCCCAAACATTTTTGAGCACCCGCCGCCACTGGATAACAACATGCCTGCAGCAGGCATTTGTGGTCTCCCTAAGTCCCCCACCCAGATCACAAGCATGGCTTCTCAGATCTCTACCAAAAGGGATCATGGACTACAGCAGAGTCAGGATGAAATACTGAGCAGGTGTGCTTCCCATATGAATCTCAAGGCTTCTTATTCAGTTATGACTGGTGTGTACCTTTAATGTATAACATATCCTTCAGTATTCTCATGGTTAAGCCTAAAGGACAACACCCTATTAGTAAAAACAACATCCTATTGGATGAACAAATTGTACTGCCAATTTTTCTTAAAGATCGCCAACAGCTCGTAAAAGTAGCTTAGTTTTGGGATCTCATCGGGACCTATAAAACTGTCCTGTGTTCAGTGGCGCCAGATTAGCACTAATGAGTCTTGAAATGGTAGTGTACAGGTGCTACGGCTGAATTGTGCACAACAGTTTACTCATCAGTATTAAAAGTGCCAACAAGGGACCTAATAAACCCTTCAGCAAGATTTTAACGATAAGTATACAAGTCTGACCATTGACCCCATGAAACATAAGTTTATGAAGCCAATGTTCCGAAGATCAGCTCAAATAGCTGGACTGATGAAACAGTGAAAACATCTCTGTCCATAGTCAGCTCAGTGAGCATATACAGTAGACTGCAAGTCTACACACGATCGGAAATTCCGCCAGCAAAAGTCCGAAGAAGTTCCGACCGTGTGTATGCTCCATTGGACTTTTGCTTGCAGAATTCCCGCCAGCAAAAGATTGAGAGCAGGTTCTCAATTTTTTTGTCGTAAGAAGTTCTGATCGGAATTTCCGATTGTCTGTAGCAATTCCGACGCGCAAAATTCCTACGCATGCTCGGAAACAATTTGACGCATGCTCTGAAGCATTGAACTTCTTTTTCTCGGCTCGTCGTAGTGTTGTACGTCACCGCGCTCTTGACGGTCGAAAGTTCAGAGAACTTTTGTGTGACCGTGTGTATGCAAGGCAAGTTTGAGTGGAAGTCCAGTGGAAAAACCATCCAAGACTTTTCCGACGGAAAATCTGCTTGTGTGTACGGGGCATAAACCTAACCTATACCTACCTCCAAGGGACAATACAGATAATGTCTTACCATGATAATTTAGCCATGAACCAGGCAACGCCAGTTTTCGAGGGACTTGCAGAAACTTTTCATATATATTCGGGAGAAAAGTAATAAAAGAGGAAAAAGAAAAGCACACAGGAGAGATCCAAATAAGTGTAGTAGTTTAAATAAGTAAAAAAAAAAAATGGTTTTATAAAGAGCAATAAAAGATAAAATATGTGTACTCACATCTGTAAAGTTTCAATAAGCCCAGCTGGGGGTCAAGCATCCTGATATAGGGCTTGCAATGAATTTGTCTATCTGGATGATGGTATACCTGGCTTTATATGGATCCCGGTATGCAATGAAGTAATAGACCCAAAAGCAGAGGTGCCTGCGTTTCAAGAGACTTTGACTTACCTTTTTAACACCTCTTTTACCATGAGTGCCTCTGCTGACATCATCTCTATTTTTGGGGCTAAAGTCTCCTACTACATTGAGAACTAGGATCCTAATAGTGCCAGGAATACCATCATCCAGAACATCTCAACGAGCCTTAACAAATACTGTCAGGTATGTAATCAGCTACACAATACCTCAACAAACATCAAGAGTGGCCAACCACCATATCTGTTGACATATTGTATTCTTCATAGGCACTGCATCAGGTTGCTTGACCTCCAGCTGGGCTTATTGAAACCTTACTGGTGTGAGTACATGTATTCTCTTTCAAGTTTATTTATGTTATCCAGAGTCACTATTAGAATGTAATCCAAGATGGATTAAATATGTAATAAAAACTCATTACAATATGTACGATTGTGCCCTATTTTTAAATAAATTCAAAGGAGTAGGATGGAAAACCTTTTTCGAACAAACTCTAGCTCTAGCTGTGGTTATGTAATGTTGTGTGCACACGGCCGGACTTTGCATCGGGCAAAACCGGCATGTCCAACGGAAAAATTTAGAACAGGCTCTATATCTAAGTCCGTCAGAAATGGCGACAGAAAAAGTCAGATGGGGCATACACACGGTCTGAATATCCGATGAAAAGCTCCCATCGGACTTTTTCCATCGAATATCATATGTATGATTTGAGAAAAATTTCCCAAACCTGCTCAAACATCAATTTGAGCTCAATAACCATTACGAAATTGAAGGATGATTCCACAAATACATTTTTTTTTTAAATTCTACTGGTGTATGGACATCCTATTCTTAGCAAATTATATGAGGGTTGTGCCAAAAGTAACTCATGAGTGGGCATAACTTTTGTATTAATTTACATTGGTCGTTCAAATTTCACATGTTGGTAAAGTAACTCTTCCTCTATAGCAGGGGTCTCCAAACTATGGCCCTCCAGTTCTTCAGGAACTACAATTCCTATCATGCCTAGTCATGTCTAGACATGTGCACACTGAAATATTTTGTTTCAGAATTTCGGTTTCGTCCGAAAAATTTATTTATTTAGTTACTCCCGAAATTCGTTTTTATTTATTTTGTTTTGTTAAAAAATGCATTCGTCCGAAAATCCGAAATAATTAAGGTTGAATCTGTCATTGAAGGCTTATGGTGTCTGTTGAATGTTCTAAGAAGATTCGACGGAGCAGCTAAACTGTACGACGCCGAATATCGTACATTTCCGGTCGAATGTTCCCGCCTACAAGCTATAGTAGAATTCTAATGTTGTATGACACTAGTAATAATTATATTTATTAATTATTATTACTAGTCAACCAACATTAGAATTCTTCTATAGCCTATGGGCGGAGCATTTGACCATAAATATCCGCTCGCGCCGACTGCTTCATCAAATCTTTATGTCAAATCTTTTCTCTTTATGTTGAATAATCTTGGACTAATAGAGTTAGGTTAGGCACATTCGACCTTTTTTGCTATTTTCTCTATAATGTCGAATCTTTTCTCTCTATGTCAAATCTTTTCTCTCTATGTCAAATAATCTTGGACTAATAGAGCTAAGGTTAGGCACATTTGACCACAGGTTCGATGGACACAGATCACTATTGTCAGCGTCATGTCGAATCTCCTATCTATATGGAACTGTTGTCACAACGAAAACTAAAATAAAGCATTTGTTTATGTCAGATCTTTCGGTTTTCGGATTCTGCACGTTCGTTATCGCTTGTTAACCACTTTAAGACCAGCCTCGTTTTGGATTTTAGGTGTTTACATGTTTTAAAACAGTTTTTTTTGCTAGAAAAAAAAACTTAGAACCCCCAAACATTATATATTGTTTTTTTTTCTAACACCCTAGAGAATAAAATGGCGGTCGTTGCAATACTTTTTTTCACACCGTATTTGCGCAGCGGTCTTACAAGCGCACTTTGTTTGGAAAAAATTCACTTTTTTGAACAAAAAAATAAGACAACAGCAAAGTTAGTCCAATTTTTTTATATATTGGGAAAGATAATGTTACTCCGAGTAAATTGATACCTAACATGTCATGCTTCAAAATTGCGCCCGCTCGTGGAATGGCATCAAACTTTTACCCTCAAAAATCTCCATAGGCGATGTTTAAAAAATTCTACAGGTTGCATGTTTTGTGTTACAGAGGGGGTCTATTGCTATAATTATTGCTCTTGCTCTACCGATCGCGGCGATACCTTACATGTGTGGTTTGACCACCGTTTTCATATGCGGGCGCTACTCACGTATGTGTTCGCTTCTGCGCGCAAGCTCGTCAGGACGGGGCGCTTTAAACATTTTTTTTTTCTTATTTATTTTTCTTGATTTTATTTATTTTTACACTGTTTTAAAAAAAAAAAAAATTGGCTCACTTTTATTCCTATTACAAGGAATGTAAACATCCCTTGTAATAGAAAAAAAGCATGACAGGTCCTCTTAAATATGAGATCTGGGGTCAAAAAGTCCTCAGATCTCATATTTGGATTTAAATGCAAACAAAAAAAAAAAAAAAAAATGACATTTGGAAAATGTTCAAACTCAGGACGTATATAGTCGTGCGCTGGTCGGAAAGTGGTTAAAACGATAACGAAAATACCCGAAATTCGGACGAAAACGAATGCACATGTCTAGTCATGTCTGTGAATTGTCAGAGTTTTACAACGCCTCATGGAATGTGTAGTTCCACTACTGCTGGAGGACCATAGTTTGGAGACCCCTGCTCTATAGTAACCCTTCTTTTTCATTGCAAGTAAATAATGGATTCCAAGCAAAAGCAACATGCCGTCATTGAGTTCTTGAAGAAGGATGGGTACAGGCTGTCCAACATTGATGGTCTCCAACTTTGTGTTTTGTCTTCAGTGCTGGTTTCCCCTTCTTTACACTGCTTCATCCAACTGTGCACATTGCTCTCGTTTATGGTGTCATCTCCATCAACATTCTGTAGCCTTCCGTGGATGGTGGACAACCTTTAACCCTCCTTCCTCAAGAACTCAATTACGGAACACTGCTCATGCTTGGAATCCATTATTTACCTGCAATGAAAAAGTAGAGTTACTATAGAGGAAGAGTTACTCTACCAACATGTGGAATGACCTACTGTATGTAAATTACCAAAAAAAAAAGTTATGGCCACTTTTACATTATTTTCGGTACAGCCCTCATATAAAAAAGCAGCAGGAATTTTCTAACAATGCTATTCTCATTAGAAGGAGATACACTATGGGGAAATATAACACTGAGCACAGTGATGTCAGTTGATAGAGTTCAGAAAGGAGAAGCAGACACCCTTGCTTTATGGAGAAACCACAGGTACTAAAATTCTGCACCGTCATGGGACCAACACATCTGTTTAGAATGTCAGGAGGGCTAGAAACATAAGTAGCCAGAGTAGAACTGTCACGGATGCTCAAACAGAGCACCACATCCCTAATTAACAAATTGAAAAACCATAGCAAGTAGAAAATGGGACTTCTTCAGTGCTCAACACCTCAGAAATATGAACACATGAAGGTGTGCTTAAAAGAAATTACATTTTTATTGCATACAAAAGATAAAAAACACAAAATGCAATGATCGGTAATAATACATATACCAGGCACAAATAGCCTTCAGTTCAATTTGACAAGTACAACTAGTATAAATGACAGCATAACCACCATACTAGATTATATTAAAGTGATGTAACACTTAAAGATAGGAACTAGAAGACTATAGTTTCTCTACACGTTTCGCTGCAAGAGCTTCATCAGGAGGCCACTAATTGTGAGCTGGTATGGGTGTATAAAGGTATCGGTGTGTTGTCAATCAAGGAGAGAGTACGTCAGGCCATCTGCCTACATTGCACAGAGAAGCAAGGGGACCCAATGGTGAGTCTTAAATAAGGTATGTGAAGAAAACGGAAAGGTTTGCTTTGAGAATTTCTTTAGCATGTTGATTTAGGCTAAGATCAAGTGTAGTATCTGTTCTTATCAGTGTCCAGTAGGGGTGCTATGCCATCATTCTGGCTTAACCAGGAGTTGGAGTGGCTGGCTATGTAGTATCCCTGCTGGAGTGATGGGGGCTCTAAAGACTAGTACCGGCTGGAACAGAAACCGGGGCGCCAACAGGCTCCTGGGGCATGGGAGTAATTCCTCCGGGAAAACAGGATGGGCCCAGTTCCTCCTGATTTGAGTGGATCTACCTTGTCTGGCCATAGGCTAGGAAGGCAGAGAGTCCACGGTGTCGGTCCCCCCTTGGGTATGGTCACCCTAGGGGTGCTCTTGGTAACACTTGGGTGTGGGACCCCACAATGTGAAAAAGCCCATGGTCATGGTCACCAAAACTTTTTCTGCACAGAGACTTTTAGGGCTGGGCCTTTTGGCTAAAGTTTGGGGGAATTTTTGTTACCAGGCCTCAGGGCCTAGCCAGTGCACTAGTGTCACTTATTTAATCTTTCTCCACTGTTTATCACTCTTTAACCTTTGTGTGTTTTTCTTTCTCACTAAGATGGAGGGTGTGAGTCCATGGGCTTGCCCTGACATCTAAAGCGAGGATGAGTGGCCCTCGGGTTCCTTCCTTCCCTGCCCCTGTGAGGTCTCACTTCCGGAGTGCCCATCGACCTAGTACTTGGTGGTCAGCTTCAGCTGGCCATGAGGAGAGGGGGTCCACCAGGGCTATCTGGCTAGGTGGACCATGTCAAACCCTATGTCCCTGTTAGGAGACTTGCGCCTGGGGGGATCAGGGAGAGGTCCTACCCCTTCAGGCACTTTTTAGTGTGTTTTTCACATGCTCGTTTTTTGTTCACTTAACAGTTTTTCTATTTTAGTTTTTCAGCACCACCGCGGATTAAAAAAATAAAAATAAAATATTAGCATGTTGATTATGGGGGAGGGAGGAACCAGGGAAGGTAAAATATAAGCAAATTACACTTCAGCTTTAATACAAGAGTTCATAGAGTTCATTTTCAATACTTAACTAATGAGTTTAATTTTCCACTAGAAACTGACACCATAATTATACCTTCAGCTACCAATCATGGCTGTACATAATATATATAATATGTCTGTCAATCTACTAATTACTATTAGCCCGTAGTAAAAGTAACATTCTTCGGAAGGGTCTTTCATGAGAAATGTGCAGTTCTGATGCCGGGGGGGGGGGGGGAGGCTTACCCTACAAGCTGTCTGTCATCCAATAGAACAGAGGGTTATCACCGTGTCAGGCTGCTTTCCGGGCGAGCTGCATGGCGTCACCAGTCAACGCAAACAGACACAACGGCCTTCCAAACATCATTACGCTGGCATTCGAAGTCTAATCTAATTTGTTCTGTTTTCCTTCTGAATTTGAAGTCCGAATTCTTACAGCTACCGCAAAAATATACACAGGCTTGTTCAATTACACTGACAGGAATAGAGCGTGTGAAAGGCACTAAATCACAGCAGCCAACCATGTCACAGTTTACTGGGGTTAAAAATGTAACTGTATGTCCAGGCAAAATACATTTTCTATGTTTTGAATGCAATGGGGAAGGATTAGAACCCCTGTCAGGAACATCATTAGAGAGATTTCCCACCACTTCCTGTCCTACTAACAACCTTTCACCAGACAGGAAGTGAGAGGAGCTCTTCAACAGCAACATGGACATAAAAATCTGCAGCTGCAGCGGCAGTGAGAGTGAGGGGTCTCACTCTGGCAGGGATAGCGTGGTGCCGGCACATTGCGGCTGAAGAGCCCTGCCTCCAGAACCCTCTGCCGCACTCAGGATGGTGTCACCCCTCTGAGGGTGTCACCTGGGTGCGGGCTGCACCCCCCACCCCCCCTAGCAATGCCACTGAATACTGTACACTGACACTGTACTAATGACACTAGCTGGAAAGGGGTTAACATCAAGGGGCAATCAATGGGTTAACGGTGTGCCTAACAAGTGCAATGTGTGCTGCTTTTACTTACTGACCTGGCTGTTTTTTCTCCCTGCTTTTTTCAGGGAGAAGAAACAGCCAGATTGCTGTACTCTGTACACAGAGTTCTGTGTGTTTGATCAGCAGGTTTGCAGCCAAAATTATTGGCTGAAATCTCCCGCCAAACTCGAACTGTGTCCAATCACAGCACAGGGCAGCAGGGGGCGCTGCCAAATCAGGAAGTACATTGCTACTTATGGGATACGTCACTGTGCCTGGCTGTGCTGCCCACTCGCAGTACATCTACTCTGAGCGGGTAAGCAAGAGGTTAATAGTTCCAGGGTTTAATAACACTTTAAATATACATAACCTTTAATGACAGGTCCGCTTTGAAGTTGAAGATACACACAGGTTCTTCAATGCATCATCTACTTGCAACTGTTGTTAATTGCAAAAGTGAGTGAAAAGTGGACTCAGATCATCAACTGGACCAACAGTACAAAGAATGCATTATGCAGTTTATCGATTCCCTAGAACTAACATTGCTGTGTCAGGAGTCACAGAGTGCTCAGGGCTGGTGGGCCCCATGTCAGACATGAATGGGGCCTTTAATCCCAGTTTTCAAGCTCAGCGTCATACTAAACACTAGAAAAGCCAGACATTGTGTCATCCACCATTCTGCAGATAGCCCAGTCTGCTCTCTGTTAATCACAGCCTGTTTACTGGGGTACCAAGTGTACGGGACGGCTCGTGTGACTCCTATTCTATCAAATATTCTTATAATCTCTAAGGATTAAACAGTAATCTTTTTATCCAGACAGGATTGTGCGCCAGAAACATGCTATTGTAACTAATTCAATGAAAACTGAAACCCCACTGGATTCTTTGGGTTAGTGCACTTTGCAGGTCATCCTTGCCCTGTTCAAGAAGTGAGGCCTATGACACAAGAGGAAAAATGCCATCACTGGATTGGGCTAGGAAATGTATCTGTTCCTTTTCCTCAATGACGGTATTGTGTTGGCAGCATTGTGGCCAGCAAAAGAATTGTTTCTATCGATCCTGTGGCTGGTAAGTCACCACTGGATCACCAGTGTTCAAGGACTAAGAACATTGGCCAACTGAGAGTAGAACATAACAGACATGATGGTCCTTGGTCCTGCTGCTCTGTAAGTCACCAGTGAATCAGCTACTGGACCACCAGTGTTCAAGGACTAAGGGCACTGGTCAACTGTAGGTAGAACATAACAGACATAGTCCTTGTGCTCTGCACAGCTTGGCTGACTTATTACATCATTTATATGTCCTGGAGGGCTTCAAGAATTGAGTCTGGAACTCACAGTGAAAGGTGGACACCACTAGAGGCTGAGGTCATAGCAAGGTTAAGTTCCAGTCGCACTTGAGCATGAGCATATTTTGTGCATATTTTAAGCTTTTTTTATTTATCTTCAAGCTTAGAACGTTTTTTGTTTTGGCCAATGGAAAGCGGTGCTGCCGACCACAGCCAGAAAGAACCCCCCTGATCATTGCTATGTTCATTAAGGAACGGAGTCTAAGAAATGCTCTTCTCCTGAGCTCCTGATGATGGGGATGGGTTGGCTGTTTCCTACTCCCAGGTCGCTATCCTGGTTACTACCAACCAAGGCCAGTTGAATGAGAGGTTCCAGTGAGTTGCCACTAGAACGGCGAGAGATGGATTAGTACTGCACACAGACTATAAGGGACTTAGTACAGAGTATTATAGCATGCAGTATGAGAGGGCATAGCAGAACTTCCAAGGACAGGGTACTACTCAGTGTGCAGGTTTTCTAGGAACAGGTGAGCAACAGAACTTCCAGGGACATTAAGCCACAAAGGACAGGGCTCAGTAATGTGTAGACAAACATTGCTCGGGAAAGGGTGGCTTATCTGAGCACATCAGACTGGGTGGAGAATGCACCTTTATAAGACAGCAGATGGAATCAGGTGGCGTCCAAAGCTGCCAGACCTGTGCACGAGTCAGGTGAAAGCAGACCAGTCATTGGGACCACAAGTGATACTTCAGTTTTGCAGCCATAGCCAGGAAGGAGCATTCCGCTTGGCTGTAGGACTGCAAGGAAACAAATCAGCTTTACAGCTGATCTGTGACAAGTATGATCTGTGACATTATATGTCATTATCTTCCTTAAATCTCCTTTCTGTTTTTTCTGTGCAGTGATGCGGTGTTACAGTGTCTTGTTCTATCAGAACTGTTAAGCCAAGTCTGTTATTCCAGTTTCTTCCCAGGTCCTCTGTCTCTTGCAATTGTTCTTGTAATGGGTATCACTGGGGTCATAGAGGTTCTTGTGGGTCCTCACCAGGTGAACAAAAGTCTCCACATCCAATCCTCCATTTTTGCTCACAAGTCTGAAGTTGATAGATGTTAGGCTTTAAAATGCTTGTGTTGTTCAATCCCATTGAAGTCTATAAGGCCAAAATTGTGCGATTCTGCCCAAAACAAAGCTCATGGAACATCTTCTAAGAACTAAAGAAGTGGCTGGATAAACTACGGAACATCTTCTAAGAACTGAAGAAATGGCTTGGATAAGCTTTGAAACATCTTGTAGGAATTGAAGAAGTGTCTGGATAAGCTTCAAAACAACTAAGGACTGAAGATGTGGCTGGATAAACTTCAAAACCTCTTATGAGAACTGAAGTGGCTATATAAGCTTTGAAAATCTCCTAAGAACTGAAGAAGTAGCTGGATAAACTTCGAAACATCTTCTATGAACTGAAGTAGTGACTGGATAAGCTTTGAAACATTTTTCAAGAACTGAAGAAGTGACCGGATAAGCTTTGAAACATCTAACTGAAGAACTGGCTTGGATAAGCTTTGAAAATGTGGCTGGATAAGCATCTAAACGTCATCTTCTAAGGACTGAAGATGTGGCTGGATAAGCATCTAAACGTCATCTTCTAAGGACTGAAGATGTGGCTGGATAAGCATCTAAACATCATCTTCTAAGGACTGAAGATGTGGCTGGATAAGCATCTAAACATCATCTTCTAAGGACTGAAGATGTGTCTGGATAAGCATCTAAACGTCATCTTCTAAGGACTGAAGATGTGGCTGGATAAGCATCTAAACGTCATCTTCTAAGGACTGAAGATGTGTCTGGATAAACATCTAAAAATCATCTTCTAAGGACTGAAGATGTGTCTGGATAAGCATCTAAACGTCATCTTCTAAGGACTGAAGATGTGGCTGGATAAGCATCTAAACATCATCTTCTAAGGACTGAAGATGTGTCTGGATAAGCATCTAAACGTCATCTTCTAAGGACTGAAGATGTGGCTGGATAGGCATCTAAACGTCATCTTCTAAGGACTGAAGATGTGGCTGGATAAGCATCTAAACGTCATCTTCTAAGGACTGAAGATGTGGCTGGATAAGCATCAAAACGTCATCTTCTAAGGACTGAAGATGTGGCTGGATAAGCATCAAAACTTCATCTTCTAAGGACTGAAGATGTGGCTGGATAAGCATCTAAACGTCATCTTCTAAGGACTGAAGATGTGGCTGGATAAGCATCTAAACGTCATCTTCTAAGGACTGAAGATGTGGCTGGATAATCATCTAAACATCATCTTCTAAGGAATGAAGATGTGGCTGGATAAGCATCTAAACGTCATGTTCTAAGGACTGAAGATGTGTCTGGATAAGCATCTAAACGTCATCTTCTAAGGACTGAAGGTGTGGCTGGATAAGCATCTAAACGTCATCTTCCAAGGACTGAAGATGTGGCTGGATAAGCATCTAAACGTCATCTTCTAAGGACTGAAGATGTGGCTGGATAAGCATCTAAACGTCATCTTCTAAGGACTGAAGATGTGGCTGGATAAGCATCTAAACGTCATGTTCTAAGGACTGAAGATGTGGCTGGATAAGCATCTAAACGTCATCTTCTAAGGACTGAAGATGTGGCTGGATAAGCATCTAAACGTCATCTTCTAAGGACTGAAGATGTGGCTGGATAAGCATCTAAACGTCATGTTCTAAGGACTGAAGATGTGGCTGGATAAGCATCTAAACGTCATCTTCTAAGGACTGAAGATGTGGCTGGATAAGCATCTAAACGTCATCTTCTAAGGACTGAAGATGTGGCTGGATAAGCATCTAAACGTCATCTTCTAAGGACTGAAGATGTGGCTGGATAAGCATCTAAACGTCATCTTCTAAGGACTGAAGATGTGTCTGGATAAGCATCTAAACATCATCTTCTAAGGACTGAAGATGTGTCTGGATAAGCATCTAAACGTCATCTTCTAAGGACTGAAGATGTGGCTGGATAAGCATCTAAACATCATCTTCTAAGGACTGAAGATGTGTCTGGATAAGCATCTAAACGTCATCGTCTAAGGACTGAAGATGTGGCTGGATAGGCATCTAAACGTCATCTTCTAAGGACTGAAGATGTGGCTGGATAAGCATCTAAACGTCATCTTCTAAGGACTGAAGATGTGGCTGGATAAGCATCAAAACGTCATCTTCTAAGGACTGAAGATGTGTCTGGATAAGCATCTAAACGTCATCTTCTAAGGACTGAAGATGTGGCTGGATAAGCATCTAAACATCATCTTCTAAGGACTGAAGATGTGTCTGGATAAGCATCTAAACGTCATCTTCTAAGGACTGAAGATGTGGCTGGATAGGCATCTAAACGTCATCTTCTAAGGACTGAAGATGTGGCTGGATAAGCATCTAAACGTCATCTTCTAAGGACTGAAGATGTGGCTGGATAAGCATCAAAACGTCATCTTCTAAGGACTGAAGATGTGGCTGGATAAGCATCTAAACGTCATCTTCTAAGGACTGAAGATGTGGCTGGATAAGCATCTAAACGTCATCTTCTAAGGACTGAAGATGTGGCTGGATAATCATCTAAACATCATCTTCTAAGGAATGAAGATGTGGCTGGATAAGCATCTAAACGTCATCTTCTAAGGACTGAAGATGTGTCTGGATAAGCATCTAAACGTCATCTTCTAAGGACTGAAGGTGTGGCTGGATAAGCATCTAAACATCATCTTCCAAGGACTGAAGATGTGGCTGGATAAGCATCTAAACGTCATCTTCTAAGGACTGAAGATGTGGCTGGATAAGCATCTAAACGTCATCTTCTAAGGACTGAAGATGTGGCTGGATAAGCATCTAAACGTCATGTTCTAAGGACTGAAGATGTGGCTGGATAAGCATCTAAACGTCATCTTCTAAGGACTGAAGATGTGGCTGGATAAGCATCTAAACGTCATCTTCTAAGGACTGAAGATGTGGCTGGATAAGCATCTAAACGTCATGTTCTAAGGACTGAAGATGTGGCTGGATAAGCATCTAAACGTCATCTTCTAAGGACTGAAGATGTGGCTGGATAAGCATCTAAACGTCATCTTCTAAGGACTGAAGATGTGGCTGGATAAGCATCTAAACGTCATCTTCTAAGGACTGAAGATTTGGCTGGATAATCTTTGAAACATCTTAACATTACAGAACAAGCCCATGTGATTGTGACTAACTACTAATAGTATTAGTGATCTACAGTACCGTACATCAAAAAAACATAATGTTAAGGTACAGTTAGTTGGCATTGAGACAACTGTAGGGCAATCATTTCCAGGGATCCGTCTACAAAATGTAAGGTATCGGGCATATTTGATGAGAATTCTGCAGTTCAGTTTTCACAAAAAGGTAGCTTCCAACCTAAGAAACAGCATACATGCTTGTTCGAATTTTTAGGATGATCTACTTATATTCACCTCCACTGCAGTAATGTGGTACCCATCTATGTCCTCCACCCAGCTGTTTTCAGGTTTGGCATCTGCAGTCATGTTGGTTGGCCTGCATGTAGTGACTTTTACTACTGTATCCTTATTTGTTTTGTTAATGCTTTTAGTGTTGCATCAAAAAAATAAAAAATAGCTTTTCAAGGCTTTGTACTATAATTTCGGTGTAATTTCAAATAGAAAAAAATTATAAAATAAAATGCATTTTATCTACAATATGTTTTTATTTTAAAACTAACTGATGAATATAGAAAACTGTACACAGGATGTGTGTGGCACATCCAGCCTTTCCACCATGCTTTTGGGACCTCCCCCTTCCAGTATACAGTAATTGCCAGCTTTGATTAAGCAAAGCTGGCATTACCGTGTACTCAGAGAAGGTGTCAGCAGCTTCCGCTGTCCACAAAGCAGTCTGAATCTGTGTTTATAAATAACACTTGCTCAGACGTGAATATAGAAAGATACACAGTACCATCATGTTACTTTTGTATTTTTCTCTTCATTCATCTGCAGATCAAATGGATGAAAATTATGTCAGTTTTTTTTTCATTAACCCTTAACTTCCTCCCCGCCCGTGCTATAGCCAAAAGACAGCCTTATTTGCCGGGAGGGCATCCATGGACGTCCTCCCGAGCATGCGCTGGCATGCGGGTCGTGTGTGGCACGCTATGTGATCGACGAGTCTATGAGATTAGATCCCCGCCCCTCACCACGTTATCAACTGTCATGTAAACAGAAGATTGGTAATCTGTATTTTTTTCGGCTCAAGCTGTCAGCATGAGGGAAACAAAAAGCCGATCACCGGCTTCTGTCATAGAGACATTCGTCCCTCACACAGAGAGCCGTGGTTGCCTCATTTGTGCCCAGCAGTGCCAACTGCCAGTGCCACCTACCAGTGCCCACAGTGCCACCTACCTTTGACCACCAGTGCCACTTATCAATGCCCACCAGTGCCACTTATCAATGCCCACCAGTGCTGCCAATAATTGCCCATCAGTGCCTCATCATCAGTGCCACCGATCAGTGCTGCCTATCGGTGTCACCTACCAGTGCCAATTATCAGTGCCACCTATAAGTGCCAATTATCAGTGCCCCCTATCAGTCCCATCAGTGTCGCCCTATCAGTGCAGCCTATCAGTGCCCATCAGTGCAGCCTTATCAGCGCACATTAATGAAGGAGAAAAATTACCTGTTTTCAAAATTTTATAACAAACTATAAAACAGGTTTTTTTTTTCAAAATGTTTGGTATTTTTTCATTTTTTTTAGCAAAAAATAAAAAACTCAGCAGTGTTTGTACCACCAAAAGAAAGCCCTGCTCGTGTCAAAAAAAAAAAAAAAAAAAAAAAATTTGGGTACAGCATTGCAGGACCGCGCAATTGTCATTCAAAGTGTGACAGCGTTGAAAGCTGAAAATTGGTCTGGGCAGGAAGGGGGTTTAAGGCTTGATTCACACCTATGGCATTTTTAGTGCTTTTTGCATTTTGCAGATTTGCACTACAGAACGTGTTCCATAGGAAACCATGTTACATGGACTGTAGTGCAAATCTGCAAAATGCAAAAAGCACTAAAACTGCCACAGGTGTGAATCCAGCCTAAGTGCCCAGTAAACAAGTGGTTAATTTAATCAGCCCTAATTAACTCTCTTTCTCCCTTCAACTATTGTTTTCCTGACAATTTTTTTTTTTTTTTTTGTTTGTTTCTATTTTATTACCTATTAATATTTAAACTTATTTCTGATTTCATTTTGTATGTTAACATTTTTACACATTTAACATTCATGTACACATTTCACATTTAAAAAAGCTAAAAAAAAAAAGAAAAAAAAAAAGACAAATGCTTTGTACCAGAATGCTAATTTTCTGTGTACTTTTACTTATAAATCCAACATCTAAAAGAGAGGAGAAAATTGCCCATAATATATATTAAATACCATAAAATACCTGCAAATTTGAACACTATTTATTTTTAAACTAACACTGCTTAAAAAACAAAAAAACAAAACTGTATTTTGTTTAGTTATGTTGCATGTTATTGTCTAAGGACAATAAAATAAAAAAGAAAAACTACAATCATCGCTGCAAGACAATATCATGAATTACCTTGTTATCTTAAGTAATGAGAAGGTTTTTGCCGAAAAAACTGGCCCATAGCAGTTACTATACTATAAGTTCAGAGTGCCTCTTTAATACAAGGCTGAACCCTTCCATGCCAAGCGCTATGCACATATGGAATATGAATGGCAGTGGGAATATATGTGGGGAGTGCAGCGTACAACCACATTCCCACTAATGAGAGTCGGAGTCACTCATAGAAGGATAATTGTCATAGAGGAGACGGGATGAGCCGAGTTCACCCTCCGTGTATTCATTCCCCCCAGAGATCCCCTCCAGTTTATTTAAAGCATATGAGTGACCTCAGGACAACAGGAGGGGGGATGAGGAATGGTTGTAAACTCAAACTACAGTGCAGCTCTGTACTTAAAGCTGAACTCCGGGCAAAGAAATATTAATTTAACCACCTCCTGCCTGCCATATTGTCAAATGATGGGCGGGTGGTGGCTCTCTCGTTCTGGGATGACGTCCCACTCTTGCCAAGCTTGCACACCTGCCGGGACATGCGCCGATTGGTTGTGCGCTCTGTCCAGTGGCGGCTGGTGCTCAAAATGTTTGGGGGGGGGGGGGGAAACTGAAAAATACTGAACCCCCCCATCAATTGCAGCCTCACTGTGCCCATCAAATGCAGCCATTGTGCCCATCAAATGCAGCCATTGTGCCCATCAAATGCAGCCACTGTGGCCATCATATGCAGCCAATTGTGCCCATCATATGCAGCCACTTGTGCCCATCATATGCAGCCACTTGTGCCCATAATAAGCAGCCACTTGTGCCCATCAAACACAGCCACTTGTGCCCATAAAACGCAGCCACTTGTGCCCAAATGCAGCCACTTGCGCCCAAACGCAGCCACTTGTGCTCATAAAATGCAGCCACTTGTGCCCATAAAACGCAGCCACTTGTGCCCATAAAACGCAGCCACTTGCGCCCAAACGCAGCCACTTGTGCCCATAAAAATGCCGCCACTTGTGCCCCTTCAAATGCAGCCACTTGTGCCCATCAAATGCAGCCACTGTACCCTTCAAACGCAGCCACTGTGGCTATCATATGCAGCCCTTGTGCCCATCATATGCAGCTAATTGTGCCTATCATATGCAGCCATTTGTGCCCATCAAACACAGCCACTTGTGCCCATCAAATGCAGCCACCTGTGCCAATAAAAATGCCACCACTTGTGCCCATCAAATGCAGCCACCTGTGCCAATAAAAATGCCACCACTTGTGCCCATCAAATGCAGCCACTTGTGCCTATTAAATGCAGCCACTTGTGCCCATCAAATGCTGCCACTTGTGCCCATCATAGGCAGCCACTTGCCCATCAAATGCAGCCACTTGTGCCCAGTATATGCAGCCACTGAGCACATCAAATGCAGCCACTGTGCCCACCGACCACCCCCCCCACTCGCAGGGTTTGCGGCTCTGGCAGCACACCCCCCCCCCACCCCTGCGCGCGCTCCGACAGAGCCGAGGGGACTTACCACAGCACTGTCTGCAGCAGATCCTCTCAGAGCGGCGGCGACCTCCGCTCCAGCGCGAGTCTCCTCTGCTTCTCTTCCTAAGCGCCAGGCATCCAAAAGGGGGCCTGGCGCTTTGGCCAATCAAGAAGCAGGTCTGAAGTCCTGCCTCCTGATTGGCGGTCACACAATTGGGTGGGATCAGGGCGCACTCTCTGCGCCACGAGCCCATCCTATTTTTAAGCCTTTTAGAGCCTCTGACTCTAATCAGTTGCTTCAAAAAATACCACCCCTCCCACCTGAAAGGGGCCGGGTGGATGGATGAGGGGGGCGGCGCCCGTGCACAGGCTGCTACTGGCTCTGTCCCTGGGACATCACCGAACCATGTAAAGAGCCGATGACTAGGCTCTTTACCCATGTGATCAGCTGTGTCCAATCACAGCTGATCACATGTAAATAAGGAAATACCGGTTAACGGCATTCCTTTCCTCACACTGACAGAGTGTGAGGAGAGGAGAGGAGAGCCGATCAGCGGCATTTCCTCACAGGGGAGACCTGTACAGGTAATCAGGATACTGATTATCAGTGCAGCCCCAACAGTGCCCAGCAGTGATGATATAGTTACATAGTTACATAGTAGGTGAGGTTGAAAAAAGACACAAGTCCATCAAGTCCAACCTATGTGTGTGATTATATGTCAGTATTACATTGTATATCCCTGTATGTTGCGGTCGTTCAGGTGCTTATTCACCGCCTGTGGAAGGTAATTCCACATCCTTGCCGCTCTTACAGTAAAGAACCCTCTACGTAGTTTAAGGTTGAACCTCTTTTCTTCTAATATTAATGAGTGGCCACGAGTTTCCTTCCGCAAAAAATGTGTATTCCTATTGTGGGGTCAGAAGTACGGTATTTATAAAGAAACCATATCCCCTCTCAAGCGTCTCTTCTCCAGAGAGAATAAGTTCAGTGTTTGCAACCTTTCCTCATAACTAATATCCTCCAGACCCTTTATTAGCTTAGTTGCCCTTCTTTGTACTCGCTCCATTTCCAGTACATATTTCCTGAGGACTGGTGCCCAGAACTGGACAGCATACTCTAGGTGCGGCCGGACCAGAGTCTTGTAGAGCGGGAGAATTATCGTTTTATCTCTGGAGTTGATCCCCTTTTTAATGCCAATATTCTGTTTGCTTTGTTAGCAGCAGCTTGGCATTGCATGCCATTGCTGAGCCTATCATCTACTAGGACCCCCAGGTCCTTTTCCATCCTAGATGACAATCTGTGCCCATCAGTGATGACAATCAGTCCTTGCAGTGATGCCTTTCAGTGCCCATCAGTGCCTGCTTATCAGTGCCGCAATTTAGTGTTAATCAGTGGCGCCAATCAGTGTCCATTAGTGCCGCCAATCAGTGTCCATCAGTCCTGCCTATCCATGCTGCCCATCAGTGCCCTAATTATTAGTGCAGCCCCAACAGTGCCCAGTAGTAATGCCAGTCAGCGCCCAGCAGTGATACCAATAGATGCCCATCAGTGATGCTAGTCAATGCTGCCTTTCAGTGCCCATCAGTGCCTTTCAGTGCCCATCAGTGCCGCCAATTAGTGCCAATCAGTGCCACCAATCAGTGCCAACTATCCATGCTGCCTATCAGTGCCCATGAGTACCGCCTATCAGTGCCCATGAGTGCCGTCTATCAGTGCCCTGATTATCAGTGCAGCCCCAACAGTGCCCAGCAGTGATGTCAATAAGTGCCCATCAGTGATGCCAGTCAATGCTGCATTTCAGCGCCCATCAGTGCCTGCTTATCAGTGCCACCCATTAGTGCTGCCCATCAGTGCCCCCAATCAGTGCCCATCAGTGCCCATGAGTGCCACCTGTGGCCATTAGTGATGCCAGTCAATACTGCCTTTCAGTGCCCATCAGTGCCTGCTCATCAGTGCCTATCAGTGTCACCCATCAGGGCCGCCAAGCAGTGCCCATCAGTGCTGCCAATTATTGCCCATCAGTGCCGCCAATCAGTGCTGCCTCTCCGTGCCGCCCATCCGTGCCCATAAGTGCCGCCTATCAGTGACCATCTGTGCTACCTATCAGTGCTGCATATTAGTGCCGTCTCATCAGTGCCCATTAGTGCCACCTCATCAGTGCCCATCAGTGCAGCCTTATCAGCACACATCAGAGAAGGAGAACAATTACTTATTTACACATTTTTATAACAAAAATTTCCAACATTTTCGGTCTTTTTCTGTTTGTTTTGCAAAAAATAAAAAACCCAGTGGTGATTAAGATAGATAGATAGATAGATGTATATATAGAAGAAGTGCCTGATCCCATGCACTACTGTGTGTGCTAAACTCTATGAAGAAATAATAATGAATGTGTACCGGGTAAATAATATGTGTAAGGGTATGCTGCTGGATACCCAGAGTGTTCCTGAAAAGTCAAATAATAATAGTGATGGCATAGTGCTCCCCCTACTGGATCATGAAAGTAAAAAAAAAATATTTCAATCCTCTATTGAAAATAACTCAGTAAAGAATAAAGATAATCAATGACCAATAAGGACAATCCAACAGTGTCCCTTTAAACAAATAAACACAATAGTGATAAACAAATGCAATAAACCACAGCACTGATATCAGTGTCTATAGGTGAAAAACATCTTGCGTGTAGGCTAGTAACAAAAAGATATAAAAACAAATATCTGGGGCATGACAACATATAGTCCAAAAGGATGAAAGGAAATCCGTGGGTAATGTGCTAGCTACGTGACCACCTTCAGTGTCCCTCCACCTTGACTTGATATGGACTCACATCCAATCTGGACCCAATACAGGTCACCTTGTTCCTTCCTCTTTAAGGGGTATATATATATTTATGGTCTAGAGCCCTACGGACGACATGAGTAACGATGACACATAGGAACAACACAAAACTCACCAACATGAAATAGACCTGAAAGTGTGCCTTGGTCTACCGTATGGTACACCAAAATAAGGGGGCATACCCTAGATAAAGAATGATAAGAAGTAGTTATGGAATAATGTGGAATGAGTATTCAGTTCTGGGGTAAGAATACTTGGAAGAGGCTTTTTAAAAGGGGAGGGTGGGTGGGTATCACGCACAGGAAACCGACAAAGACCGGCGGCCTTTGGGCTGCTTAAATACCCTCCGGGCTCCTCCCATAACTTCAGGCCGGTACCCGGCCTTCCAATTTATGGTCTAGAGCCCTACGGACGACATGAGTAACGATGACACATAGGAACAACACAAAACTCACCAACATGAAATAGACCTGAAAGTGTGCCTTGGTCTACCGTATGGTACACCAAAATAAGGGGGCAAAAACCTTCAGGTAGGGGATAATTATTTATTAAAGGCAATGTCACTGAGTAAGTCGAGCAAAGGCCTGAGCCATCTCTAACTGTGGGTTAGGAATGTAGCGAGAGAAGCAGGCCGATTTCCACCGACCCAGTTTCTTGATCACGTGGTCCGGAACCCCCTGTCTTGAGGCCGTCGTGGCCGCCCCGATCCGGAATGAATGCCCGGAGTACTGGCTGGGGTCCAACTGAAGATTGCCGAGAAGGACCCGGACATGTTCCACGAACTGCGACGAGTTGAGGGGTTTTACCGGAAAGGGTAGAAGCGGACTGGACCCTGGGCGGTCGGATAGCAGTGCCGTCAGGCGGTTCAACACGGCAACTGGGCACCAGTTGTTGTGAGTCCTGTACAGGTGAATTTCTACTCCGGAACCTCGCTGCTGAGTTTTGGATGTCGCCAAGTGAAGGACGTAGTGATCCTGGTGGCGATAGAGATTACTTCTATGCAAGACTGGACCGGCTGGGTGGCTGCGAGTGAACTCGCTGGGCCGTAGAAACCCATAAAACGCCATGTGTATCGCAGCCTGCAGGACGGTGCTGAGGAGGAGACCGAAAGGGGACCTATCCAGGATGTCAGACATCCCCTTGAAGATCTCCCCCGTGATAGGCAGCCGCTTCGGGCTGACTGGCGGCTGGTGTTTCTGAACTCCACGTAGTAGAGCCCTTACTGCGTGGCAGGAGAACACCGAAGGCGTCGCGGGGTCTTGAAGTGACAAGTAGTGCTGCACCCCGGCCACGTACTGGCATATCGTGCTGTGTGACAGTGCCAGGTGAGAATGACAATAGGCGATGAACGCCAGGACCTGCTTGAGGCTGGAAGACTCGTGAGGCCGATGGGGCAGGAACTTGTTAAACGCCCTCCAGGCCGTCCGGTAGGCCCGACGGGTGTTGCGGGCGAGCGAGGCGTTAATGATGTTGGTAGCTGAGCGTAGATGTGGGGCTAGTCCAAGGTCAGTTGTGACCAATCCGGGATAGTGGCTGAAAGATGGTAGGCTCCTGGCATCTGTTCAAAGAAAGAAACAAAGTTAAAACGGGAGAGTGCGTCCGCTGCTGAGTTAAACTTCCCTGGAATGAATGAGCAGTAAACATTGAACTGCTGTAGGGATAGCTGGACCAGTCTGCGGAGGAAGGACATGACGGGCCTGGACTTAGACCTGCCCTTGCTGATGATCTCGGCTGTGTCTTGATTGTCTGTCGAGAAAGCCACAGTCTGTCCAGACCAATGGTGACCCCATAGATGAGCGGCTGCTACGATGGGGAAGAGCTCAAAGAGGGCTGACGTGGTAGTGAAGCCCGGTGTGGCTAGTGCTTGAGGAGGCCAAGGGGCGGCGAACCACAAATGGCCAAAAATGGCGGCGCATCCTGTGGATGCCGCCGCGTCGGTCACCACCTGAGGTGACTGCGTGGACACGACTGGGATGAACAGGGACACACCGTTCCAATCACTAAGAAAGTGTTCCCACATGGCCAGATCTGCCCTGGCTGCAGAATCCAGCCTGATGACCTGGTCTGGGTCCTGAGTGTAGGACAGGGACCTCCTCAAGGAGCGGCCCTGGGGGATGATCCTCACAGCGAAGTTCAGCATCCCGAGGAGAGACTGAAGTTGCTTCTGAGTATATCCCCCCACCCGGGTGAATTCTCGCAGAACCGTCCTGATACGGTCCAACTTATCTGCGGGAAGGCTGGCCTGCATGGCAAGCGTGTCAAGGTCGACGCCCAAGAACGTGATCTTGTGTGCCGGGCCGTCAACCTTGTGCTCCGCTATGGGGACGTTCAGATTGTCGAAAACCGTCCTCAACTTTCCAAGGTCCCCTGGGGGAGCCCCGGGCGGTTCTATCAGAAGGAAGTCATCCAAATAATGGATGACCTCGTGGCACTGTGCCTCATGGAGAAGGATCCACGCCAGGGTCTCCGCGAACTTGTCAAATAGCCAAGGACTACTCTTAGACCCGAAGGTCAATTTGGTCGCGAAATAATATCGCTCCCTCCACTTGATGCCGTGCCAGCACCACAGGGAAGGATGAATGGGCAGCAGCTTGAAGGCGTCGGATATGTCCGCCTTCGAGAGCCAAGCACCCACCCCTGCCCTGAGAATGGCCTGGATAGCCATGTCCACCGAAGCGTACTTCAGTGAGAACTCCTCGGAGGGGATGAGCGAGTTGAGACTGGGAACGACGGAAGAATGAGGCGCTGACAGATCATACACCAGACGTTTTTTATTTGAAAATTTTCCCTGTACAAGCCCGATAGGGCTAACCCTCCAGATGCTGAAGGGAGATTGACAGAACGGGCCTATCATGAAGTCCCGATCCAACTCCGTCTGCAAAAGGACGTCAATCGCTGGCTCATCTGTTGCTGCTGAGCGTAGGTTCGGACATTCGTGGGTGGAGTGGGGCAGGGTGATGAGCCCGGTATGAAACCCATCAGTGAAACCTCGGATGAGGTAGCTGGCGAGTGACGGAGTGGGGTGTGAGGTCAAGTAAACACCGAGCCAAAGGACATTGACCCGGCTTAGTCATGGTTTCTTCTGTTTGACCTCACATCGGATCCTGGGGTGCGCCCTCTGGCATAGGGTGCAAACGTGCAAGAGCCGGCACTGGCTGAAGTTGCAGGAGCCGTAATTGAAATTGTTGCAAATGGCGGCTCCCCCAACCATCCGCACCGGACGTCCCAACTTGTCCACCTTTTGCCCTTGCACCGGGGCCTGCTGAGCCTGGCTCGTGCTGGTAGAGGCCGTGCTAGCTATCGGATGGACAGAGGCTATGTTGGCACACCAGACCGTGGTGTGGGACGCTGACTGACAGACAGCACATAGCGGGGAGCGAAGACCCGCGAAGTGGCGGCAGAACAACTCCGTGTCCACTACGCTCCAGTCCGTTGTCAAATGAAACTGTGAGAATCTGGCTGCGGCTTTGGCCGAGAAGGACCGATGATAGTCGTAGAACGCTGAGCCACCGTATTTGTGGCCCAGGTCTACGATCAAATGGAGGTAGAGGTCCAGTTCCTCCCGTCTGCCGGGGGAGGCTGAGCACAGCACGTCCCTAAACATGCCGAAAGCGAGCGTGAACTCGGGCACCGTGAGCTTTCTGTTGAGCCTCGGATCTTTCGCTTTCAAAACCACCGAGACGTCCCCCCAGGTGTAGGCCTTGTTCTCGGCCAAGTCTTGGACCGAGATCAAGAGTGAGGCCAGGTTAACGTCTCTGCCCTCTAGAATGTCCTTCCTTATGCTGGGTGGCACCAGGTGGGAGGGGTGAACGGTAGTCGTGGCAAGCTCACTACCTGCGGCCGGTGCACTGATGGCTGGGACCACCGCAGGGTCCGGAACCGTGGCAGCCGGGCTGGTCTCTAGACGAGACACCCTGTCCTGGACCTCAACGATTGAGGAAGACAGGGAAGACACGAGGGTGTGTAGCTGAGCGACGGCGGCTGAAATCGATTCCAGAGACGCCTGCTGGCTACTGGGGCTTGCTGCGGCCGGTGGTGGGAAGAGGAGCCTGAATAGCTCCGCCTTCCTGGCCGCGGACGAGAAGGGTATCCCTCTGCGTCTCAGCTCGGCGGACAGCCTGGGAATTGTCCATGCCCTAAGAGACTGGACACTGCCAGCCTCGGAGGCTGATGCCGGAGATAGCGGGGTGGTGAGGTCATCGCTGCCGACTGATGACATGGCGGCTGCCAAGACCCGTTACTTAGTAGACTGGTCACGTGTCTGCAGGCTGGGCCTATAAAGAGGTGACAAGAAATGAGTTTGGACGTGTCACCTATGATATACGTACCTGCCATGAGAAAGCAGGAGCCCCCCGTGCCCCTGCGTTTTTTTTTTTGTTTTTTTTTACCTGCTGGAACCCTGATCAAGCTGGTGCAGGTGGACCTACTGAATCCGACTGACCTGAGAGAGTGTGAGAGAAAGTACCTATTTAAGAGCCTAAAACTGCTGCCGTCCAGAGCGACGGAACCCAACGTAGATGATAACAACAGGCGATAGTGACTTAAGTCGACTGCCGAGACCGCTGTGGGATCAAATGACAGATGACAACACGAATGACTGACTTGACATGTTGCCTTACCTGAATGAACTTCCCGTGACAGGGCCCGGCCCGTTCGTACCGTATGGGGGTGACTGTGAGCCGGACTCTGGAGCACGTACAGAAATGAGGCAACCGTGAAACGAGGCCAACTGCCTGGGTACGCTGAGGCCGAACTGTGACATCCAGCTGCCACCGGGTCCGACTCCAAGCTCCCCCTTTTTTTTGTAGAAATGCGGCCGGCCTAGGGCACGCCAGCGCGAATTCGTACAGGCAGGTGACCAATTAACGCCGGGGCGTGGTAAGGTGACACAGAAATGATATAACATGACAAGGACAAGAATCAAAGTCTTTTTTTTTTTTTTTTGCGACTCCGCCCCTGGCGCATGTATTGAAATGAGGCCGGGCCTAGGGCACGCCGACACGAATTAGTGCGGGGAAGTGACTGCATTCATGCCGGGCGTGGTAAGGTGACAGAAATGAGATACCATGACAGGGGCAAGAATCAGGAATGTACGCAAACCAGTGATGCGATTCCGCCCTTGGCGCATGTATTGAAATGAGGCCGGGCCTAGGGCACGCCGACACGAATTAGTGCGAGGAAGTGACTGCATTCATGCCGGGCGTGGTAAGGTGACAGAAATGAGATACCATGACAGGGGCAAGAATCAGGAATGTACGCAACCAGTGATGCGATTCCGCCCTTGGCGCATGTATTGAAATGAGGCCGGGCCTAGGGCACGCCGACACGAATTAGTGCGGGGAAGTGACTGCATTCATGCCGGACGTGGTAAGGTGACAGAAATGATATACCATGACAGGGGCAAGAATCAGGAATGTACGCAACCAGTGATGCGATTCCGCCCTTGGCGCATGTATTGAAATGAGGCCGGCCTGGGGCACGCCGACCCGAATCAGTGCAAGGGAAGTGACTGCATACAAGCCGGGCGTGGTAAGGTGACAGAAATGATATACCATGACAGGGGCAAGAATCAGGAATGTACGCAACCAGTGATGCGATTCCGCCCTTGGCGCATGTATCGAAATGAGGCCGGGTAGTCGTGCATCTGGATCGCCCCGATCGGAGCATGTATGGATGCGACCGGACCAGGATCGAAGCGATGGCATGAACGCCCTGTTTAACTGATGCGAAATGATTTAGCATGACCGAATGGCCTGATACGTTAGCCATGTTTGAAATGATGAAATGATTGTCATGCTAACACGTGAAATGTTTCGACACGGTCGAAGTGATTCGTACAATTAGTATGCCAACAGTGCTTCGGAATGTAAATAGCGATTCGGCACGCTCGCTGGCGCCACCGATTCGAATAATGGCAGGACATGAACGATACGTGTGAGTGCGAACGGCACCCGTGCGTGAGTCATGTTTGAACGATTCGAAGACTGCGTAGCACGACCGCGTAAGGGAACCCTTGAGTGCCGGATGCGGCATCGGTCGGAGTGTTTTGTGGCGGGCGGCCCTGAATGTGCGTGCCGCTAGATGGCTCCCGATCGTGTACAACCAAAAACGTGCGAGTAAGTGTTTAGGTTTCGAGACAAGCAGCGCGTGGTTCGTGAGCTACGCAGACCACAGTTTAGTGACATGATAAGCAGTGCACGAGAACGTAAAACATGGGAGCCGAAGCCCTACCTGCGACAGCCGAACCAGACTCTTTGTACGAACTGCGACTCGGCGACACGAGTGCGACACGAAGGGACAACACGACTTACGAACACGGAACGCGGGACTGCAACAAGAGGAGACGGACAGACGAAAACGGAGCTCACGAAACGGCACCAACAGCGCTTGTCTCGAACGAGTCGGTCCTAGATGTCTGACGTATCAGATATCACGCACAGGAAACCGACAAAGACCGGCGGCCTTTGGGCTGCTTAAATACCCTCCGGGCTCCTCCCATAACTTCAGGCCGGTACCCGGCCTTCCAATATATCCTCTGGTGGATGTTTCCGGTGATCCCTGGCAGAAGCGGAATCCTGACAGGTGCTTGCACTATTTCCTATAATGGTCCTGAGCAGGAATGCTCAAAGAGGGATGGTGTAAGAGTCCAGGGCTTACTACGCATGCACCAATGGCGCGTTCCCGTAAGAGGAAATCCATGCCAACAGAGCATGCACCAAAGACCCCTCAGGGCACCAACCTACACCTGCGCAGAAGACTTGATGGAAAAGGGCAGGAAAATGCCCAGGACTTGCACAGGAAGTGACCTCAACCTGATGGAAAAAGGCGCCTATCAGTGCCCATGAGTACCGCCTATCAGTGCCCTGATTATCAGGGCAGCCCCAACAGTGCCCAGTAGTGATGTCAATAAGTGCCTATCAGTGATGCCAGTCAATGCTGCATTTCAGCGCCCATCAGTGCCTGCTTATCAGTGCCACCCAAAAGTGCTGCCCATCAGTGCCCCTAATCAGTGCCCATCAGTGCCAACTATCCATGCCACCCATCAGTGCCCACGAGCGCCACCTCGTCAGTGCATATATCAATGCAGCCCCAACAGGGCACCAACCCACACCTGCGCAGAAGACTTGATGGAAAAGGGCAGGAAAATTCCCAGGACTTGCACAGGAAGTGACCTCAACCTGATGGAAAAAGACGGGAAAATACCCAGGAGGCGCACAGGAAGTGACATCAACCTGATGGAAAAAGGCAGGAAAATGCCCAGGAGGCGCACAGGAAGTGACCTCAAACTTCCCTATATAAGCCCAGCCCAGACACTGCCAAATTGCTGGATTATCTTGAGTCTCTCCTTGTTCCTGTGCTAGTATGTGATCTGTCTGAACCTGTTGTGACCTAGAAACCTATTTGACTACTCTTGATTGCTGCTTGCCTTTGACCTCGGATTTGTACCTTGACCATTCTACTTCTTTGCCCCTTTTGTACTCAGCTGTCAGAATGGAACCGATCCCGGCTTGGATCTCGACCATTCTTCTTCTGATTAACCTTTTTTTGCTTCGTTACCCAACTGGACTTGACCTCGGCTTGGATCCTGGACTAAGGCTTGCACAGTGCTCCACACCCTTGGCACACCTGCCACTCGGTGTCCCCACCAAGTCTCTGTCTCCATCTCCAGAGCCTTTAAGGACCTGAGGTGCAAGGCCTCCCCATTACTTTTGTCTCACATCAGGTACGTAGCCCTTGTGACAGATGTTAAGGACAAACATAATGCTGAATCTTTAAAAAAAAAAACGTATAAAATATAAAACTCACATTTGTTGGTGCACTAAATCCGGTGCACTCAGATCATACACAGAGCACATTCAGGGTGTGCAGCCCACTAAGAATAGCTTGGTCGTAGTGGTAGCAACAGACACACAGGATGATAGCTTCCGAGATGTGCATACTGACGCGTTTCGTCACACGTCCTCTGACTTTTTCAAAGGGAATTCCCTCTTTACCATAAATATAAACTTATCCCATTAAAAAAAATTCAACTGCATTTGTGAAGAAGGCTTTATAGCGCCCAAGAAAGTCCAGCAAGCACCAGGACCGTATCCTACAGTTGATTCAGCTGCAGGATCAGGGCACCACCAGTGCAGAGCCTGCTCAGGAATGGCAGCAGACAGGTGTGAGTACATCTGCACATACAGCGAGGAGAAGACTTTTGGAGGATGGCCTGGTGTCAAGAAGGGCAGCAAAAAAGCCACTTCTCTCCAGGAAAAACTGATATTCTGCAAAAGGTACAGGGATTGGACTGCTGAGGACTGGGGTAAAGTCATTTTCTCTGGTGAATCCCCTTTCCGATTGTTTGGGGCATCTGGAAAAAACTTGTCCGGAGAAGAAAAGGGGAGCACTACCATCAGTCCTGTGTCATGCCAACAGTAAAGCATCCTGAGACCATTCATGTGTGGGGTTGCTTCTCAGACAAGGGAATGGGCTCACTCACGATTTTACCTAAGAACACAGCCATGGATTAACCGATTCCCGACCGGCGCACGACGATATACGTCGACAGAATGGCACGGACAGGCATAAGGGCGCCTTTAAAATGCCGCTCGCGCCGGTCGGAACCCCCGTGAGGCCGGTCACGGGAAGGCTGAACGGGGAGATGCGGAAATAAACAGCATCTCCCCGTTCTGCCTAGCAACTAGTGACGCCGATCTCTGCTCCCTGTGATTGGAGCAGAGATCAGCATTCACTAGCTGACAGCCACGCCCCCCCACAGTAAGAAACACACCTCTAGGCATACTTAACCCCTACACTGCCACCTAGTGGTTAACCCCTTCACTGCCAGTGTCATTTACACAGGAATCAATGCATTTAAATAGCACCGATTGCTGTATAAATGACAATGGTCCCAAAAATGTGTCAAAAATGTCCGATGTGTCCGCCATAATGTCGCAGTCACAATAAAAATCGCTGATCGCCTCCATTACTAATAAAAAAAAAATATTAATAAAAATGCTATAAAACTATCCCCTATCTTGTATCCATGTCGCACGACCGCGCAATTGTCAGTTAAAGCGACGCAGTGCCGAATCGCAAAAAGGGGCCTGGTCCTTTGGCTGCAAATTGGTCTGGTCTGAAAGTGGTTAAGAATGGTCCAAAAACATCCTCCGAGAGCAACTTCTCCCAACCATCCAAGAACAGTTTGGTGAGGAACAATGCCTTTTCCAGCCCCATGGAGCACCTTGCCATAGGGCAAAAGTGATAACCAAGTGGCTCGGGGAACAAAAACATGGACATTTTGGGTCCATGGCCAGGAAACTCCCCAGACCTTAATCTTATTGAGAACTTGTGGTCAGTCCTCAAGAGGCGGGTGGACAAAAGCCCCCCCACAAATTCTGACAAACTCCAAGCATTGATTACGAAGAACGGACTGCCATCAGTTAGGATGTGGCCCAGACGTTGATTGACAGCATGCCAGGGAGAACTGCAGAGGTCTTCAAAAAGAAGGGTCAACATTCAAATATTGACTCCTTGCATAAACTTCATGTAATTGTCAATACAAGTCTTTGACACTTATGGAATCCTTGTATATATACTTCAGTATACCAAAGGAACACCTGACAGAAAGATCTAAGAACACTGAAGCGGAAGACTTTGTAAAAATTTATATTCGTGTCATTCTCAAAAACGCGTGGCCACGGCTGTTAATCCTAACCGGATTTGCACCTCAGCTTTGCTGATCTCCTCTGGTCTCTGTCAGCCACTTCCAGTCTACATGCACTCGCTCCAGCATCGGCTCCGCATCATTGACCGGCTTTCCTGCAAGTGACACAATGGACCAGACCTGAGTAATGTGTGTCAGCATGACAGCTTGTGGTCTACACCTTAGGGAAAAGGGGGGTGCATGTGACTGGGTGAGAGCCCAGAACACAATTGTGAAACTGTTGTCACCCCATAACAGGGTTATCCAGTATTCGTTTGATGAAAGCCCCAGGTTTTAAAAAAAGGTGGAAAACATCCTCTGAAACGACGCTGTCATGTTGGAGCTGATTGGGTTTAGATCTAAGAAGTACGAGTTGTACCGGCCCATCTATGTATCTATTTTGTCACTAGAGGGCGCTCAGGCACCAGCTATTATTCCAATGCTGTTTATGCTTTTCAATATTATTCTGTGGTTTGGACTCGAACGATTTTGGAACCGTTTTGTTTACTGCACTTCATAATTCATAATAGGGAACAGGTTTGAGGCGGCGTTTTAAAATCCGATCTTTTCCCTGAATATTAAATCAGATTGTTTGGTTAGACACCTGACTTCGCTCTCCTGTACATTTAACCCCTGCCGTTCCTCAATGCCTCCCTACATTTAAATTAGACCTCCAGCCTTCCCTTCAGTCTTGCACAGTTGTAGAGGCTCCTCTCCTCTACTGATATCACTTGCTCTGATTTCACTGCACACTGTGAGCTTCTCACACTGTGCATTAGAAGCTGCAGCCAATCAGAGAGAGCTTGCCTCGTTTTCTGGCTGGAGGACATCTAGCGTCATCTAGCTTTTTCCTCACCAGCCAGAGTTTCCCTGGTCTGCCCCTTTCATTCATTGGATTTCAGTTTTTTTTTTCTCAAGCGTGGAGGCTCAGCATCAAATGTGGGTGTTACCTAGGATGGTCTGCATGCAAATACATCCTGCCTAGGAATGCCCGCTCCTCCAGATTGACATCTACCTGCCTCATTTCCTGGCTGGAGGACGCCCTGCATCATCTAATTCTTTACCCCAGCCTGACTGACCCTGACCCATGCCTTTCATTCCTTGGAATCTACTTCTTTAACCACTTTCAGCCCCGGACCAATTTGCAGCCAAAGGACCAGGTCCCTTTTTGCGATTCGGCACTGCGTCGCTTTAACTGACAATTGCGCGGTCGTGCGACGTGGCTCCCAGACAAAATTGGCGTCCTTTTTTCCCCACAAATAGAGCTTTCTTTTGGTGGTATTTGATCGCCCCTGCTGTTTTAATTTTTTGCGCTATAAACAAAAAAGAGCGACAATTTTAAAAATAAACGCAATATTTTAAATTTTTTGCTATAATAAATATCCCCCAAAAAATATATAAAAAATATTTTTTTCCCTCAGTTTAGGCCGATACGTATTCTTCTACATATTTTTGGTAAAAAAAAATCGCAAAAAGCGATTATTGATTGGTTTGCGCAGAAGTTATAGCGTTTACAAGATAGGGGATAGTTTTATAGGATTTTTAATATTTTTTTTTTACTAGTAATGGCGGCGATCAGCGATTTTTATTGTGACTGCGACATTATGGCGGACACATCGGACATTTTTGACACATTTTTGAGACCATTGTCATTTATTCAGCAATCAATGCTATTTAAATGCATTGATTCCTGTATAAATGACAGTTGTAGTGAAAGAGTTAACCACTAGGGGGAGGGGTTATGGGCTTTGACGTGTGTGTTTTTTTACATTAGGGGGCGGGGCTGACGTCTGACGTCATTGATCGGCTTTCCCGATGACCGGGAACAGCCAATCAATGACAGGCAGAGTAGGAAGCGCGGGGAGAGGTTTGTTTACACCGACCTCTCCCCGTTCTTCAGCTCCGTGACCCGATCGCGGGACACCAGCAGCGATCGGGTCCGCTGGTCCCGCGGCCGTGGTCACGGAGCTCCCGACTGGCGGCGCGCGACCCACGGGCAGGCAATTAAAGGGCCATTAAAGGGCAATTAAAGACGCGTGTTCGTCACCGATGAAGAAGTCACGTGATCGTGACGAACACGCGTCGGGACCCCAGCCTATCACAACGACCGGAAGTGACGCTATCGAGCTCGCCGCTCGTTTGTACTGTGAACTTTGCTTTTTATCTAAATGTGAGTACCCCTCTCACTCATAAATGATTGTTTTTAAATACTTGGAATAAAAATATTGGTTATAAAACTTACTACCCTATGAGGCTCCTTCCCTTCCTTTACATACACTGATGCGAGCCCCCCCCCCCCCCTATAACTGGATACACTGCCAAAGCACGATTAGAACCTGGGACATCCACCTGATATCCAAAGGAGGAAGGTTACCAAGAACCACAAAGACCCACATTTCACATGCTGTAACCTTACAGCTGTAAGATAAGGGGCCATCCACATTACCCCCACTAGGATCGCATGGAATCGCTAGAAATTACACAAGATACCCACAGCTAAATAATCGCACAGCCCAAATCACATCAACGGAACCACCTGCACTGCACTTATGGAATGAACTTTACCTCACCTTTCTCTTTTATGGACATTTATTGAATATATTTATTGCGATTTTACCCTGTGCTCTATTATATATTTATGCGATTTACTCTAGTCACTGGATAGATGCGTAATCATCACCTATTATAGTCTCTCCACTGCGACTTTTATTGCAACTTTTTTTTAGTGCAATTATTTAATCGCATCCACATCATATTTTATCCCATTTGACTGGATTCACCCAGTTTTATTTTTTCTCCTTTTATGTGAAATTTTCATCACAGTCACCATTTCACCTTTTATGTCACATTGAGTTTTTTAAACAATGTTATGATGTTTTTTGTATATTTGTGATTTTATCTTTTACAAGTCTGTTCGTTTGAAAGTCTGGCGGACCTCCGCTGCAAAGTCCGTCGGGTTGTCCGCCGGAAAGTCCGATCGTGTGTACGCGGCATTAGTCATGAAATAGTATAAAAGTAGCTAGTAGACATGTGTGGTTCGTTTCGTTCTGAATTAAAATTCGGATGAATTTTCGTTATTCGGAAATTCAGATGTATCGGAATTTCCATATTAGAATAGTACCGAAATTAAACGAGTCCGAAATAACGATCGCCGCCATTACTAGTAAAAATAAACAAACATGCCATAAATTGTTCCAAAGTTTGTAGACGTGATAACTTTTGTGCAAACCAATCAATATACGCTTTTGTTTTTTTTTTTTGTTTTTTTTTTGTTTTTTTACCAAAAATATGTAGCAGAATACATATTGGCCTAAACTGATAAAGAAATTAGATTTTTTTTATTGGATGTGTTTTATAGCAGAAATTAAAAAATATCATTTTTTTTTTTTTTTTAAACTGTCGCTCTTTTTTTTGTTTATAGAGCAAAAAATAAAAACCACAGAGGTGATCAAATACCGCCAAAATCGCGGAGGCTTAACATCATAGGCCGGCATTACCTAGGGTGGGTCTGCATGCAATACAGCCTGCCAAGGAATGCCCACCCCTCCAGAATGGCACTCACCCATCGAGGCATTTTGATATTTGCATAACTCCTCCCACTGCTTGCATTACGGCTGAGAGTTCCTGAGAGGAGTAATGAGGCAGGGGGCTGTGATGTTTTCAGGAAGCCCCTCCCACCAGCCATAACCTTGTCTTCATTGCATAGAGACCTAGTGATGATGTCATCAAGTAAAAATTGCGTTATGTAAGGAAAGCAGAAAAGTGGGAAAGAAGAGGATGGAAAGCTTAACTGTCGAGAAAACAGCCTCAATGTAAGCGAAGTGAATGGAGCATCAGCCTGTCTCTTCCCAGGCCACACACTGACGCGTTTCACCATGCCTACGGGGGTTAGTCATAGGGGCGTGGCCTGAGTGGAGCCAGGTTGAAACCGCTTTCACTTCCTTTACATTGGTTCTGTTTGCTCAACAGTGCGGCGTTTCTATCCTCTTCCACGTATTAAGCCGGAACAGGCTCTTCTCATGCCGGAAACGAAGTCATGGGAGATATGGGATGAGGGGCTCGGAGCTGCACCGGAAGTTTTTCTGGTTTTTTTTGTTTAATAATGTCATTAGCATTTTGATGGGAGGCCAAATATTAGCGGATTAAACTTCAGCTTTATACACAAGAAAAATGTAATATATTGCAGCTCACCAATCCTTAGGTGAGGTGGCTGCATTTGTTTTCTTTTGTTTTTACACTTTTTCTTCTTTATTTTCACCTAGTGATCCTGCCAGTAACACATTCCCTGTGTTAGGGTGACAACGCTCAATCCCTGTTCTGTAGCTATGGAGGAGCCGCGTCACCGTAGCATATTAGGACAGAATGCCTCCCTGCTCATCATCTCCATAACAAAAAGGAGAAGAGCTCTGTTTTGCTGTTTTTTTTTTTCTTGTTTTTTTTTTGCTGAATTACCTTAAAAAAAAAAAAATATTCTAGACTAGTTTATTAAAGTGATTGTAAAGTCTATTTTTTTTTTCTATAAAAACAACGCACATGTTATACTTACCTGCTCTGCGCAGAGCAGCCCAGATCCTCCTCTTCTCAGGACACTCTTCAGTGCTCCTGGCCCCTCCCTCTTTTTGAGTGCCCCCACAGCCAGCAGCTTGCTATGGGGGCACCCGAGCCTAGCCGCAGCTATGCGCGTCCATTCAGACACGTAGCTGATGTTCGGCCCCACCCCCTCTCTCTCTCCTGATTGGCTAACTGACTTTGATTGACAGCAGTGGGAGCCAATGGTGCCGCTGCTGTGTCTCAACCAATCAGGAGGAGAATCCAGGATGGCCGAGCCACTGGACAGAGATGGGGCTCAGGTAAGTATTAGGGGTGCTGAGGAGGGCTGCTGCAAAACAGAAGGTTTTTTATCTTAATGCATAGAATGCTTAGAATGCCCAAACATTATATATATATATATATATAAAAAATATTTTAGCAGAGACCCTAGAGAATAAAATGGTGATCGTTGCAATATTTATGTCACACGGTATTTGCGCAGCATTTTTTCATGGATTATAAAAAAATTATAAAAAAAACGAAACAGTAAAGTTAGCCCAATTTTTTTGTATAATGTGAAAGATGATGTTACGCTGAGTAAATAGATACCTAACATGTCATGTGTTGAAATTGCGCACACTCGTGGAATGGCGACAAACTACATAAAAAAAAAATCTCCATAGGCGACGCTTTTAAAAAAAATGAACGGTTACCAGGTTAGAGTTACAGAGGAGGTCTTTTGCTAGAATTATTGCTCTCGCTCTAACGATCATGGTGATACCTCACATGTGTGGTTTGAACACTGTTTATATATGCAGGCGTGACTTACGTATGCAGGCGCTTTAAAAAATGTTTTAATTTTGTATTTTTTTTGTATTTTTATTTTTTTTTACATTGTCACTTTAAAAAAAATGTGCGTACGGTCGGCGCTAAGGGGTTAAGATAAAAAAAACTCTGACTTTACAACTCCTTTAATGAACTGAAAAATGATGAAGGGTCCTTTTTAATTTACATTTTTTCATTATTGGTTGAACTAGATGGACTTTAGACATGTGCGGTTCGTTTCGTTATGCATTGAAATTCTGGCAAATTTTTCGTTATCTGAATTTCCAGATTACAATAGTAACTAATTTAAACAATTCCAAATTTACGTATCAAAATTACGTCTGAAATTCCAATTCAAATAGTTTTCAAATCGAATTCAAATAGTTTTCAAATCAAATTTGAATTTCCAAAGAGAATAAAATAGAATTAAAAAAATAAAGGAATAGAATAAAAAAGAATATAATAGCATATAATAGAAAATAAAAGAACAGAACATAATAAATTGAAACAGAACAGAATAGAAAATAAAAGAATTGAAAAAAATTGAATAGAAAAGAATAGAGTAAAACAGAACATAATACCCTGTTTCCCCGAAAATACCTAGCATGATTGTCAGTGATGGCTGCAATATAAGCCCTACCACCCAAATATGCCCTACCCTGTTTCCCCGAAAATAAGCCCTACCCTGAAAATAAGACCTACAAAGACTTTAACTAGGGCTTATTTGGGGGGTAGGGCTTATATTGCAGCCATCGCCGACAATCATGCTAGGTCTTATTTTCAGGGAAACAGGGTAGAATAGAAAATAAAAGAACAAAATAGAATAGAAAATAAAGGAATAGACTACAATAAAAAATAGAATAGAATAAAGTAGAATATAACCATCTTCTGAAATTCGAATTTCGAATAGAATAAATTTGAATAGAACAGAAAAGAATAGAATAGAAAAGAATAGAATAGAAAATAAAATAATGGAAAAGTATAGAATAGAATAAAAGGAATAAACTACAATAAAAAATAGAATAGAATAAAATAGAATATAACCATCTTCTGAAATTCAAATTTCGAATAGAATAAATTTGAATAGAACAGAAAAGAATAGAAAAGAATAGAATAGAAAATAAAATAATGGAATAGAATAGAATAAACAATAGAAACATATATAATTGAATAGAATAGAAAGAATATAACAATATAACAAAATAACCGTTTTCTTAAATTCAAATAGAATAAATTTGAATAGAATAGAAAAGAATATAATATAATAGAAAAGAAAAGAACAGAATAGAAAATAAAAAAATAGAATAGAATGGAATAGAAAGAATATATCTATCTTCCAAAATTCGAATTTCTAATAGAATAAATTTGATTTCGAATGGAATTAGATTCAAATGCAATTCGAATAGAATTTGAAAAATTTGAATTGATTCTAATTCGAATCAACGAAACAAGTTTGGAAAACAAATTAAACCAAATTTATATAAATAACAAATCAAAACAAAACATTTTTTTTTTCGTTCTGCACATGTCTAATGGACTTGTGTCTTTTTCCAGCCCAACTAACTATGTAACTATGTAACTGTACTTTTGACTGTTTGACCTGCAATGACAGCTCATAAGAAAGAAGTAAATACAACCAGTCAGGGATCGCACCAGGCAGGTGCTGGCAGGGGTCAGTGATAAGAGGCGGGTGGAGATAAAGAGGGGCAGGCACCAAAGCAGAGTAGACTGTCAGGAAGGATAGAGGGGAAAGAGTCAGGGAGGCCGGTCCTGGGCTGGAACATCCCAATAAGTATGCCCAGTTGAATGACATTGCTTAAACCAGTCAGGGACCAGCACTGCTGGAGCTGGGTGACTCCCCTAGCTGCCAGGGGAATAACTCCTCCTGTGAGGGTGGGAGTAAAGCCAAAGCAAAGGAAAGACAGATTCTGGTGGTAGGGGACTCAATTCTAAACCCCCCGTACACACGGTCGGAAATTCCGATGGAAAATGTCCGATCGAACCATGTTGTCGGAAAACCGCCCCGTGTGTGGGCTCCATCTGACTTTTTCCGTCTGAAAAAAATTGAGATTCTGCTCTCAAATTTTACGACAACAAAATCCAATCGGACTTTTTCCGATCGTGTGTAGAGAATTCCGACGGACAAAGTGCCACGCATGCTCAGATCAAATTATGAGACCAAAGCTATTGGCTACTAGCCTCTACGTAGTTCCGTCGTACGCAACGAACGTCACCACGTTCAGAATGATCAGATTTTTTGACAACTTTGTCCGACCGTGTGTATGCAACACCAGTGTCGGACAAACTCCGTCAGAAAAAATCAGACGGATTTTGTGGTCGGAATTTCCGACCGTGTGTATGGGGCATTAGAAGGACAGAGAGGGAAATCTGTTACAAAGACAAGCGCCGAACTGTATGTTGTCTACCGGGCGCTCGCGTTTGGAACATCACGGATCTGGTGGACAGATTACTGGGAGGGGCTGGGAAAGACCCGGCTGTCATGGTGCACGTTGGCACCAATGAAAAAAAGTCAGAGGAAGATGGAGTGTCCTAAAAAACAAATTTAGGGACTGTCTCAGAAATACTACCGAACCAGTACCGGTACCTCGAACCACACCAGAAAGGCAGAGGGAGATTAGGGAAGTAAACAAGTGGCTGAGGAGCTGGTGTAGTAGGGAAGGGTTTGGGTTCCTGGAGAACTGGGCCGACTTCTCAGTGATTTCAACTTTGTTGTAAATCACAAGGTGAGAGGCTGCAGTGGGGGCTGATCTGTGTCACCAAAATTTACATAAATGTTATCTCTGAGCATCTCGGTCCAGGAAGTAAACGGTAACCTTCTGGAGAGAAAAGCAGATGAAGGCGCTCTCCAGGGGGGTACTATGATCTCTACCCATAAGGGTTACACTAACATATTACTTGGCATGTAAAATCTATCTGATGTGAGATCCACTTTATAGATTATAGAGCCTGTTGGAATATCGCCTTGCTCTGTATACCATAACCAAATTATAACCGAAACCATTTTTCATGCCTTGGAGCTGATTTTACATGGTCCCATGTTGACTTACTCATTAAATGCCTGTTATAGATATCAAAAGACATCTGAATATTATTTGGCATGGCACACTGCCTGGTCGTGGTTTTTTGTTTCGTTTTATTAACTTTTTCACTGTTAGCTGGGATCAGCTTTTCTGGGGCTGAGGAGTACAAACTCCGCTCTTGCAAACCTGCTCGTTGTTGTGTTTTTTTGATCACCACCTGAAACAGTGAAATGAACACGTGGATGGTACCGTGCTGAACGCGTCATTGACGGTGGGATTGTGTCTTCTTACTCTGCAGTATAACCAGGAAAGACTTCAAGTTGGATGAGCTTGCATTATGTTTTGGGTTCTGGGAAAGGTTGAGACGGGAGGGAAGTCGAGAAAAGTGAAGTTAGCAAATGTTTCCTGTCATAACACGACCTAGTCTTACTAAGACCAAGGCCAGGATTGGCAGAGATGCATCTAGTCTTTCTAAGACTAAGGCCAGGATTAAACAAAACAAGTCTAGTTTTTCCAAAACTTAAGCCAGGAATAGCCAAAACACATGTAGTTTTTCTAAAACTAAAGCCAGGAATAGCCAAAACACATCTAGTTTTTCTAAAACTAAAGCCAGGATTAGCCAAAACATGTCTAGTTAGGATTGACCGAGGAATGTCTAGTCTTACTAAAATTTAGGCTGGGATTGGCCAAGATACATCTCTTGGCCTTACGAAGACTAAGGCCAGGATTGGCCAAGATGCATCTAGGCTTACTAAAGCTAATGCCAGGATTGACCAAGGCACAGCTAGTTTCACTAAATAAACGTCTGGGATTAAACCAAAATGCATCAAGTCTTACTAAAACTAAGGCCAGGATTGACCAAGATGTGTCTAGTTGTATTAAGACTAAGGCTAGAATTGAAAAAATGCATCTAGGCTTACTAAGGCCAAGGCTGACCAAGATGCCTCTAGCCATATTAATACTAAGGCCAGGATTTACCGAAATGTATTTAGTCTTACTAAGGCTAATACCAGGATTGGCCAAAATGCATCTAGTCTTACCAAGACTAATTCCAGGATTGACAAAGTGCATCAAAGCCTCACTAAGACTAAGGCCAGGATTTACCAAATATGTCTAGTTGTAGTAAGCCTACAAAATGCATGTATGCTTACAAAGACTAATACTGGGGTACCTTGACGGGGCTCTGTAGCTTACGCATGTATTCACAAATGTGTGCAAACTAAATCCCTGTTTTTAACGCAAACTGTTAGACAGGATAATTCAGTTGGTTGCAGGCCGGTTGGTAAGTTGAGCTGGGAATTTGTTTTGTTTTGCATGCGTTGCCCTTCCACGTGCTCCTTGCTGCAAAGGCCAGTTATAGGTGAGGGCAGTGGCCATTTGTTTGTACTGTTGATATATTGGCGGGGACGCACTGGACACCTTTGCTGCCATGGTGCTACAGTATATGCTGGGTGTCCAGTGCGACCCTGTCCCTTTAACCACTTCAACACCGCCCGCCGTCATATGACGCCCACAAGGTGGATCTCCCATCCTGGGTGGGCGTCATATGACGTCCTCGGATTCCCGGCCGCCTGGGGGGCGCGCCCGCGGCATCGCTCGGGACCCGGTGCGAGTGCCCGGCGGCCGCGATGTCCGCTGGGCACCCGCGATTGCCCGTTAAAACAACGGGACCGGGCGGGAACGTGGAGCTGTGTGTATAAACACACAGCTCCACGTCCTGTCAGCGGAGAGGAGACCGATCATGTGATCCCAGTACAGAGGAACACATGATCGGTCTTCTCCCCTTGAGTCCCCTCCCCCCACAGTTAGAATCACTTCTATTAGGGACACACATTAACCCCTACAGCGCCCCTAGTGTTAACCCCTTCCCTGCCAGTCACATTTACACAGTAATCAATGCAATTTTATAGCAACGATCGCTGTGTAAATGTGAATGGTTCCAAAAATGTGTTAAAAGTGTCCGAAGTGTCCGCCGCAATGTCGCAGTCACGAAAAAAAATCGCAGATCGCCACCATTACTAGTAAAAAAAAAAAAAAAATAATTCAATAAATCTATCCCCTATTTTGTAGACGCTATAACTTTTGCGCAAACCGATCAATATACGCTTATTGCGATTTTTTTTTTACCAAAAATATGTAGAAGAATACGTATCGGCCTAAACTGAGTAAAAAAATTTTTTTTTTTTTAAAAAAATGGGATATTTATTATAGCAAAAAGTAAAAAATATTGTGTTTTTTTTCAAAATTGTCGCTCTTCTTTTGTTTATAGCGCAAAAAATAAAAACCGCAGAGGTGATCAAATACCACCAAAAGAAAGCTCTATTTGTGGGAAAAAAAAGGACGTCAATTTTGTTTGGGTGTTACGTCGCACGACCGCGCAATTGTTAGTTAAAGCGACGCAGTGCCGAATCGCAAAAAGTGCTCTGGTAAGGAAGGGTAAAAAATGGCCCGGTGCTGAAGCGGTTAAAGAGGGATGGGCTCCTTCCAGGCTCACCTGCCCTCTGCCTATCCATTATAGAGCATATGCTTCCACTATGGGGGCTCTCAAAAATTTAGAGTTAGAACTAAAGAAAATACTAGGGTGCCTTGACTGGGCTCTGCAGCTAAAAAGTGATACTAAAGTCAAATCTTTTGTGTAAAAATAACAAATATGTCATACTTACCTGCTCTGTGTAATGGTTTTGCACAGAGCAGCCCACATTCTCCTCTTCTCGGGTCCCTCTTTGGCGCTTCTGGCTCCCTCCCTCCTGTTGAGTGCCCCCACAAAAAGCAGGTTGCTATGGGTGCACCCGAGCTGCAGCTCCCTGTGTCCATTCCCGACCCACCCCCTCTCTCTCCTCATTGGCACACTGACTTTGATTGACAGCAGCGGGAGCCAATGGCGCTTTGCTGCTGTCTAAAGCCCCATACACACGGTCGGATTTTTGCATGGATTCTGTCCGATCGGACAATGTTGTTGAAAAATCAGACCGTGTGTATGCACCATCGGACAGTGTACGTCGGATTGTCCGACGGACAAAGTCCTATCTCCTGCTGGATAGATTTGCCGACAACACGGTCCGATCACACCAAATCCGATCGTGTGTACCGTTGTCCGACGGACAAAGTGCTACGCATGCTCAGATCACATTACAAGACCAAAGCTATTGGCTACTAGCCTCTACGTAGTCCCGTCGTAGGCAACAAACGTCACCACGTTCAGAATGATTGGATTTTCCGACAACTTTGTCCGACCGTGTGTACGCAAAACCAACATCAGACAAAGTATGACGGACATGATCCGACGGACCTGGTCCTCGGATAATCCGAGCGTGTGTATGGGGCTTTAGTCAACGAAGAGGGAGAGCTGAGACTCTCATGCAACATCACTGGATCTAGATGGGCTCAGGTAAGTGGAACTAAGGCCAGGATTGACTGAGATGCGTCTAGTCTTACTAAGACTAATGCCAGGATTGACCAAGGCATGTCTAGTCTTACTAAGACTAAGGCTGTGATTAGCCAAAATGCAACGAGTCTTACTAAGACTAAAGCCAGGATTAACCAAGATGTGTCTAGTCTTATAAAGACTAAAGCCAGGATTTACTGAAATTCAACTAGGCTTACTAAGTCTAAAGCCATGATTGACCAAGGTGCATCTAGTCGTATTATGACTAAGGCTAGGATTGACCAAAATGCATCTAGGCTTACTAGGGCTAAAACCATGATTGACCGAGATGCATCTAGGCTTACTAAGGCTAAAACCAGGATTGACCGAGATGCATCTAGTTGTATTAGGATTAAAACCAGGATTTATTAAATGCATCTAGTCTTACTAAGACTAATCCTAGGATTGACCAAGGCCTGTCTAGTCTCACTCATACTAAGGCTAGGATTAACCAAAATGCACCAAGTCTTACTAAGACTAAAGCTAGGATTAACCAAGATGCGTCTAGTCACATTAATACTAAGGCTAGGGCCGAAATGCATCCAGGCTTACTAAAAGTAAGGCCAGAATTGACTGAGATGTGTCTAGTCTTACTAAGACTAAGGCAAGGGTAGACTGAGATGTGTCTAGTCTTACTAAGACTAAGGCCAGGGTAGACTGAGATGTGTCTAGTCTTACTTAGACTAAGGCCAGGGTAGACTGAGATGTGTCTAGTCTTACTAAGACTAAAACCTGGATTAGGCAAACACATCTAATCTTACAACACTAACGCCAGGATTGACCGAGATGTGTCTAGTTTTTTTTTAAGACTAAGTCAAAGATTATTCAATTTATTATTAGTCGTACTAATGCCGGATACACACTAATGCCGGATAGTCTTGCTCTTACGATTTTTCTCAGACGAAAATTTTACTAACTAAGCGAAAATTGGATGTTGTGTTCACATACACATTCACATACGAAATGTTATAGCCTGTACGTCCAGTTTTTGTCGTCCAAAAATTTGGAATCCGCTGTCAAAAGCACCGTACTAATGATCTGAAAATCGGCAGATCATTCATCGGACAAAATTTTACTTATGATTTTCTGATCGTGTGTACGGGCCTTAAGACTAATGCCTTGTACACACGGTCGGACATTCCGACCACAAAATCCATCAGATTTTTTCCGATGGATTTTGGCCGAAACTTGTCTTGCATACACACGGTCGCACAAAGTTGTCGGAAAATTTGATAGGTCGGAACGAGGTGACGAATAAAACGTACGACCGGACTACGTAGAGGCCAGTAGCCAATAGCTTTCATTTCCAAATTTATTCTGAACATGCGTGTCACTTTGTGTGTCGGAATTCTCAACACACGATCGGAAAAAGTCCGATCGGATTTTGTTGTCGGAAAATTTTAGATCCAGCTCTCAAACTTTTTCCGTCGGAGATTCCGACGGAAAAAGTCCGATAGAGGCCACACACGATCGGATTATACGACAACATAATCCGATCAGACTTTTTCTGTTGGAAATTCCGACCGTGTGTACAAGGCATTGTACAAGGCATTGCGCCTAGTGGACTGACCAAGGCACATGGGGTTATGTCTTTTCAATCACAGACGTGCCTAGTCTTCCTATGACTAAGGCCAGGATTGACGGAGATGTGCCTAGTGTTACTAAGACCAAGGTCAGGAGGGGACAAAATGCTTCTAGTTTTTCTTAAACTAATGCCAGAATTGAATGAGTTTTACTAAACTAAGATCAGAATTAGCTAAAACATGTCTAGTTTTATTAAGCAAAGGCCTAGATGAGTCTTGTGTTACTAAGATTAAGGCTAGCATTGGCCAAATTGCTTCTAGTTTTACTAAGACTAAGGCCAGAATTGAATGACACGCATCTATTCTTACTAAGACAAAGGTCAGGATTGAATGAGGAGCATCTAGTCTTACTAAGACTAAGGTCTGGATTAGCCAAAACACATCTAGTTCTAATAAAACTAAGGCCAGGATTAGACAAAATGCATCAAGTCTTACTAAGACTAAGGCCAGGACTGACCGAGATGCATCTACTCTTATTAGGACCAAGGCCAGGATTGAGCGAAATACTGTATATCTATTCTTACAAAGACAAGGCCAGGCTTGGCAGAGACATGTCTAGTCTCACTAAGACTAAGGCCAGGATCAGCCAGGACATGTCTAGCCTTACTAATATAAAGGCCAGGACTGACTCAAACACACTAGACTTACGGACACAAATACCAGGATTGATCAAGGCGCATCTAGTCTTACTATGACTAAGGCCAGGATTAGCCAAAATATCTCTAGTCTTATGAAGACTAAGCCCAAGAGTGGCAAAAATATGTCTAGTGTAAGAAAGCTCTAGTATGTGCTAGAATGAGTCCACCGCATGCTCATGCTCACCTCCAAGACTTCTCCAGAACCTCTCCCATTCTCTGTAACTCCCTACCCCAATACATCTAGCTTTCTTCTACTCTGTCTGCCTTTAGGCAATCCATAAAAACTCATCTCTTTAGAGAAGCTTATTCCACCTACACCTGAACTTCTACCTTCTCCATCCCCACACATTTATTACATTTTGTATCCTTTGCCAAACCCTATAGATTTTAAGCTCTCAAGGCACTCTGAACCCTCCTGTATTTAATTGTATTATAATTTACTGTCTCCCTTAAGAGCAATGCATGAACTGTAGGTGCTATTAAAATCATGTATAATATTAATAATACTGATCATGCTTATGTACTGTGAGATGTAGGTATAATCATTTGTAGGTTTCATTATTTGGTGTTCCCTGAGACTTGAAAACTATTTGAAGGATTCCCCAAGGTAAAAAGCTTCAGAAAGTCTGCCTAATGTGTCACTTACACTGACAGACTTTGTCTCGAGCAACCATGGGAAAGGGCTCTTTGTCTGTCTGCTGCATTGATAAAACTGTGTGCTTGGATCCCGCTGTGACCCAAGAAATCCTTTCCCTTGTCGTCCTTCAGACACATTTCTGAGATGAGTGCTCAGCATCATGAGACCCATCTCCAGTCTCATCCAATGTATCACTAATATAAGGAAGACAAGAGCTCTGTTTATTGACATAAACTCTTCTTATCTGCCCTTTAGATTGACTCTATGAAGACTACAAGCCATTATCCAGTCTGCTGAGAGCCCTGAACAGAGTCCTATCTCCTATCTGCGGCAGGACTTCCTGTTTATGTCTGCATCATACCGTTCGCCTTCAAACGGCTATTCATTATACTACATTAATGTCAAAGTAATTGACTCTTGTACAAAAAAAGACACTTCTAAATAACCTCCATCATCCATAAACAATTTGTACCAAACACGTACAGGATCGGGTCTAATAGTTAGTGGGGTCAATTCGACAAACATTTTTGACAGCAGTGACAAGAAAATTCAAAGAAGCAAGATGGAATTTTTTTTTTATAACAAAATAAAATTTGGAAAAATTGTACATATTGTAAAGTACAAAAGAGCCTCAAAGCCATCCTGAAAGAAATTTTACGAAACAAAATTCAGACTTTGAAAAGTCAGAATTTTGAGATTACAGGGTTAGTTCACCTGTACAGAAAAAATGTCAAAGTGATTTAACATCCACAACCTCCCAGTCCCCACTGTACCAACCTTCAGGGTTGCCGAGCTGTTAGTACCACCACAGCCAGTCCGGTGGTCAGGGGATTTGAAATCCCCACTGTTCTTTATTCTACATCTCTGTGATGGCCCTGACCAATCAGAACCAATTTAGTCCATCCCAAAAGCAGTGATGGTCAAGAGGATGAACAGTGGGGATTTCAAATCTCCCGACCACTGGACCGGCTGTCAGGGTGCTAAAAGCTAGGCAACCCCAGAGGTAAGTACAACGGGGACCAAGGGGTGGGGGTGGCGAGAGTGAACAGTATTAGTTTACCTTTACCTTTTTTCTGTAAATGTGAACTAACTCTGTAAGAGTCAGAATTCTGATGCCGCGTACACACGATCGGAATTCTCGTCGGAAAAAACTCTGACGGTTTTTCAGACAGAATTCCGACGGAATTCTGCTCAAGCTGTGTTGCCTACACACGATCACACCAAATTCCGACGGTCAATAACACAGCGGCATAAAACACGTTCGACAGCACTATAAAAGGGAAGTTTAATGCTTCCGAGCATGCGTCGAATTGTTTCCGAGCATGCGTCGGAATTTTGCGTGTCGGAATTGCATACACACGATCGGAAAATCCGATAGAAAGGTTTTCCGTCGGAAGAATTGAGAAGAGGTTCTCAATCCAAAGTCCGTCGGAAATTCCGACAGAAAAAGACCGTTGGGCATACACACGGTCGAAAAATCTGATGAAAAGCTCCCATCAGACTGTCTTCATCGGAAATTCCGACCGTGTGTACGCCGCATAAGAAGGAAAATCTGAAGAATTCCTAGATTTAAAAAAATCTGAATTTTGACATTAAAAGTCCAAATTATTCCTAAATTAAAAATTTGAATTCTGAAATTAAATGTTAATATGATTCCTAGTTTAAAAATCAGAATTCTGAGATTAATGCTGTGTACACACGAGCGGAATTTTCGACAGAAAAAGTCAGGCGGGAGCTTTTCATGGTATATTCCGATCGTGTGTATGCCCCATCCGACTTTTTATGTCGAAAATTCTGACGGACCTAGAAAAAGAACATGTTCTAAATTTTTCCGATGGAACCAATTCCTATCGGGAAAACTGCACATCTGTATGCTGTTTCGACGTACCAAAAAACGACACATGCTCTGAAGCAAGTACGAGACAGAAGCTATTGGCTACTGGCTATTGAATTTCCTTTTTCTATTCCCGTCCTACGTGTTGTACATCACCGCATTCTAGACGGTCGGACTTTGGTGTGACCGTGTGTAGTCAAGACCGCTTGAGCGGAATTCCGTCGGAGAAACCTTAGTTTATTCCGACAGCAAAATCTTAGATTAAAAATCAGAATTATTCTTAGATTAAAAATCTGAATTCTGAGATTAAAAGTAAAAATAATTCCTAGATTACAGGTAAGAATTCTGAGAATAAAATTCAAAATTATTCCTAGATTAAAAGTCAAAATTTGCAGATTTAAAAACAGAATTCTGAGATTAAAAATGAAAGTTTTCTTGGAGTAACGCTGGGTTCACACTGCGGCGCGGCTTGCAGCAGGGGTCTGGTGCATCCCCGTTCACCGTTTCAGGTCCAAATTAGGTCCAAATTTTTGGCTGAATTTGGACCTGAAACAGAGCCAAAGGCGCACAGGACTCTTCTGCAGTACGCTCCGTGGCCGCCCCAAAGATGTGTGAATCGGCTCCATTGAGAGTCGGTCACACTCTCCTGCCATGCAAATTGGATGCGGGTCACAAAAGTGTGAACCCAGCCTCAAAGTTAGACTTTTGAGATTAAAAATCTGATTTATTCCTATATTAAAAGTCAGAATTCTGAGATTAAAAATCTGAATTATTCCTAGAATAAAAGTCAAAATTTTAATTTAGAATCAGATTTTTTGGGGAAAAAAGGAGTGTCCTGGATTCCATTCAGGTAGCAGATTAGGACAGAATTTTAGGGGCTTTTGAATGTAATTAGATGACTCAATAATGGCAAAATGGAATGTTCTGATAAGCGATTTTTTAGAATTTCTGTACAAACATTTGAATGAAATTTGACTTGTGTGAGGCCAGCTAAGTACACTAGTAATGTAAAGCTGGCCATATACCTTAGAATTTCTTACAAACATTTGTACAGAAATTCTGAAAAATTGTACGTCGGAACATTCAATAATATAATTACGGACTCAACTAATTTTATAGGAAAATCCTGAACATTTTGTTCAAATGCCATACCAAATATTACAAACTCTACTTTCGATTTTGGGATGTACATAACAATAGGTCAGATTTTTCCCAAATGAAAACCACATTCACAATTAGAATTTTGTTTATTTGAGAAAAAATTTCCATCCTGTGCCTTCAATTATCCTCATTGCTACAGTTGAAAATGATTGGTGATTTTATCTCATTAACCATTAGGAAGTTGAATAAACAATCCAAATAGTTTCAAACAAAATTCTACAGGCGTATGGCCAGTTTAGGAATTCCAAGATCCCGTATCTCTGCCCACGTCACGTTGTAAAACCAATACTGCTATTTTAAATATTTATGTTAGTGGCGGTCAACTTCTGCTTCTTCATTCCCTGGGCCAGCCCAATGATGATCCCTGCGGCAGACTCACCCATATGCTGAGATGTGGCATGGTTATATATAAAGTTGTGCTCAAAGGTTTGCATACCTTGGCAGAAATTGTGACATTTTGGCATTTATATTTAAAATATGACTAATCATGCCAAAAAACTGTCTTTTATTCAAGGATAGTGATCACATGAAACCATTTATTAATCACATCGTTTTTTGTCTCCTTTTAAAACCATAATAACAGAAATCAACCAAATGGCCCTGATGAAAAGTTTACATACCCTGGAATGTTTGGCCTCAGGGCTGGGCTCAGCCTTTCCCTCTCTGAGCTGGCCGCTCAGCTGTCGGCTAATTGTCAGCTCCTATCTCTCCACAGGTACTCAGCTGTTGATGATATCCTGCTCGTCAGTCCTGCCTACTTAAGCCGTCCAGTCCAGAGGATCTCTGCCTTCGCCTTGGTCAACATCACAGAGACGCTCTCCTGCATTCCTGTTAAAAGACTTGCTTGGCTGACATCCCTTCTGGCTCCTGCTTGCTGTTTTACTACGCTCATCTCTGGCTCCCTGATGTTTGGCTTGTCTGACTATCCATTCAGGTTCCTGAACTCTGGCTATGTTTGACTACGTTTGTTCTATTTACTTTTATTATTAAACAAGTGAGATTTAACTGTACTGTACTTCTGTCTCGGTCTGATTTCATGGTTTCTGACACCTTGGTACAGACACAAAAGGTGGCACACACAGGTTATTAAAGGTTAATTACCCACATTTTTGGCTTTTTAAATCGCAATTCATGTCTGTGTATAAATAGTCAATCAGTTTGTGAGGTAGAAAAGAACAGTCAAAAGACCTGCGTAACAAGGTAATGAAACTTTACAAAGATGGAAAAGGATATAAAAAGATACCCAAAGCCTTGAATATGCCAGTCAGTACTTTTCAATCACTTAATAAGAAGTGGAAAATTTGGGGATCTTTTGATACCAAGCCAAGGTCAGGTAGATCAAGAAAGATTTCAGCCACAACTGCCCCAAGAATTGTTTGGGATACAAAGAAAAACCCACAGGTAACCTCAGGAGAAATACAGGCTGCTCTGGAAAAAGATGGTGTGGTTGTTTTTAAGGAGCACAATACAATGATACTTGAACAAAAAAGAGCTGCATGGTCAAGTTGCTAGAAAGAAGCCTTTACTGTACAAGTTCCACAAAAAAGCCTGGTTACAATTAAGGATGAGCCGAACCCCCCACCCCCCCCCCCCCCCCCGGTTTGGTTTGCACCAGAACTTGCGAACAGGCAAAAAATTCAGACGAAGACGCGAACACCGTTAAAGTCTATGGAACACAAACATGAAAAATCTAAAGTGCTAATTTTAAAGGCTTATATGCAATTTATTGTCATAAAAAGTGTTTGGGGACATCAAAATTAAATTTCTAGAGGAAAAAAGTCATTTAAAACTGATCGCAGCTGTAATGAGTTGTCGGGTCTCGGCAATATAGATAAAACTCATTGAAAAAAAATCGGCATGCCCCCCTCCCCCCAGTCTCCATTACCAGGTCCTTTGGGTCTGGTATGAATATTAAGGGGAACCCTAAACCAATTTTTTTTTTAAATTGCGTGGGGGTCCCCCCAAAATCCATACCAGGCCCTTCAGGTCTGGTATGTATACTAAAGGGAACCCTGCGCCAAATTAAAAAAAAAATGGCGTAGGGGCCCAATATCCATACCAGACCCTTATCCGAGCACGCAACCTGGCAGGTCGCAGTAAAAGAGGGGCGGATGAAAGAGCACCCCCCTCCTGAACCGTACCAGGTCACATGCTCTCAACATGGGGGGGATGCTTTGGAGTCACCCCCAAAGGACCTTGTCCCCATGTTAATATAAATAAATTGCATATAAGCCTTTAAAATTAGCACTTTTGATTTTTCATGTTCGTGTCCCATAGACTTTAATGGTTTTCCGCGGCTTTCGAATTTGCCGCGGACACTGCATAATGTTTGCTGTTAAGCGAACAGGCGAACACCCGATGTTCGAGCCGAACTTACGTTCGACACGAACATTGGGCTCATCCCTAGTTACAATATGCCCAACAACACCTTGACATGCCTCACTGGCTTTTTTGTGGCATTGGCGCAGTAAAGGCTTCCTTTTGGCAGCTCAACCATGCAGCTCTTTTTTGTTCAAGTACCATTGAATTGTGCTCGTTAAAGCGGAGTTCCACCCTAAAGTGGAACTTCCGCTTATCGGATTCCTCCCCCCCTCCGGTGCCACAATTGGCACCTTTCAGGGGGAGGGGGGTGCAGATACTTGTATAATACAGGTATCTGCACCCACTTCCGTATAGCTGCCCCGCCCCTATCTGGAGCTGCCCCGCCCCTTATCCGAAGCTGCCCTGTTGTGTCTTGGGAAACACAGTTCCCAGGACACAGCGGGACCAATAGAGGCGCGCAGCGCGACTCGCGCATGCGCAGTAGGGAACCGGGCAGTGAAGACGTTGCGTCTTCACTTCCTGATTCCCTGACAGAGGATGGCGGCGGGGCAGCGAGAGACAAGCGGTCTCTCGTCACATTCTGCCTACACCGCTGGAACCTGGAACAGGTAAGTGTCCATTTATTAAAAGTCAGCAGCTGCAGTATTTGTAGCTGCTGACTTTTAATAATTTTTTGTGCGGGTGCAGCTCCGCTTTAAAAACAACCACGCTGTCTTTTTGGAGAGCAGCCTGTATTTCTCCTGCGGTTACCTGTGGGTTTTTCTTTGTATCCTGAGCAATTCTTCTGCCAGTTGTGGCTGCAATCTTTCTTGGTCTACCTGACCTTAGCTTGGTATCAAAGAGTCCCTATTTTTCCACTTCCTAATAAGTGATTAAACAGTACTGCCTGGCATATTCAAGGCTTTGGATATCTTTGGATATCCCTTTCCATCTTTGTAAAGTTCCATTACCTTGTTACGCAGGTCTTTTGACTGTTCTTTTCTACCTCCTCATGGCTTAGTGACTAGCCTGCTTAGTGCATCCATGTGAGAGCTAACAACCCTGTTGACTATTTATACACAGACACTAATTGTGATTTAAAAAGCCACAGATGTGAGAAATTAACCTTTAATTGCCATTTTAACCTGTGTGTGCCACCTTCTGTGTCTGTACCAAGGCCAAACATTCCAGGGTATGTAAACTTTTTATCAGGGCCATTTGGGTGATTTCTGTTATCGTTATGATTTAAAAAGGATCCGAAAAATTATGTGATAATAAATGGCTTCATGTGATTGCTATCCTTAGATAAAAGACATTTTTTTGGCATGATCAGCCATATTTTCAATATTAATGCCAACATTTCAAAATTTCTGCAAACTTTTGAGCACAACTGTATATACTGTATATATATATGGCCCAAGAACATTCCAATGGCTCTAGAATCTGACAGTAACATCATTAAAGCGAAGACGCTCAGAGTCCTGTGGATTGATCCCCAATATGATTACACAGACAGACGGCTCTAATGTAAATACACTTAGCTAGCCTGACATCTCCTGTATATTTACTGAGTATATAAAGGATTCTGGGTCGTGACACCAAACATCAGGATTCACAGAGGGATTCGTCCTGGCTTCGGATGAGGCAAATCTGCTTCTACTTTACATGAAGGTAAACATTCCTTATAAATGTAGTTTTCTTATAACAGATAGGCTGCTGTGTCCATTATGAAAACACAACAATCAGGGCTGTATTTAAAGGGTAACTCCACTTTCGTGGGGGAAAAAAAAATAGCAAATAAAGAAAAAATAATATAACGTATACAATTGTGACACAAGTCATATTGTAATTGAATGTTAATAAAAATTATCTTTCATTTGCAATCTGCAGGTCAGTTATTTTCTGAAAATGCAATATGGCCATCTGATGGTGTGCTGTACACAGATAGTGTACAGAACTCCCCCCAGAAACATTTTCTGCTTTTGTGATTGGCTCACTGATTTTCCCAGAAGTCTGCACTAAGATACAAGTCAGATTTCAGGCATCCCCTGCAACAAAAATTTCATTTTTGGTGAGATACTCCCGTTAGGAAATCATGTCTAAGGCCCCTTTCAGACGAGGCGGACTCCGCTTGCACGGAGCCCGCCTCTGTCCGTCGGCTCAGCGGGAGATCTGTCCGTTGATCTCCGCTGAACCGGCGGATGACAAGCCTCTCTCCGCTCACTGAGCGGGGAGGGGCTTGCGAGCGCCGCTGATCTCTATGGAGAGATCGGATGAAAACGGACAGTGTGTCCGTTTTCACCCGATCTCACCCGATCCGATCCGCCAGCGACGGATCTGGACGTGTGGCCCATACGTCTGCTTTTGGCGGATCGGACCGGATCGGATGTCAGCGGACATGTCTCCGCTGACATCCGACGCTCCATAGAGTAACATGGAGCGCCCGTTCAGATCCGCCGTCAAAACTGACAGGCGGATCTGAACGGGCCGTCCGTGTGAAAGGGGCCTAAGGGTATGCAGACCCAGCAGCTTTCCTCATTAGAGCCCTGCAGGTGCACAACTGGTTCATAATTATGAAACCACTCCCACAAGGACACAGACAAACACACAGGGATTTCTTCAGAATAACAAAAGGTAGCAATCTGCAACAAAGTTTGTTAAAATCCTTGTAATGTACATGGATCACGCAGAGGGGAATGTTTTTTTCTCAAAAAAAAAGTGGAGTTACGCTTTAAACATCATCCTGCCTAGGCACAATAGAGTGATGATCCAGTTTTGTACAAGCCTTACCCCTTGTGTCATGTGATTATCAAAGTAAGATAAAAAAAGATGTGTGTGTGTGTATGACTATGTGTGCATATATATATATATGTATATATATGTATATATATATATATATATATATATATATATATATATATATATATATATATATATATATATATATATATATATATATATATATATATATATATATATATATATATACACACAGGCTGTACATATATATATATATCTATATCTATATCTATATATAGATAGATAGATAGATAGATAGATGATATATATATATATATCATCTATCTATCCCCTTCCCCAGCCAGCCACCAGAATTTCAACGTTACAGCCTGATGGGGTAGTATACATGCCGTGGCTGCAGTGGCTGCTGGTGCTCAAAATTATTTTGGGGGGCGCAAACAAACTGAAAAATTCTGAAAAAAAACATCAATTGCAGCCTCATTGTGCCCATCAAACGCTGACACTGTGCCCCATCAAACGCTGCCACTGTGCCCAAATGCTGCCACTGTGCCCATCAAATAGTGCCACTGTGCCCATCAAATAGTGCCACTGTGACCCCCCCCGTTGGCCATCTGCCAGGCACCTACCCTGTCTCGGTGGCGGGTCAGGCAGCGGGTGACAGTGGTGAGCAGTGGGATCTTGCAGCGGGTCAGACAGCGGCTCCTGTGTTCTTCGTGCGTCTCCTCCCCTCCTTCCAATAGGCGTTCAATCGTAGCGCCTGTCCTTTCAGGTGACGGGTAACAGACCCGAGCACCTGATTGGCTGAGAGGCGGTTCAGTGTTAGGAAAGCAAATATTCATTCGCTTTTCTAACACACCTGGGTAAACTGCGAGCGCAATGCTTTGCACTCACAGTTCACCTTTTTTGAAGCCTATTAGAGTTTATGGCTCTAATCTGATGCTTCAAAAACACCCCCCCCCCCCCCCCCCCGCCGCTGGAATTCAGGAAAAGGTGTCAGCGCCTGATTAGGGGGTTGTTACAGCGGCCATAGATATGCATGAATCTATCCATGATACATAGAGGGGGTGGCTGGAGAGAGGGGGCGGTGCCCGTGCTCCCTTATTGGACGGGCCGCCCCTGCGTGGCTGTGATTCCTTGCTTTGCGGTCACAGCAGGTTTAACGTGGGCTGCAAAGTTTGACAGTTGGCGCTGCTTCTCAAACTTTCTTATGGCGATCAATGGGGCTGTACTGCGTCCTTTTTACCATTAAAAAAAGTAAAAAAAAAGCAGGAGCCAGGAGGCATTAGCAAATCGCATCACACAACATTGGCATACTGTGCCACTTCACAGAGTGCTGTGCCATAATTGCCATGCGTCACCGCAACACAAGGTAAAAGGGAACCCAAAGGTCAGGAGTTATGGAGAAGACTCCTCTAGAGCAAGGAGGCTCAGTTAGATGCAGGTTAACCAACATAACATTAACTAATTTTGTAATCTGTAATGACTATTATTGTTATTGCATTCCTTTTTAGGCTTTTGAAGTATCCATTTGATCCAATAGATCTTCGAATGTTGCTCATTGCCATGGGAAATATGTACTCAGCAAGAAAGCCAACAAGGGTACACAACCCTACAGCAAAAATTCCCATTGGGCACCACGGACGCGTCAAAAGCCTCTGAAGGCATAACAGAGCAAAACAGGCAATGGAAAATATTACAATTATTTCACTGCTCTGCTCCGAATATGTCACTCAGGGCCCTTACACAATCCCTATTCTTACCTGGCCCAGTTGAACGTCATGTGTTAAAATGAACCAGAGCAGGGTGGCGTACTTCGATCTGCTACAGAGAGGACCCTCAGACATAGCTGACAATCCTCTCATTCTTATAATAGTTGGAATGGGAATAGGAAGGCCTCTCCCAGCATGGCCGCCCTAAAGCACCAGGAAATTGCTTACAAATGAGACATTCTTAGGGATAAAACAGATGCATGGGCTTCGGAACTGTTTTCCTTGTGCAAAGGTTAAGCATCTGTTTCTATCCCATAAGAAGCTCTCTACACTGACAACAATAAGGTTCTGTTTACCTATAAAAGAGGAGAGCAGAAAAGCAGCCGTCAAAGACGTCCACATGGGAGGCGACCTCTCTACAGTTACATGATCTGATTACATGACTTAGGCCACAGCTATGCACGCGTTCCCTCCATACTTCAATGACGCGTGCTACCTAGGAACAAAGTACCACCGCTGTATGGCTGAAGGTCCAGGTGTCTCACTTTAAAGTCTGTTCACTCAAGAGTATGGGGTGGATTTACGAAAGGCTTTCTGAGGGGAAGATCTGAAACGAGGGGAAGCTCTGCTGATTTTATCATCCAATTATGTGCAAGCTAAAATGCTGTTTTTGTTTTCCTTGCATGTCCCCCTCAGATCTACAGCGACTGCACTTCCAAGTCTGACCACGGCACTCTGTGTTTTGCTTATTCCTGACCCCTGCACTCTCTGCATTATTTATTCCACAGCCCTGCACTCTGTGTGTCACGCACTCTGGAACTCTGGCACTCTGTGCGTCAATTACTCCCAACTCATTCCTGCTCCTGACCCCTGCATTCTGTGCATTACCTGCTCCTAAGTTCTGCACTCTGTGCATTATTTACTCCAGGCTCATGCATTATGTACATTACTTACCCCTGCTCTCTGTGCATTACTTACTCCTAACCCCTGCTCTTTGTGTGTTATTTGCTCCTGATCCCTATCAGTGGTGGCCGCTCATGCAGGGTGCACGGGCACCGCCCCCCTATCCATGAGTCAAGCCCCCTAATCTACATGTGGGGTGCCGGAGGCATGGATTTCAATGTTTTTTTTTGTTGTTGCAAGCACGTGATTAGAGCCTGAGCCTCTAATTGGCTTCCAGAGCACTGCGCCCGAGCCCACCCACTTGTGTGACTTTAGCAAAATTAGTATTCGCTAATGTCTTCCTGTTTTTCCTCCTGACCAATCAGCGGGTCATGAGACGCGATTGGCCAAGAGTCCTAAGACTAGGGAAGGACTAAGTCCTAAGACACTATTGAATGGATTCCAGGGCTCCTGAACGTCTGGGAGGAGACCATCAGGACTTGGGGCCAAGACTCGGGTAGAGAGATGCAAGGATGAAGGTACATGCGGGGCTGGCGGTGATGGATGAGAGAGCAAAGCGGCACTTGACGGGGTGAGTAGCGGCGATCAATCGAGAGACAGGGGGGTGGAAGGGGGGTTTGATGGGCGGTCAACCCCCCCCCCGCGGCCCCCCCCCCCCCCCCCCCCCCCCCCCCCCCCCAGGAAATTTGAGCACCAGCAGCCACTGATCCCTATACTCTGTGGGGTTGATTTACTAAAACTGGAGAGTGCAAAATCTGGTGCAGCTCTACATGTTAGCCAATCAGCTTCTAACTTCAGCTTGTTCAATCAAGCTTTGACAGAAAATCCTGGAAGCTGATTGGATTCTATGCAGAGCTGCACCAGATTTTGCGCTCTCCTGTTTTAGCAAATCAACCCCTGTGTGTTACTTACTCCTGACCCCTGCACTCTGTGCATTACTTGCTTCTGAACCCTGCACTTTGTGCATTACTTACTCCTGAGTTTGGTACTCTGTGCATTATTAACTCCACACCCCTGCATTCTGTGCATTACTTACCCCATGCGTTCTGTGCTTTGCTTACTCCTGCCACCTGCCACTGTGTGCATTATTAACTCCAGACCCCTGCATTCTGTGCATTCATTACCCCTGCACTCTGTGGTTTGCCATGGGTCTCTCAGAAATCACAGGGACTGCAAAGGGGTCTGCATGTTGAACCTGCTTCAACTTGCTTACGATGACTCTGTGTTTAATTTCAGGAGAAAAATAAATAATCTGTGCTAGGTTCCCTGCAGAGCTTTGGACATTCTTAGGAAAACACAGAATTAAAGAAATAACATACATGAAGCTCATGCAATTTGAAAACAATATATCTTTATTCTGTAACATCATTTACAAAAAAATAAAAAAGTTAATTACAGGCTGTCAGTTGTGATAAAATCACCACCTATCACGAGATAAAAACCCATCTATATTATGCTCATGCAACTGATGGGCTCATATACTTCAGTTTGTGGTCTACCAATATGAAATGCATAGCTTTAATTGCAAAGATCCACCATACACTATTAGGTAGGTCCATAAAGGCTAATACTTTACATCCAAAAGGTATATTAGATATAACTGTATGTTGTAGCTTACATATATCCATGGTAATAATTAGACAGCAAGCCAGTTCAGCTTAAAATGTATGTCCAGGCATTACCTAAATGTAACCCCTATACCTCTCTCTCACCCCTGCGGGCCATAGTTTGGAGACCCCTGCTCCAGAGCATAATTATTATTACATTTGGGTAGGGATCTACTACCCTCTACTGTCTGAATTTGTGAATGTCTGTAAATAAATTATGTATGCACTTCCTGCCCCCCTGGGTTTTTGGCTTTGAAACCCCTAGAAGGAGGGAATGGAGATGAGACAGAAAATATCAGCCACATGTCCTGCCCATGCTACAAAATTCTGAACCAGAAGAGACTATTTACACTACTAGGGAGAGACTAAAGTTCAGACTGACTCTGAGTTCCAGTGCCACACCACAGTTCCTGCTGGTGAGAAGTCCCATTCCAGGCAGGTTGGACAAAGGTTGCAGGATACCCCTGTGTTTTTAGGTCTCTGAGGCCCCTTTCACACCGGGGCGTTTTTCATGCGGTGCAGCGCTAAAAATAGCGCCTGTTCACCGCATGAAAAAATCCGGCCCCTTTAACTCCAGTGTGAAAGCCGGCGGGCTTTCACACTGGAGCGGTGCGCTAGCAGGATGACAAAAAAAGTCCTGCTAGCAGCATCTTTGGAGCGGGATAGGAGCGGTGTGTTCACCGCTCCTATACCGCTCCTTCCCATTGATTACAATGGGAGACCGCGGTAAAACCGCGGCAATACCGCGGTTACCGCGGCAATACCGCGGCTACGGCGGCAATACCGCGGCTACGGCGGCGCTCTGTGGGGGGTGTTTAACCCTTTTTCGGCCGCTCGCGGGGGGTAAAACCGCACCGCGAGCGGCCGAAAACCGCGGTGAAAACGACGGTAAAGCAGCGCTAAATATAGCGCTGCTTTACCGTCACCGCGGCTCACCGCCCCGGTGTGAAAGGGGCCTGACAGATGCGGCATCATCCTCAGGAGCCCCTGGAACTGGACTTTGCAGCAACATTCATCTGGAGGTATCTCTATTCATAACTATATATACCCAGTTATATGTGCACAAATCCACCAGGACTCCTATGTATGTACTGTTATGTGCTTGTATCATTTCTATACTGGTGTGCATCAATGTACTTATGGGTAATGTCAGGGCTTTTTTTCTCAGAGAGTTGGTGCAGGAACTCAACCATGCCCGCCACACACACATACCTGCCAAATGGCATCAAATAGTAGCTCTTCCCTCTGCATACAACCCCTCCCTCCACTGCCCTCATCTTCTTCCCCCTCCTTAAAAGCTCCACCATCTGCCACGTGTCTTACCTTTGTTGCAATATTAAGCTGAAGCACCCATCCGGCTGTAGTACCTCCCAGCATATTATACTATACTACAGTCACTTACAAATGAGATCGTGCAGTAGGAGCATCAACAACTGGTCACCAGGGAAAAAAATGGAGACCACAGAGGGTACAGCCTTCCAACACGCCCTCTCCCGCCCATGACCCCTGGGCACCTATTCTGTATCTCCCTTGTCCCTGTCCTGCACTCAGTGGGATCTACTCAGGTGATCTGACCTGTGGGAGATACTGGGAGATAAGCTATCACTTGTAAATGCAGAAGCTGGACTTGTGTGTTACCAAGTGATAGTGGTGAGCAGGGAGCAGAAGACCTAAGCCAGAGGTGGTGGAACTAAGTTTCCCCTAGTTCCTGCTGAAAAAAAAGCCCTAGGTAATGTTATATGCTGGTTGCAGTAGTTCTTCTGCTTCCAATTACTTTTATTACTGGTAAAATTCCCAGAGAAGGAATCCCCTCTGTTCACAGAAGTCTTGTCCTGGGTGGAGACACTGCCAACTCTATTATTAAACCCACTATTCCACTTAGCAAAAGGTTCTAGTTCTCCTATTTACCTACAGGTTAACATAAATCCTGTTTGGGGAGGGCCATTTCTCATAACCCCTTCCCAAAAGAGGCCTACATTTACAACTTTTATTACATCATCACCAGGCTTGTAAAATTCTTACAGGAGCAACTGCTGGCAGCTCAACTGCTTTAGATTTAGGCACGCCTCCAGAACTACATCCCCCAGGAAATAATTTCCCTTAACACAGTGTGTGTGAGCAGGCTCTTAGGAATCCAGGTAGCAGCACAGATTCTGGGTAAGAAGTCAATGTATGAATGTGGAGAGGGACAAAGATAGGTGCGTAATCGGGGGAGTTCTGTAGTCCAGCAGGCAGGGCTGACACCAGTGGTTGGGATTTTACTGCAGCAGAGGCACTATGTTGTCAGCCCCAAACAGGAAGTTGGAAGATCACTGGATTTCTTTACTTCCTGTGTTTTAAAATGGATAAAACATAGACAAAATAATCTAGACTACCATAGCCACTGGGCACTCTTAAACATCTAAAGGAACATAAAGAGCAGCTTAAATTCTCTTACCTAATTCTCCTCTGTCCCCTTTGTCACCTTTCTCTCCTTTTAGTCCTCGGTCACCTGTAAAAAAAAATATACTGTAAGATATCAAATACAACATTTGTATGGCAACCACCAAACATTTTTGAAGACCCACTAACTTAATATTGGTTTTGGATTTGTTTATAAAAGAGATCATTGGGTTGGGTTGTGCTACGTCATATGAAGAAAGGTGGGAAGATTGTTGTCAATGGCCAGAATTTTAGGCAGGATGGAGACAGCTGGCCAACATGGCCAAAAGTTGGTTATGTGCAGTATTTTGATGTGCATGAAAAAGCTGACCCTATGGCAGTCTTTTTTGTAAACCTTAGATAGAACATAGAAAAAAAACTTCTTGTTATGAGAGAATGTTTGTTGATGGTCATCACATTACAGATACTGTTAGTACAATGTTTCTGAACCTTTTTTCAGTCATGGCACCCTTTAAAAGTATGCAAAATCTCGAGGTACCCCAGTCTAAAATGTAAAAAATGTAAATGTTACTTATTAATGGGAAAATTGTGCTTGAGACAATGCACCCAACTGCCTTGATGAAACTAATTTCACATTAGAAGTCCCCCTATCCCATTAAAGGTCCCTCATCAAGTCAGAGGTCCCCAAATTACATCAGAGTTCCTTCTTTAGGTTAGAGTCACCCATTCATGTCAGAGGCCCCTCATCACATCAGAGCCACTCTAAACATCAGAAGCCCCCTATACATGAGAGCAACTCATAACATCGGAGTCACCACTATATATCAAAGGCCCCCCAATCACAGAGCTTCCCCAGTCACACAGCCCCCTCATTACAGAGCCCTCCAATTACACAGTCCCCTCTTCACAACATCCTATTTTTTGGGCTCCAGCAGCAGTGGAGGAGGTCTTGAGGAGGTGGACTTTCATCTTCTCCTAAGTGCTGGGGAGGCCCTGTGTGCTGTGTGCCCTGGATTAGAGTCATGTGCTGCCATGGTGTGGACTACCAAGCCTCTATCACCATTGCAATGAAAGATGTCACATCTCCTGGCCCTAGAGCATCATTAGTGGTTATGGTGTTAGCAGCTGACTGGCCTGCACCATGGCAACTCATGAAACTCATCCACGGCAAACCGAGTCCCATGCTTGCAGCACCTTGGGGAACACAGGCGATACCTATATAGGTATATATAGATAGATAGATAGATAGATAGATAGATAGATAGATAGATAGATAGATAGATAGATAGATAGATATATCCCCCAAATACATTCGGATTATCTCCCAAGTTGCTGAAATTTTTATGGTGAAGTAACATACAATGTCTATGAGTAGCTAAAGCAGGACAACTGTGGTAAGATATAATTTCACCATTTCACTCAGGCACAGTAGCTTGGGTGCAATCACCATGCAGTTTGAGCTCCAAGGAGCTTAACAAGCAGCTTCGTAGAATAAAAGTATGACACTGAAAACATAATTTATCACTTTGTGGCTTGGACATACCCCAAAATGTAATAATTTCCTACCCCAAAAAGTAACATACATAATTAAGCTTCAATCCATTTTGCAAATGGATTTGATTACAATTACACTTTAATATCACTCTGCGGCTAAGAGTAATTTTCCAAAACTGGCAGAAAATTCAAATGGTGTTTCTTTGTCAACAAAGCAACATAGGAGGAAATCTAATTTCTTGTCCACGTGATTGCTTTTCTCAGCATTTATTATCTTGTTCTTAAAATGTTGGGACAGATCATGCCATTAGTGTAGGTAATCTCTCCCCACTAGCACTCAGGAAGAAGGTGTAGAGCTGACCATAGCACATTGAATCATGCAGGCAAAGTAAAAGTGATTTTAAGCGATTACAAATCTATTTTTTTTCCTATAATGAAAAACATCTTATGCTTAGTTTCTCTGTGCAATGGTTTTGCATACAGGGGCCTTATTCTGGGGTCCCAGACTGGTGCTTTCCAGTCTTCCTCTTTTCCGAGTGCCCCCATAGCAAGCCACCTGCTATGGGGGCCCTCACGTGGGCTTAATCCAGGCTGTGTGCGTATATAGACACACAGATTATGGCTCAGCCTGCCCCTCACTCCCTCCTTACAGGATTTGATTGACAGCAGCAGGTGCCAATGGCTTTCACTGATATCAGCAAAGCCTGTGAGACCAGGAAGAGGGGACAAGAGATGCTGCAACCGGGATAGCGCTGGATTGAGAATGGACCCCTACAACTCCCTCAACCTACAACAGTGTCTCAAAGTGTCTCCGCACAGGTCCCTTTAGTCTCCCACTGTTCCCCTGCAAAGCCTCGGTCCTCCTGGAGAGACCCCAGAACCCCCCCTCAGAAACCTCATCCTCTACAGGACCACCAGGTCTGCCCATATACTTATTGTGTGAGTGTAAACCTTTTTTTTTTCTGATGTGGAATTGGATGTTTTGGAAGACTTTATCATGCCCTAGTCTTAATAAGGTGAACCTTAATAAGGAGAACCATTGATTTAAGACATGCCTGTTTCTTTCTGGTAACCTCATGCGATTTGGTGATGTCACTATTGTGCAGATCACTGTTCTCCTTGTTGGAGAGGAAGATGTACCTGGGAACTTGCACTGCAAAGATCTCCCTGCTTCTGCTTTATTCCTTCTTACACCTCTCCTGCTTCCACCCACCCCAGTCATAAGATCACCAGCCAATGACAGTGACACAGTCAATGAATGAGTGCAGAACAAGGCAAAGTGAATAATATGGAAACAATCAGTTGCAGGGAGTTTAGAGGTAATATTGGTTACTAGTTCTTTGCCCTCTACCTTTTTTTGGGCCCAGTTTCCACAGTTCTTCTTAAGAGACACCTTCTTCTTGACCATGAAGGACAATGTAATAGTGTCTCTGGGAAGGGTAGTATCGCCCAATTTCCATATACTTACCTGATCTGTGTTCCCTCACAGCTTGTTGATTTTCTGCAATAAATGCCACTACCTGGCTTTTCCAGGTATGTGTCCTGCTCCCTTGTGATGTTATGGAGCCTAGCAGAAAACCATAAGGGCCCCAGTAGTGTCACATGAGGGATTGATGTCATCGCCCCCCCCCCCCCGGCCAAAAAAAGCCGGCTGCAGGCAGAAGAGCAAGAAGTTACAAGTGAGCAAAGTAAGGTAAGTATTTGGGAGATGGGGATGACCTTTCCAGAGACATTGCCACAATGCCCTGCATGGGCAAGGGGACAGCATGTCTTTTAGATTCTGTTAATGACTGCTCAAGGCCATGTTACCCAAAAGCTGAAGTACTGTGGCACCCGTATGTCCCAGTTAGAAAATCCCGAACCTGCCTCCATGATGGCTTGTTATTTTTCTGAAACTTCGCTTGGTCACCTACATCTGCACCATCATTTAGTGTGGTCACCTACAAAGATAATAGATTCCTCTTAACAATTCTCCAATTTTTTTTTTTCTTTAATTGCTTGCCTTTTACAGTTGTCCATTCCAAGTGTTTGACTTCGTAGGCAATATTCTAGGCATAAGATGTTAGCACAAAGAGGTTATATCTGTTGTGTGTAACTGTAACATAAGGAATTTGCAGTCCGATAAGGATCAGAGTTGGATAACGCACAGCCAACGTTTCTGGATGTATTCCGAGTCCCCCCAGGCCCGTACTATCAGCAAGGCCTCTATTTGTCCACATTCCGGCACCAAACAAGGGTGGAACTGTACAATGTTCATAAACAAATTTCTTTTGTACTATCAACAACGATTATCTTGACAAGGAGTAAAGCCTGGTTACCGCATTGAGAAGGATCTGGTTACATAACACAGTGGGGGGAGGGGGGGGGGGGGTGGGATATTCACGGGGAGCAGGCGTTCCTGCAGAAAGGATAATTTCTCGCATGGGATTCTGAGGTCACGAGAACATCCTTAGATAAAGCCACAGGACACGTATTTCATTGCCGCACTTGTTCCACTGCTCGGAACCATCTGCTATATTGACTTGGATTTATGAGGGAAATAAAAAGGCAGGGGATATTTAAGAGAATTTTCACTGACATTACCAGAGCTCCATAAATAGAATATATTGTCTTTTGTAAAGCCATATAGCTGAATAAAAAGCCAGACATTGGACGCACAGAGCTTTTGTTCTAAGCCAGATTTAATGCTCATCACTGCTGCTCCAAGTATGGTATGCGCTCTCATGCCATGATGCCACCTGGCCAAATTTGAACCCCATCAGGAACTTAGTGTAATAGGTTTCTTCAGGCAGTTGGGCATGGAGAGAATATATGCTCTTACCTTCTGGCCACCACCCCAGTGGTTGGCCCAAAATAAACTCTGCATACCATTGCTCATTTAGAAACTGGGCTACTTTTGCTGTAAAAGATATGACAGTCCCTCTTTGTTTATCTGGAACAGACGCTGATAAGACAGTAGACCCCTGTACAGGCTCATACAACCTGCTTGCAATCGAAAAAGTGATTGGTGATGTTATCTAGTGCCCAGTTCAATGTTATAACCCAACTACATGGCACACACAGATCGATTCATGTTAGATCTCTGCTCCATTAAAGGGCTCATAGAGTTATGCAGCTCTAAATAATACTCTTGGGATACAGTTCTATACACTACCCGATAGATGTACATTATATGGCCACAAATTTGTGAATACCTGGCCATCACAGCTACTTATACGCCCAAACGCATGTGGACACACCTCCAAATTATTGAGTTCAGGTGTTTTCAGTGAAGAATACTAATACAAATACAATTGTGTGCTTCCAACCTTGTGGTAAAAGTTTGGGGAAGCCCCTTTTGTATTCGAAAATTACTATGCCCCTGTGTACAAAGTCAGCTCCACATAGACATGGATTGACAAGATGTGGAGGAACATGAGGAGCCTGCACAGAGCCCTGACCTCAACCTTACTGAAAACCTTTGGTTACAAGCCAGGTCTTCTCATCCATCATCAGCACCTTACCTCGCAAATGATCTCACGTCAGCAAAAGCCATGTTCTACAAAACCAGCTTCACAAAGACATGGTTTGATACAATATGGAAGAACATGAGTGGCCTGCGCAGAGCCCTGACCTCAACCCTACTGAACATCTTTGAAATTAAGAGTTGGTTACAGCCAGGACTTTTGATCCAACATCAGTGTGACGGGAGGGCCTGTGGAACCCAGAATCCCTTGGAAAGGTTGGGAAACCCTTGTTTCAGCTCCCCATGCACCTCTTATGTCTAAGTCACCCTGTGCTATCCTGGCACAGGGTGAATGAGAAAATATATATATATATATATATATATATATATATATATATATATATATATATATATATATATATATATATATATATGTATATATCCACAATATATATATCCACACTATCTCCCAGGATATATGTAAAGACTATTCCTAGTTTGTTTAATTCTGAACAATATATGATCATTGAAAGAGCTGATCACATTGACCTCTGGAGACGGACTGTCTGGTCACCTGGGCTGCCTTAAGTGCTGTGTTAATTAACATGCTAATTATACAGTTGTCTGCTAAGTGTTTGCTAGAGGGGAGGGGTAAGTATCCAGGAGCCAGCCCTATCTCGTTATCTAACCCCTTGTGTTAAAAGTGTATAAAAAGACTGTATTCTGGTTCTAATAAACAGTCCATGTCAGCAGCTAAACAAGTCTCGTCTTGTTTTGTGCTTGCGAGCGGTTGGAATATCTGATATCTATATTCAGACTGGGAGGAAGTGGTATATGATGAAAGCACTCAAGCGGAGTGTAGGGATGTTTCATTACAATCAGCACCTGACCTGACAAATGATCTCATGGCTGCATGGGCACAAATACCCATAGACGGATGAGGGGCAACTCTAGATGTTCATAGTGTGGAGCTCCATGTGTTCACTTGTTCCTTAAGTCCACCAAGAAGGAGATCCTCCTATGGGCCTGAACACAATTGCCCAACAATTTACAGCCACCCAGTGTGCCCCATCCTCAGAGCATAGCGTATACCATCTAAAAACCATACAATAATTTGACCTTTGGAGTAAATAGTATATGTTAACAGCATATCAGGATTCTTTGTTAAGGTGAGCTTAACTAAATTATAATGAATGCAATGCTACAGTGGTGCACAGGGTCACCTTATTCTAGCCACCACCAACACACACACTAGGCATCAGTAAATACCACTTTCCATTTGATGACATCGTCTCCCTCTTTTTGGTTTTACTTTTGGGGAATGGAAGGCTTTGAAAGAACTTACTGGGCCTTGGTCTCAATAAGGTTGAGAACTACTGGTCTAAAGAATAACAGAAGTCCTGCAATAAATAATAAGGGATATAAGAGATTGTATTTTATTTTATGTTGACTTTGCATTTATAGGGTCACTTTACATCTTAATGCATCCTAATACCCCTAGAACAGTGGTCTCCAAACTGTGACCCAGAGGCCAGATGCCCTTTGCTTGGTCTGGCCCTTCGGGCACTGTTCCTCTCACTGATATGAGGCACTATTCTTCCCACTGACACCAATGATGGGGTACTATTTCTTCCACTGACACCAACGATGGGGCACTATTCTTCCTACAGGGGGTCCCCGAGTTACGAACTCGTTAGGGACTGGCCCCGTGTACGGAACTCGGAAATGTTCGTAAGTCGGCGCGCATGCGCAGACCGACAAATACGGAGATTTCCGGACATTTCCGATGTTCCGTCTGTTGCCGTTCTGCGCATGCGCGGCAAATTACGGACATTTCCGGCATTTTTCGACGCTCCGTATGGCCGCGCATGCGCAGAACGGCCGACAGACGCCGAAAACCACCGGAAAATGGCGGAGGGTCCCCGCAGCACCCCGTTCGTAAGTAGGGGTTGTTCGTAGGTCGGGTGTTCGTAAGTCGGGGACCCCCTGTACTGACACCATTGATGGGGCACTATTCTTCCTACTGACACCATTGATGGGGTACTATTTCTTCCACTGACACCAATGATGGTGTACTATTCCTCCCACTGATACCAACGATGGGGGACTATTCCTCCCACTACTGACACAAACATCCCCCCTAAAGTCTGAAGTAATGTAAACTGGCCCTTTGTTTAGAAAGTTTGGAAACCTCTGCCTTAGAATGTACAGAGGGGAGTTATATTTGTATATTAATATTTCTCAATGAACTTTTAGCACACATTAGTTCCTGGCATATCAAGCATTTGTGCAAATATAACTATTCATCATTTTCTGTTTCAATCTGTTTATTCAATTTTTCCAGAATTACAGTTAAACGTAATTTAATACAAAACAGTGCAAAATGGCTCTGATGACATGAACAGTCAACAAGTCATCGATAGCATGTTTTAAAGCTAAGGGATTAAGATCTAAATCCATGGAGATCCACCATTGGGTATTAGAGACTGTGACATAGTGGTCAACTTATTATTGAGAAACATATTCGTTTATATGTCACTAACAGGTCAAAAAACCAGTGGGCCTCACATCAGGCCAACTTTGTGCATTCGACGGAGGGGTCACTATTCATCCTTTTCCGGGCAGAGCCACGCTCTGTGTGTGAATAGACAATGTCCATGCACAGAAGCATGGCTTACGAGCGAGCCCACTAGAGTGCCCCTATAGCAAGAAGCTTGGGGGCACTCAGAGCCAAATGGATTCCCAGACACTATATTGTCACAAGTATTGAGGCGCCTTTACACGCACATGAACTTTAATGGCATCCCAGTCTTAGTCCGTAGGGTTCAATATTGAGTTGGCCCACCCTTTGCAGCTATAACAGCTTCAACTCTTCTGGGAAGGCTGTCCACAAGGTCTAGGAGTGTGTCTATGGGAATGCTTCACCATTCTTCCAGAAACGCATTTGTGAGGTCAGGCACTGATGATGGACAAGAAGGCCTGGCTCGCAGTCTCCGCTCTAATTCTAACCAAAGGTGTTCTATCAGGTTGAGGCCAGGACTCTGTGCAGGCCAGGCAAATTCCTCCACCCCAAACTCGCTCATCCATGTCTTTATAGACCTTGCTTTTAGTTTGGCGTGCTTGTGTGTGGCCAAGTCCGTTCGTTCGGAAAAGTCAGTCGGAACTCCGCCGAAAGTCAGTCGGGAAGACCGCCAGACCTTGTCCGTTGAAAAGTCTGCTCATGTGTACGCGGCATAAGTGTCCTTATGCTAAAAGTCAGCAGCTACAGTATATGTAGCTGCTAACTTTTCATTTTTTTTAAAGAGGAGCCTGGAGTTCCTCTTTAAAAGTGAACATCAATTTGATCCCACTAACCATTAGAAAATGTAATGAATGCCTCCAGGACAAAAAATGTTTAAAAAAATTCTACTGGTGTATGGCTAGCTTAACCACTTCAACCCCCGGACCAATTTGCAGCCAAAGGACCAGGCCCCTTTTTGCGATTCGGCACTGCGCCGCTTTAACTGACAATTGCGCAGTCGTGCGACGTGGTTCCCAAACAAAATTGGCGTAATTTTTTTCCCACAAATAGAGCTTTCTTTTGGTGGTATTTGATCGCCCCTGCGGTTTTTATTTTTTGCGCTATAAACAAAAATAGAGCGTCAATTTTGAAAAAAATGCAATATTTTTTGCTATAATAAATATCCCCAAAAAACATATAAAAAATTTTTTTTTCCTCAGTTTAGGCCGATACGTATTCTTCTACATATTTTTGGTAAAAAAAAATCGCAATTAGCGATTATTGATTGGTTTGCGCAAAAGTTATAGCGTTTACAAAATAGGGGATAGTTTTATAGCATTTTTCTTAATATTTTTTTTTTTACTAGTAATTGTGGCGATCAGCGATTTTTATTGTGACTGCGACATTATGGCGGACACATCGGACATTTTTGACACATTTTGGGACCATTGTCATTTATACAGCAATTGATGCTATTTTAATGCATTGATTCCTGTATACATGACACTGGCAGTGAAAGAGTTAACCACTAGGGGGCGGGGAGGGGTTATAGTCTGTGACGTGTGTTTTTTCTTACATTAGGGGGCGTGGCTGATGTCTGACTTCACTGATCGGCTTTCCCGATGACAGGGAACAGCCGATTAGTGACAGGCAGTGTAGGAAGCACAGGGAGAGGTTTGTGTACACAGACCTCTCCCCATTCTTCAGCTCTGTGACCCGATCGCGGGACACCAGCGGCGATCAGGTCTGCTGGTCCCGCGGCCGCGGTCACGGAGCCCCCGACCGGGTCGCACGTGCAACCCCACGGCTAGGCAATTAAAGGGGACGTATATATACGTGCTTTTGCCTAGCCGTGCCATTCTGCCGACGTATATGTACAGGAGGCGGTCGGGAAGCGGTTAAAGTGGATGTAAACCCACTCTCATCCTTTCTAAACTACTGCAATATTGGTTATCTAGAAGGATATACATGCCTCCTGCATGTATACTTATCTATCAAATGTCTCCCCTCTGTCTGCTATGAGACCCGAAAAACTGCAGATTTTGTGGGTGGAGTTGTGATGTCAGTAGACTTCCCGCCCACCTCTACACTCCCCTTATCAACATGCATTTTCTCCTGTGTATTTCTTACACTGAACTTCTGCTATGATCACTAACATCCAGTCAAAACCCAGAAAAGTCCCGACACGACTTCAGCATGCCAAATCATGCCGAGGTGTGGAACAGCCAATCCTTGCAGAGCTGCTGAAGAAAGGAGTGGGGGTGGGAATTAAAAAATAATGCATGTCTTAGGCTAGTGCACGAGATATGTAAATCACCTGTCCGTTTTATTTCACTGAAAAAAGATATGAGGATTGCTCAGAGCTGGATTAACTCTTTGTGGCAAGACTGGGCACAGCTGATCTGAAATGCCATACTCTATATTGTGCCAGACAAAAAAAAAATATAACATTTCGGGTTTACATCCACTTTAAGGTAGACATACTTTACAAATGTTTTTTCATTTCAAGCATTTGCTCTTCTCCTTTTTTATGAGAAGTTGGAAGGATTCGGTCATTTCTGGTATTATATATGGTTTTATAGACCCTGCACCGGCACGAAAGTTGCAGTTCTCCTTCTTGTGGAAGTCATCCATGTAATGGAGGAGGGAAATAAACAATGTAGAATTTGTAGCAGTAACATTTTATGTGGAGACAGCACAATGGACAATAAACAAGGGAATGTTAATAAATAGCTTTATCCGTGTCAGGAGCCATACCCCACAGGAACAATTCTAGGGCAGATGTTCCATTCCCAACATTATTCAGGCTCCAAGTTTCCTGATGATTCTACAGTACGGTCTACGTGTACATGATCATTGGATCTATAACTCTGTAACTTTTTTAACATATCTGAATGTAGATCAGCTAAATCTGGTATCCACTTCTAATGCCGCGTACACGCGGTCGGAATTCTCATCGGAAAAAGCTCTGATGGTTTTCCCGTCGGAATTTCGCTCAAACTGTCTTGCCTACACCAAATTCCGATGGTCTGTAACTAGACATGTGCACAATAGAAAAATTTGTTTATTTTCGTTTCATTTCTTTTGTTTCCGTTGATTCGGAACGATTCGTAAATTCGTAAGTCGTCTGTGTTCGTATTCGTAACGATTCGTAAATTCGTAAGTCGTCTGTGTTCGTATTCGTAACGATTCGTAAATTCGTAAGTCGTCTGTGTTCGTATTCGTAACGATTCGTAAATTCGTAAGTCGTCGGTGTTCGTATTCGTAACGATTCGTATTTTCGTAAGAGTTATTTTTTCGTTGATTCGTTTTTCCGTTAGTTTAATTTTCGTTTATTCAAAATTCGGACGCATTCGTATTTTCGTAGATTTAGTTACATTCGTACTTCCGTCAGATTGATTTATTCGTACTTTCGTAACATTGTTTTCGTAGATTCGTAATCGGAGCATAATTCATAATTTTATGTAATGTGTATGCTATTATTACATTTTAAGAGACACGGAAAATTACGAATCGAAAAAAAAAGTTACGAATGTACGAATTTTTCCGTTCAATCCATTCGAAGCACGTTAAGCAGCGCCATTGTAAGAGACACGGAAAATTACGAATCGAAAAAAAAAAAGTTATGAATGTACGAATTTTATCGTTCAATCCATTCGAAGCACGTTAAGCAGCGCCATTGTAAGAGACACGGAAAATTACGAAAAAAATAAAAAGTTACGAATGTATGAATTTTTTCGTTCAATCCATTCGAAGCACGTTAAGCAACGCCATTGTAAGAGACATGGAAAATTACGAATCGAAAAAAGAAAAAAGTTACGAATGTACGAATTTTTTCGTTCAATCCATTCGAAGCACGTTAAGCAGCGCCATTGTAAGAGACACGGAAAATTACGAATCGAAAAAAAAAAAAAAAAAGTTACGAATGTACTAATTTTTTCGTTCAATCCATTCGAAGCACGTTAAGCAGCGCCATTGTAAGGGACACGGAAAATTACCAATTCAACAAAAAAAAGAAAAGTTACGAAAGCACGAATTTTTTCGTTCATTTTGATTTTCGTTGTTCCTGTTTTCGTTTTTCGGATTTTCTTCTTTCGTAGTTTCGTTGTTTCTTATTTGGTTATTTCGGATTTTCGTTGTTTTTCGGATTCGTTCGATTCGAACATTCGTTAAAATTTTTAGCGAATCGTTCGAACGAATATAACGAATTTTAACGAAAAACAAAAAAAAACAAAACGAATTGCACATGTCTATCTGTAACACAGCGGCATAAAACACGTTCGACAGCACTATAAAAAGGTACGTTTAATGCTTCTGAGCATGCGTCGAATTGTTTCCGAGCATGCGTCGGAATTTTGCGTGTCGGAATTGCATACACACGATCGGAAAATCCTATAGAAAGGTTTTCCGTCGGAAAAATTGAGAACAGGTTCTCAATCCAAAGTCCGTCGGAAATTCCGACAGAAAAAGGCCGATGGGCATACACGGTCGGAAAATCCGTTGAAGAGCTCCCATCGGACTGTTTCCATCGGAAATTCCGACCGTGTGTACGCGGCATAAGTAAACAAGCTCTCGCTTGATCAGAAATTACCAATTACAAAGACAACAGTCGATACAGGGAACTCCTAAAGAACCTGCATCACCAAATTTTTCTTTGCTTCAAATGGGTTGTGCATTCCCATATGGCAGTGCAACTACCACTTTAAGCAAGTCAAAAGAAGGTCAACTGCAGGACAAATAGACCCGTCAATGAATTCTGAATGCGTTCCGAACTGATGCCATCATCACAAGCTCAGAGTCTGTCAATACAGGCCCTATGGGAGATTAATGGCATCCCTTAAAGCAGTGATCTCCAAACTGCGGCCCTTTGCTTGCTTTTATTTTATTTCATCCACTGACACCAACGATGGGGCTCAATGATATCACTGATGGGGCACAATTTCTCCCACTGACACCAAAGATGGGGCTCAATTCCTCCCAATGACACCAACGATGGGGCACAATGACGCCAACGATGGGGAACAATTCCTCCCACTGACAGCAAAGATAGGGCACAATTTCTCCCAATGACACCAACGATGAGGACCAATTCCTCCCAATGACACCAATGGTGGGGCACAATTCCTCCCAATGATACCAAGGATGGGACACAATGACACCAATGATGTGGCACAATTCCTCCCACTGACAGCAATGATGGGGCGCAGTTCCTTCCAATGACACCAACAATGGGAACAATTCCGTCCCAATGATGCCAATGATGGGGCCTAATCACAGCAATGATGGGACACAATTTCTCCTACTGACACCAAAGATGGGGCACAATTCCTCCCCAAGACACCAATGGTGGGGCACAATTCCTCCCAATGATACCAAGGATGGGACACAATGACACTAATGATGTGGCACAATTCCTCCCACTGACAGCAATGATGGGGCGCAGTTCCTCCCAATGACACTAACAATGGGAACAATTCCGTCCCAATGATGCCAATGATGGGGCCTAATGACAGCAATGATGGGACCCAATTTCTTCTACCGACACCAAATAAGGGGCACAATTCCTCCCAAAGACACCAATGATGGGGCACAATCCCTCCCAATGACACCAACGATGGGGCACAATTCCTCCCACTGACAGCAATGATGGGGCACAATTCCTCCCAATGACACCAACGATGGGAACAATTCCGTCCCAATGACACCAATGATGGGGCTCAATGAAAGCAACGATGGGTCACAATTCCTCTTACTGACACCAAAGACGGGGCACAATTCCACCCTAAGATACCAATGATGGGGCACAATTCCTCCCAATGATACCAAGGATGGGACACAATGACAGCAATGATGTGGCATAATTCCTCCCACTGACAGCAATGATGGGGCGCAGTTCCTCCCAATGACACCAACAATGGGAACAATTCCGTCCCAATGATGCCAATGATGGGGCCTAATGACAGCAATGATGGGACACAATTTCTCCTACTGACACCAAATATGGGGCACAATTCCTCCCAAAGACACCAATGGTGGGGCACAATTCCTCCCAATGACACCAACAATGGGAACAATTCCACCCAATGACACAAATGATGGGGCCTAACAACAGCAACGATGGGGCACAATTCCTCTCACTGATCCCAAAGATGGAGCACAATTCCTCCTACTGACACCGAAGATGGGGCATTGTTTTTTACCACTGGTATTGGATCCTTTTCTACTCCCAATTGCCACAGTCTGGCCCCCTAAAGTCTGTAAACGGGCCCCTTGTTTACCGGTCCCCTGCCTTAAAGTGTATGTAATAAGAAAGAAAGGGCCCTTTCTTTCTTATTGCACATCCTTGAGGTATTCCCTAACCTACAAAGGAGCTGCCAAAGACCACTGGTGACACTAATCCAGTTTACTCACGTCGTCACTGCACAGACCATTTATGGATGTCATGGATTTCCTGGACTTTGGTTGCCATTAATACTATTAGCTGTCTATAGCCTTCTGACGTCTGTATGTCAGTGGAGCGCTGACTCACTGGCTGAGCTCAGCCTGTGGTTTTGCGTATACTTAAAGTGTATGTACTGTAGACTGGTGGTTTCCAACTTCAGTCATCAAGGACCCCAACAAGTCATGTTTTCAGGATTTCTGTTATCTTGCACAGGTGCTTTAAATTAATGTCAATGGCTTGATATTTATGAAAGCTATTATATTTAAGGGAATTCCCAAAACATGGCTTGTTGGGGGCACATGAGGACTGAGGTTGGGAACCACTGATGTATACCCAAAATCTATTTTTCAGCCCAACATCACTAAGGCCAGGTTCACATATATGCAAATTGCATGCGTTTTTAACCGCATCCAATTCGCATAACATGTGAATGTGACAGGCTTTCAATGGAGCCGGTTCACACATGTGTGGGGCTGCCGCGGTGCAGTTTTGAAAAGGGTCCTGTGCGTTTTTGGGTCCGGTTCAGGTGCGAATTTAGGGAAAAAATTGCAGCTGAATCGCACCTGAACCAGTGAACAGAAACACTGGATTCCAGACTGCAAACCACAGCCGCATATACAGTATGTGAACCCAGCTTTAGTCATTACCTCACAATTAGCAGCAATGGCTCAGATGTTTGTGTGAGCTCACTCAGTTGGCCATTGGGCTTCTTAGTAGAGTTGAGCTTGGGTGTCCCCTGAACTCATCCCTAGCCCACTCAGTTGGCCATTGACCTGCTTAGTAGAGATGAGCTTTGGTGTCCCCTGAACTCATCCCTTGACCATTCAGATGGTCATTGAACTGCTTAGTAGAGATGAGCTTGGGTGTCCCCTGAACTCATCTCTAGCCCATTCAGTGGGCCATTAGACTTCTTAGTAGACATGAACTTGGGTGTCCTCTGAACTCATCTCTAGCCCAATCAGTTGGCCATTGGACTGCTTAGTAGAGATGAGCTTGGGTGTCCCCTGAACTCATCTCTAGCTCATTCAGTTGGCCATTGGACTGCTTAGTAGAGATGAGCTTTGGTGTCCCCTGAACTCATCCCTTGCCCATTCAGATGGCCATTGAACTGCTTAGTAGAGATGAGCTTGGGTGTCCCCTGAACTCATCTCTAGCCCATTCAGTGGGCCATTAGACTTCTTAGTAGACATGAACTTGGGTGTCCTCTGAACTCATCTCTAGCCCAATCAGTTGGCCATTGGACTGCTTAGTAGAGATGAGCTTGGGTGTCCCCTGAACTCATCTCTAGCTCATTCAGTTGGCCATTGGACTGCTTAGTAGAGATGAGCTTTGGTGTCCCCTGAAATCATCCCTTGCCCATTCAGTTGGCCATTGAACTGCTTAGTAGAGATGAGCTTGGGTGTCCCTTGAACTCATCCCTTGCCCATTCAGTTGGCCATTGAACTGCTTAGTAGAGATGAGCTTGGGTGTCCCTTGAACTCATCTCTAGCCCATTCAGTTGGCCATTGGACAGCTTAGTAGAGATGAACTTGGATGTCCTCTGAACTAATCTCTACCTGAGCTCTGAAACTCTTTTTACTCCAATGAGCTCCTGGCCAGATCATTCCCACCCCACTGTTCACATAACAAAGTGGTGGGCTGTGGGGAGCGAATGAACAAGCCTACAGTTCATTGGAGTAAAAAAAAAGGGCAAAAGTTCTGAGTTCGACAGAAGGTGAGTTTGGAGGACGCTCAAGCTCATCTCTACTGCTTAGCTCAGACCTGATAAGCCCAACAGCCAATTTAAGGAACTGCTGAAGGAGCTGTTGTGTGACCAGGCAACACTACTGCTAATTGCAAGGCAGTGCCATAGCATTGTCATAGGCTCAAGATTTCACACAGGTGAAATGCTTATTTTTAAATGGATTGGATAAAGACCTGCCAAAATACGTTATCTATTGGATACGCTGTTATTGTACAATGGCAATGCGATACTTTTAATTAGAAGAATAAAGACTTGGATTTATCTCTATTTCTGCAGATTTTTTTAAAATTTTTAGTTGATTTATCACTTAGAATTGTCAGTATGCAACAGGAAGTGCTGTTACTGGTTCCTACACACACACAGTATATTTATACTTTTTATAACTGTCCAAGATTTCCCAGGACTGTCCTGGGATTTTATCACAATCTCAACATATTGGTGATCTTGGCTGTGTTCCAGACCCAGACCCAAGTGGCAGAGTGCTTGTTCTATAACCCGACTACAGCTCTATGTAGACACTGTGGTGGAGTGATCTCCTCCCCAACAGAGTCTGCATAGTAACGGCAGCAGAGGGAGGAAAGGGGAAGCAGAGCTTGTTCCACCATCGTTCCTCCTCACCCCCTGTCGGGCACAATGGTCCCCCTTCACCCCCTACTGGGAACCATTGTTACCCCCCACGGGGCACTATTGTTTTCCCCCACCTCCCACTGGAAACTATTGTTCCTCTCTACCCCACACTGGGCACTATTATTCTTCTCCCATGATGCCCCCAGTCACTATTGTGCACTATTATTCTTCTTCACTCCGTACTGGGCACAATTGTCCCCCTTAACCCCTACTGGGCACCATTTTTACCAACCACTAGGCAATATTGTTCCTCCTCACCCCCCACTGGGCCCTATTGTTCTTCTCCCCCGATGCCCCCCTTCACTGGGCACTGCTGTTCTTCCTCACTCCCACTGGGCCCCTTTGTTCCCTGCACATATTAAAGTTTCTATTTAAACCCCTTACCACAGCATTATGCCTATATGCATCGCCATTTTGTTCTCGGTGCGCTTCAATGGCTCCCCCAGAACTGTTACTACAATAACAGCTCACACTCATCTACTGATGACTGGGAGCCAGTAGGCACTGCCTTCAATGACCTCAGCACTGTGCAGCCAAGATCAGAAGCCCCGACTAAGAGCTCTGGGCATCATGGCCCATTTAAAGCACTGGCTCCGGGCATCATAAATGGGGTTAAAAACGAAAAATCACCTGAACAGCATTATACCAGATGTGCACTTGCATACCTCCAGCTGGCTGTACTTTACTGCAGCTATATCAGAATCAGCTTGTATATTAAATTCATACTCCACCCCAAGGAATTCCCAAAGGTAACAATTAGGCATTTCACTTGGGGAACACTGATTACCTTGATTGGCTTGGGGCAAAATAAGCTAGCATGGCCTGGGAAGGGGGAAGTAGGTGTTAGGGTGGTAGTACATGATCTCCAGCTGATGGATCACGTGTCAGGTCCTTGGAGGTCTATACGCAGCCTACACATGCTTTGGTGTGTCCAACCAACACGCCATTATCAGTTTTGGGTGGACCATTCCCTAAACCGCAGCGATACACCTAAGAAGTCATTTAACTCTCAGCGTGGCTTAGTTTTCACTTGTAACAGAATATTTTCCCAGTATCAAAAACCATATGGCAAGCCAATGTAGAAAATGCAGATGGAACAATCACATGGTGCTGTTTAAAATGCTCTTCATTAAACAGGCCAGACCCCGCTTGTTTAATGCACAGCGGCATATTGTTTAAGCTTATATATAAAAATGGTAATATAAATGAAGCACAGGAAATTCCTGCCGATGAAACAGAGGGCTCTGGGAAGGTATTGTTCCCGAGGGTCACGTCATTTGTGTGAACTGCACGGACGGACAGCTCCAAGCTCCCGCCGCTGATGAGAAGCAGATGAGTGTTTGCTGCGATTGTTCGACTGAGAATGTGTTTACCAGTCAGTAATAAGGCCTGAGCTGCGCATGATATGGGTGCCCTCTGTGCACCCATACGTGACACATTTATTTCTTTTTTTTCTAATAAATTGAAATGATAAGCATTTTGCCCCTATACCCTATTTTTCTATTTAAAGAGACCCTGTCACTGACGTAAAACAAATTGAAGATTAAAGCACAAAAAATGTAAATATTTTGTATCTATGCAGCACTTTTCCTCTCCATAAATTACTTTTTATTGACTTTCAATGCGGCTCTGAACTTACTAGAACATTTGACTACCGTATTTATCGGTGTATAACACGCGCCGGCGTATAACACACACCCCAAGTTTAGGAGGAAATTTTAAGGAAAAAAACTTAAATGCCCATCAAGGGCCTCATCCCCACAACCCTTGCCCAGTGGTTGTGGGGGTCTGCACATGGGGGGCTTATCGGAATCTAGAAGCCCCCTTTAACAAGGGGACCCCCAGATCCCGGCCTCCCCCCTGTGTGAATTGGTAACGGGGTACAAATGTACCCCTACCATTTCACAAAAAAAGTGTCAAAATGGTACAAAAGACAAGACACAGCTTGGGACAAGTCCTTTATTAAAAAATAAAAATGTCCCACGAAGTAAGTTTGCGCCACCCGACGGACCGAAAAAAAAAGCCGTGACTGGCCCGCCTCCATGGGAGGCTCCCGCGTCTTCGCTGTGACAGCTCTTATATAACTGAGGGCGGGGCCACCTGGTGACGTAACTGGGTGACTCCGCCCCCCTCTGACGCCACGGGGACTTCCACATGGCATCAGAGGGGGACGTTTTTTTTTCGATCCGTCGGGCAGCGTGAACTTACTTCGTGGGACATTTTTTTTTTTTTTTTTATTAAAGGACTTGTTCCAAGATATGTCTTGTCTTTTGTACCATTTTGACACTTTTTTTTGTGAAATGGTAGGGGTACATTTGTACCCCGTTACCAATTCAGCCAGGGGGGAGGCTGGTATCTGGGGGTCCCCTTGTTAAAGGGGGCTTTCAGATTCCAATAAGCCCCCCGCCTGCAGACCCCCGCAACCACCGGGCAAGGGTTGTGGGGATGAGGGGTCTCACGGATTGTCAGTGTGACAATATTCATTCACTATTGTCACACAACTGGCTGGGCTCCGGGCGCAGCCTCTGGCTCTTATCACGTGCTTCAAAAAAAAAAAAAACCTGATTGGAATCCATGTGTCCGGTGCCCCGCATGTAGATTAGGGAGCCGGATGCATGGATTGGGAGGGCAATGCCCGTGCGGCCTGTATAGATGGGCCGCCACTGCTCGACACATCAACTGCAGCACAACATGCTTGCTGCCTTATATATCCCACTGACTTTCAGATGAAATTGTTACAAGATAATCAATGTTATTCAGTTAACTTTTCAGTAGCCATAAAGTTATGACTAATCAGTGTATTATATTATGGGAAGAGTGCTGTTCTAATGAATGTTCTAACAACTGGGTGACCTTGTCAGTCAACTAATATAACTTGAGGTCCCCAGCAACTGAAAAGGTGATATACTCTTCAGCGGCTGCGTTTTCCACCTTCTCTCCATTCCAATGCTCAAGCGTTCAAAATAATCTCCAGTGGTCAACATTTCCAAGAGTGTTGGATGCCTGTGTCCCTTCTGCACACTAAAGACCTGTCATCTGGTGGTGGAGGATACAGTAACCATCACTTCAGAGTGTTGAATGGTGAAAAGCCTAATGAAGGCTGCAGCACTGGAATAAAGGGGAGGTGGGGTACATGGGTCAGAAGAAAATGAAGTATAATACCTCTTCTGTTTCAGAAAACAGTGTTTAGGTAGGTGATAAGGGACACCTGAGAGGGGAGTATAAAACCTCTTCTATTGCAGGGAACAGAGGGGAGGTAGGAGACATGGAACACTGTTGACGGAAGTATAATACCTCTTCTATTACAGAAAATAGAGGGGAAGTAGGAGACAAAGGACACCGGAGAGGTGAGTATAATACCTCTTCTATTACAGGGAACAGAGGGGAAGTAGGACACTTGAGAGAGGAGTATAATACCTCTTCTAATGCAGGAAAAAGAATGGAGGGAGGAGACATGAGACACCAGGGAGGCAAATCAAATACCTCTTCTATTACATAGAACAGAGGTTAGTTGGAGACTGGGGACACTTGGAGAAGGGAGTATAATTCCTCTTCTATCACAGAGAACAGAGGGGAAGTAGGAGACAAGGGACACCAGGGAGTTGCGTATAATGCCTATTCTATTACAGGGAACAAAGGGAAGGGAGGAGACTTGAGACACTGGAGAGAGGGGTATAATACTTCAAATGCAGGAAACGGAATGAAGGAAGGAGACATGGGACAATAAGGAGGTGAGTATAATACCTCTTCTATTACAGGGAACTGGGCAAATGTAGGATACAAGGAACGCCAGAAAATTAAGTATATTACTGTCAGGGCTGGGCTCAGCCCTCCTTTCTCAGAGCTCAGATTGCTCAGCTGTCGATTAATTGCCAGCACTAATCATTCCACAGTGGCTCACCTGGTGATCATTTCCTGCTCGTCAGACAGCTATTGGTTAATTTCTCCTGTGCCTTCACCTTGGTCAACATATCTAGAGACACTCTTCTGTGTTCCTGTTAAAGACTTGCCTGGCTGACTTCCCTTCTGGTTCCTGATCCTGTCTGTTGCCTCTGACTATGATCTCTGGCTTCCTGATTTCCTAGCTCGTTCTGATTACCAGATTTGGCTACCAAACCCTGACTATGTTTTGACTATGTTTACTATTTGTAATATTTTTACCACTTTATTAAAAGGTGTGTTTTTTTTTTTACTGCATTTTCTGTCTCCGTCTGTTTCATGGTTCCTCACAATTACCTCTTCTATTACAGAGAATGGAGATTAGGTAGGCAACATGGAACACTTATAAAGGGGGAAATAATATCTTTTCAATTACAGGGAATAGAGGGGGAGGTATGAGACAATGGACACCAGAGAGAGGAGTATAATACCTTTCTATTACAATGAGTGGAGGGGAGTTGGAGACATAGGACGCCTGGAAAGGGAAGTATAATAATATTATTTTATAACAGAGAATTGAGGGCAGGTAGGAGACACAGGACACCAGCGAGGGGAGTAAAATACCTCTTCTATTACAGGGAATATAGGGGAAGTAGAAGACACAAGACACCGGAGAGGGGAGTAAAATACCTCTTCTATTACAGGGAATATAGGTGAGGTAGAAGACACAGGACGTCAGGAGAGGGGAGTATAATACCTCTTCTATTACAGAGAATATAGGGAGGTAGGAGACACAGGACACTGGAAAGGGGAGTATAATATCTCTTCTTTATCGGTGAATGAAGGGGAGGTAGGAGACACAGGACACCATAGACTGGAGTATAATACCTCTCCTATTACAGGGAACAGAGGGGTTGTAGGAGACACATGGCATCATAGAGGGGAGTATAATTCATCTTCTATTACAAGAAATGGAGGGGAGGTAGGAGACACAGGACACCATAGAGGGGAGTATAATTCTTCTTCTATTATAGGGAATGGAGGGGAGGTAGGAGACACAGGACACCAGAGAGGGGAGTATAATACCTCTTCTATTACATGAAATGAAGGGTTGTAGGAGACAGAGGACACCAGAAAGGAGAGTATAATACCTCTTCTATTACAGGGAATGGAGGGGAAGTAGGAAACACAGGACACCATAGAGAGGAGTATAATACCTCTTATATTACAGGGAATAGAGGGGAGGTAGGAGACACAGGACACCATAGAGTGGAGTATAATGCCTCTTCTATTACAGGGAATGGAGGGGAGGGAGGAGACACAGGAAACCATAGAGGGGAGTATAATACCTCTTATATTACAGGGAATAGAGGGGAGGTAGGAGACACAGGACACCACAGAGAGGAGTATAATACCTCTTCTATTACAGGGAATGGAGGGGAGGTAGGAGACACAGGACACCAGAGAGAGGAGTATAATACCTCTTCTATTACAGGGAATAGAGGGGAGGTAGGATACACAGGACACCATAGAGAGGAGCATAATACCTTTCTATTACAATGAATGGAGGGGAGTTGGAGACATAGGACGCCTGGAAAGGGAAGTATAATAATATTATTTTATAACAGAGAATGGAGGGGAGGTGGGAGACACAGGACACCAGCGAGGGGAGTAAAATACCTCTTCTATTACAGGAAATATAGGTGAGGTAGAAGACACAGGACGTCAGGAGAGGGGAGTATAATACCTCTTCTATTACAGAGAATATAGGGAGGTAGGAGACACAGGACACTGGAAAGGGGAGTATAATATCTCTTCTTTATCAGTGAATGAAGGGGAGGTAGGAGACACAGGACACCATAGACTGGAGTATAATACCTCTCCTATTACAGGGAACAGAGGGGTTGTAGGAGACCCAGGGCACCACAGAGGGGAGTATAATACCTCTTCTATTACAGGGAATGGAGGGGAGGTAGGAGACACAGGACACCATAGAGAGGAGTATAATACCTCTTATATTACAGGGAATAGAGGGGAAATAGGAGACACAGGACACCATAGAGAGGAGTATAATACCTCTTATATTACAGGGAATAGAGGGGATGTAGGAGACACAGGACACCAGAGAGGGGAGTATAATGCCTTTTCTATTACAGGGAATGGAGGGGAGGTAGGAGACACAGGACACCAAAGAGAGGAGTATAATACCTCTTCTATTACAGGGAATAGAGGGGAGGTAGGAGACACAGGACACCATAGAGGGGAGTATAATGCCTCTTCTATTACAGGGGAGGGGAGGTAGGAGACACAGGACACCATAGAGGGGAGTATAATACCTCTTCTATTACAGAGAACTAAGGGGAAGTAGGAGACAGGACACCATAGAGAGGAGTATAATGCCTCTTCTATTACAGGGAATGGAGGGGACGTAGGAGACACAGGACACCAGAGAGGGGAGTATAATACCTCTTCTATTACAGGGAATGGAGGGGAGGTAGGAGATACAGGACACCATAGAGAGGAGTATAATACCTCTTCTATTACAGAGAACTAAGGAAAAGTAGGAGACACAGGGCACCATAGAGAGGAGTATAATTCATCTTCTATTACAGGGAATAGAGGGGAGGTAGGAGACACAGGACACCATAGAGGGGAGTATAATACCTCTTCTATTACAGGGAATAGAGGGGAGGTAGGAGACACAGGACACCATAGAGAGGAGTATAATGCCTCTTCTATTACAGAGAACTAAGGAGAAGTAGGAGACACAGGACACCAGAGAGGGGAGTATAATACTTATAATATTAGAAGATAGATGAATTTGCTAAATCTTCAATTGCATGGAAGCCCCAGTTTGATATTATACGAGACTGATTTTTGTATGTGTGTGAAGGAGGAAGGGGGGGCAGAAAACGAACAATTCCGAGCCTTTATAAACAGACCCCTCGGAGACCCCAGCCAAGAGATTTCTGCACATCAGTTTGTATCTCTTCCTCTCCCACAAGAAGGTGTCGCCCTCTGACAGCTGGACTCTCCAACTGTTTGTTTATTCTACATTATTGAGCATCCATCAGGGAAATATGAGAGCATCATTGGCTTTGTAATGGTCCCAGCAGTCGGATGGAACTGGGAACTCTAGTGGGGATGTCCCTTTGCTGGAGTCCTGGAGTCGGCATGCAATCCAACCGCAAAAAAATATCAGTTTTGGTAGAACTGGCCTTTAAAGTGATTAAAATCAGCCTAAATATTTCCCAAGGTATTTGAAAACCTATCCAGGGGTATGAAAATAAACTTGTATCCCCAGGACCTAACAAAACATTTTTCTATACTGTATACACAGGACGGGGCCAGCTCTGTAGACTTTAATACATGCAAATATGGACGGAGAGAGAAAAAGAGAGGAAGGGGCACCGCAGAGACCTCACAGCCCGCTACCCTGTCCGCGGCTTCAACGCGTTCCTCGCTGTTTGTTCAGTTCTGTAGAGATTGTGCAAGTGTGATGGCTGCTCTATATCACAGTAGGAAAATATACACTGCCTTGACGTGACTCTGTACACTTCTCAAATTTCCTGATTTCAAGGGAGAAAAAAAACTAAAAACTGACATCTGCAACTCTCAGAAACGTCATCTGGAATATTTTATTTATTTATTTAATGCATCGGGCAAGCGCTGGATATTTTTACCGCTGCGCTCTATGCGTTCACCTCTACCACCTCTCAGATGATATTTATATTCAGGCCAGGCGGCACCACTTGCATCTGTCAGAGGACACTGAAGACTAGGACATTGTTTAACCACCTGATTACTTGGCACTTAAACCCCCCTCGTGACCAGACCCATTTTCAGCTTTCGGCGCTGACGCACTTTGAATGACAATTGCGCGTTCATACAACACTGTACCCAAATTAAATTTTTATCATTTTTTTTCCCCCGCAAATAGAGCTTTCTTTTGGTGGTATTTAATCACAGTTGGGGTTTTTATTTTTTGCTAAACAAACAAAAAAAGATGGACAATTAAAAAAAATAAATAAATCATGTTTAATAGTTTGTTATAAAATTTAGCAAACAGGTAATTTTTCTGCTTCATTGATATGCGCTGATGAGGCGGCACATGTGGGCACTGATAGGCTGCACTGGTTGGCACTGATAGGCTGCACTGGTGGGCACTGATAGACTGCACTGGTGGGGACAGATAGGCTGCACTGGTGGGGACAGATAAGTCTGTACTGATGGGGACAGCAAAGATGGCACTGATGGGCACGGATGGGTGGCATGGATGGGTGGCACCGATGGGCACTGATGAATGACACTGATGGGCACTGATAGATGGCCCTGATGGATGGCACTGATGAGCACTGATAGGTGGCACTGATGGGCACTGATGGGCACTGGTAGAGGACACTGATGGGCACTGGTAGGGGACACTGATGAGCACTGGTAGGCAGTGTTGGTCATCTTACTTTAAAAAAGTAATTAGTTAAGTTACAAATTACTTCTCCCAAAAAGTAATTGCGTTAGTAACTCAGTTACTACATTGGAAAAGTAATTAGTTACGCAGCAAAGTAACTGTGACTTTTTTTTTAATATTCTATACATGTAACTAAGGGGTGGGTCTAGTATTACTGTAACCAAGGGGCGCATTTATTATTATTGTTATATATCGTGTAACCAAGGGGCTGCTCTATTATTACTCTAACCAAGGGGCAGATCTGTTATCGCGTGTAAGCAAGGGGCGGGTCTATTATTATTATATCGTGTAAGGGGCGGATGGCTACAGAAGAGGGCGAATGTTAAATGAATGGGCAGAGCTCGATATATAACAATAATAATAATAAATGCGCCCCTTGGTTACAGTAATACTAGACCCGCCCCTTAGTTACACAATAGATGCCCCTTGCAGAGTAGCACGAGCATCAGGAGCGTGCGGCATCGCCTCGTACAATTACATGTTAACTGCGCCTGCGTGGTGTAGAGTTCACCGCTGTTTAGGTTTGGAAATTTTCGGAAGTTGCGTAGTCCTTCGTACTGCGCAAGCGATGCGCCTGCGCAGTACAAGGGGTCCTTATCCGGCAGGGGAACTTTTTCGGCAGGACACCGGAATTACACTACTGCCATCTAGTGGCGGTAGATGTAATTGGGGTAACTAAGCCAAAGTAATGGGAACTGAGTTACCATGAGGGGAAAAGTAATCAGTTAGATTACTCGTTACCCTCTAAAGTAACTGCGTTACGTAACTCAGTTTATTTTAACTCAGTTACTTACATCACTGCTGGTAGGTGACACTGATGAGCACTGGTAGGTGACACTGATGTGCAGCACTGGTAGGTGACTGACAGATGGCACTGTGGGCACTGACAGATGGCACTGTGGGCACTGACCAATGGCACTGTGGGCACTGACAGATGGCACTGTGGGCACTGGTAGGCGGCACTTTAATTATGCAAAGGTGGGCACCATGGATTGGGCACATTACTGGGCACATTGCAGTGAGAGGGACTGATGTCCCTCTCACTGCCACCGGTGATCGGCTTTTTTTTTTTTTCTCCTCGCGCTGTCAGCGCGAGAAGGAAAACAAGCCGATTACCGGCTCTGTTATTATCACATGATCAGCTGTCATTGGCTGACAGCTGATCACGTGGTAAGGGGTCGGGATCGACCCCTTACTCGGATCTGTGATCCAGCGAGTCTCACAGACTCACTGATCACAGAGCTCGCCTCGCGCGCCCTTCAGGGGGCGCGCAGGCAGCTCGTGGCCGGGACGACATCAATAGACATATTCCCGGCATCTTAGATCCGCGCTGTAGCCGTCATTCGGCTATAGCGCGGATCTCAGGTAGTTAAAGGGTCAGTCCCTCCAACTGATTTTTCAGTATTCAACAGATACTGCAGAAATCGATTACTTGGCCACTTCTTCTATCTCTTGGGGGCTACATTGGGGAGATATCTGCACTGAGTTCCTGGGTCATTCTGAGGGGTTTCCACCATCCCTGCAATGAGTTCATGGATCTGTACATTTGCTGTGCATATTATGAGTGGTTCTCACCAGCCCTGTGCTGAGTTCCCAGGTCTGTACACCTTCTGTGCCCATTACGAGGGGTTCCCACCATCCCTGTACTGAGTTCTCAGGTCTGTACACCTGCTGTGCTCATTGTGAGAGGTTCCCACCACCACTGTGCTGAGTTCTCAGGTCTGTACACGTGCTGTGCCCATTATGAGGGGTTTGCACCATCCCTGTGCTGAGTTCTCAGGTCTGTACTCCTGCTGTGCCCATTATGAGGGGTTCCCACCATCCCTGTGCTGAGTTCTCAGGTCTGTACTCCTGCTGTGCTCATTATAAGGGATTCCCACCATCCCTGTGCTGAGTTTCTGGATCTGTACACCTGTTGTGCCAATTATGAGGCCTCCCCACCTTCCCTGCACTGAGTTCCTGCATCTGTACACTTGCTTTGCCCATTATGAGCAGTTCCCACCATCCCTGTACTGAGTTCTCAGGTCTGTACGCCTGCTGTGCCCATTATGAGGGGTTTTCACCATCCCTGTGCTGAGTTCTCAGGTCTGTACACCTTATGTACCCATTATGAGGGGTTCCCACCATCCCTGTGCTGAGTTCTCAGGTCTGTACGCCTGCTGTGCCCATTATGAGGGCTTCCCACCATCCCTGTACTGAGTTCTCAGGTCTGTACGCCTGCTGTGCCCATTATGAGTGGTTCCCACCATCCCTGTGCTGAGTTCTCAGGTCTGTACACCTGTTGTGCCCATTATGAGGGGTTTGCACCATCCCTGTGCTGAGTTCTCAGGTCTGTACTCCTGCTGTGCCCATTATGAGGGGTTCCCACCATCCCTGTGCTGAGTTCCCAGGTATGTACACCTGCTGTGCTCATTATAAGGGATTCCCACCATCCCTGTGCTGAGTTTCTGGATCTGTACACCTGTTGTGCCAATTATGAGGCCTCCCCACCTTCCCTGCACTGAGTTCCTGCATCTGTACACTTGCTTTGCCCATTATGAGCAGTTCCCACCATCCCTGTACTGAGTTCTCAGGTCTGTACGCCTGCTGTGCCCATTATGAGGGGTTTTCACCATCCCTGTGCTGAGTTCTCAGGTCTGTACGCCTGCTGTGCCCATTATGAGGGGTTTTCACCATCCCTGTGCTGAGTTCTCAGGTCTGTACGCCTGCTGTGCCCATTATGAGGGGTTTGCACCATCCCTATGCTGAATTCTCAGGTCTGTACACCTTATGTACCCATTATGAGGGGTTCCCACCATCCCTGTGCTGAGTTCTCAGGTCTGTACGCCTGCTGTGCCCATTATGAGGGGTTTGCACCATCCCTATGCTGAATTCTCAGGTCTGTACACCTTATGTACCCATTATGAGGGGTCCCCACCATCCTTGTGCTGAGTTCCTGGGTCTGTACACCTGTTGTGCCCATTATATGGGGTTTCCACCATCCCTGTGCTGAGTTCCTGGGTCTGTACCCCTATTGTGCCCATTATATGGGGTTTCCACCATCCCTGTGCTGAGTTCCTGGGTCTGTACCCCTATTGTGCCCATTATGAGGGGTTCCCACCATCCCTGTGCTGAGTTCCCAGGTCTGCGGGCCTGCTGTACCTATTATGGGGGCTCCAACAATCCCTGCACTGGTCCATTATAAGGGGGAGTTCTTCTGTCTTGATACATAGTGTGCACATATAATGTATAAATGTGCTTTACAAATGTGCATTGTACTCCTCTTGCTTTGAGAGTCCTTTACAAATTGGGCTTTAAAACCTGGATGACAGTTGTAATGTCTGTACTGGCTTCTGAAATGGGGTTAGAGCCATATATCAGGAGTTGGTTATACAGAAAACCTCAGACAGTGACATATTTCAGGCATCGGAAGAATAGAAGAGGGATTGCTTGAGCTGGCATAGAGAGATCAGGAATAGGTGAGGAGTCATGGGAAAGGACACTGCAGATATGATGATAATTTTCTTTAGCGTAAAGCAACCTTTGTGCATATGGGGAACACAGACATAGAGAAGATTGGGTCCCATAGAAAAGCATCTTCTACATGCCTGTGGTTAGGTTCTCACTTACTGTATGTACACCACATAAATTACTCTACCACATAAATTACCGCTGAGTGTATCTGCATGCACAGATATAATGTATCTCCCTTTGTCCTCTCCTCCTTTTTCGTGCTAGTTAGTTCAGTTCCAGCTAGACCCTCCCTGTTCCTTCCATGTCCCCTCAGACAGTGCTGGTACTTTGCAGAGAAAGGGCTTAGGAAAGTTATTGGAGATAACTGGAGAGTACAAAATCTGGTGCAGCAGTGCATGGAGGCCAATCAGCTTCTAACTTCAGCTTGTTCAAATAAACTTTGACAAAAAAAAAAACTGGAAGCTGATTGGTTTCTAGGCACAACTACATCACATTGTGCACTCTCCTGTTTTAGTATATCAACCCCATTTTCTCCATCAACCTAAAAGACTGGAAAAACATTGTCTGTGCTGTACTGAAGTAAATTTGCATTGGTTTCAAATTCTGTGTCTTACTGAAGAGTTAAACTGCCTGTGGGTGGTGCCAGTCAGCAGGGGACCATACTGCCTGCACAGACTGGGTCTAAGGACGTTTATTAATCCCATAAAGCATCATTTGAAAAAGAACAACCACTCATAGGCATCTATTCTGGCTACCTAGCCCGGACTTGAAATGTGAGATCAGTCACAATTAATTCTGCTTTGGAACATCCCAGCTGAAAGCCGAAAGCAGGCTTACAGATGGAATGTTTACTTAGGTAGGCTTACATGAGTACAAGTTCAGAGTTAGCTTTGCTTTTTTTTGGAGGTATGAGATATCCCAGGATGCACTGGGAAACCAACAAGCGAACTGGAAAGACATCATCAGCAGTCACTTCTGGGTCATGTGTATATATTCTATAACTCTCTGGTGCAGACATCACATCTAATGTGCAGCTTGGAGCAGCAGGAAGGTGAGCAGGATCCGGACTGGAACAGATCAGCTAGCAGACGGCACACATGGGAATGCTATAGCTGAAAGGGAACGGGGACGGGTGAGGGAGGACCGAGTGGCAGAGGATGAGCAAAGATGGGGGACCGGAGCAGGAGAAACTAGCAGATGTCACATGTGGTGCGCAGCGTGGGAGCAAAATAGTGGGAGATGAGCAGGGACCAGAGAAAGAGGAAGATTAGCAAACCAGAGGATCAGCTGAGCTGGGGGTTACTACTGAGTGGGGAATCAGCAGAGCTGGGGGTTACTACTGAGTGGGTAATCAGCAGAGTGGGGGGTTACTACTGAGTGAGGGATCAGAAAAGCTGTGGGTACTACTGAGTGGGGCATTAGCAGAGCTTTGGGTACTAGTGAGTGGGGCATTAGCAGAGCTGGGGGTACTACTGAGCAGGGAATCTGCTGAACAAGGCTACTAATAAGCTAGGGATTTGCTGAACAGGGATACTAATGAACTGGGGATCTGCTGAACAGGGGTAGTAATGAGCTGGGGATCTGCTGAACAGGGGTACTAATGAGCTGGGAATCTGCTGAACAGGGGTACTAATGAGCTGGGGATCTGCTGAACAGGGGTACCAATGAGCTGGGCATCTGCTGAACAGGTGTACTAATGAGCTGGGGATCTGCTGAACAGGGGTACTAATGAGCTAGGGATATGCTGAACAGGGGTTCTAATGAGCTGGGGATCTGCAGAACAGAGGTACCAATGAGCTGGGGATCTGCTGAACAGGGGTACTAATGAGCTGGGGATCTGCTGAGCAGGGGTACTAATGAGCTGGGGATATGCTGAACAGGGGTACTAATGAGCTGGGGATCTGCTGAACAGAGGTACCAATGAGCTGGGGATCTGCTGAACAGAGGTACCAATGAGATGGGGATCTGCTGAACAGGGGTACTAATGAGCTGGGGATCTGCTGAGCAGGGGTACTAATGAGCTGGGGATCTGCTGAGCAGAGGTACTAATGAGCTGGGGATATGCTGAACAGGGGTACTAATGAGCTGGGGATCTGCTGAACAGAGGTACCAATGAGCTGGGGATCTGCTGAACAGAGGTACCAATGAGCTGGGGATCTGCTGAACAGGGGTACTAATGAGCTGGGGATCTGCTGAGCAGGGGTACTAATGAGCTGGGGATCTGCTTAACAGAGGTACTAATGAGCTGGGGATATGCTGAACAGAGGTACCAATGAGCTGGGGATCTGCTGAACAGGGGTACTAATGAGCTGGGAATCTGCTGAACAGGGGTACTAATGAGCTGGGGATCTGCTGAAAAGGGGTACCAATGAGCTGGGCATCTGCTGAACAGGGGTACTAATGAGCTGGGGATCTGCTGAACAGGGGTACTAATGAGCTGGGGATATGCTGAACAGGGGTTCTAATGAGCTGGGGATCTGCTGAACAGAGGTACCAATGAGCTGGGGATCTGCTGAACAGGGGTACTAATGAGCTGGGGATCTGCTGAGCAGGGGTACTAATGAGCTGGGGATATGCTGAACAGGGGTACTAATGAGCTGGGGATCTGCTGAACAGAGGTACCAATGAGCTGGGGATCTGCTGAACAGAGGTACCAATGAGATGGGGATCTGCTGAACAGGGGTACTAATGAGCTGGGGATCTGCTAAGCAGGGGTACTAATGAGCTGGGGATCTTCTGAACAGAGGTACTAATGAGCTGGGGATATGCTGAACAGGGGTACTAATGAGCTGGGATCTGCTGAACAGAGGTACCAATGAGCTGGGGATCTGCTGAACAGAGGTACCAATGAGCTGGGGATCTGCTGAACAGGGGTACTAATGAGCTGGGGATCTGCTGAACAGGGGTACTAATGAGCTGGGGATCTGCTGAACAGAGGTACCAATGAGCTGGGGATCTGCTGAACAGGGGTACTAATGAGCTGGGGATCTGCTGAGCAGGGGTATTAATGAGCTGGGAATCTGCTAAACAGGGGTACTAATGAGCTGGGGATATGCGGAACAGGGGTACTAATGAGCTGGGGATCTGCTGAACAGGGGTACTAATGAGCTGGGGATCTGCTGAACAGAGGTACTAATGAGCTGGGGATCTGCTGAGCAGGGTTACTAATGAGCTGGGGATCTGCTGAACAGAGGTACTAATGAGCTGGGGATATGCTGAACAGGGGTACTAATGAGCTGGGGATCTGCTGAACAGAGGTACCAATGAGCTGGGGATCTGCTGAACAGGGGTACTAATGAGCTGGGGATCTGCTGAACAGGGGTACTAATGAGCTGGGGATCTGCTGAACAGAGGTACTAATGAGCTGGGGATCTGCTGAACAGAGGTACTAATGAGCTGGGGATCTGCTGAACAGGGGTACTAATGAGCTGGGGATCTGCTGAACAGGGTACTAATGAGCTGGGGATCTGCTGAAAAGGGGTACTAATGAGCTGGGGATCTGCTGAACAGAGGTACTAATGAGCTGGGGATCTGCTGAACAGGGGTACTAATGAGCTGGGGATCTGCTGAACAGGGGTACCAATGAGCTGGGAATTTGCTGAACAGGGGCACTAATGAGCTGGGGATATGCTGAGTGGGGGCATTACTGAGCCAGGGTTCTACTGAGCCCTTTAAAACAAATAGAAAATCAACACCTATACAGGGCATTTGCCAAGCTTCACTAAAGTGGATGTAAACCCGATTCATGAAATTTGAGCTGGGCACATAGATCTGCAGTATTTTGCTATCTCTCTTCGAAGCACTATGTCTCGTAGCTGTCTTCTGCCCCGTTCTTCTGTTATCAGCCTGACAAGTTCTCCATCGCGTATGATAAAAGCAGCCGGGGTATTGTGTTGGGGAGGTTGCTATAAATAGATTAGCACAGCTCTGAACTATACAAAGGACAGACCTGAGAGTCTCTACCTATGAGGAGAGGGGGGGGGGGGGTGTTCCTTTCCTCCAATCAGCTGTCTTGGCTGTGTGCCTCAGTAAAACTAGGGACAGTATGTAAAAATCTGTGTTTTGTTTTACATCTGTCTCTGAAATGTCCCTTACCGACATCCTTTTGGTCTAAAAATCCCGAGATTATAGCTGCCCCACCTCTCCAGTACCTTCTCAGCCAATAGAAACATGTCTGTGTATACTGTGTGATTGTATACTGTGTGTGTATGTGTGTGTATATACTGTGTGGCCCCATAATCTCTGATTGCTGGGGGCCCCATAATCTCCTATTGCCCCGGGGGCCCCATGAGTTGTCAGTCCGCCCCTGTCTCCATGACTTCCTAGGCAAGTAGGAAGGTGTTGGATGACATTAGGTGCCATTCAACCCAAAAGTGTATCAGCGGACAGGCATTTATGGGAAGGATGGGGTGAGTTGAGCAGGGAAAGCTGTCATTCTTCTATCTGCAAGGATGAAAGACAGAATATAAGAGTAAATCCAGGAAACCTTAAGTTGGGCTTCAAAATTTTGGCTGGAAGTGACCTTGCTTGGGCTTGGATGACATTGGGCGCCATTCAACCCAAAAGCATAGCAGCGGATAGGCATTTATTGGTAAGGTGGGGTGAGTTAAGCAGAGACACCTGTCATTCTTCTATCTGCTTGAATGAAGTACAGAAAATAAGAGTAAATTCAGGAAACCTTGCGTTGGGCTTCATCATTTTGGCTGGAAGTGACCTTGCTTGGGCTTGGATGACATTGGGCGCCAGTCAACCCAAAAGCATAGCAACGGATAGGCATTTATTGGTAAGATGGGGTGAGTTAAGCAGAGACACCTGTCATTCTTATATCTGCTTGAATGAAGTACAGAAAATAAGAGTAAATTCAGGAAACCTTGCGTTGGGCTTCATCATTTTGGCTGGAAGTGACCTTGCTTGGGCTTGGATGACATTGGGCGCCAGTCAACCCAAAAGCATAGGCATTTATTGGTAGGATGGGGTGAGCTGAGCAGACACAACTGTCATTCTTCTATCTGCATGGATGAGCCACAGAAAAGAAACTCAGTAAAGTTTGAGTTGTGCTTTACATTTTTTGATGGAAAGTGACCTTGCTTGACATGAACATGCATATGAACACGGGTTCTTGTGCTTATTAGTCCGTAACTATTACACACTTCACTATCCTAGTTACTCTTTATGATTTACCAGCAGCAAATTAATATTCTTGGATCCCACAACACAAATATGGAGACAATGATTTTGTTTTAAAATATTAAACAACATAGCCAAAGGAAGCTTCACTTGGCTTAGGATCACTTTGGCCCAAGACTGGATAGGAATACCAGGAAAAGAAAATCATATTTCTCTGTTAAATAATAATTATCAACTAATAACAAATTATTCAGCGAAGGATCAATCCATCTTCCCCCCTGTCGCAGCTGTCTTCCGTTAGCCTATATACCTGGAAAGTGTTAAGAGTCCCCGGGACAAAAAAACAAACTTGCTCATAGTGCCGTACGTACGAACATGTTCTTGTTCCAAGCGATTGTGTACAATATCTTCTGCTTTCTGTTAAAGAGGACCAGGCTGAGCCTCTGTGGTTTCCAAGTTATGGAAGATTATGTTTTGTGGTCTGGGGAATATGAACGTTGGGTTCCAACAAGTTATGGGATTATGAGGGAACATTTGTGATGTGGAAAAATGAGAACTGCCATGTGGTTCCGTTGGAGGAAAACATGTTTGCGTAATGAGCCACATGAGTAAAAGTTCCAGTTTAGTGGAAAAGACTTTCTTCTCACCCTCTGCGTTGATTTGGTCTCATGGAAATATTTGTGGCTGGAGGTAAGCCCGCTGTGTTGATTGAAGACTTATCTGATTTACTTTCCCAGACTGGCATGCTGAAGACCACAAATGCCTTACCCTCCAGATGTTTTGCTCACTTCTTGATTTGCTCTCCATTAACGGACAATAGGTCAGTCTACCCAGACCAATATTTTAGTGTTTGATAGATACTGAAGAGTTAAACCCACTAACAGTTTCTTATACCTTTTGGGGAATCTATTGGTGAGATCTCTGAGCTGGGGTTTTGGGTCTTCACACCTGCTATACTCATTGAGAGGGGTTCCTGCCATCCATGTGCTGAGTTCCTGGGTCTGTACACTTGCTGAGCCCCATATGTAAGGTTCCCACCATCCCTGGGCTAAGCCCCATATGTAAGGTTCCCACCATCCCTGCGCTGAGCCCCATATGTGAGGTTCCCACCATCCCTGGGCTAAGCCCCATATGTAAGGTTCCCACCATCCCTGCGCTGAGCCCCATATGTGAGGTTCCCACCATGCTAAGTTCCTGTGCTTAGTTCCTGGGTCTGTACACCTACTGTGTCCATTATGTGGAGCTCCAACCATACCTGCTATGAGTTCCTTCCTGGGTCTCTACTCCTGCTGTACCCATTGTTCGGTCCTACTTGTATGTATTTATTTTCTGTGCTGCAATGCATTGCATCAGGTTACTATTTTTCTGTAGTATGCTGACATCTAGTTGTTTACTTATGTGAATTGGTATCTCCATTTGTCCTCCTCTCCTGTTTTCGGGTTATCTACTTTAGTCCTACAGTAGCCAGAACCTCTGTGTTTTTTCCATGTTCTCTCAGTCAGCGTTAGCACTTTGCAGAGACAGGGCTTAGGAAAGTTATCATCTTTTTACACTTCAGAAGACTGGAGAAAACATCCTGTGTTCTGCAATTATATGAAGTAAAATTCTGTTGGATTATGAGGGGTTTACATCATCTCAATGCTGAGTTCCCGGGTCTGTATTATTACTGTTTTATGTATTATATTATATTGATTGGACCCTGGGCAAAACTTTTCTTGCCCCCCCCCCCCCATGCAGTTTTGCTCTCTGCCTGCTCTAAAACATACAATAAATAGCAGCTAAACTCAAAATCAGTTTACTGTATCAGATCAGGCAGCTATTGCGTTGGTTGCCAGAGGTTACAGTGTATCATTACCGCTCACTGACTGGTTGCTAGAAGCTTCAGCACACATTACAGCTCACTGATTAGTTGCTAGAGGTTACAGCACATGATTTCTGCTTGTTGATTGATTGCTAGAGATTACTGTGGAAATGACCTCAGGGGGGGCATGATATACATATCAATGCCGCCGGCTGCCGCTATTTACATATGAATGCTGCCGCTATTTACATATGAATCCCAGGAATTTACATGTACACACAGAATCTGCGGGTGAGTCATCTGTACACAATAGGGCAGAGCTGGGCAGCATTAGTAGCAGCACTTCACACTGAGATATCGGGACACAGCACAGGACTAAAACCTCAAGGGACGAGGGAATTTGAACCAGGATAGTTGGCAAGTATGAGGCAGCTGCTTTGGGCCCCACAACAATGACAGGGCCCGGGGCAGCTGCCCCTTTTGCCCTGCCTTAAAAACTGCCCTGATTATATGTTATAGGAAATGTAATAGGAGGAGCTTGTATTCAGATGCAGGAACCGCTGGCAAATGGCATGGTGCAAAAGCAGAGACGATTTCCCAACCACTTTCCCAATGTTGCCGGAACCTTTTTCCTGTGTGAAATTAGTGGACTGCTGTGCACGAGCAAATGCGGCCCAAGACAATTCCTCTTCATCTAATGTGGGCCAGGAGTGTCTCCACTCGGCGCCAAAACATACAATAAATAGCAGCTAGACTCAAAATCAGTTTACTGTATCAGATCAGGCAGCTATTGCGTTGGTTGCCAGAGGCTACATTGTATCATTACCGCTCACTGACTGGTTGCTAGAAGTTACAGCACACATTACGGCTCACTGATTAGTTGCTAGAGGTTACAGGTCATGATTTCTGCTTGTTGATTGATTGCTAGAGATTACTGTGGATATGACCTCGAGGGGGGGGGGGGGGGGGGCATGATATTCATATCAATGCCGCCGGCTGCCGCTATTTACATATGAATGCTGACGCTATTTACATATGAATCCCAGGAATTTACATGTAAACACAGGATCTGCAGGTGAGTCATCTGTACACAACAATAGGGCAGAGCTGGGCAGCATTAGTAGCACCACTTCACACTGAGATATTGGGACAGAGCACAGGACTAAAACCTCAAGGGACGAGGGAATTTGAACCAGGATAGTTGGCAAGTATGAGGCAGCTGCTTTGGGCCCCACAACAATGACAGGGCCCAGGGAAGCTGCCCCTTTTGCCATGCCTTAAAAACAGCCCTGATTATATGTTATAGGAAATGTAATAGGAGGAGCTTGTATTCAGATGCAGGAACCGCTGGCAAATGGCATGGTGCAAAAGCAGAGACGATTTCCCAACCACTTTCCCAATGGTGCCGTAACATTTTTCCTGTGTGAAATTAGTGGGCTGCTGTGCCCGAGCAAATGCGGCCCAAGACAATTCCTCTTCATCCAATGTGGGCCAGGAGTGTCAAAAGGTTGGGCACTGCTGATTTAGAAGATTATTGTCACTTTACACTTCAAATGCGCCTTACACTTCAAATGTGAACATCCCATGTTCTGCATTTTTACAAGTATAACTACCGTATTTATCGGCGTATAACACGCACTTTTTTTCCCCTTAAAATCAGGGGAAAATCGTGGGTGCGTGTTATACGCTGATCTCCCACTGATTTTCTTTTTAGGGGAGCGAGCGGAGCCGATATACCGAAAGCCATGTGTATTTTCGGCTATTTTCGGCTCCTCTCGCAGTCCCGCCCACCTCCACTGATTGCGAGAGGAGACGAGCGCCGACAACATAAAGAAATCCGAGTTCGGCTATTTTCGGCTCCTCTCGCAGTCCCGCCCCTGACTGCGAGCAGAGCCGAGACTAGCCGAACTCGGATTTCTTTATGTTGTCAGCTCGCGTCTCCTCTCGCAATCAGTGGAGGTGGGCGGGACTGCGAGAGGAGCTGAAAATAGCCAAAAATACACGCGGCTTTCGATATGTCACGCGGCGCTCGTCCTCTCCACTCGGCGCCAATTTTAAATCAAGGCTGCACTGGGCAAGGCTGCAAAGGCACTGGGCAAGGCTGCAAAGGCACTGGGCAAGGCTGCACTGGGCAAGGCTGCACTGGGCAAGGCTGCAAAGGCACTGGGCAAGGCTGCAGTGGACAAGGCTGCACTGGGCAAGGCTGCAAAGGCACTGGGCAAGGCTGCACTGGGCAAGGCTGCAAGGATGGATAAGGCTGCAATGATGGACAAGGCTGCAGATGGACACTGGACAAGGCTGCAATGATGGGCATTAAAATGTAAGTTTTTTTCCTTAAACTTCCCTCCTAAAAGTTTTTTTCCTTAATATTCCCTCCTAAAAAGCGTGTTATACGCCGATAAATACGGTACATTGGATTAAACTGTCTTGTCTTATTGGAGATTTGAACTGTCTGTGAAGGGTGCTTATTCAGCAGTTGACCATACTGGCCAGATGGACAGAGGTCTAAATGGGGAATGGATAAAGTGGCGCTTGAAACAGAACAGGTCGAGTAAACTCCAGAGAATGTTGTGCGTGAAAAGTTATAAAAATACCCAAACCATCCCTGTGCTGCCATGTGATTGGCTAACTAGGTAACTGTATGAATAAACCAGTTTATGGGCACACCTAAAAACGCTTAGATTTCGTGATTTGCCAGCTTCTTAGCTGTTCAGTCATGGCAATGTATTTCACGGGAGGATGAAATCCTCTCGAACTGACTCATATTAGGTAATCCCATAAACATAGTCAGTTTATTTACTTGGTGTAGGCGGGAACGCTGAATTAGTGGAACAACCAGGCTGTAATTATAATGCCGCGATCTTGATTAAAAACAAGTGTTCAAGTTGAAACGTGTTACACAGACATCCCAACGCCACGCAGTGGGCCAAACAGCTCCATCAAACCTCACTTCATTTCCATCTTCGACTTCATTCAGACGATGTTCCTCAAGATCTCACCTTTCCGCCCATGTGCAGACCCAACCATAACTGAAGAATGTTCTTTTTTTTTTATAAAGGTAACTAATAATTCTAACAGTGGAATATAACAGAACTGCCAGGTTCACTCAAATCTCCGGCCTTCTCTGGATGCTTCACAAAGAATCTACACAGGCATGTGATTGCATTGATTTCTTCTTGATTGGAGTTATTTTTTGATTTACATTGGACAGATTATTTGTTCTGGCTCCCCTTCAACCCCATCCTCTCATTTCCTTCATCTCATCCATTTAATGATCTTAACCACTTCAGCCCCGGACCAATTGGCAGCCAAAGGACCAGGCCACTTTTTGCGATTCGGCACTGCGTCGTTTTAACTGACAATTGCGCGGTCGTGCGACATGGCTCCCAAACAAAATTGGCGTCCTTTTTTTCCCACAAATAGAGCTTTCTTTTGGTGGTATTTGATCGCCCCTGCGGTTTTTTTTTGCGCTATAAACAAAAATAGAGCGACAATTTTGAAAAAAATGCAATATTTTTTACTTTTTGCTATAATAAATATCCCCCAAAAATATATAAAAAAACATTTTTTTTCCTCAGTTTCGGCCGATACGTATTCTTCTACATATTTTGGTAAAAAAAAATCGCAATTAGCGATTATTGATTGGTTTGCGCAAAAGTTATAGCGTTTACAAAATAGGGGATAGTTTTATAGCATTTTTATTAATATTTTTTTTTTTACTAGTAATGGCGGCGATCAGCGATTTTTATTGTGACTGCGACATTATGGCGGACACATCGGACATTTTTGACACATTTTTGGGACATTTGTCATTTATATAGAATTCAGTGCTATTTAAATAGCACTGATTCCTATGTAAATGACAGTTGTAGTGAAGGGGTTAACCACTAGGGGGCGGGGATGAGTCAGTGTGACGTGTTGTGTTTATTTTACTGTAGGGGGGCGTGGCTGTACGTGTGACGTCATTGATCGGCGTTCCCGATGACAGGGAACCGCCGATCACTGACAGTCAGTGTAGGAAGCGCGGGGAGAGGTTTGTTTACACAAACCTCTCCCCGTTCTTCAGCTCCGTAACCCGATCGCGGGACACCAGCGGCGATCGGGTCCGCTGGTCCCGCGGCCGGGGTCACGGAGCTCCCGACCGGGTCGCGAGCGCGCCGCTAGCGGCGCGCGCGCGACCCACAGGCAGGCACATGCACGATCACGTACAGGTACGTGATTCTGCCTGCCCGTGCCATTTTGCCGACGTATATCGTCGTTAGGCGGTCGGGAAGCGGTTAATGAGCAATTTGCATTCCAGTTTGAAAGGCTGAAGCGGTGGAAACTGACAGCGTAATGCCACGTACACACGATCGCACATTCCGACAACAAAATCCATGTTTTTTTTTTTTTTACGACGGATGTTGCTTCAAACTTGTCTTGCATACACACGGTCACACAAATGGTGTTGGAAATTCCGATCGCCAAGAACGCGGTGACGAGACGAGAAAAATTAAGTTCCATAGCCAGTGCGGCTCTTCTGCTTAATTCCGAGCATGCATTGAACTTTGTGTGTCGGAATTGTGTACACACGATTGCAATTTACGACAACGGATTTTGTTGTCGGAAAATTTGAGATCCAGATCTCAAATTTTGTTTGTCGGAAATTCCGACGGAAAGTGTCCGATGGAGCCTACACACGGTCGGAATTTCCAACAACAAGCTCCCATCGAACATTTCCCGTCTGAAAATCTGACCGTGTGTACGCGGTATAATGCCCCGTACACACGGTCGGATTTTCCGACGGAAAATGTCCTATCGGAAAATGTTGTCGGAAATTCCGACCGTGTGTAGGCTCCATCGGACTTTTTCCGGCGGATTTTCCGACAGACAAAGTTTTATCTCCTGCTCTCAAATTTTCCGACCACAAAGTCCTATCGGACTTTTTCCGATCGTGTGTAGCGAATTCCGACGGACAAAGTGCCACGCATGCTCAGATTACATTACAAGACCAAAGCTATTGGCTACTAGCCTCTACGTAGTCCCGTCGTACGCAACGAACGTCACCACGTTCAGAATGATCGGATTTTCCGACAACTTTGTCCGACCGTGTGTATGCAACACCAGTGTCGGACAAAATCCGATGGATTTTGTGGTTGGATTTTCCGACCGTGTGTCCGCGGTATAGGAGTTTAAAGCTGAACTCCAGTCTTGCACAGTTGTACAGGCTCATATTCTGTACTGAAATGGCTTACTCCGATTGCACTGCACACTGTGAGCCTCTGTGATATTGTGTGTGTTTGCACTAAAATTAATTTTGTTTAATTTTTCCCTCAAACTATGCATTTGGTAAACAGTTGCACAAATATCATGCAACATAAAAAATTGCATCTACTATCTTTTTTTTTTTTCTGTACAAGGCCTCTGCTTTCAGAAAATGTTCTGGGGAGGGTTTACGTAATTTTCTAGCCAAAAATGCTGATTTTTACATGTGTGCAAAAATGAAAAAAAGAGTTGAAGTGGTGGTGGTGAGTGACCTACAGTGGATTGCTTTTCAGAAAGATTTAGCTGACAGGCATTCAGGGAGGCCATACTACGTTCCCCTGAATGCCAGTTTTTATTTTTTTTTATTGAATGGGAATGCCACTTTGCAACTGTGAGCCTAGGGTTGGGCTCACAATTGTGGTTCTGCCCTATTCACTTGAATTGGTTGCTTTAGGCAGCGGTACTGCTAGCTGAACTTGACAGGGGGGATCATTTTTGCTGCGGCATATGTACAACCATATCTGACTGCCTTCGCAGCCTAAAGGCCCATACACACGATCAGACTTTTTTACAACAAACATGCAAATTAGCTGTTTTGGACCAACATCCGACTGTGTGTACGCTCCATCGGACCACTTTTTCAGTTTTCATCGGACTTTTGTTGGCTGTGAGAACGGACCAACTTTATGCCAACAAAAGTCTGATGGAACAAAGTCTGATCGTGTGTACACAAAACCATAGGACTTTTGTACAAACCAATGCAGAACCAATGCAAAAGATTAGACAACAATACAGAAGTTGACCAAAGGTGGCGGTAAAGAGCAGAAAAACCACGTGATTTGGTGAAAGTTGGCTGAAAAAGTCCTGCTGTGTGTATGCAATACAAGTTCAGGGCCGACGCCCTTTGTACAAAAGTCCACAGGAAAGTTTGTACAAAGTCCTATTGTGTATATGAGGCTTTAGAAGGGGGCCCAACCACATAGTTACCCAGAGCATCCAATCGGATGCTAGCTTTTCATTTTCTGCACAAGAAAAATTAGAGCTGCCATGGGATTGTTTGCCGACGTGATCACTCCTTACTCCCCCCCAGTTTGGGTTTGGTGAAGTTGTTTTGGTGAAGTGCTTTTGCCCCTGCTCAATCAGTACATTGCTAGTGTATAATTTTTTTTTTCTATTAAGCACGCTTGGAAAATTCAATTTTCATGGAATTTGCACCAAATAAACTTCACAATAAATCTTTGTTTTCAGCCAGGTCACTTCCGCCCCTTGTGGATTTGCACAATAGATAACCCATGTTTATTTTCATTTATATTCACGCCTAGAATCCGGAAGTCCAATATTGCGGACTATGAAATACAGATGTACCACCTGCTGAACGAGGGTCCCCAGAGCTTCAGGCTGATGTTGTAAACATACGTTATACCAAGATTATCCTATCCATGGTAAATGCTGAACGCTCAACGCTATTCACAGTTTATGAATGCTACGGAAATTGATTCGCCCTTCTCCAATATAACAGAAAAGTTAAGGCCCATACACACTATCAGACTTTTTTACAACAAACATGCAAATTAGCTGTTTTGGACCAACATCCGACCGTGTGTACGCTCCATCGGACCAACTTCTTTCAGTTTTCATCGGACTTTTGTTGGCTGTGCTAACGGACCAACTTTCTGCCAACAAAAGTCTGATGGAGCAAAGTCCGATTGTGTGTACAGAAAACCATCAGACTTTTGTACAAAGTACAAACAAGCATGCTCAGAACCAATGCAAAAGATCAGACAACAATACAGAAGTTGACCAAAGGTGGCGGTAAAGAGCAGAAAAACCACGTGATTTGGTGAAAGTTGGCTGAAAAAGTCCTGCTGTGTGTATGCAATACAAGTTCAGGGCCGACGCCCTTTGTACAAAAATCCACGGGAAAGTTTGTACAAAGTCCTATTGTGTGTATGAGGCTTTAGATAATTCAGTCTACATGTATGCATATGGTTGCCACCTCATCCCTTTAAACCTGAAAGACATATTAATTACAACGTTTCTGTGGCTGATTAAGGTGGTAATTAAACTCACTTAGTGCCTTATCTACATTTAATTAGCCTCAGAAACTGTGTAATTCAAAGGTGTTCGGGTTTAAAGGGATGAGGTGGCAACTCTATGTATGGGGCATATACATAAAAAGACAATTCCAATTTCTTATAGCCAAACCATACGAAGCTGGCTGCACTGAGACAAGGCTAACCCAGCTTTCAAAACACGCCTGCCCTTTACATTTACCAAATTAGCTCATGCAGCAGCGTGGGTGTGCCATCAGATCTATTTGAAGGCAATGTATAGTGTTTTCAAGATATATGTACACTATATTGCCAAAAGTATTGAGACAGCCCTCCAAATCATTGGATTCAGATGTTCCAATCACCTCCATGGCCACAGGTGTATAAAATCAAGCACCTAGGCATGCAGACTGCTTCTACAAACATTTGTGAAAGAATGGGTTGCTCTCAGTGAATGCAAACGTGGTACCGTGATAAGTTGCCACCTTCCATGAAATTTCCTTGCTGCTAAATATTCCACGGTCAACTATTAGTGGTATTATAACAAAGTGGAAGCAACTGGGAACAACAGCAACTCAGCCACTAAGTGGTAGGCCAGGTAAAATGATAGTATACAAGTAAATACGCAGTAGGATCAAAGAAATGTTTTCACACATACAGTGCAGGATAATCTGAGCCTATATAAATAAACTGTTGATCCAAGCAAAGTCCATATTATATATAGTGTATGGTGTATAGTCCATATATATAGTCCATACGAGAAAAGGATTAGGGATCCAATAGCAAGGGGTTCACACACACAGGGCAGCCTCAGGGGAAACGGAAACCATGTTCCAGAACTGCAAGAAAATACAAAAGAAGAGGCGCCTCTGGGTGTAGATTTAAAAACAAATTTAATCATGTAAGACAGGAAAATGCAGGCAACTCACATTTTGGTAGTTTAAAATAGGCATGGGTTAAAAAGTAGTCCAGAGAGTGGGGATTATTAGATCGGTCTGATCGTCCTGCCGGCTGAGGCTGTTGTATCCAGGGAGCTGCTTAGGAAGAAGCGCTGGTCATGGAGACAGAGCGAGGGATGGAGCGCAGTCGGAGTCGCAGTGACGTCATCATCCTCAGACTGCGCTCCATCCCTCGCTCTGTCTCCATGACCTCAACCCAATACCCAAACACCTTTGGGGTGAATTAGAGCAAGGACTGCGAGCCAGGCCTGTTCGTCCAACATCAGTGCCTGACCTCACAAATGCGCTTCTGGAAGAATGGTCAAACATTCCCATAGACACACTCCTAAACCCTGTGGACAGCCTTCCCAAAAGAGTTGAAGCTGCTATAGATGCAAAGGGCGGGCCAACTCAATATTGAACCCTACGGACTAAGACTGGGATGTCATTAAAGTTCATGTGTGTGTAAAGGCAGGTGTCCCAATACTTTTGGCAATATAGTGTGTGTATATATCTATATATAGATGTATCACCCTCCAAGGTAGGTGCTATTGAGTGTATATAGTTTTTGAGTTTCTCTACTTAACAGAGAGACAGCTAGGCAAATGTATGTGTTGTCTGCTTAACAGAGGGCTGTGGTTGTTTGATAGTCTACTCAGTGTTCTCTGGTGCTGCTCGTGATGTTTTGGAGATTTCACACTGTTCCAATAGTAATGAGACATATTGGACAGTGGGTGGAAACCTATCAGGTGGGAGCATGCATGTAGATACAGCCCTAGCCAATTAGAAGGGGATGTGCTCCAAGGAATGCTGGGTACCGGTATTTAAGTCTGAAGAGCACATGCACTCGTCATCCAGTCTTCCTCTGAGAGAGGACCAGGAGGCTGCTGCCTCTGCCCAGCTCAGGCTGCCATGCGGCCTCAGGTGGTTGATCTGTGGGCCTGAAACCTTGAACCTACAACCCAGGGTTCCTTTGCAAGCTGACTGAGGGAGGATGTCCACGGATCTGGTCTGGTATCACTGGTATAGAGTGTCTCTTGGAAGTTGGAAGGAGGCTACCAGCTGTCCCTGGACATTTTGTGAGTACTGACCCCCTAGAGCAGGGGTCCCTAACCGGAGGCCCTCCAGCTGTTGTGAAACAACAAGTTCCATGAGGCATTGCAAGGCTGACAGTTACAAGCATGACTCCCACAGTCATAATGGGACTCGTAGTTCCACGATAGCTGGAGAGACCCCTGCCCTAAAGGGATCCCTGAGGCTGTGTGTGTTGCTGAAATCCCCCTCTTGGTCCCAGAAGTCAGTATACTGGGTGTGTGATCTAAAGGGGACACTGGCCAGTGTCTTGAAGATACAAAGTCCATTGAGTTCCTTATGCTACAAATGGACTTGTTTATCCCATAGAGGTGCTGTATGGTTCTGCAGATTATCTTCTACACAGTTCTACAGAGAGAGTGGTCCTCACTTCAAGTTCTCCAAATAAAACATAAAAACACATCCCCTAGACTGGTCATTGGAGACCACGAACGGAAGAGTGTGTGCAAACACTGTGGACCTGGCTGTGGATTAATCAGTGGGAGACCCGAGTACAAAAATTCAGCAACCCCTACGGGGGGCAGTGCTATATATATATATATATATATATATATATATATATATATATATGCACAGAATATATCTTAAAAACATATACAGTATGTGTGACAATAGGTAGTTTGGAGACCGGCCAATGTTTTAGTTTTAAGCGCATTCACATGTTTACGCGTCTATAAGCATGTTAAATTAGTATATTACAACACTCCAATGCCCCATTGATGACCTTCTATTGGACGAAACACGTCGGGTGAAGCTACAGCAGGGACATCACACCCGCCAGGGTGATGATTGTGTTATTCACGTGTTACATGCAATTTTATACCTTGTCTATTGTAAGTAGTTTTAACTTTATTAAATGCTGGATTTACAAACTACTGTGCTATGCAATCCTCCTTTGCCTTTATTTTATACTGAGTTTAGTATGTGGATTACCTTGGCCGGCTCAATGTCTTTCACCTGAGCCCTGGATCCCATCATCCATCCATCCCAGGGGGATATCTCCTATAAGCACAGCCAGGCCTCCATCCTTGAGGTCTTACCTGCTGGTAAGTGGCGTGTCAGTGGGGGTGTGCACCCGGGTGTAGAGCGTGGCAAACTTACCCTGGTTCACTGGAATCTGGCGACAGATGAATTTGCATATGGACTTTTTGCACTGAGCACTTTTTCTGCCTATGAGAGATTTCCTTTGGACTTTTTCGCCTTGTTTGTACATATTAATTATTGTTTCAACACCAATAAGCTTGTTTTTTGCATTTGATGAAATTCTGTTTTTTTTATCTCTATATATTTTTTTACGCATTTTGCATTTTTTATTTTTTGTGATATACAGGGGGTCCCCGACTTAACAACATATTTTTGGTATATTACAACACTGGCAATGAAGAAGAATTTTACGCATTTTTACGCGTGCCTATATGCATGTTTACGTGTGTGTCTATCGCAATACTGGCAATGAAAATTTTTTTTACGCTTGTATACGTTTGCATTCCTATCGGTGTGTTTACGCAAGGTCTTTATGAAACAATTTGTCAAGAAGATCCTGAGTATAAACATCAATAGATCTTTACGTCTGTGTGCAACTGGCCTTAGCATAAAGCCTCTTGCACAGAGGAGTAAAAAACGCTACGTTTTCTACTGATTTAAAATGAGATGCATTGTTGTCTATGGAACAATGCACACAGCTGGGTAAAGATCAATAATAAAGAAATAAGTACTGAGGCGTAAAACAAAAATAGAAAATTTTACATTTGAGTGCAGTAATTTACACGCATACGCATGTTTACGCATCTATAAGCATGTTAAAGTGAGTGTAGATGAGTATATTACAATACTGGCAATGCAGAATAATTTTACTCATCTTACGCACCTTTGCACGCCAATACTCAACATAATTCAGGTCTTTACACACAGTTTCTTTTTACTCAAGGACTTTTTGTCAACAAGTAAACAGCTGTAAATTATGATGCCCATGTGCCAAGGGCCTAAAAGTGTGTTAACTGCTTCCTTACTCTACTTCCCTTACCCATCCAGCAGCACGCTTTGCCCCCCGTTAATTCTCAGCAGCATTTTCTTTGGCCCTTAGGCTCCCACAGTGGCACGTTGATGTGATGCCGCAGCCTATGTTGGTATCTCGTTCCTATACTCAGAAACACACACCCCCTCCGACCTCCTTCTGGGTAGTAATCTAAAGTTTGGCATTGCTCCCCGTTTAACTTAATGAGGTGTCTGATGGTCTCTGGTGGCGCTCAGCAAAAGCAGCCAGATAAAAAAAAGTCCCATGAAAAGTGTCTCCTGATATCCCGGCTTTCAGGAATACTGCACTAACGAGCAATTATGTGACCCGGTTCTACTCACCAGGGAATTGCATTCCTTTTGTGCAGTAAAAATACAGAAATCTACCAAATATGGTTTTCTGATTACAGTCTTCTGCCAGCTACACGAACAGAGCTTCATAACGGCACTGCTGACTTGTTTTTAAAGGTGCAGGCTCCAGGGCTTCCATCTACAGGAGACCTTGGCCTCTGACCTAAAACAAGCAGGCAACCTATCACATCTGAATGTTTGTTTCCATCCCATGTCATGCTTACCTGCTCCTAGGTCTCCTATGTCCAGTGTGGGGTTTTCTCTTTTGTGTGTGGCTGCTGGCTTCTGTTTTTTAGTTTTTTTTTGGCACCACAGTCAGATCAGATCTTAAGCACTTCCTTAAATGGCTGGGTGATGTGTTAGTTGACATTTGAGCAACACATCACTGCCCATAGACTGAGCCCCCCATGTGCCTCCAGAGTAGGCTTCTAAACACTCCAGCAACTCCTGTACTCTGGTGCCTCGTAAGACCCCTGCACCCCAGTGCTTCCCTTTACTGGGATCCTTGTTCCTCCAGTGATCACTGCACTCCTTAGCTTTCAGTGACCACTGTGTTCCTGTGTCTCCAGCAAACCCTGGGTCTTCAGTGGTTCCTGGGTCTCCAGTGGTCTTAAGTTATCCCAGTGCTCCCGTGTCTTCCGTGACTCCCTAGTCCCTAGGTGACCCCAGTGGTTCCAGTGACTCGAGCACTTAGTGACTCCTGTATCTCCAGCAACCCCTGCTTCACCAGTGACCCCCCAGACTGCTTGGGTTTAGTGACTCCTGTATCTCCAGCAACCCCTGCTTCACCAGTGACCCCCCAGACTGCTTGGGTTTAGTGACTCCTGTGTGTCCAGTGACCCAAGAGCTCCTGTGTCTGCAGTGACTCCTGTTTCCTCAATGACCCCAACATCTCCAGTGAACCCAGACCCCTTAGGGATTATTTACTAAAAATGGAGAGTGCAACAATTGGTGCAACTCTGCATAGAAACCAATCAGCTCCCAGATTTTATTGCCAAACTTTAATTGAACAAGCTGAGGTTAGAAGCTGATTGGCTACCATGCACAGCTGTGCCAGATTCTGGGTGCACAAGTTTTAGTAAATCTAGCCCCTTGTGTCTAGTGAAATCTGTGCCTCCAGTGACCCAAGCTCTCCTGTGACTTCCGTGACTGCTGTGTCTCCAGTGACCTCAGAGTTACCAGCAGGACTAGGAAAAGGGAGGGTTAATATTTGGAGGGGGCATTCTGAGAGCTTCAGCCACTATGTTCTCCAGTGTCTTACTGACAGGAGTGCAGCATCACTGCTGTCAAAAGGAGTAGGGGCCTCAATAGCTTCTGGGGGGAGGATTGTGCTAATTTCTCTCACCAATGGTGGTCTACTGTGGGTGGAAGACAGCAGTGCCCGCTGATAGCACACATCCATCTCAGCATAACACCAATGGTGAGTGGTGATGGCCCTTCTTCCGTTCTCTCCTTGTCATGTGACATATTACATGACCAGAGATGGGAAAAGTGAGAAGCCTTCATTTCCAGCCAGTGCCATGTTAAGGACGTCTGAACTGAGTGAGGATACAGAGGGTGGGGGGAGAACTTAGCCCTAAACCTCCCTTCCTCCTCAAAACCCCCCAAGAACCCCATAGCCTCTGATGTCCCTACAATTTTTTTCCTTTGCCACTGTTAGCCCCATATTTGTGCAACAATACTAAACTCTTCAGGTCACTTTGGTGTACCACAACCACTATAAGCACTATTTTAGCACATGCAACAAATATTACATGCATATCAGCGTGGTGCAATGTAATCACTACTACTATCGTTATCCCCTTCTTCACCCGTTTGCAACAGTTTGCCATATTCTCTCTGGCACTGGATTATCTTATCCTGACACTGGTCACCAGTGACACCAGCCTTCCTGTGTCTTCAATGACTCCTGTATCTACAGTGACTCCTGAGCCCTCAGTAAACCAAACATCTTCAATGACTCCTGTGCCCATGGCAAGTGAGCAATCTCCTGTGTTCACAAAACAGCAGGGCACCAAAAAAAACCCCAAAAACGATGCCCTTTGATAAAGAAATAACAGATATAGGTGATTGAGGGTGCTATGGAAGATTAAAATAGATCTCAAGACTGATTAACTGAAATTCAAATACTTTGGCAGGTAAAAGCGATCGCTCCAACCTATGAATTAAATCTGTGCCTGGAGTTCAGCTTTAACTTCCATTCATATTCTATCATTTAGAAACCAAGAAAACCTCCAAGAAGAAAACTATATTTTCAGGAGCCCGTTGAACGCTCAATATAACCTCCTCCTCAGTAGTCTGGATTCTATTATCTGTATCTAATCACGAAGAGGAAATCTTCACTCTCTTGAATTATGTCGGGTCGTTAAGGAAGATGGAGAGAACATGAATGTTTCTTTCCTCCGGTGTATTAAATTTCCATGTTTGAGAACATTCTGAATTCCGATGGGAGTTCTCTACATTCTAAAGACTTTTAGTGCCCAAATGTTTTTCTACATAATCCATGGGGCGTACCCAGGGGTCCCGAGGAATGTCCATTTATGGAATGCAGAAGATAAGTTGAGATAGAAGCAAGTAACATCACTACAAAGTTCCACAGGTGTATTGGGTGCTCGCTCAAAGGAATGGGCTCACTGCATGCACTATATAATGGGGAAAAGGGGTGCACACAGGGTAAAAACCATTCCATTTATTCCGATCACTTATACATGCCATCAACTTCTCGTCTCAAGACCGATCCGCATTGATGCATTTCATCCATACAGGCTGAATGGTAGAGGTGAACTAATAATGTTCCTGGTGTGCAGCCCTTGTTTCCATTGTACAGCTGTCTCATGAGCATGGAAAGATACATGAGGCTCTGTTATGGTCAGACTCTGAAGACTCAGGAGGTCCTTGGTAAGGGTTTTTTTTTTACTCCCAAAACACTGGGTTATTTCTCCCCCTTTCTCTTCTCACCAGTGTCTAGCCCTGCTTCCTTACTAAATACTCTATTTGCAGTACTAACTTGTATGAATTTAAAGCTAGGTATGAGCTGAGTTTGTATGCAAACTCGGTCTGAACCCAGTTCACCAGAACCAATAGGAATCTGTCAAATGATTGCATCCCCACCAGCCCAATGAGCTGAGGGTAGGAAATGCCTCATCCCACATTTTACAAAGGGGTGGGGATGTTTGTGACATCAATGACCTAATATGGTCACTTGGCCATGGGATGAGCTGGGTTTGGAGCCATACTCAGTAAAAATCCAGTTTACCTGAACCCATGGGAAGCTGTACCGTGATTGCATCCCTGGGGGCCCAATGAGCTGCGGGTGGAAGATGCCCCATCCCAACTAATGAAACAAAGGGGTGGGGATGCTTGTGTAATCCTTGACCTAATACGAACACATGGTCAAAGGATATTTGTACCTATTATACCAAAGCATTCTTTGGATATAGTGTGCTTACTCTTTATATTTATAATGAAGGCTTAGCCACTGGCAACTCAATGGGGCTATCAAGTCTAGTTCATCTAAGGCTAGGTTTTCTTTGTTGCAACCTGGCACCAGGCTGTGGCCCCCAGGATCTCCCCAACATGGGGTGGCTGGAACAGAAGAGCTATGATGTGGAGACTATGCATGAGAGGGGGAGGCAAGTGAGTATGCCAAAGGCGGTCAACTACCACATTAGGTAACGATTTTGTTCTTTAACCTGGTGTTTCCATAATTTTGTCCAACCCCTGTACAGTGGTCCAAGCTGGACCTTTGTAACTATGCAAAAATTGCCAAACCTAAACATCACCTTTACATTTTAGGGAAAAGTGTGAAAAAATGCCTTGATAAAGGCTCTTTCTATTTGTAAATAATGGCTATAGATGATTGAGGATGCTATAGAAAATTCAAATACCGTATTTATCGGCGTATAACACGCACCGGCGTATAACACGCCCCCCAAGTTTAGGAGAGCATTTTTTTAGGAAAAAAAGTTTTAGGAGGGAAGTTTAGGGAAAAAAAAATTACATTTAAGCATCATTTGCAGCTTGCCCAGCGTCATTTGCAGCTTGCCCAGTGCCATTTGCAGCTTGCCCAGTGCCATTTGCAGCTTGCCCATGGGACACGCGCGTCTTTGTTTTCGGCAGCTGGACATGTGGAGCCGCTTCATGCTGAAGGCTTGGTAGAATGGATGACCCATCCCTCCTCATCCTCTCTCACCCAGGCTCAGGGTACTGAAACATCATCAGCCACCCCTTCCCTAGACCCACCATGTCCTCCTGAGGAGTCCCAGAGCACAGTGTTGGGTACATCTCCAGGAGGATGCCCAACGATTCGAAGGCTCGGATGCTTGCCCAGCGTCATTTGCAGCTTGCCCAGTGCCATTTGCAGCTTGCCCAGATAAATTTGCAGCTTGCCCAGCGCCATTTGCAGCCTTGCCCAGTATCATTTGCAGCTTGCCCAGTGTCATTTGCAGCTTGCCCACGTTTAAATTTCCTGCCGCAGAGACAGACTGCGTGAGCGCCGACGAAAAAGACCCCGAGCGCCGACGAAAAAGTCCGAGCCAACTGTTCGGCTCCGCTCGCTGTCCCGCCTCCCTGCTGTTTTGGGAGCGAGCACAGGGAGGCGGGACTGCGGGTGGAGCCGAGCAGTCGGCTCGGTCTTTTTTGGCGGCGCTCATTCTTTTTCAGCGGCGCGCTATCTTTCGGCGCTGCTCGATTTTTTTTTTTTTTGTCACATTTTTTTGGGGGATCAGCGTATAACACGCACCCACGACTTTCCCCCGATTTTAAGGGGGAAAAAGTGCGTGTTATACGCCGATAAATACGGTACATCTCAGGACTGGATGGACAGAAATACAAATCCTTTGACGTTTGAATCTATGAATTAAATCGTTGTGTTTAGCCGTTTGCCCGGAGTTTAACGTTTGACATTCCATCCATATCCTATAACTCAAAATTAATCTACATGAACACTGGACAGCCAAGAAAACCTCTGAAAAGAAATGTATCTTTCTCAGGAGCCTGTTGGATGCTCAGTAAAACCTCCTCCTCCACCCTGGTCTGGATTCTATTATCGGTATCTAATCATGAAGAGGAAATCTTCACTCTTTTGAATTATGTTGGGTCGTTAGGGAAGATGGAGGGAATGTGAATGTTTGTTTCTTTCCCCTGGTGGATTTGATTTCCATGTTTTAGAACATTTTGAATTACACCGGGAGTTCTCTGCTTCCCAAAGACTTTTAGTGCCCAAATGGTTCCTATATATAAACTAGGTGTGCCCAAGGGTTTCCAAGGAATCTGTGATTTATGTGATGTTGGAGATAGAGCTGAGGAAGAGGTAAATAATACTGCTCCAAAGCAACACAGGTGTATCTGGCACTTGTTCACGAGCATTGGCTTGCTCCATGCGCTGAATAATGGGAACAAGGGCCACACACTGGGTAAAAAAAATAATAATGGCGATAAGTATACTTGTGTGTATATGAGTATATGTATATTTACTGTATATGTATGAGTGTGCTGCTGCCAAAGTCTCACTTCAAAAACAGCCCCAAGTTGACATGTTTCACCCTTATGGGCTTATTTGAAGAGGTGAACCAGTAACATCATCATTATGCGGCCCTTATTTGCATTATACAGCTGGAGATAGAGAGTCTCATACCACACCTGAGCATGGACAGATACTTGAATCTCTGTTATGGTCAGAAGTCCTTGAGATAGGGTTTCTTTCACTCCAAAAATGTTGGGTTCTTCTGCCTCCTTCCTCTGCTTCTTACTAACTTCTTCTATGAATTCACAAATAGAGATGAGCTGGGTTTGGATCCAGACTTAGTCTGGACCAAGTTCACCTGAACCCATGGAAAGCTGTCACATCATTGCATCCCCATAAGCCCAATGCATTGCAGGCATGAGATTCCCTACTCCACAACTTCATTGAACAAAGGGGTGTAGATGCTTGTGATATTATTGACTTAATATGGTCACATGGCTATGGGATGACCTGGGTTCGGATCCAAACTTGGTGCAAATCCAGTTCATCTTACCCAATGGGAAGCCGTCAAATCATTGCATCCCCAGGGGCCCAATGAGTAAGAGGTAAATAATACCACTCCAAAGTACCACACGTGTATCGGGCACCCATCCACCGGCACAGGATTGCTCCATGCTCTGTATAATGGGGAAAAAGGGCCACACAATGTGTAAAAAACTGACTTTATACTGATTATGTACGCGTATATGCACTGTATTCAATTATATCATATGTATACTATTGCATCACCAGGGGCCAAATGAGCTGCAGGTTGGAGATTCCCCACCCCACAGTTACATGTAAAAAAGGGGTGGGGAGTCTCCTGACATCATTGACCTGGGTGAAAATTGGGTGCAAATCAGGCAAACTGGGTCCAAACCCAGTTCGCCTGACCCAATAGGAAGCTGTCAAATCACTGCATCCCCAGGGGCCCAATGAGGATGAGGTAAATATTACCACTACAAAGCACTACAGGTGTAACGGCACTCGTCCACCAGCATTGGCTTGATCCATGCTCTGTATAATAGGAAAAGGGGCCGCACATTGGGCAAAAAACTGACTTTATGCTGATTATGTATGATTATAGATAGGTAAATATATAAATGTAATCGCTCCATCCCCAGGGGCCCAGGTGGGAGATTCCCGCCCAACAGCTGCATGTAATAAAGGGGTTATGCTCATGACATCATTGACCTATTATGACCACATGGCTATGGAATACGCTGGGTTTGGATCCAAACTCGTTCTGAACCAAGTTCTCCTGCACCCATGGGTAGCTTTCCCACGATTGCATCAACAGGGGCCCAATGAGCTGCGGGAAGGAAACTCCCTGCCCCACAGGTACATTTAACAAAGTGGTGGAGATGCTTGTGACATCATTGATCTAATATGGTCACATGGCCATGGGATGGGCTGAGGGCTCTTGAGAGGAGTACTGAGAATAGGTACTGTGATCTGCTTCCATGTATAGAGAAGCACAGAGTCCCATTGAGGACATCACTGCAACCTAAATAAGGTATGTAATAGAAATGGAAAGGTTTTATTTTGAAATTTAAATATGGGGGGGGGCGGAGGGATCAGGGAAGACAAAATATAAGCCGATTAAACTTCACCTTTTTGGCTGAATTTTGACTTTTATAATTTGTTAACAATCGGTCCTACAAAGTTTAATTACAGCTCTTTGCTCTCTTTGACCGGCTGTCCTCGGAGCTCTGTCCTGAGATTACCCGATCGTGTTACTTTTAGGTGCCATAATTCAATCTTCTCTACACATAACGAAAAATATTTTCCTTGAAAAACGTGAAAGGCAAGACGATTCTTGTCATTTATTATACGCACATGACGGCTCGAAGCGTAAATACAGCCAGTTTATTTTTATCCCTCTATAATCCCTCCATTGTACATGGATAGTTTTTGGCAGGAGAGTAAGTGACTCTTTGTTCCGAGGTGCAAGGTGAGTGGCGAGAGCCAAAGGCGGGGAGGATCAGACGCTCGCCGTGTTTATTTTTGCTCTCAGGTATCACTCTCCATACTGGGCTTTCCCCCCCTCGCCTGCCCCTTGGCATTGCCCGCGCAGCACATTGTTTCACATTAATTCACTTTGCAGAAGTCCAGAAAACACGGTTTTCAAATCACCTCCGATAATTGCAGATTCGGGAAGGCCTGGGCTAAAGGGAATCTGTTACAGGAGACTACCAGGAAAGGAACCAAAGATAAGAGAGGAACCTGCTGTTTTAGCATGGCAAAATGTTACAATAACAGGCTGGATGAAACTGAATTTTATAATAGCACAAAGTCTCCTTTGTTCTGCTGTGGGGCTTACAACCATTGAATATTTAAAGTGGACCTTTCAGTAACTTTAACGTAGCCATTCTCCTAGTGAACCTGCATGCATGTGCGAATTGGGCAAAAGGGAATGTTCTTTAGGCTATTTTCTCTTTGGAACGAATGCTCTTTTATTATGGGCAGTGGTAAAATACAAAATTTTGACCACTAGATGGGGCTGAGCAGCATAGTAAATATATACCTTTTTGTAACAATACTGGAGAACCAGTGATTATATTTATTTGATAATTCCCTTTAGCGTACTCTAGAACTGCTACATTATCTCTCGTTACAAAGTCGTAAATTTCCTATGCTCTTCAGCAGGCCCAGACCTTGGGGGGTTCTGGGGCGGGCTGTGCCATCCCCTCCCCTAAGATTTTAGTTGCGCTACCCCCCCCCATGTCTCCTAGACGGGCCACCACTAAAGCCATAACCCAATCCCCGATCCCCAGTGCAGGTCCGCGGTCTCGCCCATAGGAAAGGCCTATCACCACCTTGGTCCACCCGACGGCGGCTTAGTAGCGGCGCGCTGACGTCATCATCGCCCGCCTGCTTGTGCCGTCTACTCTGAGGACGGACGGGTCTGCCTGCTGTCTATTCCAGACAGAGCAGACATGAATATGTGAATATTAAGGTATGGGGGAGGTGTGGGGAGATGTGGACAGTACAGTAGTAAGGGGGAGATGTGGACAGTACAGTATGGGAGAGATATGGACAGTACAGTATGGGGGAGATGTGGACAGTACAGTATGGGGGAGATGTGGACAGTACAGTATGGGGGGAGATGTGGACAGTACAGTATGGGGGAGATGTGGACAGTACAGTATGGGGGAGATGTGGACAGTAAAGTATGGGGGAGATGTGGACAGTACAGTATGGGGGGAGATGTGGACAGTACAGTATGGGGGGAGATGTGGACAGTACAGTATGGGGGAGATGTGGACAGTACAGTATGGGGGAGATGTGGACAGTACAGTATGGGGGAGATGTGGACAGTACAGTATGGGGGGAGATGTGGACAGTACAGTATGGGGGGAGATGTGGACAGTACAGTATGGGGGGAGATGTGGACAGTACAGTATGGGGGGAGATGTGGACAGTACAGTATGGGGGGAGATGTGGACAGTACAGTATGGGGGGAGATGTGGACAGTACAGTATGGGGGAGATGTGGACAGTACAGTATGGGGGGAGATGTGGACAGTACAGTATGGGGGGAGATGTGGACAGTACAGTATGGGGGGAGATGTGGACAGTACAGTATGGGGGAGATGTGGACAGTACAGTATGGGGGGAATTTTTTTTTTGAAAAAAACTGTATGTGCGTTATAATTAATCGAAATTAGTCGATTAATCGATTAAAAAACAAATCGATTAATCAAACACAAAAATGTTAATCAGTAACAGCCCTACTTTTTAATGGTACAAGGCCTTATTTGTTCTGCTATGGGGCGTAAAAGCAGACAGAACATTTAAAGTGGACCTTTTAGGTTTCTCCGCATCCAATTCACATGACAGTGTGCCCGGCTCTCATTGGAGCCAGTTCACACATCTCTGTGGCGGCTGTGGAGCGAATTACACAGGGGTCATGTGTAGTTGGCTCCATTTCAGGTCCGAATTCAGTCATTGGGGCCTGATTCAGTCAATTGGGGCCTGATACATCCCTGAAACAGAGAACAGGGATGCACCGGACCCCTGCATCCGTATGCAGTGTGAACCCAGCCTAAGGAGTCTATAAAAAATGTACGTAGTCATTTGTCATTTGTCCAGCAAACCTGCATACACATTCTAGGTGAATTGGGCAAAAACTAATGTTCTTTAGGCTATTTTCTCCCCAACTAATATTTTTCCCACACAGACTTGTATGGCAGAAGGAAAGAAGGGGTCTATCTGACCAAGTCTATTACTGAGTGTGCTTAGTTTAACTCTGGTTCCTAGTGGGTTTCAAAGTCATATTTAGACACCCCTCAAAACTGCTTGTAGGGAGGTAGTGGTTAACATTGTCCCAGCCGGAAAGTTGAGAGTTAATTGTATTTTGCAGGTATTTCTGGGCCCTACCCCCGGTTCTGTATGAATTTGAAAGGGACGGAGGTCCAGACCCTAGTGGGGGGGGGGGAGCTCAGGGATTTTGTGTTGCTGGTTCAGTCTGCATTCCTAGTGATATGCTGAAGTCAGAGTTCCCACTGCCTAGGAGGATTGCTGGGGCTTGCAGTCCCTCCTGAAGACACCAATTATGGACTCAGCCAAAGATGAACGCTTTCCCAAAAAGTTATGCTGGAGCAGCCACAAACCTAAGTTCGGGGATAGGGATGTTAGGGAAATGACTGCACTTTATTCTGGACTGTTGATACTCAATGGGCGTAATGCAAGTAACCGGCACACATAGGGGGGGATTTACTGAACAAGTTAGAAGCTGATTGGCTGCCATGCACAGCTGCACCAGATTCTGAGTGCTCTGGAGCACTCAGAATCTGGTGCAGCTGTGCATGGCAGCCAATCAGCTTCTAACTTGTTCAGTTAAGCTTTGACAATAAAACCTGGACGCTGATTGGTTTCTATGCACAGCTGCACCAGATTTTGCACTCTCTGGTCTTAGTAAACCAACCCCAATGTCTACAGCTCAGGTCACTAAACACATTGGGGTATGAAGATAACGGTACAAGAGTTAATACAGTGTGAAGATACAAGTGGTTACCAAGGGTAACAAAGGTTTCTCTAGCAGCCAGTCCTAAGCGTGTACAGTTGGCAGGTGAAATAGCCTCCTGCGGCAAGGGAGATATTGTGGGCACTCCTTCTGCAGTGATCCATCTCCCATAGCAACGGGAACAGGTCTGCACTGCCAAGATCCTCAACATGTACACAGGTACCGAAGAATAGTTTAGTAAAATGTAAAGTGAACACATGGAGTCCACACAGGTGCATGATGGGACTCCACGCCATTACTGGGAGTAAGGTAGCAGTGATGCGCTGAACAGATGGAGAGGGCAAGGGCTCTGCATATCCCTCCTAAAATGCACAAGTAGCCATGGTGATGTACAGTAACATTATGAGAGTTTATTAGAGATCAAGCGGTTGTTCCAGTAAAGCTACCCCATGTCTAAAGCAGTGACACTGTTCAAAAGTGCCCAGAAGAACCCACTCCGGGGTAGGCCTCTTATGTGACCCAACGAGGAGGGAAATGTGGAGGACATGACGGCCAACCACACTCCACCTACCTCTACATGTTTCAACAGGAAAGTGGAGGAAAAACATCAAACTGGAGGCTGTTAGCACCATGTCTCTCTCTCTTCTTTGACCTTAATTCCTGATCCGGGACTCAGGCTTTCCTGAGCATAGGACTTTTCAGTAAATTCAAACCCTCTTTATGGTCAACTAAGAATAGGGGTAGGCAACCTCAGCATTCCAACTGTGATGAAACTATTAATTCAGTGAGACACTGCATGACTCTGAAAGCCATAGGCATGACTACTAGAAGCAGAAACATGATGGGATATGTAGTTTCATCACAGCTAGAGTGCCAAGGTGGCCTACCTTTGACAACTAGAACCAAGTGGAAGAATAATCATGGACAGTTTATTAACTCAACTGCACTGAATGTTAAGATGATCCGTCATGGCCAAATCCTCTAGTGGACCTGAAGCCCTTCAGTTCAATATTGTGTTCAGCAGATCTTAAGTCATAATGGTTTTAGTATAAAATGTGTTATCTGTGCCAACAAAAAAAGTTCACAAAACTTCTTCAATCTCCAGAAGCTTGGCGCCATGAGGAAAACTGTAGCTGTAAGTCCTGCATGAAGAATTAGACCTTTCCTCTGCTGGACCCAGACCAAACTAATGAACAACACGGTAATGTCACCATGAATGGACATTCAGAGCGCAAATAAAGCTCAACAGGCATGAAGACCACACTTACGTCACAGTAATAATAACATAGGACTAGGACTTCTTTTGGCTGAAAAACTCAAGCACGCTTCCAGCCACAGTGACCTAAAATTCCTGGATACCCAATAATCTTGGTTTGGCACACTGCGTTCAGGTCCTTCTTGCTTTTTTCTATAAACACAGTTATTTTAAGAAAACACGCATCATACAATGTTCTTAAGAAGGAAATTATTAGGAGCACTGAAGTGCAAAACAAATTAGGTCATTTGCAATGAAGGTGGCCAATCTTAAAAAGCCAAGCACTTTGGATATTAGTTGGAGGCAAGCACATAGGCAGGTGCATGCTGACCTCCCTACACAGGTGGCGTGATTGCACCGACCATTCAGGGAGAGTGGAGGACAGGAAGAATACCCATTTCTCTTGGGCCTCTATATGTGTGATTTTGTGTGCTTCTGTTCAGTTGGACGCTGCCACCCAGGGGACTCCTGCAGCCTTCTTTGATGAGGGCAGAGCTTACAGGAAGCCCTGGCTCACTGCAGTTGGCAAACATTCTGCGTGTGGTGAGGTTAGGGACAGGAGCCTGCTGGTCAGAGTGAGTGAACCTAGCACAGGGACCAGTTTCAGAGGAGGAGGGACAATATAGGGATTAGCACAGACTACTTTATAGACTTCTCCGCTGTTCAGCCGGCATATGCCTGCATTTTGCCTCTGTGCCACTGGCCTTGGTTTTTCGCTCTCCTGCTGTGAGTTCTATCTCCTCTGTGAAGGGACTCAATTGTTGTATCTGGAACTGTTAACAATATAGTCTGTATTCTCAACCACTGTGTGTGCCAAGTCTTTCCTTTGGGTGCCTACCGCCTGGGTCCTCACCAGCCCTCAAGCCCTAAAAGCAGGTACACTTAATTCTGGAAGAACCTAGTGGTGAGAATTCTGCACCTGAGTTCTCATCTTCACCTGCCAGTCTCAGCCATGATCAAATTGTCTCACATTTCCAGTCGGACTGTTCATCCGGCAGAGAGATCTTACACTACTATAGGAGCCTCTCCTTTCAAGCCTTCCAGCTAATAGACAATATCTCCAGTATGTAGTGAAAAGTTATTCCTGCGCTACCATAAAAAGGGAAGGGAGGTGGAAGAGGAAAAGGGGAGGGGGGATGTAATTGGGGGGACTGCTGCAGGCACCGAATGTAGGTCAAACCGTACCTACTAGAGAGAAATTAGTTAAAAGAATGGTGCTGCACTGTTCCCAAGGAAGTTAGAGGAACCGCTGCTAAAAATATGGTCTCCAGTATGGTCTATGGAGAAATTTGACTCACATATGTTGACATGTGCAGTATATCGTGGCTCATAAAAACGAATAACCAACTGAGCCACCATAGGCTGCAGCTGGTGGTGGAGAACACCGGCAGATCTTCCATACCAATTTGTCCTTCAACCCCTTCTGAAAAAACCAAACCACTTTTTATGTTTCATTCTCACCCTGTCCTGCATTGGCAGCCTTTGTAGGCTACTGTATTTTATGTCTGAGGGGATATTATACATTTACTGTATATGAAGACGCAACACAAACTGAGTCTCCATTTCTTGGGTTCCCGAGATACATCCTTGGTCTGACTAATGGACTTTCGTTGCACTTCAAGGGTCCCTCCACAGACTGATTGGGGCTCAATGGTTGACCCCGTTGTCTACCCCGTTGTCTGGATTGCGTCCATGATGTGGGGCTGTACAGTGTTGAGGCTCTTAAAGGTCCTGAAGCAGCGGGATACTCTGCGCAACAAGTAGACCAATACATTGATCTCATTGTTTCCGCAGCTGAATCACATATACTGTATTGTATTTTTATGGTTGTTTCCAGCAAATGTCCTTTGGGCAATCATTTTAAACATGGAATTTTGTAATACAAATTTTGTATACATTTTAATGACTTGCTCGTTTCGAGTTATATTCAAATTCCCGTGCATCTCTTGTTCTGCTGTAGATGACACTCTATACATCATTTAGAGAAACTCCTCAGTGTAAAATGCAGAGGAATTTTTTTTTTTTGCCCAGTCACTATCTTAGTATAATTGAGTGGTGGTGTCTATGTGTGCCACAAAAATGGCTCCACTCACTGGGCATGCAGCTTTAAAAGGGGCAGTTGAGGTTGAAGGAACCAATGGGAACATGCAGGGAGCCAACAGACCCAGAAGTGCTGAAAACTGAAGATTCTAGTGGTGGGTGTATCTCTTCAACAGAGGAATAGATCGATTAGAGTCAGTATTGCCAAATATTGTTATGGTACTTTAATAGGTTACCTTTTTACATTTTTTTTTATTTTATTTTTTTATTTTTTAGTGGCATTGTCACTTTGAATATGGAGTGGTTGTCAAAGGATGCTCAGGTGGCCCTCCTGCTGTGCAAGTCCCTAGTGAAATATACAGTATGTGCTTACTATTTTATCTTCATCTGCCTTGAGCAAGCTTGGATTTTGCAGGTCTTTAAGACCTTGATTACACTTGCTGCTACTTGTACAGTAGACCTCGGAAATAGAAAAGAAGAAAGGAGCCAATCAAATATACTGCAATGCAATGAGCATGCCTAAAAGAAGAAAAAGCTAAGTGGCAGAGAGATACAGTAAACTCATCAGTGCGCCACTTCTCCTTTCACTGTCCAATCACAGGGTGGAGATCTGTAAGTGAAAGCAAAACTGCAACAGAGAAAGATTCATTGAACAGGCAGAATAACTGTGCTGGATAACAGAACTGTGTAATGCTCAGGTCTGGCTGGACACAATACATATCTTTTGGCATGTAAGTCATCCATGCACTTAGATGTGTGTCTGGAGTCTAGCTTTATGGAGGAATGATGTTAACCTCAGGGTACACTTGTTCTCAGTCTTTTTATTTATACATTTCCACTTGGGTGTTCCTGTGGAGTGGGAGTTACTCTAGTAGGGACAGGCTGGTGCTGGCCTATGGCACTTTTCTTATATTTGTAAGCATATGCAAATTAGACATCTGTTTTTTTTTTAACATTATAACAAATTTTTAATTTGTTTTTTTAAGAAGGGTAGTAGACGGAGGGAGGCTGTAAATTCTCAGCTGTATGCTAATGATATCAATCCTGGAATTTACTTCATGCTGCTTTCATGGCTATGGAGGTGAATGCCCTCAGCCGAAAAGATTAAGTGAATTCTGGTGGCAGGGGTGGAATTTGAAGATCCCGCAGAACCAAGCGTTCTTGAATGCCTGGGGGAGTGAGAACGAGTGTATCTGGTAGTTCTGAGGTACATTCTTAATGCAAGGGGAGATTTACCAAATTGTTTTGGCCCCTGACATCACCAAAGTAATGCAACAGAAGACTGTCAGAGAATGTTGACATATTACAGGAGATAATCAGAGGCTTTACACAAGATACAAGAGATAATCAAACACTAGACATGATACAGGAGATTGTCAGAGGCTCTAGATGTGGTACAGGTGATGGCCAGAGACTGCAGACATGATACAGTAGATGGTCAGAGACTGCAGACATGATAGAGTAGATGGTCAGAGACTCAAGACATGATACAGTAGATGGTCAGAGACTCAAGACATGATACAGGAGATGGTCAGAGACTGCAGACATGATAGAGTAGATGGTCAGAGACTGCAGATGTGATACAGGAGATAGTCAGGTACTCTAGACATGATTCAGGAGATGGTCAGAGACTCTAGCATAGCTCCCAACTGTCCCTGATTTTGAGGGACTGTCCCTGATTTGGAGCAATGTCCCTCTGTCCCTCATTCCTCCTCATTTGTCTCTCATTTTGGTCTGATATATAAAGTTGTATACAAAATGCACTTTTATTCCTTTAAAAAGTGTTTTCCAGAGCTAAACCTTTTATCTGATTTCTAAATTGCTGCATTTGTAAATTCCAAAGGCCAATATAAAGGAATATCAGTGGTAAAAAAAAAAGCACTTGTGGGTTTAATCAATCTTGTTTTTTTGTACAATCCTTCCTTTAAGGGGGCGTGGCGGGTGGGGGGTGTCCTATGCCTGCATACTTTTGCTGATAGGTATCCCTCATTCCCATCTCAAAAAGTTGGGAGGTATGCTCTAGACATGATACAGGATATGGTCAGAGACTCAAGACATGAAACAGGAGATGGTCAGAGACTCAAGACGTGATACAGGAGATGGTCAGAGACTCTAGATGTGATACAGGCGATGGTCAGAGACTCTAGATGTGATACAGGCGATGGTCAGAGACTCAAGACATGATACAGGAGATGGTCAGAGACTCAAGACATGAAACAGGAGATGGTCAGAGACTCAAGACGTGATACAGGAGATGGTCAGAGACTCTAGATGTGATACAGGAGATAGTCAGGTACTCTAGACATGATCCAGGAGATGGTCAGAGACTCTAGACATGATGTGGAGAAGGTCAAATGCTTTACATGTAATATAGGAGATAGTCAAAGACTGCAGACCTGATACAGGAGATGGTCAGACTATAGCCGTGAAACCAGAGATAGTCAGACTATACACATGATACATGTGTGGTTGAAGACTGGAGACATGCAGTAAGAGACAGACAGAGACTGGGAATATATTACACAAGGCTGCAAGAGATCACTGCCATTACACCCCCTTTACAAATGAAATCTAACACTCCTATTACAAAAAACCTTACAAGTGCTAATGCAACCCCCATCACCATCATCTCCCGGTTCTGGCACTGATGTCACTCAACTGGTGAAGATACAATCCATGACCAAAAGTAAATGGACATCCCTTCAAATGATGGAATTCATGTGTTACCAGTGAAGGGTAGACATGTGCAATTAATTTTGTTCCAAATTCATTTTTTAACAAACTTTGACAAATTCATTAATTTGTAAATATCAGAATTTAATGAAAACCCGTTTAACAAATTTTTCTGAATATTCCTAAATTCGAATATTTGAAAATTCATAAATTCAAAAATTAGAACGTTCGTAAATTCAAAAATTAGAAAGTTCGTAAATTCAAAAATTAGAAAGTTTGTAAATTCGTAAATCTGAAAACATAACTAACTAATAATAACTTAACTATTACTAACAATTAAATTATAGGTATTGGAATTTCCTTTCAAATGTGACTGTTTGTGAACGTAGCGAATACGAATTTATCCAAAGTTACGAATTATCCGAAATAACGAACGCCGCATCTAAACGACTGGAACGTAACAAATTAATAATAATAAATAACAATAATAATAATAAAAACTTTATTATTATTATTTATTATGAATTTGTTCCATTCCATTTGTTTAGATGCAGCATTCGTTATGTCGGATAATTCGTAACTTCAGATAAATTTGTATTCGATACGTTAACGAGCAGTCAAATTTGAAAGAACATTCCAATACCTATAATTTAATTGTTAGTTATTTTTAGTTAGTTATTCATTCGAATTTTGGGATTTTCTTTCGTATTTTCGAATTTACAAATTTCCAAATTTTGAAATTTACGAATTGCGATCATAACGAATGAAAAAACAAAAACAAACAAACTTTTCCCTTCACTAGACTTCACACATGTCTAGTAAAGGGCACTGTTAATGCTACATCATAGTCTTTTTCCAGCATGATTGTGCTCCCGTGCACGACGCCAATTCTATAAAGACATGGGTTGACGACTAGTTCGGTGTGGAATAGTTTTCGAATAGTTTTTCAATTTCCAAAGAGAATAAAATAGAATAGAAAATAAAGGAATAGCATAGAAAAAATAGAAAAGAATATAACAGAAAATAAAAGAATATAATAGAGTAAAACAGAACAAAATAGTATAGAAAATAATAGAATAGAAATGAATAGAATAAAAAAAAATAATATAATTAAATAAAAATATTATAACCATCTTCTGTAATTCTAATAGAATAGAAAAGAATATAACAGAAAATAAAATAATAGAATATAATAGAGTAAAATAGAACAAAAAATATAATAGAAAATAAAATAACAGAATAGAATAGAAATGAATAGAATAAAAATATATATAATTAAATAGAAAGATTATAACCATCTTCTGAAATTCGAATAGAAAAGAATATAACAAAAAAAAAAGAATAGAATATAATAGAAAGATTATAACCATCTTCTGAAATCCTAATAGAATAGAAAAGAATATAACAGAAAAGAATATAACAGAAAATAAAAGAATATAATATAATAGAGTAAAACAGAACAAAATATAATAGAAAATAAAAGAATATAAATGAATAGAATAGAATAAAACTATATATAATTAAATAGAAAGATTATAACCATCTTCTGAAATTCGAATAGAATAGAAAAGAATATAACAGAAAATAAAAGAATAGAATATAATAGGATTTCAGAAGATGGTTATAATCTTTCTATTATATTCTATTCTTTTATTTTCTGTTATATTCTTTTCTATTCTATTCGAATTTCAGAAGATGGTTATAATCTTTCTAATAGAATAGAAAAGAATATAACAGAAAATAAAATAATATAATATAATAGAGTAAAACAGAACAAAATATAATAGAAAATAAAAGAATATAAATGAATAGAATAGAATAAACTTATATATAATTAAATAGAAAGATTATAACCATCTTCTGAAATCCTAATAGAATAGAAAAGAAAATAACAGAAAATAATATAACAGAAAATAAAAGAATAGTAAACAGTAAAACAGAACAAAATAGGATAGAAAATTGAAGAACAGAATAGAATAGAAATGAATGGAATAGAATAAAAAAAAGAATGTAATTAAATAGAAAGATTATAACCATCTTCTGAAATTCAAATAGAATATAAAATAGAATTAAAAAAATAGAATAGAAATAATATAACCATTTTCCAAAATTCAAATAGAATCAATTTGAAAAGAATAGAATAGAAAATAACACAATAGTATAGAAAAAAACTGAATAGAATAGAATGTAACCATCTTCCTATTCTATTCAAATTTGAATTGGAAAACTATTTGAATTCGAAAAGTATTCGAAATAGATTCGAATTTCGTCCAAATTTTTTTCCGTTATTTCGGATTTGTTTAAATTCCGTACTATAGTAATTCGGAAATTCGGATGAAAATTTGTCCGAATATCAATTAAGAACGAAACGAACCGCATGTCTAGTTAAAACCTTTGGACCTCAACCGTAGTGAAAACCTTTGGTCCTCAATCCTACTGAACACTATTGTACTGAATTGGAATGCCAATTGTGGTCTTCTCATCCAACATCAGTACCTGACCTCACAAATGAGTACAAATTCCCACAGACACATTCCAGGATCTTGTGGAAGCCTTCCCAAAAGAGTGGAGGACAGTATAGCCGCAAAGGATGGACCACCCACATTTGGAATAGGTTGTCCTCCAAGCTCATATATGGTGAGGAGTCCACAAAAGTTTGTCTTATCATATATTGTATCTGCCTTTGGTTCTTGGTAAGACATCTGGCTATCTATGGCCACACTAAATATTCTTTGTCACAATTAGGTCACATCTGTAACCCCCGCAATGCAAAATAACCACGCATTGCCTCTATATTGTAGTTTTCCTTCGCTCTACTATGTGTTATTCTCTCGAAAACTTTCCTTGCAGGTTTACAAGCTCTGAGGCCGCCTCGGTGTATGTAAGTCAGTCCCTTTGGCTTGGCACCTCTTTAATTGTGGAGGACTTGGCAGGCCAGCTGGAAAGTGCTTACTTATAATATAAAAGCATTAATATAAGCTGCAATAACACAGGAACTGCTTACAGCCACAATGCGAATCCCATTAATCTCTGTGAACCTGCCGCAGTCACAGGACTCCTTGTAACGGAAAGACAGAGCTTACTCTAGCTCAGCTCGTAGTTAAAGGAGATCTCCGCTTTCATCCTTTATTGTTCTGGGCATCCTCCAGGGAAGTGCTGGGCTTATATTATCATTAAATTGTAGGATCCTCCTACCTTTCTACTGGGATATGTGACAGCCTCAGGCTTGCTAGAAATGTGCAAATATACATTAAAGGGGTTGTAAAGGTTTTTTATTTTCTAAATAGGTTCCTTTAAGCTGGTGCATTGTTGGTTCACTTAACTTTTCCTTCGATTTCCCTTCTAAATGTTTTTTTTCTTTGTCTGAATCTCTCACTTCCTGTTTCTCCTCAGTAAACTTCACACCATCATCCGAGCGGTGTTTAGTCAGCCAGAACAGCTTACTGAGGAGGAACAGGAAGTGAGAAATTCAGACAAAGAAAACAAAGAAAAAAAAACATTTATGCCCCGTACACACGGTCGGAATTTCCGACGGAAAATGTCCTATCGGACCATGTTGTCGGAAAATCCGACCGTGTGTGGGCTCCATCTGACTTTTTCCGTCGGAAATTCCGACGGAAAAAATTTCAGATCCTGCTCTCAAATTTTCCGACAACAAAGTCCGATCGGACTTTTTCCGATCGTGTGTAGCGAATTCCGACAGACAAAGTGCCACGCATGCTCAGATCACATTAGAAGACCAAAGCTATTGGCTACTAGCCTCTACGTAGTTCCGTCGTACGCAACAAACGTCACCACGTTCAGAATGATCGGATTTTCCGACAACTTTGTCCGACCGTGTGTATGCAACACCAGTGTCGGACAAAATCCGTCGGAAAAAATCCGACGGATTTTGTGGTCTGAATTTCCGACCGTGTGTACGGGGCATATGAAGGGAAATCAAAGGAAAAGGTAAGTGAACCAACAATGCACTAGCTTAAAGGAACCTATTTGGAAAATAAAAAACAACCTTTACAACCCCTTTAAAGCAGAACTCTGGAAATGTTGTCACGTTTTGTCCAGGGGCGCATAGAAAGGCTATACTTTTTAGATCCTTCTATCCTTTTAAAAAACAGCGATCCCCCCAACATCCAGCAGTGGACTGTTCACGCCGTCCTCAGGTCCAGAGGCAGTCTATGGGAGTGATGACTTCATGAACAATCCATGCACAAGACCGCTAATGTGCGGGGGGGGGGCAGGAGTGGCAGGGACCAGTCTTGCATTGGGAGGACTGAAGGATTAGGTGAGTAACGTATATTCTGGCTTTCTTCACCCCTAGACAAAAACAAGCAGTTAACCCATGGAGTAGGGGCACAGCCCCACTGCATGGGGAGAAAAATATCCTGGAATTCTTATACAATATATATATATATATATATATATATATATATATATATATATATATATATATATGTATGTGTGTGTGTGTGTGTGTGTGTGTGTGTGTATATATATTATATATAAAATATATGGCCTGCACAGAGTCCTGACCTCAACCCGATAGGACACCTTTGGGATGAATTAGATTGGGTTGAGGTGAGGACTCTGTGTAGGCCAGTCAAGTTCCTCCATCCCAAACTCGCTCATCCATGTCTTTATGGACCTTGCTTCATGCACGTGGTCCAAATTATTTGGTGTAGGAGGGATTATGGTGTGGGGTTGTTTTTCAGGTGTTGGGCTTGGCCCCTTAGTTCCAGTGAAGAGAACTCTTAAGGCGTCAGCATAATATACCATTTGGGGATGGCCTCTTCCTGATCCAACATGACTCTGCAACAGTGCACAAAGCAAGGTCCATAAAGACATGGATGAGCGAGTTTGGGGTGGAGCAACTTGACTGGCCTGCACAGAGACCCGACCTCAACCCAATAGAACACCTTTGGGATGAATTAGAGAGGAGACTACGAGCCAGAAATTCTTGTCCAACATCAGTGCCGGACCTCACAAATGCGCTTCTGGAAGAATGGTCAAACATTCCCATAGACCAGGGATATGCAATTAGTGGACCCCCAGCTGTTGCAAAACGACAAGTCCCATCATGCCTCTGCTTCTGGATGTCATGCTTGTGGCTGTTAGTGTCTTGCTATGCCTCATGGGACTTGTAGTTCTGCAACAGCTGGAAGTCCGCTAATTGCATATCCCTGCCATAGACACACTCCTAACCCTTGTGGACAGCCTTCCCAGAAGACTTGAAGCTGTTATAGATGCAAAGGGTGGGCCAACTCAATATTGAACCCTACGGACTAAGACTGGGATGCCATTAAAGTTCCTGTGTGTGTGAAGGCAGGCAATAATTTTTGTAAATATGGTATACTGTATGTAGCGGCCATAACCCTCGATGGGGCGGCCTTGACTTTTGGGCTTACCGGTTACCTCCGCTCGGCTTGTTGATCCATGTCCAGGGGTTCCCAGGACTAGTACCCAACAACTTCGGATGCTGACGCCATAAAAGTCCTTTTAATAGGTTTTTATTTGCAGGGGTAACATCCAACAAGCATAGTTTCAGATGGGAACAGAGGGCAAGGGTGAAGAAACTCAAGCACCTTGAACTGCTGACAATGTCTCTAACAAAACCCAGAGAGTAGCCACTCGCAGCTGGGCACTTCAATGCTGGACAAATCTCTAGCCAGAGATTATGGCAGCCAACACTTTGATCTGGAAACTTGCAAAAGTCTCTGACACAGAATAAACTTTCAACCGAAGGTGAATAGGAACTTTTCTCAGTACCTGGAACTTTCTCTGTCTCCTCGGCAGTACTGTGAAATTGCGGATTCTTTAGTGTCCATAACAACCCAGCAACCAGGCACTTCTTGAGATGCCAGCTTGTTGGCTCTCCTCCGAAGAGTCCTCCCCCGGTCGCCTATGTGAGCTGCGGTGCCCCTCCAGTGATGAGAGCACACCAGGACGCCTTGAATCCTCCTTCAGTTACTGGGCCTCGGACCAGCCGGTTCCGAGACTCGGGAACAGATGGATCCTCGCCCCAGACCATGCAAGTCTTTGGGGCTAGTCAAACCAACCATGTTGCAGGACAGCAAACGCTCCCAGGCCCGGGACCCCTCGCGGGGCTACCCCGGTCCAGAACCAGGAAGAGGCAGCTACGGCCGAACCCCGAACACATGACTTCAGCACCTTAAGTACCCTTCCCCAGACTACACAGCGGGGCCAGACGCACACACTTATTGGCTCCGGGAAAGACTGATACCCAAGACGTCCAACCAGGCCTGCTTCTGGGCCTTGTCATGTGTACTTCAGTGTACCCATGACCAGGCAGAACACTAGTCCAGCCCAGCCAAACTAATGCCAAAGTGAACCTACACAATTAACCCTCAGAACCCCACTACTGTTCTGGGAAAAATTTCCACATATAGCGGACACCTTGTGAAAGGGTCCCCGCTACGTGTGTGTGTGTGTGTGTATATATATATATATATATATATATATATATAGTACATACTACATACTAAAATAAACCTAAAAAAAAGCCAAGTTGACAGACTTGACTAACCACTTCAGCCCCGGACCAATTGGCAGCCAAAGGACCAGGCCCCTTTTTGCGATTCGGCACTGCGTCGCTTTAACTGACAATTGCGCGGTCGTGCGACGTGGCTCCAAAACAAAATTGGCGTCCTTTTTTTCCCACAAATAGAGCTTTCTTTTGGTGGTATTTGATCGCCCCTGCGGTTTTTATTTTTTGCGCTATAAACAAAAATAGAGCGACAATTTTGAAAACAATGCAATATTTTTTGCTTTTTGCTATAATAAATATCCCCAAAAAATATATAAAAAAACATTTTTTTTCCTCAGTTTAGGCCGATACGTATTCTTCTACATATTTTTGGTAAAAAAAAAAAATCGCAATTAGCGATTATTGATTGGTTTGCGCAAAAGTTATAGCGTTTACAAAATAGGGGATAGTTTTATAGCATTTTTATTAATATTTTTTTTTTTTACTAGTAATGGCGGCGATAAGCGATTTTTATTGTGACTGCGTCATTATGGCGGACACATCGGACATTTTTGACACATTTTTGGGACCATTGTCATTTATACAGCAATCAATGCTATTTAAATGCATTGGCTCCTGTACAAATGACAGTTGTAGTGAAGGGGTTAACCACTAGGGGGAGGGGAGGGGTTATGGGCTGTGACGTGTGTGTTTTTTTTTTACATTAGGGGCGGGGCTGACGTCTGACGTCATTGATCGGCTTTCCCGATGACAGGGAACAGCCGATCAATGACAGGCAGAGTAGGAAGCGCGGGGAGAGGTTTGTTTACACATACCTCTCCCCGTTCTTCAGCTCCGTAACCCGATCGCGGGACACCAGCAGCGATCGGGTCCTCTGGTCCCGCGGCCGGGGTCTCGGAGCTCCCGACCGGGTCGCGAGTGCGACCCACAGGCAGGCACATGCACGATCACGTACAGGTACGTGATTTTGCCTGCCCGTGCCATTTTGCCGCAGAATATCTGCGTTAGGCGGTCGGGAAGCGGTTAACCACTTGGGTGTCTATAAACAAAAAATAGCTGGATGAATATGAAATGCATTCGGTCACATATTTTGCTTAATACGGCTTAATACAGATAATACAGATAATAGTCAGCTCCATCTAGTGACCATAATGCAGTATTTTTCTTATTGTAGTATTTCAGCAAAAATATTGCATTATGGCCACAAGATGGAGCAAATGAGCATAGGAAATCACTGTATTAAGCAAAATGCAGTCAGAATTTGTCACATCTGGGCAAATACCTTCCGACATCAACCATGGCTACCAGTGTCTGTATCAAAATACACTCAATGTTATTTAACCCCGTCCTGTGAGCTCAGGCTGTCAAGGACCCCTGGGTTATTACATAGGCCTTGGCTTGCACAGTATTGCAGTACTGAACAGCACTCACCAAGAAATGGAAGGACCTGTGAGGTCACTGGACCAGCAAGATGACATCACAGTATGTACTGTATGTACTGTATGTATGTAAGGATTTTAAAGTGGAACTAACCCTATTGATTTAGGTTTCAAAAAACAGTTACATTCTCGATAGGTGCCAGGAATGTAATTGTCACATTGGTTGTGTGCTCAACCAAACTGTCATAACTGATCACATGAGCAGCATCATGGGAGTTGCAAATCAAACAGAGTCTAAGATGGGAGCTTCTTTGGCTGAAAATGATAAGAGGGTTTAGTTCCACTTTAACAAAAAATATAAATAGGTGCAAGGTGGAGGTTCAGGCACCATGATGGGAGGACCGGGGATGGGGGGTCAGCCTGATGTCAATGTCCATGGTGCTGTGGCAGTAACTGTTCTCTTTCTGTGGACTTATTGATGCTGCAACAGTAATACCTGGGAGTTGCCAGCTGCAGTTTTGAGATGACTTTTATATTTATAGCACAACATCCGCATTTAATAAATATACAATTTCCTCTCCTTCAAAACAATGAAATGTTGAGTAAAGAGAAAAGAAAATACATAAGGTTTACCTTTAAGTCCTCGAAGTCCCATGGGCCCTGGGTGTCCCAAGTAGCCCTGGTCACCTTTTTGTCCAGGAGGCCCCGGGTTACCTCTTTCACCTGGAAGACCTGGAAGAGAGAAGAGCTTGTCAAGTACAAAACATCGTACCACGTGTGAGATGAAAAATATCTGATTGGGGGAAAAATTGAGATACGGAGATGGAGAACCCAAAAGATGTTTTCAAAATGACGGAGAGAAGATCGAAGAAAACATAATTGACTGAAAGCTGATTTCCAGCCTCACCTTCAGTCCTGCACTGTTGTAAAGGCCACTCTCCTATACTGAAATGGCTTACTTTTAGACATGTGCAATTCGTTTAGTTCCGAATTCGTTATTTAACGAATTTTGACAAATTCGTTAATTCTGAATTTCCGAATTTCCGAACTTTTCAATTTCCGAAATTTCCGAATTTCCGAATTTCCAAACTTCTAAGTTTGTGACATTCTGAATTTCGCATTTTCGGATTTCCAAATTTAGAATTTCCGAATTTCCGAATTTCCGAATTTTCGGATTTCCGAATTTCAAAATTTCAAAATTTGCGAAATTATGAATTTCCGAAATTACGAATTTCCGAATTTTCGGATTTACGAATTTAGAATTTTTGAATTTCCGAATTTTCGGATTTTTGAATTTCCGAATTCCCGAATTCTGAATTTCAGATTTTTGGAATTCCGATTTTTCGGAAATTCAAAAATTAAAAAATTCGAAAATCAGAAAAAAAGAAAGAAAATCTGTTTAATTCTAAATAATAACTAACTATTAAATTATAGGTATTGGAATTCCCTTTCAAATTTGTCAGTGAACGTAACGAGTACGAATTTATCCGAAGTTACGAATTATCTGAAATAACGAATGCCGCATCTAACCAAATGGAACGTAACGATCTAATAATAATTAATAACAATAATAATAATAAAACCTTTTTATTATTATTATTTATTATTAATTATTTATAATTAATTTGTTCCGTTTGATTTGTTTAGATGCGGCATTCGTTATTTCAGGTAATTCGTGACTTCGGATAAATTCGTACTCGTTAATTTAATAGTTAGTTATTAATGAAACTGATTTTCTTTCTTTTTTTCAGATTTTCAAATTTTGGAATTTTCAAATCTTTGAATTCCCGAAATTCCGAAAATTCGTAAATTCGGAGTTCCGAAAGTCCGAAAATTCAGAATTCCGAAAAACCAAAAATCCAAAATTCGATAATTCGTAAATTCGTAAATTTGTAAATTCGTAAATTTGTAAATTTGTAAATTTGTAATTCGTAAATTCGTAAATTTGTAAACTTGTAAATTCGTAAATTCGTAACTTTGTAAATTCGTAAATTCGTAAATTCGTAAATTCGTAAATTTGTAAATTCGGAATTTCGTAAATTCGTAAATCCGAAAATTTGGAAATCCGGAAATTCGGAAATCCGAAAATTTGAAATTCAAAAATTCGTAAATCCGAAAAATAGAAATGTGAAAATTCCCGAAACTTCCGAATTTTAGAATTTCCGATTTTCCGAAAAAAGCAAAAAAACGAATGAAACGAAAATGAACAAATTTTTGGTCAGTGCACATGTCTACTTACTTTGATTTCACCACACACCGTGAGCTTCTCACAATATGCATTAAAAGCTACAGCATGTCAGATAGAGCCTAGCTGGAGGACATTCAGCATCATCTAGCACTTTCCTCCTCCGGCTGACTGTCCCTGGCCCACCCCTTTCATTCATTGTATTTCAGTTCTTTCAAACGTGGAGGCTCAGCATCAGATGTGGACGTTATCTAGGGTGGTCTTCAAGCAAATATAGTGTCGGGGATACCAACTGCATGCATAAAACAGCAGGGATGGCCAGATCTGAGGAGCACAGATCACAGGGTAAAACTGAAGATACAAGGAAACGGGGACCCAGGACTGGGATCAGGTACAAGGCAGCAGGGTAAGGATGCAGGACAAGAGTGGGAGCAGGATAAAGAGATAACAGTTTCTAGCTATAAGGGCAAAACACAGAAGAACTGCAGTGCCCTGCAAAAGTATTCACCCCTCTTGGCATTTTTCATGTTTTGTTGCCTCCTAACCTGGAATTAACATGGATTGTTTGAGGATTTGCATCATTTAATTTACAGAACACGCCCACAACTTTGAAGATGTTTTTTTTTTATTGTGAAGCAAACAACAAATAGGACAAAATAACAGAAAAAGTCAATGTGCATAACTATTCACCCCCCTAAAGTCAATACTTTGTAGAGCCACCTTTTGCGGCTATCACAGCTCCAAGTCGCTTTGGATCAGTCTCTATGAGTCTTGCCACATCTTACCACTGGGATTTTTGCCCATTCCTCCTTGCAAAACTGCTTCAGCTCCTTCAAGTTGGATGGTTTGCGCTTGTGAACAGCAATCTTTAAGTCTAACCACAGATTTTCTATTGGATTGAGGTCTGGCCTTTGACTAGGCCATTCCAACACATTTACATGTTTCCCCGTAAACCACTCAAGTGTTGCTTTAGCAGTGTGTTTGGGGTCATTGTCCTGCTGGAAGGTGAACCTCCGTCCTAGCCTCAAATCACACACAGAGTGCTACAGGTTTTGCTCAAGAATATCCCTGTATTTAGCACCATCCATCTTTCCCTCAACTCTGACCAGTTTCCCAGTCCTGACTGCTGAAAAACATCCCCACAGCCTGATGTTGCCACCAGCATGGGGATGGTGTTCTTTGGGTGATGTGATGTGTTGGGTTTGGGCCAGACAGCGTTTTCTTTGATGGCCAAAAAGTTAAATTTTAGTCTCACCAGACTAGAGCACCTTCCGCCATACATTTTGGGAGTCTCCCACATGCCTTTTCACAAACTCAAAACGTGTCATTTTGTTTTTTTGCTGAAAGTAATGGCTTTCTTCTGGCCACTCTGCCATAAATCCCAACTCTATGGCCCCTTTCACACTGGGGCGTTTTTCATGCGGTGCAGCGCTAAAAATAGCGCCTGTTCACCGCATGAAAAAATCCGGCCCCTTTAACTCCAGTGTGAAAGCCGGCGGGCTTTCACACTGGAGCGGTGCGCTAGCAGGATGACAAAAAAAGTCCTGCTAGCAGCATCTTTGGAGCGGGATAGGAGCGGTGTGTTCACCGCTCCTATACCGCTCCTTCCCATTGATTACAATGGGAGACCGCGGTAAAACCGCGGCAATACCGCGGCTACGGCGGCGCTCTGCGGGGGGTGTTTAACCCTTTTTCGGCCGCTCGCGGGGGGTAAAACCGCACCGCGAGCGGCCAAAAACCGCGGTGAAAACGACGGTAAAGCAGCGCTAAATATAGCGCTGCTTTACCGTCACCGCGGATCACCGCCCCAGTGTGAAAGGGGCCTATGGAGCGTACGGCTTATTGTCGTCCTATGCACAGATACTCCAGTCTCTGCTGTGGAACTCTGCAGCTCCTCCAGGGTTACCTTAGGTCTCTGTGCTGCCTCTAAGATTAATGCCCTCCTTGCCCGGCCCATGAGTTTTGGTGTGCGGCCGTCTCTTGGCAGGTTTGCCAATGTGCCATCTTCTTTCCATTTGGTTATGATAGATTTGATGGTGCTCCTAGGGATCATCAAAGATTTGGATATTTTTTTATAACCTAACCCTGACTTGTACTTCTCAACAACATTGTCCCTTACTTGTTTGGAGAGTTCCTTGGTCTTCATGGCAGTGTTTGGTTAGTGGTGCCTCTTGCTTAGATGTTGCAGCCTCTGGGGCCTTTCAAAAAGGTGTGTATATGTAATGACAGATCATGTGACACTTAGATTGCACACAGGTGGACATCATTTCACTAATCATGTGACTTCTGAAGGTAATTGGTTGCACCAGAGCTTTTTATGGGCTTCATAACAAAGGGGGTGAATACATACGCACATGCCAATTATCATTTTTTTATTTCTGAAAAATAGTTTTATGTATATATTTTTCTAATTTTACTTCACCAACTTAGACTATTGTGTTCTGATCCATCACATATAATTCAGGTTTAAAAAAAAAAAAACATTGAACTAAAGGCTGTAATGTAACAAAATATGTAAAAAGCCAAGGGGGGTGAATACTTTTGCAAGGCACTGTAAATCCCTTACCAGCTGCCAGCATCAGTGGAGACTGATCACTGGGATCTGCTGGGGGACACCTGCTGGTGGACACCGGAAATAAAACCTTATGTCCTGGGAACCACAAAGCCACCAGCAGGTGATCCAGATCCTGGCATAGAGTTGGCTGAGAGCCACCCAATCCACCAGACTGACACCCACCTATCAAGACAGTACAATTGCATAATGTTGCGTACACACGGTCGGAATTTCCGATGGAAACAGTCCGATGGGAGCTTTTCATCGGATTTTCCGACCGTGTGTATGCCCATCGGTCTTTTTCTGTCGGAATTTCCGACGGACTTTGGATTGAGAACCTGTTTACCGACGGAAAACCTTTCTATCGGATTTTCCGATCGTGTGTATGCAATTCTGACACGCAAAATTCCGACGCATGCTTGGAAACAATTCGACGCATGCTCAGAAGCATTAAACTTCCCTTTTATAGTGCAGTCGAACGTTTTTTAAGGCGCGGTGTTATTGACCGTCGGAATTTGGTGTGACCGTGTGTAGGCAAGACAGTTTGAGCGAAATTCCGTCGGGATTCCGACGGGAAAACCATCAGAGCTTTTTCCGACGAGAATTCTTGTGTGTACGCGGCATAACTCCTCCTGAGAGCCAGTCAACTGCTTGCATCAGGACTGAAGACTCTTGAGAGGAGTACTCAGGCACAGTGCTATGATGTTTTCAGAAGCTATGTACAGTACCCTGCTGGCCCTTCCCACCAGCCACGATCTGCCTCTATTGTATAGAGACACAAAGGACTAGTGATGGGTCTAAAATGTGGTATGTAATGAAAATGGACAAATGTCTTTAACATGTTAATTGGGGGGGCACAATAGATAAATAAGCCAATCTTGCTATTTTAGTGCAAGGCTTGCTTCATATATGCCTGGGCTTAAAGGAATGACAACCCCACTGTGCATAATAAGTGTCAGGAAACCTGATATGCACACATATGTTCTTGGTCATTGATTTGCTAAATAATGAATGAAAAATGAAAGCGACAGTCCCAATCCTTCACCTTTCAACACAAAACAGCTATGGCGGCCCCCCCACGTTTCCCTTTAAGTACCTCTGACGGTCTCCCTTTAAGGCAGAAAGCAAGTAGCGGAGGTGTTTCCAATTACTGCAACGTATTAAATGGCCAGGCAGCTAAGTTTACCGAACTGCCGAAAAAACCTTCTCCTCGTATTTCCGCCTGTAGCTGGGGGCTGTTTTAGAAACACACGCCTGCCATGGCACCGGCTGTGGACATATTTACAAGGTGTTAAATAAATAATTTTGGGAATACAGTCAATGTTTTAAAATTAGAGGAGTGGATAGGATTTGTGTATTGGCAGAGCAGGGATGGAGAATTAGGCTTTGGCTTCAGGCTGACTCAGAGTGGGAGGGAGCCCGGAGTTTGTGGAAAGACGATCGTATCGCTTGGTGGTCTTGGTCTGGCTCCAGCAGACAGGTGTTTCCAGAGGCATGCAGTAACGGGATCATTCAGCAAAGCAATGCAATGAACAATTCTGATCATTAAAACTTGAATAGTGGGGGGCCAATCAGAAATTCCTCTGTACGTAACGCAGACCTATCTTCAAATTTTACCCAAATTCAAACGTCCTCAAAAGATAACAGAAGCTGTTGCATGTGACCTTGTCACATGATCTCTGCTGTCAGGAAGGTGGAGCCAATGTGATACTCTTTTGCAGCAGAGGTCATGTGACAAAATGCCTAGGCTTTGGGTCATGGGAATAATCCAAGGACAGCAGTTTCTGCAATTACCGGTAAGTGATTTCAGAATTTCTGTTGCCTTTTTGAGATTTTCGGGACGCATGGTGAGCTAGGGGTCTGGGGGTTGTATCTGACAAACAATTCCTCTTTGAAGGTAATGTATAGTTTTTTTTTTTTCTTTTTTCAATATCTTATCTTTCTAGATATAGCATACATATCAACATTATGGTCCCAGATCCCAGGAACATTAACCCTACCCACGGGCGCATTTTGTACCCCCCCCCCCAATTTCCAGGTGAGCATGCCCAAATCACGGCCACTTTGTGGGTTGGTCATGTCCAGAAAGTGCATATTTAGAGACTGCTCACTCAGAAATCTCAGTGCCTTTTTGAGTTACTGCACATGTGCACTAATTCAGATAACGTTGAGTGAGACTGTAACCCTGGGACATGGCCTGGGACATTAGGTCAATGGGACAGAGGGCCAAGATGCAGGATTGTCCAAGCAAATCCGGGACAGATGGCATCTATGATAAATGTGAATAAGGGATCATCTTAAAGTATATGCACCCATGGGGGCACTTAGTCCCCCCAATTTCCAGGTGAGCGTGCCCAAATCAGGGCCACTTTATGGGTTGGTCATGCCCAGATCCTGCCTATTTAGAGACTGTCCACTCATAAGTCTGAATGTCTTTTTGAGTTACTGCAAATGTGCATTAGCTCAATTAAGGTTGAGTGAGGCTGTGATCCCAGGACACTATGTCAATGGGGTAGAGGCCCAAGAAGCAAAATTGGCAAGGCAAATGTGGGACAATTAGGATCTATGATATATGTGTATAAGGGATCATCTTAAAGTATAAGGCTGCTTTCACATTGAGGCGCTTTACAGGCGCTATAGCGCAAAAAATAGCGCCTGCATAGTGCCTGTAAAGAGCCTCTCCTCTCACTCCAGTGTGAAAGCCAGAGTGCTTTTTTTTTTTTTTTTTTTAATATGAGTAGGGGGTACTATGTACCCCCTACTTATTTACATGGGAGAGAGGTATCTGGGCCCCTTCCACCGACGGACCCCACAACCACTGGGCCAGGGTTGTGGGGTAGAGATCCTCATCCTCATTAACATGAGGATAAGGTGCTTTGCCATGGAAGGGGTCTTCCCTGGCAAGGTACACTTCCATGTTAAGGACATGTGGCCTGGTATGGTTTAGGAGGGGGGTGTGCTCAGATTAAGGGTCTGGCATTTGGTAAAGGTATCTGGCGCCCCCACCCACTGATCCCTACAACCACTGGGCCAGAGTTGTGGAGAAATGGCCCTTGTCCTCATTAGCATGAGGATAAGGTGCTTTGCCAAGGAAGGAGTTCCCCCTGGCAAGGGCAAGGTACCCTACCATGTTTAAAGCATGTGGCCTGGTGTGGTTCAGGAGGGGGGAATGCTCAGATTAAGGGTATGGTGTGGATTCTGCTTTAAAATCAACGCCAGACCAGGACAAGTATTTTTGAGCAAGAGATCATTTGAAACAATCAAAATTATGATCAACTATATATTTACACATAGGAATATGGGATCCTGTGTAGGCACCATGTAGGCCTCCTTGCAAGATGGTCAGCCTCTAGTGCCAGGCAGGAAACTTCTCATATATATTCTGTTTTACACTAGAGACCAGGAAGCACATGGTAGAACATGGATAGGCAACCTGACCCTCTATCAGTCATGTCCGTGGCTGTCAAGAGTCTTGCAATGCCTCATGGTCATGGGACTTCCCCATAGAAGTCAATAGAAACTCAGATAATTTGTTCCACAGTGACTTCTATTGTATGCAGTACCGCATGTGGCCAGAGGTGGGGGTTGCTGGACACACTTGGGAACACTCAGAAACTGCTCGGATGCACTCGGAAAAACTCAGAGAGGCTCGGAAACACTCAGGAACGGAGTGTTTTCTGAATGTTTCCGAGTGGCTCCGAGCGCACCTGTGTGGCTCCGAGTGTCACCGGCGCCCCCGCACCTCTGGCCAAATATGGTACTGCACACCGCAGAGGCTTGAATCCTGCTCGTTTTGTGAGACTACACTCTCAAACTGAATCCAGGATTTAAAAAAAATAATAATATCTCATATTGTGAAATGCTCGTTAACCGAGTTACTCACAATCTGAGGTATTACTGTACACTTTTATTTGGTTCAATTAAAAAACATTGATAAGCTCAAATATCAAAAAGTGCAAAACATTCATACTACCAATCATTTCCGATTGAAGGGATGGAAATTGTTTAGCAAGGTATTCTTTTAAGATTAGGTGAGAGCGGTCAACGTGTTTCACAAGGAACACCTGCTTCCTCAGGACCTCTGATCTCATATACTGTATAGATATATGTATTTTTATTTGTAGAACTTCTTTCTACTATAAGTCACATAATATCTACATATATATTTCACATCCTTATCAGTCAATATAGAAGAAATTGATGGATATACATGAGATAGGAGGTCCTGAGGTGTTCCCGCGAAACACGTCGAACAACTCTCACCTAATTTTAAGAGACCACTTTACTAAACATTTTCCAACTCCTCAATCAAGGATGATTGGTAGTATGAATGTTCTTACACTTTTTGATATACGTATGATCTTATCAATGTTTATTAACTGAACCAAATAAAAATGTATATGGATTTTTACCATTTTGTGAAGTATTTGTGTCCAGTGGAGGGATATTTAAAAATCCAACTCTATATTAATTTTCTATGCATCACGTTACTGGGATGATACCCTTCACTTGCACTGTGATTCTGGGAGTCCCACTCTCACACGTCACATATTTAAATTCAACTCACAGTAAATGACAGAAAAATGGGCGTTTCGGACTCCTTCAGTTTTATGCCGCGTACACACGGTCGGACTTTCCGACGGCAAATGTGCGATCGGAGCTTGTTGTCGGAAATTCCGATCGTGTGTAGGCTCCATCGGACAGTTTCCATTGGAATTTCCAGTGCAAAAAATTCGAGATCTGGTTCTTAAATTTTCCAACAACAAAATCCGTTCTCGTAAATTCCGATCGTGTGTAGACGATTTCGACGCACAAAATGCCATGCATGCTCAGAATCAAGAAGTAGAGCAGCACTGGCTATTGAACTTAATTTTTCTCGGCTCGGCGTACGTGTTGTATGTCACTGCGTTCTTGACATTTGGAATTTCCAACCAACTTTGTGCGACCGTGTGTATGCAAGACAAGTTTGAGCCAACATCCTTCAAAAAAAAAAAACATGGGATTTTGTTGTCCGAATGTCTGATCGTGTGTACGCAGCATTAGACTTGAGAACCAGGGAGTACGGCACAAACCTAATGACACCACTGGCATTTGCACAAACACAGGTGACAACTACTTTTGCATTTTTCTCATGCTTGTTATGTCGTTTATATTTTAACTGCTTTTTAATGCACCTATTAACTTGTGTATGCCTTCTGCGACCTCACGCAAACAACTAAACTTATTTTGGTGCTTTTCTTTTGAGTTATGACTTTGGTGATGTTCAGAACTCTTGGGTTATTCTGCGTATTAATGGCTTGTTGTGCTGAAAACATCAAGGACTTACAAAGTGCAGCAATATTAAATGGCACATCAATCATTACAAACGTGGGTTCATTAGCCTGTGCTAGGGGCCATTCTGCATAAGAAATTTGTAAAAACATATCAATCACTCCCATATTAGGCTAAGAATGTTGACAACGTTTGAAAACTCCCTTCCTGAGTACTTAGATTGGGCCCCATTTTGAAAAGAGTCTTATGCCGCATACACACGGTCGGAATTCTCGTCGGAAAAAGCTCTGATGGTTTTCCCGTCGGAATTCCAACGGAATTTCACTCAAACTGTCTTGCCTACACACGGTCACACCAAATTCCAACGGTCAATGACACCACGCCTTAAAAAACGTTCAACTGCACTATAAAAGGGAAGTTTAATGCTTCTGAGCATGCGTCAAATTGTTTCCGAGCATGCGTCGGAATTTTGCGTGTCGGAATTGCATACACAAGATCGGAAAATCCGATAGAAAGGTTTTCCGTCGGAAAAATTGAGAACAGGTTCTCAATCCAAAGTCCGTCGGAAATTCAGTCAGAAAAAGACCTAGGTGCATACACACGGTCGGAAAATCCGATGAAAAGCTCCCATCGGACTGTTTCCATCGGAAATTCCGACCGTGTGTACGCAGCATTAGAAGAAATGTGCCACTAGCAACCTAAACTTTGGTATAGGGAATACCTTTGTTGTTGGGGGCTCTGTGATATGTCTTTTACCCTCTTAGGAGGTTCAGCTTGTTGTACCTAAACATGGCTGACTTCAGAGATGGCTTGCTGTATGCTGCATCTGAAATGGCAATGTCCCTGTTGGGTAGGCTGAATGGATAAAGTGTAAGTCCAGGCGATTTTAATTTGGATTTGGATAGGGTGGGGAGGAATAAAACTTTGGTTAGGTTTTTTATTGCTGGCTCGTTTCAATCACTTCTTGTCCCATCTATCACTGTCATAGGTGTGAAGAGGTGGGACAGAGCATGATCATCCCAGCTTTGGCCATAGGTTGCATGATAAGTTAGTGAGAGCAAGTTTTAGTGGGTGCTGTATAGTTATTATTTTATTATTTATTTTAGGTACTTATTTAGCGCCGTCAATTTTACGCAGTGCTTTGCATATAAATTGTACATTCACATCAGTCCCTACATTCATACATACACTAGGGACAATTTAGACAGGATCCAATTAACCTACCAGCATGTCTTTGGAGTGTCTTTGGAGAGTGGGAGGAAACCGGAGTATAGTATTTGCTTAAAACCCATCTGGAGGCAAGTTTGGGATGAGGAGTTCCTCCATCCTTCCACAAAAAAGCTAGGTCCAAGTGACTTTAGTCTTAATTGGATGGATTGACGCCTATCAGTCTCTCAAGTTCCATAAAACAAGTTGTAATTTATTTGAAGAAGCACATAATCTTGATTAAAAAATAACAAAAAAAGGCTATGTAACCCAGAGATGCCAATGAACAATCCACATTGGCCAGTAGCTAAAAAATTTCTTACATACGCTCAGATGGAGAAGCCCTGGATGTATCTTTGCGCCTGCCAGTTCCAGCCTGGGTGTTCAATGGCTGGGCTGGATGAGTGGATAGGGCTGATCATCGTTGTTGCCAACTGTCCATCCTTCCACAGCCTGCCACTCAATTTTATTCTTTATTTATGTAGTGCTACTTCCACAGGGCCATTGGTTACTGGTTCCCCCTATTCCTGCACAGGCAACACGCATTTCTAACTTGCATCAAGACACAATAAATCAGTCCATGGGCTTGTTTTTGTTGTTGTGGGGAAAACAACTTGGATAGGTTATAGGGATTTACGGATGCCCAACTTGACTTGAAGAACAACAGATGAGGACAAACTTCCTTCTCTATGTAGATCCTGTAGAGATGAAGATCCTGGACTGTATTCCCTCCAGAATACACGCAGTCTCTTTGGATCAGTTGCAACGTTTCTTTACGAACTAGGAGCTCTCAGTCCTCTTTAATGAAATAGCACAAAGTTCCAAACTGAATGCAGGAGTATAGTGTCTCCTCAGCAGAACATCAAACAGTCCTGATGCTTGTAGATACTACCAGCCCTTCTGGCTGCTTGACTACTAGCCCACCTGGCTGCTTCTGAAGAATGACCCAGGACAAGGGATTAGGATTTAGCACAACGCTATACCTGGAAAGTATGCTACATCTCTCCCCTTTGTATGCCACTGGATGTGCTGAGGTACTCACACTGTCTCTTGCTTCCCGCTGCACTGGGTAAGAATCCTGTTCAGGCCTCCAACTGATCAGATCTTCCCATGCCAGCCCGGATGCCTTCTACATAAGTCCCAAAGGTAATGGAGATCCCCCTCTAGGTTTCCTCTCCTTCTTTTCCTCAGCGCCAGTCTGATGGTAGAGCTCCCAGACCTGGGATTCCTTTCCCAGGCCACATGACAGCAACCTCAGCACTCCATCTTCCACCCAGCTCCCCTGCTGGCCAGGGTCCAACATATTTAAGGGCTGACCCAACCACCCTGCCAGGCCCTCTGTCTGGGGATTGGCCAGATTCCCTCAAGATTCCCTCAACTATGCAGATCAGGACCTCCTGGCTTCTGCCCACTAACTTACAGAAGCTTCTCCAAGCTTCTAGATCCAGGGGGAGGTACCAGAGACCTGCCCTGTAGAGCCATCCAGCCTGACCTGCAGTAATCTAACCTGATTACAGACTCACACAACACGAGTCAAGAAAATAAATTTACCCACACTAGTTGCACACTAGAGGGTACTACATTGATAGTATCTCTCTTCTGTCCATACAAATGGTGAAGTACAGGTACCCCAATCCTTCCAGCTTCCAGTGGCAAATGGAGAAGTCTGAAGGGCACCCTACATGAGTCAAGTGCCTCCTACAGACCTAGGGGTTGTTGAGAAGACCAGTCACCCGGCACACAGATAAGCAGCTCAGGTGACCAGTTCCCTCAACAGGAATTGCCTGGGGAGGTGCTTCTTCACCTATCTGGCCTCATAATAAGGGCAGCACCCATTGTGAGGTGAAGAAAAGTTCTCACAGGCTTCCCCCAAGCTTTGTGCCATGTAACAAGACAGTGCTGGGAGAACTACACTTACAGGAACATTTTTCATTGTGAAGTATAATGGGGGACAAGTACAGAAAAAAAACATGAGATGTCTTAAAATTAATATATATCTAAGGGTGAATAGTGTCATGGATTTTGGCTGTGTGTATTTGATGTCATTGGCTCCTCATAAATAAATTATATCTTTATGTACTTATGCTTAAAAAGTTGGCTTTTTCTTTATTAGGGCATGTCTTATGCTATACCATGCTATACCAATGGCCATATTCATTGTTTGCCCCAGTGTGATTTGCTTGTTGCATCTTGTCGATTACAGGAGTGCCCAGTCGTGCCCCAGATCTTTTGGAATCTTTGCAATGTCCCTCTGTCAGTATGAACTTAGCCTTAGTGAAAACAAAGGAACTTTTAACATTTTAAAATTAGCAAATATATTAGTAATTACTCAATGTTGGAAGTCTACAGTCTCTCTTGACCCTGTTACTCATAAACTTAATTGGATCATGATCAACAATAGGCTCATGAATGATGAGTATCCTAAATGATATTCAAAATAAATCTGAACTAACATGACAACCTTGGATCCAATACAGCACCAAAGAGTAATCAATGTACAGTATTTGGACATCTTTGAAAGAGATCTGTGACTCCTTTCTTCTTTAGATATGTGAGACTCGTTTCACAACAAATTCTGACAACTGTTTTGTTATTCGAAGATTCGGATATGTCCCACTTTTGCAAATCACAATAGTAAGGAATTTCAACAAATCCAAAATTGAATTATAAAAAAAAAATAATTATCCAAATTCGAAAAGGAATTCAAATTTTAAAATTAATTCAAATTCGAAATTGAAAATGAATTTGAATTCGAAATGGAAACATATTGCAATAAATACAGTAAGGTATAAAAGTGAAATAAGATGATGATTCCTACTAAAGGCTGCTTTATAGAATAAAACAGAATAGAATATAAAATAAAATAATAAAACAGAATAGAATAGCATGCAAAAAAATAAAATAGAATAAAATAAAACAGAATATAATAGAACAGAATAAAAGATAAATTAATAAAATAGAAAAGAATAGAACAGGGAAAACTAGAATAGACTAGAATTGAATACAATAAAATAAAATAGGCTCCTTTACCTCTCTTTTTTTCTCCTTCTCCACCAACTTTGTCTAACCATACCCCCTTTGTTCCCACCTAGACTGGGAAGAGAATTGCACTACAAACTCTTTGCTGCATGACAGTTCATATATGCTGCTGAATAATGATGTTTCATTTACTGTTTAAACAATTTTTATTACCAAGTCTGAACGAGTACAACCGATGTTATGTGGAAAACACTGTAACGCTGTGTTATTGTTTTGTATGTGCAACCACTTTCTTGATTAATAAAAAAAGTTAATTGAAAAAATAAATAAAAAATAGGGTGACTACAGCCCTCTTTCAAAATCCGAATTTCGAAATTTCGGATTTGGAAATAACAAATATACAAAACAAATTGGAATATACTAAATTAATTAAAAAAATGAATCATTCTAACATAACGAATATGACGAAATTACAATATTGACTTAACAAACAATTACGAAAAGAAATCACATTTTTCTGTCATGCACATCCCTATTCTTTTTCTTAATTTTTTTTTTTTTCTCTCTATTTTTTTTTTCTTCTCTATTGAGTTCTTGTTTATATTATTAATGGCCTGCCTAAGTGTTGGGCAGACTAAGTTAAAACATAAATTTGCCATTTCTGGTAATGATCAGGCAAACCCAGGAATCTATTTTTGATGTTGAAACAGAGTTAGGATTGACATTTCATTCATCTGTCAAAAAGTGGCCTATATGTCAGGCTCAGAAGCAAGTCAAATTCAGTATGGTCTTGTGTTGCTTTGGCTTTCTTTTGAGTTGCTCATTTGTTGCTTGTAGGCAGGTGCAGTCTACTTTCTCCACTGCAAGTGGTGCTCAACCGCAGCAACATTGCAGAGGAAGAGGAAGTCAAGAGGAACATGGTTCCTCTATGGTTTCCTGGGTCACTGGGGAAGCATATGGGGAAGTGTAGGGACAGGTCACCGATCTGTCAGGGACAGTACTAGTGGCAGGGAGAGGTTCCAGACAAGTAGGGCATGAGTAGGGATACGCTATCCTTCCTGGAAACCTCCCCTTTTGGATGCGGCCTGGCAAGGCCGCATACCGCCTACCAAGACTGATGCTGTCCATGCACCAGAGACCTGCTGTTATACCCTTCTTGCAATGTTCTGTAAGTGCGCAAATCCTGAAGCTTGATACACATGGATTTCCTAGCGAAACAAGTTACTGTGGTATGTGTTGGTCATGGAACAGCAGAAAAAATTTACTTGCAGAGTGCAGAGGATGTTTAATTGTTGGGAAAATAATTTTACCTCTTAATCCAGACATTCCAGGAACGCCAGGGACACCCTCCATTCCTTCATGACCTTGTTCTCCTTTTGGACCAGGAGGACCTAAAAAAGTGAAGCAAAAAAGAAAATGTCATCAAATGTAAACCAAACAGATCATTATATGAACAGAGGTTCCTATCACTATTGTGTTCATCATCATCATTTTAAGTCAGCTTAATTCCACCAAATTATGGTAGGGCCCAATTCTGAGAGGACCAACTCAGACGCTGCGCAGCTTTGGACTTCAGCCAGTATAGGGTATAGTGACCACAGGCCAGCTTGAAGATGCAATCCTTCCACCATGATTTCAATTTGCTTTGAGTCTCCTCCCAACTTGATGTGGTGGTGATGTATACCACCACTACCAATTCACCCTTAAAATGAAACTCTGGGCTCAGAGAGTCCTATATCCTGCAATATTAGCTTTTCAGCATACATGGATTATCTGCACATGCAGCCTCAAGCAGGTTGGCAGCACTCTGCAAGCCTAGAATAGATGCTGTGCCTTAGGAAGACCATATGAATTTAACTTCCCCTGCAAGCATGTCACTATCAAATCATAGCACTATTATCCCCATTTTTTTTTTTTGTTGTTGTTGTACTACCTGCCAATCACTGATGGGTTGCTGGGGATGGCTTAGGGGCATAACAGGCCTTGCAAAACAACATAGAAATGTTTTTCAAAAGGTACATTTTTTTTTTCCTAGCAAATTTTGCCTACATTAGTCACATGGAAACATTGAAGGTTAAAGCTACCTAAAGCCAAGAACAAAAATGCACAGTCTATACTGCCCCATTGGAAGTCGACAGTGGTTCCTACCATTAAAGAATGGTTGGAAAGAGTACAAGAGATACCGAATGCAGAAAAATAGATGCATCTGTGCTCTGATACCTACCAAAAGTACTTTTCGAAATGGGGGTTGTGGATTGATTTTAGTACCTCTGACGTATACAGTTATTACGATGATATGTCATGGTGATGATCATTCTGTATATGCTTTATTGATCGCATTATTTTAGGATTTTTGGAAGCTGTGATTTGCCTATGGGATATAGTCATTGTTTGTTTGATTTGACTGGGCTTTGTTTATGCTGTCAACCTGAACAGGGATAGGCCTTGAGGTCAAACAACCTTAAGATCACCACCTTTTTTCTTTTCTATATTTTGATTGTTATTTAAATCTCTCCTCTCTTACTTTTTTTGGCCCATTGGCCTCCCATAGTCGGGTGGGTTAAACGGCTACCGTAGGCAGGACCCTCACTTGGAGTGTACTGGGTGGGGGCAAGGTTAGTTGTTGCTATGTACTAGTCTAGCTCAGCCTTTTTCAACCAGGGTGCCCAGGTACCCTGGGGTGCCTTGAGGTTTCTTCGGGGGTGCTTTGGCAAAAATGTATCAAAAATTGCAAACAAGCCAGAAGGTGGATGAAGCCTGCCTTTTAGTGACACAAAGCCACAGGTTTTCATTATGCACCATTACGAAGACACTGGCATCCTAACAACCAATGATGTCATCAGTTAATAAGGAGGATGCCTGTTGAAATTGAGGGAGAGGAGAAACATTGGAATACTATTCAGTACCAGTGTGCAAAAGTCTATTTGCTTTGGAAGAATAAACCACCTCTAGCATTGGGTGTCCTACGCATGGATGTTGCTGCATTGTGTAAAGCTAAAATCGTTTTTTACATTTTCGAATGGGGTGCCTCCAGACTGTCCATAATTTTTAAAGGGTGTCTTGAGATTGTCTATCATTTTAAAGGGCGCCTTGACTGAAAAAAGGTTGAGAAACACTGGTCTAGCTTAATGGTTGCTTTTCCCTATCTGATGGAGGCAAACTGCCCTTATTTTGTACATCTGCACCAAGACACATTGGGCTTGATTTACTAAAACTGGAGAGTGCAAAATCTGGTGCAGCTGCACATGGTAGCCAATCAGCTTCTAACTTCAGCTTGCGCAATTAAGTTTTGACAAAAAAAAAACTGGAAGTTGATTGTTTTTTGTGCACAGCTGCATCAGATATTACACTCCCCAGTTTTAGTAAATCATCCCCATTTTGTTTATGTATATTTCTGTATGTATGTGTAGCGATGACACTTTTGCAAGGTGTCCGCTATGTGTAAATTTAGTTATTTTTCTCTCAAGGACAGTAAAGGGGTTCTGAGAGTTAATTATGTAGATTAACTTTGGCATCAGTTTGGCTGGGCTGTGTTGGGGTTCTGCCTGATCATGTGTACAGTAAGGTGCACATGACAGGTTCAGAACCAGGCCTGGTTGGACATTTTGGGTATCAACATTCCCCGGAGCCAATCAGTGGGTGCGTTTGGCCCCACTGAGGAGTCTGGGGAAGGGTACTTAAGATGCTGGAGTCTCGTGTTCTAGGTTGTTCGTTCGTGTGGCCGGAGTGCCTGTCCTGGATCTGGACTGGGGTAGCCCGCGAGGGGTCACGGGAGCGTGTGTCGCCCCGCAAAATGGTTAGCTTGACTAGCCCCACAGACCCGCCTGGTATGGGGCAAGGATCCATCTGTTCCGAGTCTCGGAAATGGTTGGTCCGAGGCACAGTAACTGAGGGAGGATTCAAGGCGTCCGCGTGCGCTCTCAACTTGGAGGGGCACCGCAGCTCGTGTAAGCGTCCGGGGGAGGACTCTTCGGAGGAGGGCCAACAAGCTGGCATCCTGAGAAGTGCCTGGTTGCTGGGTTGTCAAGGACACTAGAGAATCCATGCTTCCCCAATACTGGATAGGAGACGGATAACATTCCAGGTACTGAGGAAAGGTTCCTGTTTGCTTCTGATTGCTACTTTAATTTAAGGTCAGATACTTTGCAAGTTCAGGATTCAAGTGCTGACTGCCATAATCTCTGGCTAGAGATTTGTTCAGCTTTGAAGCACCCAGCTGCGAGTGGCTACTCTCTGGGTTGGTATTAGAGACTTTCACATACTTAGCAGTTCAAGGTGCCTGAGTTTCTTCACCCTTACCCTCTGTTCCCACATGAAACTGTGTCTGTTGGATGTTACCCCTGCAAATAAAAACCTTTCTAAAGGACTTTTATGGGGTCAGCGTCCAAAGGCGTTGGGTACTAACTCTGGGAACCCCTAGACCTGGAAGAACAAGCCAAGCGGAGGTAACCGGTAAGCCCTAAAGTCAAGGCGGCCCCATCGAGGGTTATGGCCACTACATATGGAAAACAGAAAAAAAAATGCATAGTCATGTGAAAAAGTAAATGCATCCCATAGAAATGGTTGATGTTTTTAGGTTAACATTAGATCTAGATTGAAACTCTAATTAGATTACCTGCAAATGATTGGAACAATCTTTGGGGAACATGTAGGTGAAACCTGATATTTAGGTTCTGATGTATTCTTGCTATTGACATATGTGATGTCATCATGCCAAGTTAACAGAGCTCTCTAAGGTCTTCGTAAAGAAAATTGTGGCTATAACTCTGGCAAGGTATTTTGAAAATGCAACAAATGTTCTGAAATCAATCATTGCACTGTAAAGAAAATAACCTATACATGATCTAGATTTCAAACAACTGCTAAATTGTCCAGGGCTGGCCTGCCCAGCAAATTTGACTCAACCATTTGATGCTAAAACAAATTGTCCAAGAACTCCAAAATTTCATTTCTAAATGTTCAGATAACTTTTGTCAATCCCAACAGTTGGGGTCAAAGTGCATGCTTTCACAATCAGAAAGAGAGTGCATAAATTCAATATGCATGACAGGGAAGATAAGAAAGCCTTTGCTGTCCAAAGAGAACATTAGAGCATGATTACAATTTTCCATTGGATATACAGACAAAGCCCAGGCCTTCTGGAACAATGTGCTGCAGACTGATCAATCAAAATTAGGGGTTGTTTTACTGCTCCAGGGCCTAGGCAGCCAACAGTTATCAATTTAACTATAAATTCTACATCATACTAAAGTGTGCTTGATGAGAATGTGAGGCCATGTTTCCAAAAGCTAAAGTTGAACCTAAAATGAGTCTTCCAACATCAACATTTTATTGTAGTATACAAATATTAAAAGCAGCAATGTTCATAAAACCATCATAGAAAATCCATGCGGCCAACATGTTTCACCAATCATTGGCTTCCTCAGGAGACTTGTAAAGTACTGCATAAAGTGCCATCAAAAGTGTTTGAAGAATCAATAGAAAAACAAATATTTGACCAATAGGATTGCACATAGAGACATCAGTGTGTCATAGGAGGAATACAGCCCAATATAGGAGCCACTTACGTCAAGCAGCAATGGAAAACACCAAGCAGTGATTCACTAAGGCTGTAAATCCAAACTGCTCTGCCCAAATGCTCAAAAAAAGCCAGATTAATCTCATTCAGTGTGGGTACATATGTTCGGTCAGCCAGTGCGCCATGATGGAAGCCTTGTAGCCAGCTGGCACAGACATTATTTGGTTATTACAGGAATTGGTTATACCGATGCTGACTGACTGACTGAACATATTTCCCCACACTGAACCCGATTAATTGGGTTGTTTTTGAGCATCCTGATGGCACTTTATGCAGTACTTTACAAGTCTCCAGGGGACGCCAATACTTGGTGAGCTGAAGTTACTGTATCTACATTATAGCCTCATGGATTTTTAATGATGGTTTTATGAACATTGCCGCTTTTAACATTTGTAAACTACAATAAAACGTTGATGATTTTATGAATATATTGTGTTATGTCAATTATGGCACCTTAAAAATCCTGTATTTTTATATATACACTTTCTGTAACTATTTATGGGATCCTCAGATACCCAGCTAACCACTATATTGAGTCTTCCAACATGATAATGATCCGAAGCACACAAGTAAATTCACTAAGCAACGACTCAAAAAGAAGAAATCGAGGGTTATGAACTTGTCAAGTCATAGCCCTGATTTTGGTTCCCATTAAAATTTTGTAGAGCGGTTTTGAAAGGGGCAGTTAATGCAAGTAAACCCACAAAGATCTTACAACTAAGGGCATTTTACATGAAGCCATCATTTTTAATGTGCTAGACTTTTGGGCAGTTATACAAAATGTCTAGTCATTTTTGCTATAGGGGGGCAATACTCATTTTTGATACCAAGGGTGTACTTATTTTTTTCCACAATACACAATTACAATTTTTATTGATATTTTTGTTGAATAAATTATTGAATGTTTTTCTTGTGTTCTTATCAAGTATATAAGCCTAATCTAATAATTTCCAGTTCAAATATGTTGACAAAGTTAACAATTTCCATAGGGTGTACTTACATATTCACATGATTGTATATACAGTATATGTATGAGTGTGTACAGTGTATGTATATGTGTGTATGTATATATATATATATATATTGTATCTTGCCACTCTTTAGCTGTGGTGGTTACTAGTTATATTTTTTTAGGCTAAGAAAATTTTCTACAAGTACAAAAAAATACTCATTGATCTCTTGCCAAAAAAGGAACTGTCCTCGCAATTGAGCGAGGACAGTGGATTTATCAATTTCCTGAATGAATGTGGGTGTCCTTCGCGCTGTTTTAATGAACTAGAAACTATATTGAATGGAATGAATGAGTGAATAAAGGTGAAAAAATAGTATAAATGAATAAGTGTCAATAATGATGCTGTGCGTGGAAGAAATTCCTAAAACAAGCTGCAAAATCTATGAGTAAACACAAACTCGTACAGAAAAATATATAAAATGGTGATTTTGCGCTAGAAGTGCATCAAACAATGTGATAGTGATATAACACATAAATAATCAATGTGAAATCCAAATAAGTGACATGAAATAAGCAAAACAATAAAAATCGCATCGAATTGCGATTTGTAAAGTGCATCCAGTGCTAAAAAGACATAATATGAATAAAAATGATAATCAAAAAATGTGGTGATCAAAATATATATAAAAAATAAATATAATATATCTATCTCAGTATAAAAGTGCTGAAAACACTGACCATCAACACCACAGTAAAAATGAAGGATGAATGATACAAATGAATAAAAATATAAATATATCAATGAATAAAACTATGTGTATCAATCATAGATTTAAATACTGATGTAAAGATTGAGTCCACCAGAAATTAACTGAATATAGCCGCGATGGTGATGACCACCTAAAATGACATTCTCAAAGTCTCTAATAGGTGGTAATTTAGACTGTCTTCAAAACTGTAGGGGGTGTTGGGTGGTGAGGACCTAATCCTACAAGGTGCTCACTAGCCTCTCACCTCTCAAACGTTTGAAATGCACATCACAGCCAGTATAGATAATGCGCTCCACTTCCAGGTCCTTCCTTGAATGACTCCAGATAGAGTGGTTAATCCGTTCCACAAATAGAGGGGCGGGAAGATGAAATTCCACTTCCTTAAAGACTGGACACAGGGATATCTCTCTCCTCGTGGATGTGCAGTAATGACTGCAGTCCCTGCAACCGTGACTCACTCGCAGATAGCCATGTGGGTGAGGGCAGGGATGTAAGAGAAGAGAGGGGGACCCAATAGTGAAGTATGCCAAAAATTAAAGTATTTTATTTTAAAAATAAACGCTTACATTAAAAAGAAGTAACAGCAGCAGGAGCGAAACGATAAAGGTGTCCGTCTGACAACACTTCCGGTATCCTCCGTCCAGCCAATCCCTACGCGTTACGTCACGTGACCTCGTGACTTCATCAGGGGTTGCTGATTGGCTGTGTGGGCTTGTCATTTATGTACGTAAACCGGAAGTAAGGTGGCGGCCATTTTGTCTAGGTCCGTAAAGGTAAACAAAGCGCGGCCATTTTCAAGTGGTCATACAGCGCTCTGTAAAGCGGACATAGTAAATGACCAAAGTGATTATCAATACAATATGATGATGTCAGTATGGCTTAATCTAAATAGCTTCCACTAGAAATAAATGAATTGAGTGGACCTAATTCCTTTATCCACACTAATGGATAAGTTATATGGTGCAATATTATTATGAAACCAGTCCCGCCCTGACCATTTATAAGTGGCCCGGAAAGGTGATATTTAATGGCCATTGGGGTATCACTAGCGGACAATTAGCTGGTTGTCTTAGTGCTATACCCCTCTTGCCTCAAGAAACCGTTAACGGGCTTGCCATAATATATATGAAAACTGATGCTAAAAATACATCAAAATTTAAAATATATGAAGTAAGGGGCGAATATGTAGGTAACAATAAAATTGGACTGGAACAACGCATTAACATCGTTCCTGTAACTAGTGATACACCCAAAAAAGGGCAAAACAATAAATGGATATATTTAGATAGAAAACGAGGCCGGAATAAAATTATTCTCATCAATCTTGCAATGATTGAATCGGTGTCTTGTGTACAAGACGTCTATATCTAAAAAATTACTTAGTAATTAGTTATGGTGTCCACTTCATGATCATGTATTAAAAAATGTTTTGCTGATATTTTAAAAATATGTTGGAGCTTACAGGCATATAAAATAATAAAAGACTCATATGAGTTTAAATAGTAGATTCTCTGAAAAGCTCTCTGATCCAGATCCTGACATAAAATAGTGATAATGAGGCATGGGTATTCAGGTGAATGGGCCTATGATTGGAGCTCGTGTGTGTGCACCCCCATCCCTCCATAAGGACTGGTTACCGGAAATGCCATATCGGATTAATACATTATAGAGCAATATACCACAAAAATCATGGTGATTATTAAATGTTAAAATGAGTATGTCATTGTATCTAAAATTGAATGGTAAAAAATGAATGAATGGTAAAAAATATAAAAAATATAAAAAATTCGGTCTAAATGTATATGTGTTTTAAACATGAGTTGTCCGTCTAGTTTAGGTCGAATTCTACATTTAATCCTTCGGGAACCAATGTGCGCATAGAATATATCCACATTGATTCCTTCTGGCTGATTACCCTTACTTTATGGCTACCTCGCCAGGATGCATTATATCGTTCTACACCCCAAAAACGCAACTGGTTTGGGTCCTTATTGTGTGCCAAAGCAAAGTGTCGTGAGACACTATGTTTGGGACAGCCTTTGATGATCTTCTGGATATGTTCTTTAATGCGTGTTCTCAACTCCCTTTTCGTTCTCCCTATATATTGGAGATTACAGCTACATTGCAGGCAGTAGACGACTCCCTCAGTGCGACAGCTAATAAAATCTTTAATAATAAAACTTTCCCCTGTTGTCGTAGCTGTAAATTCTGATCTTTTGCCCTGAAATTTCTGGGCCTTACGACAGGCATAGCAATTTCTACACGGGTAGAACCCCTTTCCAGAGAAAAAAGAAAAGCCCTTTTTGGGGGGTGGATCCACTACGTTTTTGACTACCAGGTCTCTTACAGTGGGTGCTCGTTTATAAATGATTTTTGGTTTCTCTGGAAGGATAGATTTGAGGTCTTTGTCACTCTTCAGTATATGCCAGTGTTTCTGGATAATTTTAGCAACGTCTTTGTATTGTGCGTTGTAATCCAGTATCAAACATGGAGCTTCACTCCAGGTGGTTGACTTATTCATGGGTTTATCCTTAAGCATACTTGATCTATTCATACTTTCTACTTGGTTAATTTGTTTATTTATCCAGGATTCTTCGTACCCTTTTTCCCGGAACCTGGCACCGATTAAGTTGGCTTGGGTTTTAAAATCTTCATCTCTGGTGCAGTTTCGTCGAATGCGTATTAATTGTCCCTTCGGGATATTAAATAACCAGGGTTTGAAATGACAGCTTTGTAGTGATATATAGCTATTTGTGTCCACATTTTTGAAATGTGTTTTTGTAATAATTCGATTAGCCACTATAGAGATATTGAGGTCAAGGAAATCAATGGAAGTTGCATGGATGTTCCACACTAAATTAATGTTTTTGTTGTTTTGATTTAAATTATTTAAAAAATCTTCCAGTGAAGTTTTGCTTCCATTCCAAATTATGATTAAATCATCAATGTACCTCTTATATAGGACTAATTGAGCTGGCATATTCGCATAGACTGAATCTTCCTCCCAGTGTGCCATAAACGCATTGGCCACACTCGGGGCAAATTTTGCTCCCATGGCGATTCCTATGGCTTGTTTGTAATATGATTGATTATGCCAAAAATAACTACATTTCAAACTAAAATCCAGACATTTAATTAAAAACTTTCTGTGCTTACAAAGTAAGGTGCTATGTGCTCTCAATAACCACTTGGTGGCTGTACAGGCTTCATGGTGCGGTACTATGGTGTATAGTGACGATACGTCCGCCGTAGCCATAATCGTCCGTCCTTCCATTACTGGTACAGTCTCCAGCAGTTGTAGCACATGTTTCGTGTCTTTTAGATAAGCTCTCGTTTTCTGCACAGCTGGTTGTATAAAGAAATCAATGTATTCCCCCATTCGCGCAGTAAGTGAATCTATCCCATTAACTATGGGTCTCCCTGGTGGAGTTTCTTTATTTTTGTGGATTTTCGGGATGGTATAAATAATGGGTACTCTGCAGGCTTCTGGGATCAAGTATTTAGATTCTTTCTTATTTAATATATCCTTCTTCAAACCCAGATTGACAATAAGTTCTAGTTCTTTCTTGTACTTTTGCGTTGGATTCCCCAATAGTTTGATATAAGTCTCCTGGTCTTGTAATTGCCTCTCCAGTTCATGTGTATACTGTTCTTTTGACTGTATAACAACTGCTCCCCCCTTATCGGCAGGTCTCACTACTATGTCTGTACGTCGCTGTAAAGATTTAATGCCTTTACGGATATGTATAGGGTCGGATCTTTTAGTGATCTCCATAGTTTGCAAATCTCCCACTACTAGTCGTTTAAATACCTCAATATGATGGTTATTTAAAACTTGGGGATTGTATACCGAATTGTTCCGTAAAGTGCTATGTGCAAAAGGTGGTTGATGTAAAATATTGGTTTGGGTAGGTTTAAAAGGGTTGCCCATGATGTACTTCTTGATATTTAATTTTCTGACATATTTCTGTATCCCAATATATGTGTCAAATTTGCTCAAGTTTTTGGTCGGGGCATATTTGAGGCCTTTGTCCAATACACTCAATTCTTCAGTAGATATTGGTTTACCACTAAGGTTGACCACTCCTTCTCCGATTATTGCCTTTTTCTTTTGTAGTCTCTTTCCCGCTCTACAGCCTCTCTGTCTTCGGGGCTTTGTGCTTCTGTCCTCGTCTTGGGTGAGCGGTGGAGCTCTCTCGGTGATCTCCTTGGGGAGTGGTCCCTCCGGTCTCTGTCTAAAAAAGAGCTCTGAGTAGATTTCTCATAGTGGTTTTGTCAGGAACGGTGCTATTACCTGGATCGCCTGCTGGTGTCACTGTTTCCTTTGGCATCAAAGGGTGCAGTTCTGGTGGCCACCAGCAGGGGTCTCCCAGCCGATGGACATTGTCAGGAATGGTGTTATTCCCTGGATCGCCTGGTGGTGTCACTACTTCCTTCAACATCAAAGGGTGCAGTTCTGGTGGCCACCAGCGGGGGTCTCCCAGCAGATGGACATGCCAGGAATCAGGCTACACCTGTTGTGGATTTGCTGGGTATATAAGCCTGTCCTTCACTGAGGTTCAGTGCTTCAGTATTCCTTTCTGTAGCCCTGTCTTGCCTGTCTGAAACCTGATCCTGGACCTGAAACCTGTACCTGTACCTGTACCTGTAACCTGTACCTGTACCTGTACCTGTAACCTGACCCGTTATCTGCTTCCTGCCCTGTCCTGGATGTTGTCCCCCTTACCTGGTTCCTGAGACCCATCCCCTGTCTCCTGCCTTGATGTTCCCTTGCTTCCTGTTTCCCCCTTGGTCTCTCCTCCCTGCCTTGTATATATATATATGTTCCATTTCCTTGAAGTGTATAGTTAGTTAGTTAGATTAGGGCTTGGGGGTTTGCAGTGTCATTTGTGTTCTTGCTTGTTTGTGGTTGCTGTGTTTATGTGTGTCTTTATTATTAATAAATATATCTTTATCACTACCTTTTGGAGCCTGATTCCTTTAGTGCAGCCCATCGATCTGTTCACTTGTGTTGGATGCCTGTGTTTAGGCTCCATCCCTAACAGAATACTGAAGCCATACTAACAGATCGGCTGCACTTGGGAATTGGGTCTGGACACTTGCTTTTGTCAAGGAAGATGCAGCTGGAAGATATTTTGTATCTTTCACTCCTGGCATTGGAAGAAAGAGATCTTTGTTATCAGACTTTGGGTGGCTATACTAGGGAGCAACTACTGGAGTGCAACCGTATAGCCCATGCTTTTGTTGATCAGGGCCATTTTCTTTTTGAGGACGTGCAGCCCCTGATCCAGATTTGTGCCGAGCTGGCCCTGCCCTGTATTCCTGAGGGCCGTGATGATTTCACTCCCCCTTTTGATATGAGTCAGGTTGTATCCCTAGTATGGCTTTTTGAAGATGATCCCGACGACTTTTTTGAGCACTACTCTGGCTGTTCCCCACAGGTGATTTCTGAATGCATTGTGTCTGCGCAGTCTTTTGTTAGACAGGGAAACTTGAATTCACAATTTGTACAACCCATACTTTCAGCATGGTCTGGCATGATGCAATTAGCCCCAGCCAAACAAACCACTTCTGCCATCAGACACCAGCCTACCCAAATGTATGTTTCCCCATCACCCATACCAAACCCAGTTGCCACCCAGTATACACTGCTCCCAACCAAATATTCATATCCGGTCTCTTCTCCCTGTACCTATCCGGCATTTAACCCTTTGCCTCTTCTCAGCTGCCTACAAATCCACAAATGTATGTTTCCCCATCACCCATGCCAAACTCAGTTGCCACCCAGTATACATTGCTCCCAACCAAATATTCATATCCGGTCTCCTCTCCCTGTACCTATCCTGCATACAACTCCCCTACCTCTTCTCTGCCAAATCCCAACACTCCTTTCCTGTCTGCTGCACCCCCAACCTACAAAGCTTCAGCGACCAAGTCAAAGAAAAAACGAAAGTTCTTCCCGACCAAAACGATCCTGCCAGTAACCCAATCTGCCTCCACACCCACTAATCTGTCCCAGCCTGAAGCGCCAGAGTTCCAGCCGGAGGTGCCAGCAATCCAGCCTGAAGAGCCAGTACTAGCCTTCCAGCCTGATGTCCTGGTGCCAGCCCTCCAGCCTGATGTTCCAGCCTTCCAGCCTGATGTCCCAGCCTTCCAGTCTGATGTCCTGGTGCCAGCCCTCCAGCCTGACGTTCCAGCCTTCCAGTCTGATGTCCTAGCCTTCCAGCCTGATGTCCCAGCCTTCCAGTCTGATGTTCCGATGCCAGCAATCCAGCCTGATGTTCCAGCCTTCCAGCCTGATGTTCCAGCCCTCAAGCCTGATGTCCCAGCCTTCCAGTCTGATGTCCTGGTGCCGGCCTTCCAGCCTGATGTCTCAGCTTCCCAGTCTGATGACCCGCTGCCAGTTTTCCAGTCTGATGACCCGCTGCCAGTTTTCCAGTCTGATGACCCGCTGCCAGGTTTCCAGTCTGATGACCCGCTGCCAGGTTTCCAGTCTGATGATCCGCTGCCAGTTTCCCAGTCTGATGACCCGCTGCCAGTTTTCCAGTCTGATGACCCGCTGCCAGTTTTCCAGTCTGATGACCCGCTGCCAGTTTTCCAGTCTGATGACCCGCTGCCAGTTTTCCAATCTGATGACCCGCTGCCAGCCCTCCATTTTGATGTGCCCGTGCCTGCTGCCCAGCTTGATGTGCCCGTGCCTGCTGCCCAGCTTGATGTGCCCGTGCCTGCTGCCCAGCTTGATGTGCCTGTGCCCGCTGCCCAGCTTGATGTGCCTGTGCCCGCTGCCCAGCTTGATGTGCCTGTGCCCGCTGCCCAGCTTGATGTGCCTGTGCCCGCTGCCCAGCTTGATGTGCCCGCTGCCCAGCTTGATGTGCCCGCTGCCCAGCTTGATGTGCCCGTGCCCGCTGCCCAGCTTGATGTGCCCGCTGCCCAGCTTGATGTGCCCGCTGCCCAGCTTGATGTGCCCGCTGCCCAGCTTGATGTGCCCGTGCCCGCTGCCCAGCTTGATGTGCCCGTGCCCGCTGCCCAGCTTGATGTGCCCGTGCCTGCTGCCAAGCCTGATGTGCCCGTGCCTGCTGCCCAGCCTGATGTGCCCGCGCCTGCTGCCCAGCCTGATGAGCCACTGTCTGCTGCCCAGCCTGATGTGCCTGTTCCCGCTGCCCAGCCAAAAGTGCCCATACCTGCTGCCCAGCTTGATGTGCCCGTTCCTGCTGCCCAGCTTGATGTGCCTGTTCCTGCTGCCCAGCTTGATGTGCCTGTTCCTGCTGCCCAGCTTGATGTGCCTGTTCCTGCTGCCCAGCTTGATGTGCCTGTTCCTGCTGCCCAGCCTGATGTGCCTGTTCCCGCTGCCCAGCCTAAAGTGCCCGTACCTGCTGCCCAGCTTGATGTGCCCGTTCCTGCTGCCCAGCCTAAAGTGCCCGTGCCTACTGCCCAGCTTGATGTGCCTGTTCCTGCTTCCCAGCCTGATGTGTTCCTGTCTGCTGCCCAGCCTGAGGTGTTCCTGTCTGCTGCCCAGCCTGAGGTGTTCCTGTCTGCTGCCCAGCCTGATGAGTTCCTGTCTGCTGCCCAGCCTGATGAGTTCCTGTCTGCTGCCCAGCCTGATGAGTTCCTGTCTGCTGCCCAGCCTGATGAGTTCCTGTCTGCTGCCCAGCCTGATGAGTTCCTGTCTGCTGCCCAGCCTGATGAGTTCCTGTCTGCTGCCCAGCCTGATGAGTTCCTGTCTGCTGCCCAGCCTGATGAGTTCCTGTCTGCTGCCCAGCCTGATGAGTTCCTGTCTGCTGCCCAGCCTGATGAGTTCCTGTCTGCTGCCCAGCCTGATGAGTTCCTGTCTGCTGCCCAGCCTGATGAGTTCCTGTCTGCTGCCCAGCCTGATGAGTTCCTGTCTGCTGCCCAGCCTGATGAGTTCCTGTCTGCTGCCCAGCCTGATGAGTTCCTGTCTGCTGCCAGCCTGATGAGTTCCTGTCTGCTGCCCAGCCTGATGAGTTCCTGTCTGCTGCCCAGCCTGATGAGTTCCTGTCTGCTGCCCAGCCTGATGAGTTCCTGTCCGCTGCCCAGCCTGATGAGTTCCTGTCCGCTGCCCAGCCTGATGAGTTCCTGTCCGCTGCCCAGCCTGATGAGTTCCTGTCTGCTGCCCAGCCTGATGAGTTCCTGTCTGCTGCCCAGCCTGATGAGTTCCTGTCTGCTGCCCAGCCTGATGAGTTCCTGTCTGCTGCCCAGCCTGATGAGTTCCTTTCATCTGATGACTCTTCCATGAAGACCATATTTGTACAAGTATCTCTTTATAGTGGAATAGTGTACCACAACTCCAGTGTCTGCCAGATCTTTCTGGAGGGATCGTGCAGTCAAACGTGGGTTTTGAATTGCTTTTCTCACAATCCTGTGAGCTGTGCTGTCTGATATTTTTCTTGGTCTTCCAGATCTTGCTTTAACTTCCACTGTTCCTGATGACTGCCATTTCTTAATTACATTCCGAACAGAGGATATTGACATCTGAAAACGCTTTGCTATCTTCTTATAGCCTTCTCCAGCTTAGTGAGCGTCAACTATTTTCAGTTTCAGTTTTCTAGACAACTGCTTAGAAGAACCATGGTGCTGATTGTTGGGGCAAGGTCAGATGAGTCTGGCCATTTAAAACCTTTGAGATTGACATCACCTGGTCTTCCCAGACGATGATTGAGAACAATCCATGACACTGGCAGGTCTCAGCTTTGCAAAGGGGGCAGTGCATGCTATAAATTCTGCAGGGTGTCCAAACTTTTGCAGACGCCATTTTTTTGTTTTCTGTAATTTTGAAAGTGTAAATGATGGAAATAAAATCTTACTTTTTTTGACATACTATAAGAATGTCTAATCTGTAATTTGATGCCATTTGGAGATTTTTCCATCTTTCCTTGGCTTCGTTATGCACATTAATACACATTTTTACCTGGGGTGCCCAAACTTTCGATCCCCACTGTATATTATGATAAAAAAAGAAAAAAGGGAATACATTTGAAAATAATGTAGATATGTACATAACATTTTAGCACATGGGAGGCATATGTGTCTTTTTTTTTTTCATTTTACAGGGTAAAAAGGTTGTGTTTCACTTCAGCATTCTGGGACTCTTTCCACATTATGAATATCGAAATAATTTGGTATAGAACGAGAAAAACTTCCCTGGAAAAGGAAAAAAATATTCCCCCTAAGTAAAACACACGAGAGCCGTTCAGAGATCCTTTAAACTCAGTGGGAGAACTTGTGTATTTTATGGTGGTGGAAATAACGTAGAAGAGGCTGCACCTAATTATAGCCTCTAGTACAAGCCAGGAGTTGATCTTGTTACTTTCCCAGATCCCTCGTAAGCTCAGATGCATATGGCACTTTATAGTGAGTGTGTAGAAGGTTCTGGAAGCAGTTAACGTATCTTCCAGGCCTCTATCAGATGGTGAATTTGCCAGGGTCTGATACCCCTTCTGACCCACCTAGAGAATTATGTCACAAGGGCAGTGCAAAGTACAGTAACCTATTAGGTTTATAGTTCTAAGATCATCTGACCTTGAGTTGTTTGACTTGATCTGTTAGATTTAAAGAGATCCTGTCTGGCCTATGTGCTGCGTTCATGCAGTCTGTTGAAATGAATGGGCTGCCAAATCACCCTAACATGCTGAAAATTTGAAATTAACTTTTTTTTTCTTCAAATGCAAGACATGGGTATGGTGTGAATCAACACCTGTGTGTGACCTTAAAGCTGAATTCCACTATTTTTTTATTAATTAGCCTCATTGTAATGTCCACTCATAATGCTGTAATGCTTGGATAGTTAGATCTTGAAAATTCTAAAGCGAGTACCTTTTTTTAATAGTCTTCCCCTTGACTTCTGGTTGTGGTCAGCTAGGCGACTACATCAGCAGCCTGCACCTTTGACTCCTGGGATATCTATGTCATTGATTCCAGAAGTCTTAAGGCATCTCGTATTATCACTAAATTTCCTGACCAGAACTGCATCTACAGGACTACCGTGTGGGCATGTTCCTCGGCGCGAAAATAGGAGACGGCAGCTGCACGAAAACCTGGAAATTAAGCCAGGATGGCTTCACCTGCCCCCATCCTCCATGGCCACAGCCGAATCAAAAGAGAGAAAAAAAAACTATTTAGATTGTAAGTAATTAGAATATGCACATGGGCATCACATTCCCCATTGTGAATCTGGTGAATTACAATGATCTCAATAATTTTGTTAGCCAAATGTTGGCTTGGAGACTGGAACTGTGCTTTAATGTGCTGGGGAGCCATTCAACATGAGTGGCACCACAACAATGCATGTAAAGTAAAGATGTACATGGCCCTTAAAGTGGTTGTAAACCATTACAAACCACTTTGACCTACAGGTAAGCCTAGATTAAGGCTTACCTGTAGGTCCAAGAAATATCTCTTAAACCTACATGGTTTAGGAGATATTTGCCAGAAGATAGGCATGCGCCGTAGACAGCGGCGCACAGGCGCACTGAGCATGCCGCTCTTCGCGGCGATATACCGCGAGTGGCGGCTCCCGTGCGAATGCGCGGGAGTGACGTCATCGCGGCTCCGTCAAATGACAGCGCCGGAGCAGCGAGACCCACCAAGAAGATGGAGGCTCCGTACACAAGGGGACAGCGGTGACATCGCTGGCTCTTGTGTCAGGTAAGTGACACATAATGGACTACTATGCGATGCATAGTAGTCCATTATGCTTTACCTTTGCAGAGAAACAAAGAGGAAGTAAAACCCATCAGGGTTTACTTCCTCTTTAACAAATCCAAACAGCAGCTGCCTGCAGAAGAAGACCAATTATACTCTCCTCTCTGGTGGCCTCTGTCGCCTACCTCTCATGTATTCCCTGTATAAGAAGCAGTATTATACTCACCTCTTCAGTGTCTCGTGTCTCCTACCTCCCTTCAATTCCCTGTAATAAAGGACCCATTATACTCTCCTTTCCAATGTCCCAAGTCTTTTTTCCCCCTCTGTTCCCTGTAACAGAACAGCTATTATACTCCCCTTTCTGTTGTACCATGTCTCCTACCTCTCCTTCTGTCCTTGTAATAGAAGAGGCATTATGCTCCCCTCTCTGTTGTCCCGTGTCTCCTACTTCCCCTCTGATCCATGTAATAGAAGAAACATTATACTCTCCCCTATGGTGGCCTGCATCTCCTACCTTACCACTGCCCCAGGAACAGAAAAACTGCCTGCCGGCGAGATAAGCAAAATACCTTGCTAATAAACCTTCTAACTTCGTCAGAGGGAGTTAGCAAGCTTAGCTAATGAAACACAGCGCCAGGGTGACGTCAGCAAGTCAACGATGAGAGGCCGGATGTAGTGTGCAACAGATGCAGCTTTTAATGGTGATGGCATAGAGACCAATAACAAGTGGTTGCAGATTAGAATCAAGCAGAAGCATAGTCAAGGAACAAGCCAAAGGTCCGTAACAATGGTAGCGAAGATACAGATGGCAGCAGGAGTGGCAAGAGGCAAGAGCAAAATATTGGCTGGAGAGAGCACCATAATCTGGCAAGCAGGAAGTGCAAAGACAACGTCAATCAGGAAGTTCATGGGAGGAGCAGAGTGTTCAAGGTTCAAGAAAAACAAGGTTAAAGGCAAAATCATTTTAGGAATTGCCCAGCATCCCAGGTGGCTCAGCAAGAAAATACATTACCAGCCACAGCAGAGCTCACAGGTGCAGACCTGGTCCTGACGGAAAACCTTTCTATCGGATTTTCCGATCGTGTGTATGCAATTCCGACACGCAAAATTCCGACGCATGCTCGGAAACAATTTGACGCGTGCGCGGAAGCATTAATATTCCCTTTTATAGTGCTGTCAAACGTGTTTTATGCCGCTGTGTTACTGACCTTCGAAATTTGGTGTGACCGTGTGGAGGCAAGACAGTTTGAGCGAAATTCCGTCGGAATTCCGACGGGAAAACCACCAGAGCTTTTTCCGACAAGAATTCCGACCGTGTGTTCGCAGCATTATAGTTTTTATTCCAGAGTAAATCCTGACAAGTACGATTAAGCATTATATAGTGCATCCCCTGTAGGAGCCGCTAGTGAATAGGGATCCCACAGCCAGGCACACCGAATTTCCACAGGCTCACTTGAGACAGGAAACAGTCCAGCAACTTTGTTTTTGTGTTTTATTTAGGGGTAATAAACTTGGATAGGGATAGGAGTATGATTATCAGATACCCACTTGACTGGAACAAATTCTCTTCAGGGACACTTCATCTATGTACACTCCTTTCCTTCCTCCTACACAAACTTGCTTGCAGATCCACTGCGGTGTCCCCAAGAAAAAAAATCCTTAGCAAATGCATTACAGGCAGGGACCACGGGCCCCTATACTTGAGAACATTGGGGTGACACCACTAGCACTTTCACTGCACTTCTACCCATGGTCACTTGTCCCAACACCACCTCTTCAGGCTCTGTCAGTCCATCTGGCTGCAGCAGCCCCTTTCACTAGCCCTCCTGGCTACATCCCACAGTCCTCCCAGACTACACACTCACCAGCCCACCCGGCTGACTTCTCCTGGAGACCTTCCGGACATGCTTGCTGGCTCCTGATGTCCTCACACCTGCTCCAGTGCCTCAGGACGGGACTCCTCCATGTCTCTCCCCCTCCCCCAGACTAGGGGGCCTCCGACAGCCTCCTCAGCACTCCATCTCCAGCTTCCACAAGAACTCCACCTGCCCCTGCTGGGCTGACCCAGAGTATTTAAGAGGGGCCAACCCCATGCCAGCCCATTTACTGGGGATTGGCTGGGGCCCTCCTCAATACTCCAGGCAGTGTCTCCTAACCTCCCTACCATTATTCTTGAAGCTTCTCCAAGTTTCCAGCAAGTAGGGGGAGGTACCAGAGGTGCTGTCTGATAAGTCATCCAGCCTCCCTGAGTCACTCACCCTAACCCAGGCCAAACAATTTGCCAACACTATCACAAAAAAATATTTACACTTCCAGCATACTAGTGGGTGCTGCAATTAAAGAAGGCAGAAGTATTCACCAGGTAGGTCCATGCAGATCTGCCTCCCCAAAAGATAAGGTGTCCCTCCAAAGACATGCTGGTAGGTTAATTGGCTTATGACCAAAATTGGCCTAGTATATGTATGGGGACCTTGGATTGTGGGCTCCTTGAGGGTAGGGGGCAATGTGAGTATGTGATGTACAATGCACAGGGATAGGGACAATTGTAGACACTTACTCAGGTTGAACTGGATGGACTGGTGTCTTTATTCAACCTTACTAACTATGTAACTATGTAACTATGTGTCGGCTCAGTTTGCAACTGAAATGTGTAACAGCAGTGGCGGTCCATCCATTAGGGGTGCACGGGCCCCCCCCTATCAATGGCCCTCTAATCTACATGCAGGGCGCCGGACGCATGGATTCCAATGGGGGGTGTTTTTTCTGAAGCACATGATTAGAGGCTAATAGGCTTCAAATAGGGTGAGCTCTGGGAACAGAGCCCTGTGCTCCAAGCCCACCCAGTTGTGTGACAATAGCGAATGAATATTCGCTATTGTCACACTGACCCTCCTCCCAGCTAATCAGAACGTGGGTCCTGAGACCTATCACCTGATTGGCTGAAAGGACAGGCAATCCTATTGGATGCCTAGGAAGAGGAGGGAGGAGATGCACGGCGGGAGCAGGAGATGTGATGGAAGCCAAGCTACCGCCCGCCGAACCTGTCGCCCGTAGGAGCACTGCCCACGTGAAACCTAGATGGAGTAAGTGCGGAGCTGGATGACTGACCGACCGACAGCGGGGGGGATGTGGTGCCACCGGCCGACCGGGAGGGGGTGGCCGCACTTCTAAAACCACCATTATTACAAAATGTCCATAAAAAGGTAGGGTAGGGAAAGGAAACCTCTGACGCATTATACAATCACCAGCATTGAGTCATAACACTTTCTTGCCTGCACTTTCTTACACGATTCTGTGTTGTACAAGCTCACTCACTGCGAACTACAGGAGGCAGTGCCTGCAACTAGGGGACACCATAACCTATAGCTTTAGATACTGATTCAGGGCCATTTACTGTTATGCCCCGTACACACGGTCGGAAATTCTGACGGAAAATGTCCGATCGGACCATGTTGTCGGAAAATCCGGCCGTGTCCATCTGACTTTTTCAGCCAGAATTTCCGACGGAAAAATTTGAGATCCCGCTCTCAAATTTTCCGACAATAAAATCCAATCAGATTTTTTCCGATCGTGTGTAGAGAATTCCGACGGACAAAGTGCCACGCATGCTTAGATCAAATTACGAGACCAAAGCTATTGGCTACTAGCCTCTACGTAGTTCCGTCATACGCAACGAACGTCACCACGTTCAGAATGATCGGATTTTCCGACAACTTTGTCCAACCGTGTGTATGCCACACCAGTGTCGGACAAAATCCGTCGGAAAAATTCCGAGGGATTTTGTGGTCGGAATTTCCGACCGTGTGTACGGGGGCTTAGGATATAATGTTTTTAGCTACATAGCAAGCAGGTGGAATTTAAAGTGCAATTTTTTTTTGGTTTGACTGGAGTGCGCCTTTAACAACTTTGGATGACTTTAATAAAACAGACGCCAGTAAAAGATAAAGCAATATTATCAAAACATACATTGGAGTCATGGCTAATTAACATTAAACTGATGTTTCTATTGGGATTATGGAGGTGACAGTGAGTACATGGAGGAATTACAGACACCACATGCGGGAAACCATCTGTGGACCATCTCCGTGCTATCAGCAACCCAGATCTGCAGCTCGTTCTCTTGATCTTGTCCTCAGTACAAACAATTTGTTCTTTTCTCATTTCACCTCATGTGACTCCACATGGTAGTAACCCATCTACCGAGCCAATTCTCACTGCGATCCTATACATTCATTATCTGTCACTGCTGGAAGTCATGTTCCATGACAGATCATAATTTGTGTTGAAGCAATGCATCCAAGCCACCCCTTCCATAAGTTGCAGTTCTAGAATTTAGGCGGTACTGGAAAACACTTGGGTAAAATGTGAGAATTATAAGGTGACCTAGGGGACCTCTATGGCCTTAGAAGTCTTAAAGCGGTTCTGCACTGACTTAAATTGTTTTTTTTTTTTAGGTGAATGAATGTAAAATATATCTATTTTATAATCTGCTTACTTGTTGTTGCTCCCCGATCTCTCCGTCCATTTTTATCTGCAAAGAAGTCTTTTAAATAATTATCTTGGCCGATGTCATTTTGCTTGTGGGCATTTGAAGCCCACAAGCAAACACTTCCTCCTTCCCTTCGTTCTGAGGAACCAGCATTCATTGCCGGTTCCCGCGCATGCTGAGTGGCTTCACAGCTACGGGCGGCGTAATCGGAACGGTTGGCATGACAACGGGTGACGTCGTAGTAAGTTACCGCCCCCGTTGTTAGTGTGAAGCTCTCTCAGTACAGGGAGAGCGCTTCACAGGAAAGGTATGTGTAATTTTGCTCCATGTGAGCATTCTTGGATATATAAACAAAATAATATCATTGGAAAACTACCGGTATATATTTCTATCAAATCTCGATTTTATATATATATATATATATATATATATATATATATATATATATATATATGGTGAAGTGGGCCAAAAGGAACAAAAAAATCCCTCCAGTATACCAGAGTGAAGCACAGAAGAGTCTTAAAACAGAACTTATCCACGTCTTACTTTTGTCACAAATCCCCATAACAAAGGAGCTATTCCTCATTTTAGGATAGTGGGATGCAAATTATTCCTTAAAGTGGTGCTTAAAAATCATAAAAACATTACAAATAAATAATTGGAAAAAAAAAAAAATGTTTTAGTCACCTCTAAATCCCTGTTGCTAGGGTGTCCCTTGTAGTCTGCCACCTTCAGTGCCCGGGCACTGACATCACTTCCCCTCAGCGCAGCACAGTCATCTGGGACCCGTCAAGTGTCCCAGATGACTGAGCGTCGTATCACGGCGTGCGGCGCCACTCGCGCAGTGGTTGCCCGGCTGTGAAGCCGGGTGCCCACAGTAAGAATGCCGGCGCCGCGAGCGGAGCAGGGAATGAGGGGGGGGGGGCTTCGTTCCCCCGCATCGCTGGACCCTGGAACAGGTAAGTGTCCGATTATTAAAAGTCAGCAGCAGCAGTATTTGTAGCTGCTGACTTTTAATTTTTTTTTTTTTAGGGGGCACCCCACTTTAATGCTCCTGGGCCAACTGTCCATCCAGGACTGTACAGATACAACCTGACAATACAGAGATATTTATTCTAAACTTTATACAGCTGTTTCAGGTTTGTAGGTATCTTCTGTTTCAAGAAGGCCCTACGGGGTTCACCCTGGTTCAGTGGAAGATTTTTTAGTTCTTTTTTGGCCCACCTTAAAATCTAACTAAAGGCAAAACTTACATTTTTTTGTAGTTTTGTAGAGTGCAGAAGGATTAGAACACTTGTCAGTTCTTATTGCTGTCTGTGCCCCCGTTAAGGAGATTCCCCCTCTCTATGTGTCCTGTTTACCATTATCATTGAAAGTGAAAGTAAAAGAAAATCCCAAATTTCGGGTTGTCCCCAGAAAAGTAATAGAGGGCAAATCTGCCAATGGGGATGCTAGTTCTGGTGACCTGGGGGTCCCCAAGGACTTTCCTTAATTTGCAGGGATTTCTTCTCACATCCTGTTTGGCTATGGGACAGGAAGTGAAGGGACATCTCTGCAATAGGACACAGATGGCAAAAATAAAATAAAAAAATCTGACAGGGGTTATAACTCTTCCTTGCTCTATCCAAAATGAATAAAAAAAAATGTACTTATAGTTCTTTAAAGTACTTTCTGATTGCTGCCTAAGCCCTACTCCGTAGAAGCCTTGGTTTTTATCTGCACTCCAGCAACGATGGGCAATAAGCCTAAAATAGCAGTATGACTTTTGGAAAAAATGCCTCAATAATGTATCTTTTCTATAGACCAGCAGTTCTGGATTTACAGTTGGCTGAAAGAAATAAAGGAATAATTTGTACCACTCTGCTATTTGTCCTAAAATGAGCCTACGCCCCCTGATTTTAAGATTGTGATGGACGTGGAACTTGTAAATACCGTCTGCTTTACAAAGGCTCTATTGTGATTCACATTCTTAAACTACTCATAGATCCAGGGTGCTGATGTGATACAATGGATGGCACCATCAAAATAGCAAACAACTTCAACACAGACCAGTCCAAGACCATGTGCCGTCAAGAAATTTGGAGGTATACTGTTGGAGAACTTGGCTGCCGAAAAACCCCTTTCCTGGGGGAACTTTCCCATAATATATTTGGGGTGAGCAGCGACTTGATCTCTCCTCATATGTGTCTTTACCACGTTCTACTGTTGAAAAACTTTGTTTTTTAAGACTTTAGTTTACCTCAACTGCACAACTTGTAGCATTATATGAAAGTGGTTGTAAACCCTTACAAACCACTTTGACCTACAGGTAAGCCTAGATTAATGCCGCGTACACACGTGCGGACTTTTCCCGGCGGACCTAAGTCCAGCGGACAATCCGCTGGACTTTCCAGCTGGGTCCGCTGGACTAAAAAGCGAACGGACTTGACCACACACGATCACGCAAAAAGTCCGACGGTTCACGCGATGACGTACAGCACGTACGACGGGACTAGAAAACGAAAAATACTAGAAAAAAACTTGCTACTGAGCATGCGTCCTTTTTGGTCCGCCGGACCATACTACACACGGCCGGATTGTCCGCCGGACTGCCAAGTCCAGCGGATAATTTTAAAACAAAACTTAAAACTTTAGTCCGCCGTACTTTGGGCAAAAAAAGTCCGCCGGCGCCCACACACGAGGGGATTATCCGCTCTACTTCGGTCCAGCGGATAATCCCGCGGGATAGTCCCTTTGTGTGTACGCGGCATTAGGCTTACCTGTAGGTCCAATAAATATCTCCTAAACCTACATGGTTTAGGAGATATTTAGAAAAGGAAAGGCACCGCTATCTATGGCGCATGCGCCGTAGACAGCGGCGCGCAGGCGCACTGAGGATGCCGAGATCACGGCGATATGCCGATCTCGTGCGCATGCGCGGGAGTGACGTCATCGCCGCTCCAGCGAATGACAGCGCTGGATCGGCGAGACCCGGAAGTCACTCCGGGTTTGATGGCGGCGCAGAAGATTGTGGATGAGGGACGCTTCGGGGGCTTCGTTCTCAGGTAAGTCATTCATAATGAGCTAGTATGCTATGCATACTAGCTCATTATGCCTTTGCCTTGCAGGTTCCTTTTTTTTTTTTTTTTTTTTTAAAGAGGCTTTACTTCCTCTTGAAGGGGCCAACCAAAATGATGCCCTGATCTCTAAATCCAGATCTGGTTGTCAGACCTACCAAATGTTGCAATACCACCAAAAGAAAGCTCTATTTGTGGGAAAAAAAAGGACGCTAACTTTGTTTGGGAGTCACGTCGCACGACCGCGCAATTATCAGTTAAAGCGACACAGCGCCGAATCACAAAAAAGGGGCCTGGTCCTTTGGCTGCAAATTGGTCCGGGGCTTAAGTGGTTATCTTTCAGGGGTGCTCGGACTGGAATTGTGCACAAGGTCACCCTCATCATATCCAGCTCCTCATACAGGTATGTGACACTTTTTGACATTTTATGTTCAGAAAAAACTTTTCACTGTTTCTCAAGATTTGGTCTGCGACTCATTTTCCCTGTTCCACTTGGATTTCAAATAAAGTGCCCCCTAGAGGTCACTTTGTGTTCTCGAGCTGCCAAACAGAACCTCTTGCTTACACTTCAGTACACTTAAACAGAAGTGGAGGCTTTCTCCCTGCTTTTGTGACTGGCAAGCACGTATTCATCAAGCACTGATAATATCACATGGAAGGAAGGGGGTTGAGTCACATGCTACTCTATACCTGGAAATACCAGGTAATGGGATTGAAGGAAAGGTGAGCATGTGAAGCTGTGGAGAGGATGAACATGTTGCTTTAGCCTGCATGGGCAAATCACAGGTTCTTACACAAGCAACATTTGAAATGTTATTCCACCAAGGTGCTCCTATCCACCAGGCCTACCCTAATTCCTGAATCTCTAATGCCGCGTACACACGGTCGGAATTCTCGTCGGAAAAAGCTCTGATGGTTTTCCCGTCGGAATTCCGATGGAATTTCGCTCAAACTGTCTTGCCTACACACGGTCACACCAAATTCCGACGGTCTGTAACACAGCGGCATAAAACACGTTCGACAGCACTATAAAAGGGAAGTTTAATGCTTCCGAGCATGCGTCAAATTGTTTCCGAGCATGCGTCGGAATTTTGCGTGTCGGAATTGCATACACACGATCGGAAAATCCGATAGAAAGGTTTTTCCGTCTGAAAAATTGAGAACAGGTTCTCAATTCAAAGTCAGTCGGAAATTCCGACAGAAAAAGACCGATGGGCATACACACGGTCGGTAAAACCGATGAAAAGCTCCCATTGGACTGTTTCCATTGGAAATTCCGACCGTGTGTACGCCGCATAAGTTTGTTTCACAGGGTACATTTCAATACAAGGAAGAATCCAATGCTGTCTCTTGAGGGTGCCCCACTGCCCCAATAGAAAAATATTTTTAAAATACTTTAAAGGTGTACCATAGGATATGTACCGTATAACATACAGTGGTGTGAAAAAGTGTTTGCCCCCTTCCTCATTTCCTGTTCCTTTGCATATTTGTCACACTTAAGTGTTTCGGAACATCAAACCAATTTAAACAATAGTCAAGGACAACACAAGTAAACACAAAATGCAATTTGTAAATGAAGGTGTTTATTATTAAAGGTGAAAAAAAATCCAAACCATCATGGCCCTGTGTGAAAAAGTGATTGCCCCCCTTGTTAAAACATACTATAACTGTGGTTGTCCACACCTGAGTTCAATTTCTCTAGCCACACCCAGGCCTGATTATTGCCACACCTGTTCACAATCAAGGCATCACTTAAATAGGAGCTGCTTGACACAGTAAGGTCCACCAGAAGATCCTTAAAAGCTACACATCATGCCGAGACCCAAAGAAATTCAGGAACAAGTGAGAAAGAAAGTAATTGAGAGCTATCAGTCTGGAAAGGGTTATAAAGCCATTTCCAAAGCTTTGGGAATCCAGCGAACCACAGTGAGAGCCATTATCCACAAATGGCGAAGACATGGAACAGTGGTGAACCTTCCCAGGAGTGGCCGGCCACCCAAAATTACCCCAAGAGCGCAGCGACGACTCATCCAAGAGGTCACAAAAGACCCCACAACAACGTCCAAGGAACTGCAGGCCTCACTTGCCTCAGTTAAGGTCAGCGTTCATGCCTCCACCATCAGGAAAATACTGGGCAAAAATGGCCTGCATGGCAGAGTTCCAAGGAGAAAACCACTGCTGAGCAAAAAGAACATCAAAGCTCGTCTCAATTTCTCCACAACACATCTTGATGATCCCCAAGACTTTTGGGACAACATTCTGTGGACCGATGAGACAAAAGTGGAACTCTTTGGAAGGTGTGTGTCCAAGTATATCTGGCGTAGAAGGAACACTGCATTTCAGAAAAAGAACATTATACATTAACATTATACCAACAGTAAAATATGGTGGTGGTAGTGTGATGGTCTGGGGCTGTTTTGCTGCTTCAGGACCTGGAAGACTTGCCGTGATAAAAGGAACTATGAATTCTGCTGTCTACCAAGAGATCCTGAAGGAGAATGTCCGACCATCTGTTCGTGTACTCAAGCTGAAACGAACTTGGGTTCTGCAGCAGGACAATGATCCTAAACACCACCGAATGGCTGAAGAAAAACAAAATGAAGACTTTGGAGTGGCCTAGCCAAAGTCCTGACCTGAATCCTATTGAGATGTTGTGGTATGACCTTAAAAAGGCCGTTCATGCTCGAAAACCCTCTAATGTAACTGAATTAGGACAATTCTGCAAAGATGAGTGGGCCAAAATTCCTCCAGGACGCTGTAAAAGCCTCATTGCACGTTATCGCAAATGCTTGGTTGCAGTTGTTGCTGCTAAGGGTGGCCCAACCAGTTATTAGGTTTAGGGGGCAATCACTTTTTCACACAGGGCCATGATGTTTGGATTTTTTTTTCACCTTTAATAATAAACACCTTCATTTACAAATTGCATTTTGTGTTTACTTGTGTTGTCCTTGACTATTGTTTAAATTGGTTTGATGTTCCGAAACACTTAAGTGTGACAAACATGCAAAGGAACAGTAAATGAGGAAGGGGGCAAACACTTTTTCACACCACTGTATCTGTAACTTGAGTTCTTTTTAAGAGATCCCTTAAAAGCATGGTCATATGAAAGGTGAATCCTGGGAGATGGCGCCTACCGCTACAACATGCTTGGCTGAACTCACCTCCATATACCATGCTTGAAAGGGCACATTTGAGATGAAAGATTATGTGAAAACCCTAATTCTTGGAGAACTGGCAACCTTTCAAGGCAAGACAGGATATATCAAGAAGTGGAGCAGAAAACCTGCTTAAATATTGCCACTTAAGATTAAGTTTCTTTGGTTGTATCAAAGGAAATCAACACATAAGAGTTCCATATCAGAGCGTATGGAACGTGAAACTAATATGATAATAAGTCAAGTCAGCAATTTAATTGCCTTTGGAACCAGGAGACATTTACAACTAAGTGTTCACAGCTGGAACTCTAAATTACTTCCGATAAGATCTCAACGTCTCAGAGGCCACGCATTACGTTTGGCTGGCTCCAGGCTCTGAGTGTTGGATGGATTTAACTGGACCTGATCTAATTCTGCTTAATCATGAAAGCCTCAATGACAGATTGGAAGATCACTGTGCTAATTCCTTCAGTTGCATCACTTCAATAACCACCGGACCATTTACTCTACATTCGTGTTGGGGGTCCGGTCTCGTTTCTTCATTTGCCTCTAGTCTCTAGAGCCCAAATAAGATGTAAATCATACTTATTCACTTACAGCCAAAGCCTATAACTGAACAGAAGTTGTGGGAGGGAATTGGATTTTCCAGTTTCTGTCAGAAATTGGAAAACCCAGTTTGGATTGAGAAGGGATACCAGAAACTTTTTATCCCATTGGGAGGTTTCCCTTTACTTCATGTCCTGTAGACGCAACATGTTGCAAGGAAATAAGACCTACCCTGAAAATAAGAACTACTGTTATTTTTCGGGAGGGCTGCAATATAAGCCCTACCCTGAAAATAAGGGCACATCCCTTTACTTCATGTCCTGTAGACGCAACATGTAGTGAGGAGAAAACTTTCCAATGTGGAGGAAATTTATTTTTAAATTCTCTTTTAGACAGTTGTCCCCCATTGAACATCATGTTCTCACCAGTTTTACTGTCTGCATGTAAAACCGGTCACGTTTCTATTCACCAGCCAACACCCTTGAAGACACAACAGCACCATAAGTAAAATTACTTTGCATGCATCTATTTTATGGTCCGATGAAACCAGGACTTGTGGAAAGAAATGCTGATATAGGGTGAACTTGATCTATGACTGAAGCATCATACTTTGGGTTGACCCTTGACAGTGCATGTCCAGAGGATATATTATCATGCGGCATGTTCTGTGTTCATTTTCTGGGGTGCACCTGGCATGGAACACATACAATTTACACCTGCTTCATTCCTACTTTGAACTATAAAACTCTTATGCTGCGTACACACGGTCGGAATTCTCGTCGGAAAAAGCTTTGATGGTTTTCCCGTCGGAATTCCGACGGAATTTCGCTTAAACTGTCTTGCCTACACACGGTCACACCAAATTCCGACTGTCAATAACACCACGGCATAAAACACGTTTGACTGCACTATAAAAGGGAAGTTTAATGCTTCTGAGCACGCATCAAATTGTTTTCGAGCATGCATCGGAATTTTGCGTGTCGGAATTGCATACACACGATCGGAAAATCCGATAGAAAGGTTTTCCGTCAGGGAAATTAAGAACAGGTTCTCAATCCAAAGTCCATCGGAAATTCCGACAGAAAAAGACCGATGGGCATACACACGGTCGGAAAATCCGATGAAAAGCTCCCATCGGACTGTTTCCATCGGAAATTCCCGACCGTGTGTACGCGGCATTGTTGGTTACTAGTAAACCCTTATTACATGTTTTATGAACTATTGACTATAATAAAAATGTTGTATTGATGTTCTACTGTATTGATCTATGGCAATCCTCATACATTTGTGGCATACTATTTGATATGGGTGGCTTGGGTTGCCTCTGGGCATCCTGGTTGTCTAGGACCTAGTTTGTGGTTCACAGACTGGGGGTGTACAGGGAAGTCCGTTTCATAGCTATGGTGGAAATGCAACCTACTCTTGCTTTAAAGATGGTTTTATGATTTGAATAGATTTTGAATTAGAATTTGTACCAGAGTACATTTTTACTGGAATTATAGGGCTGTCAAAGCCTAGGATTAGGGTTTTAAGGAATCAACATATCTTACATTCCCTTTCCCATCCCCCCTTTTTTTTTTATTTTCTCTCAATTCCATTCCCTCACTCTATTGCCCTTTACCCCCCCCCCCCTCTTACCTGCCCCTTCATCTTCCTGTCCCCTCCCCCTTTTTGCCTCTCCCGGCCCCTCGATTCCCTTTCCCTAAACCTTCCCTTCCCCTCCTCTTTCCCCCTCCATCCCCTCAACCCCCCCTTCTTTATTTCTTCTTTTTCCACACAAATTCTTTATCTGATCCTATAAAATGGATTTTCTTTGACACAGCTTTTTCCACAGTGGGCCTCCATATACAATAGCGCAGCGTTGCCTCCTTTCTGAATTTGCTGACCCTTGTGTGGTGTGGGCCCCCCACGGACAGTGTGGGCCCTGTTTCTGGTCAACCCGCTCCTCTGCTTCTGCCTTTGTCCCCTGGATGTATATTTTTGGGGCGGGCCTTTATGAGGTATGAATTACTACCTTAGGCCCCTTTCACACTTATACGACTTGTCCTACGATTTGGGACTGCAAAGTAGCATGACGAGTCGTTCCCCATGATTTCCAATGACAGCCATTCATATTAGTACAACTTCAAGTCGTTCCAACTTCAAAGTAGTCCCTCCACTACTTTGGTCCGATTTTGATGCCACTTACACAGGCATTCTTTGAAATCGTGGCGAAATCGCGGCAAAATCGCTGCAAAAATCGCGGCCGCACAAGTGTGAAAGGGGCCTTAATATGGATTATCATAATAATTTTTTTTCGTCTCCCTCTTATGCCCCGTACACACGGTCGGAAATTCCGACCACAAAATCCGTCGGATTTTTTCCAACGGATTTTGTCCGACAATGGTGTTGCATACACACGGTCGGACAAAGTTGTCGGAAAATCCGATCATTCTGAACGTGGTGACGTTCGTTGCGTACGACGGGACTACGTAGAGGCTAGTAGCCAATAGCTTTGGTCTTCTAATGTGATCTGAGCATGCGTGGCACTTTGTCCGTCGCAATTCGATACACACGATCGGAAAAAGTCCGATCAGACTTTGTTGTCAGAAAATTCGAGAGCAGGAGATAAAACTTTGTCCGTCGGAAAATCCGTCGGAAAAAGTCCGATGGAGCCTACACACGGTCAGAATTTCCGACAACATTGTCCGATAGGACATTTTCCGTCGGAAAATCCGACCGTGTGTATGGGGCATTATCCAATGTATCTATGCTATATGGTACATGTTAATATTACAAATATGTTTTGTATATACAGTTTATATATGTTTTAGTGCACTTTATTTTGCACTGTTCATTAACATTTGTCCTTTTTGATTTACAATACATGTGTGAGACCAGAAAAGGGTCCTGAGGAAGCGGATGTCTAACCACGAAACACGTAGACTTTGGTTCTCATTTTTGTGTCTATTCTTGTTTTTGCTCTCTAAGGTCCTGTCGATTAACTCCATTTCAGCTGATGTTTTATACTAACTTTGGTCCAATTTTTATAAGGGATTTTTTAAATAAAAATTTTATGATTTTATAAAATGGTGTCTGTGAACTACCTCTGAAGATATAGTTAAACTTCCTGTTATTTTGTCTATGAATTGGTATATCTACAGATATGATATCTCTATTGGTTCTTATAGCTAGGCCTATACCAACTTCCCACCTCCCTACTATTTATTGTGATATTTTGTGGATTAGGGAAGAAGATTTGTATATGCCCGGGGGGCTCCAGTCTATGGGAAACCTTGATAAATTTTTTTATGACATTTTATGACATTTTTAGACTTATCCAAGAACTCTAGAAAGGCAAAGGCAACATGTGGATGTGTCATGCAATATGTAGGAAAAAGTAGACACACAATAAAGGCCACAATAAAATAATGTTGGAACTTTAGAGGTGCGTTAGTATTCTAGAAAACAGATCAGAATACATTTTTTATAATGTAATCGAAACAGAAGTAGAAATTTTCCTTTGATCGTCTTCCCTGGCAAGTACACCTAGCCTAGCCGAAACACAGTGTGCCTATCCAGCTGCTGAATTCAACATTTATTGCTCTTTGTTCTGTCATTCACAGATGTATGATTAAGATGTTTAATTTCTGGTTTCGTTTTAAAACGGAGAAAAAAAAACAATTTATAAGGCCTGCTTGTAGTTAAATAGACTGAACCTCATCCAATAATTTCAGGCGGTACCGAATAAAATGAGTATAAGAATCAAATTGAACATAACATGGGAACATACACCATATTTTCAAAAGTATTGGAACGCCTGCCTTTACACGTACATGCACTTTAATGACATCCCAGTCTTAGTCCGTAGGGTTCAATAATGAGTTGTCCCAACCTTAGCACCTATAACAGCTTCAACTCTTCTGGGAAGGCTGTCCTCACGGGTTCAGGGTGTGTCTATGGGAATGTTTGACCATTCTTCCAGAAGCGCATTTGTGAGGTCAGGCACTGATGTTGTACGAGAAGGCCTGGTTCACAGTCTCCGCTCTAATTTATCCCAAAGGTGTCTTATTGGGTTGTGCAGGCCAGTCAAGTTCCTCCACCCCAAACTTGCTCATCCATGTCTTTATGGACCTTGCTTTGTGCACTGCTGCGCAGTCATGTTGGAACAGGAAGGGGCCACCCCCAAATTGTTACCACAAAGTTGGGAGCATGACATTTTCCAAAATGTCTTGGTATGCTGAAACCTTAAGCGTTCCCTTCACTGGAACTAAGGGGCCAAGCCCAACCCCTGAAAAACTACAACACAACATAATCCCCACCCCCTCAAATAAATGATTTGGACCAGAGGACAAGGCAAGGTCCATAAAGACATGGATGAGTGAGTTTGGGGTGGAGGAACTTGAATGGCCTGCACCCCGATAGAGTCCTGACCTAAACCCGATAGAACACCTTTGGGGTGAATTAGAGCAGAGACTGCAAGCCAGGTCTTTTCATCCAACATCAGTGCCTGACCTCACAAATGCGCTTCTGGAAGAATGGTCAAACATTCCCATAGACACACTCCTAAACCTTGTACATGGCCTTCCCAGAACAGTTAAAGCTGGTATAACTGCAAAGGGTGGGCCAACTCAATATTGAACCCTACGGACTAAGACTGGGATCCCATTAAGATTCATGTGTGTTGTTATGAATTTATGAAGAAATATATTTACTATTCAATGACAGAAATGTATAATTTCAAAAAGACACGTGAACTGTGAGGTCACCATAATTGACCTTTCGAAAACCTCTAAGACACAGGAAACTCATGTATTCTAAATTACTACAACCATTCTATTCAAGGGGTTTTTACAAGCCTGTATTGAAGCCAAAAAGAGAACAGGAACAATGGTAACCTTTGTCACCAAACACAAGGTGTGTACTTATTTTTGTTGATTAGTTTGAGAAGTCCAAATTTATGAGGTGTCATCACTTGGAGGTGGTCCTGACTGGGAAGAATCCTTTGTGCGGAAGTAAAGGCTGTTTGGACAATTTACAACCGTCAATACAAAAATTCTAAAGCCAACACCTTGCCCGACAAAGCCTATTATGTGAAGCCCTAGGAATTGTGTACATAGCTAAGCTATCAAAACATGAATCGGACTGTTCAAAGTACATTTCAAAACATGATTTTAAAAATAGAGACAAACCGACCTATGTTAAAAATATATATATATATATTCAGAAGACAGTGAATATAAATCATTCAGAATATCTGTGAGATGCGTAGGTCACAAAAGAAAACTATGAGTTAGTATCTGATGAGTTGATGAAATCGGTTATAAAGAAAACATAATAAATATAGGGTGATTATTAATAGAATTGTTTTAGGAACAAATTAGTATTAAGACAAATATATGATTATTATATGAATGTATTAGAATTGAAATGCTTAGATAAACAAATATTGATTGGATACCCAAATTATACAGGTATCCAGATAGATAAAAACTGTATGTGATGTTGATTAATATATATATGTGTGTGTATGTGTGTGTATATATATATATATATATATATATATATATATGTATGTATATATATATGTATGTATATGTGTATATATATATATATGTGTATGTACGTATGACTTGTGTCCTTTTTAAATGGACTAAATGTTTACAGATATACAATGATATGCATATATATCACCATTTTATGCAAAGTGATAGATTAATAATTATGCTAAGCATATTTGATAGTATGGGGTTAGTAGAATTCCCAAATATTAAAGATATAAATATTTCCACTAAAGTAAAATATACAGTATAAAATAAAATATATTACTTTACAGAGCAGCCCCAAAACACATGTGAGACACCTGGTGGTTGAAGGTGCAATTACATTAAAAACATTTCGGCCAATAGGAAAAAGGCACATACCTTTTGGGCTGAACATATTACAAGTTTTATGATCTTATTGTGTGAGAGGATATTTAAGAAGCTAGATAGATAGTGAGAGGAGGACAGCTCAGGGGAACCTGAGAGCTCAGGGACCCACCCTGGGGAAGGGACACTGGGAGAGAAACATCTTCCCAGATAGACGGACAGCCATGCCTGGAAATATACTTTAAACCTCCAAGGAGATTCCTGAACCCGGTAGCTATCTTAAATCCAGATTTGTAGCCATTTTGGAATGGGTAAATATGCCATGTTGATTTTATCTTGTATGTTCTCTTAACCATTGATGTATTGAATATTCTAGTATTGATAATCATTCTCCAGAATCAATAATCGCCTTTTCATAGATTTTTCTCTAATATTCAATTTTTATTATATATTACTTTTTGCATAGTTGCTTTTTATTGACAAACAAATGTCTAATTTGTTTCGCATTGTTCAACGTTACTTACCTGCAGTATAGTAACAGCTGGGTGTGTGAAATACAGACATTATGTTAAATTGTCAAGTATAAGGTTATTGATTCTACTGAAGAAGTTATCATGGTGATATTGTGTCCAAGGTACTACGCCCATTTTGAGGGTATTTCCATCAATTGTCAAATGTTCAAATAATGCAATCTGTATTTTAATTTCATGTAAATATTTGTTTTCTGTCAACCAATAAATGTGACTATTAAGTATGATCACCCGTCTCCGTGAACAAGTTTCGCATATATAGACTGTGTCGTATCGATTGATCTTGTATCTTAAAAATATCTTCGTTAAAAATTACTTAATAAAAATGTGCGGGAAACTTTCCTTAAAAAAAGCACAACATATTAAATGGAGGCACTGCTGAGATAACGTCGATATTTTGTACAGGATCAGTCATAGTTACGGTGGTGACAGAAATAATATTTTGCATGAAATTATTAATTATTAATTTTTAAAAAAATATATTTTTGCCAAGAAAAATGTCTGGTCAAAGTGAATTTTATGTTGATAGGGAAGTAAAGGAAATGGTGGATAGGTTTTCAAAAAGTAACATGGCAGGTCATGACGAAAAAAGTTTGTCTAACGAGACTGATCCAGAAGCACGCATTGAAGGCCTTATAAACCACGCCCGTCAGTTAATAAAAGACGTGTGGAACGTGGAAGGTCAAAGCGATGAACTCACAGACAGCTCATCTGAGACAAAGGAAATAGATAGGCCTGATCCCATGCATTTTGAATTATGCACTACCCTGATGTATCTTTATATTGAAATTAAACGTCAATATACCCAACAGGAGAGTGATATCTTAGAACCCCAGTCCCATTTAATAGAAGGGGAATATGAGCCCACTAAAAAGCTAAATGAAATTAATGACAAGACAGATTGTTATGATGAATCTACAGTGACAATGATGAAATATGAAATAAAACAGATGCAAAATAATGCAATAATAATGCTGGAAGAATGTCACCAATTAAATAAAGAATGTAAACAATTAAGAGAGAAGGAGAGTTTTCTGCAGGAAAACGAGTCTCCTGACGAAAGTTGCAGAGTAATAGGCAGTGGAAATTTAAAAGTTGCAGAGTAATAGGCAGTGGAAATTTAGAAAGTTGCAGAGTAATATGCAGTGGAAATTTAAAAGAAGAAACAAATCAGCTTAGGTCAGGACAGGAATCCCTAATTAAGCAACAAGAAGATTTAAAAGAACAAGGGAAGTTTATGCCCCAGAATAATGCTCAGATGCTAAACCCTGAAAGTATAGAATCTGATAATACTCCAAAATTTGACTCTCAACCTAAAGTTTGGGAGTTACATAATGAAGAGAAATTAGAAAAAGTAACCATGTTCTACCCCAAGCCATCTGTAGAGCAAAGGGGGGTAAAAATTGAACCACCACATAAAAGTAGGTCTAATCAGTTTTCTTTGGGATCAGAGAAAACTACAGGCACCCCTAAACAGGACGCCTCAGAAATAATAGAATTTTTAAAAGATGCTGTCCCAGTGTTTAAGGAAGAGGGATCCGTGTGCATTATTGACCACATTGAGGCCTATGAAAATGCTTTATCAGCTTTAGGCCTAAATGATGACCAATCTAGGATTAATTTCTTACCGTGGGTATTTGAAACCAAACACCGTCCATTTTGCGAAGATTTAAAAAGTCTGTTGGGTACTGCCTGGCAAGAAATTAAAAACGGCTGTCATCTAGAATTTGTCCCGCACAAAAATGTTAATGCGGCTAGCGCGGATATACACGATATCACATGTACCAATAATAAAAGCCCCACCGAATTTATGGATGTGCTCAAAAGTGATGTCCACTTAGCAGAAAAGGAGCCAGGTTATGATAAACCTGGGTTCAAACCCATGTTCTTCGAGGCCCCGCCTACCCACGTGAAAGTAAATTTAGCGAAAGATTACAAAGGGGGGTGTTCACTGGAGTCTTTGGTAAAAGAGAGTAACAATTTGTACTCTATCCAACAGACTGGTGAAAACAATGGAAGGCCTGAAAACCCTATAATGAAATTTGTGGATGAATTTGATGCATCTCCTCAATCATTACAGTCCAAAACCAAGAAAAAGAGATACGCTGATATAGTCAGAAGAGAGATGCCACTGAGTTTCCCCAGTGGGAGACCAATGTCCCCACCCATCAGAAGGGGGGAGCAGAGACCACCCTTTAGAGGGGGAGTTCAAAGACCACCTCAGGAGTCTCATCCAAAGGATCCAGACCCGAGGTTTAGGAGAAACTATAGGGTATACCTCCAACGGGTCAGATTTAAACCTAAGGGTAGACACCCTCACCTTTACCGGTGTAATTGGCTTCGGGGGCCTACACGGGTAAATAGGGAGAAACTACAGGGTAGGACACCTCAAAATCCCCAGAACAATAGGGAACAACTAAGGCCCAGACAACTATCCCAGAATCAAGACAATGTTTCTGATGGTGATATGTCTGATCAAACTGAGCCAGTAGTCCCCAGAAAGTACAGAAACCGGGTCCCACAACCCAATTCTGATCAGCCTGTAAGCAATACGGAAACCAAAATAGACAAAATTACGGATATGTTACACGGTTTGAATAAGTACTGAATGCATGTACTCAAGCGCTACTATGAATTTAAAATCAGAGATGCAACCGATATTTAAGATAACCAAATGATGTAGCTGCAACCCATATAATAGTGTTCCCACACGTAAAATAAGTTAAAGACAAGTACACATTTTTGTGTAATAGGTGCGCTTAAATCAACCTTAAAAACTCAATAGATTGTTTAAAATAAGTTATTTAGGAGACCTCTGCGCAAAACGTGAATAATATGTGATATATGAATACGTGATAAAAGAAATAAAACAGTGTTAAGTGTATTAAAACTTCCTTCAAAAGGTGAAGTTGCTGAGGTATAGATGGCTGCAGTGCGCATAAACCTCATACAATATATGGTTTGATAATTCGTGCAAACCAAAGCTTGGTAAAATTAGGAAAAGATATATAGGATCTAAAATGTTGAACTTTCTATAGTACACCGGCAAATGGTATGGACCAGTTGGTTACTTTAGTTCAGTGTGTTGTGCCAATTTGTGAAATAAATAAATAGATTGACTTAATTAATTGAATAGATTAAAAACCACGAGTGTATCAATGGTTTCATTGCTAAAATGAACAGGAATAGAAATTCTTCAAGGGGCAAATCCTGTGGCCAGCCAAGGGCCACAGAACCTTTTAAGCGCCTATGTTTAAAATAAATCAGAGGAATGCACTGAATAAAGATATAGGAAGCAGAGGTTCTAACACCATATTTCTCCCCAGGTCACAGTAATGAGGATCCTGAAATCCCTACCGGGGGATTGTGGTTGTTAGATATTAATTATTCTCCTATTTTTCAGTGGCCACTTCATTCCTCTGACATAAACAGGTCGCTCCAAACAGTCTAATTTCAAGAAGTCGACGAAGACGGTAATTCCAGAGGAAGACCGAATCCTAAAGACATTAATATCAGGAGGCCTAAATGGTTTGATATTTTGGTAAAAGATGAGGACTCACCCGCATAAGGTAGTTTGATTGCCTCAAATGAGTTATATTGACACCCCAAAGGGGGGAGAATTTATTTGTTTTATTCCTCACAAGTAGAAGGTTGACTATGATGTCAAATATCTTATTACTGACAGTGAGTTGTCACATGTCAAACTGAAATGCTTTTATTGTTACTCCAGAACCGCTACAATTAAGCTAAAAAAAAAAAGAAAAATGGTTCTGAAGAACATAAGTCAGTCATAAATGTCTGGTATCCACAGCTATTAATAAATGTCCTCATGATAATGAGCCCTGGAGCTTGGTCTCCCATAGCAAATGTGTCATACATTGTCTTTATATCCAAAGTGTTTAGTTAAAGGACTGATAACACAATGGGAAAGAGGGGGGCTCTGAGGAAGCCCAGGATACCTGCTTGACATGGATATCTCAAACATAAATCGTATAAAAAGAAAAAGGACATATATGTTTTTCTCATGGAATCTATTTTCCTTTACAGAACCAATATGTCCATGAGCCGGTCAACAGAACCGAGAGTCCAACATGTGTGAAACATCCAGAGAAGGAACCGTATGTGGAATCCAGGGACATCATTGATGGCCAGTCTACAGGGACAAAACCCACCAGGACAGCCAAGAACCAAAAGGTGCCCGGAGTGATCCATTTCCCGCCAAAGAACGGATGACGGCCCTGAGATGCACACATCGATCACAAACCCAGTTTTGTTTTACAAAAAATTACACCCATCTGCAGTTGTCTATACCTTTTAAATATATCCACAATCCGGATCCATTTTCACAACTCGACTTACAAGGCCCAAACGAAGCCATATTTCTTCAACAAGTTGCATTGGGAAAATCTGTCAGATGACTTCCGGCAACCGACAAATTTCCAAGGGGGGCTTTGTTATGAATTTATGAAGAAATATATTTACTATTCAATGACAGAAATGTATAATTTCAAAAAGACACGTGAACTGTGAGGTCACCATAATTGACCTTTCGAAAACCTCTAAGACACAGGAAACTCATGTATTCTAAATTACTACAACCATTCTATTCAAGGGGTTTTTACAAGCCTGTATTGAAGCCAAAAAGAGAACAGGAACAATGGTAACCTTTGTCACCAAACACAAGGTGTGTACTTATTTTTGTTGATTAGTTTGAGAAGTCCAAATTTATGAGGTGTCATCACTTGGAGGTGGTCCTGACTGGGAAGAATCCTTTGTGCGGAAGTAAAGGCTGTTTGGACAATTTACAACCGTCAATACAAAAATTCTAAAGCCAACACCTTGCCCGACAAAGCCTATTATGTGAAGCCCTAGGAATTGTGTACATAGCTAAGCTATCAAAACATGAATCGGACTGTTCAAAGTACATTTCAAAACATGATTTTAAAAATAGAGACAAACCGACCTATGTTAAAAAATATATATATATATATTCAGAAGACAGTGAATATAAATCATTCAGAATATCTGTGAGATGCGTAGGTCACAAAAGAAAACTATGAGTTAGTATCTGATGAGTTGATGAAATCGGTTATAAAGAAAACATAATAAATATAGGGTGATTATTAATAGAATTGTTTTAGGAACAAATTAGTATTAAGACAAATATATGATTATTATATGAATGTATTAGAATTGAAATGCTTAGATAAACAAATATTGATTGGATACCCAAATTATACAGGTATCCAGATAGATAAAAACTGTATGTGATGTTGATTAATATATATATGTGTGTGTATGTGTGTGTATATATATATATATATATATATATATATATATATATGTATGTATATATATATGTATGTATATGTGTATATATATATATATGTGTATGTACGTATGACTTGTGTCCTTTTTAAATGGACTAAATGTTTACAGATATACAATGATATGCATATATATCACCATTTTATGCAAAGTGATAGATTAATAATTATGCTAAGCATATTTGATAGTATGGGGTTAGTAGAATTCCCAAATATTAAAGATATAAATATTTCCACTAAAGTAAAATATACAGTATAAAATAAAATATATTACTTTACAGAGCAGCCCCAAAACACATGTGAGACACCTGGTGGTTGAAGGTGCAATTACATTAAAAACATTTCGGCCAATAGGAAAAAGGCACATACCTTTTGGGCTGAACATATTACAAGTTTTATGATCTTATTGTGTGAGAGGATATTTAAGAAGCTAGATAGATAGTGAGAGGAGGACAGCTCAGGGGAACCTGAGAGCTCAGGGACCCACCCTGGGGAAGGGACACTGGGAGAGAAACATCTTCCCAGATAGACGGACAGCCATGCCTGGAAATATACTTTAAACCTCCAAGGAGATTCCTGAACCCGGTAGCTATCTTAAATCCAGATTTGTAGCCATTTTGGAATGGGTAAATATGCCATGTTGATTTTATCTTGTATGTTCTCTTAACCATTGATGTATTGAATATTCTAGTATTGATAATCATTCTCCAGAATCAATAATCGCCTTTTCATAGATTTTTCTCTAATATTCAATTTTTATTATATATTACTTTTTGCATAGTTGCTTTTTATTGACAAACAAATGTCTAATTTGTTTCGCATTGTTCAACGTTACTTACCTGCAGCATAGTAACAGCTGGGTGTGTGAAATACAGACATTATGTTAAATTGTCAAGTATAAGGTTATTGATTCTACTGAAGAAGTTATCATGGTGATATTGTGTCCAAGGTACTACGCCCATTTTGAGGGTATTTCCATCAATTGTCAAATGTTCAAATAATGCAATCTGTATTTTAATTTCATGTAAATATTTGTTTTCTGTCAACCAATAAATGTGACTATTAAGTATGATCACCCGTCTCCGTGAACAAGTTTCGCATATATAGACTGTGTCGTATCGATTGATCTTGTATCTTAAAAATATCTTCGTTAAAAATTACTTAATAAAAATGTGCGGGAAACTTTCCTTAAAAAAAGCACAACAGTGTGTAAAGGCAGGCATCCCAATACTTTTGACAATAAAGTGTATACTAGGGGTAGCAGTAAAAGAAAAGAGCTACTGGTGGACAGAATAAAAAAGGGGTGCAAATTTTTCTCTACTGAGAGGAATGCTACGAGGGCACTAAATCTGAAGTACAGGCTATAGATATATACACAGTTAAAGCCCTGGGAACAGCAAATTTCTTTTAAATATTCCTAAAGAGTCACCAATGATGCAAATCCACTCTGTGTGCTCCAAATGCCTTTGCGAGCCCAGTTATTACATATGGTGGTGACATCATCACTATGGTGCACATAGTCAGTGCAGCGAGCAGAGCTGGGGAAGGGGCACAGAAGGCCCGTCTACTAAAACCAACTACTTCTGTTGCATTTTCTTTTAATTATAGCTTTGAAAACCAAACAGTTAGAAAACAACCCTCCCATAATGGCAAAAGTAGGTTTGTAGACAGGCACAGAGTCAGAACCATTAGCTGTTTAACCTTGAGACAAGAGAACCTGTGTCTCACCTGGTGTGCCACCAGGTCAAAGTGACAGGGTATATGTAAACTTAGCCCCCTTTCTATTTATCCCTGATGATTCTCACTCTATTGCAGCCAACACCACCATACCTGGTGTGGGAGCTTAGAAGAAGCGTTGACATCACTCGCTCCATGTGACAATGCTCTTGGCTAGTGATTGGCCATTAGGGCCCAAAAGCTGCTTTATAGGACGAGATCACATGCATGTCCATTTGCAGCAGCCACAGAAGAATGAGTGGTGAGGGAGATTTGGGTATATGAGTATTTGGTGGTGGTCAGGGAACAGCGTATATAAAGACCCTATGTCAGTGATGGCGGACCTTGGCACCCCAGATGTTTTGGAACTACATTCCCCATGATGCTCAACAACATTGCAGAGTGCATGAGCATTATGGGAAATGTAGTTCAAAACATCTGGGGTGCCAAGGTTCGCCATCACTGCCCTATGTCCTGAATGTGCAAGGTGACATGTTCTCTTTAAATTTTCCTGCAATTTACAAAAACTAAAATATCCTTTATGCCATGTACACACGATCAGAATTCTCGTCGGAAAAAGCTCTGATGGTTTTCCCGACGGAATTTCGACTGTCAAGAACGCGGTGACGTACAACTCTACAATGAGCCGAGTCCAATGCTTCCGAGCAGAAGAGAGAACATGCTCTCAATTTTTTGCTGTCGGAAATTCGGCCAGCAAAATTCCGATGGAGCCTACACACGGTCGCATTTTCCGATGAAAAGCTCTCATCGGTCTTTTTCTGGACGGAATTCCGTTCGTGTGTACATTAAAGGAAAAGCAAGTGCATATTCAAACCAAATCAAAATTCCAGCAGTATAAGAATATAATTTTGGATAGATCTGCACAAGTTAACATTTTATATGAGTTGGTGGCCTACCTTGGATCACAGAGATATTTTTTAAGGCTATTGAGTGCTCCCAGTCTTTAAGGCGTAGATCTTCTGTTACGTTATTTATGAGAGCCATTTCATGCTTCAGTTGTTGCTCCATTACAATATGTAGGAGTCTCATGTGCCTGGTGTCTTCTGTAACATTGGTTATCAGACTCTGAAGCTCTTGTATCCTGGTATGGTGGATTCCTATGTCATAGGAGAAAGTTCCATTGAGGGCATTAAATGTTCCAAGCATATCACTGATTTGCTCACTAAGTCCTTCAACTTTGGTCGACAGCTCCTTCAGCATGGCGTCGTGGTGGTTCCAGACATATCTGCTACCATTGACTTCTGTCGACAACTTGTACATTTCTAAATTGTGCGCCTCACTTTTCTGGTTGAGGCTGGCGCCAAGATTGGAGGCAAATGTGTCCGTTTGGCTGGCCATGTTCTGGACGTCATTGAGGTTATGTTCCAGCTTCTGTAAGGACTCTGTCAGCTGAAACAAAGAGTCTGAATGATTCTGGAAAAGATCCTGAAGTTTCCAGATATGATCCATGAAATCTCCTCTGAATGTCAGTTGCATGAGTTTGAACTGAAGGTCTCGGAAGCTCTCATTTAAACGATTAACATTGCTCATTAGTACTTTCAAGTCTTCTGGGGAACTCTGCGGTCTTGAAACTGGAATAAAATAAAGAAACATGAGACTGAGGAGAATATATAATGAATACACAATCATTTTTAGTCTTTGAGAGCTTCAAGTGTCACTTAAAGGCTGGAACCATGTAACCTTGTTCAATCTCCAATTAATTTCATTGCTGATCATTCAGCAGTTGTAGTATGGTTGTCCAGACACTGACCACTAAGCAGAAAGTGAGCTTACCCCCGCCACACAACCCCACAACCCCACCTCCCAGCCAAAAACCCAGCGCCAAAGGGTGGACCAACTCAATAGTGAACCCTAACTAAGACTGGGGTGCTATTAAAGTTCATGTGTGTGTAAAGTCAGGCGTCCCAATACGTTTGCTAATATAGTGTATGTTCACTCTGTTTACAACAACTGTTTTATTCTCACGTGACCTTCTGTCTGTAACGTATTACACTGACAATATCTTTCACTATAACTATTGTTTCATCCATTCTCTGATCATTTAGTAACCAGACCTAACACAGAACACCTGCTGCAAGTCATATAGTCCTTGACATCTCTCTCGGATCAGAAATTAATTATTTCTCTAATCACGAGTCCATCCATGGGGGAAAGTACATTCAGGGTCATTGTTGGGTGAACTTTGCTGAGAAGCCAAATGGATTAGGTTATTTAAGTTGAGATTGAAACACGCTTTAGATAGGAAGTCAAGTTAATATTTCCCAAGAAACACGCTGTCATAATACAAAACAGGAGTCTCGGGAAGAGAGCTCAAGGACGGGCGCCAAGGGCAATTAATATATATATGTTCTGCAGTTTTCGATGGAATGTACGGAAATTTGTCAACTGGACTGCTCCAAGTTTTCACCGATTTCTTGTGAAATACAAGTACAAGGGGGTGCAATGTGTGGCCGCGTCATATTTTACTTATCGCATTTCCTCTTCAAATATTTCCCTTTGTTTTCCAGTGAAATAAATATGTTATCACAACAATTTCTGATGTGATAAAAGAGATCTGGTTTTCATCACCTTAGAATCCTTTCCTGTTTTTAAAAAAATTATGTGTCCTTATCCTAAAGAAACTGCTGGAAAACATTTGGATCAAAGCTGTCGCTAGAAAGAATTTTGCACATAATTTCAAATTTTTTTTAAAAACAAATACAGGGGGTCCCCGACTTACGAACACCCGACCTACGAACAACCCCTACTTACGAACGGGGTGCTGCGGGGACCCTCCGCCATTTTCCGGTGGTTTTCGGCGTCTGTCGGCCGTTCTGCGCATGCGCGGCCATACGGAGCGTCGAAAAATGCCGGAAATGTCCGTAATTTGCCGCGCATGCGCAGAACGGCAACAGACGGAACATCGGAAATGTCCGGAAATCTCCGTATTTGTCGGTCTGCGCATGCGCGCCGACTTACGAACATTTCCGAGTTCCGTACACGGGGCCAGTCCCTAACGAGTTCGTAACTCGGGGACCCCCTGTATTATCTTTTCGGACCTTGTGTCATCCAGAGTACTGTGACTTGACAAAATTACTAAGGCCCCTTTCACACTGGGGCGGGAGCCGCGGTGACGGTAAAGCAGCGCTATATTTAGCGCTGCTTTACCGTAGTTTTAGCCGCGGTATTCGGCAGCTCGCGATGGGGTTTTACCCCCCGCGAGCGGCCGAAAAAGGGTTAAAGACCCCCCGCAGAGCGCCGCAGAGCGCCGCCGTAGCGGCGCTTTGCGACGGTATTGCCGCGGTATTACCGCGGTGTCCCATTCAAATCAATGGGAAGGAGCGGTATAGGAGCGGTGAATACACCACTCCTATACCGCTCCAAAGATGCTGCTAGCAGGACTTTTTTTTACCGTCCTGCTAGCGCACCGCTCTAGTGTGAAAGCCCGCCTGCTTTCACACTGGAGTGCTATTTTTAGCGCTGTACCGCCTGAAAAACGTGAAAGGGGCCTAAAGCAGAATTCCAGGACATACTCCTAATCTCAGGATCTGTGCTCCACACATAGGTCCTTCCTCAATACATTTTCTCTCTGTGGGATTAGGATAGCTGTCCAGCATGTTTGACCCAACACTAATGCCACGTACACACGGTCGGAATTCTCGACGGAAAAAGCTCTGATGGTTTTCCCGTCAGAATTCCGACGGAATTTCGCTCAAACTGTCTTGCCTACACACGGTCACACCAAATTCCGACGGTCAATAACACCACGGCATACAACACGTTCGACTGCACTATAAAAGGGAAGATTAATGCTTCCGAGCATGCGTCGAATTGTTTCCGAGAATGCGTCGAAATTTTGCGTGTCGGAATTGCATACACGCGATCGGAAAATCCGATAGAAAGGTTTTCCGTCTGAAAAATTAGGAACAGGTTCTCAATTCAAAGTCCGTCAGAAATTCCGACAGAAAAAGACCGATGGGCATACACACGGTCGGAAAATCCGATGAAAAGCTCCCATCGGACTGTTTCCATTGGAAATTCCGACCGTGTGTACGCGGCATAAGGCTTGGTTTCCACTAGTGTGACTTGTCATGCGACTTGGGACTGAAAAGTCGCATGACAAGTCGTACCCAGGGGCGGACTGACAACTCATGGGGCCCCCGGGGCAATAGGAGATTATGGGGCCCCCAGGCAATCAGAGATTATGGGGCAACACAGTATACACACACACACACAGTATACAATCACACAGTATACACATACATGTACACACAGTATACACAGACATGTTTCTATTGGCTGAGAAGGTACTGGAGAGGTGGGGCAGCTATAATAAAAGGATGTCGGTAAGGAAATTTTTTTTCAAAATACGCTTTTTTTGTTTATAGTGCAAAAAATAAAACCTGCAGAGGTGATCAATTACCACCAAAAGAAAGCTCTATTTGTGGGAAAAAAGGATGTCAATTTTGTTTGGGAGCCGCATCGCACGACCGCACAATTGTCAGTTAAAGCGACGCAGTGCAGAATCGCAAAAAGTGCTCTGGTCTTTGGCCAGCCAAATGGTCCAGGGCTGAAGTGGTTAATCTTACACAGGGTTGCCAACTTCCCCAAGTTAAATTCACTGACACGACACAAAAATTTACAGAGCCAAATTTTTATCGACATTTCATAAAGTTAGTCATAATGGTAGTTTTCAATTCAAATATCAATATTTAAGCTACAAAGATGTACAGTACATTTCACATGATGCTCATGCACTCTGCAGTGTAGTTGAGCATCATGGGAAATGTAGTTCCAAAACATCTGTGGTGCCAAGGTGATCCATTGGACAATCCTGCCTTATACCTTGTTTCTGGTGAATCTTGAACTCTTTGCTCCTCCCATGAACTTCCTATTTAAGCCATGCCTTGGCACTTCCTGTTTGCCAGATTATTGTGCTCTTCCCCAGCCAATATCTTGCTCTTGACTCTTCTGCTGCTGTCCATATCTGCACTACTACTCGTTATTGACCTTGGCTTGTTCCTTGACTATGCTTACGCTTGATCCCAACCTGCGACCATTCGCTACCAACCTTTGGCTTGTCCCTCAACTACACTTCCACTTGATCCCAACCTGCAACCACTTTTTAGTGACCTTTGACTTGTTTACTGACTACACTTTTGCTTGATCCCTATATCTGCTACTCGGCCCTGGCTTGCTCAATTCCTGGTGGATTGATCCTGAGGACCATGACCTGGTACTAACATGCAGCAAAACTCATCTCCACCATCAGGAGCTCTGGTGAATACCGGTTAGTGCTTAGACCCCCCACCTTGGGTGAGCCTGCGTCATCCGCCAGGATGACCTGCTTGTGTACATGTTCAGCTGGTTAGTTTGAGCCTCTCTACTGCTATAGCTACTGGTCTCAAAGCTTGACCCTTAACCGTGACACATGGTTACATTGGTTTAAGCTAGACCAATGTAACTATGTATAAAATATCCTTCCCTTTAATTCACCTTTAATACTCCCTGAAATATGTCCAACATATTAACACTAACACCTACCTAATCCTCCCAAAACAATTAATAACTCCTAAGCATAAAACGTAATCCTTCTCTGAACCAACCTTAGCAATCAATCAACAATAACCCTAACACTTGATTCTCCTCTGAACCAAGCATTCACAGTAGAAGAACATGTCTAGACAAAACTTAGAAGGGTTAGAACCCCTGATGGGTTTTTACTGCTATACGGGGCTATGTTAGAGAGATTTACCTTAGTTAATGTCTTGATATGTGTGACCACAGTTTCACCAGACAGGAAGTGAGGGAAAATTTGCAATAGGGCAATAGCCCTTAAAACAGAACTTCTGCTTGCTGACCTGTCCACCTTTTAACCCATCCCCACCTCATCCCATCTAAACAATTGCCGACAAAAATAAAAGCCCCTTATACTTACCTGACATGACATGGCACACTTGGTTCTGAGTCTTCTACCTTCTTCACTGCAGTGGAGAAGGGTATTCTTTGTGTGCCCACATCACTGCTTGGTTGAGGTGGGCACTTCCCATTGGCTGTCCAGCTTGGGATCCCCTTTGGTCCTGGAGACCAGTGTCCCAAGTTGTGCCTCACGAAAGTGAGGATGATTTGACAGTGGACTCAGGAAAGTTTAAATCGCTGTTAGAGGGGTTTTTCCTTTGAATAGTGGAATGGGTGGCAGTGGCTTGGGAGGCATGCATGCCAGCTGGTTAAATGTAGGCCAGGAAACAAGCTTTAAGTAGGAAAAGATCAAAGAGGGGAATGAATACATCTATAAGTCGAAAAATCTCCATGTACATATTTTATTGAAGTGTTATTACATTAAACATTGTGTGATAAAAGTCTCTCTGGTTTTAATATGTCTCCGATTTCTCATTTGTCTTTTTGAAAAATCGCATCCTCTTATCTTAAAGAAGCTTTTTCTAAACTCTCGCTTTGAAGCTGTCTTCACCTTTCACTAGAAACTTTCTAAAGCCTATTTCTGGTTATATCTCAAGATAAATATTATGTTGAAGCCTTTGTACTATTTATTCTTCAATTACACAACACCTTGTTATTAATGGTATTGGACGATGGATTGGAGACCAGGAAAAAAGATTCTTCTTTTATTAATCATTTACTTCTATTTTAAGACAAACATTTACTTAATTATCTTAAATGGGAACTAGTGTACTGTGTTTTTTTTTTTTTGTAACTACAAGTCTACATACAGTATGTGCTATTTTATATTATTATTATGTTTTTAATAATAATAATTATATTAATGCATTAAATCTATAGGTCTATTTTTATAAACAGACTACAATCAAAGCATTTTTTAGTCTTGAATAGAACAGGAAAGAGTTGGAACCTCTGTCAAGGTTTAAATGCCATCTGTGTTGATGATGATGATTCTCAACACGATACCATAGATCTGCTTCATCAGGAGATATAAGAGTTATGTATGTATCAAAGAATCCAACCTATTAAGCAATGGTCCGGGGGCTCTTTCCTACCCTGGAGGAGATTATAGGGGACATACAAATGGTCTTGGAGTGACAATGTTTGTATGTTTATAGCAAATCTGCTTAACATTTCTAATTAAAATGTCCTGATGTGACCCAGTTGCAATTACCTGGTGGCCAGAGCACACAAAGACTATCAATGGCAAGATGGCTATACAAACAGTAATGTCCTGGTCCATACCAAGTAGTATAGCGACTGCCAATGCACTCCTGAAACCCCTAGTCATATGGAGGCAACCTCCAATCTTGTCAGATAACCCCCATCTTGTTAGACAATCAACATATGCCTACATTTCACGGTCATTGGATCAAGGTGACCAAGTTACCCATGTGGGTATAAATACATGCATTAGAGCAGGGGAAGCCAGTTGGATAAGTAGTGAAACATCTTCAACATTACAGGACAAGTCCAGTTGAACCATAGTAACTACTACTAGCTATACCAAGACCTGGATACATAAGAACCTTTATGCCGCGTACACACGGTTGGAATTTCCGATGGAAACAGTCCGATGGAAGCTTTTCATCGGATTTTCCGACCGTGTGTGTATGCCCATCGGTCTTTTTCTGTCGGAATTTCCAAAGGAATTTGGATTGAGAACCTGTTCTTAATTTTTCCGACGGAAAACCTTTCTATCAGATTTTCCGATCATGTGTATGCAATTCCGACACGCAAAATTCCGACACATGCTCGGAAACAATTCGGCGCATGCTCAGAAGCATTAAACTTCCCTTTTATAGTGCAGTTGAACGTTTTTTAAGGCGTGGTGTTATTGACCGTCGGAATTTGGTGTGACCGTGTGTAGGCAAGACAGTTTGAGCGAAATTCCGTCGGAATTCCGACGGGAAAACCATCAGAGCTTTTTCCGACGAGAATTCCGACCGTGTGTACGCGGCATTACAGAAACCAAAGAAGAATTGTACCATCTAAACATTTAAACCTAATACTTTAAGCATGTGAGTGTAGTGTTACCCCCAAAGGAACCATGGTAGATTAGACAGATTCTTTAAAAAAAAACAGTACAGAGGCAGCCAGTCAAACAGAAACATGCCATTCACTCTGGCTCATTGAACAGGCTAGGGATTGTCTTTTCAACATGTATTTGCTAGTAGAAACTTGGGAGGGGGATTTGGCATTGGTCGAGACCGAAGTAGCATGAGCACAGATAGAGGCAGACTGGAACAGTCAACGGTTCATTGCTGGGGATCATGATAAAGCATGAGCACAGATAGAGGCAGACTGGAACAGTCAATGGTTTATGGCTGGGGATCATGAATTAGCATGACCACAGATAAAGACAGACTGGAACAGTCCGTGGTTCACAGCTGGGGACCTTGAAGTAGCATGAGAACAGATAGAGACAGACTGGAACAGTCCATGATTCATGGCTTGGGACCATGAATTTAGGCGCAGCACAGAAAAGAGGCTTTACTCACAGGATCCTAAAGCAAGATCAGTCCATAGGTGCAGCCTCATGTAAAGTTCTCCAGCTTCCAGTTCAAAGGGATCCAAGGGCAAGCAGCCCCCCAGCTCAAAGATCCATCCCCACAGGGGGGAAGTGTCAGAAACCATGAATCAGACTGAGACAGAAGTACAGTTAAATCACACTTGTTTAATAATAAAAGTAAATAGAACAAATGTAGTGAAAACATAGCCAAAGTTCGGTAACCGGAACAGATAGTCAGACAAGCCAGAAAGTCAGGAAGCCGGGATCAGCGTAGTGGAACAGCAAGCAGGATCTGGAGCCAGAAGGAATGTCAGCCAAGCAAGTCTTTAACAGGAACGCAGTAGATAGTCTCTGTGATGTTGACCAAGGGGAAGGCAGAGATCATCTGGGCTGGACGGCTTAAGTAGGCAGGACTGATGAGCAGGATATCATCAACAGGTGAGTCACTGTGGAGAGATAGGAGCTGGCAATTAGCCAACAGCTGAGCGACCAGCTCAGAGAAGTAAGGGCTGAGCCCAGCCCTGACAGGAAGATAGAGAATCTCCTCAGGGCTCCTGATTATTTAACAGCAGCCCAGCCGCCATATGGGCACACCTTGCTAGGGATTGGCTAGGCCCTGCTCAATATTTAGGCTGGACATTTGAATTCTCCCTCCCTAAGTTCCAGAAACTTCTTCTAGAGGCAGGGGGGAGCAATCAAACTCTGAGCCTTTGAAGCTCTAAATAGACCAGACCAAGCAATCACTGCTCCAATGATTACAGAAAGAGAAAAAAATAAATTTATCCTAACTAGGAGAGTGCTATATAAGGTTCTAATCACACCGATATGAATGGGCCCTTATAATTTCCCATTTGCCCAGATCTGATTTTGAACAGATGATAGTCCGCTATCGGTTTATCTCCACGGTTCAGATCACAGTTTGTTTCCAATTGGGTCATCATAGGAGGAAAAAGAAAAAGGTTTGTAGAACATGACTGGTGCACATATACTGTTGTTTTCTCCCTCCCTCGTTCAAGAGGATTTTTATAAAGCACGTCCAGCTCACAATCTTTAATGTACCTGGGCAGAACGCCAACGCAACATAAAACTAAAATAGTTTGGATGTGTTATGTGACCGGTTGAAGTTAGTTTAACCCCTGAAGAGAGTCAACCAGAAATTGACTCTGTGAACCTTCTTTAGAGCTACGCAAAATGTTGTGGTCAGGAAAATAAACAGTTGAAGGAGGAAATATTTAAAATAATAAATAAAATAATTGATGATGAGTAATTATAAAATTAATGGAACAGTCTAAATGTAATAAATACCTCCCAAGTTTCTGAGATGAGAAAATGAGACAAAATGTTTCTAGTTTTGGATAGAATGGGGAAGGATTAGATCCCATGACAGGTTTTTACTGTTAAAGAAATTTCACAAACATAAAAATACATGGGAGTAAATATAACAATAATTCACTGACTCACCCAATGTATTGGATGACAGCCTGTAACCATACTCAGAAAATGATGCCACCAAAGAAGGTGTGTACAGACAGTTACCTAACACCTAAGTGTTGTGTAATTGGAAAAACGCTTATTGAAAATCCATAGATAACACAAAATCACAGATATAAGACCCATAAGACATTGATTTAAAACTGTCATAAACACGTCCCAGTATGGACCACACACATTCTCACAGTACTGGCTGCATGCTATCTGATCACAATTGCTATGATGAGGTGGAAGATCTGAATAATCGGTAATAATAATGATATATGAATAACCAGGGAGTCTTGGTTAATAAATTCCAGAATAAATTTGTGATGTTGTAATCGCCACAAAATCAGTCATTATATCAAAGCACTGCCCGGTTTCAATAAATCATTGGCAAATGGTAAAATAAATTTAAAAAAAATTATAATGTGTCCAAATAAAGACAATAAATAAAATAAACAAATTTGTTTTTATATTTAAATTTATTTTATTGTGCAATCTTATTTCTGCATTTTCTTTAAACATCCAGGGCAATTAAAGGCTAGCAAAATGTATTTTACAGCCAATTTTTCCACGTTCAATATGTGGATTAGACATGTGCACAACAGAAAAATTTGTTTATTTTCGTTTTGTTTCTTTCGTTTCCGTTGATTCGTAGCGATTCGTAAATTCGTAAGTCGTCGGTGTTCGTATGCGTAACGATTCGTAAATTCGTAAGTCGTCGGTGTTCGTATTCGTAACGATTCGTATTTTTGTAAGAGTTATTTTTTCGTTGATTAGTTTTTCCGTTAGTTTAATTTTCGTTTATTCGAAATTCGGACGCATTCGTATTTATTCGTACTTTCGTAACATTCGTAACATTCGTAGATTCGGAATCGGAGCATAATTCATAATTTTATGCAATTCGTATGCTATTATTACATTTTAGGAGACACGGAAAATTCCGAATCGAAAAAAAAGTTACGAATGTACGAATTTTTTCGTTCAATCCATTCGAAGCACGTTAAGCAGCGCCATTGTAAGAGACACGGAAAATTACGAATCGAAAAAAAAAAAAAAAGTTACGAATGTACGAATTTTTTCGTTCAATCCATTCGAAGCACGTTAAGCAGCGCCATTGGAAGAGGCACGGAAAAATACAAATCGAAAAAAAAAAGTTACGAATGTACGATTTTTTTCGTTCAATCCATTCGAGGCACGTTAAGCAGCGCCATTGTAAGGGACACGGAAAATTACCAATTCAACAAAAAAAAAAAAGTTACGAATGTACAAATTTTTTCGTTCATTTTGATTTTCGTTGTTCCTGTTTTCGTTTTTCGGATTTTCTTCTTTCGTAGATTCGTTGTTTCTAATTATTTTTTTTCGGATTTTCGTTATTTTTCGGATTCGTTCGATTCGAACGATTCGTTAAAATTTTTAGCGAATCGTTCGTTCAATTGTACGATAGCGAATGAATGAATATAACGAAAAAAAAAGAAAAACAAAACGAATTGCACATGTCTAATGTGTATGATTTCCCAACCTAATTTTAATCTATTTGGATAACAATCATGGGAGAGCAGGGAAAATAAGTTAAAGTATACAGTCCATGTAGCACCTGCCCTGTTAGGTTGGTAGGATGTAGACAAATTTAGTTATTTTTGGCTCCTCTGTAATCAGTGGAACAGTTGTTGAGGCTGCTCTAGATCTCACAGACTGCAGGTTTGATTGCTCTCCCCTGCCTTCCAGAGGCTTCTGGAACATAAAGGGTTGGGCAAGGTAAATCTGAGGCTGAATATTTTTTGTGCTTCAGCTAATCCTTATGCCGCGTACACACGAGAGGACTTTTCGTCAGCAAAGGTCTGACGGAACAAATCCGTCGGACAATTCGATCGTGTGTAGGCTTCATCAGACTTTTGCTGTCGAAAAATCCGACAGACTTTTGAAATAGAACATGTCTTAAATTTTCTCGCCGGAACGCCGCTGGACCCAGTTCCTATCGAAAAATCCGCTCATCTGTGTGCTAGTCCGACGGACAAACGACGACGCTAGGGCAGCTATTGGAGACGAACTTCCTTATTCTAGTCCGGTTATACGTCATCACGTTCGAATCCATCAAAATTTAGTGTGATTGTGTGTGGCCAAGTCCATTCATTCGAAAAGTTTGTCAGAACTCCGTCGAACGTTCGTCTGAAAGACTGTCGGACCTAGTCCGTCGAAAAGTCCGCTTGTGTGTACACGGCATTAGGGTAGGTATGCCCAGAAGGTGGCTGGAGAGGCTTATACATAGTCTGAGATTTAGAGCAACGGGGCTTTTCTTCTTCTCCCTGCTAGAGGGAATCTACTCATCTAGGTGGGGGTGGCTATCCCCACCTGTGGCCGTTATCCTGCTTTCTACTGCCATTAATTAAGATCCCAGCTTTGGCAGAGTTGGCCCATCTTCAAGATCTCTTTTTTTTTTGGAACTAGTCAATGGACTCCTCATTTGGGAACCTGGTCTGGAGTGCTCATTGGGGAGTGTCCAGTGTATACTGGAAAGAGGGATCTGGTGATCCTGTGACGTTAACCACTTGCCTACCAGGCACCAACACCCCCCTCCCATCCAGACCAATTTTCAGCTTTTGGTGCTCTCACGCTTTGACTGACAATTACTCAGTCATGCAACACTGTACCCAAATAAATTTTTTGTCCTTTTTTTCCCACAAATAGAGCTTTCTTTTGGTGGTATTTGATCACCTCCTGGGTTTTTTATTTTTTGCGCTATAATTGAAAAAAGACCGAAAATTTTGAAAAAAAACGCATTTTTCTTTGTTTCTGTGATAAAATTTAGCAAATTATTAATTTTTCTTCATAAATTTTGTCCACAATTTATACTGCCACATATCTTTGGTAAAAATAACCCAAATTAGCGGATATTATTTGGCCTTTGTGAAAGTTACAGACTCTACAAGCTGTGGTGCAAATCATACAAAATTGATCACATCTGATGTACTGGTGGCCTATCTCATTTCTTGTGACCCGAACAAGCCAGGAAAGTACAAATACCCCCCAAATGACCCCTTTTTTGAAAGTAGACATTCCAAGGTATTTAGTAAGAGGCGTGGTGAGCTTTTTGATGTTGTCATTTTTTCCCACAATTCTTTGCAAAATGAATTATTTTTTTATTTTTTATTTTTTTTCTACAAAATTGTCATTGTAATAGGTTATTTCTCTCACATGGCATGTGTATACCACAAATGACACCCCAAAATAAATTCTGCTACTCCTCCTGATTATTACTATACCACATATGTGGGACTTTTCCACAGCCTGGCCACATAGAGAGGCCCAACATGCAGGGAGCGCCATCACGTGTTCTGGGAGCATAAATTACACATCTAAAGTGTTGACTACCTATTACACTTTTGAAGGCCCTGGAGCACCAGGACAATGACACGTGACACTGACGTGGCACTGATGACACGTGACAATGACGTGGCACTGATGACACGTGACACTGACGTGGCACTGATGACAGATGGTACTAATACGGGGCACTGATGACACGTGACACTGATGACAGATGGCACTAATATGTGGCACTGATGAGAGATGGCACTCATACATGGCACTGATATCACGTGGCACTAATATGTGGCACTGATGCGAGATGGCACTAATACGTGGCACTGATGCGAGATGGCACTAATACGTGGCACTGATGACAGACGGCACTAATACGTGGCACTGATGACACTGATGACAGATGGCACTGATACGTGGCATTGATGACAGGTGACACTGATAACAGATGGCACGTGACACTGACAGGTGGCACTGATGACAGATGGCACTAATATGTGGCACTGATGACAGATGGCACTGATGACAGATGGCACTGGGGATGGCACTGGCAGATGGCACTGGGGATGGATCTGGCAGATGGCACTGGGGATGGCACTGGCAGATGGCACTGGGGATGGCACTGACAGATGGCACTGGGGATGGATCTGGCAGATGGCACTGGGGATGGCACTGGCAGATGGCACTGGGGATGGATCTGGCAGATGGCACTGGGGATGGATCTGGCAGATGGCACTGGGGATGGATCTGGCAGATGGCACTGGGGATGGATCTGGCAGATGGCACTGGGGATGGATCTGGCAGATGGCACTGGGGATGGATCTGGCAGATGGCACTGGGGATGGATCTGGCAGATGGCACTGGGGATGGATCTGGCAGATGGCACTGGGGATGGATCTGGCAGATGGCACTGGGGATGGATCTGGCAGATGGCACTGGGGATTGATCTGGCAGATGGCACTGGGGATGGCACTTTATTTATTTATTTATTTTAAAAAAAAAACTTACGGCGCTGCAGCCGTTCATCTCCCCCTCCTCACACGCTGTCTCTGTGTGAGGAGGAGGAGCGGCGCTGAGAGATGATCTCATATGTTTACATATGAGATCATCTCTCATTGGCCAGGGCGATCGCACTGTAAACGGCCGCTGTTATTGGCCGTTTACAGCGATCTGTGATTGGCCGTGTCCGAGGGACACGGCCAACACAGAATTTCCCTGCTGCGCGCTCGTGAGCGCACACAGGGAACGAGGAAAGGGGAGGCCGTCATATGACGGCCTCCCGGGATTTGGCATCCGCGCTGTGGCCGTCATTCGGCTACGGCCGGATGCGAAGTGGTTAATGTCGTGTACACAATACACAATACACAATAAACTCTGAAGGTTTCTCCGACGGAATTTCCGACGGAATTCCGCTCAAGCTGTCTTGCATACACACGGTCATACCAAAGTCAGACCGTCAAGAACGCAGTAACATACAACACGTACAACGAGACTAGAAAAAGGAAGTTCAATAGCCAGTAGCCAATAGCTTCCGTCTCGTACTTGCTTCAGAGCATGCGTTGTGTTTGGTACGTCGGAACAGCATACAGACGAGCGGTTTTCTCGATAGGAATTGGTTCCGTCGGAATAATTTAGAACATGTTCTCTTTCTAGGTCCATCAGAATTTTCGACCTAAAAAGTCCGATGGGGCATACACACGATCGGAATATACGATGAAAAGCTCCCGTCTGACTTTTTCTGTCGGAAATTCGGCTTGTGTGTACACGACATTAGAGTACTGACCAGAATTCCTGATTCTAGTAACTGTGTGCTGTATCCCCAGGGTGAAAAAACAGTAGTACCCCCGAAAGGGCTTAGTCTCTGCCATCTGTACTTGTTTCTACATGGAGACTGCTCAAGGAGAGACCTAGTGAATACCTATATTTGATGAGGCTGGAGTATCCCATATCCCCCTGCATCCCATCCCAAGTTTTTCCAGCATAAAAAAATTCTCAAATACATCCCCTGCACTGATCCTTGAGCCAAAATGAGTGAAATACTACTGTGTGCCTGGCTGCTTCCGCACAAAGTCAGTAAAGAACATATAGCAGCTCCTACAGGGTAGCGCTACATCCATACATAAAGTATATGGGTTTTTTTATCTATCACTGATAAGGATAAGCTTGGGTTTAAGCCAAACCCAGAAGTTAGCTGTCATTGCTTGACCATTGCATTGCAAGCAAGAGATACCCCACCCCACAGCTGCAAATATACAAAGGGGATGGGATGCTCATGGCATCAATCACCTAAGATGGCCATCTTAGGTCAATGACTTTGACTGCTGCTTGCATCAAGGTTGAGCGCTCTTGGGAGGAGTATTGAGACAGTTTTCTGTGATGTTTTGCTATGTAAAACACCATGCTGGCCCCTCCAACCAGCCTTTATCTTGCTGCATTGGGTAGCGAAGCACTGTGACCACTGTACATGGGTCCAACATAAAGTATGTGATAGAAACTGAAAGTTATTTTTTTTGTTATTCATTAGCATGTTGGTGAAGTAGGAATGGAGGAATCAAGTGTAGCGCCATTACCCCTGGGGGCGGCTAAGATTTTCTGGGCTACCCGATTACCTCCTCCGCCTTGCAGCTCGTTGTTCTTGTCTAGGGGTTCCCAGGGTTAGTACCCAGTAACCGTGGAGACTGACACTCAAATTCCCTTTGAGGATTTTCATTTGCATAAAACTTTGAACAACTTGCTGACACTTGAATAAATGTCTCTCTTTAGTTGATCCAGGGAGTAGCCACTCGCAACTGGATAGCTCACTGTTGGATAAACCCCTGTTTGTAGATCTAGCAGCCAACAAGTGATCTTTTGCTTAGCAAAGTCTCTGCCACAGACTTGGTTGCAACTGAAGGATAAGTTAGGAACTTTTCCTATGGTACCAGTATCTCTCAGCCGATCCGGCGATACCGCAAGAGATGCGGATTCAATTAGTGTCCATACACCTCTGCTTCCAGGCTCTTACCGAACAGCCAGCCTCGTGCGTGGCCCTCCTCCGAAGAGTCCTCCCCTGGTCGCATGTAGAGTTGCTGGGTCTCTCCAATCCTGAGACGGCACTGGAACACTTCAGAATCCTCCTTCAGTTACTGCGCCTCGAACTAGCCAGTTCCGAGGCTCGGAAACGGATGGATCTCCACCCCAGGCCATGAGGGCCACTGGGGCTGGTCAGGAGGACCGGGACCATGGAGTCAGCAGACACTCCTGGACCGGACAGAACCACCCCCGATCACATGACTTCAGCACCTTAAGTACCCCCTCCCGGAATACACAGTGGGGCAAGACTCGCCCTCTGATTGGCTCCGAGAGAAGATTGGTACCCAATGCGTCCAACCAGACTGCATTCTAATGCCCCCTACACACGGTCGGAAAATCCGACCACAAAATCCATCGGATTTTTTCCGACGGATTTTGTCCGACACTGGTGTTGCATACACACGGTCGGACAAAGTTGTCGGAAATCCGATCATTCTGAACGTGGTGACGTTTGTTGCCTATGACGGGACTACGTAGAGGCTAGTAGCCAATAGCTTTGGTCTTGTAATGTGATCTGAGCATACGATCGGAAAAAGTCCGATAGGACTTTGTTGTCGGAAAATTTGAGAGCAGGAGATAAAACCGATGGAGCCTACACACGGTCGGAATTTCCGACAACATTGTCCGACAGGTCATTTTCCGTCGGAAAATCCGACCATGTGTACGGGGCATAAGACCTGTCATAGGTGCTCACCTCACCTATGACCAGGCAATTACAGTTCTGGGCAAAAACGAAATTTACATGGATAGCGTGCACTTTGAAAAAGTCCTGGCGCTACACAAGGAAGGCAACAGACTTCAGCTTTAGGAAATTCCAAATTTCGATTGCATTGAACATGGCCAGCTTCGGCAGATAAATATGGCATTGCACATTAAAATACCGGACCAGCTCCCATAGCGTGGACCCATTCTGATTTTTGGCCATCAGTTCTACAGGCCGCAGCTAAAAAAAAAACTGCATAGGGTAAACTTTTTATCCGATTAAAAAGGAATGTAAAAAAAAAAAAAGACCTGGGGTTTAACAGGGTTACGATTACAGCCGCTACTGTGTGTAGAAAGACTGTTTAGCTTGGCTGATTTATGAAGACTTCAGATTACACGGCTTCTTTCCGACACCTGTAGCTTCCCAGGGATCCGGCCTGCAAGTGATGGAACGTGACAGCCGCATTTCAGAGGCTCATTAAACTGGAAAATCCGTTTTCCTTTTACTAGAAATTAAGAGGATTTATTACGTTTTCATGTTAGCTTTCTGCCAGGATTGTGTGACCGCTCTGCATTCACTATAGCCACAGATGGGCTTCACATATTAACCACGTGACCGCACTGTATTCACCACGTGACAGCATCACCCAATCAGATGGTGGGGGGGGGGGGATGTTCCGCTCACCAGACAGTATTATCAACACTTATTGACTCTCTGTGTCCCTCTCTAATTTAGTATCACCTTGTTACTGGGATCTGATTATACTTGACCTCATGGCTAAACTCTAGACATGTGCAATTCGTTTCGTTTTTTTTTCGTTTCTTTTTCATTATTTTCGTTCGTTCGTTTTCGTACGAATGAACGAATCGTTCGAATCGAACAAATCCGATTAACGAATCATTCGAATCGAACGAATCCGAAAAACAATGAAAATCTGAAAAAAAAAAAAAAACAAATTAGAAACAACGAATGTACGAATGAAGAAAATCCGAAAAACAAAAACAGGAACAACGAAAATGAACGAAAAAATTCGTACATTCGTAACTTTTTTTTAATTTTCCGTGTCCCTTACAATGGTGCTGCTTAACGTGCTTCGAATAGATTGAACGAAAAAATTCGTACATTCGTAACTTTTTTTTTTCGATTCGTAATTTTCCGTGTCCCTTACAATGGCGCTGCTTAACGTGCTTCCAATGGATTGAACGAAAAAATTCGTACATTCGTAGCTTTTTTTTTTTTTTAATCGTAATTTTCCGTGTCTGTTACAATGGCGTTGCTCGATTTAACAGTCTAAAAAAAAAGGCATACCGTGAATGCTAACTGTACATTGGCTGTGCTCTCAACCAGTCAAACCATCCAATGGCTGGTGTCATAACGGATCACATGTGCAGCACTGTGGCAGTTGAAGATTAAACAGAGGCAAAGATGGCAGCTTCCTTGGCTGAAAACGATAGGGGGGTTTACTTCCACTTTAACGTGCTTCGAATGGATTGAACGAAATTCGTACATTCGTAACTTTTTTTTTCGATTCGTAACTTTTTTTTTCGATTCGTAATTTTCCGTGTCTCTTAAAATGTAATAATAGCATACACATTAATGAATGAATTATGCTCCGATTACGAATCTACGAATGTTACGAATGTACGAATAAATACGAATGCGTCCGAATTTCGAATAAACGAAAATTAAACTAACGAAAAAACGAATCAACGAAAAAATAACTCTTACGAATGTACGAATCGTTACGAATACGAACACCAACGACTTACAAATTTACGAATCGTTACGAATCAACGGAAACGAAAAAAACAAAAACAAAAATAAACAAATTTTTTTGGAAACGAAAAAAAAAAAAACGAAACGAAAATAAACACATTTTTTTGTTGTGCACGTGTCTACTAAACTCCACCATCTGGGATCCCATTTGTCCAATGAGAGCGCCTTTACTGGCTACCGAGGCATTCTCATTAGGCACTGGAATGGCAACTAGCAAGACTTAGCTATGACGCTAGAAAGTAAACCAACATAGGGCATTGGTTCATTTTATTTGCACACAATGATAATAAGGTACACTACATGGCCAAAAGGTTCTGGACTCCTAACCATCACACCTACCTACAGGATATGTCCAAACCTACAGTATAGACACCCCCTCCAAATTTTTAGGTTTAGTTGTTTCCAGTAAAGGGTACTGTAAGTTCTACCGCAGGGGTCACCAAAGTTTCTAAGCAAGGGGCCAGTTTACTGTCCTTCAATCTGTGTCAGTGGGAGGAATAGTGCCCCATCATTGGTGTCAGTGGCAGGACCAGTGCGCCTTCATTGGCTGCAGTGGGAGATATAGTGCCCCATCATGGGTATCAGTGGGAGGAATAGTGTCCCATCATTGGTATCACTGGGAGGAATAGTGCCCCATCATTGGTGTCAGTGGGAGGAATAGTGCCCAATCATTGGTATCAGTGGGAGGAATAGTGTCCCATCATTGGTATCACTGGGAGGAATAGTGTCCCATCATTGGTATCACTGGGAGGAATAGTGCCCCATCATTGGTGTCAGTGGAAGGACTAGTGCCCCATCATTGGTTGCAGTGGGAGAAATAGTGTCCCATCGTTGGTATCACTGGGAGGAATAGTGCCCCATCATTGGTGTCAGTGGGAGGAATAGTGCCCCATCATTGGTATCACTGGGAGGAATAGTGCCCCATCATTGGTGTCAGTGGAAGGACTAGTGCCCCTTCATTGGTTGCAGTGGGAGAAATAGTGTCCCATCGTTGGTATCACTGGGAGGAATAGTGCCCCATCATTGGTGTCAGTGGGAGGAATAGTGCCCCATCATTGGTATCACTGGGAGGAATAGTGCCCCATCATTGGTGTCAGTGGGAGGAATAGTGCCCCATCATTGTTGTCAGTGGGAGGAATAGTGTTCTATCATTGGTATCAGTGGGAGGAATAGTGTCCCATCATTGGTATCAGTAGAGGGAATAGTGCCCCTTCATTGGTTGCAGTGGGAGAAATAGTGCCCCATCATTGGTATCAGTGGGAGAAATAGTGTCCCATCATTGGTATCACTGGGAGGAATAGTGTCCCATTATTGGTATCACTGGGAGGAATAGTGCCCCATCATTGGTATCAGTGGGAGGAATAGTGTCCCATCATTGGTATTAGTGAGAGGAATAGTGCCCCTTCATTGGTGTCAGTGGGAGGAATAGTGCCCCTTCATTGGTTGCAGTGGGAGAAATAGTGCCTCATGATTGGTGCCAGTAGAAGGAATAGTGCCCCATTGTTAGTGTCAATGTCTGGAACTATGCACCATTGTTGCCCCACTGTTGCTACCAATGGGGGCAATAATGCCCCATGAGCTGGATAAAATCAAGCAAAGGGCCGCAGTTTGGAGACCGCTGTTCTACAGTATACAAAGATATTTAGTGCAGTTGTCCACTTTGTGGTAACTGTTCGGAAGGGTCCTTCTCTGTTCCAGGTTGACTGTGCATAGAGCCAGCTCCATAAAGACACAGTGTGATGAACTTAGTGTGCAGAAACTTGAGTGTCTTCTACAGAGCACTCAATACTGCTGAACACCTTTGGGATGAATTGAAAAGCCGATTGTGGACCAGGTCTTCTCATCTACTTGACGTACTTGACATTAACCCTACCAAACACTCATGAGATGAACTGGAATTATGATTGTGAGCCAGGTCTTCTCATCCACCATCAGTACCTGACCTCAACCCTACCAAACACCCTTGGGATTAATTGGAACAATGATTGTGAAAAAGGACTTCTCATCCACAATCGGTAACTGAACCTAACCCTACTGAATACCTTTCGGAGTAATTGTAAAGCAGATTGTGGACCAGGTCCTCTCATCTAACATCAGTACTTGACGTACTTGACATTACCCTACCAAACACCCCTGAGACGAACTGGAATGATGATTGTGAGCTAGGTTCTCTCATCCAACATCATTATTTGACCTCAACCCTACTGAACACCCTTGGTATGAATTTGAATGATGATTGTGAGCCAGGTCTTCTTATCCACCATTGGTACCTGACCTCAACCTTACTGAACACCCTTGGTATTAATTTGAATGATGATTGTGAGCCAGGTCTTCTCATCCACCATCGGTACCTGACCTCAACCCTACTGAACACCCTTGGGATGATATGGGAAAAATCCCCCCAGGGGGCTTTAAAGCAGCAATACAAGCAGATTTGATTATAAAAAAATATTTTATTAAGAAATATATGAAGGTCAATGGCATGTTGCCGTTGGAGATATATAGACTCTGGTTAGGGGATAACAAAAACATTGCACATTGAAGAAATGCAAACACAAAAACAAAATTACAGCATCACATATCATTGGTCTGTAGTGATGATGCCCCGTCGCGTTTCGACCATTATGGTCTTCTTCAGGGGATTGGTTTGTTGTTAAAGAGATATATTTAGTATCTCAAAAAATGTAAAATATAAGAAAGGATATTACAACAAACATTCAACTACATATATGCAAGGTATAATTACCACTGAAAGGTGAAAAGAGATCTCCTGACCAGAATTTTAAAATAGTTGGATGAACGCTGTGGGTCCATAGTCCTCCGCATCTCGAGGGTGGAATAGACCCAACCCGATGCGGCCTACAAGCAGTCACACTAGGGACGCCCCAGGAGGATAAGGGAGGTCAACACCAGCAGGAAATTCCCACTGATATCATTGTGTAAAGAGGGGGTTATGCAGGGTCCTAACATATTACAAGATATCAAAATGGATTCCTAATGTTTATAATTAATGTATATGTCTCCTTTATGAAGATTTTAATAAATATTTGTCATTAAATGCCAATAAGGTTCCAAGTGTTTATTTAATATAGAGATATTCTAGATGTGTCTTTCCCATGCCACACCCTTGGGATGAATTGGAACAATGATAGTGAACAAGGACTTCTCATCCACAATCAGTAACTGAACTCAACCCTACGGAACACCCTTGGGATGAATTGAAATGATAATTGTGAACCAGGTCTTCTAATTTTAACATCAGTTCAGGATCTCGACCCTTGTGAATAACTTTGGGATGAATTAGAACAATGATTGTGAGCCAGGTCTTTACACCCAATATCAGTACCTGACCCTAACCCTACTGCAAATGTTGGGGATGACTTGAAACACTTGCGTCGGGTCCTCTCATCCAACATCAGTACGTGACCTCATGAATGGGCACATATCCCAATAGACACCCTCCAAAATCTTGTGGTAAGCATTTTTGGAAAAGTAGAGGCCGTTATAGCAACAAAGGCGGATCTAAACCAAATTAATGCCCATGGTTTGAGAACAGGATATCCAACAAGTTCGTATAAGCCCCCGTACACACGGTCGGAAATTCCGACCACAAAATCCGTCTGATTTTTTCAAATGGATTTTGTCCGAAACTGGTGTTCCACACATGGTCGGACAAAGTTGTCGGAAAATCCGATCGTGACGAACGTGGTGACGTTCTTTGCGTACAAAGGAACTACGTAGAGGCTAGTAGCCAATAGCTTTGGTCTCGTAATTTGATCTGAGCATGGCACTTTGTCCGTTGGAATTCTCGACACACGATCGGAAAAAGTCCGATCGGATTTTGTTGTCGGAAAATTTGAGATCCTGCTCTCCGACGGAAAAAGCCCACTAGAGCCCACAAACGATCGGATTTTCCGACAACATAATCCGATCTGACTTTTTCCATCGGAATATCCGACGTGTGTACGGGGCATGTGTGGTGATCAGGTGTCCACAGACATAACAATCAAGTAACTATGAAGGAGACAACATATGTAACATATATGGTCAGCTCAAGTGTATTTGTGGCTGTGCTTAAATTATTATGCCCCGTACACACGCTCGGAAATTCCGACCACAAAATCCGTCAGATTTTTTCCGACGGATTTTGTCCGACACTGGTGTTGCGTACACACGGTCGGACAAAGTTGTCAGAAAATCCGATCATCCTGAACGTGGTGACGTTCGTTGCGTACGACGGGACTACGTAGAGGCTAGTAGCCAATAGCTTTGGTCTTGTAATGTGATCTGAGCCTGCGTGGCACTTTGTCCGTCGTAATTCGCTACACACGATCTGAAAAAGTCTGATAGGACTTTGTTGTCGGAAAATTTGAGAGCAGGAGATAAAACTTTGTCCGTCGGAAAATCCGACGGAAAAAGTCCGATGGAGCCTACACACGGTCGGAATTTCCGACAACATTGTCCGATAAGACATTTTCCGTCGGAAAATCCGACCGTGTGTACGGGGCATTAGACAATATGCTCCTCTATAGCCAAATCACTGCATAATACCTTATTTAAATTAAGAATTCCTTATTCAAAAGCAAGGCTTTCATGATTTATTTGGTCAACAAAATCCAAGGAAATTGAAGAAGAGAACTAGAAGTCTCCAACTCTAAACGAAACGGGTCCTCACCACTGCTATAGTTATTAGGAACAGAACCTCTGTACAAAATCTGTTTTATTAGAAAAACTTTCATGGTGGAAGTCAGATAAGATTTCCTTGAACCATGAAATTACACAACCCGACCTTTCCAAAACAAAGGGTAGCATTGTGTTCACTGAGGACATTTTTGGATGGGTATTGTTGGCTAGGCTCAATCCTGGCACCTCAAATGCAGACCAGACAATTAAAATAAAAACAGCGTATTTGTTTAAACTTAGGGTGGAGGAAATATAAATGTGAGCCCAGCACGTGGCTGGTTTGGCAGTTGGGAAGACGGCTCCAGCGCAGGAGAATGAGAAGAGCAGAAAGTTGCACGCTCTTGGATACACATACATATTTTTTTAGACATGCAGCATTTCTTCCTGATTTTTAGCTGCTCTTCATTGGTTTTTTTTTTTTTTTTTTTTGACGGATTTTGTCCGAAACTGGTGTTGCATACACACGGTCGGACAAAGTTGTCGGAAAATCCAATCGTTACTGATCGTTACTGATTGTGGATGAGAAGTCCTTGTTCACTATCATCGTTCCAATTCATCCCAAGGGTGTGGCATGGGAAAGACACATCTAGAATATTAATACAAAAAGAGAATTGCGCTGGACAAAAATACCTACATAAAAGCAGCAACCAGATTGTGATAAGCAAAGTAGAAAAATTGAAACGGGAAAGGTTGCGCTAAATATTAAATCAAAAAATGTACGTGTAAATAATGAAAAAAATAATAAATAAATATGCTAAGTGAAAAGTGATGATAAATAAATCAACCAAAGTATTACTACTAGTGATGGACAAAACAGCCCTAATGTGAACATCAAACAATATATACGTGGTAACAACCAAAAGGTTAGTATAAATCAATTGATCACAACAGGCTTGGCAATGAACCAATGAAGGCTCAATGTATATCTATATACAGTGTATATCAAATGTGATAGACTTAATGTGCAAAATAAGGAGCAAAAAGAAATGTCCAAGTGACAAAAATGGTGTGGGCTTAATATTCAAATATATAGAACAAAGCACAATGTCCAAGTAACAAAAAGGTCCAGTCCAGAGGCGACTGCGACTGACATCAACTGTGAAAATGGTGACTTTCCAAAGTGGTATCCAACAGATAAAGTGACCAGTGCTCAGTGTTCCCACCACCAGACGAAATGCAGGCTTACCAGATGAAGATGGGACAAACGCATGTGGCTATAGCCCAGCCCAGGCCTTTTCCTCTGGGGTGTCGTGGTTCCTCCTCTGTCTCAGGAATGGATGGTGATGTATACCTCAGGTGGTGATGGATCAGGGGATCTCCAGCAGTGGGGGAGTATCTCTATGGTCTCAAGAGCGGTAGCCCAAACGAAGGGACGGGAAAAGAGAAGAACACACCATGGGTGGGATCCAATCACCACCTGAGGTATACATCACCATCCATTCCTGAGACAGAGGAGGAACCACGACACCCCAGAGGAAAAGGCCTGGGCTGGGCTATAGCCACATGCGTTTGTCCCATCTTCATCTGGTAAGCCTACATTTCGTCTGGTGGTGGGAACACTGAGCACTGGTCACTTTATCTGTTGGATACCACTTTGGAAAGTCACCATTTTCACGGTTGATGTCAGTCGCAGTCGCCTCTGGACTGGACCTTTTTGTTACTTGGACATTGTGCTTTGTTCTATATATTTGAATATTAAGCCCACACCATTTTTGTCACTTGGACATTTCTTTTTGCTCCTTATTTTGCACATTAAGTCTATCACATTTGATATACACTGTATATAGATATACATTGAGCCTTCATTGGTTCATTGCCAAGCCTGTTGTGATCAATTGATTTATACTAACCTTTTGGTTGTTACCACGTATATATTGTTTGATGTTCACATCTAGAATATCTCTATATTAAATAAACACTTGGAACTATAGGTAAAGCAGTGAAGGGTTAGAATCTCTGTTGGGTTTTAATTTTGCTGTGTTATATAGGAGGGTATTTCCACTCACTTGCTATCTCAGTGACATCCAGAATATTGTAGTGTGCAGTACGCCCTATTTACTCCCTCTACTGGTTCATACTCAGTTGGGTAACAATAGCCACAGCAGCCCATGTGGTTGCTATAGGACATGGGGATGGACGGAGGGCCCCATTAATTGCTGCGTCGTGGCAAATTATGAAATCTCGAAATGCAGCGCACATTCTCTTCTTCTTTAATGGGATAATAATGAAGCTGCTTTGCTGGTGATACTGATGGAGTTATTGCAAACAAAGTTTCAAAGGCTTTTTTTTTTTTTTTTCTAGTGATATCAGGAATAATATTATTATGCTTTATTAAATTTTTTTTGGGCAAGTTACCACAACACCATTATCCTATAGTTTTTAAGATCAAAGATACGACTATGTTGGTGTCCCTTGTCAATTTTACATTGTATTTTTCAAACTGTCATTTGAAGTAAAATACATAGCCAAGTATTATTCTCCACAATTTTTTTTATTGTGCATTAAAAAAAAAAAAATGATGAATATGTGAAAAATTGCTGCGCTCTAATTAACTTATCACTGCATGCACAATGTAATAAAAAATCTGTGTGAACCCAACTATTTATACACATTTTTTTTTTTTTTTGTGGTTACATTTAGACAATTTATTATAGTTTGTGTATTCTTTAACCGCTTCCCGACCACCCACTGTAGATATACGTCTACAGAATGGCACGGCTAGGCAAAAGGACGTATATATACGTCCCCTGTAATTGCCTAGCCGTGGGGTCGCGCCCGCGACCCGGTCGGGAGCTCTCCGTGACCACGGCCGCGGGACCGGCGGACCCGATCGCCACTGGTGTCCCACGATCGGGTCACAGAGCTGCAGAACGGGGAGAGGTCTGTGTAAACAAACCTCTCCCGCGCTTCCTACTCTGCCTGTCATTGATCGGCTGTGCCCTGTCATCGGGAAAGCCGATCAATGACGTCAGACGTACAGCCACGCCCCCCTACTGTAAAAAAAACACAACATGTCACACTAACTCCTCCCCGCCCCCTAGTGGTTAACTCCTTCACTGCCACTGTCATTTACATAAGAATCAGTGCATTTAAATAGCACTGATTGCTGTATAAATGACAATGGTCCCAAAAATGTGTCAAAAATGTCCGATGTGTCCGCCATAATGTCGCAGTCACAATAAAAATTGCTGATCGCCGTCATTACTAGTAAAAAAAAAATATTAATAAAAATGCTATAAAACTATCCCCTATTTTGTAAACGCTATAACTTTTGCGCAAACAAATCAATAATCGCTAATTGCGATTTTTTTTTACCAAAAATATGTAGAAGAATACGTATCAGCCTAAACTGAGGTAAAAAAAATGTTTTTTTATAATTTTTAGGGATATTTAATGTAGCAAAAAGTAAAAAATATTGCATTTTTTTCAAAATTGTCGCTCTATTTTTGTTTATAGCGCAAAAAATAAAAACCGCAGGGGCGATCAAATACCACCAAAAGAAAGCTCTATTTGTGGGAAAAAAAGGACACCAATTTTGTTTGGGAGCCACGTCGCACGACCGCGCAATTGTCAGTTAAAGCGACGCAGTGCCGAATCGCAAAAAGGGGCCTGGTCCTTTGGCTGCAAATTGGTCCGGGGCTGAAGTGGTTAAAAAAAAAAAAATGATGAATATGTGAAAATTTGCTGCGCTCTAATTAACTTATCACTGCATGCACAATGTAATAAAAATCTGTGTGAACCCAACTATTTATACATATTTATTTATTTGTGGTTACATTTAGACAATTTATTATAGTTTGTGTATTCTTTAATTTGCACTTTACACAGAGAAATTGGGTATAACACAGATTAATTATTTCTGTTCCACAGCTATTTATACACATATATTTATTTATTTGTGGTTATATTTAGATAATCTATTATTATTAGCCTGTGTACTCTTTAAATTTGCACTTTACAAGGAGTATTGGGTTCACACAGATTTTTTAATTATATTGTGCATGCAGTGATAAGTTAATTAGAGCGCAGCAATTTTTCACATAATCACCCATTCTATTAGCCCCGTACACACGGTCGGAAATTCCGACCACAAAATCCTTTGGATTTTTTCCGACGGATTTTGTCCGACACTGGTGTTGCATACACACGGTCGGATAGAGTTGTCGGAAAATTCGATCATTCTGAACGTGGTGACGTTCGTTGCGTACGACGGGACTACGTAGAGGCTAGTAGCCAATAGCTTTGGTCTCGTAATGTAATCTGAGCATGCGTGGCACTTTGTCCGTCGGAATTCTCGAGACACGATCGGAAAAAGTCCGATCGGATTTTGTTGTCGGAAAATTTGAGAGCAGGATCTCAAATTTTTTCTGTCGGAAAATTCCGACGGAAAAAGGCCGATGGAGCCCACACACGGGCGGTTTCCGTCGGAATTTCCGACACTGTGTACACTGTGTTGGAACACTTTTTTAGCTTGCTTGCGGCTTAATTATTTAGTTATTTTTCACTTGTTTCCGAGTTCACGTATTCATTGTTTGCGCTTTAGTATTTATATCACTTAAAAAAAATAAAAATAGACATGCTATCTGCCAATAGAACTTAACCAAAAAATGCATTCTATGCATCCAAAAATATAGAAAATATACCAAATCAAATCATTATTATTCAACCCAAAAAATAATGTCAAAGCAATAACTCCAAGGCCAATAATAAATAACACGTTATCTCCTCCGATTCCGCAACATGTCTGGTTGACGAACGGCCATTTAGAAACGAACTGAAAATCACGAAATGAAAAAAACGCAAAAAGAAAAGTGCGAATCAACACTCACCAAACTTCTACTAACACAAAATTAGCAGAAGGAGCCCAAAGGGTGTCGCTAAAGAGCTAAAAACCCTCTAGTAAGTCACTACGTTCGTAATTGTTGGCCAACATTTGTGTGGCCGTGTGTATGCAAGACAAGTTGGAGCCAACACCCTTTGGACAAAAGTTCGCGGTTTTGTTGTCGGAAAGTCCGATCGTGTGTACGGGGCATTACAATCAAGAGGTTGTATGCTCAAGTGACTTTGCGTGTATAATCCCGTGTGAGATTTACATTCTCTCTACACCGATGGCGACTAAGGGCCCTGCAGACCATTCTACGCTCTCAGTATACATTTCTCCAACACACTGGAGGACTATACATACATACAAAAAAACTTCATGGTTTATTTATACGCAAAAAAGGCTTTTTTATAGGAGACCTAAATCACACAGTCAAATATTTGCAAAATTCATAAACATCCCAAGGAGCCGCAGATATAGATGGATAATTCCCATCCTAATTTAATGTGCATGATAAAATTCTCTGACATTTGCTTTTCCTGTGTTCCCTATTTTAGAAATCTATTCTCAAGAGCGGCGTGAGCACTCGTGGAATGTCAGCCGTCGGGATCCGCTTTACATATTTACACTGTGTACGTTACGCTGTGTGATCTCTACTACTATTTCAAATGCTCACCATATAGAAGCGATTTGGCCAGCAGATGTGAGTTGCTATGAATCTGTGGCTCGGCGCAATAATATTTTTATTGCTGTGATGTCTTGTCATCATTTCGGCTCAACATTTGTTGATGGAAAAGGGGCCTGACGAGCCAATCACACGCCCCCGTTCACAGCGGTTTATATACAACATCATCCGGGCGTCTGCTCTAATTTATCAGTGTTTTTTTCCATTTCTGTTCCGTCAAAGCAAATTCTATAGGTGCTTTAGGCTGGCAGAAAAAAAGACTAAGTTTTAGTGACGATGAGTAAATAATTACGTCGGTATCCATACCGCAGTGTTTTTGTTCTGGATTATGGGTGGTCTAAAAAATATAGCAATGTAGTTAAACATCTGAGTCCTATTTTTATTTCATATATATATATATATATATATATATATTACCAAAAGTATTGAGATGTCTGCCTTTACACGCACTCGGACTTTAATGACATCCCAGTCTTAGGCTGTAAGGTTCAATATTGAGTTGGCCCGCCCTTTGCAGCTATAACAGCTTCAACTCTTCTGGGAAGGCTGTCCACAAGGTTTAGGAGTGTGTCTATGGGAATGTTTGACCATTCTTCCAGAAGCGCATTTGTGAAACTAGCATTTATTATTACCGTATATACTCGAGTATAAGCCGAGATTTTCAGCCCTTTTTTTTAGGCTGAAAGTGCCCCCCCCTCGGCTTATACTCGAGTCACCGCCGTCTGCCGACCTGATCAGCGTGCCATGCAGACAGATGGCGGCCAGCGTATCATAAAAACATACGGCGGCCATTCCAGTGTTCAAAGGCCGCGCCTCCTCCTCATCTGTGATAGGCAGAACACTCAATTTCCCAGCAGTCAGTGTTCAGCCTATCACAGACATCCTCTCATCCTCGTCCGTGATCTGTGGAAATTGAGTGTTCTGCCTATCACAGATGAGGAGGAGGCGCGGCTTTTAAACACTGGAATGGCCGCCGTATGTTTTTTTGACATGCTGATCGGTGGATGCAGAGCGGCACACGGAGGCTGCAGATCGGCACATGGAGGCATGCACATGACACAGAGAGGATGCAGATTGGCAGAGGTAGGCTGCAATGGACACAGGGAGATATATACAGGACACAGTGAGGTAGGCAGATCTGCACAGGACACAGGGAGGCATGCAATAGACACAGGGAGGCATGCAATAGACACAGGGAGGCATGCAATAGACACAGGGAGGCATGCAATAGACACAGGGAGGCATGCAATAGACACAGGGGGGCATGCAATAGACACAGGGAGGCATGCAATAGACACAGGGGGGCATGCAATAGACACGGGGAGACATGCAATAGACACAGGGAGGCATGCAATAGACACAGGGAGGCATGCAATAGACAAAGGGAGGCATGCAATAGACACAGGGAGGCATGCAATAGACACAGGGAGGCATGCAATAGACAAAGGGAGGCATGCAATAGACACAGGGAGGCATGCAATAGACAAAGGGAGGCATGCAATAGACACAGGGAGGCATGCAATAGACACAGGGAGGCATGCAATAGACAAAGGGAGGCATGCAATAGACACAGGGAGGCATGCAATAGACACAGGGAGGCATGCAATAGACACAGGGAGACATGCAATAGACACAGGGAGACATGCATCTGCAGATGGGCATTGTTGACCCTCTTTGCCACTTACAGTAGCTGCTGCATTTCTCACCCTCGGCTTATACTCGCGTCAATAAGTTTTCCCATTTTTTTGTGGTAAATTATCGGCCTCGGCTTATATTCGGATCGACCTATACTCGAGTATATACGGTATTATTATTATTATACACGATTTATATAGCACCAACAGTTTATGCAGCGCTTTACAATGTAGTGGGGGGACAGCACAATTAATTACAGTACAGTTCAATACAGAAGGTACAGGCGGGCCCTGCTCGTAGAGCTTACATTCTAAAGGGAGGGGGTGGTGGTACAAAAGGTAATAGATGCGGGGAATGATTTGATGGGGGTGGCTCGGGGACAGTTGTTAGGTGAAGCAGAAGCAGAGTTGAACATTGGGAGCCTATGTATTTTTTTTTAGCACTATTTCATTAAATCAAAACTCTGGCCTTCCCTATGGTTGTTGTCCCATGAATGAGTTTATCTTGTGACAAAAAAAGTACTGTGGGGGAAAACGTCAGCTGAAGCGTGGGACAGCACAGCTGCTTAGTAGTTAGCACTTATTGTTTGCAGCACTGGGGTCCTTGGCTTGAATCCTGGCCAGACTATCTCCTTGGAGTTTGCATGTTCACCCTGTGTTTGTGTAGGTTTGTTCCCACATTCCAAGGACACGCTAGTAGGTTAATTGTCTCCTGTCTAAATTAGTCCTGGTATGTGTAAACAAATTGGGTATGCACAAGAGCATTGCAGGGATCTGTGTATCAGGATACTTACACCCGGGAATAGAAGGGTGGAGTGGTACGTCTGACTTAACCATGAATTTTTTTTAAAGTGTCTTTCATAAGATACGTTTCCTGGAGTCCACAGATCACAGGTTGGTATTTGCGTCGAGTTGTTGTAATCATGGTCTACTTTAGGGTGCTGTGCAATTCCCAGACATTCCAGGTAACTATCTGGATCTCCGCCATCGTACGCAAATAAAAAGGTATGGTGTCAGGTAGAGAGGGTAACCGAGTTTGCCTAATGGTGAAGGAGAGTGGTATTTAACAGTCATGGAGGACATTCGTCTTCGAACTGCAAAAGAAGGAGCAGGGCAATGAGGGCCTATAAACTCCAAGTCCTTGACAGAAAAGACTTCAATTCATAGAGTAGTGATGTCTGGTATTCTTCTTGTGCTAGAGAACCCAGTAGGTAAACAGTAGCATAAAAAGGCACAACATGAGCATTCTACATGCTGGTGCCAAGCCCCAACAATTGGAGAGGGTTGAGGAAAGACCTGGCAACCTCGTAAAAAATTTACCAGGAACATTCAATGGAAAAGGTTTTTAGCCAATCAGACTGGGTGTCCATAGAGCTGGTCCACAGAATGGGCAAGAGTCGGATATGACTAAACAGTGGTTAAGACCCAAAGTGGATTATTGGGTCCACCACTTCCAAGTTTGGAAGATATTTTTTTGAGCCGTCTTTACAAACGAGTAGCAAATATTAGAAATGTTACACACCTAGGCCATTTTTGGTTGTTTACACTTCCTTCAGGTAGATGTAGAACAATAAGGGCTCGGACTAATAGGTTGCAGAATAGCATTTTCCCTAGAGCTGAAGATGAACTGTCAAAGCCAGGTTCGTTTTAAGTGTTGGATACTTGCATAATGCATATGTAGCACACGCCCTAAGGAGACACTGGTGAACCTGGTCTTATTTCCCTGTTTAGAGCACACACAGCATTTTCTTCATTCTTCCACTGGCTCAGAAGACAAAAAAATATTTTTAAGGTTTTTTGGGAGCATGGGATACCCCGAACTGCAAACTCAACAACCTAAAAAACCCTCAATTTCTGTCTGCACTGCACAAATCTGCTGTCTGCACTCCACCACCTGATTGGCCCACATGATTCCTATTGCTGCAGGGGACTTATACTCTCTCCAGAGTTAAAAGCTTCACACAGTAACTTTCCTTCAGCATTCAATTATTCACTTAGCCACAAGATCATCAGTTGCCTCCTGCCGATATCCACCTAGTGAGAGCGATGTAGACTCACACCACCATAGAACAGTTGGACTCTTTCCCACCAACTCTCTCTCTCTCCAGTGAGCTTCTGAAGACACAACTTGATCTGCGAATAGCCCCTCCCCCCCAGCTAAGCCTATCTGGGACCTTGGTGTTTTCCTTAAGGCTTACTCCAGGATCTGCACCAGTGGACAGAGCCCCTGCACAGGGATCTACTCCTGCAGGACTGGACCCAGGAACACTGCACAGACTGCCTGGGCCTTAGGCTACTTTCACACTGAGGCGCTTTGCAGGCTATACACCGCTCCTAAAGCGCCCCTTCCCATTGAAAACAATGGGGCAGTGCTGCAAACCCGCCGGCAGTTTTAAACCTTTTCCCGCCGCTAGCAGGGGTTAAAACCACCCTGCCAGCGGTCGAATAGCGCCACTAGAACAACGGTAAAGCTAAATATAGCGCTGCTTTACCGCCGGCGCCCGCCTGCCTCAGTGTGAAAGTAGCCTTAGGCCCCTTTCACACTGGGGCGCTTTGCAGGCACTACAGCGCTAAAAATAGCGCCTGCAAAGCGCCCTGAAACAGACGCTGCTGTGTCTTCAGTGTGAAAGCCCGAGGGCTTTCACACTGGAGCGGTGCGCTTGCAGGGCGGTCAAAAAAGTCCTGCAAGCTGCATCTTTGGAGTGCTGTAGGAGCGGTGTATTTACCGCTCCTAAAGCACCCCTTCCCATTGAAAACAATGGGGCAGCGCTGTAAACCCACCTGAAAATCGCTGCTAGTGGCCGAATAGCGCCGCTAAAATGACAGTAAAGTGCCACTAAATACAGCGCTGCTTTACCGCCAATGTCCGTGACGCTCCAGTGTGAAAGTAGCCTTATGCCGCGTACACACGGTCGGAATTTCCGATGGAAACAGTCCGATGGGAGCTTTTCAACGGATTTTCCGACCGTGTGTATGCCCATCGGTCTTTTGGAATTTCTGACGGACTTTGGATTGAGAACCTGTTCTCAATTTTTCTGACGGAAAAACCTTTCGGATTTTCCGATCGTGTGTATGCAATTCCGACACGCAAAATTCCGACACATGCTCGGAAACAATTTGACGCATGCTCGGAAGCATTAAACTTCCCTTTTATAGTGCAGTCGAATGTGTTTTATGCCGTGGTGTTATTGACCGTCGGAATTTGGTGTGACCGTGTGTAGACAAGACAGTTTGAGCGAAATTCCGGCGGAAATTCCGGCGGGAAAACCATCAGAGCTTTTTTTGACGAGAATTCCGAGCATTAGACTATTTATTTATGGACACTCTGTTCACCTTCTGGGCACACCTCACCCCAGGGATTGGCTGGAATTCCATAAAAATTTGGGCCGCCTGTTCCGCCCTTCCTCCCACTATACTAATAGAATCCTCTAGGAGATGGGGAAGTAACAGAACATCAGCCTGTAAAACACCGGGCAATCCTAGGTAATCAATCCCTGCTCTACTAATTACAGTGGAGCTAACTCAATTTACCTAGCAGCTTAGGAGGGTGCTACACAAACATAGCATCCTGAGTTGCATTTTTATTTTAATTTGTAATTATTTAAACAAAAAAATATTGGAAAAGGGATTAAAGTCTGAGGAACGCAGAAAAGAATAAGAGAAGATGGAAGACCATAAATCCCTGAAATAGCAGCAGTGAAGAGCGATTGGTCCTCGGAGTATAATGCAATGCTCTATTAAATGCAGTAGTTCCCAGATCCTCTATTAAAATTAGAATAGTTAGTTGAAGTGAGCTGCATGGAAGGGATCCAACAAAGGTTGGAGGATTGCTGTCTGTATCACGTAGTTTAAGAAGCACCGATGAGGGGTTACTGCAAAGGCCAGACTTTATAGAGCAGATGGGAGAACTGTGGTCATTACATTTTTATGGGAGAATAAAAGAAAACACAAGTCCATCAGGTTCGGGATTTTAAAGAACCTCTTTTTTGGCAATTGTGCAATTATAAGGAGAAATTTTCAACATTGTAACTTTATTCGTTGTGTCGTCATTCCTCGCATCATCATTCTCAATGCTTTGCGTCTTTTTCATGCTGAACAAGTCATGGCCCTGCTACCTGAAACATGCCTACACACTCTGCCCACCCACCCCCAGTGCATTCACAACCCTTCCCGCCCGCATGACATCATATGACGTAGTGGACTTGAAGTGGCCATATCTGGGTGATGCCTGCAGCTACAGGCATCATCCAGATTTTATTTTTTTAACCACTTCAGCCCCGGACCAATTGGCAGCCAAAGGACCAGGCCCCTTTCTGTGATTCGGCACTGCGTCGCTTTAACTGACAATTGCGCGGTCGTGCCACGTGGCTCCCAAACAAAATTGGCGTCTTTTTTTCCCACAAATAGAGCTTTCTTTTGGTGGTATTCGATCGCCCCTGCGGTTTTTATTTTTTGCGCTATAAACAAAAATAGAGCGACAATTTTGAAAACAATGCAATATTTTTTGCTTTTTGCTATAATAAATATCCCCCAAAAATATATAGAAAAACATTTTTTTTTCCTCAGTTTAGGCCGATACGTATTCTTCTACATATTTTTGGTAAAAAAAAATCGCAATTAGCGATTATTGATTGGTTTGCGCAAAAGTTATAGCGTTTACAAAATAGGGGATAGTTTTATAGCATTTTTATTAATATTTTTTTTTTTTTTACTAGTAATGGCGGCGATCAGCGATTTTTATTGTGACTGCGACATTATGGCGGACACATCGGACATTTTTGACACATTTTTGAGACCATTGTCATTTATACAGAAATCAATGCTATTTAAATGCAGTAGTAGTAGTGAAAGAGTTAACCACTAGGGGGAGGGGAGGGGTTATGGGCTGTGACGTGTGTGTGTGTTTTTTTACATTAGGGGGGCGGGTCTGACGTCATTGATCGGCTTTCCCGATGACCGGGAACAGCCGATCAATGACAGGCAGAGTAGGAAGCGCGGGGAGAGGTTTGTTTACACAAACCTCTCCCCATTCTTCAGCTCTGTGACCCGATCGCGGGACACCAGCGGCGATCGGGTCCGCTGGTCCCACGGCCGGGTCACGGAGCTCCCGACCGGGTCGCGCGCAGGCATTTAAAGGGCCACGTACAGGTACGTGATTTTGCCTGCCCCTGCCATTCTGCTGACGTATATATGCAGTGGGCGGTCGGGAAGTTAATCAGCTACCGATTCCCTACACTGTAATAGCCATCCTAGCGGCTGGCTAGCCACTGGATTGCTTTTACAAGTAGCGGGAGGGGACGTAACTTCCTCCCGTCGCCCATCGGCACCTCTCCGAGCTCTCCCGTTGTATCAGGAAGCCAGAGATTCAATCTGGTGCTGGGTTACCACAGAGCTGGCTGAGGACTGGATGGTCTCCGGCCATCTCTATGACTCTGGAAAGAGAAGACATCACGTCCGGCTCTGGTAGATGTAAACACCAGTGGCGGCCCATCCTTATGGGGCACGGGGGGCGCCACCCCCATAATCCATGCATCCGGACCCTAATCTACATGCAGGGCGCTGGTTGCTTGGATTTCAATGTTTTTTTTTAAGTACATGATAAGAGCCTGAGGCTCTAATTGGCTTCAAAAAAGGGTGGGCACCTTCCCGTCCGCTGTCCGTCGCCCACGGGGGGTGCTTGCCAGCCGCCACTGTCAGACACTGCCATTTTTCCCTAGAAAGCAGAGATCTATTTTTTTTATGCTTTTCCAGGGTAGAGAAGATATCTGGGGGTAGAGGAGATATCTGGGGGTAGAGGAGATATCTAGGGTTTTATAGACCCCAGATGTCTTCATAAAGAGGACCAGTCATGCCTTATTTCTATCACAATGGATGATTACTTTCCTTGTTTTATGAATAAAAGTGATTAAAAAAAAATTAAAAGGACAGTGTAAAAATAAAATAAATAATATTTAAAAAAAATATATAATGTGCCCTGTCCCCTCGTGCTTGCACGCAGAAGCGAACGCATACGTAGGTCGCGCCCACATATGTTAACAGTGTTTGCACCACACATGTGAGGTATTGCTGCGAATGTTATAGTGCAAGAAATAATTCTAGCACTAGACCACCTCTGTAAATCTAAACTGGTAACCTGTAAACATTTTTTAAAGCGTCTCCTATGTAGATCTTTAAATACCGTAGTTTGGCGCCATTCCATGAGCGTGCGCAATTTTAAAGAGTGCCATGTTAGGTATCTATTTACTCGGCGTGATATCATCTTATGCCCCGTACACAGGGTCGGAAATTCCAACCACAAAATCCCTCAGATTTTTTCCGACGGATTTTGTACGACACTGGTGTTGCATACACACGGTCGGACAAAGTTGTCGGAAAATCCGATCATTCTGAACGTGGTGACGTTCGTTGCGTACGACGGAACTACGTAGAGGCTAGTAGCCAATAGCTTTGGTCTTGTAATTTTGATCTGAGCATGCGTGGCACTTTGTCCGTCGGAATTCGCTACACACGATCCGAAAAAGTCAGATCGGACTTTGTTGTCTGAAAATTTGAGAGCAGGATCTCAAGTCCGATGGAGCCCACACACGGTTGGATTTTCCGACAACATGGTCCAATAGGACATTTTCCGTCGGAAATTCCGACCGTGTGTACGGGGCATAAGATGTTACAAAAAAAATTGGGAGATATATTCTGGTTTTTTTTTGCAATTAAAGTGTAGTAATTGCGTTTGAAAAATCGCTGCGCAAATACCGCGCGACGTACCAAATTGCAACAACCACCATTTTATTCTCTAGGGTCTCTGCTAAAAATATAATGTTTGGGGGTTCTGAGCAAATTTCTAACAAAAAAAAATACAGATTTTTACACGTAGGAGAGAAATGTCAGAATTGGCCTGGGTGGAAACTGGTTAAACTGGAAGCCATTATTTTTTGGAGGTTTATATAGAGTAGTGAATGGTTAGATCTGACCTCCAACCTTCGCTTCAGTCTTGCACAGTTGTACAGACACCTCTCCTGTACTGAAATGGCTTACTCTGATTTGGCCTAGGAAGGCCGACTCCTCCTGATGGACATCCACCCATCAAGGTATTTTGATATTTGCATAACCCCTCCCACTGATTGCATCATGGCTGAAGGCCATTGAGAGGTGTACGGAGGCAGGGGGATGTGATGTTTTGAGGAAGCGCCCTGCCAGCCCTTCCCACCAGACTTGATCTGCCTACATTGCATCGGAGAACCATAGAGACCTAGTGATTATGTCACTGGGTCTAAAATAACATAATGAAAACAGAAAGGTTTTATTAAAAAAAAAATACATTAACATGTTAATTCACTACACTATATAAACCTCAAAAAAATAATGGCTTCCAGTTTAACCAGTTCCCACCCAGGCCAATTCTGACTAGACATGTGCACAACAAAAAAATGTGTTTATTTTCGTTTTGTTTTTTTCGTTTCCGTTGATTCGTAACGATTCGTAAATTCGTAAGTCGTCGGTGTTCGTATTCGTAACGATTCGTAAATTCGTAAGTCGTCTGTGTTCGTATTCGTAACGATTCATATTTTCGTAAGAGTTCTTTTTTCGTTGATTCGTTTTTCTGTTAGTTTAATTTTCGTTTATTCGAAATTCGGACGCATTCGTATTTTCGTAGATTTAGTTACATTCGTACTTTCGTTAGATTGATTTATTCGTACTTTCGTAACATTGTTTTCGTAGATTCGTAATCGGAGCATAATTCATAATGTTATGTAATATGTATGCTATTATTACATTTTAAGAGACACGAAAAATGACGAATAGAAAAAAAAAGTTACGAATGTGCGAATTTTTTCGTTCAATCCTTTCGAAGCACGTTAAGCAGCGCCATTGTAAGAGACACGGAAAATTACGAATCGAAAAAAAAAAAAAAAAAAAGTTACAAATGTACGAATTTTTTCGTTCAATCCATTCGAGGCACGTTAAGCAGCGCCATTGTAAGAGACACGGAAAATTACCAATTCAACAAAAAAATTAAGTTTACGAATGTACGAATTTTTTCGTTCATTTTGATTTTCGTTGTTCCTGTTTTCGTTTTTCGGATTTTCTTCTTTCGTAGTTTCGTTGTTTCTAATTTGGTTATTTCGGATTTTCGTTGTTTTTCGTATTCGTTCGATTCGAACGATTCTTTATTCGTTAAAAATTTTAGCGAATCGTTCGTTCATTCGTACGATAACGAATGAACGAATATAACGGAAAAAAAACGAAAAACTAAAAAAAAATAAACTAATTGCACATGTCTAATTCTGACATTTCTCTCCTATGTGTAAAAATCTGTATTTTTTTGGTAGAAAATTTCTCAGAACCCCCAAACATTATATTTTTAGCAGAGACCCTAGAGCAGGGATCCTCAAACTACGGCCCTCCAGCTGTTGCGGAACTACGCATCCCATGAGGCATTGTAAAACTCTGACATTCACAGACATGACTAGGACATGATGGGAAATGTAGTTTCTGAACAACTGGAGGGCCATAGTTTGAAGACCCATGCCCTAGAGAATAAAATGGTGTTCGTTGCAATTTGCTATGACACACGGTATAAGGAGAGAGAGCAGTGTCCTGTTTGTATTACAGAAAGCTCCTGCACAGAGGCAAACTGAATTACTACACAGATATGGAAGAAATACACAAAGGACACCGTGGGGTCTATTTATAAATAAAATGTTGTGCGAATACCTCAGCATTCACCCAAACGTCATGAAAAAACCTCTAATGTGCCTAACATGTTTTTTTTTTTTTCCTCTGATCTTCAGCTCCCTCTAGTGGCCATAATGCAGTCTTTTCCTGATGGAGGTATTTCATGAAATTACAGCATTATAGCCACTAGAGGGAGCTGATGATCATAGTAAATAAACATATTAGACACATTATAGGGATGATTTATGACGGATGTGCGAATGCCGTAACATTTGTAATCCAGTAAGTTTTTTCTTATGAATAATACAAGATTCAAGTTAGAAGTACAAATCCGAAAGTCACATCAAAATAACTGAACATACACACAACTTTTTTGTTAAATATGAGTAAGGAATAAATAAAAGCCTAAGCTCAAAGAACAAGTTCCATATGAGGACTCGAGAACTTTTCCTCACTTGACACCACTCCGGCTCTCACCCCCCCCCCACGACTCCCAGCCATTGGAACAGTCCGCTGGTAATTATTTAAATGCAGCCTTCCTCTGGGTCATGTAGCATGTAAGTCATAACTTCTAACTTTGGAAGAGTTCCCTCCATCCCCATTGAGTTTACTGCTTTCATTTTAATAAGCTCTGCAGATTTATGTTCGTTTCAATCTGCCATGCCCAAATCTTTTTCGTGCCTGGCACTGCTCTGGACGCAAATTTAATTAAAGTTAGCTTTTGTTAAAGGGAAACCATAGCAGACGAATTTTGATTCATTGTTGTGTCGTGTTTTTGGAACGTCTTTCACCGTTTTATTTGCTTGCTCTTCCATATTTTGATTATTATATTTTATAGCTAAATGCGTAAAGGCTCCCTCTAGTGGTCACCTCAATATCAGGATTGAAGTGGAGCTCCAGGCAAACAGCAAAGTATGCTGTTAAATTCAATGATGTAAAATGTTTTGCCCTCCAGCTTGTAACAGTCAGTGTTCATTATAGGTCACATAGTTACATAGTAGGTAATGCAGAGTTCAGGGGTCAGTAGTATGCAACTCAGAGTGCAGAGGTCAGTAGTATGTAACAGGGAGTTCAGAGCCCTGGTGAAAGTAATGCAGAATTCAGAGGCCTGGAGTAACAGAGTTCAGGGGTCAGTAGTAAAGAACACAGAATTCAGAGATCAGTAAAAAAAGTAAGAGAGGTTTGAATAGTAATAGAAAGGAATGCAAAGGGCAGAGTTAAGCATTATGTAACACACGGTGCAGGGGACAGGAGTTAGTAATGCAGGTTGTAGGGTTCATGATTAATGCAGAGTACAGAGGTCAGGAGTAAGAAAAAAAGAGTACAAAGGTCAGTAGTATGTAACTCAGAGTACAGAGGTCAGTAGTATGTAACTCAGAGTGCAGAGGTCAGTAGTATGTAGCAGAGGGTTCAGAGGCCTGAAGAAAGTAATGCAGAGTTCAGAGGCCTGGAGGTACAGAGATCAGGGGTCAGTAGTTAAGAACATAGAATTCAAGGGACAGTAAAAAAAAAGAGACAACGGTTTAAATAGGAAAAGTAAGAAATGCAGAGTTCAGTATTATTTAATGCGCAGTGCAGTGGTCAGGAGTAAGTAATGCAGGTTGTAAGGGGTCAGGATTAATGCAGAGTACAGAGGTCACGAGCAAGAAACTCAGAGTTCAGGGGTCAGTAGTATGCAACTCAGAGTGCAGAGGTCAGTAGTATGTAACTCAGAATGCAGAGATCATAAATATGTAACTCAGAGTTCAGGGGTCAGTAGTAAAGAACACAGAATTCAGAGGTCAGTAAAGAAAGTAAGAGAGGTAATAGTAAGGAATGCAAAGTGCAGAGTTAAGCATTATGTAACACACGGTGCAGGGGACAGGAGTTAGTAATGCAGGTTGTAGGGGTCAGGATTAATGCAGAGTACAGTGGTCAGGAGAAAGAAAAAAAGAGTACAGAGGTCAGTAGTATGTAGCAGAGGGTTCAGAGGCCTGAAGAAAGTAATGCAGAGTTCAGAGGCCTGGGGGTACAGAGATCAGGGGTCAGTAGTTAAGAACATAGAATTCAAAGGACAGTAAAAAAAAAAAAGAGACAAAGGTTTAAATAGTAAAAGTAAGAAATGCAGAGTTCAGTATTATTTAATGCGCAGTGCAGTGGTCAGGAGTAAGTAATGCAGGTTGTAGGGGTCAGGATTAATGCAGAGTACAAAGGTCACGAGTAAGAAACTCAGAGTGCAGAGGTCAGTAGTATGTAACAGAGAGTTCACAGACCAGGAGAAAGCCATGCAGAGTTCAGAGGTCTCGAGTAAGAAATGCAGAGTTCAGGGAGCAGGACAAGGTAACACAGAATGCAGGGGTCAGTAGTATGTAGCAGAGAGTTCAGAGGCCTGGAGAAAGTAATGCAAAGCTCAGAGGCCTGGAGTAACAGAGATCAGGGATCGGTAGTAAAGAACATAGAACTCAAAGGACAGTGAAAAAAAGTAAGTAAATAGTAAAAGTAAGAAATGCAGAGTGCAGAGTTCAGTATTATGTAATGCACAGGTGACATGTGTGGTTCGGTTCGTTCGGAATTAATATTCGGCCAAATTTTTCGTTATTCTGAGATGCGGATATATGCAAATACCCGAATTACAATAGAAACACATTTTACCGAATGCTCTGAATAACGAAATGAAATTTGTCAGAATTTCGGACTGAAATTCGAATCTAATCACACATGATCGGACATTCCGACAACAAAATCCATGATTTTTTTCCGACGGATGTTGGCTCAAACTTGTCTCGCATACACGCGGTCACACAAAGTTGGTCGGAAATTCCAAACGTCAAGAACGCGGTGACGTACAACACGTACGACGAGCCGAGAAAAATGAAGTTCAATAGCCAGTGCGGCTTTTCTGCCTGATTCCGAGCATGCGTGGAGCATGTGTGTCGTGCGTCGGAATTGTGTACACACGATCGGAATTTACGACATCGGATTTTGTTGTCGGAAAATTTGAGATCCAGATCTCAAGTTTTGTTTGTCAGAAATTCCCACGGATAATATCCGATGGAGCCTACACACGGTCGGAATTTCCGACAACAAGCTCCCATCGAACATTTCCCGTCGGAGAATCCGACCGCGTGTACGCGGCATAACTGTACATATTGCTTTGGTTAAGCCACAGGTGAGTTAAAGAGTCATTGTAATCATTTGATGAAGATTTTTCTTTTGTTTGTTCACTTTGCCACATTAAAAAAAAAAAAAAACAATCTAACGTTTTTGATACAACTGATTCAAAATGTATTGATTCAAACGTTTCGAATAAAAAAAATGTAAAAAAAACGGTAAATTCAAAGAAAATTTGAAAAAGACATAAAACTAATTCCGAATATTAATTCCGATTCGAATACGAATTCCCAAATACGAATTGAAAGAAACAAAATAACTAGATTAACAAAACGAAACAAAAGTGCAGAGGTCAGTAGTATGGAACTCTGAGTGCAGAGGTCAGTAGTATGGAACTCTGAGTGCAGAGGTCAGTAGTATTGAACAGAGAATTCACAGACCAGGAGAAAGAAACACAGAATTCAGAGGTCTCGAGTAAGAAATGCAGAGTTAAGGGGGCAGGGCAAGGTAACACAGAGTGCAGGGGTCGGTAGTATGTAAGTATGTATCCCCATGAGTAAGCCTCGGTGGGCGGCGTGAAATGCTTTGAGGGCGTGGCCTGGTGGTCCAGGTTGAGACTGCCATTCACTATCACAGAGCAGCCTTTGACTTGATGTGCGGCTCCCAGGACACCTATCACTCTCTAGTATGTAAAAGAGAGTTTGCAGGCCTGAAGAAAGTAATGCAGAGTTTGGAGGCTTGGAGTTCAGGGGATTACCAGGCAAAAAATAAAGGGGCAAAAATCTATAGAGAAGACGAATGCAGCCATGCCATCTTAGTACTGGTAAGCTGCAATATCTTCAGTTGAGACTATACAGTAACTATATGGTGGCAAACAGGGGCGTCGCTAGGGGGTGGCTTTTGGGGCTATAGCCCTAAATCTGGGGCACATAGCCCTGAGTCTCTGCAGGGGTCCTCAAGGGGAGGGGAGGCTCTCTGGGGACCCTGATGTAAGTGGGGGGCTCTCTGGGGACCCTGGTGCAGGAGGGGAGGCTCTCTGAGGACCCTGATTTAAGGGGGAGGCCCTCTGGGGACCCTGATTTAAGGGAGAGGCCCTCTGGGGACCCTGATTTAAAGGGGGAGGCCCTCTGGGGACCCCGATTAAGGGGGAGGCCCTCTAAGGACCCTGATTTAAGGGGGAGGCCCTCTGGGGACCCTGATTAAGGGGGAGGCCCTCTAAGGACCCTGATTTAAGGGGGAGGCTCTCTGGGGACCCTGATTTAAGGAGACTCTCTGGGGACCCTGATTTAAGGGGGAGGCCCTCTAGGGACCCTGATTTAAGGGGGAGGCTCTCTGGGGACCCTGATTTAAGGGGGAGGCTCTCTGGGGACCCTGATTTAAGGGGGAGGCCCTCTGGGGACCCTGATTTAAGGAGGAGGCCCTCTGGGGACCCTGATTAAGGAGGAGGCCCTCTAGGGACCCTGATTTAAGGGGGAGGCTCTCTGGGGACCCTGATTTAAGGGGGAGGCTCTCTGGGGACCCTGATTTAAGGGGGAGGCTCTCTGGGGACCCTGATTTAAGGGGGAGGCTCTCTGGGACCCTGATTTAAGGGGGGGGCTCTCTGGGAACCCTGATGTAAGGGGGGTATGCCGGCCCAAGCATATGACTTTCTTTACTACGCTGCTATGGGCTCTAGCCCCAGATCTTTTGTAGACCTAGCAACGCCCCTGGTGGCAAAGCAGCTCCCCTGGGCAGATTCACGTATCTGTACGTGATTCTGCACTTCCGCCAGCGACCCGCTCCCGCTGTGATTGGACACAGCGGGAGCCAACTAGCAGGACCCGCCGATCGTTCGGGAGAAAGGTAGAACGGCGGTCTGCCTATGTAAAAAGGCAGATCGCCGTTCTGTGGCAAGGGAAGGCTGTGATCCTGTGTTCCTACAAAGCAGGAACAAAGTTAACCTACAAAACAGGAACACACTGATGTCAATCCCTTCCCTGCCAGTGTCATTGGCACAGTGACAGTACATATATTTCACACTGATCACTGTATTGGTGTCACTGGTCCCCAAAAAGTGTTACTTAGTGTCTGATTTTTCCACCGCAATGTCGCAGTCCTGCAATAAGTCTCTGATCGCCGCCATTACTAATAAAAATTTTTTTTTTTTAATTCAAATTCCATAAATCTGTCCCACAGTTTGTAGATGCTATAACTTTTGTGCAAACCAATCAATATACGCTTATTGGTATTTTTTTTTGCCAAAAATATGTAGCAGAATACAGATTGGCCTAAACTGATGAAGTCATTTTTGTTTTATAGCAGAAAGTAAAAAATATATATATTTTTTTTTCAAAATTGTCTGTCTTTTTTTTTTGTTTACAGCGCAAAAAATAAAAAAAACGCAGAGGTGATAGAATACCACCCAAAGAAAACTCTATTTATAGGACTTGTGCTGACTTATCTAAACACCGCCGCACTCCACGCGTTCCTGAACAGGAAGAGCAAAGGAAGGGGAATGTTGCTCCAGCACTTACAGTAGAAGGTACAATCCCCTTCGGAAAGCTTGGTTATGGAAGAATGTCAAAAAAGCTTTGATGATATATGTAGAAGAGGAGCCCAAAGTTAAAACAAGTCTCTTAGGTTCTCAAAGTGGTGGTTCCTTTACCCATAAATGTAATATAATACATCATATATTAACATACTTAAATAGTCAGGTTTAAAAAAGACACATGTCCATCGAGTTCAACCAATTGAAAAATAAATTAGCCAAAACGAAGTTGTATATTTGGGGTGGAATATCATTTATATAGATTAACCTGACCAGCTGCGTGAATGGCTGTAGGTGTACGTCGGCCGATTTAAGAGCGATAAGGGGCGTGCGACGCGGTGACCCCGGAGCAGATGCGCGTGGCTGGCGGCCGCGACGTCCGCCGGCTACCCGCAATCGCTCCAGAGAGAGCCAGAACGGAGATCTGTGTATGTAAACAAACAGATTCCCGTTCTGACAGGGGAGTAGAGAGAGATCTGCTGTTCCCAGTGATCAGGAACAGCGATCTCTCTCCTCCTCCAGTCCAGTCCCCTCACCCCCACAGTTAGTAACACCTCCCAGGGAAAACTTAACCCCTTGATCGCCCCCTAGTGTAAACCCCTTCCCTGATAGTGACATTTATACAGGAATCAGTGGCTATTTTTAGCTCTGATTGCTGTATAAATGTCAGTGATCCCAAAAAAGTGTCCGATCTGTCCGCTGCAATGTCGCAGTCCCGCTAAAAATCGCAGATTGCCGCCATTACTAGTAAAAAATAAATAAATAATAAAAATGCCATAAATCTATCCCCTATTTTGTAGACGCTATAATGCCCCGTACACACGGTCGGAAATCCCAACGGAAAATGTCCGATCGGACCATGTTGTCGCTAACTTTGCTCCTTTGTATATTATTTGTTTTCCGTGTGTGTATCCCACTAGAGCAGCAGCCTACATATCTGCTAGTTTTTAGAGAGTAGCGCGGTCTCATTTTTTTATTTACATTTTTTTATTTATTTTTTTATTGTGTCGGAAAATCCGCCAGTGTGTGGGCTCCATCGGACTTATTCCGTTTTTCCTGCTCTCAAATTTTCCGACAACAAAATCCGATCGGACTTTTTCCGATCGTGTGTAGAGTATTCCGACGGACAAAGTGCCACGCATGCTCAGATCAAATTACAAGACCAAAGCTATTGGCTACTAGCCTCTATGTAGTTCCGTAGTACGCAATGAACGTCACCATGTTCAGAATGATCGGATTTTCCGTCAACTTTGTCCGACCGTGTGTACGCAACACCAGTGTCGGACAAAATCCATCGGAGAAGATCAGACGGATTTTGTGGTCGGAATTTCCGACTGTGTATACGGGGACTAACTTTGCAGAAACCAATCAATATACGCTTATTGCACAAAATATGTAGAAGAATACATATTGGCCTAAACCGATGAAGACATTTTATTTTAATTTTTTTGGATATTTATTATAAAAAAAAAGTAAAAAATATTGTTTTTTTTTTCAAAATTGGCGCTCTTTTTTTGTTTATAGCGCAAAAAATAAACACTGCAGAGGTGATCAAATACCACCAAAAGAAAACTCTATTGGTGCGAAAAAAAGGACGTCAATTTTGTTTGGGTACAACGTCGCATGACTGCGCAATTGTCAGTTAAAGCGACGCAGTGCTGTATTGCAAAAAATAGCCCGGTCGTGAAGGGTGTTATCTTTTTGGAGGTCAAGTGGTTAAGTGCCGTTGAAAAATAACTTTTTTTTCCTATTGTTCTTGTTGTGAGAACACACAATCATTCTACTCCGGCTATTAGATAATGTTTTATGGGAAATAGATGCAGCAGAATTTTTCTTCAATTTATCTCTTACAAATAACCTGCAAGGATAATGAATCCCGGATTACAAAGACATGCATCATGATAACAGCTCAGATACAAACATGTCCCATAAATAAGACAACAGGAGGGTGAAAAAGTGAAGAATGAGCTCAGACATTGCCAAAGGAAATGTTTTGTATCAAAGACTGAAAATTCTGCTTCTCCCCCAGCAGTGTACGCGGTGTCCCATCTGCTGACTCATCCAAACACCGCCGCACTCCGCGTGTTCCAGAACAGGAAGAGCAAAGGAAGGGGAATGTTGCTCCAGCACTTACAGTAGAAGGTACAATCCCTATCGGAAAGCTTGGTTATGGAAGAATGTCAAAAAAGCTTTGATGATATATGAGGAAGAGGAGCCTAAAGTTAAAACAAGTCTCTTAGGTTTTCAAAGTGGTGGTTCCTTTACTCAGAAGGTACAATCCCCTTGAGAAGCTTGGTTATGGAAGAATGTCAAAAAAGCTTTGATGATATATGAGGAAGAGGAGCCTAAAGTTAAAACAAGTCTCTTAGGTTTTCAAAGTGGTGGTTCCTTTACTCAGAAGGTACAATCCCCTTGAGAAGCTTGGTTATGGAAGAATGTCAAAAAAGCTTTGATGATATATGAGGAAGAGGAGCCCAAAGTTAAAACAAGCCTCTTAGGCTTTCAAAGTGGTGGTTCCTTTACTCATAAATGTAATATACTACATAATATATTAACATACCGTATATACTCGAGTATAAGCCGACCCGAATATAAGCCGAGGCACCTAATTTTACCACAAAAAATGGGAAAACGTATTGACTTGAGTATTAGCCTAGGGTGAGAAATGCGCAGCTACTGTAATGCCCCATACACACGGTCGGAAAATCCGACCACAAAATCCATCGGATTTTGTCCGACGGATTTAGTCCGACACTGGTGTTGCATACACACGGTCGGACAAAGTTGTCGGAAAATCCGATCATTCTGAACGTGGTGACGTTTGTTGCCTACGACGGGACTACGTAGAGGCTAGTAGCCAATAGCTTTGGTCTTGTAATGTGATCTGAGCATGCGTGGCACTTTGTCCGTCGGAATTCGCTACACACGATCGGAATTGGTGTGATCGGACTTTGTTGTCGGAAAATTTTTAGAGCAGGAGATACAACTTTGTCCGTCGGACAATCCGATGGAAAATGTCCGATGGTGCCTACACACGGTCGGAATTTCCGACAACATTGTCCGATAGGACAGAATCCATCGGAAAATCGTACCGTGTGTATGGGGCTTTTGTGGAAAAGAATATCAACAATGCCCATTTGCAGCCTCACTGTGCCCATTGGCAGCCATAGGTACCCCGAACTTCAAACTCTGTAGTTAAGGGTTCCTAGATGCCCCCTAGCTGCAGCCAAAGTCTCTGAACCCAAAGGGTCCCAAAAATGACATTGCAGCAGATGGACACAGTTGACCGACTTTGGGGCCGTGTATCTCGGGGGCCACTTAGTGCACTCCAAATATGGGGTTCACCAAGTGGTTCCGAGATACGGGGCCCCAAAGCCGGTTCGGAAAATGTCAAGCACTTTTCTGCAGCAGAGAATGACAGTTTCCGAACCGACTTTGGGGCCCCGTATCTCGGGCCACTTGGTGCTAGAAATCCCATCTTTGGATATGTTGTAGTGTAGTTCCCCTGGGTTTGCACACCAAATCTGGGGATCCTAGCACTAAGTGGCCCTGAGATACGGGGCCCCCAAAGTCGTTCTCTGATGCATTCACTGCTTGATTTGAGTATAAGCCGAGGGGGGCATTTTCAGCACAAAAAAATGTGCTGAAAAACTCGGCTTAAACTCGAGTATATACAGTAATTAAATAGTCAGGTTTAAAAAGACCCATGTTCATCGAGCTCACCCAATTGAAAAAAAAATTAGCTCAAAACTAAGTTGTAAATTTGGGGTGGGATATCATTTATATAGATTAATCAAACTCTCATAGGCATCATCCCGACAAAATATGTAAGTATGATTTCCTTGAATATCCAGATAAAATCTTGCAAGCAACTAAAATATCTGATCAATATGACTAAGCAGGCAGCATGGGACACACTCCCAATATAAATGTGCAAACCAAAAATAAACTTAAAATATAGTGCGGTTTTTCCCCTTACAATTTTTATACCAATATCTTTGAACATTTTATAACACTTTTTTATAATTTTTATGTATATTGATTACTGTAATGATATGTAGTAACGGTGTAATATTCATCTTGGGAGGGTGGTAGATTGGTGCAGACATGGAGAACTCAAAGCATGGGTAGAATTAGAACAGCAGGTCAGCGAGATACCTCTGCGTAGAGCACCGTGGTGCCTTGATAGGATACCAATGTTGATTAAGAAGCATCCAACCATAGGTACTACTTTACGGATAAGTTCCCTTCTAATTCGTGATCCCAAAATTTCTTCAAGAAATTCACCCCTACTCCCTGTGTTAGGGAACCCGGGGTTCCCCCCAGGGGGAGAGGCAGGAGCATTTAAAAACCTAGAAGAGAGAGGTATATTATGTATATTCCAAGTCTCACATTTTATCCACAACGGGGCATGGCCTACTTTAGAGGGTTTGATGCAAAGAGGGGGTCCTTTTGAGCTAAGGCCATGGCGGGCGATTCAGGTATTGAACTTTTTGAGGTCCCTGGGGTGAGCGGTTGATTATGATCGTCATTTAACGTTGTTTGAACAATACTGTGAGGGTCAGGAACCGCTCCCCCGGTTGATCTCTAAAATGTACGGGATATTAAATACCCCACAGGACGACTATGTGCCCCCAAGTAAGGCTAAGTGGGAAAGAGACCTGAATAGGACTTTTACTATGGCTCAGTGGAGAGACATTATATACATGTCTCAGAATACCTCTATGTGCACCCGAACGCAAGAATTAAATTATAAAATTATGATGCAGTGGTACTATACCCCACTAAGACTCCAGAGATTCTATCCTGAAACAACAGGACAGTGCTGGAGATGCGGAGAGGAACCTGGATCTTTATTCCATATACTTTGGACATGTTCAAAAATTAGGCATTATTGGGGAGAGGTAAGAAGGATATCCCAAAAATTTATGGAAAATATAATTCCAGAAGACCCGGCCCTTTTCTTGCTTCACTCAACTCAAATACCGAAACGTGTATACAGGAAATCCATCCTATGCCATTTGATTAATGCGGCTAAGGCAAATATAACTCTGTCCTGGAAAAAACGGGACCCACCTTCAATAGTAAGATGGCTAAACAAAGTAAGGGAGATTGGAGCTATGGAGGATCTAGTGTACTCCGGTCAAAATAAAAAAGAACGGTATAATACAACATGGGAAGGGTGGAATAGATTTATACACTCGGAGGAAGGAAAAACAATTCTGGGAGAAAATGCGGATGGAGTTAGTTAAGGGGGTGAGATTGAATGCACAGAATAGCTAGCGACAGGCTTTCTCCATCCTGGCTGGGAGGGGGGGGGGGGACGAGAGGGAGGACATTTTTTCCCCCTTTTTTTTTTTCTTTTTCTTTGGGGAAGGGAGGGGGGGAGGGCAAATAGAGAGGTAAAAGGGAGGGAGGTATTCTTACAAGGGGGAAAGGGGGGACCAAAAGGAAACTACCCGAGGAACCCCTAACAATAAGAAAAGGTACAGAAGTTAAAGGATAAGGGAATCATCGGGATTTCTCAGACTAGAGAGCAGATTGTAACTGTGAAAGGTTATATTAAGTTATGAAAAAGGAAGTCACAGATTATTTGTTTTTAGGGCTGTACCGTATTGATCGTACCCTGCCTATCTGTACTTTCCCTGTTTTGTTTGAAAAGAAAATAAATAAAAATATAAATATGAAAAAAGTAATGGTGTAATATTGTATTGCGTAAGCCATCGCACAGCCACAACAGCGGGGAAATATGCTTCAATTACCTCCACACACACAGACAGATTGAAATCGGGTTGATTGACCTGACTAATCCTAGGTGCGGCGCTGCCCAGCGCGAGCAGCAGTCATCAGCATCAGTATACCACGCACCAAGGATGACAAGTTAAATTGGCACAGCGGGAGTGGCATAAAAGCACACAGCCTCTTGTCTACCAATAGGAATCCCCCTGAGGAAGTCATACAAAAGCATGCACAAAAGTGCATTAGGGGACGCCCCTTTGGACTTTGTATGGTAGCAATATGATGTGGAGATCAAAATACAATTGACAAGATGTAAATAAAAAGGGGGCACAATAGTGCCAGCTTTATTTATATATAGTTGTGAAAAAAGGAAATATGTATCATGTAAACATGAATAGGTAAAAAAAATCCTAATACTGTACATTTTATGAACATTACAGATATACAGAATATACTCTACAGTAACCCAGACTCATTTGTCAGGAAGCACATAAAGCACCACCATGTGTTATGGTGTACTGTGTCACACAGTAAACCATAACACATGGTGGTGCTTTATGTGCATTGGTGTGCCACTCGAAATGGTCCTTGCTCTTTGTTCATATTGAATGGTCCCCCAACACACCTTCACAATGCACGTAAAGCACTACCGTGTGTCAAGGTGTACTGCATCGTGCAAAATACTGCATGTACATTTTCCTGTGCGCTCTGGTGCATTGGTAGCCCATTAGGCCATAGGCTACTTTAACTCAGCATGCATCGATGCAGCACATCAAAGTGGATACAGATGACAGATGATCCAAAGTCAACAAAAAGCCTTTATAAACCTATGAAACCTTATATGCTGGTATTATGGCAATATGATGGTGGTCCTGCCGAAAAAAAAAAACTGAGATTCTGGATCCAGGCATGCTCATTAACTACTTCCCACCCGGCCACTGTACATATATGGCCGGGTGGGAGCCGTCTACTTCTGATAGGACGTTCCGGAACGTCCTTCAGAAGTAGAGGGATCGCGCGCGCGTGCACGCGCAGCGACGCGATCCCGATGCGGCCGTGTCACCCGGACACGGCGCATCTCGGATCGGCAGGAGGGCTCGGTGATTGGCCCTCCTGATCACATGACGGCCGTGTCGAATCACAGCCGTCATGTGATGTAAACAAACAGCCGGTTGCTAGGCAATCGGCTCTCCTCTCCTCACACGGAAGTCGTCGGTGAGGAGAGGAGAGCGGATCGCTGCAGCCGGCTGGTGATCAGTGAGTATTAGCTGTTTTTTTACAGCTTTTTACTCACTGATCACCAGTAGTGTCCCCACAGTGTAAACACACATGTCCCCACACATGTCCCCAAAACACACATGTCCCCAAATAATAAAAACACATGTCCCCAAATAAAAACACATGTCCCCAAATAATAAAAACACATGTCCCCCACATATGTCCCAGTAAAATAACATGTGCCAATGATTATCTGCACACATATGTCCGTGATCACCTGCACACATCTGTACATGATCATTTGCGTACATATGTCCGTGATCACGCGAACCAATTATTATACACCTAACGGAATTTTTTTTACTAAAAACATGTAGCAGAATACATTTTGGCTTAAATTTATGACAAAATTTGATTTTATTGGATTATTTTTAAAAAAGAAATGAGAAAATATTGTTTTTTTTCAAAATTTCCGCTATGTTTTCGCTTATATCGCAGAAAATAAAAAACGGAGTCGCGAATAAATACCACCAAACTAAAGCTCTATTTGTGCGAACAAAATTATAAAAAATTAATTTGGTTACAGCATTGCATGACCGCGCAATTGTCACTGAAAGTGCGAGAGCGCTGAAAGCTGAAAATTGGTCTGGGAAGGAAGGGGGCGAAAGTGCCCAGTATTGTAGTGGTTAATTTCTACATTGACTTTGATAAACCTCCAGAAGTCACCCATAGATGCCTTGCCGGGCACCACCTTCCTGGAATTTCCAAAAGGACAAGTAGACTTATCTCCTATATCTGGCAGCCAGAATAGCAATTGTTTGGATGAAGTCTACAGTCCCCCCATGGCCTAGTTAAACAAACTGTAAACCAAACTGGATTATGATAAATGCTAAGATGACAAGTATGCATGAAAAGAAAAATAGATTTAAAATTACGTGGAATCCTTCAATCCAATACAACTTTACTAAGTAACCTTCGTTATATGATACTTGCATAGAAAATCTCTGTCCCACTACTCCCCTTTCCCTTCCTTTCTTTCTTTATTATGTTTAATCTTCCTTCATTGCTAAAGCCCAACTCTGAGTGCAATAAAAAATGACCTATGCAGTGGGCACCCCTCCACACCGCAAGGGTTTACGGCTCTGTAAATCTAGGGGTAAAGGGAAAACGAGTGATACTTTACACCTTGCTCCTGCAGGCTCCCTTCATCCATGAGACCGCTCTCATGAAGCTTCTTCTATGAGGATGCTTGTAATCATTATTATTAATGTTGAACAGTAAACGTCTTCTCTTGTGAATATTGGCTCATTATATGCTTGTAGGCATTTTATTTATTTATTGAATATATTTGTTTTCTCTTATGCCCCGTACACACGGTCGGAAATTCCGACCACAAAATCTGGACAAAGTTGTCGGAAAATCCGATCATTCTGAACGCGGTGACGTTCGTTGCATACGACGGAACTACGTAGAGGCTAGTAGCCAATAGCTTTGGTCTTGTAATGTGATCTGAGCATGCGTGCCACTTTGTCCGTCGGAATTCGCTACACACAATCGGAAAAAGTCAGATCGGACTTTGTTGTCGGAAAATTTGAGAGCAGGAAGACGGAAAAAGTCCGATGGAGCCCCACACACGGTCGGATTTTCCGACAACATGGTCCGATAGGACATTTTCCGTCGAAAATTCCGACCGCGTGTACGGAGCATAAGGGTCTTTGCTCTCCCCTAGGGGTATTGGCAGATATTACCACACAGCAGCATTTCATTGGTTGGGTGCAATAGCAGTTTTCTTCCACCTACCCAGGGAGTTTTTTTTAATTAATCAATAGGTGTTGGAACTTAACCACGGCCCCACAAAACCCCTCCCCCTACACACACCCTCCAAATCACATCAAATAGTGGGTGTGTTCAGTCAAATTTCACGAAAACAGTAGGAGGGTCTTAAAGGGGCATTAAATACCAGGATTGCATTACGTGCAGAGTGCAGAGCTGTCACTTGTAAACACAGAAACCAGACTTCTGTGTTTACAAGTGATTGTGGTGAGCAGGCACCAAAGGGTCTGAGCCAGAGGTGGTGGAACTCAGTTCCACCAAGTTCCCCCTGGAAAAAAGCCCTGCGTCTACCATCCCTGCAAAACATCTGGAGGAATAATACTTTCCTAAGTCTTGCACCCATCCTGAGCTCTTTGCACCAGCCGTACGTGTCTCCACGCTTGGCCATACCCATTGTGGCAGTTTCTTCCTCTCTTTTTTGCATTCTTTCAACTTTGACTGGTAGTATGTTTGTTTTTACTTTGCTTCAACGATGCTCATCCCTGTAACTGTGAATATGATTTTGATGTGTGACTCTATCTCATTATAGAATATCAATATAACAGCACTACTCTGTACGAAATGCCCCTGAAGAAACGCGTTGGGCTCAGTATTGAATGATCCGCATTTTTATATTAAATAACTCTGTCTATTTTGTATATGGAATCCTGTTTGGTGTCACATGCACCACGTGTATTTTTTATACAATTTTATATTAATACATTTCTACGTTTTTCATTAATTGTTGGTCAGTTAGTCCCTTAGTATTCCTTGGGGGGGTACTCCTTTTCCAATATCTTTGGATTGTATGCTCAATTTGAATTGCTCAGGCTTGTAATAAGTTTACTTTAAGAGTGACTATTCCAATTCTTCCAACAGCCCAATGAAAATGTATTCTCTTTGAGATGAATGATTCCATAGCCTTCAGAAAACATTCATCGACCAATGTTAAAACCTGGAATACAAAGCAGTATGACTACAGCAAATGCTTCAATAAACAAGCTTATAGTTTATATAAAAGTTTTATTAGACAAAGTCTTTCTCCTAATAGCATACAATTAGTAAATAATTCTGACAAGCAGGGCAACATGTTGAAGCATGGGACCAATTAGATCTCAATAAGCATATGGCTCTAACAATCAAGGAGTCAGATGAAAAAAACGAATGCAGGAAACAGACTTAAATCTGACCGAAAACTGGAAATTTTCATGAAATCGGCTTTCTAGATGCCACAGATCTCCAGGGTGATAGCAGCTTGGGTGTGGCAAAGAAGTATTATTAAAACTGTTCCATAAAAAAAAATTATATAATGTATGAGAACAACTACCACAAGTAGGATCTAGGACAGTGATGGTGAACCTTGGCACCCCATAGTTTTTGGAACTACATTTCCCATGATGCTCAACTACACTGCAGAGTGCATGAGCATCATGGGAAATGCAGTTCCAAAACATCTGGGGTGCCAAGGTTCGCCATCACTGATCTAGGAAAAAGCAACCTGAGGGGGAAGGAACTTTACCCAACATTAACCCAAATGCTTTGGATGGATTGACCACCATGGTGGCTAACTGGTTGGTCTAATTCAAGTCTAAGGACGGGCCACAGAGGCAGTTCCAACATCATCTGTTGGCTTCACTTCAGTAATTTAAAAGCCACTCATTAGAAAATATGATTTTAATTATAAAATGAAGTAGGAATATATATATATATATATATATAAAAACTTCTATTATCCTCTTCTGTTCCAATTTCAGTGCTATTTACACCTTAGTAATTACCGCGCCCATCCTCTTCAGGTAGACCCTTTGGGCTTAGAGTGGATTTTGACCAAAAAATGTTCTTTACATTTGCTCCCACCTTGCAAACCTATTGGAAAAAGTAAAAAAAATGTCTGTAATGCCACGTACACACGAGTGGACTTTTCGACAGACTAGGTCCGACGGTCTTCCCGACGGACTTTCGGCAGAGTTCCGACGTACTTTCCAAAAGAACGGACTTGGCCACACACAAGCACACCAAAGTCCGCCGGATTCGAATGTGATGACGTACGAATGGACTAGAATAAGGAAGTTTATAGCCAGTAGCCAATAGCTGCTCTAGCGTCGGTTTTCGTCCGTCGGACTAGCACAAAGACGAACAGATTTTTCTACCGAACTCAAGTCCGTCGGAAAGATTTGAAACAGGTTTTATTTCTAGGTCCGTCTGACTTTTGGGGAAAAAAAGTTCGCTGGAGCCCACACACGATCAAATTGTCCGACGGATTCCGGTCCGCTGGACCTAGTCTGCCAGAAAGTCTGATCATGTGTATGCGGCATTAGAGAAAAAAAATGAAATACTATACTTTCCCTGGCTATATTATCCATGGTGCCTAGACAAGGGTTACATCATCCTTCTTCCAGCAAGATCTGAAGAATGCGGAGTACTCCAAATCTCACTGAAAAGATGCTCCCAGCTCTCTACTGCTGCCAGGAGCGTGCATATGTTAATTTCCACCTAAGGTGGTCCCCTCCCCCACTATCCCATTCTCTTCCTCGGGTTACCATCACCTATACTTGGATGCTGCTCCATGTTTGTCACTCTCTGCCTCTGGATACAACCAATGGCACTGTGGCCCTATCTACTAGTGTCCTGGTAACCAATGATGCTGTGTGGCATAGCAACGTAAGTAAGTTGCTATGATGCAGAAGGGTGCCAATGCCACAGTGTGGCCCAGATGCCAGAGTCCTAGCAAGCAGTTGCAGACAAAGTGTTTGCCTCACTTTGCCTCATTGGTAGCATGCCCCATGGCTGCAATGTCATCTTGTGAGATTTGGGGAAGCCAGTAGAAAGGTGAGTGTACTATATTTTTGTCTTGCCCTTCAGGTCTTTTTTATGTCTTTAGTGTTTCAGAAAGGTGGGAGCAGGGGAGATGGGGCAAAGGTAAACAGCAGACCTTGCATGTGTTACAAGGCCCACTTTAAGTCTCTAGCAGCCAGGGCCGTTTGAAGGAATTTGGGGGCCCCAAGCAGAATGGACATGGAGGGCCCCCCACCCACACGCATGCAAAGCCATGAGATTGATCGGAGTGGGCGCGTCAGTGGAGCTCCTGGCCACACCCACTCCGATCACTGCTCTAACCGAGCATACAGGCTACATGGGGCGGGGTCAGTGGAGCTTCCGGGCCTGCCCCATCCCTGCTGGCTAGATCGGGAATACAGCCTCCCGTGTCCTCTGTGCACTCTGCAAAGCCGGGGCCCCAATTCAGGGGTAGCGCGGGCCCCCCTACAAAGATTGGGCCCAGGGCATGTTCCCCATTTGCCCTGTGCTAAAGATGGCCCTGCTTAAAGGAAGCGGCAGTCGGCGGTGCAGCTGGGGCCCCAGGCCAGCTCGGGGCCCCAAGCAATTGCTTGGTTTGTCTGTCCTGTCGCAACAGGCCTGCTAGCAGCCACTCTAGCATTACGTTGCCGCCCACTACCTTAAGTGGTGAAGTCTAGCAGACACACTAGCTATCATCTCCTTGATGGCCACCACCTTTAATGGTGAAGTTTCATGAGGTTAAACTTGATCTAAGCATCTCCCTGCCCACCCACCACCTTCAAGTGATATGCAGACTCTCATTGCCCTCCCAACACGTTCAGGGTAAACTTTTTCGATATACTCGGATTAAACTTTATCTGTTGCAACTGTCTGTGTCTCCACTGGGGAGATTTATCAATGCATTTCTGGGCATACAACAGGAACTAAGAAATGCTCTCTCCAAAGTAAAGGGAATCACCTTAGTTATAAGGTGTCCCCTTTAGAAGATTCTTCATGACAACTCAAAATTTTAGAACTTTCCATCACTTTCTGTCCCATTGTAAATGGTCAACCAGAACAAACACAGAGGGGGGGATTTCACTAGCTTGGACACAGAAATAAAACAAACCTCAGATATAGTCAATTAGCCACCCTGCACTCCATACAGTATATAGCGTGACTGCTCATAGTGACCACATCGATGGCACCATCTACAATTTACTATATCAGTTTGCTATTGTTTATGCAAACACAATTTGTATCATGAATACATATCCTATTAATCTTTTACGTAGCTTATTAGGTATTTTACAATTGGAGACCTTGCTTGTTTTCACCATATTTCTAGATGAATGTAATGCTCTTTCTAGCTCAGTTTTGGTGCATCTGTTCCCTTTACATTTTCACAACTCTCAGTGTAGGTTATATGTTCATTTCTGTTCATTTGCAGAATATCAATAAGATCTCGGGATGGTAGTTTGATTACAGAACAATCCCAAACATGACCACTGACCATGGTGCTGAATACGTAGATGAGCAATGGGAGAGATTTACTAAAACTGGAGCATGGTAGCCAATCAGCTTCTAACTTCAGCTTGTTCAATTAAGCTTTGCCAATAAGACCTGGAGGCTGAATGGTTTCTATGCAGAGCTGCACCAGATTTTGCACTCTCCAGTTCTAGTAAATAACCCCCAATGCTAAATAAAAAAATCCCAATATCCTCTGGGTCATCTACATACCATGCAAAGTAATCATATAGCAAACTTTTACTGTAGGCACTTTTCTCCTTCTCAGAATTTGGTGCAGCTGTGCAAAGTTACCAATCAGGTTCTAACTTGAGTTTGTTCAATTAGGCTTTGACAGTAAGCCCTCATTCACATCGGGCCATTTTGAAATGCAATTTGACATGTCAAATTACATGCCAAATTGCTGCCTATTGCCGGCAACGGCAATATCCGAATGCGGTGCTGCCCGTGGACCCGGCTACCAACGGCCAGGGTTGTCGGGAAGAGGCCCTTGTCCTCATCAACATGAGGGCAAGGTGCTTTGGGGTGGGGGGGCGCAGGGCCCCCCCGCCCCCAAAGCACCCACCCCCCACCGCGGCATGTTGAGAGCATACGGTTCAGAAGGGGGGCCGCTATTTCGTCCCTACCCCCTTTCATGACCTGCCGGGCTGTGTTCGGATAAGGGTCTGGTATGTATTTTGGGGGGACTCCCACACAGTTTTTTCAGCGTGGGGGGTTACCCTTAAAATTCATGCCAGACCAAAGAGCCTGGTATGCTCTTGGAGCGGGAACGCATGGCGTTTTTTATTTGGCATGGAGTTCCCCCTAAAGATTCATACCAGACACAGTGCCTGGTATTGTCAGGGAGTCGGATCCCTGTTCATTGAAGCCGGACGCATGCCGGACTTCAAGTCGCAGGGCAAAGTCAGATCCAATGTGGTATGACTGTCGTGTCATACCAGTGTGAACCCCGCCTGACGCCTAGAAGCTGATTGGTAACGCTGCACAATTGCACCAGATTCTGTGTGCACCAGTTTTAGCAAATCTCCTCCAAAGCATCATTCTTTGTTATGGTGTTAATGGATGGCCCTCTCATACTCCCATGTTTTTTATAGCCAACATGATACATTTAATCAGATCACCTCATCCAATCTTATTCTTCTATTTAATCACATCTTGATTATTTGGAAAACCATTGAAAATCTCCAATATTGAAGTGATTGTAAAGGCAGAAGGTTTTTCATCTCAATACATTCTATGCATTAAGATAAAAAGCCTTCTGTGTGCAGTAGCCCCTAGTGGTGCAACGGATCGTCAGCGATCCGCGATCCGAACGGGTCAACCTGTTCGGATCGGCACACCACGCGCTCCGCTGCCTTGTCCTTAGGAAAGGCCGCGGCTTCGGGCTAGCTCCGGAGCGGCGGCCATCTTGATACACCCGGCGATGGCGGTGAGCTGTGCGCTGAAGTCATCACCCCTCAACTGCTTGTGGATCTGATTTGGCTGGCTTCTATTCTGGTAAGGTAAGACTAAACACTAGTCTTCCTATACTGTATACAGTGGGGAGATGTCTGTGGATATTAGAGTGGGGGAGATGTCTGTGGATATTAGAGTGGGGGAGATGTCTGTGGATATACAGTGTGGGAGATGTCTATGGATATTACAGTGAGTGGGGGAGATGTGTATTACAGTGGGAGAGATTGTGGATATTACAGTGAGTGGGGGAGATGTCTATTACAGTGGGGGAGATGTCCCCCACTCCATTGGCTCCTACTGCTGTCAAAGTCAGTCACCCAATGAGGAGGGAAAGGGGGCGGGCCCGGCCACAGCTCTGTGTCTGAATGTATACACAGAGCTGCACCATGGCTCAGGTGCCCCCATTGCAAGCTGCTTGCTGAGGGGGCACTTAGTAGGAGGGAGGGGCCAAGAGAGCCAAATAGGGAACAGAGAAGAGGAGTATTCAGGCTGTTCTGTGCAAATACACTGCACAGAGCAGGTAAGTATAACATGTTTGTTATTTTTAACAAAGACAAAAAAAAAAAACAGACTTTACAATCAGTTTAAGGGACATTTAGGAGGTATAATGCTGCTTTTAAAAGATTAATACTACTGCAAGGGGAGGTGCAGTGTGTCCAATATTCTGAGTGTTATATGAAATCCTCTCCATAATTTTGGATATTTTTTTAATGTACACACCATAAACAGCACAATTACAGGATATAGTATAATCAGTTATAGGACTATAAAGGGATTAATATTATTTGTATGAGCTGACTGCAGAGTGACATCATACATAATAACCCCTGGATCTAATTTATGGGAGCCCTGAGGGACTAATATTCTACAGGGAGGTAGAACAATTTTTAACCAATGTATCTTAATCTTTCCAAATCTGTAAATGGATATTTTATAAGATTTTTTTTTTCTCTTGAAAATCCTAACTATAAACAAACAATGGAGATCACAAAAAATTTCCAACTAATTCCCTATTGTCATGATAAGCCGTGGATGATATTATCTGTTGGAGCCCCACCAGGAACATTAGATTGTCTATGGATCTGGAAAGCAATCTAAACTAAAACATGAAAAGGGGGGGGGGGGGGGAGAAAATGTGTCAGTATTCATGCAAACGTTGCAAATATTACTGATGCAAATATTTTTCTTTGAGCAAATTGGTGCTATTTTCTAATACTTAAGTTGCATTTCACAGGGTGAATGTAACATCCATTTGAATAATCCATTTGGTTTCTTTATGTGTTAACTATTACATGTATCATTATATGGATTTCTGCTGAATATAAGAAGTACTGAATGCTACATATTCTATAAAAATTTGATCCTAAGAGATCCACCTTAAGAACTTTTAGACAGAAGGAAAAATATCCTAACAATCAATCAATCAAAAGAGAACATATACTGTACTAAGAACATTTGATCCTAAGAGAAAATAATTGAAGGACATTTAAAAAAAAAAGAGAAAATACTTTAAGAATAATTGATCACAAGAGAAAATACCCTACGTACAATCAACCAGAAGAGAAAATATCCTAAGAATAATTGGTCACAAGAGAAGTTACCCTAAGAACAATAAACCACAAGAGAAAATACTCTAAGAACAATTGTTCACAAGAGAAAATGGGAGAACAATCAATCAGAAGAGAAATTACACTAAGAACAATTAATCTGAAGAGAGACTATCCTAAAAACAATCAACCAGAAGAGAAAATACCTTAAGAACAATTGATCAGAAGAAAAAATACCTTAGGAACAATCAACCAGAAGAGAAAGTACCCTAGGAACCATTGGTCACAAGAGAAAATATCCTAAGAACAATCAACCAGAAGAGAAAATAACCTAAGAACTATTAATCAGGAGATAAAATATCTTAAGAACAATCAACCAGAAATGAAAATACTCTAATGCCCCGTACACACGATCGGAAATTCCCCCAGCAAAAGTCTGATGTGAGCTTTTGGTCAGAAATTCCACAGTGTGTATGCTCCATCGGACTTTTGCTGGTGGAATTCCAAACTATTACCAAAAGGTTGAAAAAGCACAATTGTCTAAAATGTTTTGTTTATGTTGTTTTGTTTAACCACTTCAGCCCTGGACCAATTGGCAGCCAAAGGACCAGGCCCCTTTTTGCGATTCGGCACTGCGTCGCTTTAACTGACAATTGCACGGTCGTGCGACGTGGCTGCAAAACAAAATTGGCGTCCTTTTTTTCCCACAAATAGAGCTTTCTTTTGGTGGTATTTGATCGCCCCTGCAGTTTTTTATTTTTTGCGCTATAAACAAAAATAGAGCGACAATTTTGAAAACAATGCAATATTTTTTGCTTTTTGCTATAATAAATATCCCCAAAAAATATATAAAAAAATGTTTTTCCTCAGTTTAGGCCGATACGTATTCTTCTACATATTTTTGGTAAAAAAAATCGCAATTAGCGATTATTGATTGGTTTGCGCAAAAGTTATAGCGTTTACAAAATAGGGGATAAATTTATAGCATTTTTATTAATATTTTTTTTTTACTAGTAATGGCGGCGATCAGCGATTTTTATTGTGACTGTGACATTATGGCGGACACATCGGACATTTTTGAAACATTTTTGGGACCAATGTCATTTATACAGCAATCAATGCTATTTAAATGCATTGTTTCCTGTATAAATGACAGTTGTAGTGAAGGGGTTAACCACTAGGGGGAGGGGAGGGGTTATGGGCTGTGACGTGTGTGTTTTTTTTTTACATTAGGGGGCGGGGCTGACGTCTGACGTCATTCGATCGGCTTTCCCAAAGACCGGGAACAGCCAATCAATGACAGGCAGAGTAGGAAGCGCGGGGAGAGGTTTGTTTACACATACCTCTCCCCGTTCTTCAGCTCCGTAACCCGATCGCGGGACACCAGCGGCGATCGGGTCCACTGGTCCCGCGGCCGGGGTCACGGAACACCAGCGGCGATTTGGGTCGCTGGCGGCGCGCGCGCGACCCAAAGGCAGACAAATGCACGATCACGTACAGGTACGTGCTTTTGCCTGCCCGTGCCATTCTGCTGACGTATATATGCAGTGAGTGGTCAGGAAGCGGTTAACCATTCAATTTACTGGAAGCACCTAAACATTTAAGTATAGTTATGCCGCGTACACACGACCGGTTTTCCCATCGGAATAAACTCTGAAGGTTTTTCGGACGGAGTTCTGACTGAGTTCCGCTGAAACTGTCTTGCCTACACACGATCACACCAAAGTCCGACCGTCTAGAATACGGTGACGTACAACACGTACGACGGGACTAGAAAAAGGAAGTTCAATAACCAATAGCTGCCGTCTCTCACTTGCTTCAGAACATGCGTCATTTTTGGTCCATCGGAACAGCATACAGACAAGCGGTTTTCCCGATAGGAATTGGTTGCGTCGGAAATATTTAAAACATGTTCTATTTCTAGGTCCGTCAGAATTTTCGAAAAAAATAAAATCCGATGAGGCCCACACACGATCGGAATATCCGATGAAAAGATTCCGTCTGACTTTTTCTCCCGGAAAGTCCGATCGTGTGTACGCGGCATAAGTGTCATGGTCAGGTATCCACAAACACTTGGCCATTTCATTTACATATTTGCCCTTTCCAAGGCTTCTGTAAAATCCCTCAACTCTCGCTTCATTGAAGGTCTCATCATACAGTATCGGAAGGTCTTATATAGATTTCAAGAGTCTCAGAATCAAACAACAGTGTTTCTATTCTACTTCCAACAGCGCAGTGCTGTTTCCCCTCTTGAGCTTGTCATCGGAGTGGGATTGCACCAGGCAGCTGCAGCCATTTACAAAAACATCTGCTTTGTGTCAGTGAATTACGTAAATTTTAACATCCGAAGCGATCTCGCAGCGATGTCTGCCAAGACAAAAGGCAGAGCCACCCCGGACTCCACCCTGAGACCCGCTTTCTCCAGATGATGGATTAACTTCTCAAGTCAGCCCTGCACAGTCATGTACAGCATAATTTATAGCTGAGAAGATAAGATGTGATTGGGTCCATTATCGGCCCCTCCAGAAAGTCGCTGGTTCCGAGCCAAGCTGGCCCACAATGATCTACTTCCACGGTTTAGTGATTCCCATGGGGATAGACTTGCTTAATTGCCTGCACATGATTGACAGTATTATATTACTATAATTGATAAGAAACCATGTTTGTATTGCTTTCTGCAATCTCAATACATTTTTTTATGCAGTCCATTCCCTACACTAAATTGAAGGGTCACCAGCATGTTGATATGAGAAGGGATTATTATTATCTAAATAGATGTTGTTATCAGCCAGTGAGCATTCATTGTTGCCTAAAACCACAATAAGCAGGATTTTTTCATGCATGAGTTTGTCCGGATGTTTGAATATTCACTATTAAAGGGAATGTAAAGTGGCTTAGTGGTTAGCACTTCTGCCTAGCTGTACTAGGGTTCCTTGTTTGAATCCCTATGAGGACACTGCCTGCATGGAACATGCATGTAATCCCAGTCCTTGTATGGGGTTGCTCCAGTTCCTCCCACACTTCTAAGAAAAGCTGGTAGGCAGGGGCGGACGGACCATTCGGCCACTCGGGCACTTCCCGAGGGCCCTGGGCCACTAGGGGGCCCCATAAGGGTTGCCAGCCTCAGTAAAACCAGGGACAGAATGTAAAAATCTGTGTTTTTTTTACATCTGTTTCTGAAATGCCCCTTATCGACATCCTTTTGGTCTAAAAATCCAGAGATTATAGCTGCCCCACCTCTCCAGTACCTTCTCAGCCAATAGAAACATGTCTGTGTATACTGTGTGTACATGTATGTGTATACTGTGGGATTGTATACTGAGTGTGTGTATACTGTGTGGCCCCATAATCTCAGATTGCCTGGGGGCCCCATAATCTTCCATTGCCCGGGGGCCCCATGAGTTGTCAGATCGCCCCTGCTGGTAGGTTAATTTGGCATCTGTCTAAATTGACCCTAGTTTGTGTATGAGATAGGGACCTTAGACTGTAAGCTCCTTGAGGGCAGTATATATGCTCAATATTTAAAGTGTTGCATCACTTGGTGCTATATAAATGCATGTAAAAATTGTTTAGAGCAAGTGCCTACTTTGAGCTATTATTTTCTTGTTTGCCTTGAATGTGACTCAAAATTTTACATTTCCTCTCTCGTATGATTTGTCATTGCACAAAATGCAGAGTTTTGTACATTGGCTCTCAGTGGTTCTACAAAATCTCTGCTTCTGCTTAAGAGCTATCGTGAAACACAATATTGCCAAAGTTTGCCCCATAATCACACCTATATGAGCATGTTGGGCTTCCCATTCCAAAACCATGGACATTAATACAGAGCCCCTTTGTGGCTATAACAGCCTGCACTCTTCTGCAAAGCACGGATTTTGGAGTGTGCCCGTGGGAATTCGTGCCCATTCAACCAAAAAAACATTTGTGAAGTCAGTTACTGATGTTGGATGAGAAGACCTGACACACAATCATTGTGCCAATTCATCCAGGCCACCACACCTATTTGAGCTAGTTGGACTTTCCATTCCAAAACCATGGGCATTAATATGAAGTTGGCCAATGCATTATGCTTAAAAAAACTCAACTCTTCTGAGAAGGCTTTCCAGAAGATGTTGGAGTTTTAATCTGGGCCTATTCAGGCAAAAGCACATAAAAGAAATAATAAATAAAAATAAAATATATCGTACAATCCAATAAAACCCATTCTATACCCAACTGTGGGTATAGAATGGGGTTTATTGGATTGTACGATATATTTTATTTTTATTTATTATTTCTTTTATTTTTATGGTTGAACTGGATGGACTTGTGTCTTTTTTTTGGCCTAGCTAACTATGTAACTATGTAACTAACTATGTAACTATGTGAGGTCACGTACTTATGTTGGGCAAGAAGAGTTAAATCCCAGTGGGGTTCCAGTTGCCTAAACTGGAACCCCACTGGGTTCAGTTGGGTTAAGGTCATAGCTCTTTGTAGGCCACTCAAATTCCTCAAGACCAAACTAGTCAAACCATGTTTTGATTTCCATGATTAAGCCCCTTGGGCAGGGCGAAACAGGTTGTAGTAGTGGTCTGGATGAATCGAGCTGAGGTTGCTTGTACCTGCTAACCACTCAGGCCAGGTGAGGTGTGCAGCGGCCAGGCTATCTCTTCCTATTTTTGCAGTATGCTTTGAGTCTGGATGGACCTTTCCTCAGCCTGCACGCTCACTAGTCAGTGGTATCCAACTCATCAGACCTTGACAGCCTGAGCGGGTACCCTTATGCCCCGTACACACAGTCAGAAATTCCGATGGAAAATGTCCGGACCATGTTGTCGGAAAATCCGCCCGTGTGTGGGCTCCATGGGACTTTTTCCGTCGGAATCTCCGCCGGAAAAAATTTGAGATCCTGCTCTCAAATTTTTCGACAACAAAATCCGATCGGATTTTTTCCGATCGTGTGTAGAGAATTCCGACGGACAAAGTGCCACGCATGCTCAGATCAAATTAAGAGACCAAAGTTATTGGCTACTAGCCTCTACGTAGTTCCCTCGTACGCAACGAACGTCACCACGTTCAGAATGATCAGATTTTCCGACAATTTTGTCCGACCGTGTGTATGCAGCACCAGTGTCGGACAAAATCCGTTGGAAAAAATTTGACAGATTTTGTGGTAGGAATTTCTGACCGTGTGTACGGGGCATTAGACATTTATCGTGGGTCACGTTTTTATGTAACTATCTTTGTACACAAGGGCGCAGTCACCCTGGAACAGGAAAAAGGGCCCTCTTCCAAATTTTTGCCACAAGGTTGGAAGTGCACAATTTTCTAAAATGTATTTTTGTAGCATTAGTTGTAACTTTCACTGGAAACAGCTGACCTAAATCATTTGCAGAAATGCCCATATACTTTTGATCACATAGGTAGGCATGAAAACTATAGATAGAAACATTTTTTTTTTAAAACGCACACATTGATATCTTTATTTAAATCAAGCTCATCTATTCTTTTCTATAAAGGAGGCAAATTAAAAAAAAAAATAAACTTTATTTCCCATATGTGTTCTTCAAATTTAGTTTTCCTTTAATGTGTGGGTACTTTTTCTTGCTTTTCTCAATATTCACAGAATGTTTTTCTTGGCAGCTATAAAATATACTTCCAACATTAAAATTACATTCCTCTTTTCGTTTGAGATTTTTGCAAACACTGCAGACACAATAACAAAAGATGGCGCTTTGATCTGTCAACACGGTGGTTAAAGGTTCCTACAGACGTTAAATGACAACCTCCTGATCCAACTGTGACTGTCAGGACTGGGCGGCAAGCTAACATCTATGGGACAATGCCACTATCCCTGGCTCCAGGGGGATAGTAGAAATTGGACAAGTTAGCAAACGTTGTCCAGTGTCCATTCCTAAACCCTTGTATGCTGGAAGCCAAAGTGTCTGCAGTGTGCCTCCCCCACCTCTGCTTTATGATAAGCATGAGCAGTTTGTAGGTGATGTGCAGCGGCTATGATACACACAGTCCAAGTGCTATGAAAGAACTTGATAATTAAAATTATGCAAAGACAGTTCACAAGTGGGAAGACAGCTCAACCAACTGGGAACAGGTCCAACAGCATGTAGAGAGCAGGTTTCAGCCAAACTGGCAGTGCCTGTTGAGAGGGGCAGAATGTGACCTGGCCAGCTCATGCCCAAGTGGGAAGTTGCAAGCCCTACGCTTTCCCTCCTCATCAGGAACCTTTCCCTGCTGCTAGTTCTTTCCTTACCAGTATCTGTCCCTACTCTACCCACTTGCAAGGTGAGCCCCAAACTTGGGGGCCAGGGCATTAAATAGACTCTGCCTGACTAATGATGGCTGCTAGAGTCACATGGTCTGGCAGCATTCAAATAGATAGCTTTCTCAGTTACCCATGAAACAATCTCCAGCTGCAGAAGAGCGCCACCTACAGTGGAGATGGTAGACTGCACCTGCCTACAAGTTGACCAATGACACCGTTCAAGCTTATGGAACACCTGGTGGTATGGATACCTGAGAGTGGTCCGGTCCTGCCTGTACCAGAGACGGTTTGCAGCATATTAATACCTGATCAAGGTCTCCAGAGATGGGGATTGTGGTTAGCAAGGGCAGAGACACTGGAACTTTGGTTTTAAGATAACTCCCTTATGGAAGACAAACTCTAGCATTCCCCAGCAACTCACAATAGTTGTGGCGGTCCAACATAAGCACATCTTCTACAGTATTCATAAGCAGGTTGACTATCAGCCAAGAAATATAATTTTAGATTGAACTTGTTGATAAATGGACCATGTGTTAGAAGCAACAGCTCTCCATCCAGTCATTGTTTTCTTGGTTGAGTGTGGTGGAGTTGTTGAGATCCCTGTAAAAATTAAAACATCTTGTAGGGGTTTCAAACTGAAGATGTAAAGGGGTCACAAGTAACTTTTTGTTGGGAGGGGGGATTACATAACCAAAAGTCATGCTTGGAGGCTTACAGTAACTAAGGAATCTGCCCTAGGAAGGGGGAAGGAATTGGTGCTGGAGGCTACTGGGGCAGGTCCTGGTTTATAGGTTTGGCACAAGTGTAAAGGAAACATGCAAATTGGTGTCTAGAAGTAGTTGTCTGCTATGTTGGATCTACTAACTTAGTAACAGTGAGGAGTCAATTCTTGTAGAGATGCCCCCAAATGTAGCTCGCGTGATGTAGGCTCCACTTCTCAACAAGGTGGGGTCAACCTTAGAGTCATGCGTGGTGTGGTCTGGCACTTCCCTTGCTAATTTGGCCAATGGCCATAAGGAGTTTGTTGCTTCTGAAAGAGTCAAGAGTTCTGAGTAACCTGCAACCAGATTGTATTATGTGAGGTCACTAATTTTGACAAAGTCTTCAAGCTGAGGAGCTTGTGACTAATTCCCCATCCTCTCATGTCACAGCTCTGTCTGCTCAGGTGCTGCCCAATGCTATTACAGGATGGCAAGGAGAGAATCTTCAGCCCTGTGTAAAAGCCAAGTTGGTGGCTGATGCTGCCTCTCCTCCTCCCCGACCCTGGCATTACCTCTGCTCTGAGCATCATCCAAGGAAGCCTTATGTGATCTGTAAAGACAATCTATGAAGATTACGTAAGGCTTCCCCGGTCACTGCCCAGGGCAGAGGTAACATCAGGACCAGGGAGGGTAAGCCAGAGCTTCAAGCTGAAATAACAAGCCTCAAACGCTTCTGTAAAGTGTCAAAGGCGCAAAAAAATTATTGGATGTGTTTCCAAAACATTTTATCAGAAATAAAATTTAAAGACCAAAACACCTTCAATGATATATATATATATATATATATATATATATATATATATATATAGAAAGAGAAAGAGAGAGAGAGAAGTTCATTGGTAGGATTTGCATACCCTTTAATATATTTGTCTCCTGTCTCTGCTGTTCCCACATGACCACACAAAATTCTGAATTTCTTGCTTTTCATTTACGAGCATTTAGCTTCTATTCTGTAAAATATTTGCATTTAATAAAATATACTAATATAGTTCAGGCTGGAGTTTCTGCTAGAAATTTGGATGGCATTTGGATATAAATTATAAAAAAAAAAAAAAAGAGAGACTATAAATTTACAGTAACAGTCTAAGATTTTATTAAATGCATGTACCATGACTGGGGAGGAAACCAGCATCATATCTGTATTTTCTGACAATTAGACCTGAGTAATGAGGTCGCTGGAGAATATTTAATGATTTGTGGATCGGGGATGGGTAATAAATTGTCTTGAACAATTGAAGGATTCTTCCTAGATTGCCATAAAGAATGAGCGTTCTTTGATTTATTGTTTAGGGGAATGCGTTTGAAACACAATAAATACGCAAATAAAGTACTGTCAAATTTCCATGAAAAACAATCTAACTAAAATGTCAGAGAATGTCGCCAACAAGGACGGATCCTGACCTCCCAAACAAGGCGCAGATGATCGGAAGCGATCATAAAGAAAAATGCGTGGCGTTCAGAAAATTGCGAACAATCTATTATGCAACTTCAATTTTTACGATAACTGTACTTTTAAAACACATGGGCTTTTTTTTTAATATGTCCAAGGATGCTAATAAATTTATCGAATACGTCTTTTTTTTCTCCTGTGTACTTTGAAAGCTGTTATCCCAGGTGGTGGTAAGTGTAGGCCTTGCTTTATTTGTATTCAGCTTGTCTGCATCTGTAGACAAGGACTAATGACAAGAAAGGTATCTGCTTTATAGTCCGTTTGTTTCAAACTGATACAAAAAAAAAAACCTGACCAGGGATTTAATCATTCCCTACTCTAATTAAAACGATCAAGGATAGGGATAGTTCTGAGTAGTTGAAACTGTTTAGTTAGGTTTGTTTTTTTGCTTCCTAGGCTAAAATTGTGCTCAGGACCTTTTGTATTGTTTTAGATTTTGAAAACATTGTGGACATTGTTTATGCCACCTAGTTTTCTCATACACGTGGTGGGGACCGCCACAGTTATGACTGATATGGGGGAAAACATACGATATAGTATAATATCATATGATATGGGGATAATATTAATTAATTCTGTCCTGGTTCCTGGAGCCTGGAGACTTTGCAGAGCTTTGGGTAGGCCAAACCCTCCATTCTTTGGTCAACATCTTACCTGGTAGTCAGACCTCAATATTAATCTCAGCTACTGACAGCACACAAAAAAGTTCCAAGAGCTACCTGTTTTTTCTGACTCCCATAGCATGTCTGCAATCTCTGACCATCTCCTGTATCATGTCTGCAGTCTCTGACCATCTCCTGTATCATGTCTGCAGCCTCTGACCTTCCCCCCTGTATCATGTCTTCAGTCTCTGACCAGCTCCTGTATCATGTCTGCAGTCTCAGCCCATCTCTGTATCATGTCTGCAGTCTCTGACCATCTCATGTATCATGTCTACAGTCTATCACCTTCTCCTGTATCATGTCTGCAGTCTCTGACCATCTCCTGTATCATATCTGCAGTCTCTGACCATCTCCTGTATCATATCTGCAGTCTCTGACCATCTCATGTATCACGTTTGCAGTCTCTTACCTTCTCCTGTATTATGTCTGCAGTCCCTGACCTGCTCCTGTATCATGTCTGCAGTTTCTGACCATCTCCTGTATCATGTCTGCAGTCTCTGACCATCTCCTGTATCATGTCTGCAGTCTCTGACCTTCCCCCTGTATCATGTCTGCAGTCTCTGACCATCTCCTGTATCATGTCTGTAGTCTGACTGTCTCCTATATCATGTATGCAGTCTCTGACCTTCCCCCCGTATCATATCTGCAGTCTCTGACCATCTACTGTACCTGGTCTGCAGTCTCTGACCATCTCCTGTATCCTGTCTGCAATTTCAGCCAATCTCCTGTATCATTTCTGCAGTCTCTGACCATCTCCTGTATCATGTCTGCAATCTCAGCCAATCTACTGTATCATTTCTGCAGTCTGACCATTTCCTGTATCATGTGTGCAGTCTCTGACCATCTTCTGTACCATGTCTGCAGTCTCTGACCATCTAATGTAAGGGGGGTCTAATATAAGGGGGTCATCTGATGTAAGGGGGCGCTTATGTATGGGGAGATTCTGAAGTAAGGGCAAACTTTGATAGGGACTCTTATGTAAGGGGGGGTATCGTGTAAAGAGTGAGTCTGATGTAAGGGGGGCTTGGATGTAAGGGAGGCTGTCATGTAAGGGGAAGTATAATATAATGTAGGCTCTGATGTAAGGGCAAACTTTGATGGGGACTCTAATGTAAGGGGGGCTCTGATGTAAGGAGGGTTTCTGATGGAGACTCTGATGTGAGGGAGGAATTTGATGTAAGGGAAAACTGTGATGGGGGTTCTGATGTAAGGGGGCTGTCATGTACGTGGGGGAGTCTATAGTAAGGTGGGGACTCTAATGTAAGGGGGTACTCTGATGAAAGGGAGGAGGGCTTTAATGGGAACTCTGATGTAAGGAAAAACATTGATGGGGTCTCTGATGTAAGGGGGGGACTCTGATGTAAAGAGGGCTCTCATGTAAAGGGTAAGTTTGATGCCAGGGGGGCTTTCAGGTAAAGGGGGGATATGATATAACAGCAGTTTCAATGTAAGGGCAAACTTTGATGGGGGCTCTGATGTAAGAAAGGTCTCTGATGGGGTCTCTGATGTAAGGGGGAATCTGATATAAGGGCAAACCTTGATGGGGTCTTTGATGTAAGGGGGCTCTCATGTAAGGGTGCAGTCTAATTTAAGGGGGGCTCTGATGTAAGGGGGGCTCTGATGTAAGGGGGACTCTGAAGTAAGGGGGACTCTGAAGTAAGGGGGACTCTGAAGTAAGGGGGACTCTGAAGTAAGGGGGACTCTGAAGTAAGAGCAAACATTGATGAGGTCTCTGATGTAAGGTGGGGGGGGACTCTGATGTAAGGAGGCTCTGATGTAAAGGGAGTTATCATGTAAATAGTGAGTCTGATGTAAGGGGGGAAGGAAGTGTCACCAGCACACAAGGATCTCCAAAATTGGGTTAAACATTTTAATCACATAGTATCAAAAAATAAATAGAAGCAACATTTCGGAGCCACGCAGGACCCCTTCATCAGGCATGTGTCACATGCCTGAAGAAGGGGTCCTACGTGGCTCCGAAACATTGCTTCTATTTATTTTTTTGATACTATTTGATTAAAATTTTGGACCCAATTTTGGAGATCCTGGTGTGCTGGTGACACTTCCTTCTCATGATTGCAGTCGATTCCAGCCGTTGGTCATTTCAGCACCCAATTTAAGATACAGCCGTTTGTGCAGGAACGTGTGCCTTAGGAGTATTGCATTGGAGGTTCTGATGTAAGGGGGGCTTTCATATTAAGGAAGCTTATGTAAAGGGGTAGTATGATACAACCGGGGCTCTGATGTAAGGGCAAACTTTGATGGGGGTCTCTGTTGTAAGGGGGGGGGGGCTCTGTTATAAGGTGAACTTTGATGGGGATACTAATGTAATTTTTTTGGCCCCTGAATATTTCTAAAATATAAGATGTGGCCATCATACTGAAATTTTGGAGACCCATGCTTTAGCACGTAGGGGTGCCATTTAAAATTAAAGGCACCAAAACACACTTCTGGGTGCGTGGTACAAGAACCCACGTTGTGGTTACCACAATGCAAAAGTCTTAAACACTTCCACTTAATTATGGTGAGAAATAAGTTTTGCTTCTCCTGACATGGATGCTGAGTTGATAAAAAGGGTAAACTAATAACGTAGTAGCTTCAAAGCCAAGAACACATGAAGTCACGAGTTAATAAAAATATAACCGGTATACAACATTTCACTCTACAGAGTCACAGAATGTGGTTTTCATCTCAGCTCTGTAACGTTTCTCCTGCCAAGGATGATATTTGGCTTTTTCCTGAGTCGTCATTTCTCTTACAGTAAATTTTGCACTAGCTGTGCTATAGACTGAGTGTTTACACACGGCTCAGTGATGATCATGTGAGATGGTTGCTCTGCCTATGAGGCTTGGGAAAAAAATATGTAATTAATTGGTCCCGGCAGGAACATCATTCAACTACAGCAGAGTAAAAGCCTGTTTTTACACATAAAAACGTGCTTATAGAAAAATAAAAAAGGACCTTGCAGAAATTCTATCATGAAATGACAGGTTCTCTTGCAAAAAGACCCCCAGCCACTTTCCTGACAATTTCTCTGTTGGAGTCCTAAATCTGTAGGCTCCATGCTGGGTGATGTCAGAGCTTACGCAGGGTTAACTTTTCCTCCTTGTGAGGCAGTGTTTGGCATTTGGCCAATGAGGCCCCAGCATTGAATCCTAGGAGGGGGTCACATGCTTTCCCCAGATGAAAGGATAGGGTATTTATTGAAGGCATTGATGGAGCAGTAGAGCTGATGGAGCAGTAGAGCTGAAGGAGCAGTAGAGCAGGGGAGAACAAAGGTGAGTATGAGCAGGTAGAGGTGTTCTCCCGATTCAGAGCAAAGTGGAAGTGTGCAGTAGGTACAATCGGTAAGTAGGGTGTGGAGATGTGCTGTATTGCTTAGCTTTAGGAGAAAAATTGAGGTCTATCTGTGCTTTCTGGAGTGCCTAAGTGGAATTGCTAATTGTTTTATAAACTAGTTGTAGCCCTGGCTGGCAGCTCCTTTAAGTTATGGGAGCTGAAGAGTCCAGGTGTCATGCTGGGCTAAAGCCCGCCATATTTATTCCTTACTGATGATGATGATGGACAGCTTAGAAGGGGCAGCAAAGGTGGCAAGGGGAACTAAGCCCACCCTCGAGTGATGAAAGGACACAGGCGCACCAGACTAGAAATGGGTGGCATGTAGGTAAGCTGCTGAAGGGCTAGAGGCACACTAGGGAAAAGGATATGTCAGGCAAAGACGCCACTCCGCCACTCCTCACCAACTGAGAACTACTGCCGGAGAAGATCTAGGAGGGGAAGGATTCAGAAGAAATCTACCAAACGCACTGCCCCATAAGAAGGGTTGTTAGGAAACAGGCTGGGCTCAGATGGACCATCATCTGATGTCGGATTGTTCAGAGATTATTTGGTCGCCCACCTGTAAACTGATTGCTGCCTATAAAAATATGAAGGCACTACCGCTGGGTGAAATCTATCAAATGCACTGCGGCCAAATCTTCATCTGCCCCACAGGACGGGTTTCTAGAGTATAGATTAGACTTGGATGGACCATCATCAGATGTCGGATTGTTCGGAGACCATTTGGTCACCCACCTGGGTACCGACTGCTGCCTATAAAAATTTGAAAGCACTACTGCTGAGTGGATCCCTATTTAAAAGGGACATCATCGCCCTGTTGCAAGTGGTTGAATTGGGGCACTTATGAAGACACACTTATCCTTTGTGGGTTATAAATACTTTCAGTTTAAGGTTGAGTGCTTTACTGTTGAGTTTGAAGGCCCCATTGCCGGCAAACTCTGTAGTAGTTCTACCCACTATCCAGTGGATATTTGGGGATAATAGATTGTAGCTCTAGTTGGCTGCAACCTTTAGACAAGGCAAAGGCACTACCCCCCAAGTGAGAACTACTACGGAGAAGACCTGGGAAGGGGAAAGTTTTAGGAGGAATCTAGCAAACGCACTGTGGGCCAAATCTTCATCTGCCCCACAGGAAGGGTTGTTAGGGTACAGGCTGGAGTTTGATGAGCCATCATCTGATGTCGGATTGTTCAGAGACCATTTGGTCACCCACCTGTGTACCGACTGCTGCCTGTAAAAATTTAAAGGAGATACTGCTGAGTGGATCCTTATTTAAGGGGACATTATCGCCCTGTTGCCAGTGGTTGGATTGGGACACTTTGTGAAGACACACTTATCCTTTTTGGGTTACAAATACCTTCAGTTTAAGGTTGAGTTCTTCACTGTTGAGTTTGAAGTCCCCCCGCCAGCAAACTCTGTGGTAATTCAACACATTGGCCAGTGGATAGTCAGGGATATTAGATTGTAGCCCTAGTTGGCTGCAACCTATACCAGCTTTTTTAAACTTTTCTACCCCAGAGGAACCCATGAAATAATTTCCAGTTCTCAGAGAACCCCTGCTAAAATTAATTAATTGGGGGGGGGGGATTCCTCTGACAGCTAAAGACCTGCAAGGTGGCTTTAGACCAAGGCATATGCAGGCACCATCAGAAGGGAAGCCACTTAGCCACAGCTCAAAGGATCCCTAGAAACCTTTTGAGGAACCCTAGGGTTCCACAGGACCCTGGTTGAGAATGGCTGCTTTAGACCATGCGCTTATACCTGTGTATTAAATACAGTTATACTAATACTGTTTTACTGTGGCTTACATTGTCATTCCCTGCCCACCTTGCGAGTCTGAAACAAGGATCCTCACAGTTGGCAATGAGAATGAATCCTATTTGTATTAATTTAATCTTGTGGTTATGCTGTACTGGCAACATTGCGATTTCGCTTCATTATTTCTACTATTGTCTTGCTATTCCTTACCAGTTAAAGTTGTCCTTCATCATCACCATGTTGTCAATAGTTGGACTGGGACACTTTGTAAAGACACACATAAACTTTGGGGGCTGAATTTAAAGGCTCCACTGCCAGCAAATGATGTGATAGTTTTACACAGTGGATATTCAGGGCTATTCGACTGTAGCCCTAGTTAGCTGTAAACTTTAGACTATGCACATACAGTATAGCCAGTTATATATATATGCCAATTAATAAGATCTGCCAAATGGCTTTTGACTAATGCCGTGTACACACGGTTGGACTTTCCGATGGCAAATGTGCGATCAGAGCTTCTTGTCGGAAATTCCGACCGTGTGTAGGCTCCATCGGACAGTTTCCATCGGAATTTCCGTCGCACAAAATTTGAGATCTGGTTCTCAAATTTTCCGACAACAAAATCCGTTTGCGTAAATTCTGATCGTGTGTAGACAATTCCGACACACAAAGTGCCACGCATGCTCGGAATCAAGCAGAAGAGCAGCACTGGCTATGGAGCTTAATTTTTCTCGGCTCGTTGTTTGTGTTGTACGTTACCGCGTTCTTGACGTTCGGAATTTCCGATCAACTTTGTGTGACCGTGTGTATGCAAGACAAGTTTGAGCCAACATCCGTCATAAAAAATCCTATGGATTTTGTTGTCGGAATGTGCCATCGTGTGTATGCGGCATAAGAATTATGCAGGCACTATCAGAAGGCAGTTAGCCACAGCTCAAGGAACACCTAGCAACCCTTTGAGGAGCTCTAGGGTTCCATGGAACCCTGGTTGAGAATCCATGCTTTAGACCAGTGGTCTCCAAACTGTAGCCCAGGAGCAAGATGTGGCCCTTTGCTTGTTTTTATGTGGTACTTGGGGTATTATGCTCCCCACTGTCAGGAACAGCGGGGCATAGTTCCTGCCACTGACACCAATGATGGGACACTATTCCTCCCACTGATGCGAATGATGGGGCACTATTCCTCCCACTGATACCAATGATGGGCATTGTTCACTTTTACTGACACCAGGGCATTTTCTACTCCCGCTGGCCACAGTCCAGCCCCCCAAGAGATTGAAGGACAGAAAACTGGCCCTTTGTTTAGAAAGTTTGGAGACCCCTGCTTTAGACCATGCACCTGGGTATTCCTAAGTATTAAATATTGTTATACTGATACTGATTTATTGAGGCTTACAGTGTTTTTCCCTACCCATCTAGTGCGTTTGAGACAAGACCCCTCGCAGGCGACAATGAGAATAAAACCTAATTTGTACTGCCAACAATGTGTTATGCCCTGTACACACGGTTGGATATTCCGATGGAAAAAGTCAGATCGGATTATGTTGTCGGAAAATCCGATCGTGTGTGGGCTCTAGCGGGCTTTTTCCGTCTAAATTTCCGCATGCTCAAATCAAATTGCGAGACCAAAGCTATTGGCTACTAGCCTTTACGTAGTTCCATAGTACGCAACGAACGTCACCACGTTCGGAGCGATCGGATTTTCCGACAACTTTGTGTCGGACAAAATCCGTTGGAAAAAATCGGACGGATTTTGTGATTGGAATTTCCGACCGTGTGTACGGGGGCTTACTGTTTTATGATTTATACCATTGTTTTGCTATTATCTACCTGTAGAGGTTGTTCTTGTGTTTTTATACCCCATATATCTGCTATTGATGTCCATGTTCAACGTGGGTTACCACTGGAAATGATAGGAGAACCCAACACTTCCTGTTGATTCCAACTGCTTCACAGTTCACATATATGTATTTTAACCGCTTAAGGACCGCCTCACGCCGATATATACGTTGGCAGAATGGCACAGCTGGGCACAAGCACGTACCTGTATGTGTCTCTTTAAGAGCCCAGCGCGCTGGCGACCCGGGCCTGAGCTCCGTGACCATGGCCACGGGACCAGCGGACCCCATCGCCGCTGGTGTCCCGCGATCGGGTCACAGAGCTGAAGAACGAGGAGAGGTATATGTAAATAAACCTCTCCCCATGCTTCCTAGTGCGGCTGACACTGATCGTCTGATCCCTGTCATTGGGACAGATGATCAGTGACGTAAGACGCCAAGCCACGCCCCCCTACAGTTAAAAAAATCACACACACACACTTAGCCCCTCCCCGCCCCTAGTGGTTAACTCCTTCACTGCAAGTGTCATTTACACAGGAATCAGTGCATTTAAATAGCACTGATTGCTGTATACATGACAATGGTCCCAAAAATGTGTCCAAAATGTCCGATGTGTCAGCCATAATGTCGCAGTACCAATAAAAATCGCTGATCACCGTCATTACTAGTAAAAAAAAAAAAATATTAATAAAAATGCTATAAAACTATCCACAATTTTGTAGATGCTATAACTTTTGCGCAAACCAATCAATAATCGGTAATTACGATTTTTTTTTACCAAAAATATGTAGAAGAATACGTATCGGCCTAAACTGAGGAAAAAAAAGTTTTTTTTTTATATATTTTTTGGGATAGTTATTATAGCAAAAAGTAAAAAATATTGCATTTTTTTCAAAATTGTCGCTCTATTTTTGTTTATAGCGCAAAAAAAGAAAAACCGCAGGGGCGATCAAATACCACCAAAGGAAAGCTCTATTTGTGGGAAAAAAAGGACGCCAATTTTGTTTGGGAACCACATCGCACGACCGCGCAATTGTCAGTTAAAGCGACGCAGTGCCGAATCGCAAAAAAGGGACCTGGTCCTTTGGCTGCAAATTGGTTCGGGGCTTAAAGCGGAAGTAAACCCATCGATTTAACAGTCTAAAAAAAAAAGGCATGCCGTGAATGCTAACTGCACATTGGCTGTGCTCTCAACCAAACAGTCAAACCATCCAATGGCTGGTGTCATAACGGATCACATGTGCAGCACCGTGGCAGTTGAAGATTAAACAGAGGCAAAGATGGCAGCTTCCTTGGCTGAAAACGATAGGAGGGTTTACTTCCACTTTAAGTGGTTAATATTTTATTTAGCTGTTTGCGGTGCCCCTTTAATGCCACCCGCTCTTTGTTTCACAAAAACTAATTTGATGCCCTTTTTTGTTTTGTATAAAAATAGCTTTGCACCATTTTTAACAGTCTTTAAAAAAATTAGGTTCAGCCTGAAAACTTTCATATCAGGACTCTCATTTCCTTAATAGCTAGGGGAGGAAATTTTATAAGACCAACACGTCTGCCTAAGTAGTTCTTTCTGTCAATGTTATCCCATAGCCAGACTGTGTGTTCCGTATTTTGTTTCTGTGACAAAGAAATTGTTTATTGCTGACTGTGTGGTACAAACCGCAATTTATAGAACAGTAATTACCGAAAAGGTATAATACAAGCCACAGAAGCCGCAGTCTGAAAATCATTATTCCCGGGATAGAGGATAATTAGTAGCAAGGGTAATAAGATCTTATTATCCAAGATATTCCTTTGCACCCCAGAAAGCCAACCCTGACTTAATTAAGAGAAGGAGCCATTGCGGAATATTTGGAAAAAGATGAATTCTAGCGGTATAAACAGACTTGTAACTGTTTCTATAAATGGAACACTTTGCACAAGTTATCATTTCTCTAAGTGTTTATATTCTGCTGTAGAAAATGATATACCCGAGCTTAGACCGCAGTACATCATTATGGCAGCAGAAGTGTCTGGTGCCTCTCAATTAGAGATTTTTGTCTTTTGTAGGTTTTTTTTTTTTTTTAATGCGTCCCTCTCAATAATTTGCAATTATAGCAATCCACAAAGGTTAGAAAAATTTTTTTTGCACACATGGTAAAATCTTAATTTTTTGGCTATAAAAATACTTAAAAAATCCCCTGTATATTATACATTTTCTGAAACCAGAGACCTTATAGAATAAAAATATTGTGGTTGCCATTTTTTTTTTTTTTTTTTTATATTGCACGATATTTGCACAACTATTTATTGCATCTATATTTTCAATATTTTCAGTATTGGGACACCTGTAGACATGTGCACAACAAAAAAATTTGTTTATTTTCGTTTCGTTTTTTTTTCGTTTCCGTTGATTTGTAACGATTCGTAAATTCGTAAGTCGTCGGTGTTCGTATTCGTAACGATTCGTATTTTCGTAACAGTTATTTTTTCGTTGATTCGTTTTTCCGTTTAATTTTCGTTTATTCGAAATTCGGACGCATTCGTATTTATTCGTACATTAGTAACATTCGTAGATTCGTAATGGGAGCATAATTCATAATTTTATGTAATGTGTATGCTATTATTACACTTTAAGAGACACGGAAAATTACGAATCGAAAAAAAAAGTTACGAATGTACGAATTTTTTCGTTCAATCCATTCGAGGCACGTTAAGCAGCGCCATTGTAAGGGACACGGAAAATTACCAATACAACAAAAAAAAAAAGTTACGAATGTACGAATTTTTTCGTTCAATTTGATTTTCGTTGTTCCTGTTTTCGTTTTTCGGATTTTCTTCTTTCGTAGATTCGTTGTTTCTAATTTGTTTTTTTCGGATTTTCTTTGTTTTCGGATTCGTACGATTCGAACGATTCGTTATTCGTTAAAATTTTTAGCGAATCGTTCGTTCATTCGTACGATAACCAATGAACGAAAATAACGAAAAAAACCGACACCTGCATTTACATGCACAGGAACTTTAAAGTGGTTGTAAACCCTTACAAACCACTTTGACCTACAGGTAAGCCTAGATTAAGGCTTACCTGTAGGTCCAAGAAATATCTCCTAAACTTACACGGTTTAGGAGATATTTGCCAAAAGACAGGCAATGCTGTCTACGGCGCATGCGCCGTAGACAGCGGAGCGCAGGCGCACTGAGTGCGCCGCTGTTAGCAGCGACATGCCGCGAGTAGCGCCTCCCGTGCGCATGCACGGGAGTGACCTCATCGCGGCTCCATCGAATGACAGCGCCAGAGCAGCAAGACCCACCAAGAAGATGGAGGCTCCGTACACAAGGAAACAGCGGTGACTTTGCTGGCTCCTGTGTCAGGTAAGTGGCACATAATGGACTACTATGCGATGCATAGTAGTCCATTATGCTTTACCTTTGCAGGGAAACAAAGAGGAAGTAAACCCATCAGGGTTTACTTCCTCTTTAAAGGGTATCCCAGTCTTAAGCCCCATACACACGGTCGGACAATCCGCGGACCAGGTCGGTCGGATCCTGTCCGTCATACTTTGTCTGATGTTGGTTTTGCGTACACACGGTCGGACAAAGTTGTCGGAAAATCCGATCATTCTGAACGTGGTGACGTTTGTTGCCTACGACGGGACTACGTAGAGGCTAGTAGCCAATAGCTTTGGTCTTGTAATGTGATCTGAGCATGCGTAGCACTTTGTCCGGTCGGACAACCGTACACACGATCGGATTTGGTGTGATCGGACCGTGTTGTCGGCAAATCTTTCCAGCAGGAGATAAGACTTTGTCCGTCGGACAATCCGACGTACACTGTCCGATGGTGCATACACACGGTCTGATTTTTCAACAACATTGTCCGATCGGACAGAATCCATGAAAAAGTCCGACCGTGTGTATGGGGCTTTAGTCCGTATGATTCAATATTGAGTTGGCTCACCCTCTGCAGCTGTAACAGCTTCAACTCTTCTGGGCAGGGTTTAGGAGTGTGTCTATGGGAATGGTTGACCATTCTTCCAAAAGCGCATTTGTGAGGTCAGGCACTGATGTTGGAGAAGGCCTGGCTTGCAGTCTCCGCTCTAATTCATCCCAAAGGTGTTCTATCGGGTTGAGGTCAGGACTGCAGGCCAGTCAAGTTCCTCCACCCCAAACTCGCTCATCCATGTCTTTATGGACCTTGCTTTGTGCACTGGTTCAAATCATTTGCTGGAGGGGGAATTATGTTTTGGGGTTATTTTTCAGGGGTTGGGCTTGGCCCCTTAGTTCCAGTGAAGGGAACTCTTAAGGCGTCAGCATACCAAGACATGTTGGACAATTGCATGCTCCCAATTTTGTGGGAACAGTTTCTTCCTGTTCCAACACCAGTGCACAAAGCAAGGTCCATAAAGACATAGATGAGCGAGTTTGGGGGGGTGGAGGAACTTGACTGGCCTGCATAGAGTCCTGAACTCAACCCGACAGAACCCCTTTTGGGAGGAATTAGAGCGGAGACTCCGAGCCAGGCCTTCTAGTCCAACATCAGTGCCTGACCTCACAAATGCACTTCTAGAAGAACGGTCAAACATTCCCATAGACACACTCCTAAACCTTGTAGACAGCCTTCCTAGAAGAGTTGAAGCTGCTGATCCTTGATGTGATCTCTTCCCCGTTGTTCCCAATCATCCTGGGCATCCCCTGGCTTCAGGCCCATAATCCCTCCATCAATTGGACTACCAGAGAGATCAGGTTCTTGTCCCCCTACTGCCAAGAACATTGTCAAGATGAGTCTACTCAATCCTCTGTCACCTTATGTTGCATGGACATTGATCAAAACCTACGCCAATCAGTACCCGAACCATATCATGGGTTCCTTGATGTTTTCAGTAAAAAGGGAGCAGACTCTCTTCCACCCCATCGGGCATATGACTGCCCAATTGAACTTTTACCTGGGGCTGAGATTCCTTTTGGGCGCATTTTTCCCCTGACAGAAAAAGAACAGGAAGCACTAAAGATTTACATCAACGAAAACCTGGAAAAAGGATTCATCCGCCCATCTACATCTCCAGCTGGGGCTGGAATATTTTTTGTGACTAAAAAGGATCAAACTCTCCGCCCGTGTGTGGATTACTGGGAGTTGAATAAAATTACGGTTAAGAACCGTTATCCGTTGCCCTTAATACCCGAACTATTCCAAAAATTAAGGTCTGCTACTATTTTTACGAAGCTCGATTTAAGAGGGGCATATAATCTGGTCCGCATCCGGGCTGGGCATGAGTGGAAGACGGCATTCCGGACAAGGTTCGGGCATTTTGAATATCTGGTCATGCCCTTTGGTTTATGTAATGCACCTGCCACGTTTCAACATCTGATTAACGATGTATTCAAGGACTTCTTAGATATTTTTGTAATTGTTTATTTGGATGATATTTTGGTTTTTTCTGAATCCCTTAGCCAACACCGGGAACACGTTTGCAGAGTCTTGGACCGTCTTCGCTTACATGGGCTATACGCAAAAGCAGAAAAATGCGAGTTCGAGCAACAAGAAATCCAGTTTTTGGGTTTGATAATATCCGCGACTGGTATCAAGATGGACCCCCAAAAAGTGTCTGCTGTTCTGGATTGGCCTGCACCCGTCGATAAAAAAGGTATTCAACGCTTCATTGGTTTCGCAAACTTTTACAGGAAATTTATCAAGGGATTCACTGCCATCATAGCCCCTATTACACGGTTGACACAACAACATGTCAGGTTTCATTGGAGTACAGAGGCTCAAGAGGCATTTGAGAGACTTAAAAGACTTTTCACATCAGCTCCAATTCTCAGTCACCCTAACCCATCTTTACCTTTTTTATTAGAAGTTGATGCATCCGAAATAGCGGTGGGAGCGGTCATTTCGCAAAGACAGGGTAAGGAGGACTTGATTCACCCTGTGGGCTTTTTCTCCCGAAAGTTATCTCCAGCTGAAAGAAATTACGACGTAGGGGATCGGGAGCTTCTAGCCATCAAAACCGCCTTGGAGGAGTGGAGGTATCTGTTAGAGGGTGCAGTTCACCCGGTATTAATATATACCGACCATAAAAATTTAGAATATCTAAGATCTGCCAAACGTTTGAGACCCCGACAAGCTCGTTGGGCCTTGTTTTTCACTCGCTTCTGTTTCCACATCACTTATCGGCCAGGATCAAAAAACGTCAAACCAGACGCATTGTCACGCATGCATGATAACCCTAAGGACTCACCTGCTCCTGACACAATTCTACCCACTAACAGTTTTTTGCTCTTACACACAGATCTCTTATCTTTAATCAAGGAAGCCTCTTCTCACTCTCCAAGACCTCCAGGAACCACCTTGACATCTCGAGATGGCTTGCTATGGAAGGGAAGTCAAATCTTTGTCCCTGAAGGTATCCGAGTTAAAGTACTAACATTGCTTCATGATCATCCCTTAGCAGGACATTTCGGGGTACGGAAAACTCGTGAACTTGTACAGCGTACATTCTGGTGGCCCAATTTAAGAGAGTTTTGTGAAAAATACGTCAATTCCTGCTCCATCTGCTCACGGAACAAGACTTCAAAGAACCAAGCCTGGGGACTGCTTAAACCCTTACCTATACCAGACAGACCTTGGAAAATGATTTCTATGGACTTTATAGTCGAACTACCCCGTTCTGAGGGGTGCACAGCCATTTTTGTGGTTGTAGATCGCCTATCTAAGATGGCCCATTTTTTGCCCCTGAAGGGAACCCCATCTGCTACAGAGACAGCCCGTGTATTTATTAAGGAGATCGTCAGACTACACGGAGTACCTACAAATATAGTCTCCGACAGAGGGGTACAATTTACCTCACGCTTCTGGAAGGCACTCTGTGAAATCTTGAAGATTGAGCTTTCTCTCTCCTCAGCCTATCATCCACAGACCAATGGGCAGACAGAGAGAACCAACCAAACCCTCGAGCAATATATCCGATGTTTTACTTCCTTTTCTCAGGACAATTGGGTTTCCCTGCTACCTCTAGCGGAATTCGCATACAATAATGCCAGTCACTCAACCACCAACCAATCTCCCTTCTTTGCCAATTATGGCTTCCACTTAACTTTTTTACCAGATTTTGTTTCAGAAGAGTTTGAAGCTTTTATAGCTGCAAAGGGTGGGACAACTCAATATTGAACCCTACGGACTAAGACTGGGATGCCATTAAAGTTCATGTGGCAGGCGTCTCAATACTTTTGGTAATATAGTGTACACTAAAGTGAATTTTATTGCACATAAACACAATTTAATCCCCATATTTTGTGCACAATAAAATATGAAGTAGTGTAGAGTAAATAGATAACTAATGTGTCAAGCCTCAAAACTGTAATGCCGCGTACACACAATCGGAATTCCGGCCAGAAAAAGACCGATGAGAGCTTTTCATCGGAAAATGCGACCGTGTGTAGGCTCCATCAGAATTTTGCTGGCCGAATTTCCGACAGCAAAAAATTGAGAGCATGTTCTCAATTTTTCCAACGGAAAAGGTTTCTATCGGAAAATCTGATCGTCTGTAGCAATTCTGACCCGCAAAACGCATGCTCGGAAACAATTCAACGCATGCTCGGAAGCATTGAACTCGTCCCGTTGTAGTGTTGTACGTCACCGTGTTCTTGACGGTCGGAATTTGGTGTGACCGTGTGTAGGCAAGACAGTTTGAGCGGAATTCCGTCGGGAAAACCATCAGAGCTTTTTCCGAAGAGAATTCCGATCGTGTGTACGCGGCATTAGAGGCAGGAGCTGGTGATATAATTGGGAGGACTTACGAGTCACGGAGGAGAGCACCCGATAGAGCGGTCTGTGGAAGAAAAACATACCCGGTCCTGAGGAGATAATGGTAATAGTTCCTTGTACACAATTACGGTACATACAAGCTACAGTCGTCTCTATCATGTGAATTAGCCCAGAATTTATAGAAACAGTCTTGCCTGCTGTGGTGCACCAGTTAAAGTGCACAGTTTAATGTCTCCGGGAGTGGATGGTAATGTTAGAGGTCATTTATTACACAAGCACAGTGGACCCCATATATTCCCTTAAAGGGACAAGTGCATTGTGACCAGATTTTGAGGTCTACTTCATGAAGTGAGCTGCTAGTGGTGGTGGATTAGGAGTCACGAGAAGTGGTGATCACACGTGGAAGGCAATTTTGGAGTGGTTAACAAGTGGAATAAGGAACACACTATATACTGTATAATATTCTCTACAGACATTACATATTTAGCTAGGCCGAAAAAAGACACAAGTCCATCCAGTTCAACCATAAAAAAAAGAAATAATAAATAAAATAAAAATATCGTACAATCCAATATACAATATTTTTTATTTTTATTTATTATTTCTTTTTTTTATGGTTGAACTGGATGGACTTGTGTCTTTTTTCGGCCTAGCTAACATTTGATTATCATTTGGGACATTTGCACAGTTTAATACGTTTATGAAAATCCATTATTGTATGATCATTTCCGTACACATGGCATAAACATAATTTATGGTGGTAAAGCGCAGCATCTAGTTTTTACATATTTACTGGTAAGGTGATGTGGGCACTGAGTTGATCCAACAGCAACACATTTGACTCATAAAGTTTGAAGTTCTGTATTTTGATTGCACAAGAGGATACACATATTCACATTTATGTGAGGTTGGGATAGAGAACCAAAGAGTTCCAAGGACAGTGCCTTGAGGGACCCTTATGGAAAGAGGAAGAGAAGAAGAGGAGGAGAGTTGTAGGTGGCACAGAGGGAGTGCTTAGAAAGGTAGAGGAGAACCAGGAAAGAGCAGAGTCATGGAGGCCAAGAGAGTGGAATTTTTGGAGGAGCAGCAGGTGGTCAACTGTGTCGAAGGCAGCAGAGAGGTCTAAGAATATGAGTACGGAGTGTTAGTAGGTTTTCAGAGAGCTGTTTCTCCTGTAGAGTGTTGTGGGCAAAAGCCTGATTGAAAGGGGTCAAGAAGGTTGTTATCAGTGAGGTAGCAGCTCAGACAAGTGTAAACTAGGCATCTTTGGAGTTTGTAGGTATATGGAAGCAAGAACATGGGTCTTAGGTTGTACAGGCTAATGGGGTCCAGTGAGAGCTTTTTAATGAATGTGGGTGAATAGTGCATGTTTTTAGAGGGAAGGGGAAGACACCAGTAGAGAGGGAGAAATTGAAGATGTAAGCGAGTGTAGAATAAAGCAAGAGGGTGGCCAGAGTAGTTGTACTTCTATTATTGAATACAGAGGTGCATATCTGCCTTAAATTCAGCTTTAAAAAGCAGCCCTTGGCTTCATGACTTTGGAACTTCAGGGTGGTTTCATACGTTTTCCTAGAGTCATCCTATAGGATGCTCATGTCATCTTTTAAAACAGATGACCATTTTGAAAAAAAAAGCCTTACAATTTATTACATCTCAGCTTTGAATGTTTCCACAGTTTCAGTGATTTAGCGCCAGAAGAAAAGAGCTCTTGACTTTTTAAGTGGAATAAGTGGTAAGTAGTAACATCTGCCAGCGTGAAATTTACATTTTCAGAGGGATGTTAATGAATGTTTACAGATGTAGAAGTGATCTTTAGTGGAACGAGGGGAAACTCCCCCGAAGCTCCACCATGTCAGGGTTTCCAACAATAGATCATTTTCACTTGCCTGTAAGAATCTTTCCTGTCAATTATTCCTTTGTATATATTATATTTCATAATTTTCCTTCTTTATTGACTGTTTCTGGTCAACCATTTTTAAAGTGAACAGTTCCTTTGGTCATGAAAGGCAAATTAGAAGGGCCACTTAAAGATAACGCTTATTTGCCTAACCTGGTTCCTTCCTCCCTGTCATCTGAAGCATGTCCCCATTCCCTAACAACTCTTATATCATGTTCACAACTATTTCCAGTATCATGTCTGCAGTCTCTGCTCATCTCCTGTATCATATCTGCAGTCTCTGACCATCTCCAGTATCATATCTGCAGTCTCTGACCATCTCCAGTATCATGTCTGCAGTCTATGACCACCTTCAGTATCATATATGCAGTTTCTGACCATCTCCAGTATCATGTCTGCAGTCTCTGACCATCTTCAGTATCATGTCTGCAGTCTATTACCACCTTCAGTATCATATATGCAGTTTCTGACCATCTCCAGTATCATGTCTGCAGTCTCTGACCATCTCCAGTATCATGTCTGCAGTCTATGACCACCTTCAGTATCATATATGCAGTTTCTGACCATCTCCAGTATCATGTCTGCAGTCTCTGACCATCTTCAGTATCATGTATGTAGTCTCTGACCACCTCATGAATAATGTCTACAGTCTCTGACCATCTCCTGTATCATGTGTACAGTCTTGACCACCTCCTGTATCATTTCTGTAGTCTCTGAACATCTCTTGAAACACAGCTCTCAACATCTCTGGCATCATGTCTGCAGTCTCTGACCATCTCCAGTATCATATCTGCAGTCTCTGACCATCTCCTGTATCATGTCTGTAGTCTCTGACCACCTCATGAATAATGTCTACAGTCTCTGACCATCTCCTGTATCATGTGTACAGTCTTGACCACCTCCTGTATAATTTCTGTAGTCTCTGACCATCTCTTGTAACACAGCTGCAATCTCTGACCATCTCCTGTGTGATGTCTTCAGTCTCTCACCATCACTTGCATCACATCTGCAGTCTCTAACCATCTCTTGTATTATGTCCACAGTCTCTGACCATTTGTTGCATCATGCTCATTGTCTTTGACTATATTCCGTTGTGTATCTGCTGTCTCTGACATTCATTGCATTTTACAGTATGTGTGGCCCCTTGGTAATGTCGAGGGCTGCGCTTGAGGCCCCTCATATTAATATTATTATTTAAGGTATTTATATAGCACTGTCAATTTACGCAGCGCTTTACATATACATTGTACATTCACATCGGTCCCTACCCTCAAGGAGCTTACCATCTAAGGTCCCTAACTCACATTCATATACTAGGGCCAATTTAGACAGAAGCCAATTAACCTACCAGCATGTCTTTGGAGTGTGGGAGGAAACCAGAGTACAGGTAAACCCACGCAGGCACAGGGAGAACATGCACACTCCAGGCAGGTAGTGTCATGGTTGGAATTAGAACCAGTGACCCTTTTTACTGCTAGGCGAGAGTGCTACCCACTACATCACTGTGCCGTTCCTATAAAGAAAGTTGACTATCACTGCTTTTGGTAGTGCATTTGGTATAGCAGGGCAGGGAAATTTGGGGCACATTCCAAGTACAAAATACCTGTACATGTATGTAGTGCATTGTTGCTATTTTATACTATAATATACTGATCTAAGATAAGCAAGGTCTGTATTTTTATACAAGGACTACTTTAAAAACCCTAACTCTAGCAGCACATACTCACCTTTCCTTGCTCTTACACCACTTTGCTTCACCCCCCAAGTCTAAGAAAAGGAACCCTTGTGAAGGCTCCAAACTGGCTTGCCAGAGCTTATACAGAGCTCTGGACATATCTGCCCCCAATCACAAAACCACTCAGTGCTGTCACACGGGAAAGGGGAGTGAGACACATGCTCACCCATATTTTAATGCGGCGGTTATTTCATTCTCTCCCAGCAACTGAACCGATCAGGGCGGGAGCAAAAAAGGTAAGTATATTCTGCTGTTGGGGGGGGGGGGGGGGTGTTATATGACTAATTGTCTTGGCACTTCACAGTCAAAGTAAATGTGAACTGTATTGCAGCTTTCTCATTGGCTCCATTTGCAGCTTTCTCGTCGGTTCCATTTGCCACGGGAGATGTTATTTCGGTACTTTCAGCTGCGGCACACGGCCAGGGCACAATTTTCACAATCACCCATCCTCCAGGATGATCCTATTGAAAAGCTGCTGGCCCAGGGAGACCTACAAAAACCTTTATCCTCCCTGTATAGTACACTGCTGTGTGTTACCTCCTCTAAGATAGAGCACTTGTGGGAAATTTGGAAAGATAGAGGGGACTGGGAGGACTTTCTGGAACAGGGCCCCAAGCTGGTTATCTCCTCCAGAAACAAACTTATACAGGTCACATTTCTGCACCAGATCTAATATACCCCCTTGAGGCTCTCTTGGATGTATACGGGGTGGAACTCTTCTTGTTCCCGCTGTCGCAGACACCCCCGGGATCTTTTTTGCATATGATTTTGACATGCCCAAAGCTCACTCCTTATTGGTCAGAGGTTTTTGAGTTGATTAATCGTCTCCTACAACTGTCATTACCTGTCTCACCAGATTTAGTCTTGCTAGGACTTCATGAGGACGTACAACAGTCTCATCATTTAAAATTGTTGATTTCTTACCTCCTCTATTATGCTAAAATGGAGATCCTACTGAAGTGGACTTCGGCAGAGTCTCTCACGGTGGCTTCCTGGGAGGCCACAATAGATGCTTTGCTTCCCACAAGATTACCTATACGAACAGAGGATGTGCATGGAAATTTGACAAAGTGTTGCTTCCTGGGACATCCAACTAGTGGCAGTTACTAGTTGTGTATCAATGTGTAGTACTCTCTTACGTACTATGGGTTCTAGCCATTAGATAGTACCCTGATGGATTCTCCCTTTCGCCCGCCCTTTTCCCTCTCCAAACCCCCCACCCTCTACCCTTCTCCGTGTAGACACCCCCCCCCCCCCCGACCTGCTCAACATGTGCCCATGACTACTTAGTTGTACATGATGTATATTGGATGATCTTTCACTTGTCTACTCTATACATCTGAATGTACTGAACTTACCATGTCTGTTTTATTCCTATTGTATTTGTATTATTTTTATGCTTTTATACTTTTTCAATAAGTAAAAGGAAAAAATTAAAAAAATTTGAATTTTATTGCTGCTGGTGTCAGCATATGCAAAGGTAGGTGGGCATTGTCTGCATATTGGGTGAAGACACATGATAGTGTGAATGTACTGGGGTTGATGTCGACCAATATTAAAGAACTATCTTCAGGGATGGGTATATATTTCCAGCACCTTGGCCAACTGTCACATCCCTTCTTTTTTAGTTAGGTGACTGGTCTTAGAAGTCACAAAAAGCTCACCTATATTGGGGGAATACAGGAAAAAGTAGACCATTTTACTTCTCATTGTGACAATTAGGATTGGCAGCTAGAAGTGTAAGACCGCTATGTCCCTCCGCATTCGGTTCCAGGTGTACAGAACACGGGTACATTGTTACACCAAACATGGACAGACTCTATATGAACAGAAATATTAAGAATTCAGATTATCTGGCTAGCAGGGTATCAGTCTATAATCTTTTATTACACATGGGATTGTGTTTGTGGCAAGAAAATTATGTGTATATGGCTATGTACAGCCCTGAATCACTATGCAGGAGTATGTCCCCTGACTGTATTCTTTGGAGAGACAGCCCCTATTTTAGAATGAAATCCTGTCCCATTTTCCCCATGAGATCTGTATAATAGTACATAGTGCCCTTTTCTCTTTTGCTTAGTAGCACATCCTGAGACAGAAAGGGGAGAAGGTCACATTCTCCTATTTAGAAGTACTGGTAGACCATCAGGGAAGCACATCAAAAAGGTATCTATTGGAGGTACCAAGAGTTATCAAAGAAACCTTTCACTTTGTTCTGTAGGATACTGGTTTAATAAACCAAATGACCAATGGAATGGGAAAAAGACACCACATTCCAAAACCATGACCATTTGTATTACGTTAGTCTTAATTTGCAGCTATAACATCCTCTGTTCTTTCAGGGAAGATTTTCCACAAGATTTTAGAGGGGATCTGTGCAAATATGTGCAAAAGGTTGAGGTCAGGATTCTACCGTTCGGTAGAGTTGAGGTCAGGGCTCCATGCAGGGCACTCAAGTTCCTCCACACCAAACTGGTCCAACCATGTCTTTATGGAGCTGTATTTGAACACAGGGGAACAGTCATGCTAGAACAAAAAAGGGACTTCTCCAAACTGTTGGTCTGGAGCACAAATATCTACTATGACTTTGGAAGTGGGTTTGCATACTATTGGCCATAAAGTAGGTATGGTGGTCAGGTGTCCACAATTTTTTGGTATAATGTATGTCCACCCTGCACAGAGATCCAGCGTGTGGAAATCTCAGCTCCAATACATGTAGTTCCTTGGAAGTACATACAGTTCGCACACAAGACTTATACATGCTGAGGATAGCAAAGCACAACATGGACCTGACTCTAATCGAATGTACTCACAATAATCAATGTATTAGAATACGAGGATTCGTGCAGGGAGGGAGATCCTTCATTTTGAACAGCGCTAATAACACACAGAGATGACTGTTTCTGCCAATCACCCAGAGAAATTACTTCTCTTATGTTTTGTTACTAAGAATATGGCTTGCCAATTGTTCTGGGATTACTCATTCTTGAACTGTTTAATCGCTGGTTACACCCCAAATTATGGTCACTGTGAACAGAGAAGACGGATAACGTAACGCAGAGGTGGGTCTGTTACAAAGAAAGGCTCCCATTATTTATGTCTTCTTTAGGGTTCCAAAACCTATATAGTGTATACTAAGTACAACAAATTATAATTTAAATGGTAACTATAGTGTAGCTTTGGAAAGTACACATTTTTAGTGGTGCTGCTTGAACCGATCTGTGTTCGAACAAGCAGAAAATCGGCAAAAACATCAAACTGGAAAACCGTTAAAGTCAATGGTGTTGGAATTCTGGTAGGCTGTGGACATCCCGGGTTGTACTTCTAGGTACATTAATAAACTTTATTTTTAATGGCAATGTGTTTGTGTTTTATTTGATAAAAGGATTTTTAATTTAGGGCGTGACTTTGGGTGGTATACATCTGGTTGCTATATATATATATATATATATATATATATATATATATATATATATATATATACTTCCAGATTCTATCATAAGATCTCTCTATTTAACTATATTTTACTATTACCCCACCTGTTTTTTGTGGCACAAGGAGGTAGGACAGAGGTCATTGTCCCTCAATATTAGGATAGGGGTGTTTTGCAATTGGGGAAGGGGCAGCAAAGCAGGGTACTCACCTAATGCTGAAAGGCATATTGCCTGGTATGATAAAGGAAGGGTGGGAAGGTGGGGGGCTCACTACCCTCCCTTTCATGACCACCGAGGCTGCATACTAGAATAAGGGTCTTTTTGGATTATTAGGGGGAGCCTCATGTTTTTTTTTTTTTTTTTTTAATTACTACATACCCAACACAGCTGGAGGGCTGTCTATGTCATTTTGGTGGTAATCGATTGCCAAATTTTTAAATAAACCTGTACTTGTTCACATTCTAACAATGTAAATACTGTAGACCCCCACTGACTAAGCTGCAAACTGATTATATGTGCAAAATGATCATTTATTTATGCAAGCTATGCAGCTTTTAGTGCATATCTTGTTCTGAAAGTCAGTGCACTCTAACATTACAGATGTTCAGTTCACCCCCTGCCCATACACCATCTTCTTCTCTGGCATCATCGGTGGGGATACCTGTCTCTTTTGGATTCCTGCAGCTGACTCCTTGATGATGTGCATGCACTGTGGTGCATCATCGGTGGGTGTCGGGGGGGGGGGCAGAAAGAGACAGCCATCCCCCTTGATGACACACTACAGTGTATGGGCCAAAGAGCACCCCAAGGCCTCCTAGGTATCCCAGGAGTCTTCAGGCAACGCATACATCATTGTTGTCTAGACAGGCTTACCCAAAAAATGTATTAAATAAAAAGATTTTCCTATCGTTAGAGAGGAGGGGGTAAGGAGTGAAACAACAGAAAGTGGGTGGGGAGGGTGTCACTTCCCCCATTCAGGGCAAAGTGATAAGGTCCCATAAAAGTCCACCCTCCCTCCCCAGCAACAACATAAACATAAATGCCCTCCAGCAACAATAGATCCCCCAGCAACCAGAAACAATGACCCCCTCCTCCACAGTAGATCTCTTCCAGCAACAATTGACCCCCCCAGCAACAAAAGCCCGACCCCCCACCAGCAACAATAATAGACCTCCCCAGCAATAATAAACCACCATGCAAAAATAGATCTTCATCTTCAGGAACAAATAGATCCCCCAGCAGCCAGCATCAATGAACGGTGGGTCCCAAAATCCATACCAGACCCTTAGCCGAGCAAGCAGCCAGCCAGGCCAGGAAAGGGGGGGGCGAGCGAGCGCGCCCCCTCCTGAACCATACCAGGCCGCTTGCCCTCAACATGGGGAGGGTGCTTTGGGGTCCCCCAAAGCACCTTGTTGATGGGGACAAGGGCCTCTTCCCGACAACCCTGGTCATTGATTGTCGGGGTTAACCAGGGGGCCCCCAGATCCCGCCCCCACCTATGTAAATGGGTATCTGGTACATTTTACCTCTACCCATTCACCAAAAAAAGTGTCAAAAAGTAAAAACCACAACAGTTTTTGACAATTACTTTATTAAAAAAGAAAAAAAAAAGTGTCCTGCATGTCCATCCAACTTCAATCATGCCGCCCGACAAACCCCAAAACTAGAAAACTAGAATAAAAATAAAAAAGCTTCGCCTCAATGGGAGGCCTCACGGCGACTGCTGTCTCTTGACTGTGACAGCTGTTATATAGGCAAGGGCGGGGCCACACAGTGACGTATCCGAGTGACCATATAACAGCTGTCAAAGCCAAAAGACAGCAGTCGCCGATAGGCCTCCCATGGAGGCGGATTTATTTTAATTTTTTTCCTGTTTTTCGGGTCCGTCGGGCAGCGTGATTGAAGGTGGATGGACATCACTGGAGACTTTTTTTATTTTTTAATAAGGGAATTGTCAAAAAATGTCTATTGTGGTTTTTAATTCTTGACACTTTTTTTGGTGCATGGCTAGGGGTACAATGTACCCGATACCCATTCACATACGGTGGGGGGCCCCATTGTTAAAGGGGCTTCCAGATTCTAATAAGCCCCCAACCCACAGACCCCGACAACCAAGAGTTGTCAGGAAGAGGCCCTTGTCCCCATCAACATGGGGGGACCCCAAAGCATCTTCCCCATGTTGAGGGCAAGCATCCTCGTATGGTTCAAGAGGCGGGGGGCGCACGCTTGTCCCCCCCTTTCCTGGCCTGCCAGGCTGCTTGTTTGGATAAGGGTCTGGTATGGATTCTGGGGGGGCATGCCAATTTCTTTTTACATTTTGGTGTGGAATTCCCCTTAAAATCAATGCCAGACCCAAGGGGCCTGGTATGGGCTGGGGAGGGGAGGGGGGCACCCACACCAATGTTTTCCTTGATTTTTCATTTATATTGCCGGGAGCTGGCAATACATTACAGCCGCGAGCAAGTTTGAATTAAATGTTTTCCTTTAGAAATTAAATTTTGCTGCGGCACTGTTCTACATATTGCACAGATGAGTCACTTTACAGGCAGACTAAGGGGACCCCCCCAGGCACGATATTTAAAGGAATATATTATTTTTATTGTTCACTTTAACCATCATTAAAATCACTGCTCCTGAAAAACAGTAGTTTTAAAAACTTTTTTTTGCATTGATACTTGTCCCATAGGGCAGTACCGGGGTCCCCATACACTTTTTATGGCAATGACTTGCATATAAGCCTTTAAAATTTGAATTTATGATTTTTCACATTTGTGTCCCATAGACTTTAATGGGGTTTGCATGTTCGCTCAAACTTTTTGCCTGTTCGCATGTTTTGGTGCAAACAAACCTGGGGCGGTGTTCGGCCCATCCCTATTAAGCAGCATTTGAAACAGAACAATGGTATATTTAACAGACCAAAAGGGATCAAATAAGAAAAGTTCATAGTTAGGGTTTACATTCACTTTAATAGCTTACATTTGGTGGCACACATTAGAAAGTGTGGAATTTTTTTTGTTTAGACTGGAGTTTTTCCTTCCATTAATACAGAGTCTAATTAGAAAATAACAAGTGATTTTTATTTGGTTCTGCGTCTGTTGTAAATTTTCGGGTCTAACTCAAATTCCGTAGCGTTTTTTTCCTGCCTTGTGTGTCTTGAACAAAATTGAAGAATGATGACCTTCATGTAGCACTGCATTTAATACTTGGCTTAATGAGTCATTTAAAGCAGGCCATTATTACACAACATGGAAACCACATACTTTATACATCCGACCGCGGGAGGAAAAACAGATCGAAAACTTTCCTAGCAAGCCTAGAAAGCCTTACAACTTTCCCTGTAAATAATAATAAATTTCCCGTAGACTGAAACAGATCTTTATGAGCTGCTGCTCAAGAATTCGAGAGATGGTCCACCCAGAACTGATGGTTCTGCTAGTAGAATAAGCCCATATTGGTTTATTAAAGGAAGGCATCTGAAAAACTCAAGTATTTAACCCTTCCTGCCTGAGACGTTTTTGCATTTATGCAAACATTAAAAAATTATTTCTCTCTCTCTCTCTCGCTCTCTCTTGATAGAGAAATCAATAGGCAGCCTAAAGTCAGGGCAGGTAACAGGTGAAGTTTATTCAGAGATAGCCCAAGGCCAGGGCAGGCAACAGATGATACAGTAACCAAGAGACAATCTGAGGTCAGGGCAAGCAGAATAATAGACTAACCAAAAAACAATCTGAGGTCAGAGCACAAAAAACAAGAGAGTAATTAAGAGAAAGTCTGAGGTTAGGGAAAGTAGCAGTTGAAGTGTTATACAGAGATAGCCCAAGACCAGGGCAGGCAACAGATGGTACAGTAACCAAGAGACAATCTAAGGTCTGGGCAGGTAGAACAATAGACTAATCAAGAGACAGTCCAAGGTCAGGGAAGGCAAAATTATAGAGTAATTAAGAGACAGTCTAAGATCGGGGAAGGTAGCAGGTGAAGTGTTATTTATAAATAGACCAAGGTCATCGCAGGCAGCAAATGATAAAGCATTTATGGACAGTCTGAGGTCAAGGAAGGTAGCAGGTGAAATGTTATACAGAGATAGCCCAATGCCAGGGCAGGCAGCAGATGGTACAGCAACCAAGAGACAATCTGAGGTCAGGGCAGGTAGAACAATAGACTAATCAGTAATAGAGTAACCAAGAGACGATCTGAGGTCAGGGAAAGTAGCAGGTGAAGTGTTATTGAGAGATAGCCCATGGTCACAGCAGGCAGCAGATGGTACACTAACCAAGAGACACTCCGAGGTCAGGGAAGGTAGCAGCTGAAGTGTTATTCAGAGATAGCCCAAGGTCAGGGCAGATAGCAGATGATACAGTAATCAAGAGACACTCTGAGGTCAGAGGAGGCAAAACAAAAAAGTAATCAAGTGACAACCTGAGGTCAGGGCAGGCAGAATGATGGAGTAATCAAGAGACAGTCCGAGGTCAGGGCAAGCAGAAGACAATGGAGCAATCCAGGAACAAACTAGGGTCAAGGTAGGCTACTTTGATGAAAATCAGGGTCCACATCCCTGTTCAATGATTATCAGGCCTTGAAGCACTCCTGAGGAAGCAGGTTGTTTCCCCGCGAAACACATAGAGACAGCGACCAGGTGAACAAGGATCCCTCATGTACCAATCATGGCATTGTTCATGCCTCTGGGGAGCCCTCAATATAAAATTGAGTTTTATATAAATGTAATCTTTTTGTATCTATTGATGTTAACTTCATATTTGTCAAAAAAAATAGGTAAAGATAATTTTAGTCTCTCATCCCTATGCACCAGAAAATGTCCACAGTGTCTGCTATTTTTCTCCCTCCTATCCTTCTGCCGTATGGGGTGGGGATTCCTACATTTAGAATGATAGAGTAATCAAGAGACAGTCTGAGGTCAGGGCAGGTAGCAGGTGAAGTGTTATTCAGAAATTGCCCAAGGTCAGGGCAGGCAGCAGATGATACAGTAATCAAGAGACAATCCAAGGTCAGGGCAGGCAGAACAATAGATTAATACAGAGACAATCCGATATCAGGGCAGGCAGAACAATAGATTAATCAAGAGACAATCCAAGGTCAGGGCAGGCAGAACAATAGATTAATCAACAGACAATCAGGGCAGGCGGATAAATTGATTAATCAGGAGACAGTCTGAGGTCAGGGCAGGCAGAATGATAGAGTAATAAGGAGACATTCTTAGGTCAGGGAAAGTAGCAGGTAAAGTGCTATTTAGCGATAGCCCAAAGTTAGGGCACACAGCAAAAGATTGATCAAGAGACAATCCAAGGTAAAATAATCAAATGACAATCTGAGGTCAGGGAAAGCAGAATAATAGCATAATCAGGAAACAGTCTGAGGTCAGAGCAGCCAGAAAACGATGGTGTAATCCAGGAAGAGGCTAGATTAAAGGCAGGCTACTACAATGAGAATCAGGGTTTAAGTCCACATCCCTATTCAAATAGAGCGCCAGAGTCATGATGGCCAACCAGGCCAGACAAGCTGGAACAGGCAGCGCTTTGCTGCAGGGAACAGTGCTTGAGGGGGGCACCACAGCCTGCCAATGAACTTAGAGAGTGATTGTCTCCAGAGCAGAGCCTGTTGTCCATTAACAGAGATGCAGCCTGGGCCCACTGTGTGCATCAGGTACAAAGGCTCTTCATTGGCATACTGTGATGTTTAAAGGAAGCTATGTACTGCACCCTGCTGACCCCTCCCACCAGTCGTAATCTCCCTGCATTGCATAGAGAACTACAGAGATCCAGTGATGATCATTGGATCAAAAATATGATCTTGAATAAAAAAGGAAAGAATTTAATTTAAAATGTCATTAACATGTTGATGATGGGGGAGTGATATGTGTAAAAATTGGACAACTGAAACACTTTCCTATCCTGACCTGGGGCGGCACAGTGGTGTAGTGGTTAGCACTCTCACCTAGCAGTACGAAGGGTCGCTGGTTCGAATCCCAACCACGACACTACCCACCTGGAGTTTGCATGTGCTCCCTGTGCCTGCGTGGGTTTCCTCCGGGTACTCCGGTTTCCTCCCACAATCCAAAGACATGCAGGTAGGTTAATTGGCTTCTGTCCAAAAAATTGGCCCTAGTATATGAATGGGGACCTTGGATTGGATGGCTCCTTGAGTGTGCAATGTACAGGGATAGGGACAATTGTAGACACTCACTCAGGTTGAACTAGATGGACTGATGTCTTTATTCAACCTTACTAACTATGAGACCTTATTTTTTTTTTCTCTGTATGTTTTTTTTATTCTCTACCAAAATAAAATAGTATCTGTATTTGGTCAGTAAGATTTGTGGAGAACATTTTTCTTTCTGTCTTTGTCTAAACATGCCCCAATGATCTCCTTTATCAGGCAGGAAGACTTTGTACGGTCACATTGCTATGTACAAAACATACATGAAGTCATATTTCATCTGGATTTCTGTAATAGCCAAGCCCAGATTTATCAAATGTTATTTTAGATAACACTAATTTGAACAATCCTACGTTATGGAAGCAATACATCAGTGTGTGAGATATTTCACGTTCATCCATTTCCCTGTAGGAAAAAGCAGCATTAAAATATGTTATTTCAAGATAAATAAATTCAGCCTGATAACTCAGACTACAGAGGTATATGAATCCTACCGCCTTCTGAGTGTCTGTTTTTATTTTTTTTTTGCCAAATGGCAATTTTACAGTGGGGCTAATAAGGTGCAAATGTATGCCAAGCAGTGTAGCCCCATTGACTTGAATGGTTGAGTTTAACAAGTGGTGCCACCTGTCAACTCCGCTTGCCAATTTGTTTACGATATGTGGACAGCCTCCCCTGGCTGTATTTTACATTTTATGTAGGCGGTCAAGGGGCAGTAAAAACATGACTCAACTGTATTTTTACCACGCTCACCCTCCAACCGCCCTACGTATATATTTTCCTCTGTGGCGACATTCGTGGAACAGGAAAAGTCAGAGTGCTCACATCTTTTTTCACCCTCTGGATGAAAGATCGTCATGGCCCTGAAGGTTACAGGGAGGGTTAGTGTAAAGGCTCGTACACACGATCGGACTTTTTGACAACCAACATGCAAATTAGCTGTTTTGGACCAACATCCTGACCGTGTGTACGCTCCATCGGACCAACTTTTTTCAGGTTTCATCAGACTTTTGTTGGCTGTGCGAACGGACTAACTTTCTGCCAACAAAGCCGAGCCGTGTGTACACAAAACCAACGGACTTTTGTACAAAGTACAAACACACATGCTCAGAACCAATGCAAAAGATCAGACAACAATATAGAAGTTGACCAAAGGTGGCGCTGGAGTATTCGAACGTCCTCTTTTGAAGTGTCGTCAGTACTTTGAAACGTCACTACGTTCATGTTTGTTGCCTAAAAAGTCAGATTGTGTGTATGCAATACCAACTCGGGGCCAACGCCCTTTGGACAAAAATCCACGGGAAAGGTGGTCCACGGTCCGATCGTGTGTATGAGGCTTTAAGATTACAGGATGGGTTAGTGTTAGGCCTCTTTCACATGATAAGCCCGTTCGGATCTGCCTGTCCATTTTTAGGCATATCCGAGCAGGCCACCCATTGACTCCTATGGGCAGGTGGATTTCAGCGATTTCAGAGATGTGTCCACTGAGACACCCATCTGCCATCCAATCCGCTCAAGACAGACGTATTGCGATACATTCAGCGTCCGTCTGGCGGATCAGATCAGATGAGATCTGATGAAAACGGACATGCTGTTCATTTTCGTCCGATCTCCCCATACTAATCAGTGGGGCTCTGACATGTCCATCCCTGCACAGTGAGCAAAGACGGACCTGTCATCCGCAGGCTCAGCGGAGATCAACAAAGCGATCTCCCGCTGAGCTAGCGGAGTCCGCTGAGCGGTTCCCCCCCCCGTGTAAAAAGGGGCCTTAGGGTTACAGAGAGGGTTAGTGTTATGGTAATCAAGAGGGTTTGTGTTAGGGTTGCAGAGAGTATGAGTTTGAGTGCTATAGAGAGGGTTACTGTCAAAGTAGGGGTAGTATTAGGGTTACTATAAGGATTCTTTTTGACGTACAGGGACTATAAATGTAGAGAGTTATCTTTAACGTTTATAGGAAGGGTTAGGATTACAGGGAGGTTTAGCGTTAGGATTACAGGGAGGGTTATGCGGCGTACACACAGTCCGATGGGAGCTTTTTAATGGATTTTCCGACCGTGTGTATGCCCATCGGTCTTTTTCTGTCGGAATTTCCGACGGACTTTGGATTGAGAACCGGTTCTCAATTTTTCCGACGGAAAACCTTTCTATCGGATTTTCTGATCGTGTGTATGCAATTCCGACACATAAAATTCTGACGCATGCTCGGAAACAATTTGACGCATGCTCGGAAGCATTAAACTTCCCTTTTATAGTGCAGTCGAATGTGTTTTATGCCGCTGTGTTATTGACCTTCGGAATTTGGTGTGATCGTGTGTAGGCAACACAGCTTGAGCGGAATTCCGTCGGAAAAACCATCACGTTTTTTTCCGACGAGAATTCCGATCGTGTGTACGCGGCATTAGAGTTACAGGCAGAATTACTATACAGGTTAGTACTAGGGTTAGAGAGACTATAAATGGTATGGTTAAAATAGAAGTCAGTGTTAAGATTACAGGATGGGTTAGTGTTAGGCCTCTTTCACATGATAAGCCCGCTCGGATCTGCCTGTCCATTTTTAGGCATATCCGAGCAGGCCACCCATTGACTCCTATGGGCAGGTGGATTTCAGCGATTTCAGAGATGTGTCCACTGAGACACCCATCTGCCATCCAATCCGCTCAAGACAGACGCATTGCGATACGTTCAGCGTCCATCTGGCGGATCAGATCTGATGAAAACGGACATGCTGTTCGTTTTCGTCCGATCTCCCCATACGAATCAGTGGGGCTCTGACAGGTCCATCCCTGCACAGTGAGCAAAGACGGACCTGTCATCCGCAGGCTCAGCGGAGATCAACAAAGCGATCTCCCGCTGAGCTAGCGGAGTCCGCTGAGCGGTTCCCCCCCCGTGTAAAAAGGGGCCTTAGGGTTACAGAGAGGGTTAGTGTTATGGTAATCAAGAGGGTTTGTGTTAGGGTTGCAGAGAGTATGAGTTTGAGTGCTACAGAGAGGGTTACTGTCAAAGTAGGGGTAGTATTAGGGTTACTATAAGGATTCTTTTTGACGTACAGGGACTATAAATGTAGAGAGTTATCTTTAACATTTATAGGAAGGGTTAGGATTACAGGGAGGTTTAGTGTTAGGATTACAGGGAGGGTTAGTGTAAGGGATGCAGGGAGGGTTAGTGTTAGGATTACAGGGAGGGTTAGTGTTAGGATTACAGGGAGGGTTAGTGTTTGGATTACAGGGAGGGTTAGTGTAAGGGATGCAGGGAGGGTTAGTGTTAGGATTACAGGGAGGGTTAGTGTTAGGGATGCAGGGAGGGTTAGTGTTAGGGATGCAGGGAGGGTTAGTGTTAGGGATGCAGGGAGGGTTAGTGTTAGGATTACAGGGAGAGTTAGTGTTAGGATTACAGGGAGGGTTAGTGTTAGGGATGCAGGGAGGGTTAGTGTTAGGGATGCAGGGAGGGTTAGTGTTAGGGATGCAGGGAGGGTTAGTGTTAGGATTATAGGGAGGGTTCGTTTTAGGATTACAGGGAGGGTTAGTGTTTGGATTACAGGGAGGGTTAGTGTAAGGGATGCAGGGAGGGTTAGTGTTAGGATTACAGGGAGGGTTAGTGTTAGGGATGCAGGGAGGGTTAGTGTTAGGGATGCAGGGAGGGTTAGTGTTAGGGATGCAGGGAGGGTTAGTGTTAGGATTATAGGGAGGGTTAGTTTTAGGATTACAGGGAGGGTTAGTGTTTGGATTACAGGGAGGGTTAGTGTAAGGGATGCAGGGAGGGTTAGTGTTAGGATTACAGGGAGGGTTAGTGTTTGGATTACAGGGAGGGTAAGTGTTAGGGATGCAGGGAGGGTTAGTGTTAGGATTACAGGGAGAGTTAGTGTTAGGATTACAGGGAGGGTTAGTGTTAGGATTACAGGGAGGGTTAGTGTTAGGGATGCAGGGAGGGTTAGTGTTAGGATTATAGGGAGGGTTAGTTTTAGGATTACAGGGAGGGTTAGTGTTAGGATTACAAGGAAGGTTATTGATACAATTACAGGGATGGTTAGTGTTAGGATTACAGGGAGAGTTAGTATTAGGATTACAAGGAAGGTTGGTGTTAGGATTACGGGGAGGGTTAGTGTTAGGATTACAAGGAAGGTTTGTGTTAGGATTACAAGGAAGGTTAGTGTTAGGATTACAGGGAGGGTTGCTTAGGGTTACCAAGAGGGTTTGTGTTAGGGTAACAGGAAGGGTTAGTTTTAGTGCTAAAGAGAGGGTTGCTGTGAAAGCAGGGGTAGTGTAAGGGTTACTAGAAGGTTTTGTTTTTGGGTACAGGGAGTATAAGTGTAGGGGGCTATCGTTAAGGTTTATGGAAAGGGTTCATTTTAGGATTACAGGGATGGATGGTGTTAAGATTACAGGAATGTTAGTGTTAGGATTACAGGGTGGGTTAGGGTTACAGGTAAGGGCTAGTGTTAGGATTCCAGGATGGGTTAATGTTAGGGTTACCAAGAAGGTCTGTGTTAGGGTAACAGGAAGGGTTAGTTTTAGTGCTACAGAGTGTTAGGGTTACTAGAAGAGTTAGTTTATGGGTACATGGACTATAAGTGTAGAGCGTTATCTTTAAGGTTTATAGGAAGGGTTAGCATTACAGGGATGGTTAGTGTTAGGATCACAGGGAGGGTTAGTGTTACAGGGAGAGTTAGTGTTATGGTTCCAGGATGATTTAGTGTTCATGTTACAAGGACAGTTAGTGTTGGGGTTACCTAGAGGGTTTGTAATAGGATTGCAGGGAGGGTTAGTTTTAGTGCTACAGAGGGAGTTACTGCCAAAGTAGGGGTAGTGTTAGGGTTACTAGAAAGGTTTGTTTTTGGATATGGGTCTATAGATGTAGAGAGTTATCTTTAAGGTTTATAAGAAGAGTTAGTGTTAGGATAACAGGGAGGTTACTGTTAGGATTACAGGGAGGGTTAGTGTTAGGGTTCCAGGATGGGTAAGTGTTAGGATTACAGGAAAGATTAGTGTCAGGAGTTCAGTGCCAAAAACACATAATCTATTTTACGCAGTGGAATTGATATTTTACAGGACACCAGGGATGGATGCTGGAAGGCAGATAAATGTTACCATTATTTTGCTTGTGGTCCCTTTAAGGGGGGACAACAAAAGCCAGAAGGCTAACTCAGGGATTCTCACCCATGCAGGGCGAAGGGTTTCAGAGTGTTCCGGTATAAAGGCTGATTTACAGTTTTCTAGGATTGTTCGGTCCTGGCATGAAACCTGAAATTTGAAGGCCCGAAGAGATTTTGCATGTGAAAGAGCTTCCAACCCTGACTACAGGTACATCAGTTCTGAAAGGGTTAACCTGTCTGCAAGAGAGGGCTGAAAAGGCAGGAAGCAGTCAACATGTGTCCATGAGGTGTTGAATAAAACAGAGCACTGTTGTGAATGGACTGTGAGATGTTTGTCTTCTGAGATGTTTACTGGGTGGAAACTTTAAACCCTGGGGTGGGACAGGCTTATGCTGGCGGTGAGCTAAATTGTTGTTTTTCTGTACCTGAAGTTACAAACTGTTTAATTTAGTTTTAAGCTAAAGAAAAGCTATTTTGTTCTGTTTTGAACAATAAAAGACCGGTTGCTTTGCAAAATCAGCTGGCTGGTGCTCCAGAACATCCCTAATATCAAAATATACACACACACACCAGAAGATGCATAGGGTTCCACTGAAGTTACATAGTACTAGGATTACAAGAAGTGTTAGGGTTACTAGAAGGGTTAGAGTTAAGGTTACAGGAACAATATATATATATTCTCTTCTATTGTTCTTTAGTATAACAAAACTATATTTTTTAGATTACATTGCTGTCCTTATAGTACACAAGACTGAAAGAGTTAAAAAGCAGCTCCAGGCAACTAGTGTAATAATGCAGCAGCTTTAAAGCCAGGAACATATTAAGTTGTGGATACTAAAAAAATAAAAATAAATAAGACACAGCGTTTTATGTTATAGAGTCACAGAATGTGGTTTTCATCTCTGCTCTGTAGCTTTGCTCCTGCCAAGGATGACATTCTGCTTTTTCCTCACTTCTCTTACAGTAAATTGTATCCTAGCTGAGCTATAGATTTGGTGTTTACACACAGCTCAAAGTTGTGATGCAATCAATTTGCCTAAAAGGTTCGGGAAAAAGTTGTGTAATTAGTTGGTCGCAGTTGGAATATTATTCAACTAGAGCGGAACAAAACGTGTCTCCAGCTAGAATAAAAGTCTTCATTTCTGTAAACAACTATATTAGATGGTCATGATGGTCTTAAAAAGAATGCGTCTTTCTGCCCAAAGTGACAAACTGATAGGTTCTCTTGATAGGACACCCTCCTACCTACTTACCTTCTCCAAGCTCCAACAATTCCTGCCTTCTGGGTTGTGTTTTAGAGCCTTAGTTTCAGGCCCCAACAATCTCCCTTTATTCTTGTTATTATGTGAGGGCCCTAGCTCCAAGACCCAACAACCCACCTTTATTCTCTGTCTTACCTCAGAGCCCTAACTCCAAGCCCTAACAACCCCCCTCATTCTTAGTCTTGTTTCAGAGCCCTCACTTTAATCCCCAACAACCCCTCTTCATTCTCATTATTTTGTCAGAGCTCTAGCACCAAGGCCAAACAACCCACCTTTATTCTTGATTTTGTGTCAGAGCCCTAGCCCCAGGCCCCAATAACACCTCTTCATTCTTGTTATACTCTCAGAGTCCTAGCTTCAAGCCCCAACAACCCTTTTTCATTTTTGATCTTGTGTCAGAGCCCTGGCTACACGTCCAAACAACCCCACTAAATAATGGCCTTGTGTCAGAGCCCTAGCTCCAAGCCCCCACAACCCACCTTCAATCTTGTTCTTGTGTCAGAGCCCTAGCTCCAAGTCCCAACAACTCCTCTTCATTCTCGGTCCTGTGTCAGAGCCATAGCTCCAAGCCCCATCAACCCTTCTTCATTCTCATTATTGTGTCAGAGCCCAGAGCCCTAGCTCCAAGCCCCAACAACCCCCTTTCATTCTTGGTCTTGTGTCAGAGCCCTAGCTCCAAGTCCCAACAACTCCTCTTCATTCTCGGTCTTGTGTTAGAGCCCTAGCTACAAGTCCCAAAAACTCCTCTTCATTCTCGGTCTTGTGTCAGAGCCCTAGCTCCAAACCCCAATAACCCACCTTCATTCTTTTGTCCTTGTGTCAGAGCCCTAGCTCCAAGCCCCAGGAACTCCTCTTCATTCTCATTATTGTGTCAGAGCCCAGAGCCCTAGCTCTAAGCCCCAACAACCAATTTTCATTCTTGGTCTTGTGTCAGAGCTCTAGCTCCAAGCTCCACCAACTCCTCTTCATTCTCAGTCTTGTGCCACAGCCCAGAGCCCTATCCCCAAGAACCCCATTTTCATTCTTGGTTTTGTTTCAGAGCCCTAGCTCTAAGCCCCAACAACCCTCCCTTTAATCTTGACCTAGTGTTAAAGCCCTGGCTACTAGCCCCAACAATGCCCCTTAGTTCAAAGCCTCGTGGCAGAGCCCTAGCTCCAAGCCCAAAAGTTTTCCTTATTTCCTTTACAACTACTTTGTGTACAATGGACAGGCATGGATCTAATGAAAAAGGTTCTCAGAATTCCCTAATCCGGATGTTGATAAATATTTGACTACGTTTTTGCATTAAACATTGTTAAGCACCAGGAAAATGGTAACCCGCCACTGGATACAGGCGTCCCCTTCCCCCCCAAACACACACACACACACACACACTGGATAGCTGATATCAATAACACTCTCTCTCTCTGAAGACGTTAACACATATGTATGTTAATAGAGGTTGCCCTACCAAATATAACAACATTTGGGACCATTGGATGCAAATTGTAGACACCTGTTCTTAAAGACTTGAGGGTTTAGTCTCGCCCCATACAAGGGTTGTGTGTTTGACCTCTAGGGTAAAAGTACAGATACATGTGTATGCTCATACTGTGTACTCTCAATGGGACCGGGAGGGAATGTCTCTTTTGATTGGGGATGTGTTTATTCTTAATGCTGCCAGCCATAGGGCCATTTATGCAGGTCTTATGATTTATTTCATACTTCTAATGTACCAGGGGGTTGTTCCCTTTTGTTTTGTTTGGTTGTATGTAACCATCTATGCCATCTTGTATTTTCAGTATTTATATATATATATATATATGTTGCCCAATCAACCAATGCACCCCCCAGGTGAGATTACAAGTTATAGGCATCTTGTGATGACTTTATTCCACTGCGTAGCGTTATGTCATCTGCATACATACAAATGGTATGTTGAATCTCACTCTAAAAATTCTATATAAAAATTCTATATAATTTATAAAGAGGTTACAAAGTATTGGTCCCAACACTGAATTTAAGATGTTGCTTCTCAGCCTCCAAAAACCATGCGTGTCTTACCTGCCAAAATGAAGACTCCAACAAGGATGAGAAAGACTAGTAGATACAGGCCGACGACGGCGTACTTCAGGGCTGCTATGGAGCCCAGTTTTCCGCAGTGGCGAGATGGTTTTCTGCCCTTCGCAGGACCTGCATAAATAGGAAAAGGTTTTGAGAGTGGGAATAGAATGTCACCATGTTTCAATAGAAATGGAGAAAATCTCATGATCGCCCCAAGATTATCTCCATTTAGGTAAACATATGCACTTCTAAACAACTCCCAGCATTCTATTTCTCAATGGCACAGTCCCTATTTTTTGAACCCAATCCCTCTGACCCGTTTTTCTACACATCTGCCAATCACTTAAGCCTGATATAGAGTTCTTTTTTAATAAATCAGATGCATGTTAAAACATACTGTATACATTTTTTTTTTTTTCATAAATTAATTTCTTAGTTTTTCAGAAAAGTATTTTTCTAATGCTTATCCTTTGCTTGCTTATAAATACCCTAACCCTTTATTCTTTTTGGCCATACTCATTGGCTTCATTTCTCTGCTTTTTATAGGATACATATTTAGCGCACTATTAATCAGCTACAAGACAGCCCTCTTGATGAAGCCCAAGGACTCTTTTTTTGGCCTCTGCCAACTAGTTTCTTGGCAACTTTTTCTTCCTGTTACCTCCCTATTTTGGAAAAATATGGATATGCTGTATTAGTGCCTACTCAAATTGCATTTAGTAATTTTTCTTGATTTATGTTATGTCCCATGTGTTTGCAACTTGGATTTAATGCTAACTGTGATACTTGCAATGTATCGCTGTCCATGTCTTGTTAAACAAAGTTTTACTAAATATATATTTCTGTTAATGAAAGAGGGACACTTTTTTTTATCACGGAATATGTAGAAAAAGAGCACACCCCTGACCCACCACAGTTGCATAAACCACAAAGAATTCATATGCATATCTTTGTAGTTTTGGATAGAGTTGGGGAGGAGTGGAACCCCCATCAACTTTTTACTGCTAACATAAGAGGCACTAGATCTCCAATTCCTAAAGCTCAACTCCAGGGAACAACTAAAAAATCCCATGCAATGGAACTGTGCTTGCACTGCCCAGGTCAACTGCTAGTTTTTGTCTAGGGGGTTGGAGAAAGCTTATACTCACCCTAGCCTGCAAACGGCACTGCCAATCAACCCAGCAGTGGACTATTCCTGATGTCCTCATGTCCAGACCATATCTATAGGCATGATGACATCAGAAAAAGTCCACCACACAAGACCACTAGACTGTGGGGAGGAAGGAGCCACAAGGACCAGTCTTGTGCAGGGAGGATCGGATGATTAGGTAAGTATATCCTTGTTCTCTAATCCTATAGACAAACACAAGCCTCACTGCATGGGAAAACTTTTCTTTTGCCCGGAGTTAAACTTTAATATCAAATGTTGTGAAGGGCCACCTCATTGGTCAATCTGATTGACTTTGATTAGACTGCTCATTCAGCACCCGCAAAAGAAGGGGTCATGAGAGAAGTCCAAATATGTAAGAAGCAATAAGGATGGCATCCCAATGGTCCATTTTTTTATTGGATTTTCAGCAGGAGAAGAGAGCCAGTATGTTTCAGGGGTCCAGATAGTTGTATGTATATTCAGTACCCTTATAGTTAGGTTGCTAGGATATTAAAAAAATGTCATTCTGTTTGGCACTTCTGTAATCAGTGGAGCAGTCATTGATTGCATTTGGCTGTTCTGGATCTCACAGTTTGCAGGTTTGATTACTCTCCCCTGTTTTCCAGAGGCTTCTGGAACATAGAGGGTTGAGCAAAGCAAATGGGCTACTTGAATATTTGGTGTGCTTCAGCCAATCCTTGGGGAGGTGTGCCCAGTAGGTGGCTTGAGAGGCATATAAATAGTCTGAGACTTAGAACATCTGGGTTTCTTCTCCCTGTTGGAGAAAAGCCACCCGTTTGGGTGGGGGTGGCTACACCCACCTACAGCAGCTTCCTGATCCCAGGTAATATTTATTGAGGTCCCAGCTGTGGCATAGCTGAGGGCCTATTTCTAAAGATCCATTTTTTAACCTAATCAAGGGAACACTCACTTAAGGAAATTAGCCTGGGGAGCTCACTGAAGAGTGTCCAGTGGATGTTATAAGGGATCTGGCTGTCCTGTTGCCTTGGGGGCATTAACCTCTCCCTCACTGAAGAGTTGAATGCTGGCAGGAGGCATTCAGTGATCCTGTGACATTATGATTACTGACCTGAGCTCAGGGTTCTAGTGACTGTGTGTTGTCTCCTTTGGGTGGAGGAACCAGTAGCATTCCTGACAGGGATAGATTCTAAAAAGTTCTGTACCTGGGAAGAAGCAGGGGGCAGAGGCCCCCGTTTGGTCAGGGAGATTTAGAAAAAGTGAAGTGTCTTCCTGCAAATATTTTGTGAAACTGGAGTATCCCATATCACCCTACACCCCTCAAAGTTCTTCAGCAATGAAAATCCTAAAATACATCCCCTCTCATAGATAAAACAGTGTGAACAATTGCCATTAAATTCCCACAAGAGAGTTGGACAATCCTACTCCTAAATAACTTTGTGAGTCCACCATCTCATAGGGCACAGAGTGCATGAGCTCAAGTATCCCTGACTTTTCAACTAAATCCATAAAACTTCAATAACAGTGTAACATATAGTATTCGCTGTAAGGCACAATTTCTCAAGCCAATAGGACACACCTCCCCCGTACACCAAGAGTAGGATCTGATGTTATACATAAAGCTATCATTACAATCCAGTTGAGTACAGCCATTTTTGAAGCTTCATAATACATAAGCCCTGATGAAGTGTCTGAAACCCTGAAACATGCTGATTCTCTTATCCATATAAATTTCTAGTAAAAACATTTGGGTTCTTTGACCATTGCTGTTATAGCCTTACTGCTTCTTAAATATTTGAGTTCTTTCTTGCTGTATGTGTCCCCACTGGGGAGATTCTCCCTCTCTGTTTGCCCCGGTGACCATTGTTTGAGTTATTACTTAAACAGGAATAGAGAGGGAATTTTCTTATGGGAACACCAGTTCTAGGGACACCTATCTACGAGGGGAATTCCCTTACTTTTTAGAGATTTTCTTTCACATTGCATTTTTCAAGACAGGAGGTAAAGTGACACAGAAACAAATAAAAATGTTAATACTAAGAGTAGGATCTTATTTTATACATACAGCTATCATCACAATTCAGTTGAGTCCAGCCATTTTTGAAGCTTCATAATACATAAGCCTTGATGAAGTGTCTGAAACCCTGAAACACGTTGACTTTCTTATCCCTGTTAATTTCTAATAAAAACATTTTGTGTTCTTTGACATATTCTGTCACAGCCTAAAGCCCCATACACACGGTCGGAAAATCCGACCACCAAATCCATCGGATTTGGTCAGACGGATTTAGTCCGACACTGGTGTTGCATACACACGGTCGGACAAAGTTGTCGAAAATCCGATCATTCTGAACGTGGTGACGTTTGTTGCCTACGACGGGACTACGTAGAGGCTAGTAGCCAATAGCTTTGGTCTTGTAATGTGATCTGAGCATGCGTGGCACTTTGTCCGTCGGAATTCGCTACACACGATCGGAATTGGTGTGATCGGACCTTGTTGTCGGAAAATTTTTAGAGCAGGAGATACAACTTTGTCCATCGGACAATCCGATGGAAAATGTCCGATGGTGCCTACACACGGTCGGAATTTCCGACAACATTGTCCGATAGGACAGAATCCATCAGAAAATCCGACCGTGTGTATGGGGCTTTACTGCTTAAATATTATTATTTTTTTGCTGTCTGTGTCCCAAATGGGGATATTCTCCCTCTCTTTTTGCCCTGGTGACCATTGTTTGAGTTATCACTTAGGAATAGAGAGTGAATTTTCTAATAGGAACACCTGTTCTGGGGACAACTATCTTCGAGGGGAATTCCCTTACTTTTTAGAGATATCCTTTCACATGCTATTGCGTTTTCAAGATAGTAAGTGCAGAGACACAGAAAAAAAATAACAATTTTAATACTTTCCTACTGTACCCAAGCCAAAAAAACAAAGTTTTTGATATACATACACTTTAAATAACAATTTTTTAAAGAGGTCTATATATCAACACTCAAACACTCAAAAACTGAGAAGGAAAGAGAAATAGAAGGGCTTGGTTCTAAAAGTCCCTGAAAGTTATCTATGTAGAAATATGCCAGTTATCTACAAATAGTGTTCATTTTGCACTAGACTCAAAAGTCTAGTGGTGATGGGAGAAAACATTGATGTGTTTTAAAAGCTTATCTCCAGTCTTCCCTTGTCAATTGTTCAGAGGACCTGTCATTTAGCACTATGTAAAAAGAGGTCCCCCAAGGAGGATTGGGACTTTAAAGGCAACTTAGTATAAATTATTTTATAATAACATAATTTATCTTATAAATAGTTTTTTATACTTATACCAAGTTGCCTTTAAAGTCCCAATCCTCCTTGGGGGACCTCTTTTTACATACCTACGTATGGGATGGTGGCAACGCCTCAGTCCACCTTTGGTGAAACCTCTTTTTGAGTCATTTAGCACTACGACCACTAAATGACTGATCCCTGCCTGACTTCTGGTTGTAAAAAAAGTGGTCAGGAACTTTGGGTGAGGTCATTGATGAAATATGGCCATGACTATAATTGGTCAATGACCTCACCCAAGGCCCTCAGCCGGCTTTTTTTAATACAGAAGCTAGCCAGGAATCTGTAATTTAGCAGATTGTTGATTAGTAGGTTGACTTGGCGGCGGGTCAATATTATCAGATGTTGCTCATTGTGATTGAAGTTCATCCCTATCACTGGACAATGCAATTGATGATAATATTCCATTGTGGGACACTGTTTATTTTTTTTAACTGTTTAAATATTTTTTTGCAAATAAGTAATAAGGAGTACGCATTCATGTAGAGGGTGCTGGATATCTATTGGCTCCCTTGTTTTAAAGGGGGCTTTCAGATTCCAAAAAGTTCCTGAGACTGCAGGCCTCCACATTCCTGTTTGGGGGGGGTAAAGGGTGGGAATGAGACCCTTATCCTCTCAACATGAGGGCAAGGTGCCTTGCAAGGGGAGCAAGGCTTAGCCACCTCTTGCAAGGTACCCTCTGAACATTTTTAAGGGCTGCCTTAATCTTGACATTAGTGGTCACCTATTGACTTCAAATGTCTATTGGCAAATTCAGTAGTCAGTTCCCAGCTCTGTTTAATAAACCCTTTCCCGCACAGCCTCATTTCTGCTGCTGCAATATCTTCTCATAGCCAAAGCAAGGGAGCTGAGCTAGTAGTTCAGGTGCCAATGGCAGAGCTATACGAGGCCTGTGAATGACCCTAAATGGCATTCATCTAAAACTTAAAATTCAGTGTAGGGTATCCTGATCTTTTGCAGGCAATGTCCCAGTTCTTCCAGGTCACAGCCGAATCCCACCTCTAATACATTAAAAATTTTTAATTTTGTTCATTTTATCCAGATTTAGAATCCAGGTGGTTTCTAATGCCATTCATCTGAAAGCGATTAATACAAAATGAGAAATTTATGAAGTTTAACTTAAAAAGCAGCATACAATAATATATCACGATTGTTTTGACTAGGTTTAATGAAATAATGGTGCTGAAAAAACTTGACGCAGTAAAAAAATATAATTAGCAAGTCAAATACCCCCCCCCCCCCTCCCACCCCCGCATGTCCTCAAACAGTTACTGTTGAATGGGTCAACGTGTAGAACGAATGCATCTGAGTAAAGAGAAAACCCAAAAAAGCCACAAAAGAGAAACAGATGTCCGTAACACAAAAAGCACAATAAATTGTGGTTTGAAAATGTTTAGGTTTTAATCTATAAAATCTGTAGAGGATACCAACTTAGAATATAAGAAGACACCACCTCTGCAATAATCCTGTGTAAGACCCGTGTGATGAGAGACAAGAAGTCAATATAAATGTCATGTTCGAATCCAAAAGTGGTCTGATGAACTAAAAAAAATTGCTGATAAAGTCACATCAGCCCCCAGTTACACAAATAGATTTTAATACATCCCAGATGATTTCTGTTGATGTTATAGAAAAACCTCTAAATAGTTGCTAGTAGTCTTGAATTACTTGAAATAGTCTAAGCAGCTAGAGCTGTATTGGGATGGTGTTAGCATGCTGTTTATATTGACATAGATGCAACAACCATTCTCATATATTATACTGTGGTCAGCAGTTCTGCCACTAGGTGGTAATACTATGTATACAGTAATGTTATCTTCTTCCCAGTGGAACTAAATGGTTATGACACAAATTCCTGTCTCTATGTTCTTGTATTCCACTTCAGCAAGAAGGGCTCAATCATGTGTCATACATCTTGACTAGTAAAATTCATATCTACAGCAGCTTCACAACAATAACAAATTAGACATTAACGTTCCAACACTCTGAAAGTGTGGGTAGGGGGTTAGCGGGTCAAAACTGGAATAGTAGTTTCTCAGGTTAGTGTCAAAATTGGCCAGGAATTCTCCCTATCATCCATCCATTGAAATACTTATGTAGCACTAACCCCCGAAGGAGCTGCTGATTTTATTTGGGCTTACCGTTACCTCACCTGTTTGTAGCTTCGTCTTGGGGATCCCGTGAAAAGTGGCCCAAAGAATGTTGAAACTGACACTGAATCCTCTTTTGGGTTATTTATTTAGAACAAAGACAAAGTCTCTCAATAAAGGTTAGAGGGGTAGGGGTGAGTTCAGACACTTCTTCACTGCAGGTTCAAGTTAACTTTTAAGATCTGGACGACAATGGTTCCTCTCGCTAGATCCAGCCACCACCAGATAAGTCCCTCTCATTGGACCTAGCAGCCGGTGGGGTATTTAACACAGTCTCTGCCACAGACGTGTGAATTTAAACTTTAGCATCACTGAGAGATTGAAGAATAATTCCATACAATACCAGTCTCTTTCAGCCGAACCAGCGGTACTGTAGGTATGGTGATCCGGGTTGCATCCTTCAACTTAGTCTCCAGGCTCCTCCAGAGAAACCAGCCTTGCGCATGGTCTTCTCCTGAAAGAGTCCTACCCTGGATCCTACAGTTGCTGGGCCTCTCCCTTCAGATGAGATGGCACCGGACCATCCCTGGATCAATAGGCTCCAAGATCCGTTTGGGCCTATCCTCTCAGTTGCGTTGCCTCGGGCTAGCCAGCCCGAGACACAGGATGCATAGTCCCGCACCCCAGGCCAGGAGGGCCATGGGACTGGGTCAGGAGGACCACCAGAACCAAAAAGACAGAAAATACTCCCCCGCCAACATGGCGTTGGTACCTTAAATACCACCCCCCAGAATTCACAGCAGGAAAAAACTCCCACTGGGCTGGTTCCGAGAGATAAATGGCATTCAATGCATCCAGCTAAACTGCATTTCTACTCTTGCTGTCGGTGACAGCGACACCTACGGTCAAGGAGAACCCAGTGCAACCCAGCTGGACTGGTACAGAAACCAGTAATTTAGAGAAATTAGCCTGAAGCCCAACTATGGCCTCAGGCAGCTTAATTTTTAAAAAATAATAGTGCCTGCTCGTCAGGAGCCAGCGTTACACTTACATTTAACTTCTCCTTCTCCTGTAGTATTTATTCTCTACCACAAGTCTTCCGGGTTGAATGATGGCGTGCATTATTTGACACACTTCTTGTGAACCCAGGCTGTTATGGCCCTGACCACTGTATATGATGCAGGCTCACCTCAGGTACAGGATCTATGCACTAGCTGGTCTTCACCAGAGCTCCTGATGGTGGGGATGGGTTTAGCTGTGTCCTAATGCTAGGTCACAACCCTTTGGATTGGCCCAGTAAGCGGGGATCAGGTAGTCAATGAAGTAGATATGAATCAAGCAGAAGCATAGTTGATGAAAAAGCCAAAAGGTCAGTAATGAGTAGTAGCTGGATGGGATCAGGTGGAAGCATAGTCGATGAACAAGACAAGAGTTGATAATGAGTGGTACCAATAATAAGGATAGCAGCAGGTATGCAAAGGAGCAAGATATTGGCTGGAGACCGCACAATAAGCTGGCAAACAGGAAGTGCAGAGACATGGCTTAAATAGGAAGTTCATAGAAGGAGTAAAGGGTTCAAGTTTCACAAGTAACAAAATACAATGTGAGGTTTTCAAAGGAATCAGGCAGGGAGCGCTGGCCAACATCTCAGGTGGATCAGTGAGAAGAGCCACAGCCAGACACCGCAGAGGTCCTAGTTTCGGATCTGGATCTTGACACTGTAATTTGGTGCTATTGTACTGATGAAGAATCACCAGGAGAGGTGGAGGAAGCACATAACCACTGCAGTCCCTCAGATACAGCTTCCTTTCCAGCAAGGAGAACAGCACAGGAGTGACATCACCAAATTTCACTCCAAATTTAGTAAGAATAGCCAAGATTCTATATTATAATCCCCCATTCTTCCGCTGGCCAGCTCAGCTCATTGGGGCCCAACTCTTATGTTAGAGCACTGAGGTTAATATCCCTTTAAGAACTGATACAGGCAATGGCTCTGTGTTACTTGCAGACAACTCTGCCCCTCTTTGATCAAAGTGTAATGGGATTTTGGCCTCTCACCAATTACTATTTCAGTAGGTGATCTCTCTCTGTTCACTGTGCGAAGCGCAGACGCTCCGTAGCTGCACCATTCTTCACCCTTGGTCAGGCAGCAGGCTCCACCAACATCCGTGGCTCTTTCCAATGTTCTAAGATGTATGTCTCTGTGCCTCTCTCCCTCTCAGCGGTGAGTAGTCTGCCAAGCCAGTAGCCAAATGTGCACACGGTCTTCTCAGAACATCCTGCACACTTCTTATACTCAGCTCGAGAAAACAGCGGGGAACCATCTGTCCTTTTTGCCTCAGTGCCACCAGTGATCCCTTGTGAGATCTACAGTTTACTTCTTCCAGCTCTCCAAGCCAACTCAGTCTGTCAGAACTACACCTCCCACAATCCTTGCAGTCCACATCCTCTGTGCCATCCTATTAGGCAGAAGGTGGGCTCAATATTGGCTGTACACAGCTGTACAGTAAGAATCCCCTCCTGTAGCTGTGTGTCCTCTGCTGCCAGACACAGAATTGTTTTCCTGTCAATGCTGCTGACTGGCTTACATAAGCTAAGACATTTCCCACAGGCACCATAATAATCAAACCTGCCTAGGTGATACAGCAAGCAGCGAATGAAAAGAATAAACAGACTCAGGAAACATACCCACCAAATGAACATATAAGGAAACCCGTGAAATCTGTGTCGATTAAACTGGACACAGACTGGATTCTGCTGATTTCTAGGACATTTGTAGTGTTTGCTGGATAGTTTTAGCCGCTGAATGGCCTCTTTAAAAGGACCTATGCTGTGGAACCTCTGCCCAATAAATTCAAGCAGAGGGCAAAGGGCTAGTTACCAATATTGCTTGTGTAGCACCCTTCCTAGAAAGTTAAATTTGTTTTTTGGCTTCACTGTACTTTTTTGGGTCTGGTTAGGTTTTTCTAAGGCCAGTGGTTGATTGCTCCTGTCTGCCTCTGAAAAAGTCTCAGAATAGGAGGATCGCCCCTTTGATCAATCCTTGATTTATGCATATTTATTGGACTCCAGACAATCCCTGGGGAGGAGGAGCTGCAAAGGTGGCTGAGGGAGGTGACAAATATTTGGGAGGCCTGGAGAGAGTGTTCTTCCTCTGCTAGCAGGTCCCCAATTCTCCTGGGGCTTCTGCCTCTAGAAGGCAACTAGTGAGAAACAAGAGTTGCCGTTTGTGTCTCAACAGGTGCTGGGCCGAGGGCCTTAAAAAGATTGCTAAGGGATTTTTGCTGGAGGGCACTGGTCTGGAGAAGGGTCTTTTGTCTCCCGCACTGAAGGTTGTCATCTAGAAGCTGGGTGGCAGACAGCTCCTGGCATATTGTGTGCCTGCTACTATAGGGATTTGTGCTAAGACTTTGTCTTACTGTTGATTCCTGATATTGTTTTTGGAGCATCCTGCATTCCTATCTTTTTCCTGTTCAAGTTCTAAGCAATAAACAAAAATACATCCCTTAGACTGAGCCTGTGTTGTCGGTGTGCATGGAACTGTGTCTGTGTCTGGTAGTCCCTCTACTATTCTGAGAGAACCTGTGTATTCCCAGGGGCCCCTCCAGGGGAGAGTGCTACACTTGTAGGCTCCCCGTAGCTGACCTTTTCCCCATTTCTGACTTACCATGCTTTGTTCAGAACTGTGTCTCTGTGTGGAGGCAGCCATCTTGGTAAAGGAGCATGGCTTTAGTTTCTCATGTCAGAGATGCCCCCTGATGACTGGTGATTGGATAGCCGGTGAGGTAATGAAGAATGAAGAATCCGCAGGAGAGATGGAGGAAGCACAGACCACAGAATGAAAGAAGCAGAAGCAGGGAGTTCCTTGCACCGAAGATTCAAAGTACAGCTTCCCTTCCAGCAAGGAGAACAGTGATCACACAGTGACATTACCAAATCTCACTCAAAATCTGGTGACACTAGCAGTCAGAAGCAGCAGTGCCTAGATGATATCACAATAAAGATATACAGTGCAGCAACAAGGCTCATAGGACATGGGTTCCTAGGTACAGGAAGTGCACTGCTATTTTTAAGGAGGAGTTCATGACAATACATTTTTCAAGGTCTCCTTAGGAACAAATACATTTCTAGATGTTCCCTATAGGATAGTAAATATACTTTTTATGAGTTTGGGTCCACTTTAATTGGCAAATTATGTAATCTTGCTTTACGGGAACATAACATTAACAGCTTATAAATTTGGATGGATAAAAAGTAATTAGAGTATTGGAACTTCAACAGGAACTTTAGACAGGATGAACTGTGGGTGACAATGAGAAGCTGGAGAGAATGCAGGCCAGGAAATCTTCATTGGATGGATGGCTCTGTATGTAACTCAAGACGGGCCTCTGAGACCCTCAGTATTGCAGACCGGACTCGGCTCCATAATAATACTACACACGTGTTATATCTCCTTGTGCTTTCACACATAGTTTTGTGTACATATTACTCATTGACTTCAACTATGTGACACCTCGTGATAAATAGAAAACAACCTAGTTCTTATGGATGAGAGAACATTTACACAGCTGTTCATCTGGCAACTCCAACAGGCCTGGAGGAGATTCAGGAAGATGTGGACACTGGCAGTGGGGATGGAACTGAGCCCTAGGGACAAGGTGGTTTCTTTGTATAAGTCACCACAGCAAAGCCCAAAATGACACAAACCTGTGACCCTAACCAACATTCAAAGGGGAGCTCTCTTCATATATATTTTTTACTTTAACCCAGCAGAGGGTATTTATTATGTAACCTACCGTTGATATTGTTGGTCTTCAGAGTTCATGAGGAAAACTCAAAGATCAAGATCCTTCTGCTCAACTCTGTGTTCACAGATCATGCCAGCCCCCCCCCCCCCCCCGCGCCCCCCCCCCCCCCCCCCCCCCCCCCCCGTGATGACAAGCAAGTACATATCATGTCACTAGGCCACGCCTTGAAATAGCACTGCTGGACAATAGTACAGTAGCAAAAATGGAAAATTAAGTACCACACCACTGCTGAGCGGTCCAGTCACGATCAGGCGTCAGACTTGGAGACTAGCAGCTATAGTAGTAGAGGGGCTCCCACTGACTAGATGGATAAATGAACAAGAAGGTCACTCCTGCAGATGACACAGGCTCTCCTCAGGTGGGCCCAGCACCTTGTTTCTCATGAACCTTGAACACTCCCAAGAACTTTATGATTTAAGTATTGTCTCTGCACTTCCTGTTTGCCTGATTATTGTGCTCTCCCCAGCCAATATCTTGCTCTTGTCACTTCTGCTGCTGTCCGTATCTCCACTATCTCTTGTTACCAACAAGGGGTAGCGGAGGGGCATAAGTGCCAACCGGTGTTCACCGGAGCCCCTGATGGTGGACATGGGTTTTGCTGCATGTTAGTACCTTCACGATCGCCCCACCAGAAGGTGAGCAAGCTAGAGTCCAGTAACAGATTTAACAGGTAGGGATCAAGCAGAAGCGTAGTCAGTAAACAAGCCAAACATTGGTAACAAGTGGTTGCACGTTGGGATTAAGCAGAAGCATAGTCGAGGGTCAAGCCAAAGGTTGGAAACGAGAGGTAGCAGAGATACGGACAGCAGCAAGACTGACAAGAGCAAGATACTAACTGGGGAGAGTGCAATAATCTGGCAAACAGAAAGTGCAGAGACATGGCTTGAATCAGAAAGATCATAGGAGGAGCCAAGAGTTCAAGGGTCATGAGAAACGAGACATAGGGCAAGGTTGACTAAGCAATCAGGCAGATAACTGTCCATAATCTCAGGTGGCTCAGTGAGAAGAGTTACTGCCAGACACAGCAAAGGTCCCAGGTCTAGGCCCTGGCATCCAAATACAACTTTGTTCAATAAAAGTTGGGGGTGATCCAACATATTTCAGGGTCCAAAAATGCTCCCTTCAGGGCATTTTTGACAACAATGTGAGTGAACTGGACCTTTAATGTTATTTCTTCTAGTCTGATTACAAACACAGGTCTCATCAGCAGCTGGTTTGGTAGCCAAGCTCTGATGAAGAGGAGTATTTGACCCCTGAAACGCATTGGATATTCTTTGGATTGCCTCCATGATTTGTTTTGGAAATAAGTTGTATCTGCACCTCTGGTGTGGCGCTTCAATTTTCATTTTTGTTACATTTCACTACAAGGAGACTGTGGAGTTCCTCTGAGATGTAGAAGCTGCCTGCCCGGAAACCAGATCATTTACAATCACATCAATACTTTAAGATGGCAATACCTATTTTTTCATTTTCCTCAACCTGAAGATATTACAAGTCTGAGGCAGCAAAAGAGATAAAAGATGGGGGTAAAATACAATAAGACAATATGTTCCCTGGTCCTAAAGATACCATGAAATGGTCTTCAACTGTTTAACAACATGGCTGCCCCTGGCACTTTTCTGTTGCTTGATAAAGCGAGAGATAAACTTTAATTTCCCTTTAACAATGGAGTCAGTTGAATGTATGGTATGTGGCCATCTTTAAACTTTTGTCTTACTGAAAAAAAATACCTCCTAAAGAGATTTCTGCACTTTTCCCATTCAGGTTCTCTTGAAAGGTCACGCCCTCCACCAACTTTGTCATGTTCCCCCACTGTCTTGTTCCCATTGTTTTGGGTATAGGGGACCATGGGACCTTTTCCCTTTCCTCCCAGGATGCAATACTTAGTCTGTGCAGGCGACTGCCAGCTCTGAACCATGTCACATGAGGAGTAGGAGAAGGTCAATAATCCTGTGTAAGCTCTGATGGACATGGGCATTAGACTCAAAACTTCTGCAGGTGAATGGAGCACCGGAGAGAACATGAGTAGGTGGGACGGTCCCTATAAAGAAAGCCTGTCACTTAGTCCTAATCGGCAGATACATGCTTCAGTCCTGAAGATACTGACACAAGCCATCTTATTGCACTTGCTGACATTTTCCTAATTGAGTGCTGAATGGGTGGTATTCATTATCAGATTCAGAGTTGTAATAATGAACACTGCACCCCTGGCATCCCTCTAGATTCCCTGTGCAAGTACAAAAGTTGATTATATATTGATGATACATTAAGGTTATAATAAACACACAGCGTTTTTTTAGTTTAGCACATTAAGCACAACTAAAAAATGTGATAAAACTCTTGCTGTCTACAACATGTAATTCTACTGGCAGCTGCTGATCCCCTGAACTTCCGGTCTTCACAGGTAAGAATTACCAGTGGACAGTGCAATTTCCAGTCTTTTTATCTTGGAGAAGGGAGGGGGGAGAAGGGAGGAGCAGGGGAGTTCCTTTCCAACCTTATCTTTGGGACTGTGTGCGTCCATTGGAGCACACAGTGTAGGAAGACACAACTATGATGGGTGGCTCCACAGGATGTTGCAAGAAAAAAGAGCCACCATGAAAGAGGAAGCCTGGGATAGTGGCTATGACCCCAGTCTAAATTAGAACATAGTCAAGGATTAAAAGATGAAGAAGCTGCATACTCAGGAATTAATTAAATCGGTGGCTGAGGGTAAGATATCACACTAAGAAAATTGCAGGGGATGCCTGCAATTTGGCATGACGTCCTATGCAATGAACATATTACAGGAGTAGGGGAATGAGGATTCTTATAAAGAAACGTTTCCCATACACGCTTACAGTAACATAAAAGTCTATAACAATAGTAATTTTAACCGCTTGCCGACCAGCTGCCATCATTATACTGCGGCAGGTTGGCACGGTCCCGCGAGCCGCCGCAGCTATACGTCGGCTCCTTTACGCGGGATAGCAGGCGTGCGCTCCCTGCCAGAGGCACATGCACACGCCCGCTGCACTGTGGAGGTGCCGATGCTCGTGGCCGATGGTCGCGATGACCGCCAGCCTCGATCAATCGTGGGCACGAGAGGCAGAACAGGGACGTGTGTGTGTAAACACACAAATCCCTGTTCTGTGAGGAGAGACAGATCGAGAGTTCCTAATAGCTAGGAACCACAATCTGTCATCCCCTCCCCCTACAGTTAGAACACACAGTCAGGGAACACAGTTAACCCCTTGATCGCCCCCTAGTGTTAACCCCTTCCCTGCCAGTGACATTTATACAGTAATCAGGGTACTTTTATAGCACTGATCGCTGTATAATTTTCAATCATCCCAAAAATGTGTCAAAAGTGTCCGATGTGCCGCAGTCATGATAAAAATGCAGATCACCGCCACTACTAGTAAAAAAAAAATAATAAAAATGCCATAAATCTATCCCCTATTTTGTAGACATTATAAGTTTTGCGCAAACCAATCAATATACGCTTATTGTGATTTTTATTACCAAAAATATGTAGAAGAATACATATCGGCCCAAACTGAGAAAAAATTAGCTTTTTTTAAAAAAAAATTGGGGATATTTATGTAGCGCTGGGCTCCCGACGAGCATGCGCTATGTGTTTTGTAAATTTAATGTTCCTGGAAACACAGTTGGGTTTTAGGGTTAATTATACCAAATTATGGTTTCAGTACCAGTCTGGCTGGATTGCACTGGGTTCTGCTTGGCCATAGGTGTCGCTGTCACTTCTGGCAAGTGCGAGAATGCAGTTTGGCTGGGCGCATTGAGTGCCAATCTCTCTCGGAACCAATCAGTGAGAGGGCACTTAAGGTACTGAGATCACGTGCTTCTGGGTTCCGGTCGAGAAGATCTTTCTGTCTGTTTGGTCCTGGGCCTCCTGACCAGCCCTCAGGGCCCTCATGGCCTGGGGTGTGGATCCATCCAATTCCGAGTCTTGGGGCTGGCTAGCCCGAGGCAAAGTAACTGGAAGGAGGATTCCAAGGTGGTCCGGTGCCATCTCATCTTTGGAGAGGCCCAGCAACTGAGAAAGCAACCAGGGGAGGACTCTTCGGGAGAGGGCCACGCACAAGGCTGGTTCCTCAGCAAGAGCCTGGAAGCTAAGTTGAAAGACACCAAGTGTATCTACACTCGTACTGTATCGTCGGACCGGCTGCAAGATACTGGTACCATATAAGGGGGTCTCTAAGTTTGTCTACATCCTTCAGTTACAACCAAGTCTGTGGCATAGACTTTATTCTCTTTGAATACTCTATCGGCTGCTAGGCCTAGTGAGAGGAGGTTTATCCGATAGCTGTGAGAATCCAGTTGTGAATGGCTATTCTCTGGATCTTATACTGAGAGACTTTCAGTTTTGAGCAGTTCCAAAGAGTACCTGAACTTCCTACCTAAACCCTCTATCCTTCATTTAGAGACTGTGTTTTGTCTACCCTTTTTTGCAAATAAAAATCCCAAAGTGGATCCAGTGTCAGTTTCTGCAATACTTGGGCCATCTACCTCGGGAAACCCCTAGATGCACACGAGGTCAAGAAGGTAACGGTAAGCCCAAATCAAACCAGCAGCTCCTTCGGGGGTTAGTGCTACATTTATTACAGCAAAAAGTACAAAATATTGTGTTTTTTTCAAAATTGTCAATTTTTTTTGTTTATAGCACAAAAAATAAAAACCGCAGAGGTTATCAAATACCACAAAAAGAAAGCTCTATTTGTGGGGAAAAAAAGGACATCAATTTTGTTTGGGTGCAACGTCGCACGACGGTGCAATTGTCAGTTAAAGCGACGCAGTGCCGAATCGCAAAAAATGCTCTGGTCATTGAGCAGCCAAATTTTCCGGGGGCTGAAGTGGTTAAACAGCCATCTCTTTATATAAATCTTTGAGTCAAATGCAAAATAAAAATAAAAAATAGGGTGTTACAGCGGCAAGGCGGCCAAAAACACAAAGCCACTGCCAGGGAAGAGAAAAATACATATAGAGTATTTATAACTCTATCAGGGTAACCATGTATCATCATCACCACATTTCTAGATCATAGAGACGGCGGAGACGTAGCAGCTTTGCTGTCATGGTGCCGGAGATAGGATGGGGCTATGTAGTGCAGGTGTCCCTCCATTCCGGCCAAGCTGTTTGGCACAGAGATATTGAAAAATCTGATTCTTGCCGTTGCCTGAAACCACAAATCCACATTGGTTTGTTGTACATGAGTAATGCCGTTCCCACACCGATCGGCTTATAGGTCACGAGTAAACTTGGGGTCCGTGCTGGGTGTGGGTCTTGTATCCATTGGCTGGTGGTCACTTCTAATTCGGGTCACTTCTATAAAACTTTTATGAAATGTGTTCACTCTAGGAATGAACAGGTCATCGCTCTTGGATGGAATACCATGAAATTATGGAACCAAGTCAATGCCTCAGATGATCTGCCACGCACCAAACCACACGTGTGTGTCAACCAATTAAAGTGTAAAGTTTATCCTAGTTTTCAAATATACTTACAACCCCCGTTAGGTTTCTGGTACAAAGAAAAACCGCGCTGACCCAAAAATAAAAAAATAAAAGACAACTAATAAAAAGGCTGCAGTAATGTGGGATAAACACAATGCAAATAGTAACAGAAAAACTGCGCCAAAAATTAACCACTTTGCATCCAGGCCAATTCTGACATTTCTCTCCTACATGTAAAATTCATAATTTTTTTGCTCGAAAATTACATAGAACCCCCAAACATTATATATGTTTTTTTTAGCAAAGACCCTAGAGAATACAATGACGCTCGTTGCAACTCGCACGGTATTTGCGCAATTTTTCGAACACGTTTTTTCAGAAAAAAAAAAATTTCATGCTTAAAAAAAAACAAAACAGTAAAGTTAGCCTAATTTTTTTTGCATAATGTGAAAGATGAAGATGCGCCGAGTAAATAGATACCCAACATGTCACGCTTCAAAATTGCACGCGCTCATGGAATGGCGTCAAACTTTGGTATTTAAAAATCCCCATAGGCGACGCTTTAACATTTTTTACTGGTTACATGTTTTGAGTTACAGAGGAGGTCTAGGGCTAGAATTATTGCTCTCGCTCTAACGTTCGCGGCAATACCTCACATGTGTGGTTTGAACACCGTTTTCATATGTGGGCCGGACTTACGTATGCGTTCACTTCTGCGTACGAGCTCACGGGGACAGGGGCGCTTTAAAAAAAAAAAATGTTATTATTGTTAATTTGACTATTATTTTTTGAGTTTGACAGTTTAAAAAAAAAAAAATATTGATTACTTTTATTCCTATTACAAGGAATGTAAACATCCCTTGTAATAGGAATATTACATGATCGGGCCTATTAACAGTGAGATATGGGGTCAATAAGACCCCACATCTCACCTCTAGGCTGGGAAGCCTAAAATTAAAAAAAAAAAAAAAAAAAACGATAACCGCTTCCCAGCGGAGGCGGCGCCGTTATTTGAATGCAGAGGCCGGGCGTGACGTCATAACATCGCGCCCGGCCTCCGAACGATCATAGAGACTCCGGCGACCATCTGGTCCGCCGGAAATCTCTATGGTCATCATCCGGGGGCCGGCGGATCCTGTGTCCGACTCACCGATGGAAGAGGTGAGTCGGTAGAAGCACCGGAGGGCGGCGGGAGGGGACGCTATGATCGTTCTTATGGTGCAGGAAATCGCCGGCTGAAAACGGCAATATCTGAATGATGTCTGTAGCTACAGGCATCATTCAGATATACCCCCGCAAAGTGCAGGCCGTCATGTGACGGCCTCCGGATGCGAAGTGGTTAAATAAAAACACTTAAAGTGGATGTAAACCCAACATTTTTTTTTTGATGTCATAATGTAGAGAATAAGATTTCCTTTCATTTGAGCCCAGTCTTGCCACACAGATTTACTCGAGGCCTGAGCAATCCTCTTTTATTGTTCAGTTAGAAAGATCTTGACAAAGTGCTGAAAACTTTGTCAAAAATGCCCCCTTGCTGTGAGTGACAGGTGATTTACATATCTCATGCACTAGCCTGAGACAGGCACATCCTGTGTAATTATAAAAAGTGAGAAATCCACCCCTCCCCCACATAACAAATCCTGTGATCGATGTATCCTCAGACACACACACTGCACTATAACAATCATCAGATCACTGCATGTTCTACTCTGCCCAGCTCTGACTACATACATGTCCCCTATATTCTTCTTGTTGTTCACTTGAGAATACATTTATTTTCACTCTGGTCTGTGGATCTGTGGTCTGTGCCTGTCTCAGGCTAGTGCATGAGATATGTAAATCACATGTCACTCACAGCAAGGGGGCGTTTTTGACAAAGTTTTCAGCACTTTGTCAAGATCTTTCTAACTGAACAATAAAAGAGGATTTCTCAGGGCTGGAGTAAATCTGTGTGGCAAGACTGGGCTCAAACGAAAGGAAATCATATTCTCTACATTATGACATCAACAAAAAAAATATTTTTTTTGGGTTTACATCCACTTTAAAAGAATAAAATAAAAAATATTCATACAAAATGACCAGAATGAAATGGACAGAGACACATTATGCGATTCTATGGAAATGGCAAAATATTACATTCGCTAATAGTGAACACCAGCTGGAATGCGTTATTCTCAGTCCATGGATATAGAGATGATAATAAGCATGGTGGTAAACAAGGAATAGACAGTCTTTGATAAGTCAATCTTCATAAACCACCGCTGTGCTCCACATCTATCATAAGTGCCACCACCGGTATATACCGTATTTTCCGGCGTATAAGACGACCTTTTACACTTAAAAAAACTGGCCAAAAAGCAGGGGTCGTCTTATACGCCGGGTCAGCCCCTCGGATGCCTGCTGGGTGTTTGGTAATACTGTATGTAGCTTCGGCTACATACAGTATATACCGCTGAGCCAATCCTGGTGAGCGATGTATTCAAATGAATACAGAGCCTGCTCGGATTGGAGCAACAACCTCTGCCAATCCGAGCAGGCTACTCTGAGAGTCAGAGAGGCGCGGGCTGATGATGTCAGAGAGGCGTGAGAGGCGCGGGCTTTGAGAGTCAGAGAGGTGTGGGCTGATGATGTTAAAGCCTCTGCCAATCTAAGCAGGCTTTGTATTCATTAATAGAATACATCGCTCGCCGTGATTGGCTCCAGCAAAAGCAGGAAGAAGGATATGGTGCCAGCTCCAGCTCCAGCAAGAAGGAAGAAAAATGAAGCGTCGGAAGCCTCGGAAGGGGGGTCGTCTTATACGGTAAGTACAGGAAAAAAATGTTTAAAAAAGTTTAGGGGGTCGTCTTATACGCCCCATCGCCTTATACACCGGCAAATACGGTAAGCCGCTTACCAGATAGTGGAATATTAAAGGCAATCAAAATCCACCCAGCCAGGATCCTTACACATGGATACAGACACACACCACAGCAGAGCTTCCTCCAATGTAAACCCTTGCACTCATCAGTGCATAAAGATCGTAGCGGCATGGAACATAAAAATTAAAAAAGGAACCATAGCATAATACTGTATGGATTGCTGAAATTTAGTTAAATTCAAAAGTTGTACTCACAATGTTTCATGAAAAACAAGCACATATAAACGAATAACGCCGGCCGGCATCAAATGGAGCCGTTCCTCCTTCCTGAAAAGCGCGGTGACGTCACTGCACGTCCTCCCAGACGCGTTTCGTCATCAAATGGACGTTTTCAATGGGGACCTGTTAGGTTAGGTTTGCCGCTACTGTGCCCCATCAGATACTGTTAGTGTGCCCCATCAGATACCGCCAGTGTGCCCCATCAGATACCGCCAGATACCGCCAGTGTGCCCCATCAGATACCGCCAGTGTGCCCCATCAGATGCCACCAATGTGCCCCATCAGATGCCGCCAGTGTGCCCCATCAGATGCAGCCCGACACTTCCCTGTCTCGGAGCGGGTCAGCGGCAGTCTCCTGCACGTCCTCTATGTCTTCTTCCGTCCTCTCTCAGGCGTCCAATCACAACGCCTAATGTTTCAGCCAATCAGGTGAACGGTAACCTGGCCACCTGACTGGCTGAGAGGCAGATTCAGTGTTAGCAAAGCAAATTCCTTTGATCACTCACACAGCTGAGTGATCAGCGAACGCACAGCATTGCGCCCGCTGTTCACCTTTGTGGGCGCCTATTAGAGCCTATGGCTCTAATCAGGTGCTTCCAAAAAACACCCCCCGCCACTGTAATTCATATGCCCGGTGCCTGAAAATGGGCCGGGCACCTGAATAGGGGGTGTCAGCAGCGACCATAGATAGATTCATGCAAGAATCTATCTATGATTAGAGCGGTGCAGGAGAGAGGGGGCGGCGCTCCTGCGCCCTTTACGGACGCACCGCCACTGAGTGTATACGACGGAAAAAATAAATTGCCCTGTGCCGCTAAAGTGTTCAGGTTTGGTTTGAAGAAAAGGTGGCAACCCTACAATAAAGCCCAGCGGGAAGGCACAGCCGACCAGAACCACTTACCAACTGTAACAACAAGGCGGTTATCTTGAGGGCCTTTAATACTTTTTTAAAATTTGTTAAGAAAATGTAAATACTTTAAAGCGGTGGTCTGAAACTAAAAAAATTCAAGCAGGAAGGCTTCTTATTACAGAAAAGACATTCATAGGGAGCATTGTAGACATTGTTTAAAATTCCGTTGCTCTTTTGCATGACAAATGTTGGTGCCCGTGATAGAATTATGTATCAGCCAGCAACAGGTACATTCATTTATTGCAAGGGGATGGGGGCATCACTGAGGCTGAAATGTCTATACTAGTGACTCCATCTTCAGTGCATCCCTTTGGGCCACACAGCATCTTTGGTTGCTAGGGAGCTGGTAGGCAGGTGCAGTCTACTTTCTCAACAGCAGGTGGCACTCATCCACAGCGGCCCTGTAGCTGGAGAGAAAGTCAAGAGGAACACATTTCCTCTATGGTTTCTTCGGTCACCGGGGAAGCAATCCGGTTGGAAGCTGCCACCCCATGTGACTCTGGCAGCCACCTTGAGTCAAGCAGAGCCTATTTAAGGCCCTGGCACCAAGGTTTTGGCATGCATTTGCGAGTGAGTAGAGTAGGGACAGCACTAGAGGTAGGGAAAGTTTCCTGTCGAGGAGGGAATGCGTAGGGTTGCAACTCTTTGGACCTCAACCCATTGGGCACAAGACGGCCAGGCCACATTTCTGCTCTCTTAACAGACGCTGTTAGTCCGGCTGATACCGGCTCTCTTCACATTATTGGAAACTGTGCACCCAGTTGGGCAGTCTTCCCACTGGGCTTGTGGTGACCTGTTGCTGTGCTATTTAAATACAAGTTCTCCATTGCACCTGATTGTGTGAATTATTGAGGCTGCACTATGCAGCACTCCACCCCTCCCCACCTACAAGCTGCATTTATTGCTAAATACAGCTGACAGCACCATAGCAACCTCAACACTTGACTGGCCCCATTTAACTACTGGTCGTTTTGCCTCATTGGTTGCTAGGACGCTTTTGGCTGCATAGTGTTATTGGTTGCTAAATGCAACTGACAGCATCCTGGCAACCAATGACAGTTCCCCAGCCCCCCCCCCCCCCCCCCCACCGCTGATTGGATGATTCCTGTCATTGACTAGATATGGCCACTGCCATATTTGGATAATGACATCAGCCAGCATATTGTTTTTCAATATTGGCAAAACTGGATATGCAAAATCATGATCTGGCGCCGGCATCTCCTTTACTCCATTAGCTTTTCGACCACAATCTTTATTACCAGCCCTGCTGTAAGTTTGTAGTTCTTGAGCTTCTAGATGTCTGAACTCCTGAACATATGCATTTTCATAATGTGCCCCCTTGCGCCTCCTCCGGCTCCTCTCATCCTCCTCCTCGGGCTCCGGAGCACGGCTCGGCTCTGTCCAGGTGCCCAGCAGCTTTACATCGGACACCTCTTTCCCGATGGTAAACCCGTCATGTAACCTGTCATGTATTATTGTAATTTTTTGTTACAGTTCCTGTGATGGTTTGGGCAAGCATTCATGGCTCGGAGTGTCTTAGCAACAGCATAGCAATGAGGCAGGATGGGGGATGCCATCTCTGGAAGTGCCAACTCCAGGGAGATCTCAAGAGTTTTCAGAAGAAAGTCTCTCATTTTGTTTTTGTTTTTTATATATTGCCATGGTTTTAGCAGCATCAGGGTTGGCTGGCATGAAGTCCCTCACAATATTAGACATGTGCACAATAGAAAAATTTGTTTATTTTCGTTTTGTTTCTTTCGTTTCCGTTGATTCGTAACGATTCGTAAATTCGTAAGTCGTCGGTGTTCGTATTCGTGACGATTCGTAAATTCGTAAGTCGTCGGTGTTCGTATTCGTAACGTTCTATTGGATACACTATTTATTGAGGACACATTTTGGATTTTTGTTATCACATTAAGATAACCTATACTATGCACTTTATTATATGTATATCACTAGCATTGTATGTTGATTGCAGCACTTTATTAATTTATGCATAAGTCACTTTATACGTGTTTATATTGTTCCAAATAGCACATATTACTATTATTTTTTGCGCAGAGTCACGTACATTTAAGTACACTTTTATACTTATATTCGTATTCGTAACGATTCGTATTTTCGTAAGAGTTATTTTTTCGTTGATTCGTTTTTCCGTTTAATTTTCGTTTATTCGAAATTCGGACGCATTCGTATTTTCGTAGATTTAGTTACATTCGTACTTTCGTTAGATTGATTTATTCGTACTTTCGTAACATTGTTTTCGTAGATTCCTAATCGGAGCATAATTCATAATTTTATGTAATGTGTATGCTATTATTACATTTTAAGAGACACAGAAAATTCCGAATCGAAAAAAAAAGTTACGAATGTACGAACTTTTTCGTTCAATCCATTCGAAGCACGTTAAGAAGCGCCATTGTAAGAGACACGGAAAATTACGAATCGAAAAGAAAAAAAAAAAAAAGTTACGAATGTACGAATTTTTTCGTTCAATCCATTCGAAGCACGTTAACCTCCCTGGCGGTATGATTCTGTCCGGAATTTAGTGCTGAAAGCAGTACAATTATTTTGCATGGAAATTTGGCGTTTTTGTATTGTAGGCTGCAATTCTTATGAATAACTCACTTAAATCTGTCCGAACCAAAGTCTAGTAGACATCCCGGGTATGATAAAGTTTGAAACACAAAATCATAAATTATAATATAATAAAAATATATATAAAAATGATTCAATAATGTAATCAAATCAAAAACACTGAAATTTGCTCAGTTGCAGAATAGTCGCTGTCATTAAATTTATTGTTTGATGATAAATTGTGATTCTAATTTTTTATCGGTGTTTTCTAGCTGGTCTAAAACCACTTTTGACATAAAGGGACACTTTTTGGTTGCTATGGACAATCTCCAGTTTCCAGGCAGAAAAAAAAATCTTTTTATTATATAAAATGACATGCAGGGCACTGGGCAGACCACTAGGGACAAAGGGGATGTGTATTTTTTGTATACAGTAATGTAATCTGTAAGATTACAGTACTGTATGTGTTGTGTGTTTTTAAACTTTTTTAAATTTGGCGCCGATCTCCGCTCCCGTGCGTCGGAACATCGCAGGGAATGGAGATCGGCGGCACTCGGGGCACTGTGTGAATCGAGCGAGCAGACGGCTCGCACACACAGCGGGGAGACTTAGCAGGATCCAGGAGATAAGGTAAGTAACTTCCCCCTTTATCCTGCAATGCAAGCCCGAGTCTGGCTCGGGGTTACAGCTCCTAGCAGAAAAAACTGAACCCGAGCCAGACTCGGGAATACTGCTAAGGAGGTTAAGCAGCGCCATTGTAAGGGACACGGAAAATCACCAATTCAACAAATAAAAATAAAAGTTACGAATGTACGAATTTTTTCGTTCATTTTGATTTTCGTTGTTCCTGTTTTCGTTTTTTAGGATTTTCTTCTTTCGTACTTTCGTTGTTTCTAATTTGGTTATTTCGGATTTTCGTTGTTTTTCGGATTCGTTCGATTCTAACATTCGTTATTTGTTAAAATTTTTAGCGAATCGTTTGTTCATTCGTACGATAACGAATGAACGAATGTAACGAATTTTAACGAAAAACGAAACGAATTGCACATGTCTACACGATATCTCACAAGCTCTCCCTGGAAGACTTTGGTGACGTAACCTCCCCAGGGGGCACCTGTGAGGCGTTGGCCTCTCAGGGAAATAATTAAATTATATTTCACAAAAGGTAAATTCCACAGAAAAAAAAAAAGCCAGCGGGCTTACCAAAGATGACGCAGGTTTCGAGAACAGAGGATTTAGAATCAATCAGGGAAATGCTGATCATAGATAATATTTGATAATAAAATAGGCTGGGTAATAAGATATAGTGAAAAGACGTGGCTGGGTTTGGTTCCACGTTCATTGCTCCAGGCTGCCCTTGTATAGGGGAATTTCTTTTTCATTTGGTGGAGCTGCAGATGTTGTACTTCTTAACACTTCTTAAGACCCCCTTCTCTGAAATCCACCAATTCTCCAATCCCATTGCTGACATCACATGTTTCATAATATTCCACAGACCAGCATGGAAAATGTAAACCAGCCCCTTTTCTAAAAAATCCCTGACTCATATGGCACAAGATCAGCCGCGGAGTTCACGAAAAGTTAATTTCGTTGTAGTTCTAAACTGTTGCTACAACATCAATCGTACGTCCCGACACCTTATAATTCAATTTTCCCTTAAAGATCCTTTAAAATGTTATGAAGACCTTGTTACGAAGAAATGACTCAATCAACATACCTCATCTACATTTTTTCTTTATTCCTTTGCGTCTCTTTTTTCTATCATTGGTGCAAACACAACCATTTAATTGTCTCTGTCCTGCATTTCTGCCTTTGGGCAAGGCTACTCTACCCCTCCCTAATCCCTAGAGCAGGGGTCTCCACATTTTCTAAACAAAGGGCCAGTTTACTGTCCTTCACATTACAGAGGGGCTGGACTGTGGCCAGTGGGAGAAGAAAATTAGATTAAACAATGCCCCATGATTGGTATTGGGGGGAGTAATAGTGTACCATAGTTGGTATCAATGGGAGGAATAGTGTCCTATTGGTATCAATGGGAAGCATAGTGTCCTATTGTTGGTGTCAGTGAGAGGAAAAGTGCTCCATCGTTGATATAAATTGGAGGAATAGTGCCCCATCATTGTTATCAGTGGGAGGAATAGTGCCCGATCATTGGTGTCAGTGGGAGGAATAGTGCCCATCACTGGTGTCGGTGGGAGGAATAGCACCCCATCATTGGTGTCAGTGGGAGGAATAGTGTCCCATCATTATTGTCTGTGGGAGGAATAGTGCCCCATCACTGGTATTAGTGGGAGGAATAGTACCCCATCATTGGTGTCAGTGGGGGAGGAATAGTGCCCCATTGTTGGTGTCAGTGGGAGGAATAGCACCCCATCATTGGTATTAGTGGGAGGAATAGTGTCCCATCATTGGTGTCAGTGGAAGGAATAGTGCTCCAACATTGGTATCAGTGGGAGGAATAGTGCTCCATCATTGGTGTCAGTGGGAGGAATAGTGTCCCATCATTGGTGTCAGTGGAAGGAATAGTGCTCCATCATTGGTGTCAGTGGGAGGAATAGTGTCCCATCATTGGTATCAGTGGGAGGAATAGTGCTCCATTATTAGGGTCAGTGAGAGGAATTGTGCCCCATTGTTGGTATCAATGGGAAAAATAGTGCCCCCTCCATGGTATTAATGGGAGGAATAGTGCGCATTGTTGGTGTCAGTGAGAGGACTAGTGCCCCATTGTCAGTGTCAGTAACTATGCCCCACTATTGCTGAGAATGGGGGGAATAATGCTCCAAGGCCCGGATAAAAGCAAGCAAAGGGCTGCATATGGCCGCAGTTTGGATGCCACTGCCCTTGAGCATAGCCACCAGGCCTGGACTATACCTAACCAATGCTCTATGCACTCATACACACAGGCAACCTGCATCGGGGCTGCCTGTGGGGGACTTAAAGCGGAAGTAAACCCATCGATTTAACAGTTTAAAAAAAAAAAGGCATGCCGGGAATGCTAACTGCACATTGGCTGTGCTCTCAACCAAACAGTCAAACCATCCAATGGCTGGTGTCATAACGGATCACATGTGTAGCACCGTGGCAGTTGAAGATTAAACAGAGGCAAAGATGGCAGCTTCCTTGGCTGAAAACGATAGGAGGGTTTACTTCCACTGTAAAGGGAAAAATGTATTTTGTTGTGAGGGTTTAATGTTGCTTTGATCATAGCCTCCAAAAACCTCTACTCAATCTGTCCCCACTTGGACAAAACCATAGCTGCGTTGCTATGGCTTATCAAATAAAGAAACATAGGAGGTATGTTGTCACTCTGCTCTAAGCAGAAGTGACTCTTTAACTTTAATTCTGCCAGGCCATAGCCAACCTGAGCTGAATTAATAGATCTGCTGTCTGTCTTGATTTTCTCCTAAGACCTGGTTTCTGTTTCTTTCTGCCTGCTGCAGGAAAGTATCCCTGGCAATAGTGTAAGAGGATCCAATTATCAGAGTTATGGATATGTACTGTATGTTTCCTTGACCAACCACTAGGAGGTTTATTGCCAGTGATGCATGTTAGGAAAATGTATGAATATTTAGGGTGACCTTCAAAAAGCTTTCTTACCACCCCAGCTCAGTCTGCGGAGGAGAAGTGCTACTGTTCTTGACCACCTAGTATGGCCATATTTAATGCAGGGCAAAAGGGGCACCTGTCCCGGGTCAAGTCATTGTTGCGGGGCCCAAAGAAGGTGCCCCTCAAACCCGTGCTGCCATCAAATACAATTGGATTTGTCTATAACTCAGAAGATGAGGGCGGAATTGAATGTTGGGTGGCGCTGGTGTTTGGTTGGGTGGTATGCCTGCAGTCTGTTGTGGTGATTGGGCAGCTCAATAAGAAAAACCTTGTCCAGGGAGAGTACCTGTCAGTACTGGGCACAGTCACACCGACCCTTCTCCTTAACCGTGTCCAACAAGCCACAGACCATCGGCCCGCTGAAGAACTTCTTCACCGGAGGGTTCAGTGGGCGTGACTGATGTTCGCCAGACATTTTATGGACACTATCAAAATGAAACTGCTGGGAAGGGGGGCAATGCAGGGGTCTGTGGAGGGAGGGGGTCCTGTTTAATGATGGGGGTAGTATGGGGGAGGAGGTCCTGTGTAATGATACTTTCACCTAGCAAAGCCATGTGGTCATAATCTCTGTACTGACATTATAATCCATTGCTTTATTGGTAAAGAATGCTAACACTAACTTCATTTCTTCACCGATATGGTGACCATGTAAGGTCAAGGTGGCCATTAAAGTGAAGCTCTTCTTTTCAAAGCTTTTGTTGTGATTAGCTTTAAGTTTCACCATGTGGACCGGTTAGGTAAAATGTTCTTGTAGCAAAGCCATGTGGCCATCATCTTAGCAGCACTAACATGATGACCAAGGACTTTGTTGATAGAAGAAAGCCAACCCTAATGCTAACCCTACCGCTACTCTCTGCTCTGATACCGGTGACCACTTGGGGTCAAGGTTACCATTAGGGTTAACTTCTCTCTGTTCCAAATTTTTTATCATAATTAGCTTTAAATTTCACCACATGGAAAGCTTAAGGGAACCTTACTTGAAAAAGAAAATCACATGGCTTTACTTTGTAACAAAGCCATGTGGTCATTATCTCAGCACTGATATGATTATCAATGGCTTTGTAGATAAGGAATGCCAAGCCTAATGCTAACCCCAACGCTAATCTCTGCACTGATATTGAGATCACACGAGGTCAAGGTTACTGTTAGGTTTCCCCTGTTCCTCAATCTAATGTAATGTTCTCAGCTATAGAGGGGCTGTTTTTTTTCGGCACAAGAACAGGTCTAGGATACAGAGGCGTAACTACAGATCATGGGAGCCCCACAGCCCCAAAAAAGTTTGATGGAACAAAACTCAAAGAGAGTTGCAATAGCAATACTAAAGAAGATCACAATATTTGTTCAGGGATGGCAGGGGCAGATAAAGACAGATTCAAGTACTTTAACCACTTGACCCCCCCCCCCCAGGCCTTTTTCTGACACTTTTGTGTATTTTTGGCTAGCAAATTAGTTAGAATCCACAAACATGATATATTTTTTTAAAGCAGAGGCCCTAGAGAATAAATTGGTGGGCTTTGCAATTTTTTTATATCACGTGGTATTTGTACAGCAGTTTTTTAAATGCAATTTTTTTACATTTTAATGCAAAAAACACAATACATAGCCAGATTTTTTGTAAAATATAAAAGATGATATTATGCCGAGTAAATAAAATATTGTCACGCTTTAAAATTGTGCACACCCGTGCAACAGCGACAAACAACACAAATGTTACTATCCACAGGCGATGCTTTTAAAATCCTTTACAGCTTACCACTTTATATTTACACAGGGGGTCTAGTGCTAGAATTACTGCCGTCGTTCGCAGTGATACCTCACATGTGGGACGATCGCTGTTTGTGCGTGTGTGCGGGATGGACGGGGTCACTTAAAATTTATATATATATATATATATATATATATATATATATATATATATATATATATATAATATTAATTTTTTTACACTCTTGCTTTAATTTTTTTTTTTTTTTTTATCAATTTAATTTCTGCCACTATTGTGACAGCAATAGGCATATGACAGGTACTCTTTATGGAAAGATCTGGGGTCTATAAAAACAACCTCTGCCCTTAAAAATATTTGATCACACCAAGGTCTGTGTTTTTTTGAATGCTTTTGATTTTTAACTCCTTCCCCCCGGTCAATAGCAGATTGACGTCCGGGAAGTGGTTTAGTTATCCTGACTGGGCGTCATATGACGTCCTTCAGGATAACAGCCGCCGCGTGCCCGTGGGGGCGCACATCGCGGCGATCGGTGGAGCGGTGTGTCAGACTGACACACCACTCCACCGATCTTGGTAAAGAGCCTCCGGCAGAGGCTCTTTACCACGTGATCAGCCGTGTCCAATCAAGGCTGATCACGATGTAAACAGGAAGAGCCGTTGATCGGCTTTTCCTCACTCGCGTCTGACAGACGTGAGTAGAGGAGAGACGATCAGCGGCTCTCCTGACAGGGGGGGTATGCGCTGATTGTTTATCAGCGCAGCCCCCCCTCAGATGCCCACACTAGAACACCAGGGAAGCCCCCAGGACCACCAGGGAAGCCCCCAGCATGTGGATGGCCAGGTACATCCCCCATGGCCATCCACATGTAAAAAAAAATGCCCAAAATATGCCAATCAGTGCCCACAAATGGGCACTGACTGGTACCTCATATTTACTTTACAAAACAGGGATGCCCAGCAATGCCACTAATCAGTGTCCATCAGTGCCCCCTATCAATGCCCATCCGTGCCCACCTATCAGTGCCCATCCATGCCACCTATCAGTGCCACAAATAAGTATGCATCAGTGCCACCCATAAGTACCCATCAGTGCCGCCTATGAGTGCCCATCAGTGTCACCTATGAGTGTCCATCAGTGCCGCATATCAGTGCCCATCAGTGCCGCATATCAGTGCCCATCAGTGCCCATCATCAGTGCCACCTCATTGGTGCCACCTCATCAGTGCCCATCAGTGCCGCCTTATCAGTGCCCATCAGCGCAGCCATATCAGTGCCCGTCATTGAAGAAGAAAACGTACTTATTTACAAAAAAGTTAACAGTGACAAAGAAAAACTTGTTTTTTTGCATAATTATCGGTCTTTTTTTATTTGTTGCCCAAAAAATAAAAAACGCAGAGGTGATCAAATACCACCAAAAGAAAGCTCTATTTGTGGGAACAAAATGATAAAAAAATTGTTTGGGTGCAGTGTAGCATGACCGCGCAATTGTCATTCAAATTGCGACAGCGCTGAAAGCTGAAAATTGGCCTGGGTAGGAAGCTGTCTAAGTGCCTGCTATTGAAGTGGTTAAAAATGGCGCTGTTGACATCCGGGTAAACAGGAAGTGCTGTCAGGTCATTGGGTTACCATAGCTGAGAGCCAATCAAAGCCAATCTTTGTTTGGCCCTCCGTTCAGCCGTTGGAAGCGCCAGCTGGTCAATTGGGTCTCCTGCTGGGATTGGAAACCCTGAGAAAGCCAACGCGGCCGCGGGAGAAGGGAACGTCCCCTCCCACCGCTTGTAAAAGCAATCCAGCGGTTGGTTTGAAAGCTAGGTTTGCTTTTACAAGAAAGCTGACCGCCAGATATAAAAAACAGTACCGGGTGATGCCTACAGCTGCTGGCATCATCCTGGTATAACCACTTGAAGTCTAGCGATGTACGGGTACGTCACTGGTCGGCAAGTGGTTAAATCTGCTCTGGTTTTCCTAAGTCAGCCCCACCATTTATAATATTAAAAAAAAAGATCTCAGCTTGACATTTCTGGATGCAGATTAATATCATTGTGAAGGGCATGTTTTGGAAATCCAGTCTTAGGTTACTGTGACCGGTCAGTGCCAAAAAATGATGCTAAAGAGGGCGGAGTAGGAGATAAATGGGCAGATATCTGCATGACACCATTGTATTCCTTGGATGCGGTTGAAAAACGCGATCTGTGCTCTGTCAGTGAGCTCACTGCAAACTCAGTTCACAGTGTTATACGTAAAGAGCCACTCCACCCAGGAATGATATTTCAGTTTTGGGTAGGTGTCAGTAAAGTGAATCATTAATTGGCTTCCTTTACAGCTCAGGGCCTCCTTTGGTGTATTTTCCTCTATAGAGCTCCTTGGTTCCTCCTGTGGTGAACACCAGGGACCTCTTTAACATCACTTGAGATTGGAGAACCAATTTATTTTTATCATATAGAGAATATTATGAAGGAAGTAAGATTCTATTTGTTTAGCTAGAGGACTGCACAGTGGCTAAGTGGTTAGCCCTTCTGCCTGGTAGCTCTAGGGTTGTTGGTTCAAATCCCAACCATGGTACTGTGTGCCTGAAGTTTGTGTGTTCTCCCAGTATCTGAATTGGTTTTCTCCCACACTCCAAAGACTAGCTGGCAGGTTAATTGGCCCTAGTAAAGTATTGGGACGCCTGACTTCACACATGAACTTTAATGGCATGCCAGTCTTAGTACGTAGGGTTCAATATTGAGTTGGCCCACCCTTTGCAGCTATAATTTAACTCTTCTGGGAAGGCTGTCCGCAAGGTTTAGGAGTGTGTCTATGGGAATGTTTTACCATTCTTCCAGAAGTGCATTTGTGAGGTCAGGCACTGATGTTAGACGAGAAGGCCTGGCTCATAGTCGCCGCTCTAATTCATATCAAAGGTGTTCTATCGGGTTGAAGTCAGGACTCAACAGTGCAGGCCAGTCAAGTTCCTCCACCCCAAACTCGCTCATCCATGTCTTTATGGACCTTGTTTTGTGCATTGGTCATGTTGGAATAGGGAGGAGCCACCCCCAAACACAAAGTTGGGAGCATGAAATTGTCCAAAATGTCTTGGTATGCTGATGCCTTAAGAGTTCCCTTCACTGGAACTAAGGGGCCAAGCCCAACCCCTGATGATTTGGACCAGTGCACAAAGCAAGCCATTAAAATCAATGAAATGGCAGGTGTGCCAATACTTTTGACAATATAGTGTAGATAGTGCAAAATCTGGTGCAGCTCTGCATAGAAACCAATCAGCTTCCAGGTTTTATTGTCAACGCTTAATTGAACAAGCTGAAGTTAGGAGCTGATTGGCTACCATGCACAACTGCACCAGATTCTGAGTGCTCAAGTTTTAGTAAATCTCAAGTTCCTACTAAAAGTGCTGACCCATGTCACTACACACTGTATCATTATCATGTTGCATTAGGGGGGAAGTGCTGAGCCTGTACCCACTGCACCAGTCCAGCGTACCTCTGTTAGCTCACTCCCAGCAACAGAATGGAGTCCCGCCGAGCACATAGCACAGACTTCATGCATGCATATATTAACTACTTCACTTCCTGTACCTAGTGACCAGGCCACTAGGCCACTATGGTAGATCTCCATAACCTGAGTTGGGATCTGGTTACTGTTGGATACCGACCGCTAGAAAGGGAGCCAGACAGCAACCCCCTCATTATGGGAGGACCTCTCACTTTACCAGGTACCACGCCTAATGACTGATTGCTTTAAATCTCAAATTCCTACTTCGTTTCTCTTCGCAACAACATTACTCTTCCTTCTCTTGCTGAGTTAACCCTTGTGTAATGATGTTACTTCATACCCTGTAGTGTGTTACAGACCTTGATTCTTTAGATATGCCAGAACCAACATGCACCCCTTTGAATAACTTCAGACCAGGCTCATAACGTTAACTTAACTTTACTGAACGAATTGCAGTTTACAGTTCAATATGAACAATGTCCTTTTCCCTAAAACGAATTACTGCAGTGTGACTGCCCAGGCATACCTCTGTGAGGTCAGAGTCCACAATGGCATTGTCCAATGCTTGGATGTCTCCAAAAGTCCTGGTGTCTTTAATGGACTACAAGGCGCAGCAGCCCCAATACCTCCAAACAGGAACAGAGCCAAATGAACTGGACAAAGATTCCTAATGGCTAAAGGGCCTCAGACCTCAGTCATTCCCCTTTTTATTGCACAGGTGGGCTGGCTAAGACTAAAAAGCCTGGGAACTGAGCTTACAACAGTTAACCTTTTTCCCGGCCTGGGCTAGCTGCTAAATCACTAGAACCAATAGATTTCAACGTGCCTACACCCATGTCATGAAATACAGGGCCTGGCACTGCTCACGTGTCTTTGAAGGATCCATGTTTGAGTACTTAGGGCAATGGTGGTCAGCTTGCTAGATATAGGAAGCCTCAACTACAGTACATGTAATGCTGTGGAACAGGGTTCTCCAAACTTTTCAGTACATGGGTCACATTGTATTTTTCCAAATTCTGAAAAAAATAAGCTTCATAATGAATGAATACATTTAAATAAATAAATCAACTCCCCCGCCCCCCTTTTTTATTCAGGCGTGCCTAGAAGAGTCCACATTAACATCCAGGAGGGCCTAGCAGATTTCCTCCTTACATCTAGGAGGGCCCAGTAGAGTCCCCTTTACATCCTGGAGTGCCCAGGATAGTCCCCTCTTAAATTCAGGCGTGCCCAGCAGAGTAGACATGTGCAATTCGTTTAGTTCTGAATTTGTTTTTTAACTAATTTTGAAAAATTTGTTAATTCTGAATTTCTGAACTTCAAAAATTGCGAAATTACGAATTTCCGAAATTACGAATTTCCAAAATTACAAATTTCCGAATTTCAAATTTTCGGATTTCCGAATTTTGAATTTTCAAATTTCCGAAAATTCGAAATTCGGATTTCTGAATTTTCGGATTTTCGAATTTTCGGATTTTCGGATTTCTGAATTTTCGGATTTTCGAATCAGAAAAAAAGAAAGAAAATCTGTTTAATTCTAAATAATAATTAACTATTAAATTAAAATAAATTAAGATAAATTGTCTTACCATGAAAATGTACCACAAAAATGACCTGATACAAACAACTGCAGTCTCTGTTCTTTCCCACCCTACCAGATATTATCTCAGAATGGGAACGGTACAGGTACCCTTCAAAGCTGAACTCCAGGAATTCGTTTTTTTGTTTAATTTCATAGAGCCAGCTTGGTATACCCAATCAGCCTATGCGGAAGCTTGCAGGTGGAACCTGAATTAGGTACAGTATATATACTCAGTAGTTATAGTATATGTTACCAGAGGACGGCTTCTGTTATGAGGGGTAGTGTCCTGTCTGAGCATAGGAAAAGGATGTTCTTACAGTCTGTACCGGCCCCTTGCTTACCAGAGTGGGAAGAAGGAGCCTTCACTGAGCTATCCTTCTTCATCTGGAACCTGACCCTGTGCTAAACATTGGCTATCACAAGCGGGTTCTTCTCCCTGCCACTCACCCCCCAGAAGAGCGGCAAAATTACATGGGGTTCCTAATTTAAAAGGTTCCCTCACTCAAGATGACTACTAGACTTGTGCACCATGGAAAATTTTGTTTAGCTTCGGTTCGTTGTCATTTGTAAAATACATAATTTCGTTCTGTTATATTCGTTATGTTACGTTAATTTGTTTTCGGATAATTGGTTATTTCTGTAGAGTGTCGATATTGGTTATACTGAATCTCAAATTTATTCTTTATATCTGCTAGAATTTCATTCGTATTAGTTGAAATTCAATATTTATGTATGTATATATATTCGTGATAATGATTCGTAGTTTGGAAAGTCGTTTGTCATTGTTTGTGTTAATAGATTCAATAAACAATCTCTTATACAATACAACACCCTTCTCACTCAGTTCTCAGGAATGCACTTTGCCAGTAATCCAACCTCCAGCACAAAATTAATCAGCTGATTCGACTGTAGAGCCTCGTACACACGATCAGACTTTAAACAAACTTTTCCTTGGATTTCTGGGCGTTGGCCGTGAACTTGTATTGCATACACACGGCAGGACTTTTTCATCCAACTTTCACCAAATCACATGTTTTTTCTTCTCTTTACCGCCACCCTTTGGTCAACTTTTGTATTGTTGTCTGCGTTTTTGCATTGGTTCTGAGCATGCGTATTTGTACTTTGGACTTAAGTCTGATGGTTTTCTGTACACACGATCCGACTTTGCTCCATCGGACTTTTGTTGCTGAAAAGTTTGTCTGTTTGCAGAGCGAACTTTTGTCCGATGAAAACCGAAAAAGTGTGTCCGATGGAGCGTGCACACGGTCGGATGTTGCCTTAAAAAAGCTAATTTGCATGTTTGTTGTCAAAAAGTCAGATCGTGCGTATGGGCCTTAAGATTTACTTTGAGTTGAAAATTCGTTTCATTAGATCTTTAACAAACTACCGAATCATGTTGAATTAATTCGCTCTATCCGCTATAATTTCTTTCGTATTATTTGAAATTCGTTATTTTTTTATGCAAAATTTGGCCTAATTTCGATTTGTTACGAAACAAATTGCACATGTCTAATGACTACCAAAGTCTCTGGAGAGTTTGGTGTCCAATCAGAGTACATTCCTTTCTCAAGGCACTGTACGCAATCTTTAAGGGACCAATTCTCTTATGAGACTCCTCTTCCCATGCAATAATGACACTGGGTCACCTACAGGTGGGATGGCTAACTGCACCTACCCAGAAGCTGTAAATCACAGTTGTACACTATGCTACTACAGAGATAGGTGCACTCTCATGGTGTGCTGTGCTGAGTGGCTTCCCTGCTGCCTAGTAAACAAAAGGGGGTCGCTCACTTGGGAAGGCCACCATTCACATTTTTTTCAATTAATGCAAAGTGTTCTCTAATTGGATGAGGTGGAGCTTGTGCATTCACCGCCCCTCCTCTCTACCTAGTCCAACCAAAGAATGCTTTGCATTCATTGAGAAAAATGCAAGGCGTTCTCTGAATGGTGGCTATGCCAAGTGAGCGACCCCCCCCCCCCTCCCCGTGGTGCAGCACCCAAAAGATTGCGCTCATCACTGTATGGATTTCCAGCTTGAACGGAAGGTGATCAGGTATCACATATACATACTTACATTGTGCCAAAGTGGCCCAGTGTTATGGACAGCATTCATGTGTGCAGTTTCCTATCCAGTCCAGCAGGTGGCAGAGGTAAACGCAAAGGAAAAGCGCTACTGACCCATTGGCGAGCCAGCTGGATGAAGGGAGCCTTTGTTGGCTCAACAGTTTTAAATTATTTCCCTAATTTATTTTCTTTCTTTTTTTTCTCCCTGATAGAAATGTGATTATGAGCTGGGATTTTGCCTAAACTAGCTGCAGACATCTGTTCCCACTAACAGTGTTTGAGTTAATGTCCCCAGCTTTTCCCGCTGTGTCCATGACATGTGTCTGATAGATCTGATGAGCGCAGACACAAGACAGCATGTGGCCGGGACACACCATTGGGAAAGTACCAAAATCTAGGCTACCCACCGACTTCCAATGACCGCCAAATAGATAAAAAAATAAAAAAAAACTGTCACTCTTTCCCCAAGGATAGGGTCAGTGTGTCAGTTTAAAGCATAAACACGAGAGTGAAGACAAAATGATCACACTTTAATTATGTTCTATTTTGTGGAACGATCATATGGCAGCTGGATGTCCGCTTCAAAGAGATACACTGTATTGTCAAAAGTATTTGGACGCCTGCCCATTTACACACACATGAACTTTAATGGGATCCCAGTCTAAAGCCTCATACACATGATGGGATTTTCCGCTGGGAAATGTGTGATGACAGGCTGTTGGTGGAAAATCTGACCGCTTGTACGCTCCATCGGACAATTGTTGTCGGTTTTTCTGCGGACAAATGTTGGATGGCAGGCTTTAAAATTTTCCGCGGACAAATGTCTGTTGTCGGATTTTCCGAGCGTGTGTACACAAGTCCGTTGGACAAAAGTCCAAAGTACAAACATGCATGCTCGGAGTCGGAAGCAAGGACAAGCTTGGTCGGTCTTGTAAACTAGCGTTCGTAATGGAGAATTAACATTCGTGACGCGGCAAATTATGAAATGAAGCCGCTTTGCTGGTGATACCGATGGAGTTATTGCAAACAAATTTTCAAAGGCTTTTATTTTCTATTGATATCAAGAATAATATTATTATGCTTTTTTTCTTACTTTTTTTTGGCAAGTTACTACAACCATTATCCCGTAGTTTTTAAGATCGAAGATACAACTATGTTGGTGTCCCTTGTCAATTTTGTATTGTATTTTTTTTAAATGTAACTGCCGACTTCCAAACTGTCATTTGAAGTAAAACACACAGCCAAGTATTATTCTACACAATTTTTTTATTGTGCATTAAAAAAAGAAAACAAATAAAATTAGTCATGCTATCTGCCAATAGAACTTAACCAAAAAGTGCATTCTATGCATCCAAAAATATAGAAAATATAACAAATCAAATCATTATTCAACCAAGAAATAAAATAAAAGCCTCATGCATGTGTCCTGCTTCTTAATATAGGGGGTCAACAATGCCAAGAGTTGGTGAAAGCAGGGGTCCGTCATCTGGAGATCCGGAGAGGTGACCCTGGTACCATGTGATCGCTGTGACCGTTCACGTGTCAATAGTACACAATAGTTTTCATTCATAGTCATTCATTGTATACTATTGTGATCTCTGTGATTAGTCACAGTGATCACATGGTTCAGGGGCTAATCACAGCAGACCTGTACAATGTGATAGCTGTGGCCAAGCAAAACTATCACAGTAGTACACAATGGCACATGAATGGATGCCATTCATAAAAATGATTGCTTATAATGCCCCGTACACACGGTCGGAAATTCCGACCACAAAATCCGTCAGATTTTTTCCGACGGATTTTGTCCGACACTGGTGTTGCATACACACGGTCGGACAAAGTTGTCGGAAAATCCGATCATCCCGAACGTGGTGACGTTCGTTGCATACGATGGGACTACGTAGAGGCCAGTAGCCAATAGCTTTGGTCTTGTAATGTGATCTGAGCATGCGTGGCACTTTGTCCGTCAGAATTCGCTACACACGATCGGAAAAAGTCCGATAGGACTTTGTTGTCGGAAAATTTGAGAGCAGGATCTCAAACTTTTTCCGTCGGAAATTCCGACGGAAAAAGTCCGATGGAGCCCACACACGGTCGGAATTTCCGACAACATGGTCCGATAGGACATTTTCCGTCGGAAAATCCGACCGTGTGTAACAGTGATCAGATCCTCATTGTAATAAGCAATCATAGTGAAAAAATAAATCCTCATCACCTCTCCAGAGGAGTACAGTGTAACTATGGTAACATTGCACTGTTCTGGTCAGAGTATGTAAAAAAGATTGTTAAAAAGAAAAAACAAATTGTTTTTACTTACTGTCTCTGATCACCGCGACACTAATCATATGATGAAGCTGTACTGCTCTGGTGGCAGTATGTGAATTTTTTTTTTTTTTTTTTTTACGGGAAATCTTATTTAATTTTTTCGTTTTCCAAAAAATTGTGACAAAAACGCCATGCCTCTTACCAAACACCTTGGGGTGTCAACTTTTCAAAGAAGGGGTCATTTGGGGGGGGTATTTTTATTGTCCTGGCATTTTAGGCCATCAGGAATGATCAATTTTGAAATATATATACCAGAATTTTTTGACTCTTTAACTCTCACACAGACACGGGTTATTTTTACCAATGAACTGTAGCAGAATACATTTTGGCCTAAATCTACGAAGAAAGATAATTTATTTGCAAAATTTTATAACAGAAACGAAGAAAAAAAAAAAAAATTTCCCCACATTTTTTCTTTTTTTGCTATATAAAAGAAAAAATTTATTTTATATAGCAAAAAAATTAAAACCCAGCTGTGATTAAAGACCAGCAAAAGAAAGCTCTATCTGTCTGAAAAAAAAAAAAATTAAAAAATGTAATTTGGGTACAGTGTGAGTAATTGTCATTCAAAGTGTGAAAGCTGAAAATTTGCCTGGGCAGAAAAGAAGGTGAACGTGTCCGGTATGGAAGTGGTTACATAACAGACTCTGAGACTAATGAAATAAAAAAAAAATAAAAAAAAGGTCTTGTGTTGTAGCGGTCGATGTTAAATAAACAATTTCCCTCCAAATAATATTAGCCCGTCCGGAAAAGTAAAACCAATAATATAAACATTTCTAAACCGCCGGTCATGCGTTTTCTTCTTAACACTCACTGTAAAATGAAACAATGTGACATAAATGACTTCCCAACAAACAACATTAAGACCTAAGAGGCGGTAATGAGTCGAATTCCGTTCACTTCTTTCCAGATGCCTCCAAAACTGGGGAGAATGGATATTTTGGCACGGCCCGTATCGATGCCGAGAAACTACGATACTCAAATGTTCATCGGAAAAGTATTTCTTTTCCCCTTTGGTCGCAGATGGGATTTAACATATATGGGTCGTGCTATCAGGCTTTGTGTTTCTCTGCTTTTACAGCTGCAGGCTCGAGCGTTTTTTTTTTTTTTTTTGCAAGGATAGCGAGTGGGCGGGTTTGGGGGAGACGTGAGCCAACATCGCCTTTTTGTTCTCCAAGGACCTGATAGAAGTGCTAATGTCCGTAATATATCGCCGTTATCCCTGCTACAAGAAAAAAAACCCCGATCATATGTTTCCTTGCAAAGAATCTCCCGGTTTCCTTAAAAATCTCCCGGTAATTAGAAACAGATCAACATAAAGCGCGTGTTACGATCTTGCTAAGATCACGTGCCGACGCGAGGCCAAGCGTTCCCACTTAGTTGAGGTTTATTTAGGGACACGGGCTATAGAATAAATAATATGACAAATGGAGTTCTCCTTTGTGCCTTTCCAAGAAACTATTAGACCATTACTCAAAAAAAATAAGTTGTGGCCAAACCACAACAAAACCTACGGCGTGTTTGAGAGGAATAACAAGTGACAAAAAGCCAAAAAGCCCCAAAAAAAAAAATAAAGAAAAAGTCAAACGAAACTATTTGTAAACAATTCGTGAGAATTCACATTTCACGGAGTTGTCATGTGAGTTATTGTAATAGATTAGAAAATCAAAATATAAAATATTATTATCTTTTAACCGCTTCCCTAGGCAAAACCATGTACAGGTACGTGGTCCTTTAAGAGCCTAGCCGTGGGTCGGGAGCAGCCGTGACCCCGGCCGCGGGACCAGCGGACCCGATCGCCGCTGGTGTTCCAGGTTCGGGTCACAGAGCTGAAGAACGGGGAGAGGTCGGTGTAAACAAACCTCTCGCTGCGCTTCCTACTCTGCCTGTCATTGATCGGCTGTTCCCTGTCATCGGGAAAGCCGATCAATGACGTCAGACGTCAGCCCCGCCCCCTAATGTAAAAAAAAAAAAAAAACACACGTCACAGCCCATAACCCCTCCCCTCCCCCTAGTGGTTAACCCTTTCACTACAACTGTCATTTATACAGGAATCAATGCATTTAAATAGCATTGATTGCTGTATAAATGACAATGGTCCCAAAAATGTGTCAAAAATGTCCGATGTGTCCGCCATAATGTCGCAGTCACAATAAAAATCGCTGATCGCCGCCATTACTAGTAAAAAAAAAATATTAATAAAAATGCTATAAAACTATCCCCTATTTTGTAAACGCTATAACTTTTGCGCAAACCAATCAATAATCGCTAATTGCGATTTATTTTACCAAAAATATGTAGAAGAATACGTATCGACCTAAACTGAGGGAAAAAAATGTTTTTTTATATATATTTTGGGGATATTTATTATAGCAAAAAGTAAAAAATATTGCATTTTTTTCAAAATTGTCGCTCATAAAATAGCGCAAAAAATAAAAACCGCAGGGGCGATCAAATATCACCAAAAGAAAGCTCTATTTGTGGGAAAAAAAGGACGCCAATTTTGTTTAGGAGCAACGTTGCACGACCGCGCATTTGTCAGTTAAAGCGACGCAGTGCCGAATCGCAAAAAGGGGCCTGGTCCTTTGGCTGCCAATTGGTCCGGGGCTGAAGTGGTTAAGATATGTGTGTTAAGGCCCGTACACACGATCCGAAAATCAGACGACAGATCGTCTGACTTTTTTCGCTTAAGTAGAAATTGAATAGGTTACTAAAGTCACGAAAATTCTTGTATGACAGAAGTGATGTCATTTGTTGTAATGTATTTTCTGATGACAACTTTACTGACTAAACGAAAAACGTACGATCTGGTATCGTACGAGGAAAATTTTCGTGCTTGTCCGATCTAATAATATCGGATAAACGGTCATGATCAGCTCCCGAAAAGCTCTGTACTAACGATCCGATTATCGTACGGTCGCGTCGAAAGCGGCATTTTTCGTCCGATTTTCAGATCGCGTGTACGGCCCATAAGGCTCCGTGAACATCTACAGCAGGGGTAGGCGAACCCCCAGCACCGGTGCATGTATGGGAAGCCTCTTTTGCCGGCACTCGACTCCCTTCCCATCAGCAGAGCAGCGCAGGGAAGTGTCAGTGAGACAATAATGCATTCCAATTTCAGAATTCCCCACGCCGCACCTGCACTGCACAATGGGAAACATTGATTGGTTCTCTAACTTTGCTGTAGCTGCGATCGTCAGCTCTAATGATGGGGAAGAGATTGGGCGCAGTTCTGCTAGGGAGAGGTCCCTGTTCTCAGGAGGAGGAGGTCTGTCTTGGCCACTGCCAAAGACAATCACAGTCCTGCTAGCCCCGCCCACCATCTGGAGGAAGATGATTCGCTTGGTTGCTACTACCAATCTCAGAAAGAAGAGATCTCACTGTGATTGAGAAAACCCCAATCAGGTGACAGTTTATGGAATTACTGTTGAACTTCTGGGAACTTTGTTGAGAAAAAAAAAAAAAATTATATATATTTATGTGTCACTTACTACTGACCCCTCAGCTCTGCATCATCTACTACTACCAACCTCTACATCACCTACTCCCAACCTCTGAACTCTGCATCACTTACTACTGAACACCGGCACTCTGTGTCCCTTTAAGCCACAGCCAGTATTCAGCGCAATAAAAATCACACCCAATTTTGCTGCGGCGCTCGGCACCACACTTTTTCTCAGCTGCGGGTGCCCGATATAATCATGCATGCAGGCCCAATGCTTTCAGAAAATGTCCCTGACCTGAGCTCATCATTGCGTATCCATTCCAGATGCTTGTATACAACATCATATACATCCCATACATCCCATACATCCCATACATCACATACATCCCATACATCCCATACATCCCATACATCACATACATCCCAAACATTACATACATCACATACATCCTATACATCCCATACATCCCAAACATCACATACATCACATACATCACATACATCCCATACATCCCATACATCCCAAACATCCCAAACATCACATACATCACATACATCCCATACATCCCAAACATCCCAAACATCACATACATTACATACATCCCAAACATCACATACATCCCAAACAGCACATACATTACCTACATACCAAACATCATATACATCCCATACATCACATACATCCCAAACATCACATACATCCCAAACATCACATACAAGCATGTGGGCTGCATGCGAGAGGCGGATCAGCAGGATGAAGCTTCTGCAGCTGTTGCTAGACTACCGTGCACTACCGAAAAATTTGTTTTATTTCGTTTTCGTTTCATTCCTTTTTTTTTCGTTTATCGGATCAATGCTTTCAGAAAATGCCCCTGACCTGAGCTCATCATTGCGTATCCATTCCAGATGCTTGTATGCGACATCACATACATCCCATACATCACATACATCCCATACATCACATACATCCCATACATCCCAAACATCACATACATCACATACATCCCATACATCACATACATCCCATACATCCTATACATCACATAAATCCCATACATCACATACATCCCAAACATCACATGCATCACATACAAGCACGTGGGCTGGATGCGAGAGGCGTATCAGCAGGATGAAGCTGCTGCAGCTGTCGCTAGACATGTGCACTACCGAAAAAATTTTTTTATTTTGTTTTCGTTTCATTCCTCTTTTTTTCGTTTATCGGATCATTCGTTATAAACAGCATTCGTTAATTCGGATGCATTTGTATTTGTTACGTTCACTAAACAGTTACTTTAGCTAAATTTCCAATAAAAATGTAAATCTACTCTATCCCAAATTTGCTGCTATGGCGCAGAGACCTGAATAGAAGAATCACTGGCTTCAGCTAATTTAAATATACTTTAATCGTTTATAATAATAATAAAAACTATAAAATAATCATACACCCTTGTTTGACTTTATTACATACAATAAAAACTATTGTAAACAGAAAACTATAATAATAGTTAATCATTTAATCACAATAGAAAATACGAAAAACAAAATTATCCGAATGTAATTGATTTGTTAAACCCGTAGGTTGAATCGTTTTTTGCTCTTTCGGACTTTGGTATTTTTGGATTTTCGTTCTGACAATTCGTTTTCATACGCATTGTCAAAAGACGCATGCTTCTCAATGAACGTATATGCGGAATTTTGTCGGAAAACGAATCTGTAACAAAATGAATTGCCCACGTCTAGCTGTCGCTGCGCTATGCTCAGGTGTTTATGGAGCCTGAAGGTAAGTTTAAATATTCAGTTGAGGGGAAAGGGGGGGCAGTAAAAAAGTGTGGTTGTGGTACGTTCTTTGGTGACAAGCGTCAAACGATTTTTAAGGTGGTTTACTGCAATTGCCGCAACAGGAAAGAATCACATTTGGAGTACCATAGAAGGATAATTGCACCCAATCGTGTTACTCGCACTGTGCTGCAATTGTCACGCAGTTTGGAACCACCAAAATCGTGAAGTGTGAATGAAGCCTAAAGGTTTCAATATCTGAACAGAACTTAAAGCGACATTAAACCTTCTTGTTTGTTTCCTTTGAAATAACAAACATGTTATACTTACCTGCTCTGTGCAATGGTATTGCACAGAGCAGCCCTGATCCTCCTCCTCTGGAGTCCCCTGGTGGTGCTCCTGATTACTTGTCTTCAGGGAGTGCCCGCATGAGAAGCCACTTCCCATGGGGGCACTCCTGCGGGCTCACTCACGAGCTGCCTTGTCTGCGTCCATTGACACAAACTTGCCTCTGCCCACACTTGCTTGTCACAGAATTTGATTGACAGCAGCGGGGGGCAATGGCGCCTATCAATCTGTGCAGAAATAATTCAGCTTATACCAACAGCATAGCACCACATGCCTTGATTATATTGTGTAATTAGAGATTATGGGATTATTTAGGTGCATGCTCAATAAATCCATAAAGATTTCATTAAAATATGTACATTTTATTAATAACCATTAAAAAAGGTAAGTATTCCATAAAAGCAAGACAGTGCAGTAAAAAAGACTCATACAATACAGTCCTTGTGTGTACAGCAAAGTAGCATAGTTCCCAACATGTTTCACCCTATAGATGGGGCTTCCTCAGGGGATGCTGTCCACTTGAGTAACAGAGCCTTCCTGGAATAGAACGTTTGCAATTAATGATGGTTCAGGGAGTCAAACAGACACCATGTGACCAAGCAACGGACTGCAAGTAACCACAGGAGGCATTAAAGGACCACGGAGTCTAATTTGCAGAACAAGAAGACACAAGGATACTAGATTCCCATTAAGGACACTCAGAATAGGAGCTAGGGTCCTGTATGGAATGTATATCTCCTCTGTTACTCAAGTGGACATCATCCACTGAGGAAGCCCCATCTATAGGACGAAACATGTTGGGAACGATGCTACTTTGCTGTACCCACAAGGGCTGTATTGTATGAGTCTTTTGTACTGCACTATCTTGCTTTTATGGAATACTTAACTTTTTTAATGGTTATCAATAACATTTACATATTTTAATTACATCTTTATGGATTTATTGAGCATGCACCTAAACAATCACATAGTCTCTAAATACACAATATCAATCTGTGCAGTGAGGTGGGACAGAGTCAGGAGAGCTACTGCTCACGTGCACATCACTGGATCAGAATCGGGCTCGGGTATAAGTATAAGTAGGGGCTGAGGAAACACTTGCAGCAGAGAAGTTTTTTTTTTTAAATGCATAGAATGCATTAAGGCAAAAAACCCTAAGCCTTTACAACCACTGTAAATATTAAAGGATTTGTATTTCTGTCCATCTGATCCTGTGATTTACACAGCTCTATCACACAGTTCAGCCCTGTCTGCCAGCAGCAAAGACCTGATATTTCTCTGATGCTGTTAGGTAACATTTACAGGTCTTGTCCCCTCCCCAGCCCTGTTCCAGTCTGATGAAATCATCTCTCTTCATCACTCTGCTTTCTCCTACTAGTAAAATTATCTGAGCAGAGAGCAGGGGGGTGGTGTAAAGCTGCACTGTCTGTATCTATGGACGCTGGCAGCGGTGGCAGGGGGTGTGTGCCTTTCCTCCGATCAGCTGTCTCCTAGTGTAATCCAACACTACACTGCTAGTGCTGAATGAGGAAGTGAAAATTCTAACACAATGTGCACTTTCTAAACATTATATAAAGCCAAAGACAGCAGATATACATGTAAAACTTATGTAGGGAGATTTGTTTCATCTCTGTGTATCACCTGAGGCTGTTCACTTCTCTGGGTATATGTGAGGGTTTACATCCACTTTAAGCTTAGGGAAAAAAAACAGGTGAAAACTATACAGTCAGTCTAAGCTAACTACATCCCAGCCTGTCTAGGGGTCGATTAATAATCTAAAACTTTATGAAGTGGTCGATGAGTTGAAGAGTTTGGGGACCCCTTTTGTAGATCTACTTGAAGGGCCCCTTCACAACATAGTGGTGTGTTGTAGTATACATTGTAATTGCCAGGCTAGTCATTTAAATGGGCTGCCAATGCTCCAAAATGCACCTTAAAAGAAAAAAGTAATTTGTTTTATAACAAGCCACATCAGAACTGAGAATTATGGCAAGGATATCTCATTGTTAGAGTATCCAAGACATATTAGATGCCAGGGCTGACTCTTGCCACCACTTGCCAGTTATACACCTAAAATATCACTCTTGAAAGAACTGGCCCCATAATCGTTTCTTTTTTTTTTTTTTTTTACTAATGTAATTTAGGGTTGCTGGTCCTTTAATCTCCATTTTGGATAAAGTTTCCTAAAACATATTACTTTCAGCATTTAAGACATTGTCTACTCAATATAAAACCAAGATGAAGTTTCCAAGTGTGAACACTGTGGTAATTTTCAATTGTGATGAAGTGAAGGGATTAAACAGCCATTCAAAGCATTTATAAAAATGTCTCTGGATTAAAGTGTTCTGGCTGGAGGAGATGCGTATCCCATTCAAATATTGTTCTGTAAAGTCGATGTTTCCAGGCAGACGCACCGTAAAAAATGGATTTATAAATTCTGTAATGAGCATTTTCTGGAAGCCGAGGATATATGGGGAAAAGAGAGTGTTAGAAAATATTTAAAGTGCTTCTCTAATTTTTTGGTATGCATTCTCATTTCCCATATCTATTTTATTGCCAATTTTGTTTTACTTAACAACATTTTTTAAATAGTTTTGAATTATTTTGGTATGAATTCTTAGTTTTACAAATAAACATTTATTACAGGGGTCATTCATGAGACTCCTTTTTCAAAACCATGCAAGGTTCTCTTTTAACCACTACAATACTGGGCACTTTCGCCCCCTTCCTTCCCAGCCCAATTTTCAGCTTTCAGCGCTCTCACACTTTCAATGACAATTCCGCGGTCATGCAATGCTGTACCCAAATGAAATTTTTATCATTTTGTTCGCACAAATAGACCTTTAGTTTGGTGGTATTTATTCACGACTCCGTTTTTTATTTTTTTTGCGATATGAGCGAAAAAATTGCGGAAATTTTGAAAAAAAACAATTTTCTCATTTCTTTTTTAAACGAAATCCACTAAAATCAAATTTTGTCAAAAATTTAAGCCAAAATGTATTCTGCTACATGTTTTTAGTAAAAATAAATTCCGTTAAGTGTATAATAATTGGTTTGCGTGATCACGGACATATGTACACAAATGATCATGTACAGATGTGTGCAGGTGATCACAGACATATGTGTGCAGATAATCATTGACACATGTGATTTTACTGGGACATATGTGGGGGACATGTGTTTTTATTATTTGGGGACATGTGTTTTTATTTGGGGACATGTGTGGGGACATGTGTGTTTTGGGGACATGTATGTTTTGGGGACATGTGTGGGGGACATGTGTGTTTACTGGTATTTACTGGTGATCAGTGAGTAAAAAAACAGCTAATACTCACTGATCATTAGCCGGCTGCAGCGATCCGCTCTCCTCTCCTCAGCGACGACTTCCGTGTGAGGAGAGGAGAGCCGATTGCCTAGCAACCGGCTGTTTGCTTACATCACATGACGGCTGTGACTGGACACGGCCGTCATGTGATCAGGAGGCCCAATCACAGAGCCCTCCTGCCGATCCGAGATGCGCCGTGTCCGGGTGACACGAGCGCATCGGGATTGCGCCGCTGCGTGAGCACGCGCGCGTGCGCGATCCCCCTGCTTCTGAAGGACGTTCGGGAACGTCCGATCAGAAGTAGGCGGCTCCCACCCAGCCGTATATATACAGTGGCCGGGTGGGAAGTAGTTAAATAGGGATCACGTTCAAGTTTGGGGTAATGCAGGGTTCACCCCAAAGTCCAGCTTTTTGGCTTTGGCGAATGGGTAAACAAAATGATCTGTTCGCTTGCCTGCCGCAAACTGAACCCAGCCACATTAGGCTCCATCACTACTTAGAAGCAAGCCCAGCATTACACACGGTCGGAAATTCCGCCGGAAAATGTCCGATTGGACCATGTTGTCGGAAAATCCGACAGTGTGTGGGCTCCATCTGACTTTTTACGTCGGAATTTTTGACGGAAAAAATTTGAGATCCTGCTCTCAAATTTTCCGACAACAAAATCCGATCTGACTTTTTCCGATTGTGTGTAGAGAATTCCGATGGACAAAGTGCAACGCATGCTCAGATCACATTAGGAGACCAAACCTATTGGCCAATAGCCTCTACGTAGTTCCATCGTACGCAACGAACGTCACTACGTTCAGAATGATCGGATTTTTCGACAACTTTGTCCGACCGTGTGTATGCAACACCAGTGTCGGACAAAATCCGTCTGAAAAAATCTGACGGATTTTGTGGTCGGAATTTCCGACCGTGTGTACGGGACAATACACCATTTTTTCTTAACTAGGGTTTGTTAGAGGTTCCCTAAACAGTAAGTCTACACTGCCCGCTAATATAAGGAGACACTACATTTTTTAATATCCGTGTTTTTTTTCTGTTATTATTAAGATTATTACTGAAAATTCAGTATGGAGCAGGAATGCTTAAAATGATCATCTCTGGGTGTCATATAGGCTAGGTATGACATATTATTTGTTCTTATTTAAATCATTCTACAACATATTGACCACACTAATATGCCCTGCCCTGGGCTGTATAAATTTAGTTTTTGGCTCTGCTGTACTTAGTTGAGCAGCATTTTTTTTTCCGGTCAGGTCAGGTTTATCCCTAAACCTGGGAGTTGATTGCTCCTGCCTGCCTCTGGAAGAAGCGTCCAGAAATAGAGTAGGAGGAGTTAACCAATGGGTTATGAATATTTATCTGACCCTATCCAATTCCTGGGAGGTTGGCCCAGAACAGGTGGCTGGGGAGAATATAAATGTTTGGAAGGGTCTGATCAGTATGTAAGCAGGTTAAATAAGTTAGATAGGTGCTTTCCCATCTGGGAGGGTAGGAGTTAATGCCTTTCCCAGTTCTTTGGTCTTTTGGCGGGTTCTTCATTGGGTCTGGCCCTCTGGTCCTGTTTGATAAAAAAAAGAACAGTGGTCCAGCGCAGGAGAGAGAGGAGAGAGGAGGTTCGAGTTCTGTCCAAAGGGTTTGGGGATTTTCCCCCGTGGAGAGACCAAGGGAAAGAAAGCTGTAACCAAGACCCGTAAGTGAGAGAGAGACAGAGAATGATACCCATGGGGAGCAGAAGGAGGCCATCTATCACCATTGAGATGTAAAGCCATCTAAACCTGGGGTTCGGCTTGAAGACACCAGCACTGGAACCTTCCCCTGAAGGACTTACATCTGCATGAGAGTGCCTCTGAAGAGCTGTAATTGCTTGGACTTCACCTTTGCAGGTATGCTGGGGCAGCACACACCTGTAGTTAGGAATATAGATGTAGGAATACCCTTCACCTGTATGTGCAATGTGTTTATGTGTAGAATTTTACATTTTTAAAAGTTTTCATAAGTAAAGTATTGAAACGTTGTCCCTGCCTGGTCTGAAATGACTACAGAGGTGTATTTTCAAGAAACTGGCACATACATAGTTGTCGAGTGGGTCTGAACACATTGAGGTAGGAAAGTATTAGTGTGGAATGAAGTAATTTGAAGACATAAGTAGTTGCCAAGAGTAATGAAGTGTAACAAGCAGCCTGTCGATATTGTGTACCTGTTATAGGTGGAGCAGCCTCTAGCAGTGAGGAAGACATTGTTAGCACTCCTTTCACCAGTGAAGTATTTTGGGTTTGTGCTGCCTGAGGCAAGACTAAAATCGGACGCCCCCCATTTAAATTTGTCCTACCCCAGCCCCGGTATATCGTTCTGGTTTCAGGGTCTGATGAGGAAGCTGCAGCCATTCACAGTGAACAGCTGTGGCTTCCTCATCAGACCCTGAGACATGATTAGTCTCAGGCCACATATTGGTCAATGGAGCAGAGGATGGGGTCAGTGGGGCAGAGGATGAGGTGTCACTGGTGGGCACTGATGAGGAGGCACTGATGAAGCTGCACTGATGGGCACTGATAGGTGGCACTAAAGGGCACTGATAGGCAGCACTGAAGGGCACTGATAGGTGGAACTGATGGACAGTAGGGAGGAGCTCGATGTTCGGGTTGAACATAAGTTCAAGGGGCTCAAGGGCTCAAGCGTTCAATGGGCTATGCAAGCAGTCAGGTTAAAAGATGCCATGCGGTGCTTGAGTTGGTCTGCCTAGAGGACAGGAGCCACACTGGGGCTGAGATTCTGTCAGCTCTGCAGGGGCAGGCTCAGAGGTGGTTGCCACCACGCCAGCTTCAGCCAGGAATGGTTGTATGCGACAATGGCACCAACCTTCTCTCTGCCCTCCGACAGGGACACTTGACCCATGTTCCATGTTTGACACATGTCCTGAATTTGGTGGTGCAGGTTCTTGAGCAGGTACCCAGGCTTACAGGATCTCCTGAGGCAGGCCAGAAAAGTCTGTGGTCATTTCCGCCGCTCATATAATGCCAGTGCTCGGCTGGCTGACATTCAAAGGGAATGCAACCTGCCCACAAACCGCCTCATTTGTGACATGCCCTCCAGGTGGAACTCAACGCTGGCAACGCTGCAGCGGCTGCACACACAGCAGAGGGCCATCAATGAGTACCTGTGCGAGTATGGCACCAGGACAGGGTCAGGGGAGCTTGGCTTCTTTTTGCCAGGCCAGTGGCTACTGATCAAGGATGCATTAACTGTCTTGTCACCATCTGAGGAGGTCACAAGGATGGTGAGCAGCGACAATGCATGCATCAGTGAGACTGTCCCTCTAGTCTTCCTGTTGGAGCACACGCTTCATGGAATCATGGACAGGGCAATTGAGGCAGAACAGCGGGAGGAAGAGGAGGACTTCCTTACCTCTCAACATCCCCTTTATTCAGATAGCATTCCTGTGGGCCCACCAAACAAACAGGAAGGAGGAGGATTGTGTCAGCGTGGATGTAGAGGATAACACTCAGCAGCAGTCTTCAAGGGATGGTTTTCAGTCCCCAGAAACCCAACGAGTTGTACATGGCTGGGAGGAGGTAGTTACGGATCATGTGATCCTTAGTAACCCAGAGGACTCAGAATCGAATGGTATCAAGGGGAGGGATCATTACTGGCTGGCAACCCTTCTTGATCCACATTACAAGGGTAAGGTTGCAGAACTCATCCTGCCTTCGCAGAGGGAGCAGAGGATAAAACATCTTCAGGAGACCTTGAAGAAAGGTTTGTGCAACGCATTTCCAGACCCTGGGAGGTTACAATTTCCTGGTGGTGGACAACGTGTTGCTGAGGCTTCATTCAGTCAGAGGAACAGCGGTGGAGAAGGTGGCCGGCTGACCGATGCCTTTAAACAATTTTTCAGTCCTCAGAAAAATGATAGGCAGCACTGATGGGCACTGATTGGAAGCACTGATGGGCAATGATTGGCAGAACTGATGATTCCTGAAAACTCTGTCAGAGTCTTACAGGAAGAAGCCTAGAGCAAACTTTGACAAAGGAAGAAGGAACTAACTTGTTCAACTTGCTTGCTCTGTGGGCTTCATGCTGGGACCTGTAGTCCTTCACTTTTGGGAGGGAGATGGAGGAGGTGGGTGAAAAGCACTAGGCACGGTCACGGAGCGGCAAAGGAGTTGGGAGTTAAATCCTCCGCTTTGAATGCTGGGGCAGAAATGTCCCTGTCTTCCACCAGTGGTCTCCTAGAGCAACGGAAGTGGATTCACTGCAAAGAGGTTCCCATCCTGTACAGAGGTACAGAAGCACAAGAGTTAAGTTAAGTGCATGGTGGGGCCCACTCCACTACTGGGAATTAGTAGTGGAAAATGTTGGACAGGTGGATGTGGACATTGGCTCAGCGTGTCCCTTCTAAATGCAGATTATAGAGAAGGTGTGTACTGTTACTGAAACTGAGAGTTAACTGGAGAACAGTTATAGTGCCAGTGTGCATGGTATAGGTTAATCTGTAAGAGTAGAGGTCCACCCTTAGGTTCAATGGTCCACCCCATTGTAGGCCTCTCAGTGACCCTTGCTTGGCACCCAATGTAGAGGGAAACATGCAGGATGTGACAAACAACCACCCACCTACCTTTTGTCTCTAATGGAGCCTCTGCCACTGGGAGGCAGCCTGTGTTACTGAAGAGCTGTTGTTGTCAAGCCTCACCATGTGCTTGACTGAGAGCCTGAAGGAACCTGAACTTAAAGACTTTTGCTGGAGGATGCAATTTGAGGAAGCTGGGCTGGAGAAGGACCCCTTCCACTGAAAAGTGTTGCAGGGAAACTGGTTGAAAAGCTGTCTCTGGACATTGTGAGCAGGACCTTTAGCCTAGAAATCCGACGGAAAAAGTCAGATGGAGCCTACACATGGTCGGAATTTCTGACAACATTGTCCGATCGACCGTGTGTACGAGGCATAACTCTCCTGTCCTGAGATACTCTACACTGCTGGAAAACTCTGTTTTTTTTTTGAGCATGCGTGGCACTTTGTCTGTCGGAATTCTCTACACACAATCGGAAAAAGTCCGAGCGGACTTTGTTGTCGGAAAATTTGAGAGCAGGATCTCAAATTTTTCCCGTCGGAAATTCCGACTGAAAAAGTCCGATGGAGCCCACACTCGATCGGATTTTCCGACAACATGGTCCGATCGGACATTTTCCGTCAGAATTTCCGACCGTGTGGGTACGGGGCATTAGGGTTAAGAGGCTAGGATTAGAATAAGGTTGGGGTTAGGAAGATTCATTCTTCTATTTGACCTGGATAATTATCACAGAGACAGAAAGTAGGCAGTGGAAGTACTGTAATATACCAAATGGGCAAATGTTCTGCTGACAGCTGTGTCTAACATGGAAATTCCACTCAATTTAGGGAATTTTTCCTCTCATTTTTACCTTTTGTCTCTAAGAGAGGAAGTTAAGAAGAATCTCCCCAGGAGGACACAGGAAAAAAAATTCTTACATCTCCTTACTCTATCCAAAACTTAAAAAGTTTTGGCTATACATACATTTTGGAAAAGTTATTTCTTATGTGTTTATTTTACCCATTATTTGGGAAATTCTCTTTTCTTTCTTTTTTATTTTTTTTAAGATGATTTTATTGGAAATTTTTAAGCAAAACATCAGAAATCCATACAAAACCACAATAAAACTAACAGTGCAGTCCATTTTATTCTACTTGCCCCTTGGTATTATTGTTAGTTGTTTTTTGTTCAAGTAATTTAGCATAGTTAAGGGTCTACAGATGGTTTAGATTATTATAGGAATTCAATAAGAAAAAAAAAGAAGATTCTTGGTAGAAGTGAGGCATGGGCTCTAAATATGATCAAATTATTGTAGGTGGTCTCTATTGTCATAAGTGAATTTATAAAATGGTAATATTGAATCAGTCTGTTGTTTCCATTCCCCATTGGTTAGACAGAGAGGGTTTTTTCCTGGTAAGGAGAATTATTTTCTTAACATAAAACAATTCTAAGGAGGCATTGCGTATGAGAAGTGAGCGGGAGGTCATCTAGCATCCCAAGAAAGCAAATTGCTGGGCAACAGATACTTGGTAAGCCCAGGGGCATTTCTAGGGTTCTAATATACCGGGGGCACCTCTGGGAACACAGATTAAAATATAGAGGGGCTGGTACCATGATGGCCCATTTGGACATCCTATTTCAGGTTAGGAAGAATCGTAGTAGAAGTGAGCCATGGGTTCCAAATATGATTACATTGTTGTAGGTGACCTCTATCGTCATAAATAAGTTTAAAAAGAGGTAATATTGAATCAATCAGTCATTTCTATTCCCCAATGGTTAGATGGTGAGGATCTCTTCCAGGTGAGGTAAATTACATTTTTAGCATAAAAGAAAATAGTTCTAAGAAGGTATCAAGCATGAGAGGTGATCAAGAGGTCATCAGATACTCGGTAAGCCCAGGTGCGTTTCTAGGGTCCTAATAGACCAGGGGCACCTCAGGGCACACAGATTAAAATATTGAGGAGCTGGTACCATCATGACCTCTTTGAACATCCTAATCCAGGTTAGGAAATGTCTAAGCAGAAATGAGCCATGGGCTCCAAATATAATCAAACTGTTGTAGGTGACCTCTATTGTTATAAATAAGATAATGAGGTAATATAAAATATTTTTTTCTTTTGCATTCCCCGATTGTTAGAAGGGAAGGGTCTTTTCCATGTAAGAAGAATGACCTTAGCGTAAAAGGAAAAATTCTAAGGAGACATCAAGCATGAGATGTGTTTTGGAGGTTCTTTAGCATGCCAAGAAGACAAATCGAAGGGCAACAGATACTCAGTAAGCCCAGGCCTATAAGCATTTCTAGGGTCCTAATAGACCAAAAGAACCTCTGGGCACACAGATTAAAATATTAATTGTTAATTATATTGATAGAAGAATTTATTTGAAATAAGTGAGGCCACATACAATACTGTATGTGTTTTTAAGTTTCATTCTATCATCTGATAATAGCTAGGGCATTTGTTTCTGGGCAATTCTATTTTTAATACAATTAGCAAAAGTTTATTTTGCTGTACCTATCATAATATTTCTTCATAGTAGAGTGGCAGGTATAGTACAGAACCACACACCATTGTAGTAAATCACGATAACAACTATTCAAAAACTGGCTTTAGCAAGCTCTCCATCCATCAGGAGGCTACCCTCTAAAGCCCCATACACACGGTCGGACAATCCGCGGACCAGGTCCGTCGGATCATGTCCGTCGTACTTTGTCCGATGTTGGTTTTGCGTACACACGGTCGGACAAAGTTGTCGGAAAATCCGATCATTCTGAACGTGGTGACGTTTGTTGCCTACGACGGGACAACGTAGAGGCTAGTAGCCAATAGCTTTGGTCTTGTAATGTGATCTGAGCATGCGTAGCACTTTGTCCGGTCGGACAACCGTACACACGATCGGGTTTGGTGTGATCGGACCGGGTTGACGGCAAATCTTTCCAGCAGGAGATAAGACTTTGTCCGTCTGACAAACCGACGAACACTGTCCGATGGTGCATACACACGGTCTGATTTTTCAACAACATTGTCCGATCGGACAGAATCCATGAAAAAGTCCGACCGTGTGTATGGGGCTTAAGACGTTTCACCTATGTAGGCTCTTAATCATAGAAGCGCATGTGAGTGGTGCTCGTTCATATTCATTTTATTATTCCTTTTTTTCATGTTTCATAAGAACAGTGTATGTGTCCTGTGTGTATATGTGTGATACTGCGTACACACGATCAGAATTCTCGTCGGAAAAGCCTTGGATGTTTTTTTTTTTTTTTTTTTCCGTCGGAATTCCGCTGAAGCTTGTGTTGCCTACACGCGGTCACACCAAATTCCGACCGTCAAGAACGCAGTGACGTACAACACTACGACGAGCCGTGAAAATGAAGTTCAATGCTTCCGCGCATGCGCTGAATTGTTTCCGAGCATGCGTCAGAATTTTGCACGTCGGAATTGCCACAGACGGTCGAAAAATTGAGCATATGCTCTCAATCTTTTGCTGGCCGCAATTCTGCCAGCAAAAGTCCGATGGAGCCTACGCGGTTGCATTTTCTGACCGAAAGCTCTCATCGGTCTTTTGCTGGCGGAATTTCCGATCGTGTGTTAGAAGTAGGGGAGCAAGATGGAACAAGGTACCTGACCTTGGTAAAAAAAAATCCGGGCCCGATGAGAACTTCTGCAAAATACTGTTCCTTACTCCATTCAAAACCTAAAAAATATGTTTTGGCTCTGCAAACAATTTAAGTTTAATTTATGAGGACGTTATTTATTATGCGTTTGTTTTTTACATTATTGGGGAAATTCTATTTTCTTTTTAGATTATATTGGTGGTCAGTGGGAAGCCCCAGTGACATCCCTGCGTATATTGGTGGTCAGTGGGCAGCCCCATTAACATCTCCTTTTATATTGGTGGTCATTAGGGAGCCCCCAATAACCTCCCCTCTTATATTGGTGGTCAATGGGCAGCCCCAGTAACATCCCCTCGTATATTGGTGGTCAGCAGGGAGCCCCCAATAACATCCCTCTTATATTGGTGGTAAATGGGCAGCCCCAGTAACATCTCCTCATATATTGGTGGTCAGCAGGGAGCCCCCAATAACATCCCCTCTTATATTGGTGGTCAATGGGCAGCCCCAGTAACATCCCCTCGTATATTGGTGGTCAGCAGGGAGCCCCCAATAACATCCCTCTTATATTGGTGGTAAATGGTCAGCCCCAGTAACATCCCCTCTTATATTGGTGGTCAAAAGGGAGCCCCAGTACTATGCCCCCTTGCCAGTTTGTTGTTCTAGTATTGTCACAATTGTCCATTTGTTCCTCTTGTTTTGAAACAATTAGCTATTTGTTGCTGTAATGTTGTCACAATTACATGTGTTGCCCTTGTATGTACCTGTCTAAAGTCAGGTACATCCTTATACCAGTCTAATCACATTAATAATGGCAGTGTGCAAACATAAATTTACAGGGCAATACACTAAAAACCATGATGTAATTATACATGACAACATAATAATACAGCATAACAACAGTATGCACTTGCATCAACAGTATATACAACATTCACGTTTAATTACAACACCAACAGATTGTGGACAATGCATTGCTTAGTAGAGCAATTACAGGGATATGACATGGCTCACATGTAATATGCTGGGTCTAGCAAGCCCAGCCATTTCATAGTATGTGGGAGCTTTCTCCCCAATTTGGAGAACTACTTGCATTGGGGCGCACCAGCTTGATGCAGTCTATGTAAATTTGCCGCCCCAAGCTCAGCTCTTGGTGCACCCATTGCCCTAGTATTGTGAAGATTCTCCGTTGGTTGCCCTTGTATTATCACGACTGCCCATTTGCTGCCTTTGTATTGTCACAGTTGACTATTAGTTGCCCTAGAATTGTCCTGATTGTCTGTTAGTTGCCCTAATATTGTCATGCTTGCCCACTTGTTGTCCTTGTATTGCCCCTTTTGATGCCAATGTATTGTAAGTATTGTCTATATTTATTGCCCTAGAAGTGTCACAATTGCCCATTGGTTGCCCTAGCAGTGTCACAATTGTACATCGGTTAACCTAATATTGTTATGCTTTACCACACGTTGTCCTTGTATTGTCATGATTGCCCCTTTGATGCCACTGTATTGTCTATTGATTGCCCTAGTAGTGTCACAATTGTCTGTTGGTTGCCCTAGCCATGCCATGATTATCCATTGGTTGCCCTGATATTGTCATGCTTGCCCAATTGTTGCCCTTATATTGACACTATTGCCCATTTGCTGCCTTTGTATTGTCATGATTGGCTATTTATTGCCCTAGTTGTTGTCAGGATTGACCATTTATTGCCATTGTATTATCACGATTGCTGCCTTTGTATTGTCACAGTTGCCTTAGAATTGTCACGGCTGTCTATTGGTTGCCCCAATATTGTCATGTTTGCCCATTTGTTGTTGTTTTATTGCCATGATTGCCGCTTTTAAGACCCTGCATTGTCAGCATTATCTATTTATTGCCCTAGTAGTGTCACAATATTCCATTTGTTGCCCTAGTAGTGTCACAATTGTCCATTGGTTGCCCTAGTATTCTCAAGATCACCCATTTGTTGCCCTTGTATTGTCACTATTGCCCATTTACTGTTTTTGTAATGTCATGATTTGCTATTTGTTGCCCTAGAGTTGTCAGGATTGACCATTTGTTGCCTTTGTATTATCATGACTGGCTATTTTTCTCCTTAGTGTTGTCATGATTGCCCATTAGTTGCCCTTGTATTGCATGCTGTTTACTGCTGGGGTATTGCTTTCATATTGTACATCAAATAACACAGTTCAGTGCTGTGGTAGGTTTTTGTGTCAGTGCTGTTTGTCTTTGAGATCACATCATTTTAGTGGAACAGTCCTGTTCCCCCGCAGAATCTCAAGCTCAGGGGGTTCCATAAATCCCCAGGTATGGACTTTTATTATTAATACAGTCATCACCAAGGCAACCTGAGCTGTGTAAGTTTATTCATTTTGGGGGGTCATGAGTGTTTTTCTGTATTGCTGACACAATGATAACTGTCCTCGTGTAGAATTTCATCTTTTTTATCCAACAGCTGTGTTGGCAGCCCATGATGAAGGTTTGTGGTTTGTGGTCATCTGCTGAGGGGAATATGGCTGTGGAATGATCATCTGTGGATTTGAGTTATTATTTTTACTAATCTGTCCTGGGAGAGTCAGTTCCTGCCGTTCTCAGGAGGCTTATTGACGAATAATCCTTTGCATTGGTTGTTCGTGCCACTAATGTGTTCAAATCATTTCCAGGGACACTTCATTGCTGAACCGGCATTAGTACACTAAGAAATCCCACATTTGGATGACCATATTGGATTGTGTAGTGGTAACTTGGGGAATCTAACCTTGCACAGGTGAATCATAAACTGGATGTGGCTAGGGCTTGACCTGCCAGTTGGGAACACTGAACCAACTAATGCCTGCACGGCATGCGGAAGCCACGGTGAATTCACCATTAAGGCGGCATTCCAAACTTAGAAGTGAGACAGACAATTTGCACAGTTAACACCTTGTAAGCTCTGGCCATACTTCCTACTCCGTTGACACTACCGCACTGCAGACACAACTTTGGTTAGAGAGCACCTCTCTCCAGGTGTTCAGCATTTCTGAGTTGGTGTCATGGAGCCTTTACCAGTCTCCACCAACCAAGCAGTCTTCTCACTTCATTCCCAATGACAATGTTTGTATGTTACTATTGGATACCGAAAATACACTTCTCCATAGCTCCATGCTTGTTCTCCTCCCGGGGACCCCTCTACATCTCTCTCTCCATCACTCCAGGCTAAGTCCCTAGGCACTCTACCAGTCCCAGCAGCGCAGGGCATTTTAGGAGAGGAGAGCTAGGGGAAGGAGCAGATTCCTCCAGTAGTGCAGAGTATTTTTAGGAGAGGAAAGCTAGATAGTGGAAGGAGTAGAGTCCTCCAGCAGAGGAGAGCATTTCAGGAGGGGAGTGTTAGGTGGAGGAAGGAGTAGAGTCCTGCAGCAGTGCAGAGTATTTCAGGAGAGCAGAGCTAGGGGAAGGAGCAAAGTCCTCCAGTAGTGCAGAGTTTTTTAGGAGAGGAGAGTTATGCAGCGTACACAGCTTTTCATCGGATTTTTCGACCGTGTGTATGCCCATCGGTCTTTTTCTGTCGGAATTTCCGACGACTTTGGATTGAGAACCTGTTCTTAATTTTTCAGATGGAAAACCTTTCTATCGGATTTTCCGATCGTGTGTATGCAATTCCGACACGCAAAATTCCGACGCATGCTCAGAAACTATTCGACACATGCTCAGAAGCATTAAACTTCCCTTTTATAGTGCAGTCGAACGTGTTGTATGTCGTGGTGTTATTGACCATCGGAATTTGGTGTGACCGTGTGTAGGCAAGACAGTTTGAGTGGAATTCCGACGGGAAAACCATCAGAGCTTTTTCCGACGAGAATTTCGACCGTGTGTACGCGGCATTAGACAAAGGAGGGAGCTGAGTTTTCCAGCAGTGTAGAGTATCTCAGGACAGGAGAGTTAAACAGCGGAGTGATCATAGTCCTCCAGCAGGTTTGAGTATTTCAGGAGAGAAGAATTAGATAGAGGAAGGAGCAGAGACCTCCAGCAGAGAAGAGTATTTCAGGAGAGGAGATTTAGTGAAAGTGCAGTCACAAGTACATTGTACATGGATATAAGATAATCAGAAAATTCAGCATTTTATAACACTGATACGTAATTTGAATGCACAGTAAACAGTATATTCCATTTATACTCTGATTTTGGGTTTCTTGGCGGTAGAGCGAGTTGTTCGCCAAAATATTATTAAGGAGATAAGGTGTTAAAACTATACGAGGGTTTGAATGCACCGTTGCTCAGCTCTGCAGTTGGCGATAATCCGGAGAATTAAATTAACGGGGAGTTTCAGGGAGGTGAAAACTGGGCTGATGGAAAAACCACAGAGCTGGCCCGTTCCACTATCGAACAGTGCTCTGCCGGGATTGGGCTACAGACCAGCAGTTCTCTACCCCAGTTAACTCAGCCCAGGAGACTCATTGGAATTCTCTATCAAGTCCAGTCCAAGGTCGAGTCCATTTTAATAGTTACTTCTTATTTAAAGCACACCTCCAGTCAAAACTTTTTTTGTTTTAATTTTAGAGAAAGTGGGAAGGAGCTAGATCCTTTTTTTTAGGTTGTTGCTTCTCTTTTATTTCCTTTGGGGAGAATCGTGCTTATTTCCCATCCATGTGACATATCGAGGGAGAAAGAGGAACCTTTCACTGGTGTCACCAAGATAAATAAGTCAGAGATTAGTTTTATACGTGATTGTTCTTTTCATTTTTAGTCATGCAGACCAGCCAAAAGTTGTTTTAGAATAGAGTGAGGATGGATTAGAACCAGGGATGAGCTTGGTTTGGCTAAAACGTGGGTTCCGACCAAACTAGGAAGAAAGCTGTCACTCCTGTCCAATGTTACTCATTCAGCTGCAACCAGAGCATTCCCAGACCTGCAGCTGCATGTACACAAAGGGTCAGGGATAACTGTTACATAATTGACCCAATATAGCAACATGGCTATATTAGGTCACTATGCCCCACAGCTGCACATACACAAAGGGGCAGGGATGCCTGTGACATCGCTGACCTAATAGGACCACATAGCTCTGGTAGGTCAATACCAGGGCCATGTGGCCATATTAGGTCAATGTGCCCCACAGCTGCATGGACACAATAGATCAGGGATGCTCAAGACAACAATGGCTTAATATGGCCACATTAGGTCACTTGCCTAAAATGGCCATGTGGCTATATTAGGTCACTATTCCCCACAGCTGCACATGCACAAAGGGGCAGTAATGCTTGTGACATCATTAATGTAATAGGACCACGTGGGCTTAGTAGGTCAATTATATTATATTGACCTACTGGGGCTATGTGACCATATCAGGTCAATATGCCCTGCAGCTGTGTGTACACAAAAGATCAGGGATGCTCAAGACATTATTGACTTAACGTGGCCACATGGCTATATTGGGTCAATCACATTGACCTAATATGGCCATGTGGCCATATTAGGTTAATATGCCCTGCAGCTGCATGTACACAAAGAGTAGGTTGCTCTGTCATCACTAAGGTAATATGGTCACATGGCCGTAGTAGGCCAATGGCATTGACAATGAATCTGGATATAAACTCATATAGCAGCTGCATTTACAGAAAGGGGTGGGCATGCTCATGACATCATTGACTTAATATGGCTGCAAGTCCTTGTAGATCAATGACATTGTCCTAATCTTGCCATGTGGGTATGTTAGGTCGATATGCCCTGCAACTGCATGCATACAAAAGGGTGGGGATGCTCTGTCATCATTGACTTAATATAGCCATTTGGCCATATTAGGCCAATGACATTGACTTAATTTGGCCATGTAGCCATATTCAGTTGATTTGACATCCCATAGAGCCATATTAAGTTGATATGCCCCTCATCTGTATGTACACAAAGGGTGGGAATGCGTGTGACATCATTCACCCAATATGGCCACAATGACATTGACCTAATAAGGCCTTTTGGCTTATTAGGTCAATATGCCCCACAGTTGCACATACACAGAGGCGGAGATGCATGTGACATCATTGACCTAATATAGCCACATGGCCATATTAGGTCAATATGCCCCACAGTTGCACATACACAGAGGCGGAGATGCTTGTGACATCATTGACCTAATATAGCCACATGGCCATATTAGGCCAATATGCCCCACTGCTGCACGTACACAAAAGGGCAGGCATGTTTGTTACATAATTGACCTAATATGGCCACATGACCATATTAGGTCAATGACATTGACCTAATATGGCCATGTGGCCATATTAGGTCAATGATGTCACAAGAATTCTTGCCTCCTTGTGTATGTGCAGCTAAGGAGCAGGAAATGCCCTGGCCAAAGTTGATTGGGTGGCAGTGGTTAGGAGTGATAGCTTCCTTCTGGGTTTGGTCTGAACCCAAGTTTGGACCAAAAATAAGCTCATCTCTAATTTGAACCACTCTTAGGTATTTATGGCTATTAGGAGCACCAAAAAACTTTCATGATGCTCTAAACACCCAATTCAAATCCGGAATTAAAGGGTAATGATGCAAATTTAATTGTACATGCTGAAACCTTGATATGTGACTGCCTAGGATATTTACACATTATATCTAGAAAAATACATATCCTATCAACAAAACCTATATAAACTGTATACATTAACGAGGGAAAGCTGCAATTAAATGAAATACAAAAGCTTTATTGTTTAGTAAAATAAGAAAAAAGCGTTGAAAACTAAATTAATCCCCCTGCTAGCACAAATCATATTTTTTTCTGTTACAAAATGTATTGCCAGGGATTGAATATATAGCGTATATAAAGAATGAGTTCATCTGCAAATACTAAAACTATTAGCTGTCAGCACCAATCTACGAATGTTTGTAAATGGTAAATCCATCCAGCAATCATTGTAAACACATTAATCATCCGATGTATTGCTGCAAAGGTTATCCAAATGATGACTGTTCCAAAGAGACAATATCCCATTCAGCGGGCACTCCCCCTTTCCCTGCCGAAAGTATGGTATGGACCCAAGGACACAAATAATACATTATAGCACAGGTCAATTGGATCCCTTATGCCGCGTACACACGATCGGACTATTCGGCGGACTTGGTCTGGCGGACCAGAGTCCGCCGTACAATCCGACCGTGTGTGGGCTCCGGCGGACTTTTTCTTCCCAAAAGTCCGGCGGACTTAGAAAGAAGTCTTGACTCAAAATTATCCGCCGGACAATCCGGCCATCTGTGTGCTAGTCCGCGGGACTTTTGAAATGAACGGACTTGCCCACACACGGAGTAAAGTCCGTTCATTTTGAACATGACTCCAGGTAGACGGGACTAGCAAAGGAAGTCAATGTCGCCGCCTCCATCGGCGAGATTGACACCTTGCTAGCCCCGTCATCTGGTATGAATTTAAAGGGGAATCCCTACGCTGAAAAAACGGCATGGGGGTCCCACAGAATCCATATCAGACCCTTATCCGAGCACGCAGCCCGGCCGGTCAGGAAAGGGGGTGGGGACGAGCGAGGGCCCCCCCTCCTGAGCCATACCAGGCTGCGTGCCCCAGATCCCGGCCCCCCCACCCTATGTGAATGAGTATGGGGTACATGGTACCCCTACCCATTCACCTGAGGGAAAAAGTGCTAAAAAAAACACACAACACAGGTTTTTAAAGTACTTTATTAGACAGCTCCGGGGGTCTTCTTCCGACTTCGGGGGTCGTGTCCCGCTGTTCGTTTCTTCTGCCGTGCCTCCGCTATCTTGCAGCTCTTTTACTAGCGTTGGCCCGGTCTTCTGGTTCGTCGCTGTTGTCGCCACCGCCGCCGCCTTGTTGTTGTTCTTCTTCTTTCTTCTTTTTCTTCTCTTCTTCTGATGTTGCCACGACGCTCTCTCCAGCTGTAATGGCCGGGAGGTGTTGTGCTGTGACTTATATAGGGACAAGGGGCGGGGTCACCGACTGATGTCACATGGTGACCCCCACCCCTTATGATGTCACAGTCCCTGGGGATGCTGGAGCGACAAGAGCGACGAACCAGAAGACCGGTTCAACGCTAGTAAAAGAGCTGCAAGAAGATAGCGGAGGCCCGGCAGAATAAACGAACAGTGGGACAAGGCCCCCGAAGTCGGAAGAAGACCCCCCCGGAGCTGTCTAATAAAGTACTGTGTTGTGTGTTTTTTTTTAACACTTTTTCCCTCAGGTGAATGGGTAGGGGTACCATGTACCCCATACTCATTCACATAGGGAGGGGGGCCGGGATCTGGGGCCCCCTTATTAAAGGGGGCTCCCGGATTCCGATAAGCCCCCCGCCCGCAGACCCCGACAACCAAGGTTGTCGGGAAGAGGCCCTTGTCCTCAACATGGGGACAAGGTGCTTTGGGATGGGGGGCCATAGGGCCCCCCTTCCCCAAAGAACCCCCCCATGTTGAGGGCACGTGGCCTGGTACGGCTCAGGAGGGGGGGCGCTCGCTCGTCCCCACCCCCTTTTCTGACCGACCAGGCTGCGTGCTCGGATAAGGGTCTGATATGGATCTTGGGGGGACCCCCGCGCCGTTTTTTCGGCGTAGGGATTCCATAACAGGTGACTGGGCTAGCAAGGTGTCAATCTCGCCAATGGAGGCGGCGACATTGACTTCCTTCGCTAGCCCCGTCTACCTGGAGTCACAATCAAAATTAACAGACTTTACTCCATGTGTGGGCAAGTCTGTTCATTTCAAAGGTCCGGCGGACCGATCGTGTGTACGCGGCATTATATGTATTTTAAAAATGGACATCCATGCAGCAGTTTCAGTGTGAGATCACAAACATTCATATGATCAAATGCAGCCTTTCTCAACCTTTTCAACACAAAGGAGCCCTTGAATTAACCTTCCATTCCCGGGGGACCCCTGCTAAAAATTCCTATATCTACAACTCATGTTACATAAGTCTGATGATCAGTGGAAAGAATGCTCCTTACACTTGTGGTAATTGGGAAGAATCACCCCCTTACAGATAGCTAAAAAGATCAATGGTGTCAGTGGGAACTTATCTGAGAGGTAGAAATTGCTCATTGATCAGGGACGCGTAGCAAACTCTGAAGGAACCCTAGTTGAGAAACCCTGGTCTAATGTAATATTGCCCAGCATCTCAAATGATGACCACTAAACTTCAAATGCAGAAAAACCCATACAGCAGTGGTTACCTCTTTCTCTAGAAGGGAGTCTGCTGAAAGTATGGTATGGACACAGATCACATCAACCATCTACACATTTTCCTCATACTATAATGGGTGGGTGTCCATTCACCCCTCAACGGCAGGTGGCTATTGGCCAAAAACAATTCTGTGCAATGCTGTAGGTGGGAAACACCTCAACACAACTTGACAAATTTCGCCATACAAGCTGGCTACATCAGAAGAATGGAGATTTACCCTCACTATTATGTTGATATTTGTTTTACCAGATAGAAAATGAAACATCTGTGCCACTCCCAGTATCATTGAGGGCCTTCCACTTGTTAGCAGGTCCCCAGTGGTCATCAACAACCCCTCTTGCTGGACTAGAAACATCCAACTGTAACCTTGTGAAACACAAGGGGGTTGAGGTAGCCGCCACTCCTACCTGCAGAGAAGGGTCTGCCACCTTGTCCTATACCAAATACAGTAGCCTCAAGGCATTACGATAGGGTTCATTCACTCTTGTATCATGCACCACAGTTCCTGAGATAATTGGTGGTACAAATGATACAAATCGAAGAAGGAGCAAGAGTTAAACATGCATATCAGTGTCACTGGGATGAGGTGACAGATGCTGAGCTGGTGTGAGTCCGGTGCACGCTAGGCAGCACCAGCTCAGAAATGCTGCACAGAGGGAGACACACAGTAATGATCGGTTATCTGTGATATTCAATGCAATAAAGGAGAGCTAAGCCACTGAACCAAAGAGTTAAACCAATTGTCTGCTCAGGAGAAGTGTTGCTCATTATCAGTGTTCTTTTTATCAGCAGATTTCGATGTAGTTTTAGTCTTATGCCGCGTACACACGATCGGACATTCCGACAACAAAATCCTGGATTTATTTCTGACCGATGTTGGCTCAAACTTGTCTTGCATACACACGGTTACACAAATGTTGTCGGAAATGCCGAACGTCAAGAACGCGGTGACGTACAACACGAGCGGTGACGTACAACCAGCTCTCAAATTTTGTTTGTCCAACAAAAAATGTCCAATGGAGCCTACACACGGTCGGAATTTCCGACAACAAGCTCACATTGAACATTTGTTGTTAGAAATTCCGTATTTTAGTTGACTAAAATCTCCAATACATTTTAATTGACTAAAATAATTTTAGTCAACTAAAATTCAATGTGTTTAGTTAAATTGCAATGCATTATTTAAGCATTTCTCTAGAATTTCCAAACTCATTATATACTCCTGGAGTAAAGAAAATCTAATATCATGTTATTATTTATGGTATTAAGGTTTGAACAAACTCACAGATACAGATTTAGCCACTCTGGACAGTCTGAGGACTCCTGTAATGATGCACAGTGCTCTGGATGGAGGTCTGAGGAGGCCAGTAATGCTGCACGGTGCTCTGGACGGTGGTCTGAGGAGGCCTGTAATGCTGCACGGTGCTCTGGACGGTGGTCTGAGGAGGCCTGTAATGCTGCAGAGTGCTGGACAGTGGTCTGAGTGATGGCCTGTAATGCACAGCGCTCTGGATGCCACTGTCAGTGGTCAGAGGAGGCCTGTAATGCACAGTTGCACAGTGTGCTCTGGACAGATGTGGCCTGAGGGGAAGGGAGGGGAGGCCTCAGGCCTGCTGTAATTGTAACCACAATTACTGTACACTCAGTCTGCTCTGGGTGCCTGGTGGGAGGTCATCTTGTTGGGAGTCGAGACTCAGGAGGCCTCAGCCTGACTGGCCTGTAATGCACAGTGCTGCTCTGCTCTTACCCTCACTCTCGCTCTCAGGTCTCTGGCATCGGTGCACTTGCTTGCTGGGAACAGATTGTGGAAGTAGACGGAGCTCCGTGAAAAACCGGAAGTCAGTTCATGAGGGTAAACGTCCCTGCCTCACATTTTTGTCCCGTTTTCGTCCTTTAACGAAAGCGGATCTGATTTTCGTCATAGTTTACTTCAGTGGACGAAAATGTGCTGTCATTCTTTGTTTTGTTTTCATCACTGCAAAAATGCCGAAATCTTTAACTAAAAAGTTTTACAGTGGAACCTTGGTTAATGAGTAATGCAGTTAATGCGAGTTTTGAAAGACAAGCAACTTTTTAAAAAAAATTCTAACTCAGTTTGCAATTGTTTTCTCGTAAAACGAGCAGAATTCAAGCTAATGGAGTGTGCAGTACCTCATTTGGCCAGAGGTGCGGGGGCGCCAGGGACACTTAGAATGCTTTGGAGCCATTCGGGGACACATAATACCTCTTCGATAACAGTAAATGGAAGTGCGGCAAGGAATATGAGACACCTAATTGGTGACTTACTGTACTACTTCTAATATAGACAATGGAGGGGAGGTAGGAGACAGTGGACACCAGAGAAGGGAGTATAGTACCTCTTCTACTACAGGGAACAGAAGGGAGGTAGGAGACACAGGACACCGGAAAGAGAATAAAGGTGAGGTGGGGGGGCATGAGAAAACCCACAGGTGAGTATACTACCTGTTCTTTTAGAGAGAACAAAAGGGAAATAGGAGACACTGTAGAGTTGAGTACAGTAACACTTCTATACGATAAAACGAAGATGTGGCAGGAGACATGAGACACCTAACTGGTAAAAAATGGAGGGGAGGTAGGGGACACTGGACATCAGAGATGTGAGTTTATAACCTCTTCTATTACAGGTAACAGAAGGGAGGTAGGAGACACAGGACACCGGAGAGGGGAGTATAATACCTCTTCTATTACAGGGAACGGAGGAGAGGTAGGAGACATTAGACATCTAATGCCGCGTACACACGGTCGTAATTCTCGCCGGAAAAAGCTCTGATGGTTTTCCCGTCGGAATTCCGACGGAATTTTTCACTCAAACTGTCTTGCCTACACACGGTCACACCAAATTCCGACAGTCTGTAACACAGCGGCATAAAACACGTTCGACTGCACTATAAAAGGGAAGTTTAATGCTTCCGAGCATGCGTCAAATTGTTTCCGAGCATGCGTCGGAATTTTGCGTGTCGGAATTGCATACACACGATCGGAAAATCCGATAGAAAGGTTTTCCGTCTAAAAATTGAGAACAGGTTCTCAATCCAAAGTCCGTCGGAAATTCCGACAGAAAAAAAGACCGATGGGCATACACACGGTCGGAAAATCCGTTGAAAAGCTCCCATCGGACTGTTTCCATGTGTGTACGCGGCATAAGAGGTGAATATACAACTTCTACTACAGGGAAATGAGGAGTGGTAGGAGACACAGGACACCAGAGAGGGAAGACGGTAGTATAATACCTCTTCTATTACAGAGAATGGAAGGAAGGTACACAGGACACCAGGGAGGAGATCATAATGACTCTTCTCTTGTAGGAAATGTTTCATATGATTTTTGTGTAGTATCTGAGCCTCTTTAACTCTATTGATTCATCTAAAGGCATTTTAACCTAATACTGATAGTCAGCTGACATACTCTGGCCGAACGATGTGTGTCTCTGGCGTATGAGCGGTAAAAATTTTTGGATCTGCATCAGATAGTTCTGCCAATTTGAATTATGTAAAAGATTTATCAAGTATGTTTGTCTCTCAATATCTTCCTCTATACGGTATTTATTGAAAACAGGAGAAGCAAAACCCTGTCAAAGAAACAAATACAAAATCAATTTCTGTTATCTATGTGTAAGATGAGAGAAGTGCACTGTTTTTTGGATTCAGATTTTGATCTACTGTAATCCTAAAGGTCTACCGCCCTCTCAGCTCCAGAACTGCAGCTCCCATTAGCTGTCCATCCGCAAGGCCCTCCCATGCTCCAGAACTGCAGCTGCATGACGGGGGGGGGGGGGAGGACTGGTTGGTGAAAGTACAGGTTGTAGAACTTGATCACCAGTCACCACTGGAAGAGGCACTGTTGAGGGACAATTAACAGTGGACAGGTAAGCAAAAAAGTGTGTTAGAGTTTTTTTTTTTAATAATTGTGAATGGGTGGGGTGGCAAATTGGCCTAAAGATGGGCTTCAAGTGATTAGTAATTTTTCCCTACAAAGGCAGGACCTTGGTTTCAAAAATTAAGGCTTTTGTTTGGTTGATACTAATGTACATACAGTAAGTCCACATAAAAATAATCTAGTTTTATACTTTTAGACCTCTCTTTTGCCTTTGACACAGTTGACCACCTGCTCCTCCTCAGCAAATTACACTACCTTGGCCTCCGTGATTCTGCTTTATCCTGGTTCTCCTCCTACCTATCTCAGCGCACTTTCAGTGTCACTTTCAACTCCATCTCCTCCACTCCCTTCCTCTTTCTGTTGGGGTACCCCAAGGTTCCGTCCTTGGGCCCCTCCTATTCTCACTCTATACCTCTTCCCTGGGCCAGTTGATAACCTCCCATGGTTTCCAATACCACCTCTATGTCAACGACACCCAGATCTATCTCTCCACTCCTCAACTCACCCCCTCGATCTCCTCACAGATCTCAAACTTACTGAATGACATATCGGTATGGATGCCACAACACTTCCTCAAACTCAATCTTTCTAAAACTGAGCTTGTTATATTTCCTCCTCACCCCCCCCCCCCCCCCTGTGACTTCACCATTAATATCAACAACACAACCATTGGTCCCTTCCCTACACATGCCAGGGTCCTGGGTGTAATAATTGACTCTGACCTCTCCTTCAGCCCCCATATCCAATCACTGGCTAAATCCTGCCGCCTTCACCTCCGCAATATCTCCATAATTTGACCCTTCCTGACTAATGACACCACAAAGCAACTCATTCACTCTTTGATTATTTCCCGCCTTGACTACTGCAACTCCCTCATTAATGGCCTGCCCTTAAGCAGGCTATCCCCCCTGCAGTCTATTATGAATGCTGCTGCTAGACTAATACACCTCACTAATCGATCCGTGACTGCCGCCCCTCTCTGCCAATCCCTTCACTGGCTTCCCCTACCCCACCGTGTAAAATTCAAAATGCTAACCATAACATACAAAGCCACCCACAACATCGCCCCTATCTACATCACCAACCTCATCTGCAGATATCGCCCAAATCGTCCCCTCCGCTCCTCCCAGGACCTCCTGCTCTCTAGCTCCCTTGTTACCTCCTCCCATGCTCGCCTTCAGGACTTCTACAGAGCCTCTCCCATCCTCTGGAACTCCCTGCCCCATTATGTCCGATCAGCCCCTACCCTGTCCACCTTTAAGAGATCCCTGAAAACTCATTTATTCAGGGAAGCCCATCCCACACCCACCTAACAGCAACTGTCCCCGAGCCTCCCCCATCAAAACATTCTCAGCAGCTATTACCTTTTGTACCACCACCCCCTCCCTTTAGAATGTAAGCTCTACAAGCAGGGCCCTCCTATACCTTTTGTACTGTACTGTAATTGTGTTGTCCCCCCTATACATTGTAAAGCACTGCGTAAACTGTTATATATTTATATATATATATATATATATATATATATATATATATATATATATATATATATATATATATATATATATATATATATATATATAATCTTAACCCTATATAAATTGTGTATAATAATAATAATAATAGTTTGGTGCAGGAACTGATGTATGGTCCTATCACTCTGCTTGAGGTTCTGGAGAATGCGCTATATAAATTAATTCAATCAATTTCTAGCAGGTTTAAAAGTCTCTTTAAAATGAAAAAAATAAAAAAAACATTTCTTTGGCCCCCCCAGTTAAAAATAAAATGAAAAAAATTTTTAAAAAAAACATTTTTCTTTGGTATGAGGTCACCAGTAAGAACCAAATAGTAAAAAAAATGCAACCAGTTACATCTAGCCCCCATCGCCCGGCGGGTGATATCAATTAGGTTTTAGGGTCAAATTGCGTCGCCCCAGGTTAGTCACGCGCAAAGCATTCTGAACAGATCAATATCTGATCTGATCAGATCTATACTAGCGTCCCAGCAGTTTAGGGTTCCAAAAAAACGCATTGTTAGCACCTGCTAGCACCTGCGTTTTCTCCCCCTCCGCCCAGCCCAGATCGCTAACGTTTTGATTCACAGTTCTCTCTCTCACTCTATTCTCTCTCTATTGTTCTTTTTTTACTCCATTCTATTCTGCAATGTTTTATTATGTTTTATCATGTTTTATCATGCTTGCTTTTCAGGTATGTAATTTTGTTTACTGTGTTTTAGTGTTAAGCATTTTTTTGTTTTCAGGTGCGCCATTCAGTTGCAGCGCGGATTTATTTATCTTGACAGCAACAGCTGCCGAAGCATGGGGCAGCAGGGGGGCGGAGGAGCGATTGGCTCCTAATGCCACGTACATACGGTCAAAGTGTGTACACGGCATAACTTTTGCGGGAGGGTGCCCCCGTGCATCCCTCATTAGAAGTGGGTGGATGAAGGGAGGTATTCTAATGGTGGGCATACCCACCAATCAATCTCTTTTTTTCGTTCAGCCAAGAGGCTGAGTTTCTTGCCAGTGATCGGCTTTCATGTAAAAGCAATTCTGAGCATGAGCTAAATAAAATAAAAAAAAAACTAAAAAAAAAAAAAAAAAGCCCCCCCTTCTTCAGCGTCCTTCAGATCGAGGGCAGTAATTTTAGCAGTAGACCTCCTCCGTGAATCTAATGTGGCACATCCATGTAGCATTAAAATAAAAAAAACGTGTGATCTTCACAGTTTCGGAGGCCATGGAATGCCCAGATGGCATAAAACCCCCCAAAATGACCCCATTTTGGAAAGTAGACACCCCAAGCTATTTGCTGAGAGGTATGGTGAGTATTTTGCAGATGTCGCTTTTTGTCACAAAGTTTTGAAAAATTGAAAAAAGAAAAAAAAAATTTTTTTTTCTTTACTTTCTTCATTTTCAAAAATTTGGGGGGTTTTGTGCCATTTTGGCATTTTATGGCCTTCGAAACTGTGATAGGTAGTGAGGAGTGCAATCAAAAATTTCATTTGGGGGGTTTTGTACTTCTCTGCCATTAGCACCTCAAGAAATGAAATGTAGCAAAAAATAAAAATCACAGAGGCAATCAAATACCATCAAAAGAAAGCTCTATTTGTGGGAAGAAAAGGACGCAAATTTCGTTTCGTTACAAAATTGCATGACCGCACAATTACCAGTTAAAGTAGTGCAGTGTTGTCTTGGCCTAAGAGATGTTTACACCAGACCTGATCCCTGTGTTTTCCCATATGGCAGACATGGTGGGTGCTGGTATGTTGTCTTACACTGGTGTAGCCCTCTCCAGCTGCCCGGCCATGGCTAAGACATACCATGTTTCTTCCAGGGAACACAGCTCTCAAAGGCACAAGCAACGATCTTCACACGTTCACTGACCTCGAATGTCTAATGGAATGGGCAGAAACACTTCAAACGAAGGATTGTGTAACTCAAAACGCCTTAGCTAAGCATCAAGACTATTTTTTTTGTAAGCTTTTGGTATGTGGAAGAAGAACCTCATAAACTACAGAGAAACACAGCAGGACATGCACAGGTGTAGAGTTTAGGAGAACCTGTTATAAACTGAAAGTCTAATGCCGCATACACACGATCGGAATTTCCGGACAGAAAAAGACAGATGAGAGCTTTTCATCGGAAAATGCGACCGTGTGTAGGCTCCATTGGAATTTTGTTGGCCGAATTTCCGACAGCAAAGAATTGAGAGCATGTTCTCAATTTTTCCGACGGAAAAGGTTTCTATCGGAAACTCCGATCGTCTGTAGCAATTCTGACGCGCAAAATTCCTACGCATGCTCGGAAACAATTTGACGCATGCTCGGAAGCATTGAACTTGGCTCGTTGTAGTGTTGTACGTCACCATGTTCTTGATGGTCGGAATTTGGTGTGACCGTGTGTAGGCAAGACAGTTTGAGTGGAATTACGTCGGAATTCCGTCGGGAAAACCGTCAGAGCTTTTTCCGACGAGAATTCTGATCGTGTGTACGCAGCATTAGAATAGAAGTATGGAAGCTGCATTGGCAGGATTTTGTGTGTTTTTTTTAAAGATGCAGATTCCAGGGCTGTCATGTATCTTGCTAGGTCTCGGAACCCAAACCTTTACATACCAGTAGGGGAAAAAGTAACAAGCTAAGCTCATAGATAAATAAAAAGAACTATCCGCCTCCTGTAAGCCTTTCTGGCTACCTTTCATTACACCTTGACAGCCTCCAAATCCTTCTCTAGAGTTTCTGAGGATTGAAAAATTGTACCTGGGCACCACATCCCATGAAGCAATGAGGGCTGCAATGAGGGCTGCTTGGTGAACTATTGGGAGATGTCCACCATGGCCATGCAGACATTTTTGGGAAGCTGAGATCTGCACAAGAATTCTTGGAGCTATTGGATCCCCACTGGAGGTAGCCAGCATATCTGCAATCTACATATGGCGTTTCATTGCCAGCATCTCAAAGGTTCACTTAAACTCCTTTATGACTGGGGTATATTGTAGTTTCATGAGGTCCTTCTGGACAGAAAGTGTTTGCCTTCCCCAGTGGGGACACCCCTTACCCACCCTAACCCCTCCCCCCACCCAAAAAAAAAAGTTCTAGATACAGTTTTGAAGCTCTAGTTTAATCTGCCGATATGTTGCCTCTCCTGCCCCCTACCAATCACATGCTTATGCCATTTTTTTAAAAATACAACCATTTCAATTTTCATTACATACCGTAGAGTGGTATGATTTCATTACATACCGTAGAGTGGTATGATTTCTCCTGAGGAAGCGACCTTGTCGCAAAACTAGTCGAGAAAAATTGCCGCCATCTGCACTCATCCCCACACTACAGGGATGTGGACCTGTTTGAATATTGTTTTCCGTCCTGAATTTTGTAATTTTGTGTTAGCAATTCTATGTTTGGCTTGTATATACTAAATGTTCTATGTATTTTCTCTAAATAAACTGTATTTTAGTCTACTAATATGTTTCTAACTCTATGGGTATCGAGATAGTCCATCACTTCTACAGGTGTTGCATGGTAGGACCAGGGAGTAGTCCATGCGGATGCACCTATATCTCTACATTAACTGTTTAGGATGAGGATACCCACCCCTATTCCCTTTTTTTATACAATAGAGGCCACACCAATATCTTTATACAGTAGAGTGGGAGGAAAGACTAGACGATGATGGACATCCTCCAGGCAGGAAATTAGGAGTTTTCTATCTATCTATCTGACTTGCTGCAGCATCTAATGCACATTGTGGGAAGCTCACAGTGTACAGTGAAATCAGAGTAAGTACTTTCAGTACAGGAGAGGAGCCTTTAGGCAGGTGCAGTCTACTTTCTTCATTGTAGGTGGCACTCTTCTGCAGCGGCATTGTAGAAGTGAGGAATTCAAGAGGAACTTGGTTCCTCTATGGTTTCCTGGGTCATTGGGGAAGCTATCTTATTGGATGATTCTTACCCATATGACTCTAGCAGCCATCTTGGGTCAGGAAGAGCCTATTTAAGGCCCTGGCTCACAGGCTTGGAGAGCATTTTGCATGTGGGTAGTGTAGGGATAGGTCACACGTCTGACAAGTACAGTAATTAACATCAGGAAGAGGTTCCAAACAAGTAGGGAACGGATAGGAACACACCATCCTTGCTGGAAACCTCTCCATTTGGATACAGACCAGCTGCATTACGCCCCTCAGGACAAATGCTGTTGACACATCGGGGACCTACTCTGCTACACATTGCTAAAATTGCCAAGAGTGTTCCTGGTTGGGTGCCTTCCACCCGGATTTGTTGTCAATTTCTGGATTCTGCAATAATACAAGTTCTGTTTACTGCTGCCGGACTATGCTGCACCTCCCCACAAGCTTGAAAAACTGTGCAAGAGTGAGGGGAAGGCTAGGGTACAGATTTAAGCCCAAACACACACACATAGTTGTTTAAAATTATCATATGAAGAATAATAGTATTATGTGGCACCACCCATCGCTCCATCCACCCATGGATGTTTCTGCCACACAGTCAAATCGTGTTTTTTCTTTTGAGCAACACTATGATATCCACACCATCCTGGTATCAAGAATTGGGCTCCCCAGAGTGTGGAGAGTGACCCCCTCTTTCCACCACGTGCATATTCTCAGTCATAGTGGACACTTTGGAGTGCACCATTTTTCCATTCCAAGCACCCACCATTAGGCATACAAGGTATGGAGAAGCAATCTTTCAATGGGGATACCTGTCCCTTGGACAATTGTCTAAAAGAGGATTCCGCCTCTCACGTTTTGTGTCCATAGGGCAGGAACTAAATGAAAATCCTCCCAATGAAACACAGATGGCAAAGACAAAAACTTGCTAGGGGTTCTAACACTCCCTTTTCTCTATGTAAAATGAATGTGGTGGCTTTGCATATTTCAGTGAACATAAGGAAACAAGTACTTACATCCATCACACAGGTTCATCTTGGAGAGGTTTTTCCCATCAAAGGTCTCTTCGAACACAGATCCATTCTCTTTCTCATCAAATGTATGGAGATACATGGCTTTATTGTCCATTGTGCTTGGCTGAGTCTATGTATAAAACATAAAGAGAAGACATGACTTAAAGATAAATTCCAGACATTTTTTTTTCTAGCTTTGTGCTCATTAACAATACTCTTAAAGTGGATGTAAACCCAGTACTCTTAAAGTGATGTCATAATGTAGAGTATAAGATTTCCTATCATTTGAGCCCAGTCTTGCCACATAGAGTTAATCCAGCTCTGAGCAATCCTCTTTTTTATTGTTCAGCGAGATAAATCTTGACAAACAGAGAAAAACTTTGCCAAATCCTCCCCCTTGCTGTGAGTGACAGGTGATTTACATATCTCGTGCACTAGCCTAAGAGACATGCATTATTTTTTAATTCCCTCCCACTCCTTTCTTCTGCTGCTCTGCCAGGATTGGATGTTCCACACCTCAGCATAATTGGGCATGCTGAAGTCATGTGGTTACTTTCCTGTCTTTTCACTGGATGTTAGAGATCATAGCAGAAGTTCAGTGTAAGAAATACACAGGAGAAAATGCACACAGAGTGTAGAGGTGGGCGGGGAGTCTACTGACATCACGACTCCACCCACCGAGCTCCAGACAACAGACACACCCACAGAATCTGCAGTTTTTCAGGTCTCATAACAGACAGAGGGGAGACATTTGACAGGTAAAGATACATGCAGGAGGCATGTATATCCTTATAGATAACCCCTATGGCAGTAGTTTAGAAAGGATGGCATTGGGTTTACATCCACTTTAATGGTGAATGACATGGGAGTTCCTATATGAACAAGCACGCAACATTTCCTCAATGGCATTAAGAGTTTATTGTTTAATGCATTACCCAAGTTGCCCTTTAAATATATATTAGGAAAATTTTAATTATCAGATCAAAAATACACAATATCAAGTTATGTCTTTGCCGAATCACATAAACATAGCAGAGAAAAGATCAAATTCAAGTTTATGTAAATAGAGTGAGGAGGGATGGAAGGAAGAAGTAATTTTAATTGTTAGTCTGGAAAAAAAAAATTACATTTAGCGGTCATTGCCCTTTGGTCTAATCTTTTTATCTCCTGGATATGAGAAATCCGGCTATTTATCAGAAGAACGGAATATGTCCAGGCTAGCGGTCGCATCCAATTCAGCTTTGGATAGTTATCTAGGAACGATCGGTTATGTTATGATACCCCTATCCAAACCAGAATGGGAATGCAGACCCACGGTGTGTTTTAGTTGACTCTCAGCTTATTATTTTAGGATTTGGGTTTCGGAGAACATTTCCAATAAACATTATATGTGCCAAAGTTTTCATAAGAAAAGTTGACCCACGCAAACTGGGGTGGGGAGTGGTGGTGAGACGAAATACTAAAATATTAATCGAGAACTAAAATCTCAAATTAAAATGGATATTTTTGCAGCCCCTGATTGTTGGACCAGTTGTGTGGTCACAAAGAAGGTCTTTCCCCCAAAAAAATATTTAGGACCATCCCTAATATATCCCTTTTCCTCAAGAGCTTTTCCCTGGACTTTACCTACCTTTTCCTAACCAGTAGATGTTTGTCCCTGTCAATACATCATATACTCAACGAATCGAAAACAGAATTCTTATTCTACACGCAAACCAAAAACTCCCGAACCAAGATCCCTTGGACACCACCCACCATCTTTGGACAGACCATCTCCCCAAGGACCAAGGCCAAGAGTCTCTGAGTAATTTTTGACTCAGAAATGTCAATGGATGCACAAATAGGAGCAGTAGTCAGTGGATCTCACCATCTGCTCCGCCTGCTACGCAGACTCATCCCCTTCATTCCAAAGGAGGACAAAGCAGTGGTAGTTGGAACAGTCATTAATTCACGACTTGACTACGTAAACTCCCTTTACATAGGATTACCCCAATATCAACTTGTGCGCTTACAACTTATCCAAAACACGGCGGCAAGGCTGATAACAGGAAAAATCCATCTCCCCATCCCTGAGGAGCCTACATTGGCTAACCGTAAAGAATCGGGTCACATTCAAGACCCTCTGCCTCACCCACAAATGTACCCATGGAGACGCTCCTCAATACCTTCTCGAGAAAATAAAACACTACACACCCAATCGCAGTCTTCGATCGGCTAACCAAAACCTCCTCCTCATTCCCAAATCCCGCTACAAATCAAAGGGGGAACGGAGATTCGCTATCCAAGGACCACGGCTATGGAACCAACCTACATCCGCATGGAAGAAAACCATCAGGCCTTCAGGAATAAACTCAAGACCTACCTCTTCTAAGAAGCTTGTCAACAAAGCACGAATACAGCGCCTTGAGGCGATTCAGTTTGCATTGTAGAGCTATACAAATTATTCATTCATTCATTCATATATACTGTGGGGGTTCCAAAATGACCCAGTAGGGGGCTATATATAGTCCAAGATGGATGCCCAAATCTCAGGAGATGTCTAGTCAGACACAGGCTCCCCCAAGATGTCTGCCTTAAGCCCAGTTGGATGCTGACATGCCCCCCTCCCCACATTCCTTTTGCTGGTGCTTGTCTTGGGCAAGAACTTGGAGCTGAGACAAGCATCAGATGTTGAGCAGTTATTGTCAGGCAGCCTTGTAGCTAGGCTTACACAACGTCTTGGAAAGGGACAAAGTACTACATGTACAATGTTCCCTAGGGGACAAAAAATGTAAATAAGGGTTCTTTAAAGCTCCTAATGGGTTCCTATCCTTTGGCTTTGTGTGGCAGCCAGTGGCACATGAAACACTGTGCAAGTAGAGGGAAGAATGGATTGTACTTAGTATCAATGAATCCTGGAGGCTGTAATATCCCATAGTCAATAAAAAGCAAAGCTGAAAGCAGGTTCACTCTTCCAAGAAAGGGATCCAAAACACATCTCAAACTCAACCGTGAACTACTACAAGAAATGAAAGATTAAGGCTTTTTGGAATGACCTTTACAGTCTACAGGCTGGAATATTATTGGAACTCTGCGAGTAGATCTCAAACATGCATATCAACCTAAGAATATTTCTAAACTCGAAGCTTTGAGCCAAGAAGGAACACCAAATTCCTCAAACAAGAACAGAAAGTCTGTTAGCTTGCTATAGCAACATTTTGGGGATGTGTTTTCTGCCAAAGAGAAAGGATCTAACTCACAGGGTGCCCGTAGTTTTGCACACATTTTTTCCCCTTGACTACATTCAGAAAATAAGCAAAAGCACCCAGTTTGCTTTAAAGCATGTGGGGAGGAACAGTGTGGTGCAGAGGCAATAAATACACCAGAGTCCAGTGGCAGAGAACAGGACTTGTATTAATGCAAAGTCCAGTAATTCACAACAACCCGATGGAAAGACACGCGATCAGGAACACTCACCGCAAATAACAGCGATGTGTAGCGGAGCAGGTGTCAGATGTGCAGACAGCTTCTGTCTTTAGGGGCGGAATAATAAGTGGGCCCCCAGTTTCCGGCCCCCCCACCCTATGTGAATGAGTATGGGGTACGATGTACCCCTACCCATTCACCTGGTGAAAAAAGTGTAAATAAAAAACACAACACAAGTTTTTAAAATACTTTATTGCACAGCTCCGGGGGTCTTCTTCCGTCTTGGGGGGTCTTCTCGCCGGACTCCTCCGCTATCTTCTGCTAGCTCTTTTACTAGCGGAGGAGCCCGGCTTTCTCCTTCAACGCCGCCGTCCGGGGGTCTTGTTCCCACTTCAGGGGTCTTGTGCCGCTCTTCGGTTCTTCTGTCTGTAATGGCCGAGACGTGTTGCGTGGCCAATTATATAGGGACAAGGGGCGGGGTCACCATCTCATGTCACACTGTGACCCCGCCCCCTTATGATGTCACAGTCCCAGCATCCTCCGGGACTGTGACATCATAAGGGAGTCAGGTCACCATGTGACATGAGCCGGTTGTCCCTATATAACTGGCCGCGCAACACGTCTCGGCCATTAGAAGCGGAGACAGCGTCGTGTCAAGATCGGATGAAGAAAGAAGAAGAAGCAGAATCAGAAGGCAGTGACGGCGACAGAAGAACCGAAGAGCGGCACAAGACCCCCGAAGTCGGAACAAGACTGCTCAGCGTCATATCCAGAGGTTGTCTTTGGGAAATAGACGTATGAGTGCTGCCAGCATTGCTGCAAAGGTTGAAGGGGCCCCCGATCAGCCTGTCAGTGCTCAGACCATGCGTCGCACACTGCATCAAACTGGTCTGCATGGCTGTCATCCCAGAAGGAAGCCTCTTCCAAAGATGATGCACAAGAAAGCCGCAAACAGTTTGCTGAAGACAAGCAGACTAAGGACAACATGGATTACTGGAACCATGTCCTGTGGTCTTATGAGACCAAGATAAACTTATTTGGTTCAGATGGTTACAAGCGTGTGTGGCGGCAACCAGGTGAGGAGTACAAAGACAAGTGTGTCTTGCCTACAGTCAAGCATGGTGGTGGGAGTGTCATGGTATGTATGAGTGATGCCAGCACTGGGAAGCTACAGTTCATTGAGGGAACCATGAATGCCAACATGTACTGTCACATACCGAAGCAGAACATGATCCCCTCCCTTCGGAGACTGGGCTGCACGTCGGACAATCCGATCGTGTGTGGGCTAGTCCGACCGTTTAAAAAAAAAAATCAGACCTAGAAATAGAACATGTTTCAAATCTATCCGACGGACTCAAGTCCGACGGACTAAAAATCGGGAAAACCGTTCGTCTGTGTGCTAGTCCGACGGACCAAATACGACGCAAGGGAAGCTATTGGCTACTGGCTATTGAACTTCCTTGTTTAGTCCCGTTTACGTCATCACGTTCAAAACGAACAGACTTTCGACCGGACTTATGCCCCATACACACGGTCGGACATTCCGACCACAAAATCCATCAGATTTTTTCAGACGGATTTTGGCCCGAAACTTGTGTTGCATACACACGGTCGCACAAAGTTGTCGGAAAATCCGATCGTTCAGAACGCGATGACGTACAAAAACATACGACGGGACTACGACGAGGCCAGAAGCCAATAGCTTTCGTCCCCAACTCTGAGCATGCGTGGCATTTTGTGCGTTGGAATTCTATACATGCGATCGGATTTTGTTGTCGGAAAATTTTAGGTCCTGCTCTCAAACTTTTTCCGTCGGAAAAAGTCCGCTAGAGCCCACACATGATCGGATTTTCCGACAACATAATCCGATCTGACTTTTTCCGTCTGAATTTCCGACCGTGTGTAAGGGGCATTCGTCCGTTCGTGTGTGGCCAAGTCCGTTTTGTTCGGAAAGCTTGTCGGACCTCCGCCAAAAGTCCGTCGGGAAGACCGTCGGACCTAGTTTGCCGGAAAGTCCGGTCGCGTGTATGCGGCATTACTGTCTAATCACAGGCTGAATTTCCGACCGTGTGTAAGGGGCATTAGTCCGTTCGTGTGTGGCCAAGTCCGTTTCGTTCGGAAAGTTACTGTCTAATCACAGGCTGGGGTGGGTCCATGGGTGGGTTGAATGATGGTGACCATCAGAATAAGGACATCTAGTGGCAGAAAAAAAGTACTGCGGGGAAATGTCTAGATTGGCAATAAATAAGGCAGAAAATGGGTTATTTATTTTTATCTAGTTATATAAGGCCGGAGATCTGCGTTAATAAGTCGGTGTATTTATGCAGGATATTAGCAATAATTGGTTGTAATCTGACCTTGTTTTCACAACGGGAAAAAAATCAGCCACCAGAGAGTACATAGAGCTCCACACTTTAATTATATCTAATATTCCTCTATTTGTGCAGGTGATGCAGGCCAGCCTGGGGGTGTAAATGGCAAGGAAATTAATGAAATCAATACAGAGAGGGGCTCCTAATGGACTTAGAGCGTGTGAAACGTATTGGTGGCGGGCTTATCGGGAAATGGATGAATTGGCAGCATGACAATACAGGGAAAGTCCTGACGAAGCAATTGTTATAATAGCGCTTGTAATTGCTAGCGTGTTTAGGACTCCAAAGGGAAACCATGCTACACACATACTTTTGAAGTTTAACCCTTAACCACTTTTGTACACATTTTAAAATCTTTATTTATTTTTGCTAGAAATTACTTTTACCCCTCCCCTTCCAAACAACTATTAACCACTTGGCATCCAGGCCAATTCTGACATTTCTCTCCTACATGTAAAATTCATAATTTTTTTGCTCGAAAATGTCATGCTTAAAAAAAAACAAAACAGTAAAGTTAGCCCATTTTTTTTGCATAATGTGAAAGATGAAGATACGCAGAGTAAATAGATACCCAACATGTCACGCTTCAAAATTGCACGCGCTCCTGGAATGGCACCAAACTTTGGTATTTAAAAATCCCCATAGGCGACGCTTTAAAATTTTTTACTGGTTACATGTTTTGAGTTACAGAGGAGGTCTAGGGCTAGAATTATTCCTCCCGTTCTAACGTTCGCGACGATACCTCACATGTGTGGTTTGAACACCGTTTTCATATGTGGGCGGGGCTTACATATGCGTTCACTTCTGCGTACGAGCTCACGGGGACAGGGGCGCTTTAAAAAAAAAAATGTTTTTTATTATTGTTAATTTGACTTTTATTTTTTGAGTTTGACACTTTAAAAAAAAAAATTGATTACTTTTATTCCTATTACAAGGAATGTAAACATCCCTTGTAATAGGAATATTACACGATCGGACCTATTTACAGAGAGATATGGGGGTCAATAAGACCCCACATCTCACCTCTAGGCTGGGAAGCCTAAAATAAAAAAAATAAAAAAAACGATCACCGATTCCCAGCCGAGGCGGCGCCGTTATTTGAATGCAGAGGCCGGGCGTGACGTCATAACATCGCGCCCGGTCTCCGAACGATCATAGAGACTCCGGCGTCCATCTGGTCCGCCGGAAATCTCTATGGTCATCATCCGGGGGGCGGGCGGATCCTGTGTCCGACTCATCGATGGAAGCGATGAGTCGGAAGAAGCACCGGAGGGCGGCGGGAGGGGGGGGGCGTCCCCTCCCACCACCCGTAAGAACGATCAACGGCAATATCTGAATGATGTCTGTAGCTACAGGCATCATTCAGATATACCCCGGGAAGTAGAAGACGTAATATGACGGCCTACGGATGGGAAGTGGTTAATTTCCTGAAAGCTGTTGCTGCTGCAATTTCTTTTATGTTGCATCATATATGTGCAGCTATTTATCAAATATATGTTTTCAGGAAAAATATACAGACATTTTTTGTGCAAAAAAAAAAAAATCAAAAATCACAATGTTATCCCCATGCGCGCACGTGGAATCGCAAAAAGGTGATGCTTGGAAAAGCAGAGGTGGTCAACTTGAAAATTAACCACTTCAATACCGGGCACTTATACACCTTCCTGCCCAGACCAATTTTCAGCTTTCAGCGCTGTCGCGCTTTGAATGACAAATGCGCGGTCATTCTACGCTGTATCCAAACTATGTTTTTATCATTTTGTTCCCACAAATAGAGCTTTCTTTTGGTGGTATTTGATCACCTCTGGGATTTTTATTTTCTGCTAAACAAATAAAAGACCAAAAATCTTGAAAAAGAAAAAAAACATTTTTCTTTTGTTTCTGTTATAAAACGTTTCTAAATAAGTAAGTTTTCTCCTTCACTGATGGGGCTGCACTGATGGGCACTGATACATAGTTAGTAAGGTTGAATAAAGACACCAGTCCATCCAGTTCAACCTGTGTGAGTGTCTACAACTGTCCCTATCCCTGTACATTGCACACTCACATCGGTCCCTACCCTCAAGGAGCCCACAATCCAAGGTCCCCATTCATATACAGTGGTGTGAAAAAGTGTTTGCCCCCTTCCTCATTTCCTGTTCCTTTGCATGTTTGTCACACTTAAGTGTTTCGGAACATCAAACCAATTTAAACAATAGTCAAGGACAACACAAGTAAACACAAAATGCAATTTGTAAATGAAGGTGTTTATTATTAAAGGTGAAAAAAAATCCAAACCATCATGGTCCTGTGTGAAAAAGTGATTGCCCCCTAAACCTAATAACTGGTTGGGCCACCCTTAGCAGCAACAACTGCAACCAAGCGTTTGCGATAACGTGCAATGAGGCTTTTACAGCGTCCTGGAGGAATTTTGGCCCACTCATCTTTGCAGAATTGTCCTAATTCAGTTACATTAGAGGGTTTTCGAGCAAGAAAAAAAGAGCAACGGCCTTTTTAAGGTCATACCACAACATCTCAATAGGATTCAGGTCTGGACTTTGGCTAGGCCACTCCAAAGTCTTCATTTTGTTTTTCTTCAGCCATTCGGTGGTGGACTTGCTGGTGTGTTTAGGATCATTGTCCTGCTGCAGAACCCAAGTTCGTTTCAGCTTGAGTACACGAACAGATGGTCGGACATTCTCCTTCAGGATCTCTTGGTAGACAGCAGAATTCATAGTTCCTTTTATCACGGCAAGTCTTCCAGGTCCTGAAGCAGCAAAACAGCCCCAGACCATCACACTACCACCACCATATTTTACTGTTGGTATAATGTTCTTTTTCTGAAATGCAGTGTTCCTTCTACGCCAGATATACTTGGACACACACCTTCCAAAGAGTTCCACTTTTGTCTCATCGGTCCACAGAATGTTGTCCCAAAAGTCTTGGGGATCATCAAGATGTGTTGTGGAGAAATTGAGACGAGCTTTGATGTTCTTTTTGCTCAGCAGTGGTTTTCTCCTTGGAACTCTGCCATGCAGGCCATTTTTGCCCAGTCTTTTCCTGATGGTGGAGGCATGAACGCTGACCTTAACTGAGGCAAGTGAGGCCTGCAGTTCCTTGGACGTTGTTGTGGGGTCTTTTGTGACCTCTTGGATGAGTCGTCGCTGCGCTCTTGGGGTAATTTTGGGCAGCCGGCCACTCCTGGGAAGGTTCACCACTGTTCCATGTCTTCGCCATTTGTGGATAATGGCTCTCACTGTGGTTCGCTGGATTCCCAAAGCTTTGGAAATGGCTTTATAACCCTTTCCAGACTGATAGATCTCAATTACTTTCTTTCTCAATTGTTCCTGAATTTCTTTGGGTCTCGGCATGATGTGTAGCTTTTAAGGATCTTCTGGTGGACCTTACTGTGTCAAGCAGCTCCTATTTAAGTGATGCCTTGATTGTGAACAGGTGTGGCAATAATCAGGCCTGGGTGTGGCTAGAGAAATTGAACTCAGGTGTGGACAACCACAGTTAAAGTATGTTTTAACAAGGGGGGCAATCACTTTTTCACACAGGGCCATGATGGTTTGGATTTTTTTTCACCTTTAATAATAAACACCTTCATTTACAAATTGCATTTTGTGTTTACTTGTGTTGTCCTTGACTATTGTTTAAATTGGTTTGATGTTCCGAAACACTTAAGTGTGACAAACATGCAAAGGAACAGGAAATGAGGAAGGGGGCAAACACTTTTTCACACCACTGTACTAGGGTCAATTTTGGACGCAAGCCAATTAACCTACCAGCATGTCTTTGGAGTGTGGGAGGAAACCGGAGTACCCAGAGGAAACCCATGCAGGCACAGGGAGAACATACAAACTCTAGGCAGGTAGTGTCGTGGTTGGGATTTGAACCAGCGACCCTTTTTACTGCTAGGTGAGAGTGCTACCCACTACACCACTGTGTCCCCCATGATGGGCACTGATGAGGTGGCACTTATTGGCTCTGATGATGGGCATTAATATGCGGCACTGATAGCGGCACTGATGGCCACTGATAGGTGGCATTGATATGCAGCACTGATGGGTACACATAGGTTGCACTGATGGGCACTGAAAGGCAGCACTGATGGGCACTGATAAGCATGACAGATGGACACTGATAGGCGGTACGGATGGGCACTGATAGGCAGCACTGATGGTACAGATGGATGCCAATCAGTGCCAAACAATAATGCCTGCCAATCAGTGATGCCTATTGTGGGTACTGATTGGCATCCATTGTGGGCACTGATTGTCATCCCTGGTGGCCATACCTGGTGGTGTCTATTGGTGGGCATCCCTGATGGTCCTGGTGGCGTCCTTGGTGGTCCAGTGTGGGCATCCTCAGGGGGGGGGGGGCTGCACTGATAATTGATCAGCACAGACCCCCCTGAGACTGACACACCGCAACAATGATCGCTGTGATGCGCACCCCCGGGGGCACACAACGGCTTGATATCCTGGCGACGTCAAGATATCGCAACCACTTTGCCGGTGTCATATTGCTATATGGCGGGCGTGGTTAAAGAAGGCACAAGTGTGGCCCCCAACACTACCAGAGTGCTACACAATAGCACGGGGGTCTTTCAGTAAACCCCGGTGGGATCGCGCCGAACGGTGCACAAAGGGAGATGCGTAAATATGCAGAACCCATGGAGGTTAAAATAATAAGCATGTCATACTTACCTGCTCTGTGCATAGGTTTTGCACAGAGTGGCCCCCTGATTCTCTTCTTCTGGGGGTCCCCCCGCCGGCACTTTTGGTCCTCTTTATTTGTGTCTGCCCCTATAGCAAGTGCTTGCTATGGGGGCAGATGTGCGGGGCTCAGTACTGAGCAAGGCTGTGCGTGTCCCCAGACACACACAGTGTAGCTCGGCCCCGCCCCTGATCCCTCCTCATAGGATTTGATTGACAGCAACAGGAGCCAATGGCCTCTGTGCCTGTAAGGAGAGAGAGAGCGAGAAAGCAGTGATGCTGCTCTTGGGCACAGCACTGGATCGAAGGAGGAGCCAGGTAAGTGTGTAGGAGGGCTGATACCGGAAAGGTTTAACCACTTCCCATCCAGGCCAATTCTGGCACTTCGCTCCTACCTGTAAAAATCTTTATTTTTTTTTTCTAGAAAATTACTCAGAACCCCCAAACATTATATATGTTTTTATAGCAGAGACCCTAGGGAATAAAATGGTGCTCATTGCTCGTTTTTATGTCACACGGTATTTGAACAGCGATTTTTCAAACGCGTTTTTTTGGAAAAAGAACAGTTTCATGAATTAAAAACAAAACAAAAACAGTAGTGAGCCCAATTTTTTTGTACAATGTGAAAGATGACGTTACGCCGAGTAAAAAGATAACTAACATATCACGCTTTAAAACTTTGCACACTCGTGGAATGGCGCCAAACTTTGGTACTTAAAAATCTCCATAGGCGACGCTTTAAATATTTTTACAGGTTACCTGCTTAGAGTTACAGAGGAGGTCTAGTGCTAGAATTATTGTTCTCGCTCTAACGCACGTAGTGATACCTCACATGTGTGATTTGAATTCCGTTTACATATGTGGGCGTGACTTACATATGCGTTTGCTTCTGTGCGCGAGCACGTGGGAACGGGGCGCTTTACATTTTTTTTTTTCTTTATTTTACTTTTATTTAAATTTTTTTACACTTTCTCTTTTAAAAAAAAAAAAATTAATCACTTTTATTCCTATTACAAGGAATGTGCGTGACATACAAGACCCCACATCTCTTCATAAAGAGGACCTGTCATGCACATTCCTTGGAATAGGAATAAATATGATAAAAAAAAAATTTAATCTATAAGATTTAATCTATAAGACCCCCACATCTCTCCTTCAGGCTGGAAAGGCTGAGATAAAAAAAAAAAAAACGATTTTTCCAGCCGCGTCCCCGGCATTGTTTACTTCCGACGGCCCGGATGTGACGTCATAACGTTGCGCTCCGGGCCTCCGAGGGTCATAGAGATGACTGGAGACCGGAAATCTCTATGCTTTACTTCCGGCGGCGACCGACTTGTTCTCTGGCTTGCCGATCGCAGGGGCGAGATCAGAGAAGCACCGGAGGGCAGCGGGAGGGGGGACGGACGTCCCCTCCCGCCGCCTGTAGGAACGCTAAAGTGGCTGAATTGCTGCTATGATTGTTATTACGCACAGAATTGCCGGCTCTAAAAGAAGATATCTGGATGATGTCTGCAGCTGCACCCATCGTTCAGATATCCCCACTCAAAGTCCAGGACGTCAAATGACGGCCTACAGGTGGGAATGTATAAAGGTAAAAAAACTTTATGCGTTTAGAACCACTTTAACTTTATTAACACCTTCAGATCCGCGCTATTGCCGTATGACGGCTACAGCGTGGATCTGCTTTGCCGGGAGGCCGTCAATAGACGTCCTCAACTTTGCACGCTCGCCACGTCCCCCAGAAGGGCGAGCGCTGTGATCACCCGAGTCAATGAGACTTGGGTGATTACAGATAGGAGTAAGGGGTCGATCCCAACCCCTTACCACGTGATCAGCTGTCAGCCAATGACAGCTGATCACGTGATGTAAACAGAGGATCGGTAATCGTTTTTTTTTTCTTCTCACGCTAACAGCGTGAAAAGAAAAAAAAAAGCCGATCACCCGCTTCTGTCCCGAAGAGGAAGAGGCGAAGTCGCCTCATATATGCCCACCAGTACCGCCTGCCAGTGCCACTAATCAGTGCTCACCAATCAGTGTCCACCAGTACATAAGTGCCAGCAAGAGTGCCACCTATCAATGCCCACCAGTGGTGCCACTCAGTGCCTCATCAGTGCCACCTAGCAGTGCTGCCTATCAGTGTCACCTATCAGTGCCGCTTAGTGCCCATCACTACCACCCGTCAGTGCCCATCACTGCCACCCATCAGTGCCCATCACTGCCACCCATCAGTTCCACCTATCAGTGCCATCTTTAAGTGCCCTTCAGTGCCACATATCAATGCCCTTCGGTGCCGCCCATCAGTGCCACCTCTCTGTGCCCACCAATGCCACCTCAGCAATGCACACCAGTGTGGCCTATTAGTGCCCATCAGTGCCGCCCTTATAAGTGCCCATCAGTGTCGCCTTATCAGTGCCCATCAATGCAGCCTATCGGTGCCCATCAGTATAGCCTACATCAGCGTACATCAATGAAGGAGAAAAATTACCTGTTTGCAAAATGTATTAACAAAATATAAAACCTTTTTTTTTTTTTTTATTCTGTATCTTTTTTTTTTAAACAAAAAATGTAAAACCTAGAGGTGATCAAATACCACTGAAAGTGCTCTGCTGGCCACAGGATAATGCAGACTTTAGCTGCGCAATCTGCTCATCAGTTGCTTGATTTGTAATGCCGTGCCTCGAGTGTTGTATGATAGAATACATCTACAGCATCCCTTTAGATGTGCATGCTCCTCACTGCTGGCCACAGCATGCTGCAGACTCACGTGCTCCCTGGGTGCTGCAGACTTCATACAATCTGCTGATCGGTTGCTTGATTTGTAAGTTGTCGTAAATTTGTCGCAAGTTGAGTTAAGTCAGCCCATTCCCTTCTAAACATCACATTCACTCCTGGACCCATTCCAGCTTGGCACTCAATGGTACTTTAAACGAACACACGTTAAAATGTGTTGTATCACGCTTTGTGATAGGGCAGCCCGTTCACTTAAATGGGCTGCTCAATGAACCATGTGCAGCAGCCTGCTACTCTACGTTACGTTAAACGTGCACGCATGAACATGTGTTGTGTCCCGCATTGTGTCAGGGCACTTGAATGGACTGCACCATGCATCACAATGGACCAAAAATCCAATTCACAGCCTGGTACTCTGCAGAGCATTAAATACACGTGTGGTGATGTGTTTTGTTGCACATTGCATTGGGGCAGGCTTTACACTTGAAGGGACTGCTGGGCACTGCCCAATGCACCCCAATAAACCAAAAACCCCATTCCCACCAGGATCCATTCCCAGCAGCCTGGTACTCTGTGGTATGTTAAATGTTAATATGTGTTGTGTGGGGCAGCCCTTTCATTTGAAGGAGCTGCCCAGCGTACCACAACAGACCAAAGATCCCATGTCCACCAGAACTCATTGCCACCAGAACCCATTCCCTCCAGGACCCATTCTCACTTGGACCCATTCCCACAGGACCCATTCCCACTAGAACCTATTCCTACCAGAAGCCATTCCCTCCAGGACCCATTCCCCCCTGGACCCATTCCCACAGGACCCATTCCCACCAGGACCCATTCCCACCAGGACCCATTAAAACCAGGACCCATTCCCACCAGGACCATTCCCATTAGAACCTATTCCCTCCAGGACCCATTTTTACCAGGACCCATTCCCACCTGGACCCATCCCCCCCTGGACCCATTCCCACCTGGACCCATCTCCCCCTGGACCCATTCCCACTAGAACCTATTCCCACCAGAAGCCATTTCCTCCAGGACCCATTCTCCCCAGCACCTATTAAAACCAGGACACATTCCTACCAGGACCCGTTCCCACCAGAACTCATTTCCACCAGGACCCATTCCCATTAGAACCTATTCCCACCAGAAGCCATTCCAACCAGGACCTATTCTCACCAGCACCTATTCCAACCAGGACCCATTCCCACTAGGACCTGTTCCCACCAGAACCCATTCCCTCCGGGATCCATTCCCACCAGGACCCATTCCCCCCTGGACCCATTCCCACCAGGACCCATTCCCACTAGAACCTATTCCCACCAGAAGCCATTCCCTCCAGGACCCATTCTCACCAGCACCTATTCCAACCAGGACCCATTTCCACTATGAGCTGTTCCCACCAGAACCCATTCCCTCTGGGACCCATTCCCACTAGAACTTATTCCCACCAGAAGCCATTCCCTCCAGGATCCGTTTTCACCAGCAACTATTCCCACCAGGACCCGTTCCCACCAGAACCCATTCCCCCAGGACCCATTTCCACCAGGACCCATTCCCACCAGGACCCACTCCCAACAGAACCCATTCCCAACCAAACTTATTCCCACCAGGACCTATTCCCACCAGAACCCATTGCCACCAGGACCTATTCCCACCAGGACACATTCCTACCAGGACCCATTCCCACCAGAACTCATTACCACCAGGACCCATTCCCATTAGAACCTATTCCCCCCAGAAGCCATTCCATCCAGGACCTATTCTCACCAGCACCTATTCCAACTAGGACCCATTCCCACTAGGACCTGTTCCCACCAGAACCCATTCCCTCCAAGATCCATTCCCACCAGGACCCATTCCCACCTGGACCCATTCCCCCCTGGACCCATTCCCACCAGGACCCATTCCCACTAGAACCTATTCCCACCAGAAGCCATTGCCTCCATTATCCGTTCTCACCAGCACCTATTCCCACCAGGACACATTCCCACCAGGACCTATTCCCACCAGGACCTATTCCCACCAGGACCCGTTCCCACCAGAACCCATTCCCACCAGGACCCATTCCCATCAGAACCCGTTCCCACCAGGACCCATTCCCAACCAAACTTATTCCCACCAGGACCCATTCCCATCAGAACCCATTCCCTCCAGGACACATTCTCACCAGCACCTATTCCAACCAAGACCCATTCCCACTTGGACCCGTTCCCACCAGAACCCATTCCATTCCCACCAGGACCCATTCCCACCTGGACCCATTCCCCCCTTGGACCCAGTCCCACTAGAACTCATACCCCCCAGGACCCATTCCCACTAGAACCTATTCCCACCAGAAGCCGTTCCCACCAGGACCCGTTTCCACCAGAACCCATTACCACCAGGACTCGTTTCCACCAGAATCCATTCCCACCAGGACCCGTTCCCACCAGGACCCTTTCCCACCAGAACCCACTCCCACTAGAACCTGTTCCCACCAGGACCCATTCACAACCAAACCTATTCCCAACAGGAACCATTCCCACCAGAACCCATTCCCACCAGGACCCATTCTCACCAGGACACATTCCAACCAGGACCCGTTTCCACCAGAACCCATTCCCACCAGGAACCATTCCCACCAGAACCCATTCCCTCCAGAACCCATTCTCACCAGGACCCATTCCCCCCAGAACCCATTCCTACAAGAACCTGTTCCCACCAGGACCCATTCCCACCAAAACCTATTTCTATCAGGACCTATTCCCACCAGAACCTATGCCCACCAAACCACTTCCCACTAGAACCCTTTCCCTCCAGGACCCACTTCCACCAGGAACTATTCCCACCAGGATCCATTCCCACCAGAACCTATTCCCACCAGAACCCATTCCCACCAGAACCCATGCTCATCAGAACCCTTTGCCTTCAGAACCCATTCCCAACAGGACCCATTCCCTCCAGGACCTATTCTCATGTCATAAAAAATGATGAATGTAAGCTGTGGCTATGTTATATAGTTTGTAACTGTCACTTGTCCTGGCCAGCTTGGCTTGCATGTGAAAAAATAAATAAATTGCTAGTTGCTTGGCTTGCATGCTGACCCTCCCAGTTAATAAAACATTTCATAAAAGCTGACAGTCGTAAGCACCACCATCTGTGTTATATGGTTTGTCTCAACCCCTGCAACCGTCACTTTTTCTGGACAGCTTGGCCTGCATGTGCAAAAAAAAAAATCAAATATTACATTGTTAGTGGCTTGGCTTGCATGCTGACCCTTCCAGTTAATAAAATGTTTCATAAAACCTAACAGTTGTAAGCATCCCCAGCTAAATTTTTTGGTTTGCCCTAACCCTGTAACTGTCACTTTTTCTGGACAGCTTGGCCCGCTTGTGAAAAAAATAGATTGTAAGCTCTTATGAGCAGGGCATTCTTAACCCTCTTGTATTTTATTGTAGTGTAACTGTACTGTCTCTCTTTATATTGTAATGCACTGTGCAAACTGTTGGTGCTATATAAATCTTGTGTAATAATAAAAAATAATATATAAAAAAATATATATAAAAAAATATATATAAAAAAATATATAAAAAAAATATATATATAAAAAAAAAAATATTTATATACTATCATTAACCAAACACAGTAGAATACATTATTATTTCAATTAAGTAAAAAGTAGTAAAAGTAAAAAAAAAAAATCTTAAAACAAGGCCACTCACCTGTCCTACCAGGTGCTCTCCCAGAAGATCCGGTGCTCCTCACGCTGACGGTTCAACTCCACCAAGTGCAGATCACAAGTGTTCCTGCAACATGGGGAAGGACTTCTCCCAAACTTTGCTCCAGAAATCCAACTTGTATGTGAGATAAGTTCAGCCAAGCTTCCCCTGTCCTGTCTGCATGCCTCTTCTCCACTCACATGTTTGAGAAGTGGAGTTTTGCAGTCACCTTGTTTTGGGAGGAAGAAAAAAAAAAAAAAGAAAAGATGGTTTTATTTCTTATTTGACAAACCACACAATGCAACCTCCCACTTTTTTTTGGAAGGAAAAAAATAGGATGTATTGATGAGCCTCAAAAATGTTCAGTCCTAATTTTTTTTTTTTGTTAATGCTCAGTGTTGCTGATGTAGTCATGCAGAAATGTTGGCTCATGTTGGAAGGACGCTGCCCTCTTGTGGCGGTACTGCTAACTGCAGACAAGGGAAATTGAGGTTGAGCTTCAAAGTGTATGTGAAGACAAAACTTTTATCGTTTAGGTTTGGATGGAGTAGGGCAGCGTTTCTCCACACTTATTCAGTTGCGGCACCCTTTATAAGACCCCTTTCACACTGGGGTGTTTTTCAGGCGTTTTTCGGGCTCTGGCAGTGTGAAAGGGCTCTTAAAGTACTTGGGTTTTCACATTGGGATTGCAGATGATGCTTCTTTCAAGCGCTTTACAGGCGCTTTTTCTAAAACGCTAAAGCACCTGAAAAATGCCCCAGTGTGAAAGGGGTCTTAGTGTAGCGCCGACACTTTTCGAAAGTGTGCGCTATATGTGTAAATTAATTTTTTTCCAGAACTGTAACGAAGTTCTGGGGGTTAATTGTTTAGGTAATTTCCTTTGGCATCAGTTTGGCTGGGCTGTACTGGAGTTCTGCCTGGTCATAGGTGCAGTGAAGCACCCGTGACAGGCTGAGAATGCAGTCTGGTTGGACGTGTTAAGTACTAATCTTTCTCGGGACCAATCAGTGGGCGCGTCTGGCCCCGCTGTGTATTCTGGGAAGGGGTATTTAAGATGCCGAAGTCACGTGTTCAGGGTTCGGCTTGCTCTTTGATTCCTGGTTCCGGTCCAGGCCAACCCCGTGAGGGGTCCCGGACCCAGGAGTGTCTGCTGCCCCCGTAAGCCTGGTCACCCTGACCAGCCCTAGAGGCCCTCATGGTCTGGGGTGGGGATCCGGAACTGGCTAGTTCGAAGCCCAGTTACTGAAGGAGGATTCTGAGGTGTCCCGGTGTTCTCTCAGGATTGGAGAGGCACAGCAACTCGTACAAGCGACCAGGGGAGGACTCTTCGGAGGAGGGCCAAGAAGCTGGCTGCTCGGTATTAGCCTGGGAGCTGAGATTGTATGGACACCAGTGAATCCGCATTTCTTACGGTATCACCGAAACGGCTGGAAGATTCAGGTACCGTAGTAAAAGTTCCTAACTCATCTTTCAGTTACAACAGTCTGTCTGTGGCAGAGACTTTGCAAATCTTTGAATCACTTGTTGGCTGCTAAATCTACAGACAGGGGTTTATCCAACAGTGAAGCGCCCAGTTGCGAGTGGCTACTCTCTGGGCTACCTAAAGAGACATTCATTTGATGTCAGCAGTTCTAAGTGCCTGAGCTTTACCAACCGTGCCCTCTATTCCCAACTGAGAGACTGTGTTATATTTGAATGTTGCTCTTTGCAAATAAAAATCCTCAAAAGGACATTTGAGTGTCAGCTTCTGAAATTACTGGGTACTAACCCTGGGAACCCCTAGACAACGAACGACGAGCTACAAGGAGGAGGTAATTGGTAAGCCCAGAAAACACATAGCCGCCCCCAGGGGTTATGGCGCTACATAAGTGTGAAGTATGCTCATCAATGGCAATCCTGAGTGTGCGACGATGCACGCAATCGCATTAATGAATTTAAAGCTCAGCACCCCGGACGATTTTCTGATTGGCTCTCGGGTGCTGCCGCCGCCGTTCGTAGTAAGGGAACCCAGCAGTGAAGCTTTTCGAGCCTTTCGACTGGGGAAGCGCGCTACGCTTTCTAACTGGCCCAGCGACGGAGGAAGGAGGAGCAGGGCCGAGTTTGCCGAGGTGCAGTCTCCCAGAAGTGGGTGCCTGTCAAAAATAGGTACCCGCTCCCCTTTTTCCCCCTGAAAGGTACTGGAGGGGGGAGGAAGCAGATAAGATTCCACTTTTGGGTGGAACTCCGCTTTAACCTCACATCAGGAGCCCTCCTACACGTTGGCAGGGGTCTCAAACTGGTGGCCCTCCAGCTGTTGCAAAACTACAAGTCCCATCATGCCTCTGCCTGAGGGAGACATGCTTGTAACTGTCAGCCTGGCAATGCCTCATGGGATTTGTAGTTTCGCAACAGCTGGAGGGCCGCTAGTTTGAGACCCCTGTGTTAGAGGTTCCCCATCAAATCAGAGTCCCCCTTTCATATCAAGGTCACCCCTTCACATCAGAAGCCCCCGTTGCATCAAAGGTCCCCCCTTCATATCAGAGGTCCCCCATCACATCAACATTAGACATGTGCGCAACAAAAAAATGTGTTTATTTTCGTTTCATTTTTTTCGTTTTCCGTTGATTCGTAAATTCGTAAGTCGTCGGTGTTCCTATTCATAACGATTCGTATTTTTCGTAAGAGTTATTTTTTCGTTGATTCGTATTTCCGTTTAATTTTCGTTTATTGGTTTATTCGAAATTCGGACGCATTCGTATTTATTCGTACATTCGTAGATTCGTAATCGGAGCATAATTCATAATTTTATGTAATGTGTATGCTATTATTACATCTTAAGAGACACGGAAAATTACGAATCGAAAAAAAAAGTTACGAATGTACGAACTTTTTCGTTCATTTTGATTTTCATTGTTCCTGTTTTCGTTTTTCGGATTTTCTTCTTTCGTACATTCGTTGTTTCTAATTAGTTTTTTTCGGATTTACGTTGTTTTCAGATTCGTTCGATTAGAATGATTCGTTAAAATTTTTAGCGAATCGTTCGTTCATTCGTACGAAAACGAATGAACGAAAATAACGAAAAAAAACGAAACGAATTGCACATGTCTAATCAACATCAATGTCCTCCATATATCAGAGGTCTCCCATAACCACAGAGCCCCCCTATAAAAGCCCCTCATCACATCAGGGTACTCCCATTATTATTTTTATTATTATACAGGATTTATATAGCGCCAACAGTTTACGCAGCGCTCCCATGATACCCACCCCCTTCACATGAGAGTCCCCATCACCACAGAGTCCCCAGGGCACACTGGGTCTCATGTTTGTTGCTCCTCAGGGGAACCCATAATAGTTTTTGCCTATCCTCCAACGCAAAGACTTCTCATCATTTACTATGATAGAGACACAACAGGAAGTAAGAGGAGTTCTCTCAAGGGCATATTGTCAACTGGCAAGGTTTCCCCACTGGAAGATTTCCCCTCACCTCCTGTTCCTGTGACAACTCAAACAATTTGGATATTTTATCACTTTCTATTGGATAATGGTCTGATAATGAGGATGAATCTCCCCAGTGGGGACACAGCAATGACTACTGTGGGAAGTATAAGAAAAATGTGGTGCGTTGGATTTGGAGTAATAGATGTTCTCAGCCAGATCCTGAGCAGTGTAAAGGAAATGATAATTTTTAGTCAGTTCTCACAAGAGTGGTCGGTTCTTTGCTTGAGTAGAGACTGGGTGTACAAGGAGTAAAGCACCACAAGCTGGATGTAAAAAGTCCAGATTTCATTTTCTTTAGACTCTTATATCATAAAATTACAACGTGGGGGTTCAATGAGTCACCCTTCATTAGGCCTACAGTACAACTTGTTCTTCACAACTGTTCTCTTCTTCCACAGGAATCCCTCTGCCCCTGTCTTCTCCAAACTGTTTCTCTATTGGACCAAAAAACCCTCTATCCATTTCTCCTCTACAGCTGTCCTGCAATTAGGCTAAAAATTCTGTCCTTCTCTTTAACACAGCAAACCCTCTTTTGCACATGAATCCCTCTGTCCATTCTCTATTGAGCCCAAGCCCCTCTGTTCCTTTCTTCGTTCCAACTGTCCTTCTATTGAACCAAACTAATCTTTTCCTGTCCTCATCATGACTGTCCGTCTATTGGACCCAATTCACCCCTTAGCCCCTCTCTCATCCACAACTGTCCCTCTACTAGACCCAAATCTCTCTGTCCCTCTCATCTCCACAACTGTGCTTCCATTGAACCCAAACCTCTCTGTATCTCTCACCTCCATGACTGTCCAATCTCTCACCTCCATGACTATGGGACCAAATACACAGGTTCCAGAACCCCTGAGGTTATGTATATTTAATTCCCTTACTTCCAGGAGTACTCACAGGCAAAGTCCATGCACCAGCTCCCAGGACTCTATTGCCCCTCTATTGGACCTAAAATCCCTCTGTCCCACTCAACTTCATAACTGTCCCTCTATAGGACCCAACATCCTTGTTTATTCTCATCTCCAAAGCTGTCCCTCTATTGGACTCCAAATCCCTCTGTCTCTCTCCCCCCTATAGCTGTCCCTCTATTGGACCGAAATCCTTCTTTTACTCTCACCTTCACAGTTGTCCACCTATTGGACCGAAATCCATCTCTTCTCCACAACTGTCTATCTATTGGGCTCAAAATCCCTCTCTCCCTCTAACCTTCTGAGCTGTCCCTCTCTTGGAACTAAATCCCCCCCTTTCTGTGTTCTGCACAGATTTCCCTCCATTGGACCCAAATCCCTCTATACCAATCTTCTCCACAACATACCTGATACTGGACCCAAATCCCTTTGTCTTTCTCTCCTCCACAACAGTCTGTCTGTTATGCCCCGTTCACACGATCGGAAATTCCGCCAGCAAAAGTCCGATGTGAGCTTTTGGTCGGTAATTCCGACCGTGTGTATGCTCCATCAGACTTTTGCTGGTGGAATTTCCGCCAGCAAAAGTTTGAGAGCAGGTTCTCTATTTTTCCGACAGAAAAAATTCCGATTGGTACTGATGAATATTGTACCACGTATATAGCATCCCTTTGTTGGGATCCTCCTCTCTATCTTATGTTTGATGTAACCATCACACTGTTGCACTTATTTGTTGTATTCACTTTTCTATCAATAGACCTTTGTAAAAGAAAAAATTCAGATTGGAAATTCCGATCGTCTGTCACATTTCCGACGCGCAAATTCCTATGCATGCTCGAAAACAATTTGAGGCATGCTCGGAAGCATTGAACTTCATTTTCTCGGCTCATCGTAGTGTTGTACGTCACTGCGTTCTTGACCGTGTGTATGCAAGCCAAGCTTGAGCAGAATTCCGTCGGAAAAATCTTGGATGGTTTTTCCAACGGAATTCCGCTCGTGTGTGCGGGGTATAAGACCCAAAATCCTCTGTCTCCCTCTCTTTCACAACTGTCCTTTTATTGGACCCAAATCCCTCTCACCTCCACAACTGTCTCTTTATAGGACCCAAATTCTTTTGTCCCCCTTCTCCTCCATGTCTGTCCCTGTACTGGACCCAAATCCCTGTGTCCCTCTCACCTTGACAGCTGTTCCCCTTTTGGTTCCAAGTCCATTTTTCTCTCTCGTAACCCCAGAGCTGACCTTATATTGTGAAAATGCCAGCTACCTGACTGTTATGCTGGTCTGGTGGCTTCAATGCTTTCAGGTTACTGACATGGATTAAATGTGAAGATCAGGGGTTCTGACTCCTCTTGTTCAGGATCAGTAAATCATAATGTGTTAAAGGGACGATTTTTCACTTCAGAGCGTATTTTGAGCCACCATTGCCTTTTTTTACCTAAAAGTTTGGGCGTACCTTAACAATGATCCTTTCTTATTTGCTCTTTTTTGATTTGTTAAATATACCATTGAAAGGTTTTATTGATATAGTTGTGCAAAAAATACCCGCTTATGCTTCCAGAAACCCAGTGTAGTGCTCATCCCCTAAAGGGCCTGCTGAATGGTCCCAAGGTTCTTTCCCAAGCTAGTATGTTTGCATCCAGACACACAGTGTCAGTTACTCTTCATACATACTCATTATACAGTCTAGGGCAGTGATGGCGAACCTATGGCACGCGTGCCACAGCTGGCACGCAGAGCCATCTCTGTGGGCACACGAGAGGGTCCAGGACAGAGCTAGAGGTCTCTCTCTCCTCTCAGCCCCCTCCCTCTTTTTCCGTCCCCCCTCTTTGTGTCCCCCCTCTCTCAGCATTTCTCTCGCACCCCTCTCTCTCTGTCCCTCTTCTCTCTCTCTGTCCCCCTTCTCTTTCTCTGTTCCCCCCTCTCTCTGTCCCCCATCTCTCTCTCTCTCTCTCTGTCCCCCCTCCCTCTCTCTGTTCCTCCTCTCTCTCTCAGCTCACCTCTCTCTCAGCTTTTCTCTCACACCCTTCTCTCTCAGCCCCTCTCCATCTCTCTGTTGCCCCTCTCTCACAGCATCTCTCTCACACCCCTCTCTCTCTGTCCCCTCTCCCTCTCTCTCTGTCCCCTCTCCCTCTCTCTCAGCATTTCTCTCACATCCCTCTCTCTCAGCCTCTCTCTCTCTCTGTTCCCTCTCTATTTCAGCATATCTCTCACACCCCTCTCTCTCTGCCCCCCTCTCTCTCAGCCCCCCTCCCTCTCAGCATCTCTCTCACACCCCTCACTCTCGCTGTCCTCTCTCTCTATCTCTCTCTCTCTCCCCCCTCTCTCTCTCTCTCACCCCCCTCTCTCTCTCTCACCCCCTCTCTCTCTCACACAACCCCTCTCTTTCTTTCAGCCCCTCTCTCTCGCGAATTGCTGTGTTGGCACTTTGCAACACAAAACCAATGTATTTATTTCAGTTTGGGCACTCGGGCTCAAAAAGGTTCTCCATCACTGGTCTAGGGGTATCCTTTTTCTGATGCTTTATTAAACTTGGACCTGGATGCGCTGGGTATGGTAACTGTGGGATACTCCTGTAGGGCACAGTAGTAACTTGAAGACGCTTGTCTCTTTCTCAAAGCTTCCTAGCTCAGTACTTGCAGCAGCAAATAATGGACTGAGCCTTATAGGGACACCATAAGGAATGTGCAACTTTTAGCACAGGCTGACACTGATGCCAATGGGATATTAGCAGCACACAGTCGCTGGAATCTCACACACAGGTCTGTACTAACAAATGTCCTTGGATATTTAGATGCCTCCTGCCAATATCAGCCAGACATGTCTCTTGTGGGCTCTTCAGACCAGATCCTCAGATAAATTCCTTGTTCCGCTCCAGCAAAGGTTGGTAGATTAGGCCCCCTAGCCAACACAGCTGGGACCTCGATGCGCAAATGAAGAGCACTGCTGGACTGCCCAAAAGGACACCAGACCTTCAGGCTGGGAACTTCTCCTCCTGGACAAGAACCCCTCTGCTTCAGGCCTCAAACTATTTATGCTCTTACCCAGCCACCTACTAGGCATCCCCCTCCAGGGATTGGCTAGGACCACATAAATAATCAGACTGTAAATTTGACTCTCCCAGCCCACTACTTTCCAGGACCATCCAGAAAGCAGGGGGATGCTGTCAAACCCATCAAACCCACAGCCAGTGAAACTCAGAGTAGACCTGAGCAATAAAACACTGCTCTGATTACATTAGAGCTAAGAGAACTAACTCTAAAGAACTAAAGCAGCCTAACTTGGAGGGTGCTATACCAGTGAACGCCTTCCTTTCTGTAGTGAGCTGACAATGCTGCACTGGGGTCTTGACCCGCCCCCTCCCCCTGTGTTATGGTGATGCAAAAGGGGGGAGTTTTGCAGTCCAAATCAGGAGCAAGCAGCCTAGGGCAAAAACAATGTTCCTCCATAGATACAGTACAATATTTAGCATAGTCACCCTACACTGTAATGCCCTGTACACACGGTCGGAAATTCGGCCACAAAATCCGTCAAATTTTTTCAGACGGATTTTTTCCGACGCTGGTGTTGCATACACACGGTCGGACAAAGTTGTCGGAAAATCCGATCATTCTGAACGTGGTGATGTTCGTTGCGTATGATGGAACTATGTAGAGGCTAGTAGCCATTAGCTTTGGTGTCGTAATTTGATCTGAGCATGCGTGGCACTTTGACAATCGGAATTCTCTACACGCGATCGGAAAAAGTCCGATCGGACTTTGTTGTCGGAACATTTGAGAGCAGGATCTCAAATTTTTTTCCGACGGAAAAAGTCCGATGGAGCCCACACACGGCCGGATTTTACGACAACATAGCCCGATCGGACATTTTCCGTCTGAATTTCCGACCGTGTGTAAGGGGCATAACTGTGCTAAGTGCAGGACTCCAGAAATATTAAAGGAAAATAAAAAAACAAATGCAGCCACCACATATAAGGAATGGTAAGCTGCAATATATTATGTGTAGCGGGTGACGTTCGGCCGGCCCGCAGCCCCACACTTCCCACCGGCCGCCACCGGTATTGACACAGGCACTGATCGGCTCTCACAAGGGAGAGCATGCCCATCAGCAGCTGTGGCTAATCCCCCCCCCTCTCCTCACTGAACTTTGCTGTGTGTGAGCAGCGCCCTTCTTGCTCCCTCCCCTGCTTTCTCATTGGCAAGAAAAGAGAGCTTCTGCAGCAAAGGATCCTGGGACATCCTGTCTCCAGTACCAGTGATCCCATAGTAACCCCTGGGGGCAGAACTATGCAACTCAGCATGCCCTGGGGGGAAAAGAAGTAGAGGACACTAGACGTGTGCACAACAGAAAAATTTGTTTATTTTCGTTTCTTTCGTTTTCCGTTGATTCGTAACGATTCGTAAATTCGTCGGTGTTCATATTCGTAACGATTCGTATTTTCGTAAGAGTTATTTTTTCGTTGATTCGTTTTTCCGTTAGTTTAATTTTCGTTTATTCGTTTATTCAAAATTCGGACACATTCGTATTTATTCGTACTTTCGTAACATTCGTAGATTCGTAATCGGAGCATAATTCATAATTTTATGCTATTATTACATTTTAAGAGACACGGAAAATTACGAATCGAAAAAAAAAGTTACGAATGTACGAATTTTTTCGTTCAATCCATTCGAAGCACGTTAAGCAGCGCCATTGTAAAAGACACCGAAAATTACGAATCGCAAAAGAAAAAAAAAAAGTTCCGAATGTACAATTTTTTTCGTTCAATCCATTCGGAGCACGTTAAGCAGCGCCATTGTAAGAGACACGGAAAATTACGAATCGAAAAAAAAAAAAAAAGTTACGAATGTACGAATTTTTTCGTTCAACTAATTCGAGGCACGTTAAGCAGCGCCATTGTAAGGGACACGGAAAATTACCAATTCAACAAAAAAAAAAAAAAAAGTTACGAATGTACGAATTTTTTTCGTTCATTTTGATTTTCGTTGTTCCTGTTTTCGTTTTTCGGATTTTCTTCTTTCGTAGATTCGTTGTTTCTAATTAGTTTTTTTCTGATTTTCGTTGTTTTTCGGATTTGTTCGATTCGACGATTCGTTAAAATTTTTAGCGAATCGTTCGTTCATTCGTACGATAACGAATGAACGAATATAACGAAAAAAAATGAAAAACTAAAAAAAACGAAACGGATTGCACATGTCTAGAGGACACCAGGAGGCTGCCTGGGAGTGAGGCAGACACCACAATGCACGGGAGAAGACCGGACCCAGGGGAGATGTGCTGCCTTGGCAGGTCGGTGCGCCGTTCTTCCCACAGATCCACGGCTGGTCGGGACATCCTTGAGGATTAGAATAGCAGAACATGTCCATATTATTAAACTGGGTTTTAAAGATCATGTGTCACTTCACTTTAAACGGCATCACAATCAAGACCCTTCAGGTCTAAAATTTTGGGGCATAGACCATATAAAACCAACATGGAGAGGTTCAAATCTGGTGAGAGAACTCTCTAAGCGAGAAACTCACTGGATTTTTTAGACAGATACCCTTGCCCCGAAAGGGTTAAACATAGAGCTTGATATTAATTGCTTTATTAGCGACTATTGAGTGACTTTTTTCCTATCTGGTAACGTGCACATTGAAATTTCTATTATGATGCTGCATATTTATAGTTACCTTTATAACTGTAGATTTGAGTACAATCTGTTTATATGTAGAAACTAGACATGTGCAATTCGTTTAATTTTTTTTTCGTTTTTCGTTTTTTTTCGTTATTTTCGTTCATTCGTTTTCGTACAAATGAACGAACGATTCGCTAAAAATTTTAACGAATAACGAATCGCTCGAATCCGAAAATAACGAAAATCCGAAAAAAACTAATTAGAAACAACTAATGTACGCATGAAGAAAATCCGAAAAACGAAAACAGGAACCACGAAAATGAAAATGAACGAAAAAATTCGTACATTCGTAACTTTTTTTTTTGTTGAATTGGTAATTTTCCGTGTCCCTTACAATGGCGCTGCTTGACGTGCCTCGAATGGATTGAACGAAAAAATTTGTAAATTCGTAACTTTTTTTTTTTCGATTCGTAATTTTCCGTGTCTCTTACAATGGCGCTGCTTAACGTGCTTCGAATGGATTGAACAAAAAAATTCGTACATTCGTAACTTTTTTTTTCGATTCGTAATTTTTCGTGTCTCTTAAAATGGAATAATAGCATACACATTACATAAAATTATGAATTATGCTCCGATTACGAATGTTACGAATGTACGAATAAGTACGAATGCGTCTGAATTTCGAATAAACGAAAATTAAACTAACGGAAATACAAATCAACGAAAAAATAACTTTTACGAAAATACGAATCGTTACGAATACGAACACCGACGACTTACGAATGTACGAATCGTTATGAATACGAACACCGACGACTTACAAATGTACGAATCGTTACGAATCAACGGAAACGAAAAAAACAAAACGAAAATAAACAAATTTTTTTTGTTGTGCACATGTCTAGTAGAAACCATGGAGGAGTCTAGATTATTTGCACTGTATAATAAAGGAGTTCCCCTTTTAGTTTTAAATACAAATTTATAAAAAATAGAGTTTTTTTTTTAAATAGTTAATTTTGACAATATTTTAGTGTTTTTACTGTTGATTTAATTTTTTTGAGTAATTGTGATGTTTATTGAGATCTTGATAAGAAAATAGGTGATGTAATTAATAATGTCTGCATTATGTTTAGCTACAGATAAGCAAATATGATATTTAATAAAAGGTACCTGTGATATTTGTATATAGGTTTACATGAACTATAAACGGAGATTGTAATGGTCTAATGTTTAGTGTCGGCCGCTGTCAAGGTACTAAGAGATTGGAATTCTGTGAGCATTACTCAAGTCGCCGGTAGTGTGCACCTATTAATTGAGTGGTTTTGGCATTGAGAGAGTTAATTCCGTTCAGAAATGTTGAGATAAATTCCGGGACGCCGCATCGTAAGGCCACGCCCTCAGACAAAGTCATAATGACGAAACGCGTCAAGACATGACCTTACGGCGTCCGGAAGTGACGTTTTGCGTTCCACAGCCTGAGAGAGACAAGGAACGTAGGCTGTCCAGTTCACTGAGACTACCTCTTACCATCTCCGGCTCTACAGTAAGACTGGGGATAACGCTGACACTGAGACATTTGACCAGCTTTGATGCAGATTGTTGTATGGTGTCATTTTTTAACGACTGGATTATTGCAATAAAAGGTAAAATGGAACTGTACTATGTGGAGTTGTTCTTCTCATATATCCGAATACCTGTGGAGATTGTATGCAGCACTGATCCAGTTCATATTGCGGATGGCAGCGGCTGAAGTGATTTGAGGCTTGAAAACCACTACTTTCTGGTGAGTTTAAACCCCAGAGGGGAGTGTGACGCACAGCTGTGAGGATTCTGGTGAAAGATGCACATATATGAATCAACACTAGGAACACCGTCTGTGTCTTTTCTGGAATTTTCGTATCACCATCTGTCATTCCAATGTGTTTGTCTTTGTCCACATATGTGTATTAACATATGTAAGCCAGTCATATTAATTCATTATAGGAGCACTGCTTTGGTAAATACCTGGTACTGGTTAAGTACTTCTGGACCTGTTTATCTTTTGAACGTTTTCATAGTTTGTTATAAAATTTGGATTCTTCTCCTTCATTGATGTGCTGCACTGATAGACACTGATAGGCGGCACTGATGGGCACTGATGAGGCGGCACTGGTGGGCATTGATAGGTGGAATTTATAGGTGGCACTGATGGGTGGCACTAAGGGGCACTGATGGGTGGCACTGATGGGTGGCACTGATAGGTGGCACTGAAAGGGCACTAATAGGTGGCACTGATAGGTAGCACTGATAGGCACTGATGGGTGGCACTGATAAGCACTGGTAGGTGACACTGATAGGCAGCACTGCTGATGAGGCACTGATTGGCAGGAATGATAGGTGGAACTGATGGGCATTGATAGGTGGCACGGGGAGGTCGGTTAGGCAGCACTTATTTGCACTGGTAGATGGCACTAGTGGGCACAGACGAGGCAGCAGTCGCTCTAGCTGATTGGGACTAATGTCTCTCTGACAGTAGCTGATGACTGGCTTTTTTTTTTCTCCTCATGCTGTCAGGGGAAAAAAAAAGCAGATTACCGGCTCTGTTTACATCACATGACAGCTGATCACGTGGTAAGGGGTCTGAATCGGCCCCTTACTCCGATCTATGATCAGCCAAGTCTCGTAGACTCACTAATCACAGAGGGCGCCGTACATGGACGACCTCCCGGCAATTTAGGCCTGCAGTTGTAGCCGTCTTTCGTCTATAGCGCGAGTGTGAAGAGGTTAAACAGAGTGGTGGTCAATCAGTTACATTGTTTGTCATTTTGTGATCTGTCATTGTTAAAAAAATGTGCCTCTGCTCTAGGGGGTTATTCGCCCTTGAGGAGTCCCCTGAAAGCAGCCAGACAGTACCATTGTGTTCTATTGCTCTTGATTTTCAGTCATTACTACACAGCTGATTTACCTGAGATATATTTGTCTCAGTGGCAGCCGTTGGTAATTTTTTTGGTGGGGGGGGGCGGCAAACAGTACCACCCGGCGGTGGCTTTCCCTTCCTCTGCTCTCCACGGGTATCGTGGCGGCTTTGGTTTCCTCCATCCTCCTTGGCTGCCAATTGGGATCTCTTTTCGGGCAATTGGAAAACGGGTCTCAGACCTGCTTCTGATTGGCCGGATTGAGGATCAGTGTTTCAATAGCGAACATTAATTTGCTGTTGTAACACCTGGGTGGGCTCCTGGCGCAATGCTCTGCACCACGTGCCCACCCTATTTTGAAGCCATCGCCTGAATAGGGGGCGGCGGCCGTGGATAGAGGGGGTGGCTCTTGGGCACCTCTAATGGATGGGCCGCCACTGATTTGTCTACTGTTAAGCCATAGTGCTACTGTTTGTTTCCATTCCTAAGAAATGTCATAGTAAAGACCATTTCTATGTTTGAAGCCTGGTTCACACTGCTACGACATACGCTCCGACTTTTGGAGCACATGTCTCATGACGTGTACAAATCAATGGTTCCCTATGAGAGTCTTCTTAACTGGTCTGATACAAGTCGGCCCGACTTTAGAAAAGGTTCCTGCACTACTTTGGTCCCTTTTCAGCCCATTCAATATCATTAAAGTTGAATAAAAGTCGGATCCTCGTCCTACCCATCCGACTTGTGACATCCGACATGGTGATTACAGCAGCAGGAAAAGGAATTTATGCCACGCTGGGATTGTTTTGATTGGTCAAAGGATAAGTCAGACTATCTCAAAGTCGGAGCAAAATCGTATCCTGTTCATTCAAGTCTGGTGGAAGTAGGACCAATGTAGGACCGATGTCGCAGGGCAAAGTAGTGTAGCGCCTTGCTCCTAATGAGCAGACGCTATTCTTTTTGCAAATTTAAGTTTGTCTGTAGCTGCAGTTTGGCTCAGACTAATTATACTAAAGTTCTGGTTTCTGTACCAGTTTGGCTGGGTTGTGCTAGTTTCCACTTGACCGTGGGTGTCGCTGTCACCACTGGTAAGTGTTGGAAAGGCAACAGGCTGAATGCATTGGGTACCCCTTTTACTCAGAAACAGCCCGTTGGGAGTGGACTGCCCGCTGTGCATTCTGGGTAAGGGTATTTAAGGTACAGACGCCATTTTTTGGGGTTCGTTATCCCGACCTCATGGCCCTCCTGCCCTAAGGTGTGTGCTGCCTTACTCTATGTCTCGGGGCCGGCTGGCCCGAGGTTTCGCAACTGAAGGGTAGACCCAGAAGTATTGGGGCCTACCGATCAAGGGGTGGTCCTGTGCTGTCTTGCCTGCGGGGAGAAGCCAATCGACTGGAGGATCCAGGGGAGGACTTTTTCAGGAGAGGACCGAGCAACAAGGCTGGTATCTCTGGAAGAGCCTGGAGACTCAGTTGGAGGACGCACCCCGGGTCACCAACCACACAGTACCACCGGATTGGCTGAAAGAAACTGGTACTGTGTGACAGTTCTTTAACTTTGCAACAAGTTGCTGGTTGTGCCTTCCTGTGGCAGAGGATAGCACAACGATTCCGCTGAATTGACAAGTCTGTGGCAGAGACTTTGACCGAGCATCTCATCGGCTGCTAGGCCAGTGAGAGGGGCCTATCCGGTGGTTGCCATATCCAGTTTGTGGAAGCTGTTTGTCCTCTGGATCAAGGAAATACCTCCAACCCGCAATTACAAGGTACCTGAATTCCCCTTAACCCTCTATTGCAAAATTGATGTTCTTTCATAGTTCTTTCTATGTGCTTTCAAATAAATCTTTGGAAAAAGGACTAAGTGTCGGAGCCAATACAGCCAACAGTGAACAGGTGAGGTAACGATAAGCCCAACAAAAACCAGCAGCTCCTTCGGGGGTCAGTGCTACAGTAGGATGACAGTCGTACAACAGTAGGGTCGTACCAGTGTGAACCCAGCCTTACTACAACTTGTATCTTTTGTTTGTGGTGTTCGCACTAATATTATCACCAGGTGTGTCAGAGGGGCTGAGACTGTTCTTGGGGTTGAGAGGCAGAGTACAGAACCAAATATACTCAAGCGGCTCCTGTATGGGTAGCGCTACATATGTTTTTTTTCTGAGGCTTGTGCCACGTACACGCGGTCGGACATTCCGACATAAAAAGTCCGATGGTAGCTTTTCATCGTATATTCCGACCGACTTTTTACGCCGAAAATTCAGACGGACTTAGATAGAGAACATGTTCTATATTTTTCCGACAGAACAAATTCCTATTGGGAAAACCGCTCTCTGTATGGTGTTCAAACGCTCGTAAAATGGCGCATGGTCTGAAGCAAATACGAGACATCGTACGTGTTGTACGTGTTGTACGTCACTGCGTTCTTGACGGTCGGAATTTGGTGTGACCGTGTGTATGCAAGACAGCTTGAGCGGAATTCCGTCGGAAAAACCTTGAGAGTTTATTCCGACGGCAAAACCGGTCGTGTGTACAGGGCATTACATACACTTTAACCACTTCAATAACTGCAACTGTCATATGACGTCCACAAGGTGGATCTCCCATCCTGGGTGGACGTCATATGACGTCCTCCCATCCCCGGCCGTCTAGGGGGCGCGCGTGCGGCGTAGCTCGGGATACGGTGCGTGTGCCCGGCGGCCGCGATGTCCGCCGGGCACCCGCGATTGCCCAGGAAAACAGCAGGACCGTGGAGCTGTGTGTTTAAACACACAGCTCCACGTCCTGTCAGTGGAGAGGAGACCGATGGTGTGTTCCCAGTACAGAGGAACACCGATCGGCCTCCTCCCCTTTTGAGTCCCCTCCCCCCACAGTTAGAATCACTCGCAGGGAATATACATTAACCCCTGCAGCGCCCCCTAGTGTTAACCCCTTCCCTGCCAGTCACATTTACACAGTAATTAGTGCCATTTTATAGCAACGATTGCTGTGTAAATGTGAATGGTCCCAAAAATGTGTCAAAAGCGTCCGCCGCAATGTCGCAGTCACGAAAAAAAAAATCGCAGATCGCCAACATTACTAGTAAAAAAAAAAAAAAGAATGCAATAAATCTATCCCCTATTTTGTGGATGCTATAACTTTTGCGCAAACCAATCAATAGGCGCTTATTGCGATTTTTTTTTACCAAAAATATGTAGAAGAATACATATCGGCCTAAACTGAGTAAAAAAATTATTATTTTTTTTAACCACTGCAGCCCCGGACCAATTTGCAGCCAAAGGACCAGGCCCCTTTTTGCGATTCGGCACTGCGTCGCTTTAACTGACAATTGCGCGGTCGTGCGATGTGGTTCCCAAACAAAATTGGCGTCCTTTTTTCCCACAAATAGAACTTTCTTTTGGTGGTATTTGATCGCCCCTGCGGTTTTTATTTTTTGCGCTATAAACAAAAATAGAGCAATATTTTTTACTTTTTGCTTTAATAAATATCCCCAAAAAATATATAAAAAAAACTTTTTTTTTTCCCTCAGTTTAGGCCGATACGTATTCTTCTACATATTTTTGGTAAAAAAAAAAAATCGCAATTAGCGATTATTGATTTGTTTGCGCAAAAGTTATAGCGTTTACAAAATAGGGGACAGTTTTATAGCATTTTTATTAATATTTTTTTTTTTTTTACTAGTAATGGCGGCGATCAGCGATTTTTATTGTGTTTTTTTTCAAAATTGTCGCTCTTCTTTTGTTTATAGCGCAAAAAATAAAAGTCGCAGAGGTAATCAAATACCACCAAAAGAAAGCTCTATTTGTGGGGAAAAAAGGCGCAGTGCCGAATCGCAAAAAGTGCTCTGGTAAGGAAGGGGGTAAAATCCTCCGGGGCTGAAGTGGTTAAAGTTCCGCTTTTTTTTAGTGAACATAATAAAGAAAACATATACAAAACACAAAACATTTTCTGTAAGTTCACTTCTCTGTCCATTTCCTGCAGACATTCATTCATGTAACTGCTCAAAAATGTGTTTTTTCTTTTCTAAGACTGGAGGGTCTCAGTTATAATAAAAAAATACATTATGTGAGTGTCACAAAGTCTGACTTATTTGTTTGATTTATTGGCGAGACATTCTGGTGGAGCATGTTCTGCGTGAAATTCTTCAGATGCTGTTCTCTGCTTTATCCATATTTTATCACACTGGGAACATTGTGGATTATGTCTCTTTGTCAACGCATGCTTCAGCTCGCAGATTTATAGTTATCTGCGGTGCCCCAGAATCCTCTACATACATACTTATTTATAAAGGTCAAAAAAAAAAAACAATGGGTGTTTATTTACCACCTTTTTTCCCATTTTTGCTCCAAACTTTTACCAAAGAACAATATAAGACAAAAAAATTGTGAAATAATTATATGTTTATGTGACAGACCTGGCTGGGACACAGGCTGTTGGAGGGGACTGAACGCGAGCCTATTACCTTGCGATTATGGGCCCTGGCATTTGGGGGAACAGGGCTCTTTGAGCTGCAAGCCTGGGACCCCTGAGCTGGTGGTACTTGGATTCAGGTCCATGCTGGCCCCCCAATACACATAGAATCTGTATGTGTATTTGGCATATTAGCAAGAGACGCTAATGTCATGACTCGTGAACTCCAGCCACCTGTCTGTTGTGTTAATGAATATTGTCTGGCTTGTAAGAGTATTTCACCTATTGTTGTGTGTGCTAATTAACCCTGCAATTGAATGATGGAGCCCAGTGTTGATTAAGATAATTAGCTCATGCTAATTAGGTTAGGCTTGAGTCATCTGTCAACTGTATATAAGTGTGACATGTCAAATAAAGATTAATTCCTGATGTACCCTACACTGGTGTTGTCTGGTGACTGGGTAAGCTAAGGGGTCTTGGATTGTGGACGGACGGAGGAAGCATTTACGGCGGACATCTTGAGTACGAGGTCCGTCACAGTTTATAAGCAAAACTACTGAATGATAATGATATTACAACCAGGAAAGCGCTATATAGATGTTCTTCCTTAGTGGACAGTTGGGTTATTGCAGAATTGCATTACAACTTGGCCTCCAAGATCTACACCATATGGCAGTGCCCATAGTTTCAGGCTGGGACACCAGTGCAGACTCCTCTTTCTCCTTTCCTTTCCTTAGCTTTACCCAGACAGAAGACCCAGTGGTCCAGCACCATCCACCTTAACCCCTTCAATACTGGGCACTTAAACACCTTCCTGCCCAGACCAATTTTGAGCTTTCAGCGCTGTCCCATTTTGAATGACAATTGCGCGGTCGTGCTACACTGCACCCAAATGACATTTTTATTATTTTTTTCCCACAAATAGAGCTTTCTTTTGGTGGTATTTAATCACCTCTGCGGTTTTTATTTTTTGCTAAACAAATAAAAAAATACCGAAAATTTTGAAAACATTTTTTTTTTTTGTTTCAGTTTCAAAACTTTTTAAATAAGTAAGTTTTCTCCTTCGCTGATGGGCACTGATGGGGCTGCACTGATGGGCACTGATAAGGCGGCACTGATGGGCACCGATGAGGTGGCACCAATGAAGTGGCACTGAGGTGGCATTGATGGGCACTGATATGTGGCACTGATGGGCGGCACGGATGGGCACTAATAGGTGGCACAAACTGGCACTGATAGCTGGCACGGATTGGCATGGATAGGCGGCACAGATGGGCATGGATAGGCGGCACAGATGGGCATTGATGGGCACTGATAGGTGGCATGGATGGGCACTGATAGGTGGCACAGATGGGCACTGATAGGTGGCATGGATGGACACTGATAGGTGGCACGGATAGGCACTGATTGGCATCCATCAGTACAATGCTGCCTATCAGTGCCAAACAATGATGCATGCCAATCAGTGATTCCCATTGTGGGCACTGATTGGCATCCATTGTAGGCACTGTGTGTCATCCCTGGTGGTCTAGGGTGGCATACCTTGTGCTGAGCATCCCTGGTGGTCTGGTGGCATCCCTGGTGGTCCAGTGTGGGCATCCTCGGGGGGGCTGTGCTGATAATCGATCAGCACAGACCAACCCTGTCAGAGGAGCAGCCGATCGGCTCTCCTCTACTCGCGTCTGACAGACGCGAGTGAGGAAAAGCTGATTACTGGCTCTTCCTATTTACACTGTGATCAGCCGTGATTGTACACGGCTGATCACGTGGTAAAGAGTCTCCGTCGGAGACTCTTTACCAAGATCGTAGTTGCGGGGTGTTAGACTGACACCCCGCAACAACGATCGCCGCGATGCGCGGCCCCCAGGGGCGCGCAGCGGCTCAAAACCCTGAGGACGTCCTATGACGTCCGGTCAGGATTTGACAACCACTTTGCCGACGTCCTTTTACAATAGAGCGAGCGGCAAGTGGTTAAATAGGTACTCCCATAATGCTCCAAAAATAGGAGGAGCATACCTTAAAGGGGACCTGACCTTTAATGGTCATCCCTCTCTCCTCCATAACTATCTCTCTATTGGACCCAAATCCCTCTGTCCATCTCCCCTCCACAACTGTCCATCTAAAGGACCCAAATCCCTCTGCCCCTCTCTTCTCCATGACTGTCCCTCTATTGCAGCGGCCGCTACCTTTTGGACCTCACAGACCACTAAACTCACAAATTTGAATCCCACGGACCACTAACATTAATTTTACATGCCTTATACACGCAATGCTCCAGCTCTCTGCCCCCCTCCCCCTGGATCACACTGCTGCCTTATACACACAATACTCTGGCTCTCTGGCCAACCCCCCCGTACTCTGCATTGCACTGCAGACTCTTCATTGGATCTCACCTCCTTATCCAGCCATGTGTTCGAGCTCCGTGCTCTCTCCCACAGTCTGTACTCAGCACTGGCATTGGAAGTCCCCTCCTTTTTCACCTACCTCTCTCTTCTGCACTACTACCGGCGCCTCCCCCTTTCGCAGGAGCCAGAACCACAGAGCAATGAATGAATGATTTGTATAGCGCTGCAAATGCGAACTGAATCGCCTCAAGGTGCTGAATCTGTCCTGTGTTGTCCAGCTTCTTATAAGAGGTGGGTCTTGAGTTTTTTCCTGAAGGCCTTATGGTTTTCTTCCATGCGGATGTAAGTCGGTAGAGCATTCCATAGCCGTGGTCCTTGGACTGCGAATCTTCGTTCTCCCTTTAAATTTGTAGCGGGATTTGAGCGGGAGAGGAGGCATCAGGCATCAATGCGAGCTGACAGTATCGACTGTCAGCATGCATTGCGGGCCACACTGGAAACAACATTGGGCGGCATACATCCACCACAATGCTGATTTGCGGCAGAGCCCCTAGGGACCTTCAAAATTTTGTCATGGACCAGGGACTGGTGAATTCTTCCAAAACCTTCTATGCCGCCCCCCCAAAAAACGTTTATACTCACACAATAAACGTATGGGAATGCAAAATATGTATTGAAATTCTGGAAGGCTCTGGATGGGGCTGGGTTTCACTGTGGGGAGATGAAGGCTCTGGAAGGGGTTAGGTGACTTTGCAGCAGACTTGGTGTCACAATAGGGTATGAGCTTTTTGGAGGGAGCAACTGTGTGGAATGGGGTCTCTGGAGGGTTCTGGTTGTCTCTCCAGGAGGCTGGGGGTTTTCAGGGGCAATATGGGAGATTGGATGGCACTGCAAGGGCTGGTGGACACTGTGGGGCACTGTTGATGGGAACTATGAGGGAGCTGAGTCTCTGCAGCAAACTAGGTATTGCTGGAAGTAGAGGGCCCTGTGGGAGGTTGGCAGGCACTGTGGGGACTAAGCACTCTTAGGAGGGCAGTGTGAGAGATTGAGGGGTACTGCAGGCCGCTATGGGAGCTGGAAGGCACTGTGAAAGATTTGGCGATCTGCAGCTATCTGGAGGCCCGAAAGGAGGTAGGCATGCTGCAGCTCGGCAATGGTCCACGGCCCAGGGGTTGAGAACCATTGTTACAGTGGTGTGAAAAAGTGTTTGCCCCCTTCCTCATTTCCTGTTCCTTTGCATGTTTGTCACACTTAAGTGTTTCGGAACATCAAACCAATTTAAACAATAGTCAAGGACAACACAAGTAAACACAAAATGCAATTTGTAAATGAAGGTGTTTATTATTAAAGGTGAACAAAAATCCAAACCATCATGGCCCTGTGTGAAAAAGTGATTGCCCCCTAAACCTAATAACTGGTTGGGCCACCCTTAGCAGCAACAACTGCAACCAAGCGTTTGCGATAACGTGCAATGAGGCTTTTACAGCGTCCTGGAGGAATTTTGGCCCACTCATCTTTGCAGAATTGTCCTAATTCAGTTACATTAGAGGGTTTTCGAGCATGAACGGCCTTTTTAAGGTCATACCACAACATCTCAATAGGATTCAGGTCAGGACTTTGGCTAGGCCACTCCAAAGTCTTCATTTTGTTTTTCTTCAGCCATTCGGTGGTGGACTTGCTGGTGTGTTTAGGATCATTGTCCTGCTGCAGAACCCAAGTTCGTTTCAGCTTGAGTACACGAACAGATGGTCGGACATTCTCCTTCAGGATCTCTTGGTAGACAGCAGAATTCATAGTTCCTTTTATCACGGCAAGTCTTCCAGGTCCTGAAGCAGCAAAACAGCCCCAGACCATCACACTACCACCACCATATTTTACTGTTGGTATAATGTTCTTTTTCTGAAATGCAGTGTTCCTTCTACGCCAGATATACTTGGACACACACCTTCCAAAGAGTTCCACTTTTGTCTCATCGGTCCACAGAATGTTGTCCCAAAAGTCTTGGGGATCATCAAGATGTGTTGTGGAGAAATTGAGACGAGCTTTAATGTTCTTTTTGCTCAGCAGTGGTTTTCTCCTTGGAACTCTGCCATGCAGGCCATTTTTGCCCAGTCTTTTCCTGATGGTGGAGGCATGACCGCTGACCTTAACTGAGGCAAGTGAGGCCTGCAGTTCCTTGGACGTTGTTGTGGGGTCTTTTGTGACCTCTTGGATGAGTCGTCGCTGCGCTCTTGGGGTAATTTTGGGCGGCCGGCCACTCCTGGGAAGGTTCACCACTGTTCCATGTCTTCGCCATTTGTGGATAATGGCTCTCACTGTGGTTCGCTGGATTCCCAAAGCTTTGGAAATGGCTTTATAACCCTTTCCAGACTGATAGATCTCAATTACTTTCTTTCTCAATTGTTCCTGAATTTCTTTGGGTCTCGGCATGATGTGTAGCTTTTAAGGATCTTCTGGTGGACCTTACTGTGTCAAGCAGCTCCTATTTAGGTGATGCCTTGATTGTGAACAGGTGTGGCAATAATCAGGCCTGGGTGTGGCTAGAGAAATTGAACTCAGGTGTGGACAACCACAGTTATAGTATGTTTTAACAAGGGGGGCAATCACTTTTTCACACAGGGCCATGATGGTTTGGATTTTTTTTCACCTTTAATAATAAACACCTTCATTTACAAATTGCATTTTGTGTTTACTTGTGTTGTCCTTGACTATTGTTTAAATTGGTTTGATGTTCCGAAACACTTAAGTGTGACAAACATGCAAAGGAACAGGAAATGAGGAAGGGGGCAAACACTTTTTCACACCACTGTATATGGTCAAAAGTTATTGAACTCAGGTGTTTCCAGTAGAGGCTACTGTTGATGCTACAGCAGAAAAAAACTTTTTAGACACTTGTGTGCTTTCAACCTTGTTGTAACAGTTTGGTGAAGACCAGTTTCTGTTCCAGCATGATTGTGCCCTGTGTACAAAGTCAGTTCCATAAAGACAGGGTTTTTCTAGTTTGGTGAGAAGAAATTGGGTGCTCTACACAGAGTGCTGACCTCAACCCTACTGAACACATTTGGGTTGAATTGGAAAGTTGATTAAGGGCTAGGTCTTCTCATCTAACATCAGTACCAAGCCTCAAACGGGAACTCATTTTCTTGTGGAAAGTCTTCTCAGAAGAGATAAGGCTAATAGCACAAAGGTGGACCAACGCCATTTTAACGACCATGGTTTTGGAATGTAATGACCCATCCCCATTCCTTCCACCCCCAAAAGTATTTTTCTAAGAAAACTTGTGTATGATATAGAGGAGCAAAGCTAGGTCAGTGAGTCTGCGGGAGTCTTGCCAGAGATTAGGTGAGTTTAGCTGCCAGAACTGTTCTTTTAGGCTTCTTGCACATGGGCGGTTTAACCTATCAACGTCAAATCCTGGCATTTTTGTGTAGCACTCACTTCTAGAAGCCTGTCAAAATCTATTAGAGGCTGAAATACATGCCAGCTGGACCCTAAGCTAAATGGTATTCCCATTTAGGGATGTAGGGCCGAATGCAGTACTGCATATGAGTACCAGGTATTTCGACAAACACATTTCAGGAGGTCAAAAATTTTTACAGGCTGCTGGCAGTAAGGCCGGACACTCTACCTGTACCTCCCAGCACCTGAAATGCTGGTGTTTGATGCTGATGGGCCAAATAGCCCCTGTGCATGTAGCCTTTTCTATCTAATGCTAGAGAGTGATTTTTTTTGGGCAGCCTACTGAACTTAGAATAAAAAAGAATATGGTGGAGTTTAGTGAGGAGTGAAATGAACAAGCAAAATTTAAAGCAGGCAAATTGTAAATGCGCTTATCTTATTTGACTGAATATATACATTTTTTTTAAGGAATCCTTTGGGTTAAAAAAGTTGCACTACTCCAGGGATCGCCAAACTTTCTAAATAAAGGGCCAATTCATTGTCCTTTAGACTTTAGGAGGGCCAGTGGGGGAAGAAAATGTCCCGGCAAAAAAAAGGTGAAATAGTGTCCAATCATTGAAGTCACCGTGATAAATTATGCCCCAATGTTGTCATCGGAAGGAATTGTGCCCCACCGTTGAAAGCATGGTGCTTCATGGTTGGTGTCAATAGAAGGAATAGTCCCTCATATCAGTGGGAGAAATGGTGCTCCAAGGGTCAGATAAAGGCAAGCAAAGGGCCATATTCAGCCGTAGGCCACAGTTTGGAGACCACTGCTCTACTTTTTAGGAGCAATGTTTTTCATTCACTGCACTGATCATTGCCAACAAGTCTGAAACAGCTGTATGCAGTTTGGAATAAATGGCTCTATAAAAATAGGCTGTATCTGCACACCATATACAGGGCTGGTGCAAGGATTTTTGACACCCTAGGCAAAACCTAATTTTGCCGCCTTCCCTTGGTTCCACCCCTGACTCCACCCCCTTTTCCCTGCCCCACCTTTTTACTGAAGCGCCCATCAAATGCAGCCCACCAGCACCCATCAAATGCAACCTCACCAGCACCCATCAATGCAGCCTTACCAGCACCCATCAATGCAGCCTCACCAGCACCCACCAATGCAGCCTCTCCAGCACCCATAAAATGCAGCCTCACCAGCACCCATCAATGCAGCCTACCAGCACCCATCAATGCAGTCTCTCCAGCCCCCATCAATGCAGCCTACCAGCACCCATCAATGCAGCCTCACCAGCACCCATCAATGCAGCCTACCAGCACCCATCAATGCAGCCTCACCAGTGCCCATCAATGCAGCCTCACCAGCACCCATCAATGCAGCCTCACCAGCACCCATCAATGCAGCCTCACCAGCGCCCATCAAATGCAGTCTACCAGTGCCCATCAAATGTAGCCTCACCAGTGCCCATCAATGCAGCCTCACCAGCACCCATCGATGCAGCCTCACCAGCACCCATCGATGCAGCCTCACCAGCACCCATCAATGCAGCCTCACCAGCACCCATCAATGCAGCCTCTCCAGCGCCCATAAAATGCAGCCTCACCGGCACCCATCAATGCAGCCTACCAGCACCCATCAATGCAGCCTACCAGCACCCATCAATGCAGCCTCTCCAGCCCCATCAATGCAGCCTACCAGCACCCATCAATGCAGCCTCTCCAGCACCCATCAATGCAGCCTACCAGCACCCATCAATGCAGCCTCTCCAGCGCCCATCAAATGCAGCCTCACCAGCGCCCATTAATGCAGCCTCACCAGCGCCCATCAAATGCAGTCTACCAGTGCCCATCAAATGTAGCCTCACCAGCGTCCATTAAATGCAGTCTACCAGTGCCCATCAATGAATGTTTTCTTGCTTCCATTCATTTGGGAATTGGGATACAGACACAGTCCTCCGCCGCTGCGCCTCTGACACTATGTGCGAACGGAGTGGCGGCTGCCTGCTGACGCTGAGACTTAGTTGCTTGCTGCAGAGAGAAGAGAGTAGGAACACCAGTGGCCGGGTGCCCTAGGCAGCAGGGCACCCTAGGCGGCTGCCTAGTTTGCCTAGTGTTAGCACCGGCCCTGACCATATACATGCACCAGCGATTCTGGAATGGTCATCGAAGCTTAAAGGAGTGATTTCCATGACCCACTGTCTTGAAATGAGGAATAATCCGCTTATTTTTGGGATATGTGATGGAATGAATACTTTCTTTTTTTCATAGAATACTTTCTGTTCTAAGGCTTGAGTGTGCTACATTCAAATACACCGAAAAAGAGATACAGACAAATGTATATCAATTTTATTAAACTCAAAGTGCGAACATCTGGTTATCAATGTAAAATGTATCATATTTATTTTCCTATGTATTTCACGAGAACCATAATTAGTTTCATAAATATATCTCGAATACATGAATAAAAAGCAGTAGATGGCTGAAAAATATGTAAAACCCGTTTAATAGGTTCTCTGCAGCAGTGTGCTATGGATGAGCAAACGTCCCAAAGGTCTGTTCATCAAACACTCATCATGCTAGCTGACATACAGTATTTATTGGAACCACCTGCAGCTGTTATTCTATCCAAAAATCTTCACATCCGACATTTATGAGTGTATCAGATGCTAAGTCCCCCTGCCTTGTGCTGTGGTTTAATCTAATGCCGCGTACACACGGTCGGAATTCTCGTCGGAAAAAGCTCTGATGGTTTTCCCGTCGGAATTCCGACGTAATTTCGCTCAAACTGTCTTGCCTACACACGGTCACACCAAATTCCGACGGTCTGTAACACAGCGGCATAAAACACGTTCGACAGCACTATAAAAGGGAAGTTTAATGCTTCCGAGCATGCGTCGAATTGTTTCCGAGCATGCGTCGAATTGTTTCCGAGCATGCGTCGGAATTTTACGTGTCGGAATTGCATACACACGATTGGAAAATCCGATAGAAAGGTTTTCCGTCGGAAAAATTGAGAACAGGTTCTCAATCCAAAGTCCGTCGGAAATTCCGACAGAAAAAGACCGATGGGCATACACACGGTCGGAAAATCTGTTGAAAAGCTCCCATCGGACTGTTTCCATCGGAAATTCCGACCGTGTGTACGCCGCATAACTCTTTACAAAGCTCAGGTTTGGCCACATCTGAAGAATGCCATCCAGTTCTGGTCTCCAGTCCTCAAGAATGATGTGCTAGAACTGGAGAGAGTCCAAAGAAGGGCAACAAAGCTAATAAGGCGACTGGAGGAGCTCAGGTATGAGGAATGAGTACAAACACTAAACGTATTCTCCCTGGAGAAGAAACACTTAAAAGGAGATATGATAGTTCTATACAAATATCCCAATGGTGATTCTATTGGGAGGGAACTTTTTTGAGCCTCAGCTCACTCAAGAAGGCATGTAGCCACTCGATGATGTTGGATGAAAAGTGGTTTAACCTTAAACTGCGTAAGGGTTTTTGTTTACTGTTATGCCCCGTACACACGATCGGACTTTCCGACAACAAAACCGTGGAATTTTGTTCGAAGGTTGTTGGCACCAACTTTTCTTGCATACACGCGGTCACACAAATGTTGGCCAACAATTACGAACGTGGTTACGTACAAGATGTACGTGATACCTCCATTACGAACACTAGTTTTACAAGACCGAGCGCTTCCGGCTTGTACTTGATTGCGAGCATGTGTGGACTTTTGTGCGATCAGATTTTCTGACAACAAACATTTGTTGAACCTGCTAGCCAACATTTGTTGGCGGAAAGTCAAACAGCAAATGTTCGATGGAGCATACACACGGTCGGACTTTCTGCCAACAAGCTCACATCCAACATTTGTTGTCAGAAAATCCGATCGTGTGTACGGGGCATTAGAGTGGTAAGGATGTGGAACCCCCTTCCACAATTGGTGGCTTTAGTGGGAAATGTCACTAATTTAAAAAAACACAATACACAGTACATATATTGAACACAATATACAGGGATATCAAAAGTGGTAGTAGAGACATAATACACACACCCACACAGGTTGAACTGGATGGAATGGTGTCTTGATTCAACCTAACTATGTAACTATGTTCTGCATTGACAGGAAAATCCTAGCCTACAGTTGGGGGTCAGAGATTTGACGTGACCTGAAGTGTCAAATGTGAGGATTCTTGAGGTGTAGCTCTTCAAGAGGATTTCAGGATGGATGACAGGACAGGAGAGTGTAATTAATCATCTATTGCTGGTACAATTTTATATCACTTTTTTAAAGGGTGGCATGCAAGAGTTTCTCTCTTAACCAGTTTCCTTTAATGTCTTTCAAAAAAAGTTTTTTTTCAATTATAGATAGAGGAGTAGATTGTTAAAACCAGCTTTCTTCTTACCATCTGAATGTCATTGGGGGAGGGGGTTCCTTCCTCTCCTAAAGACACAACAGGAAGTGAGAGGCAATCTCTCCAAAATGAAGGAAATCCCCTTTAAGCCCCCGTACACACGACACAAAATCCGTCAGATTTTTTCCGACGGATTTTGTCCGACACTGGTGTTGCATACACACGGTCCAACAAAGTTGTTGGAAAATCCGATCATTCTGAACGTGGTGACGTTCGTTGCGTACGACGGAACTATGTAGAGGCTAGTAGCCAATAGCTTTGGTCTCGTAATTTGATCTGAGCATGCGTGGCATTTTGTCTGTTGGAATTCTCTACACACGATCGGAAAAAGTCTGATCGGACTTTATTGTTGGAAAATTTGAGAGCAGGATCTGAAATTTTTTCCATCGGAAATTCCGACGGAAAAAGTCCGATGGAGCCCACACACGGCTGGATTTTCCGACAACATGGTCCGATCGGACATTTTCCGTCGGAATTTCCGACCGTGTGTACGGGGCATAAGACAGTTGTCACCAAAGCAAGGGTCCCCTCTATTTCTGTTCATGTGAAAACTCAGAATTTTAGATTTTCATTTATTTTCTATCCTGGTGATGAGGACAAAAAAAGAAGTGCAAATCTCCCAAAATGTGGATCCACTGGGATAGTTATAGAAGAGCACTTAAAGTAATTGTAAAGTCAGAAGGTTTTTTCCTATCTTAATGCATTCTGTGCATTAAGATAAAAAGTCTTCTGTATGCAGCAGTCCTTCCAATACTTACCTGAGGTCCATCTAGATCCAGCTGTTGTAGGAATGTCTCATCTGCCCGGGACTTCCCTTTTCATTGGCTGAGACAGCAGCATGACGCCTTTGGCTTCCACTACTGTCAATCAAAGCCAGTCAGCCAATGGAGAATAGAAAGGGGGCCGGGGCAGGCCGCGGTTCCGTGTCTGAATGAACACAGGGAGCTGTTACTCGGCTTGGGTGCCCCCATAGCAAGCTGCTTGCTGTGGGGGTACTCAATAGGAGGGAGGGGCCACAAGCACAGAAGAGGCACCCGAGAAGAAGAGGATCTGGGCTGCTCTGTGGAAAATCAACTGCAACAGAGCAGGTAAGTATAACATGTTTATGATTTTTCACTTAAAAAAAACAAGACTTCACTAACACTTTAATTACAAAAGTTCATATCACTCGCGGGTCCATTTAAACTGTTTATTGGTCCAAAACAATGGGAAAACCCAACGTGTTTCAGGGCAAATGCCTCCCCCCTCATTAGGGATGTAAGATCTTCTCGCTATTGTAGACTGACTCCAAACCCAGAGATTAATGTTGAGCGTTCTCAGCCCAAGCCCAAGACCACAACTAGGTCTTACTACACCGTACCTTTTTTGGGTAAAAGCCCACTGGAAGTAAAACTCACTCCATTGTGTATTTACCAATACCAAGCCTGGTCCAGGGCTACTACACAAATGCGGATACAAACCTAGAAAATGTATCATTAAGGTGCTACATTTGACTTTTCAGGGATTCGTGGTTGAAGATGGTATATGCGTTCATTCTAGGGCAATAGGTCTGGTGAGACTGCTTTTACCTATAACCAGGGTATACCCCTTAGGAAAAGGACCCAGAGTTTAAAAACCAGGTATAGAAAACGTCTAATAAGAGTGCCAAACCAAGGAACTATAATTCCAAAAATCATTAATATTAGTGTTGATTCATACAAGAAGACAAAACATCCAATGCGTTTTGGGGACTCAAAGCTATCTCCCTTTTTCAGGGCTACAAAGTAATTACCAGAGTGGAGGAAGAAGAAATGGGAGATCTTTGAGCCTCAATAATGTGTTGGCTGTTTGTCTTCTTCTTCTTTAACACCAATGTTAACAATTTTGGACTCTTATGCCGCGTACACATGATCAGGTGGCACAGTGGTGTAGTGGTTAGCACTCTCACCTAGCAGTAAGAAGGGTCGCTGGTTCGAATACCAACCACGACACTTCCTGCCTGGAGTTTGCATGTTCTCCCTGTGCCTGCGTGGGTTTCCTCCGGGTACTCTGGTTTCCTCCCACAATCCAAAGACATGCAGGTAGGTTAATTGGCTTCTGTCCAAAAATTGGCCCTAGTATATGAATGGGGACCTTGGATTTTGGGCTCCTTGAGGGTAGGGACTGATGTGAGTGTGCAATGTACAGGGATGGGGACAATTGTAGACACTCGCTCAGGTTGAACTGGATGGACTGATGTCTTTATTCAACCTTACTAACTATGAAACTATGAAACTATGAGACTGTCCGATGGACTTAGTCTGGCGGACAACCCGCCGGACTTTCCAGCGGAGGTCCACCGGACTTTCTGACCATGCGGACTTGCCCACACACGCCCAAACTTTTCAGAAGAAAAAGTCAGCCGGAGCCCACACATGGTCGGATTGTCCGGCGGACTCTAGTCCGCCGGACCAAGTCTGCCGGATAGTCCGATCGTGTGTACACGGCATTAGTCTTAGTAGACTTTCTACATACCAGCAACAAAATAAATACTCACCAGAGGGTTCTAATCACTCACCAAATGGTGACAGTAAAGAAAATAGGGCAAGGGGACATTTTACATACCACACCAAAACAAAATTCCTTGCAAAGTCCAGTCTGGGTCAGTCAAGTTCCACCAGAGTTTCTGAATAATGCTGATTGGACGTGTGCTAAGAAACACCTAATACAAAGACTGATTTCTAGACAAATTGTTTATAAGATGAACTATTCTTTTAGATGTGGTTAGGAACACCTGGTACAAATGTCCACTTCGTTTGGTGATTAATTTTAAATATTTATTAGGAACATCACATGTAGCCATCACGTTTTGGAAAAAAGCCTTCCCTACGTCAGGGTTTAAACAAATGGTTTGTAGTTAAATCTTAACAGAGTTCACTAGAAAGTCTAATGCCGCGTACACACGGTTGGAATTCTCGTCGGAAAAAGCTCTGATGGTTTTCCCGTCGGAATTCCGACGGAATTTTGCTCAAACTGTCTTGCCTACACACGGTCACACAAAATTCCGACGGTCAATAACACAGCGGCATAAAACACGTTCGACAGCACTATAAAAGGGAAGTTTAATGCTTCCGAGCATGCGTCAAATTTTTTCCGAGCATGCGTCGGAATTTTGCGTGTCGGAACTGCATACACACGATCGGAAAATCCGATATCCAAAACGTTTCCCGTTGGAAAAATTGAGAACAGGTTCTCAATCCAAAGTCCGTCGGAAATTCCGACAGAAAAAGACCGATGGGCATACACACGGTCGGAAAATCCGTTGAAAAGCTCTGTTTCCATCGGAAATTCCGACCGTGTCTACGCGGCATAAGTTAAAGCTAAAATAGGCTGACTTGCCAACATTTCCTAATAGCGTTGAAGTAAGCCGAGGTCCAAATCTAACTACGAACCATTTGTTTAAAGCCCTGAAGATGAGGAAAGACTTTACTCCAAAACTTGGTTCTATCTGATGTTCTTAATCAATAAATACTTTAAAGGAATCACCAAATGAGATGGACGTTTGTCCTAGGAGCTCCTAGCTCCAAACCCAAGAATAGGTCATCCAATGAACGATTTGTCTACCATGATCAGAAAGACAGCAGCCTAGAACCATAACACGTCCCCCACACAACGTAATTCCACCAACACAGGTTAACCTCCTTAATTATCTCTTTATATATGTACATTAATATTAATTTTGATTCTCTTCAATCCAGCACATTTACTGGAATGTGTTAATAGGGTGAGTGTTCAATGAACTGATCCTTGGGGTTCCTTGTATTGTCAAGCAGGTGCTATGACGTATAACTCAACATTAAAACTGTAATTATGTTTTGTTGTGTATTGGTGATGTAGCCGTGGATGGATTATTGGCTGAAGTTATTATCGGGAACCGTTTTTCTCTCTTTCTCAGTAGAAGACTTTTTCCAGATAAGCATTGAGGAACATCCCTGTCGGGTCAAGCTTCTCTCTTAAGTTTTTGAATTTGGCGAATGCAGGATACATCTTCTCGAAGTCTTTCCGGGTACAAGTATGAGCCTGAGACAAGAACACAGACACGGATTACACAAAATAAGTGGATATGCACTAATGTTTTCTATTCAATTAAAAAAACTGCAGACCTGAAATTGTATGTTAACCCAGTGCCGATCCTGACCTCCCTGGGGCCCTAAGCAAAATTCTGCTAAGGGGCCCTCTACTTGACCCGTGATGCCGTGAGCTATGTAAACTATTTGCCATTGCCACACAGTCACACCTGACACTTCAGTGCTCCCAAAACAATCCTCCCTCCTTTAAACAAAACAGTCAAAGAATAAGTACAACCATATAGAACAGAATGAGGTCCCCAGAGAGCCCCCCTTACATCAGGGTCCTCAGAGATCCCCTCCTTACACCAAGGTCCCCAGAGAGCCCCCCTTACACAAGGGTCCCCAGACAGCCCCCTTAAATCAGTGTCCTCAGAGAGTCTCCCCCTACATCAGGGTCCCCAGAGATCCCCCCCTTACATCAGGGTCCCCAGAGAGCCTCCCCTACATTAGGGTCCCCAGAGAGCCTCCCCCTACATTAGGATCCCCAGAGAGCCTCCCCCTACATTAGGGTCCCCAGAGAGCCTCCCCTTACATCAGGGTCCCCAGAGAGCCCCCCCCCTTACATCAGGGTCCCCAGGGAGCCCCCCCCCTTACATCAGGGTCCCCAGAGAGCCTCCCCTTACATTAGTAACCCAAGAGAGCCTTCCCTCTTAAATTAGTATCCCCAGAGAGCCCCTCCTTACACAGGGTCCCCAGAGAGCCCCTCCTTACATCAGGGTCCCCAGAGAGCCCCCCCCCTTACATCAGGGTCCCCAGAGAGCCCCCCCCTTACATCAGGGTCCCCAGAGAGCCTCCCCTTACATTAGTAACCCAAGAGAGCCTTCCCTCTTAAATTAGTATCCCCAGAGAGCCCCTCCTTACACAGGGTCCCCAGAGAGCCCCTCCTTACACAGGGTCCCCCGAGAGCCCCCCCCCCCCCCTCTGACATTAGTGTCCCCAGGGGGCCCCCTCTTACATCAGTGTCCCCAGAGGGCCCCGTCTTTACATCAGTGTCCCCAGAGGGCCCCGTCTTTACATCAGTGTCCCCAGAGGGCCCCGTCCTTACATCAGTGTCCCCAGAGGGCCCCGTCCTTACATCAGTGTCCCCAGAGGGCCCCGGACCTACATCAGTGTCCCCAGAGGGCCCGTCCTTACATTAGTGTCCCCAGAGAGCCCCCCCCTCTTACATTTGGGCCCCCAAACAGCTGACCCCCTTGCAGAGGTTCCCCTGTACCTGGCTGGTGGAGGTGGGAGGCGGCGATTGGCAGCTATATGGTGTCCACAGGCAGGGGGATCTCCCTGGGGCTAGTAGTTCTATCTCCGAATGTATACAGCGGAGAGGGGAGGGGCCTCTGACCCGGGCATCAGCAACAGTGTTCAAGCAGAGTGAAAGTGAAACTGATACCTGCCAGGTCAGAGGCCCCTCCCTTCTCCTCTCCACTGTATACACTGAGAGTACTACAAACCCCAGGGAGATCCCGCTGCCCACTCAGGCACCATAGAGCTGCCGATCGCCGCCTTCCACCACCTCCCACCTCTCCTCACTGCACTCTAAACGGCCAGCCAGAGGTGCAGGGGGGGATGCTGGGTCTTGGGGGCCCCCCCACAGCGGCGGGGCCCTAAGCAGCTTGCATAGTGTGCCTATAGGGCCGATCGGCTCTGTGTTAACCCCTTCCCGCTGCCTCTCAATGGCCCAAGTTAAGTAGAAGTCCCATTCTTTCCTGTACAACTAGTTCACATATACTACACTTTAGTGTAGAAAGAAAACTATATGGGCCAATTTACACCTATGTGTGTGCTGCAATGAATTTGGAACAGTGTGAAGCCCACCTATGAGTGTGTTAAAGCTAAGGTTAGTTTAGAGGCTAGGTTCATGCTCAAGGGTTGGGTTAGGTTAAATCTGGTGGTTAAGTTAAAAAAGAACTCTAGGTATGGATATTTTTACATTGTTATGCACAGGGCATTTTCTCTCCGGAATAGGTGCAGGTACTCTCCCCTTCCGAATCACACCTAGTCTCCGTCCCCTACCCACCTTCTAGCACCGTTCCTTGGTTACACCTCCCAGTAAGACCCCTTTTAGAGAATACAGAACTAAGTAATTTATATGGAAGTAATTTTGTATAATATTTGACACTGATAACAAGAAAAACAAGACTATTGAATCCAACACCCTGCGACCAACAATAGACCCCCAACATACAACAATAGACCCCCCCAGCAACAAAATATCCACCCAGCAACAATAGAGCCGCCCCAAAAAACTACCCCCACCCCAGCAACAATAGATCCCCACTAGTAACAACAGATCTCTCAGCAGCAAGCATCAATAGACCCTACAGCAGCCAGGAACTATAGACCCCTCCCTTAACAGTAGATTCCTCCCAGCAACAATTGACCCCCCTCCCCTAGCAGCAATAGATCCTCCACCAGCAACATTAAAACTCCCCAGCAACACTAGACCCCCCCAAACAACAATAGATCTCCCCAGTGAACTTAGATCCCCAGAAGCCAACATCATTAGACCCTCTAGCACACACTAGTACCCCTTGCCATTACATATATTCTATGCTAGAGGTGCCAGAACTGCCCTGGTTGTGCATATACCATACCTGTGAGATTCCTCTAGAAGCTGGAAATTGCTTTAGTGGGCACCGCCACACCAGTGATCTCCACTAGCTTCTGGGCCGTGTACCAAGCTAATGCCCGGTTGCATTCTAAACACAGGAGGTCAGCCATTCTCTCTATGAATGCAAAACAATCTCTGATTGGACAAGAACTGTACAGGAGTGTGGGTGGGGCTTAACCCAGCCAAGTAGGGACTTGATAGTAGCTCTCACTAATGCCTGTAACTTACAGGCTGAGGCTACTGTATGTCTACTTGAAATCATTGTTAAGGCCGGATTCACACCTATGGCATTTTTAGTGCTTTTTGCATTTTGCAGATTTACACTACAGAACGTGTTCCATAGGAAACCATGTTAAATGGAGTGTAGTGCAAATCTGCAAAATGCAAAAAGCACTAAAAATGCATAGGTGTGAATCCAGCCTAATGCCCCTTTCACACTGGGGCGGTTTTCAGGTGGTACAGCGCTAAAAATAGCGCCTGTACGCCGCCTCAAAAAACCGGCCCCATTCACTCCAGTGTGAAAGCCGGCGGGCTTTCACACTGGAGCGGTGCGCTAGCAGGACGGCAAAAAAAGTCCTGCTAGCAGCATCTTTGGAGCGGGATAGGAGCGGTGTATTCACCGCTCCTATACAGCTCCTTCCCATTGATTTCAATGGGACACGCGGGAAAAACGATGGTAAAGCAGCGCTAAATATAGCGCTGCTTTACCGTCACCGCGGCTCCCGCCCTAGTGTGAAAGGGGCCTAAGGCAGCACTCCATCTTAGAAGCAAGCATTCTCCATTTTCACAGCTAAGCCTTCCTGTTTGTTTCCCTTCTTTATTGTGCACACCTCATATCTGGCTGCTCTTGGCTGCAACAATTCCAAATGGGTACTGCGGAGCCTGTACGGCACTCCACCAGCACAGCCCCACATGTCACTTCACTCCCAGTAACATTACGAGACTTCTTCCTAACATAAAGAGATTATCTCTCCTTATGTTCCTGAACTTCTTGCCTTCGAGGCCTTTCACTCTCTTGTCTACTCATCCTTTGTGACTTCTCAGGCTAGGTACCTACTGTAGGACGCCCTGTGCCATGATATCTGTCCTGGTATATGGGGTACCAGTCGCTAGGGAGGGGGCCAAACTCGCAAGCCCCCCCTCAATACCAGGGCCTTCTGTCACCTTTGCCAGGTCACCAATGACTCCCCGTTGGCTGGCTGCTTAAGGACCCCACATTAATCTGGTTGCCCCTAGCAATGGCAATATAGCCTTTTCTACTTCCACTGCAGGTTAGATCTTTGTAATGTACCTGCACTAACTTCTATTCATCTCCATTATAAGCCCTGTTCTTAGATACACCAGTCATGCACCCATTTTGAAGTAAATCAAACCAAGCACCATTTTGGAACTTCAGAATGTTTACCAGAAATCTTTTTCAGTCACATGTCAGTACAAAACAGCCTTTCCCATAATTCCTCCATACATTGCTCCAGTGATTCTAACCTCAGGCTGCCACAGATCATACCTTATGACAAGTCCATTGAATAAAGTCCATGAATCTGCCTTCGACACCTCGATTGGGTACCACCAAAGGCGAGCCCCAAAGGTGAGAACAGAGTTACATGTGGCAGCAGTCCTCCATGCAATTCCCCATCCAAGGCCCCAGCCTTTGTACTTATAGCTCACCAGCATTAACCCCTTTTGGGCAGCCTGGTAGCAAACTACATACTAAATAGGTTTAACCAGCACAAGATGCTGTAAATTACAAAATTAGTTAGGACATAACCAGGTATTACCCAAAGTAGGCACCCTCCTACAGGCACTCGATCATTTCCATCTGACAGCTGATGGTCGACAGATTTACACATTACTACAGAAACTAGGATCACACGCTTCACTTCTAACAGACCACCGTTCTGCCTGTGTCCCGAGCGATCAGCGGGTCAACACAGCGGGAGCGGGTCACTGGTGGCACGCGGGAGCGCCCCAGACCGTACAGGTACATGATCCTGCCCAGGAGAGCAGCCTTGCAGCTATATATATATATATATATATATATATATATATATATATATATATATACAGTATACATTCAGCAAGCAGTTAATGAGAGGAAGCTCTGCTGACTTCTATTATCCAATCATGCGCAAGCAATGCTGTTTTATTTATTTTTCTTGCTTGTGATTGGATATTCTTTGAAAAAGGGAAGTTTACCCTCACTTACTAAGCTCTGGGGAAAATGCCCTTGCAGAGTACAAATATCCCTGCAAAGCGCACAAACCCTTTTTGCCTTTGTAACTGCACCCCTAAGTGTCAAGGTGTGGAAGATATGATAGGACAAATCCACAGCTCACATGGAAATCCCCCTCAAAGCTTAAATTACCTTAGCCCAGTGAGGTCGTCCTCCAACACGTTTCATAATATTCTCATATTCTAGCCAGTATTCTCCATGTGGGACATCTTTTCCATATGGCCTAAAAAATAAATAAAAAGCTTTAAAATTTAAAGATGTCTATAGTCTATAGAGTTTATCTTTTTTAGATATATAGTATGTGCTCATGTTATCAAACAAACGTAGAAGTGCACAGCGCTTATTGCTCTGCATACATTTTGCCCCCAACTGGCCAATGCCTTAAAGCGGAAGTAAACCCATCCATTTATCAGTTTCATTTCCGGCACGTGACGAAAATGTAACACTCCTATTGGTTGTGCTCTTAACCACACTGTCAGTCCATCCAATGGCTGGTGTCATAACTAATCACATGTGCAGCATCATGTCAGTTGAAGATTAAACAGAGGCCAAGATGGTAGCTTCCTTGGCTGAAAACAATAGGGGGGTTTACTTACACTTTAAAGCGGTTCTGCACCCATTTCATTTAGTAAATCTCTTTGCCTTCCAAATCAGGCAAAGAGTACTAAATGAAATGTTTTTTTTTTTTTTTTTTACTTACCTTGTAATTGATGACTTCCTGTCTTCTGTCTCTTCGGGGGTGGGCGGGGTCTCTGCGTCGATCGTCGTCAGGCCGCACTGTCTCCTGGGATCTGGTGTCATTGTTCCCAGGAGTCAGTGCGGACATCTTCTGAAATCTCGTGAGATGTCGGCAGATGTGCTGTTACTGCGCACGCGCGAGTAACGGCGGTGCATGCTGGGCCATCTAAAGTGCCTGTGGGGTTTCACATGCCCACAGGCAAGATGGACCCCAGCAGACAAGAAGAAGATGAAGAATTTTATCGGAGGAAAACCGGCGGCGATCGAGATGGAAGATGGAACAGGTAAGTCCCCCAATTGAGCTATATGCCCTTGGCATATAGCCCAAAAAAAAAAAAAAAACGAGTGCAGAACCGCTTTAATTAAACATGTGCTAAACACATATACAACATGTACCAATGGAAAAAAAAACATACCATAGAGTGGGGGAGTATTGTTTTTTATGTGGCTTTGAGGACAACAGTGACAAGCCACAAATCATTTAAATACCATTCTTTGGGGGCAACTTAAAGCTGCATGTGGTGTTATGGAACAGTATAATTTTTACAGACAGTCTTGGTGCCTCTGTACACTGGCAGCTCATATTTGGCTTTTCTTTTACAATTAGTTTGGCTTACATACAGCAATTGGCCATCTTTTTTCAAGCTTTCTTTAAAGTGGTAGTAAAGTCTTTAAAAAAAAATAAAAAAGTTTCGACCTGTAAGGCAATATCGTAATGTGCTAGTATGCACAGCATACTAGAATGAAAAGACTTACATGAAAGACTTACCTTAAAATGAAGGCCTCCAGCAGTATGCTGTCACCGCGACTGATGAGGCTTCAACCTTTCACCGGTCTTCCTTTCCGGGTTCAGGGACTCCGACCATCTGATTGGCCAAGCCGCGATGATGTCACTTCTGTGCATGCACGAGGGAGTCGTGGCCACGGGACACAGCCCTGAAGGAACGGCATGGGTATGCCAGTCCTTCAGAGTGCATGCGCTGCTGACGTTACTGGCTGTTGCTCTCTAGAGTCTAGAATATCTCCCAAATGGTGCACATTAGGAGATATTCATATTTTTACTAACAGGTAAGCTTAAAATAATAACAAAAAAGAGTTTACTACCACTTTAAGGATTAAGAGTCTGAAGATTGTACAGCAGTGTAAAATTGGCCAGGAGCAGGACATTTCTAATAAAGGAGAATTGTCTGAAAGATAATAGAGGACCAGAATCTGAACCTGCAACCTCTGCTGTGTCTTGCAGTATCACTTTTTGCTGAGCCACCTGAGATGCTGGACAGCTCCCTGAACAATTCCTTACACAATTCCTTTTTTTCTGCTAAACCTTGAACTCTTTGCACCTCCCATGAATTTCCTATTTACGTCATGTCTTTGCACTTCCTGTTTGCCAGATTATTGTGCTCTCCAGCCAATATCTCGCACTTGTCACTCCTGCTGCCATCCGCTACCATTTGTCACTGACCTTTGACTTGTTCCTCGAATATACATCCACTTTATCCCAACCTGTAATCACTTGTGACCGACCTTTGGCTTGTTCCTCAACTACGCTACTGCTTGATTCCAAACTGTAACCACTTGTTACCGACTTTTGGCTTGTTTATTATTACACTTCTGCTTGATCTTTACCTGCTATATCTGCTACTGGACCCCAGATTACTCACCTCCTGGTGGGGCAACCCTGAGGACAGCGACCTGGTACTAAAATACAGCAAAATCCATCTCCACCATCAGGAGCTCTAGTAAATACCGGTTAGTGCTTCAACCCTGTATCTGCCAGTATGACCTGCTAGTATACTTATCCTGCTGATCAGTGGGAGCCTCTCTACTGTTATAGCTACTGGTCTCCAAGCCTGACATAAAGAGTGTAGGCAATTGTTTTAGTACAAGAATTCAGAGACAGCGGTTGACACAGCAGTGTGTAATTGGGTAGCAGTGGGACAGTTTTAATGAGGAAGAATTGGCTAAAATATACTGGAGATAAAAAGTAGGCAGGGGTTTTTGTACAAAATGTAGGAAACCGAAAAGGGTGCAGCAGTGTAAAACTAGGAAGCAGCAGGACAGAGTTTATGAGCAAGGATAAGGTAAAGTGCACAAGTTGGAATTTTAGTACAAAAGATATGGCAAGGGATACAGCAGTGTAAACATATCCAGCAAAAGGACATTTTTAAATAAGGGATAAAAGGCCTAACCAGTGTATGCCTAACATTTATGTTATCTATGGGGATTAACGAGGTGTGTTGAATGTGAGTGGTATAATGTGAGGTGACGTAACTGTTCTTGCACTTTTTTTTCTACCAAAGGATGCAGCTGCAAACAAAAGGCGGTTACAAGAGTATATGTTCAGTAAGTGAATGCTTTACTTTGAACACCTCAAAATGTAAAAAAGCCCCTTGCAGCAAAAAGAAAAAAAATCTGTTCAGCCTAAAAAAGGGCCTTATCTACATACATACAACAGAAATGAATATACCCTCAAAAGAAATAAAAACTCCAAAATATCCCAACCTTGACAGAAACAAAAAAATTGCCCAAAGACCTTACTGATCCTAATTTCCCCCTATGCAGTTTGTCAGCTTCCCCAATCCGTTCCCTACAACAGCTTCTAATACACAGACACTATTCCTTCTCCATTTCCACCCCCTTTTTTTATAGGAGCCCTTTATTGGCCCTTCTAACCCTGCTGCCTATAGCATTTTCCTGGGTAAATCTGCACAAAAATTTGGCAGAAACACTAATGTCACTAATGTTAATGTCACTAACACTAATGTTGGGATTCACGTGGAGCTCAAGATAGCAGGGAACCAAAACCTCATCCCTAATGGTAATATAAACTATGGCTAGAGAAAAAGAGAACACAGATTTACAGGTATGCATCAGTTTTAATTTTTGGCAGCGAAATTCTATTTCGTTTTAGTCTTAAAGTGATTGTAAAGGCTCTTTTTTGTTTTTTTAAATAATAAACATGTTATACTTACCTCCTCTGTGCAGTTGGTTTTGCACAGAGCAGCCCGGATCCTCCTCTTCTCGGGTCCCTCTTTGCTGCTCCTAGTCCCCCCCTCCTTTGAGTGCCCGTCAGCCAGCAGTTTGCTACATGGGTCACCCAAGCTGAGTCAGAGCTCCGTGTATCCATTCAGACACGGAGCCACCCCCCTCTTCCCTGATTGGCTGACTGATTTCGATTGATTGCTGCTGCTCTGTCTCAGCCAATCAGGAGGAGTGTACTGGATGGCTGAGGGGATTGTGGACATCACTGGAGAGAGAAGGAGCTCAGGTAAGTAATTGGGGGGTGCTGGTGGTACTGCTACACACAGAAGTTTTTTTTTATCTTAATGCATAGAATGCATTAACCACTTCCGGATCGCTGCATGCCGATGTACGTCCCTACTTTGGAGACGGATATCGTTGTTATGGCAGCAGCAAGCTGCCCTAACCCCGGTATCCCCACGTTCGGCCGGCGGTCCGGTACAAGATAAAAGTGGTCTCTGCGACGGATTCGCCGCAAGATCGCTTTTATCGGCGGCGGGAGAGGGGCCCCCCCTCCCGCCGCGATCCGGTGCCCTCCGCCGCTTACCGGAGCCATCTGCAACGGCGGAGGCGATCGGATCCTTCTCAGGACTGTGCATGGAGACGAGTGAGGGGAAGATGGCCCCCACCCGTCTCAAAACATCACTTCCGCCCATAGCTCTTAAAGGGCCATTTTATTTTTTTAAAAGGACAACATTTTTTTTTTTTTTTTTTTTTTATTGCATTTTAGTGTAAATATAAGATCTGAGGTCTTTTTGACCCCACATCTCATATTTAAGTGGTCCTGTCATGCTTTTTTCTATTACAAGGGATGTTTACATTCCTTGTAATAGGAATAAAAGTGACACAATTTTTAATTTTTTTTTTTTAAAACCGTTTACAAATAAAAAATAAAAGGTAAAATTAATAAGAAATTTTTTTTTTTAAACGCAACCCATCCCGCCGTGTAGAGCCCGCATATGAAAACGGTGTTCAAACCACACATGTGAGGTAACGCCGCGATCAGTAGAGTGAGAGCAATAATTCTAGCCCTAGAACTCCTCTGTAACACAAATCATGCAACCTTTAAAATTTTTTAAATGTCGCCTATGGAGATTTTTAAGGGTAATAGTTTGTCGCCATTCCACGAGCGGGCGCAATTTTAAAGCGTGACATGTTGGGTATCAATTTACTCGGTGTAACATTATATTTCACAATATTAAAAAAAAATGGTCTAACTTTACTGTTGTCTTATTTTTTAATTCAAAAATTTATATTTTTTTCAAAAAAAAAAGTGCGCTTGTAAGACTGCTGCGCAAATACGGTGTGACAAAAAGTATTGCAACGACCGCTATTTTATTCTCTAGGGTGTTAGAAAAAAAATGTATAATGTTTGGGGGTTCTAAGTAATTTTCTAGCAACAAAATCTGTTTTTAACTTCTTAACACCACATCTAAAAAAGAGGCCCGGTCTTAAAGTGGTTAAGATAAAAAGAAAAAAAAACTTCTGCATTTACAACTCCTTTAAGACTAAAATGCCATTTTAGTTTTAGTCACATTTTAGTCATCTGCAATTGTTTTAGGTTTAGTCGTATTTAGTCGACTAAATCTCCAGCGCATTTTAGTGGACTAAAATCTAATGGGTTTAGTTCAATTGTAATGCATTATTTGTATGTCCACAGACAGCAGAGAGTCCGCAGTCCTTGTAGGATCAGTGTGATCAGAGCACTCCGTCTTCCGGGACACACAGCCCTTACCTCACTGGACTAGTAGAGATCCAATCAGCCCTGCAGGCATGGATCTACAGAGGCTGTATGTGAGAGGGTTAACTACACAGCCAAGCCCTCACCATCCCAAGAGAACATCTCCCTTCAGGCTGCAGATAACAGCCATGGATGGTCTAACCATCCGCTTGGACAGCCTCCTATTTACAAATGCCGGGCTCCATCCAGAGAAAGCAGGCAGAGCTCTGTGGAAACCGGAAGTTCCAAGGGTAAACGTCCCTGCCTCACATTTTCGTTTTGTATTTGTTCGGTGATGAAAACTGAATTGATTTTCGTCATAGTTTTCGTCAGTAGACGAAAATGTGGTTTACTTTTCGTTTCGTTTTCGTCAATGCAAAATGCCGCTGACGGAAATTATGATGAAAACAAGGATCCTCCACATGAAGGATCCTTAGTTTAGAGATGCCTCTGAGAAAAAAAAAAACGGCTTGCTTTTTTCATGTCACCGCCCACCCATTTCATCTAATATTCCATTTTTTATCTATGAGATTATCACTCCGTCACCTCCTTCACTCCATTACTTTGATCCCCTCCCTCACCCATGCACCTTCATTATCTTCTCGGAGGTACCTCCATCACAGACTACTACCCTGCATGGATTTCTGACGCTCTAAGACTACCATTGTCCTGCATCCCAAGCATATTAGATATTGCTATGGGGGCAGACAATGCTATAACAGACTGCTTAAACTTTTCCCAGTAGGCGTAATCTAATATAGTTCCTCTCCTTGGATCTTTACCACAGGTTGAGCCTGCATACACCCCCCGTCCTTACCTGGGTGTATCCCTTCCCTCTGACACCGCCACCTACTGGGTGGGGGGAGGAGGAAGGAGGGATTTTACGTGTGACTTCTTGTAAGACATGCAGGGCGAACTTTGACCCATATGGCTGTTGGCGGATGGTGAACATCTTGGCATATCCCGGGTGAGACGAGAGGCATCTCTACACTAAGGATCCTCCATGTGGGAGCATTTTTTCTTTTATCTTCAGGATATACACTTTTTTGTGGTAACTATATGAATCTTTTTGTACTGTATGCTATTGCTTGATAGCCATTTTTCTCCCCTGCAATGGCATTTTGTCAAAAATACTGATGTTATGTTTCTTCTAGCGGACTTGCCCCTCTGAAGAAGAGCCCAAGTGGGTTGAAACAAGTCAGGGCTATCTTCATACCCCATGACCAATACTATAACATGTGGTTAATAGACTGTTAAGTTTGCTTTGTGTATATCCAAGTTTTAAATTGTTCTCCACTGGAGCTCATGTTCTAATTCAGCTGTCATACACATATATATTTTTGAATAAACTATTTTTATTTTTATACTTTACCCTTGATCTCATTTATTGCATGCTGCCAAAAAAAAAAAACCACAGTGGGGGAATTCCTTCCTTACTATATGGACATTTTTTTAAATTTATTTAACACAAAACCACTTCCAGTCTTAACTGAAGAACAGTTGGTGAGAGAGCCCCCACTTAAGTCTTAAGTCTCGATAAGGCTGCTATAGTGGCAGACGGTACCTCTCACTTCAAGCCAAAATCTATTTATGCCAACAACATACCAATCCATTAATTACACCTTAATTAAACACATCCTCTCAATCTCCAGATATGCAGATGGAGTTTTAGATGTGAAACATGTTTAATAAAAGTTTAATTAACAGATTGGTGTGTTGCTGGTGTAACCTCGGACTGAATAAGAGAATCCAGTTTTTAAGCCATTAAAGTGGTATACCAAGGGTTGGATCTCCATCTCTAGAGCCTGTAGGCCCCTAGTGACCACCTGTGGCTCAAGGACACCTGCTGGCTTTAGCACTTTTTGTGTGGCACCCTGGATCTCAGCAGTCAGAAGTAGAAAAAGGAGCACTGATTTGCACAGAGCTTATTGAACTGATCTCTACTAGTCCTGTGTCCCTAGTCTGCAGGCCCCAAACCTGTCTGTGGGTATTTTTTCTTTTGATCAGATGTCTTTAAGCTCTTTTCTCCTAGGATTGAATGTTCTTAAGGTATTTTCTCTTTGAATTGAATGTTCTTACCCTGTTTCCCTGAAAATAAGACCTAGCGTGATTGTCGGTAATGGCTGCAATATAAGCCCTACCCCCCAAATAAGCCCTACCCTGTTTCCCCGAAAATAAGCCCTACCCTGAAAACAAGACCTACCAGGACTTTAACTAGGGCTTATTTGGGGGGTAGAGCTTATATTGCAGCCATTACCGACAATCACGCTAGGTCTTATTTTCGGGGAAACAGGGTAGATTCTTTTTTTTAGGAACCGGGTTCTTAGAAGATTTTGTGGTTCTATTACCACATTGCGCGCCTTCAAATTGTCCAAAACACAGCAGCGAGATTAGTCACCAGAAAGAAACCTTGGGAATCCATCTCCCCATCCCTAAGGACCCTCCATTGGCTCAAGGTAAAAGACAGGATCACATTCAAGACCCTCTGCCTCACCCACAAATGTACACAAGGAAATACTCCTCAATACCTTTGTGAGAAAATAGAAAAATACATACCAAATCGCAGCCTTCGATCAATAAACCAAAATCGCCTTCTCATCCCCAAAGCCCGCTACAAATCTAAGGGAGAACGAAGATTCGCAGTACAGGGACCTCGGCTATGGAATGCTCTACCGAACAACATCCGCTTGGAAGAAAACCATCAGGCTTTCAGGAAAAAACTCAAGACCCACCTCTTCTAAAAATGGCATCACAACAAGAGCAGACAAGCGCCTTGAGGCAATTCAGTTCGCATTTGCAGCGCTATACAAATCATTCATTCATTCATTACAACTACATTGTCCGGTAGTGCGAAATAATCACCTTCTGTAATTTACAATCATCTATGTTCTTTCCAAGCCTCTTAAAAACTGTTCCTTATATAATAGTCTTACCTGTACATAATAATGTTCATATAGCAGCTGTCTCGATTGAAGCATGGGCTCAATAAAATATCATCTCCTTGGGCAAAGCGGACTTCTACGGGAAAATGGGCCATCACACGTGGGTTCTTCTCTAACCAGGATTTCAGCTGCATTATTGCTTCCTTGGTCTTTTCTCTATAAGGTACAACAATCTGTGAGTAAATGGAAAACAAGATGGCAGGAGAGAAGCTAACTGGTTAACGGTGTTGGCTCACAGTGCTGCAGTGTTACTACCTGGCCCCCTATCTGTTGTTTGCACAGATGTATTCCAAACACAAAAAAAAACACAAAAAAAAAAAAAACACATTTCATTTAGTACTCTTTGTCTAATTTGGAAGGCAAAGAGATTTACTAAATGAAATGTGTGCAGAACCGCTTTAATTGAGAGAGCGGATCTGGAGACGGACTGCCTGGTCACCTAGGCTGCATTAAGTGCTGGGTTAATTAACATGTTAATTATGTGATTGTCTTTTAAGTTGTTGCTATAGGGGAGGGGGGAGTATCCATGAGCAGCCCTACCTCATTATCTAACCCCTTGTGTTAAATGTGTATAAAGAGGCTGTATTCTGTCCAATAAAAGGAGTTCAAGATTCTACAAGCTATTTTCGGCTAGACTTGTATTCAAGGCAGCTATAATAATATCTCTCTCTGATGGTCAGATTGGAGGAAGCAGTATTACTGACGGAAGCACTCAGCGGAGTGAGGAAAAGGATCCGTCACAGTTTTGATCTTAAAATATAATTTATAACCATGTCCTAAAATATCAACCAAACCGCGGTGTCGCTGTGGTCTTGAAGTGGGCTCTCATTACCATACTTTTTGGAAATGTTCTCAAATACAACCTTTCTGGACTGATGCAATGCCGTTACTTCGAAATGTGCTATTGTATGTCTTTTCTGTTAGATCCTGTCCTCTATTTATTGGGCCTTCCCTTCTCCCGCATTGAAAAACCTATAGAAAGTCTGCTTTCCTACATACTCCTGGCCACTAGAATAGCCATTCCTTTGTGCTGAATGTCTACTGATCCACCATCCCTTTTTCAGTTTTTACATCTTGTAGCTGAAATCTGGCAAATGGAATACCTAACCGCTACTGTTAATAAAGCCCTTCCGCAATTCAACAGAATTTGGGAACTCTGGAACCAGTCTAAGTATGGTGACTCGCTATCTTGAATTTCCACAAATTTTGGCCATCTTATACTATGTATACTTTCCCTATAGGCCCCTTGCACTCTATATATGGCAAGTCTTTGTCGGTATTCAACATTGGTTCCACTACCTAACTTTTTTTTTACCTGTTTATTGTTATTTTTGACTTATGTTATCTATTCTGTAACATATGATTTTGCAGTGTCCTTGGAGATTGTATTTTCTCTTCACACTACTTCTAACGCCCCGTACACACGGTCGGAAATTCCGACGGAAAATGTCCGATCGGACCATGTTGTCGGAAAATCCGACCATGTGTGGGCTCCATCGGACTTTTTCCTTCGGATCCTGCTCTCAAATTTTCTGACAACAAAATCCGATTGTGTGTAGAGAATTCCGACGGACAAAGTGCCACGCATGCTCAGATCAAATTACGAGACCAAACCAATTGGCTAATAGCCTCTACGTAGTTCCGTCGTACGCAACGAACGTCACCACTTTCAGAATGATCGGATTTTCCGACAACTTTGACCGTGTGTATGCAACACCAGTGTCGGACAAAATCCTTCGGAAAAAGTCCGACGGATTTTGTGGTCAGAATTTCCGACCGTGTGTACGGGGCATATCTGTGTTGTTAATCAAAAAACTCAATAAAAATATAATTCTGAAAAAATACCAACCAAACCATTCTCTTCCCTCCTTCCAAGATCTCCAGCCCCCTAGTTCCCTCATCACCACCTCCCATGCTTGCCTCCAGGACTTCTCTAGACCTTCTTCTATCCTCTGAAACTCCTTACCCCAATCTGTCCATCTTTATCCTACTTTGTCTACCTTTAGGTGATCTTTGAAAACCCATCTCTTCAGGGAGACCTATCCTGCCGTCACTCCCCTACCCCACCATAAATCTGCTGGGGGTCTATAAGGTAGGGTTTGCTGTGATTCAAGCACCTATGAATGCTATAGATGGACTAAAGAGATGAATAATATTGTTCATGGGTGCAAATCTTAGGATAATATTTGTAACCTCCTTAGAGATTTCCCTTACTTCCTATGCCTGGACACTGGAGGAGGATGTAAGGGGAAATGTCCCCAGTAGGAACACAGACAGCAATAAAAAAACCTAACAGAGGTTCTTTGCTTTGCCTAATCTATCCAAAGCAAAAAAAAGCTGTCCTTTGGTTTCCACTTACATGAGAATTATACAAACCGCACTTACATGGGGATGGCCCAGTCTTGCACGTGCTGTTTGAAGAGACAGTCAAAGTTGAAGACCTTGTAGCTGATGTCCACGCGCTCACTTCTACCACTGAACATCAGCCAGAAGAAGAATCGGTTTATTGGAGGAACAAGGCTGGATATGAAAGTACTGCAAGAAAAAAAAAAGGATCTCACATTAGTCCACCAACACAGATTAACCACGTAAGCTCTGGTGGGTTTTACCCCCTTCATGACCAGGGCATGTTTTGCTTTTAAGCACTGTTCTATTGTAACTGGCAATTGTGTGGTCCTGCAACACTGTACCCAAATAACAGTTTTATAATTTTTTTCACACAAAGTTTTCTCTTGGTGGTTTTTGAACACCACTGTTTTTTTTTATTTTATGCTATATAAATGAAAAAATGCAGAACATTTAAAAAAAAAAAATATGTTATACTTTCTGTTATTATATACTCTACTTTCCAATAAAATTTAATTTGTTTATACATTTTGGCCAAAATGTATTCTGCTACATATTTTAAAGTAAAAAAAATAATCCCAAAAAGTGTATATCAATTGTTCTGTGTGGAAGTTATAGCGTCTACAAACTATGGGAATACTGTATATATCTGAAAATTGATCAGTCCTGATGTGCTGACAGCCTATCTAATTTCTTGAGGTCCTCAACCACTTGCTTACTGGGCACTTAAACCCCCCTCCTATCCAGACCAGTTTTCAGCTTTCTACGCTGTTGCACTTTGAATGACAATTGCGCGGTCATACAACACTGTACACAAATGAAATTTTTATAATTTTTTTCCCCCAAATAGAGCTTTCTTTTGGTGGTATTTGATCACCTCTGCGATTTTTATTTTTTGTTAAAAAAATGTAAAAAGACCGTATTTATATATTTTTTTAATTTTGTTATAAAGATTTAAAATGGGTAATTTTTGTCTGTCATTGATGTACGCTGATGAGGCGGCAGTGATGGGCACCGATAGGTGGCAGTGATGGGCACTGATGGGTGGCAGTGATGGGCACTGATGAGTTACACTGATAGGCAGCACTTTTAGGTGGCTCTGATTGGCAGCACTGGTGGGCATTGATAGGTGGCACTTGTGGGCATTGATAGGTGCCACTTCTGGGCACTGACAGCTGGCACTTCTGGGCACTGACAGGTGGCACTTCTGGGCATTGACAGGTGGCACTTCTGGGCATTGGCAGGTGGCACTTGTGGGCATTGGCAGGTGGCATACATGAGGCATTGGCAGGTGGCTTACATGAGGCATAATTGCCTCTGACTTTTCGGGACCGATGTCCCTTTAAGATGAGCCGATGATCGGCTTTTTTTTTTCTGTCAGCGTTAGGAGAAAAAAAAAAGATCACCAAGCTTTTGTTTTCATCATGTGATCAGCTGTCATTGGCTGACAGCTGATCACATGGTAAGGGGCCGGGACCCGCCCCTTACTCGGATTGCTGATCACCCGAGTCTCCGTGACTCGGTGATCACAGCGCGCTCCATGCGCACCCTATAGGGCGCGCGCAGGGAGCGTGCACAGGGGAGGACGTCATATGACGGCCTCCAGGGAATTGAGATCCGCGCTGTGGCCGTCATTCAGCCATTGCGCGGATGTCAAGTGGTTAAAATGCCAGGGAAGAACAAATACCCCCAAAATGATTTTTGGAAAGTAGACACTCTGAGGTGTTTAGTAAAGAGGCATGATGAGTTTTTTTTTTGTTGAAGTGGTAACTTTTTGTAAATTTTTTGGGGAAAATTAAGAAATTAAATAAAAAAAATTTTGTATACGGTGACCAGCAAAGTACAGCGTCATCGTATGACTGGAGTGGCAGTGATCAGGAACACTGACTCGTTACAGTATGTAAAGAAATAACTACAAAAAAATATTTTTAAATAGTTTTTATTCAATTGTATACATTTTATTTTATTTTAACTTTTTTTTTTTTTTAACATAGTTTCATCAGAGTAGTTAAATGTCACCATAGTAACACTGTACTACTCTGAGGGTGATCAGGGATTTTTATTTATTTTCTTACACTTGATCATTGTAACAGCAATGCTTTAAACGGTCATGAATAAGTTTCATTCATAACAGCTGTGATTATTATTATTATTATACACAAATGATATAGCGCCAACAGTTTACGCAGCGCTTTACAATGTATAGGGGGGACAACACAATTACAGTACAGTTCAATACAAAAGGAGGTACAGGAGGGCCCGGCTCGTAGAGCTTACATTCTAAAACGGAAGGGGGTGGTGGTACAAAAGGTAATAGCGTCAGAGAATGATTTGATGGGGGTAGCTCGGGGACAGTTGTTAGGTAGGTGTGGGATTACTAGACAGGCAATTCGTTTTGTTCAAAATTAATTTTTTAATGGATTTTTACAAATTCGAACTAACGAAAACCTGTTTAACAAATTTTTCTGAATATTCGTAAATTTGAATATTCGAACATTCGTAAATTCGAAAATTTTTAAATTCCTAAATTCGAAAATTCGTAAATCCGAAAACCTGAAAATTGGAAAATCTGAAACAATAACTATTAAATTATAGGTATTGGAATTTCCATTAAAATTTGGCTTTTAGTGAACGTATCGAATACAAATTTATCCAAAGTGACAAATTATCCGGAATAACGAATGCCGCATCTAAACGAATGGAACGTAACAAATTATTAATAAATAATAATAAAACGTTTTTATTATTATTATTGTTCTTTATTATTATTACTTTGTTACGTTAATAAAGAACAATAATAATAATAAAAACGTTTTATTATTATTATTTATTAATAATTTGTTCCGTTCCATTTGTTAAGATGCAGCATTCGTCATTTCAGATCATTTTTAACTTTGGATAAATTCGTATTCATTATGTTCACTAACAGCCAAATGTGAAAGGAAATTCCAATACCTATAATGTAATAGTTAGTTATTATTTCAGATTTTCCAATTTTCAGGTTTTCGGATTTTTCGGATTTTCAAATTTACGAGTTATTTAATAGTAATTATTAGTTAATTAGTTATTTCAGTGGAACCTTGGATTACGAGCATAATCCGTTCCAGGAGAATGTTTGTAATCCAAAGCGAGTTTCCCCATAGAAGTCAATGGAAACAAAGTTAATTTGTTCCGCATTGACTTCTATTACATGCAATACCGCATGTGGCCAGAGGTTGGGGGGCGCCGGAGAGCCTCGGAAATACTCGGGGACAGCTTGGAAATACGTTCCCAAGTGTTTCCGAGTATTTCCGAGTCAGTCCGAGTATTTCCGAGTCAGTCCGAGTATTTCCGAACGGCTCCGAACAGTTCCGAGTGTCCCGGGCGCCCCCGCACCCCTGCCCAAATGCGGTACTACACCACCCATTAGTTTGAATTCTGCTCGTTTTGCGAGTCAACACTCGCAAACCGAGTCAGAATTTTTTTTTAAAAGTTGCTTGCCTTTCAAAACGCTCGTTAACCGTGTTACTCGTAAACCAAGGTTCCACTGTATTTAGAATTTTCTGATTTTCTTTTTTATTTTAAAATTTTCTGATTTTCTTTCTTATTTTCGGATTTTCTAATTTATTTATGAATTTTCTAATTTACGATTTGCAATTATAACGAATGACCTGAAAAACTGAAAAAATTATGTTTCCAGTGCACATTTATAGTGATTACTGGTGATCTGTGATTGGTTACAGCTATACACATGGTACAGTGTGCTGTGATTGGCCCAGGTACCATGTAATAGCTGTGGGCCAATCACAGCCCACTGGTAAAGGAAACAGGGATGTTATGATTGGTATTAATTCATAACAGCTTTGTTGACATTGTGATCATGTGTTCATATAGCCGCAATCAGCGCCTGGGACAGAACGGGAGGAGGGGGCGCGGCGTATTTCTAAATAGGACCAGGCACAGTAATGTACATGTACGTGATTGTGCCTGCATGTGCTGCTCACCTGCAGTAATATTTCTGTGGGTGGTCACAGCCGAGTGGTGGTTCAGTCATCCTGAATGGGCGTCATATAGCGTCCTTCAGGATAACAGCCGCCGTGCACCCGTGGGGGCGCGCATTGCGGCGATCGTGGAGTGGTGTGTCAGTCTAACACGCCGCTTCACCGATCTTGGTAAAGAGCCTCCGACAGAGGCTCTTTACCACATAATCAGCTGTGTCCAATCACAGCTGATCATGATGTCAACAGGAAAAGCCGCTGATCGGCTTTTCCTCACTCGCGTCTGACAGACGCGAGTGGATGAGAGCTGATCGGCGGCTCTCCTGACAGGGGGGTCTGCGCTGATTATTTATCAGCGCAGCCCCCCCTTGGATGCCCACACTGCACCACCAGGAGAGCCGCCAGGAACACCAGGGAAGGGGGCAACATGTGGATGGCCAGGTATGTACCCCAAGGCCATCCACACATGCAAATTATGCCCAATCTGTGCCAATCAGTGCCCACAAATGGGCACTGACTGGCACCATTATATAACATAGATGCCCAGCAATGACACCCATCAGTGTCACCAATCAGTGTCATCAGTGCCGCCAATCAGTGCCACCTATCAGTGCCCATCAGTGTCTACCTATCAGTGCCCATCTGTGCCACCTATCAGTGCCACCCATAAGTACCCATCAGTGTCACCCATAAGTACCCATCTGTGCCGTGTATAAGTGCCCATCAGTGCCACCTATGAGTGCCCATCAGTGCCGCATACCAGTGCCACCTATCAGTGCACATCAGTGCCGCCTATCAGTGCCCGTTAGTGCCACCTATCAGTGCCACCTCATTGGTGCCCGTCAGTGCAGCCATATCAGTGCCCGTCAGTGCACCATATCAGTGCCCGTCAGTGCAGCCATATCAGTGCCCGTCATTGAAGAAGAAAACTTACTTATTTACAAAAAAATGAACAGAAACAAAGAAAAACTTGTTTTTTTTCAAAATTTTCGGTCTTTTTTTATTTGTTGCACAAAAAATACAAACCGCAGAGGTGATTAAATACCACCAAAAGAAAGCTCTATTTGTGGGAACAAAATGACAAAAAATTAGTTTGGGTACAGTGCAGCATGACCGCGCAATTGTCATTCAAATTGCTACAGCACTTAAAGCTGAAAATTGGCCTGGGCAGGAAGGTGTCTAAGTGCCCGGTATTGAAGTGAATGAGCTTTTTATGTTCTTACAAAAAAAAAAAAAACTTCAAATATTTCAACTCATTTACAGACAACAGGTGGAGACTGAGTCTGGTCCTTCAGTGTTTTAGTTTTATGCTGTGAATAGCAGGCGCTCACGTCGCAAAGCACACACAGCTGAATGACTAAGAAAAGGTCCCATTTAGAACCTCGGTCTGTAATGCCGTGTACACACGGTCGGAATTTCCGATGGAAACAGTCCGATGGGAGCTTTTCATCGGATTTTCCGACCGTGTGTATGCCCATCGGTCTTTTTCTGTCGGAATTTCCGACGGACTTTGGATTGAGAACCTGTTCTCAATTTTTCAGACGGAAAACCTTTCTATCGGATTTTCCGATTGTGTTTCCGACACGCAAAATTCCGACGCATGCTCGGAAACAATTTGACGCATGCTCGGAAGCGTTAAACTTCACTTTTTTAGTGCAGTTGAACGTTTTTTAAGGCGCGGTGTTACTGACCGTCGGAATTTGGTGTGACCGCGTGTAGGCAAGACAGTTTGAGCGAAATTCCGTTGGAATGCCGACGGGAAAACCATCAGAGCTTTTTCCGATGAGAATTCCGACCGTGTGTACGCGGCATAAGACTAGTCAGTAAGTACAGAACTAGTGCTGGGTTCTCTTATTGAAAAGTCAAGCATGCACCGAACACACTGAATAATGGAAGCAACTTAGTTCCATTTTTTTTTTTTTTTTTTTTGAAAAATGGGAATTCTACGCAGACAGTAAATACTATAAATATAAAATAGATGATAAAACTTTTAAACGTTCAAAACAGAAAATTTGTTTAAATGACACCCAGTCCAGGAAAGTGCGGTACATTCCATCATAGTAGTAGAGCACTGCCACTGATTAATAGAAAGCCTTAGGCTACTTTCACACTGGAGCGGTGGGGGCGCGGGCGGTAAAGCGGCGCTATATTTAGCGCCGCTTTACCGGCGTTTTAGCAGCGCATTTCGGCCGCTAGCGGGGTGGTTTTAACCCCCGCGAGCGGCCGAAAAAGGGTAAAAACCTCCGCAAAGCGCCGCTGCAGCGGCGGTTTGCGGGCGGGTTCGGAGCGCTGCCCCATTGTCTCCAATGGGAACGGGCGCTATAGGAGCGGTAAATATACCGCTCCTATAGCGAGCCAAAGATGCTGCTTGCAGGACATTTTCCAGCGTCCTGCAAGCGCACCGCTCCAGTGTGAAAGCCCTCGGCTTTCACACTGGAGACACAGCTACAGCTGTTTCGGGTCGGTTTGCAGGCGCTATTTTTAGCGCAATAGCGCCTGCAAACCGGTGTGAAAGGGGCCTTAGAGTTTAGGTAAAAGTGGTAAAATGTGAAAAGGGGAAATAAAGAAAAATCTACAGAAGACTAAACGATTGTGGAGTAGCTCTTTAATGTGGGATGTCAGAGGAGGGGAGATATGGAGTGTCTGCAGAGTGATCGCTCTCATTTCCTCACATCCAGGAGAGTATTTCCGAGAATTAGGAAAATAAAAAAAATGACATTTTCACTAATCTGTCCCCGGGGGGGGGGGGGGGGGGATCTGGCAGTCATCTGGTGAGGCAGCTGTTACTGTCCCGGGGCCGAGGAAAAGGAAAATGGCGGAGAGACTACAGGGAATCAAAACATATTGTCCTTGTAATGGCCATATATGTCCATCGGGGGTCCGATAAATGCCCCATGTCAGTCTAGAAAAGTTAGATACTCTGATTTCATCTATATATACATCCAATGTTTATCAATCAATGTACACCATACATAGATTCATAGATAGATAGATAAATAGATAGATACTGTAGATATTAGATATAGATAGATAGATAGATAGATAGATAGATAGATAGATAGAATATAGATGGATACTAGATAGATAGATAGATAGATAGATAGATAGATAGATAGATAGATAGATAGATAGATAGAGAGATAGATAGATAGATAGATAGATACTGCATATACTCGAGTATAAGCCGACCCGAATATAAGCCGAGGCAACTAATTTTACCACAAAAAAATGGGAAAACTTATTGACTCGAGTATAAGCCTAGGGTCAGAAATGCGCAGCTACTGAAGTGGAAAAGAGGGTCAACAATACAAATTTGCAGCCTCACTGTGCCCATTTGCAGCCATAGGTCCCCCGAACTTCCAACTTGGTAGTTAAGGGTTCCTAGATGCCCCCTAGCTGCAGCCCGAAATTTGGGGTCTCTGGACCCAAAGGGTCCCAAAATGACATTGCTGCAGATGGACACAGTTGACCGACTTTGGGGCCCTGTATCTCGGGGCCACTTAATACTAGGAACCCCTAGAACCACAATTTGGTGTGTAAACCCAGTGGAACTAGAACTACAACATATCCAAATATGGGGTTCCTAACACCAAGTGGCCCCGAGATACGGGGCCCCAAAGTCGGTTCGGAAAATGTCAAGCACTTTTCTGCAGCAGAGGATGACATTTTCCGAACCGACTTTGGGGCCCCGTATCTCGGAGCCAATTTGGGGTTCCTAGCACCAAGTGGCCCCGAGCTACGGGGCCCCAAAGTCTGTTCGGAAAATGTCATCCTCTGCTGCAGAAAAGTGCTTGACTCCAGTATAAGCCGAGGGGGGCATTTTCAGCACAAAAAAAATGTGCTGAAAAACTCGGCTTATACTTGAGTATATACGGTAGATAGATATTACATAAATAGATATTAGATGAATACACTATATTGTCAAATGTATTGGGACGCCTGCCTTTACACGTACATGACCTTTAATGGCATCCCAGTCTTAGTCCGTAGGGTTCAATATTGAGTTGGCCCACCCTTTGCAGCTATAACAGCTTCATCTCTTCTGGTTGGCCTTCTTGGCCAACATCAGTGCCTGACCTCACAAATGCACTTCTGGAAGAATGGTCAAACATTCCCATAGACACACTCCTAAACCTTGTGGACAGCCCTCCCAGAAGAGTTGAAGCTGTTATAGCTGCAAAGGGTGGGCCGACTCAATACTGAACCTTACGGACTAAGACTGGGATGCCATTAAAGTTCATGTGTGTGAAGGCAGGTGTCCCAATACTTTTGAAAAGATAGATAGATACATACATACATAGATAGATAGAGTATGTAGTGCCACCCCCGTAGAAGCCGCTGGTTCCATCAGGTCCTCTGCTTTCACTTCAACCCTATTCAAGGCCATATCCTCTCTGACACCACCAGTTTTACTTTGTCAACAGATGTAGAGTAATGATTTCTATGCACTTTAACCACTTAAGCCCCGGACCATTTGGCTGGCCAAAGACCAGAGCACTTTTTGCGATTCGGCACTGCGTCGCCGCTTTAACTGACAATTGTGCGGTCGCACGACGCTGTACCCAAACAAAATTGCCGTCCCTTTCCCCCCACAAATAGAGCTTTCTTTTGGTGGTATTTGATCGCCCCTGAGTTTTTTTTTTTTTTTGCGCTATAAAAAAAAATAAAAGCGACAATTTTGAAAAAAAAAAAAAAAATGCATTATTTTTTTACTTTTTTGCTATAATAAATATCCCCAAAAAATTTATAAAAAAACTATTGTTTTCCTCATTTTAGGCCGATACGTATTCTTCTACATATTTTTGGTAAAAAAAAAATCAAATAAGCGTTTATTGATTGGTTTGCGCAAAAGTTATAGCGTCTAGAAAATAGGGGATAGTTTAAGGGCATTTTTATTAATATTTTTTTTTTACTAGTAATGGCGCCGATCTGCGAATTTTATCGTGACTGCGACATTATGGCGGACACATCGGACAATTTTGACACATTTTTGGGACCACTGGCATTAATACAGCGATCAATGCTAAAAAATTGCATTGATCACTGTAAAAATGTCACTGGCAGTGAAGGGGTTAACCACTAGGGGGCGGGGTTAAGTGTGTCCTAGGGAGTGATTCTAACTGTGGGGGATGGGCTAGCAGTGACACGACACTGATCGCTGCTCCCGATGACAGGGAGCAGACGATCGGTGTCCTGTCACTAGGCAGAACGGGGGAGATGCTGTGTTTACATCGGCATCTCGCGGTTCTTCAGCTCCGTGACACGATCGCGGGCACCCCGGCGGACATCGAGTCCGCGGGTCCCGCAGGCACGGTCACAGAGCTCGTGGCTGGCGTGCGCGCACGGCAGGAAGTTCAAAGTAACGTACAGGAGCGTTACTTTGCCTAGCCGTGCCATTCTGCCGACGTATATGTACAGGAGCCGGTCGGCAAGCGGTTAATTTCACGTAGAAATTATACCCACAACTCTATAGTAAGTAGTAGAGTGTATTAACAAGTCAAGGGAAAGCATTACAATGGAGAACATAATCATATGCATAATGTATACAGGGTTCCTCGCAATGATTTTAAATCCCAGAACGCACTCTAACCCCAACAGAATAAACTGTAGCTCTCCTCATAGAATGAGCCGCAGCAAGTGACACAGGTGGGTAAACAATTTGGCTATAGGCTAATTCACTTGGGGGCTCTCGCAATGAGGGGCTAAGCCTAGGTCTGTTATTAAAAACTTAAATTAGTAAACTGATCTGCCCTCAGGAACAAATAAACTGAATACAGTCCTTAAAGTTACTATTCTGCTGGCTATGTTGGGGCCCTTGAAGACGTTGGCCAGCATGATAGAGATATTTCTATGCATGTAAGTGTTTATAGTTCTGCGCCCAATGGGATAGGCTTGAAGGTAGGAGGAGTCTTTAAGGCACTATAGAAATGAGTTGGATTGCCAGGCAGTGTGGCAGTTTGGGCCTAATCCAGCAGAACAGAAGAGCATGAGGGCAATTTGGCATACATGCAACTGAAGTGTAAGTTCCTTAAAAGAGGAAGGATGTATTTAAAGTCAGCAACCAGATTAACAAAGACCCTCTCACCACCCTCCTTCTGTGTCTCCTCAGCAACAGGCTGGGTTGTTGGAGGGTTCCCGTAAAGTCAGCAACCAGCAGTCATAACAGCTTAACCACTTGCCGACCGCCCCCTGTATATATACGTCGGCAGAATGGCACGTACAGGCCCGTACCTGTACGTGACATTCTTCCGGCGGTTGGGGGTCCGATCGGACCCCCCTCAGCCGGCGGGGACGGTCGGGATCGCTTCAGGAGCGATCCGGGACGAGGGGACGGCCAGTGGTTGTTGGAGGGTTCCCGTGCTCACTGGTGTCCTTCAGTTGTCTGGATGTGTCACTAAATTGTGTCATTTTTTTACTGATCACTGCATTTAGTGCAGTGTGACTGTAATAACTGTCAGTGCAGTTAGTTTTAGGTCCAAGGTAGCCCCCTACCCCCCCCTAATAAACCCCTTGATTGCCCCCCAGGTAACCCTTTCACCCCTTTTGCCAGTGTCATAAATAGGTTTATAGGTCAGGTACCCCCATATTACAACCTAAATAAAGGTTTTAAAAAGGTTTTAACCCCTTGATTGCCCCTAGAGTTAACCCTTTCACCAGTGATCACTGTATAACTGTCACTGGTGACGCTGGTTAGTTATTTCGTTATTTAGGTTCCCCGTCAGGTTTTTATATAGCGTCAGGTACCCCCATATATTACCTAATAAAGGTTTTAACCCCTATTGCCCCTAGTTAACCCTTTCACCCCCTTTTGCCAGTGTCAGGTACCCCCATATTACAACCTAAATAAAGGTTTTAACCCCCTGATTGCCCATAGAGTTAACCCTTTCACCAGTGATTGCCCCTAGTTAACCCTTTCACCCCCTTTTGCCAGTGTCACTAAGCGATCGTTTTTCTGATCGCTGCATTAGTGTCGATAGGTAACCAGTTTTTTTTTTTGTATTACTGTTACGGGTGACGCTGGTTAGTTAGCTTGTTTTTTATACTGTCAGGGCACCCGCCATTTATTACCCAATAACGGTTTAACCCCCTGATCGCCCGGCGGGTGATATCAATTAGGTTTTAGGGTCAAATAAGGTCTGCGTCGCCCCAGGTTAGTGCCAGTACCGCAAACACCCACGCACAAAGCATACACCTCCCTTAGTGGCACAGTATCTGAACAGATCAATATCTGATCTGATCAGATCTATACTAGCGTCCCAGCAGTTTAGGGTTCCAAAAAAAAACGCATTGTTAGCGGATCAGCCCAGATACCTGCTAGCACCTGCGTTTTCCCCCTCCGCCCAGCCCAGCCCACCCAAGTGCAGTATCGATCGATCACTGTCACTTACAAAACACTAAGCACACATAACTGCAGCGTTCGCAGAGTCAGGCCTGATCCCTGCGATCGCTAACAGTTTTTTTGTGGTAGCGTTTTGATTCAGTCGCTTCAGTCAGGAGCTTTTTTACCTGTGAATCTCAAAAAAAATAAAAAAAAATAAAATAGTTGTCGTTTTATTGTTCTCTCTCTCACTCTATTCTCTCTCTATTGTTGCTCTTTTTTTACTCCATTCTATTCTGCAATGTTTTATTATGTTTTATCATGTTTTATCATGCTTGCTTTTCAGGTATGTAATTTTGTTTACTGTGTTTTAGTGTTAAGCATTTTTTTGTTTTCAGGTGCGCCATTCAGTTGCAACGCGGATTTATTTATCTTGCAGCAACAGCGTTTGCTCCACGATACATAAAGACGCGACTCCAACGCTGTAGGAGGTGATTTCACCACCACAGTTAAAAAAAAGAGCATATATGCCGAAGCATGGGGGCAGCAGGGGCGGGGAGGAGCGATTGGCTCCTAATGCCACGTACATACGGTCGAAATTCCACCGTGTGTACACGGCATACCTGTCACTGCCTATTGCTATCATAGGGGATATTTACATTCCCTGAGATAACAATAAAAATCATAACAAAGAAAAAAAATGGAAGGAACAGTTTAAAAATAAAATAAAAAAGCTAAATAAATATTTAAAAAACAAAAAAAATAAAAAGAAAAAAAAAAGCACCCCTGCCCCCCCTTCTCTTGCGCAAAGGCGTACACAAGCGTTGGTCTGGCGTCATATGTAAACAGCAATTGCACCATGCATGTGAGGTATCACCGCGAAGGTCAGATCGAGGGCAGTAATTTTAGCAGTAGACCTCCTCCGTGAATCTAATGTGGTATCATGTAAAGGCTTTTAAAGGCTTTTAAAAATGTATGTAGTTTATCTCCACTGCGTGTTTGTGCGCAATTTTAAAGCATGTCGTGTTTGGTATCCATGTACTCGGCCTAAGATCATATTTTTTATTTCATCAAAAATTTGAGCAATATAGTGTGTTTTAGTGCATTAAAATAAAAAAAAGTGTATTTTTTCCACAAAAAATGCGTTTGAAAAATCGCTGCGCAAATACTGTGTGGAAAAAAAAAAATGCAACACCCACCATTTTAATCTGTAGGACCTTTGCTTTAACATTATATATAGTGTTTGGGGGTTCAACGTAATTTTCTTGCAAAAAAAAAATATGTTTTCATGTAAACAAAAAGTGTCAGAAAGGGCTTTGTCTACAAGTGGTTAGAAGAGTGGGTGACGTGTGACATAGGCTTCTAAATGTTGTGCATAAAATGCCAGGACAGTTCAAACCCCCCCCAAATGACCCCATTTTGGAAAGTAGACACCCCAAGCTATTTGATGAGAGCAATGTTGAGACCTTTAAATATTTTTTTTTTTTGTCCCAAGAGATTGAATAATGAAAAAAAAAAAATAAATATATTTTTTTTAAAAAAAGTTGTCACTAAATGATATATTGCTCAAACATGTCATGGGCATATGTAGAAATACACCCCAAAATACATTCTGTTGCTTCTCCTGAGTACGGGGATACCACATGTGTGGGACTTTTTGGGAGCCTAGCTGCGTACGGAACCCCAAAAACCAATCACCGCCTTCAGGCTTTCTAAGGGTGTAATTTTTTTATTTCACTTCTCACTGCCAATCACAGTTTCGGAGGCCATGGAATGCCCAGATGGCATAAAACCCCCCCAAAATGACCCCATTTTGGAAAGTAGACACCCCAAGCTATTTGCTGAGAGGTATTGTGAGTATTTTGCAGATGTCGCTTTTTGTCACAAAGTTTTGAAAATTGAAAAAAGAAAAAAAAAATTTTTTTTTCTTTACTTTCTTCATTTTCAAAAACAAATGAGAGCTGTAAAATACTCACCATGCCTCTCAACAAATAGCTTGGGGTGTCTACTTTCCAAAATGGGGTCATTTGGGGGGGGTTTTGTGCTATTTTGGCATTTTATGGCCTTCGAAACTGTGATAGGTAGTGAGGAGTGAAATCAAAAATTTGCACCCTTAGAAATCCTGAAGGCGGTGCTTGGGTTTCGGGGCCCCGTACGCGGCTAGGCTCCCAAAAAGTCCCACACATGTGGTATCCCCATACTCAGGAGAAGCAGCAAAATGTATTTGGGGTGCAATTCCACATATAACTATGGCATGTGTGAGCAATATATCATTTAGTGACAACTTTTTGAAAAAAAAAAAAATCTTTTTTATTTTTGTCTTTATTCAATCACTTGGGACTAAAAAAAAAAAATATTCAATGGGCTCAACATGCCTCTCAGCAAATAGCTTGGGGTGTCTACTTTCCAAAATGGGGTCATGTGGGGGGGTTTTGTACTTCTCTGCCATTTTAGCACCTCAAGAAATGAAATAGGCAGTCATAAAAAAAAAAATTCCAGAAAATGTACTCTAGTTTGTAGACTATAACTTTTGCGCAAACCAATACATATACGCTTATTGGCATTTTTTTTACTAAAGACATGTGGCTGAATACATTTTGGCCCAAATGTTTGACTAAAATTGAGTTTTTTAGATTTTTTTTATAACAAAAAGTAGAAAATCTCTTTTTTTTTCAAAATTTTCGCTCTTTTTTTTTATCGCAAAAAATAAAAATCACAGAGGCAATCAAATACCAAAAAGAAAGCTCTATTTGTGAAGAAAAGGACGCAAATTTCGTTTGGTTACAAAATTGCATGACCGCGCAATTACCAGTTAAAGTAGTGCAGTGCGAAATTGAAAAAAGACCTCTGCCAAATGGTCCGGGGCTGAAGTGGTTAAAGTGGGGTGCCCCTTAAAAAAAAAAATTTAAAGTCAGCAGCTACAAATACTGCAGCTGCTGACTTTTAATAATCTGACACTTACCTGTCCCAGGGTCCAGCGATGCGGGGGGGATCAAAGCCCCGCTCGTTCTCCGCTCCGCGGCGCCAGCATTCTTACTGTGGGCACCCGGCTGTGGCTTCACAGCTGGGCACCCACTGCGCATGCGCGAGCGGCGCCGCGCACCGTGATACGCCACGCAGTCATCTGGGTCCTGTCACGTGTCCCAGATGACTGACTGAACTGAGGGGAAGTGATGTCAGTGCCCGGGCACTGAAGGAAGCAGACTACGAGGGACCCCCTAGCAACAGGCATTTAGAGGTGAGTAAAATAAAATAAAAAATCCAATTATTTTATTTTTAATTTTTTTAGGAATTTTAAGATATTTTTTTTTGATGGAAACACCACTTTAACATAAGGATTCTCTCCAATTGAAAAGCAGACATCTATGGCAAATGGCACCCAGATTCTCTTTAGCAACTATCACGGTCCTCCTCCATAAATTGGAATGTTGCCATTTTAACACCCATAACATACATTCTGCTTAGCATGTGTTGAAATTTTCAATTAAGGGACAATCCCCCCAATTGAAAATGTCATCACTGATCTCACACTGATGCAATGCGGGGAAGCACATGCGATTTGGACAGGAATCGCACAGCATTCCTGTTCAAGTCACATGCAATTCTGCAGCAGTGTAATTTGAGCCATATATTTTGTATGGCTCAAATTGCACAGCATCCGCATCAAAATCGTGCAGTTTTGCCGCACCAGAATCGGATGGCATGGGTGTTCACACCCATGCCACCGGATTCTGGAAATCACACTGCATTTATGTACCAATTTTGGGGTTGCCGTTAACTTAGCATACACACCCCCAGAGGCTCGCTTGAGTGGGGTGCAATTTTGATTTTGCTATGAATTCCGCACCACATCATTGTGAACCAGGCCTAAAGCCCCACTCTGGGCAGCTGAAAAAAAGTACCCTTGAAGTGGAACCTCCCTGAACTGCAAGGGTCAAATGCTCATTAAAGGGGACCTTCAGTGAAGGTCCTGCTAATCTGACACTCCCCCTCCTCTAACATATTTAGACCTTTTTTTTGGGAGTGGATACCTTTTTTTGACCGGTAGGTGCCTAGGTAAGAACAGTCAACCATGGTGGGGGGAGTGTCATGGTCTGGGGCTGCATGAGTGCTACCGGTGTCCTGTCGGATAGTGTCCCCCGTCGGACACTGTCCGCTGTGTACTGCGCATGTGCAGTGCGGATGACAAGCAGATTCCGAAAATATATGAAGATCAACGGCGCCTGTGCCGTGAGTCCAGGTTCAAGCCCCACCATCCAAGTGGACATAGAGTTAGAATAAAAAAAGAGCCGAGTGAAGCGAGGCCGTGTCCGAAGCCTGGCGAGAGAAGCGAGCCCGGAAGGGGCCCTCTAACTTTGTGCAGCCCTATGTCCACTTGGACGGTGGGGCTTGCACCTGGACTCACGGCGCAGGTTCCGTTCATCTTCGGAGATTTTCCGAATCCTCCGTACTGTGCAAGCGCTGCGCCTGCCCAGTAAGGGGTGGACACTATTCGATAGGCGGACATTTTTTGACAGAACACCGGAACTGGGGAGCTACAGTTCATTGAGGGAACCATGAATGCCAACATGTACTGTGACATACTGAAGCAGAGCATGATCCCCTCCCTTCGGAGACTAGGCCGCAGGGCAGTATTCCAACATAACGACCCCAAACACACCTCCAAGATGACCACTGCCTTGCTAAAGAAGCTGAGGGTAAAGCTGATGGACTGGCCAAGCATGTCTCCAGACCTAAACCCTATTGAGCATCTGTGGGGCATCCTCAAATGGAAGGTGGAGGAGCGCAAGGTCTCTAACATCCACCAGCTCCGTGATGTGGTCGTGGAGGAGTGGAAGAGGACTTCAGTGGCAACCTGTGAAGCTCTGGTGAACTCCATGCCCTAGAGTGTTAAGGCAGTGCTGGAAAATAATGGTGGCCACACAAAATATTGACACTTTGGGCCCAATTTGGACATTTTCACTTGGGGGTGTACTCACTTTTGATGCCAGCGGTTTAGACATTAATGGCTGTGTGTTGAGTTATTTTCCCTTTCTATATCCTTCTCTATCTCCTCTATCACCTACACAGGATCTCCTGCATTATCTCCTATTCCAATCATCCCACACTACAACAACAACAAAAAAAAGGACTCCCATTTTTTACTACTGAAGTTCAGCTTTAAAGATATTCATATGTATGGCGTGGTTTTGTGTCAGTATAATTTAGCTCCTGTGTAATTTTCTGAGTGAGGATGTAATTACTATCCGCTGACTTTTTATGAGGATATTTAAATACAAATTATTTGCTCAGTGTTGGCAGTTAAGCGCACAGAGAATCATGCGATACCAGACATCGAACACACGGGGGCAGCAGCACACCAGGCGTGGAAGGCCTCCTACAGTTGCACTGTATGTTCTCGGAACCCTTCGCTACAATATGTTCAATATGCTGACGGAAGAAGGACCCATCTATATGTTCACTATCCTGATACAGTGTCAATATTACAATATAACTGAGTGCTTCTGTAAGGTTATTTTCATATAATAAAAGGTCATATGGGCTGAAGCACTTAGGGTGGACCACTATCCAATGTCAAGATCGTCATTCCAAGCAACATTGTATCATAACAAAGACCATAGATACTGTATTGAAGATTTTATATACAGTAAAATCCCAAACAGCAGAATCACAAGCAGGGGCGGACTGACCATTCGGCCACTTCCCGAGGGCCCCGGGCCACTAGGAGGCCCCATCAGGGTTGCCAGCCTCAGTAAAACCAGGGACAGTATGTAAAAATCTGTGTTTTTTTTAACATCTGTTTCTGAAATGTCCCTTACCGACATCCTTTTGGTTTAAAAATCCAGAGATTATAGCTGCCCCACCTCTCCAGTACCTTCTCAGCCAATAGAAACATGTCTGTGTATACTGTGTGTACATGTATGTGTATACTGTGTGATTGTATACTGTGTGGCCCCATAATCTCCGATTGCCTGGGGGCCCCATAATCTCCTATTGCCCGGGGGCCCCATAATCTCCGATTGCCTGGGGGCCCCATAATCTCCTATTGCCCGGGGGCCCCATGGGTTGTCAGTCCGCCCCTGATCACAAGCTGTGTGCACTTCAGACAGGTAAGATTCGCTTCCCAGGAGTGCATTCTCCAATCCGGCCACTTGAGGTGCTAGCACTCTCACATGTCCAGAAGCAGCTGTGTGCTTCAGGCAAGCTCTCTCTAATTGAAACCCTGCATAGAAAAGTAAGAAAGGCGGAGGGTTTGTTATATCCATTATATACCCAGGAGCTTTTGTTTTCTGCAAACTAGCTGAAATTAAACTGGAACTCAATAATATGAACTAAAAATGTTTTTTTTTTTTTTTTGTCCTTAAGGTTTGATTGGCTTATATTTTGGTTCTTCCATCCCCCTTCATCACCATGTTGATTAAGTTTGATTCCATTTTCATTACATACCTTGTTTTACACCCAGTGGTCTCATCACTGGTTCTGGGTGCTTCTCTATGAAACACAGGCAGATCATGACTGGTGGGAGGCGCCTGCAGGGTGCTGCAGGTAGCTTCCTGAAAACATCCCTCAGTACTCCTCGCAAGAGCCCTCAGTCCTAAAGCAGCAGTGGGCTTATGCAAATATCAAAATGCCTTGATGGATAAGAGTGGGCGTTCCTAGACAGGCTGTATCTGCATAGGTAACGCCCACATGTGTTGCGCCTCCATGATCGAAATACCTGAAATCTAAGGTGGGCCAGGAACAAGCAAGCTCGGGAGAAAAGGTCTTGATGATGCTGGACATCCACCAGCCAGGAAATTAGCAGGTCTCTATCTGACTCGCTGCAGCTTCTAATGCACAGTGTAAGAAGCTCACAGTGTGCAGTGAAATCAGAGCAAGCCATTTCAGTCCAGGAGAGGAGCCTGGACAACTGTTCAAGACTGAAGGAAAGGCCGGAGGTCAGATGCAAGATTGTAATAAAAGATATGTTCGCTTTAATTTGTGTGAAATTAACTTTAACCGCTTGCCGACCAGCGCACGACAATATACGTTGGCACAATGGCACGGCTGCGCAAATGGGCATACCTGTACGTCCCCTTTAAGACACGGCATTGTGGGCACGCACATGCCACCGGCGGGGCACGCACGTGCCGTGTTCCCCCGTGACCATGCCCGCGGCAGGTCCTGCGGACTCGATGTCTGCCGGTCTCCCGCGATCGTGTCACAGAGCGGCAGAACGGGGAGATTCCTATGTAAACAAGGCATTTCCCCGTTCTGCCTTGTGACATGACAGAGATCTACTACTCCCTGTCATCAGGAGCAGTGATCGCTGTCATGTGAGGTGTAGCCCATCCCCCCCACAGTTGGAATCACTCCCTAGGACACACTTAACCCCTTGATCCCCCCTAGTGTTCAACCCCTTCCCTGACAGTGTCATTTACACAGTAATCAGTGCATATTTATAGTTCTGATCGTTGTATAAATGACAATGGTCCCAAAACAATGTCAAAAGTGTCCGACGTGTCCACCATAATGTCGCAGTCATGATAAAAATCGCAGATCGCCGCCATTGCTACTAAAAAAAAAAAATTATAATAAAAATTTCATAAGTCTATCCCCTATTTTGTAGACCCTATAACTTTTGCACAAACCAATCAATATACGCTTATTGCCATTATTTTTTTACCAAAAATATGTAGAAGAATACATATCGGCTTGAACTGAGAAAGAAATTCGTTTTTTTATATATTTTTGGGGGGATATTTATTATAGCAAAAAGTAAAAAAATATTGCTTTTTTTTTCTAAATTTATAGCGCAAAAAATAAAAAAAACACAGAGGTGATCAAATACCACCAAAAGAAATCTCTATTTGTGGGGAAAAAAGGACGTCAATTTTGTTTGGGTGCAACGTGGCATGACCGCGCAATTGTCAGTTAAAGCGACGCAGTGCCGTTTCGCTAAAAGTGCTCTGGTCAGGAAGGGGGTGAATTCCTCCTGGGCTGAAGTGGTTACATAGTTACATAGTTAGTTAGGTTGAAAAAAGACACAAGTCCATCCAGTTCAACCACAAAAAAAAAAAAAAAATAAAATATATATATATATATATATATATATATATATATATATATATATATATATATATATCATACAATCCCATATACCCCATTCTATACCCACAGTTGATCCAGAGGAAGGCAAAATAAACAGGTTAAAACAGAAAACACTGCATTTGGCCACTAGATGGTGCTAGGTATCATAATCTATGGTACATAGTGACACCTAGTGGCCAAATGCTGTATTTTCAATTTTAAATCAATGAATAGCTTTCGACAAGCACAGAAAATGCCAAAATAACATTATTTTTCCAGATTTGCACAAACATATGTGCTGTATATGCACCCTCACTGGACTAAATGCATTTATTTTTTTATAAATACATCTCAAAGTATTTGATTATTTCCCAGCATGGCTGCTTTACGTCATTGCTACATTTCCATCAGAAATTAGATGTTGTTGATCCAGCACTGTGAGGAAACACTCTTTACAAATGGCCACCCCCTGTAATACTAAAATATTTTTGCTTGACTATATGCATCAACCCCTGATCTTTAAGTAGGGGGTCAATGTCAAATCAGGAGCAAACATTACTAAGTGACACTGATGAGATTATTTTTTTTTTTAAGCTTTATTTGATTAAAAAAACAATCAGTATTTTCAATTCTCAAGAACACATCTGAGTACTGCCTGTGATCTTTTTTCCAATGTATTTTTTATATATATATATATATATATATAATTTTCAAGATAATCCTCTAGGGGGCAGCCACTTTCTTCCAAGAAGACACAAGGAAAAAAAAACTTTTGAAAGACAAAAATGTTAACTATGTAAGGTCTGAGTGTAATATATCTACTGCTGATTGGTGTAACAGTTATGTCTATATTATGTTCTCCTGCTTCTCCTATCAGAATGTTCTACTTTATTGTGTAGTAAATTCTTTATAGATCTGTTTTCATCAATTCAAACTTATTTTTTTTTCCAGGTTAGCTGCTGGGGATAATAAGCAGTATTTACATCTTCCTCCCAACAATATTGGTATTGCAGACCTCCCAGCTTTATGGGATTAATAGGAGGGACTTCTTTTAATAGAAATCATATAGGGGAAGGACACACCATTGCCACTTCCCCTGACTATGAAGAATTAATTGCAAAAAAATTATAGGTATTGGGATTTTTTTCACCACAATTTTTGCCTTATATTGGCTTTTCTAAGTAAAGAATTCAATAATTTAGGTAAAACTATTCTCAACTAGGGTTCCTCCAGAGGTTGCAATCAGCTGTGGCTGATTGACCTCCCATTTCATGGTGCCTACATAGTTCTGGGAGCTATGCCACTCGGCAGAGCCAACAGCATGACAGCAATGATCTTTTTAACTGTCTTCAAACGTGGCATTCTGACCACCAATGTAGTAGTATTAGAACTGACCACCAATGTAAGGAGCAGTTTTCCAACTGACCAACAAAGTAAGGAGAAGTCTTCCCACGCACTGATCACCATTGGAATGGCACATTCTTCCCACTGATCACCAATGTAAAGAACATTCTTCCCACTGACCACCAATGTAAAGAACTTTCTTGCCACTGACCATCAATGTAAGGGACATTCTTCTCACTGATCACAAATGTAAGGAACATTCTTCCCACTGATCACCAATGTAAGGGACATTCTTCTCACTGATCACAAATGTAAGGAACATTCTTCCCAATGATCACCAATGTAAGGAACATTCTTCCCACTGACCACCAATGTAAGGAACATTCTTCCCACTGACCAACAATGTAAGGGACATTCTTCCCACTGACCATCAATGTAAGGGACATTCTTCCCACTGATCACCAATCATTCTTCCCACTGATCACAAATGTAAGGAACATTCTTCCCACTGATCACCAATGTAAGGGACATTCTTCCCACTGATCACCAATGTAAGGGACATTCTTCCCACTGATCACCAATGTAAGGGACATTCTTCCCACTGATCACCAATGTAAGGGACATTCTTCCCACTGATCACCAATGTAAGGGACATTCTTCTCACTGACCACCAATATAAAAGACATTATTCCCACTGACCACCAATGTAAGGGACATTCTTCCCTTTGACCACCAATGTAAGGGGCATTCTTCTCACTGATCACCAATGTAAGGGGCATTCTTCTCACTGATCACCAATGTAAGGGGCATTCTTCTCACTGATCACCAATGTAAGGGCATTCTTCCCACTGATCACCAATGTAAGGAACATTCTTCTCACTGATCACCAATGTAAGGGACATTCTTCTCACTGATCACCAATGTAAGGGACATTCTTCCCACTGATCACCAATGTAAGGGACATTCTTCCCACTGACCACCAATGTAAGAGACATTCTTCCCACTGATCACCAATGTAAGGAACATTCTTCCCACTGATCACCAATGTAAGGGGCATTCTTCTCACTGATCACCAATGTAAGGAAAATTCTTCCCACGGATCACCAATGTAAGGAACATTCTTCTCACTGATCACCAATGTAAGGAGCATTCTCCCCACTGATCACCAATGTAAGGGGCATTCTTCCCACTGATCACCAATGTAAGGGGCATTCTCCCCACTGATCACCAATGTAAGGGGCATTCTTCCCACTGATCACCAATGTAAGGGGCATTCTTTCTACTAATCACCAATGTAAGGAGCATTCTTCCCACTGATCAGCAATGTAAGGAGCATTCTTCCCACTGGTCACCAAAATAAGGGACATTCTTCCCACTGACTATCAATGTAAGGAAAATTCTTCCCACTGACCACAAATGTAAGAGACATTCTTCCCACTGACCACCAATATAAGGGACATTCTTCCTGGTGTTCTCCTCAGCACAGAGAACTGAGAGAAAACTGAATAGCTTACATCAGTCTCCGCCCCCGAAGAATCAACAAATTCTCTACTTGCACTGTTGCTATTAATTTACGCAACTCTAATATACAGTGCAGCCTTTTACAAATAATACGGGATCAATAACATAATTTCCAACACAATTTAAATGGAACCTTGAACCATTTCTTTTAGTCTCCACCTCAGAGGATCTTACATAATGTCCCTGGACTAGACATACAGAATTGCATCTACCAGAAGTCCAGTAAACTTCTAACTTTATGTAATAAGCTAATACATTGCCTTGCCTCTGCAGTGAAAGCCCAACCAATGCCCATAGGTTAGACCACACTCAACGATCACATCTCATGTGCTGGTTTTGGTACAGGTCTGCAACAAAGCAATCCAACACCAGGAACAATGCATACCTAGATGCAAAATAATATTCTACCTTTATTAACACAGCCAACAACAGCAAGATCTATTTCAACATATTTTGTGCTTGCCATGGCACTTTCTCAAGGGCTGGTGCAATATGTAAGCTGAGAGCTCACCAACCAGTGCCCATGCTGGACTACAGGACTCCACCTACCCCTGCTCCTCTATCTCTTCCCACTTACAAATATTGATTTATTTTCCAATATTAGGACCTGGATCTGAACCAAGAACCATTACTGGTTCTGGCAGTAACTCTTCTTGCTAAAACACCTGAGATGCTGGACAGCTCTCTTAAAATAAACCTTGCCTTGTGCCTTGTTTCTCTTCAACCTTGAACCCTTGCTCTTCCGTAAACTTCCCATTAAAGCCACGCCTTTACACTTCCTCTTAGCCAGAATAGTGTGCTCTCTACAGCCAATATCTTGCTCTTGTCCCCCCTGCTGCCTTCTGTATCTTTGCTACCACTCGTTACTGACTACCGCTTGTTCCTTGACTACATTTCTGCTTGATCCCGACCTGCAACCACTTGTTAATGACCTTTGGCTTGTTTACTGACTATGCTTCTGCTTGATCCCAACCTGCTATGTCTGCATGTGGTCAGAAAAAATGTAAACAAAGACAATAGTCCATTCATTTGAAAATAGATTTCAAAAGCAAAAAGTCAATGAATCCAGCAGGAGTGCAGTAAAAACGATATCGAGTGATATAAGTGATATGAACATCAAAAAATGGTGACTTGAGTGACACACTCCACCATCGATAGTAATGGCCCCTCACCTATATATCGATGGTGGAGGGTGTCACTCAAGTCACCATTTTTTGATGTTCATATCACTTATATCACTGGATATCGTTTTTACTGCACTCCTGCTGGATTCATTGACTTTTTGCTTTTGAAATCTATTTTCAAACGAATGGACTATTGTCTTTGTTTACATTTTCTCTGATCACATTTCTTTGATCACATATTTTTGTATTCAGTTTATTTGATAATTTTTTTATTTTTTTTTGCGCTGTACTTCTTTTTCACAATATTCACTTTAGGGATTTGATATCTTGACCGTCAGTATTTCAGCAGCATTATTTAGGGTGTGTTAGTATTTTAGCGCTGGTTGAACTGTTTTTCCATGTCTGCAAGTGGACCCTGGATTCCTCACCACTTTGTTGGGGGATCCTGAGGACTGCGACCTGCTACTAACATGCAGCAAAACCCATCTCCATCTTCAGGAGCTCTGGTGAATACCGGTTAGTACTTAGACCCCTGCACCTATATTAATCCCCTATAATCCTGCCAGGGTGACCTGCTGGTATACTTATCCTGCTGGTCAGTGAGAGTTTTCCACTGCTATAGCTATTGGTCTCCAAGCCTGACAACGGACTAACACAATGCTGCTGCCTTAACTCCAAAGAGTTCTCCTACACACCATGTGTAGGGAAAGGGCTCTTGGGAGAGGTCGTTCTGGGAGTGTGCCTACGTCAATGGGAACTGAGCACCCAGCAGTTACCCCTGCAAGAATTTTACAAGCCTGGTGATGGCATCATGGGGAGTAATAAAAGCTGCAGCCTTCCACATGGGGTCAATTTGAGCAATGTTTGGAAATACACTTTAATAACCACACATATTGTATACTCTGGGCGTGGGAGAGAGATCTTGTGGGCTGAATTTACAATCATAATGGTGCATGGCAACACTGCTAACCACTTAGGCACTGCACTGCCAGGAAAGGGTGTAAAAGTTCCTGCTTTGCATGCAAAAAGCCACCTTGGCAATAGACCTTTGAATGAGTTTAATTTTCCCACGCCCAGGTTCTTCTCTAGGGTGAATGCTTGTAAAAGATGTACGCTCCCACTGTTCTTTTATTACAGTCATATTCTATAATCATTTTTGGGCTATTAAATTCAGATTTATCCGAGCCCGTAAAGCATAGACGGTTTGCGCTCAGAATAACTAGCAAATCAAACTCATTTGGCATGATGTTTAGCTGTGATTTCACTGAGTTCTTGTGAAGAGCCATTAGGGTTCAGTCTGTCAATTAAACTTGCTGAGGTCTTTTCAAGTCTGTGCTGCCTGCGGTCTCACTTTGTCTACGGAGATCCCAGCAGCGACCTTCCCCAGCTGTTCTTCATACTTTTCTCTTCATACTTCTTTCAGAAGGAGAGGCCTTTCATGTGAAGAGATGGAGCATTGAACCCGCCACGTGACAGCCTTACTCCCTGTCTTATGTTTGTGTTTTATTAGAAAGCTTCAAATGGAGCTGACAACTGTTCCACCTCCGGATCCAAACCATCTGTCCCTATTCTGGATCCAAGCTCCCTGTCCTTCTGGACCCAAAACCTTTGTCCCGCTTCAGGATCCAAACATCTGTCCCTTTTCTGGATCCAAACTATTTGCACCTCTTACAATCCCCAACCCTTTGTTCTTCTTCTAGTCCCAATCTTCTGTGTCTCTTAAGGGCTCAAACCCTCTGTTTTTCTTCAGCACCCAAACCCACTGTTCCACTTCTGGACCCAAAACCTCTGTCTGTCTTGTGGACCCAAAACCTTGATTCCTCTTCCAGGACCCACCCATCTGTTCCTTATCTGGGCCCAAACTCCCTGTCCCTCTTCTGGACCCAAAACCTTGATTCCTCTTCAGGGACACACCCATCTGTTCCTTATCTGGGCCCAAACTCCCTGTCCCTCTTCTGGACCCAAAACCTCCCTCCCTCTTCTGGACCCAAAACCTCCCTCCCTCTTCTAGACTAGGGGTGGGCCGAACACCCCCTGGTTCGGTTCGCACCAAAACCCGCGAACGGACCGAAAATTTGCGCGAACTTTAGAACCCCATTAAAGTCTATGAGACTCGAACGTTCGAAATCAAAAGTGATCATTTTAAAGGCTAATATGCAAGTTATTGTCCTAAAAATGGTTTAGGGATCCGGCTCCTGCCCGAGGGGACATGGATCAATGCAAATAGTTTTTTTTAAAAAACGGACGTTTTTTCGGTAAACACTGATTTTAATGACGCTTAAAGTGAAAAAAAAAATGTGAAATATTCCTTTAAATATCGTGCCTGGGGGTGTCTATAGTATGCCTGTGAAGTGGCATGTGTTTGCCGTGTTTAGAACAGTCCCTGCAGAAAATGACATTTAACGGAAAAAAAGTCATTTAAAACTGCTTGCGGTTTTAATGTAATGTCTGGTTCCGGCAATATGGATGAAAATCATTGAGAAAAATGGCATGGGTAGCCCCCCTGCCCATTACCAGCCCCTTTGGGTCTTGTACGGATATTAAGGGGAACCCCGTACCCAAATTAAAAAAAGAAAAGGCGTGGGGCCCTCAGGCCCTATATACTCAGAACAGCAGTATGCAGGCGGTGCAAACATGACAGGGACTGTGTAGGCTTGTTGTGTTAAGTAGAATCTGTTTGTAATTTTGAACTGGTACATTTTTAAAGTGTAGCTCCAGTCAAAAAATCTATTTTTAAGCTTTTTGGAAAACATAGGGAAGGGTTATCACCCCTGTATAATTTTTTTGGCCGTCCGTATTTTTTCATCTCACTTCCTGTTGTCTCCTTGCGTTTGCAAGTAGGAGACGTTTGTAAGTTGGATGTTTGAAAGTAGGGGCCTGCCCTATATGCTCTGCAGAAATTTGGCCCTAAGGTGTTTGTGTTGCCACAAGTTAACACTGTAAGCCCTCAAAGTGACTCTTGGTGGGCGCAGGAGCGCCCTGCTGTGAACTATTATATCAAGAATTGTAATTACATGCCATTGTTGAACAGTGGTAGGAAAAATTGGGCCTTTGGTGGTGGTGCTGGTGCCACAACACTGTAAGTCCGCTCAGTTACTCTCGGTGGGTGCTGGAACGGGCCCTGCTCTGACATATATCAAGAATTGTAATTACATGCACCTGTTAAACAGGGGCTGAAAAATTGGGCCTTAGGCTCTGGTGCCACAACACTGCAACACCTCACAGAAACTCTAGTTGGAGAGCAGGAATGAGCCCTGCTGCAAAGCATTGCATCAAAAATTGTAATTACACGCCCCTGTTATAGTCTGCCTGTAAAGTGGTGCATCTGTAGCATATATAGAACATACTGCAGCAAAAATTTAATTTCTAAAGAAAAAAAAAAACAAGTCAAATCTCATTTAAATTGATGCATGGTTGCAATTGAAGACACCCGGCTAATAATAATAAAAGAAACAGCTTGCGGTACCCCCCCCCCCCCAAATCCATACCTGACCCTTCTCCGGGCATGCACCTGGCAGGTCAGGAAGGGGGGTGGATGAGCAAGTGCCCCCTCAACCCATACCAGGCCACATGCCCTCAACATGTGGGGGTGGGCGCTTGTGAAAGGACTATGCTCTTATTGCTATCAATAAAGAAGTGTATTTGCTTTTACATTGCCAACTGTTGCTGATTTCGAGGGACTGTCCCTGATTTGGAGCTAGTGCCCTCATTTGTAAAATAGATTAGACTAGAAAATAAAAGAATAGAATATAATAAAGTAAAACAGAACAGAATAGAAAATAAAAGAATAGAAAAAAATAGAATAGAAAATAAAGGGATAGAAAATAAAATAAAGAAAAATAAAGAGAATAGAAAATAAAGAAATTGAATAAAATAGAATAACATAGAAAGAATATAACCATCTTCTGAAATTCAAAAATTCTAATAAAATACATTTGAATTCGAATACAATAGTACAGATTAGAATATAATAGAAAAAAATAGCATAGAAAAAATAAGAACAGAAGAATAGACTAAAGCAGAAGCACTATAATCTTCTTCTGAAATTCGAATTTCGAGTAGAATAAATTAAAATTTAAATAGAATAGAAAAGAATAGAATAGAATATAATTTAAAAAAACAATAGAATAGACAGAATATAACCATTTCCCAAAATTTTAATAGAATAAATTTGAGTTCAAATAGAATAGAATAGATAAAGAATAGAATATAATAAAGTAAAACAGAACAGAATAGAAAATAAAAGAACAGAAAAAAATAGAAAATAAAATAGAGATAGAGTAGAAAATAAAAGAATAGAATAAAATAGAATGGAAAATAAAGAAATAAAATAGAATATAATTAAATAGAAAGACTATAACCATCTTCTGAAATTAAAAAATTCAAGTAGAATAAATTAGAATTCAAATACAATAAAAAAAAATTGAATAGAAAAAAGAAAAAAAATAAAAAAAAATAGAATATAATAGAATAGAAAAATGGAATAGAGTAGAAAGAATATAACCTTCTACTAAAATTTGAATTTCGAATAGAATAAATTCAAATTCAAATAGAATAAAAAAGAATAGAATGCAAAATGAATATAATAGACTAGAATAAAAAAAAAGAATAGAATAGAAAGAATATAACCATTTCCCAAAATTCCAATATAATAAATTTGAATTAAAATGGAAAAGATTAGAATAGAAAATAAAAGAATATAATTGACTAGAATAGAAAAGAATAATAAAAATAAAAAAAGTTACTAGAATAGAATAGAAAGATTATAACCATCTTCCGAATTGTGAATAGAATAGAAAAGAAAACAATGGAATAGAAGATTACATAATAGAATAGAAAATCCTAAAATAAACAATAGAAAAGAATAGAAAGAATATAACAATATAACAGTTTTCCAAAATTCAAATAAAATTTATTTAATATAAAATAAAATAAGAAAATATAATAGAATAGAATAGAAAATAAAAGGATAGAATAGAAAGAATATAACCATCTTCCAAAATTCGAATTTCAAATAGAATAAATTAAATTTGGAATGGAATTTAAATCGATTAAAATTTTTCCAAATTTGGAAGATTCGAATTTGAATAAACAAAACAAATTCCAAAAACGAATTAAACAAATATATGTAAATAACAAGAAACAAATTTTTTGTTCTGCACATGTCTAGTGCAAATCACTTAGTAGCAGAAAATGATACTGGGTTCTGTATTCTGTAAAAGGGGCTGTACTGGGAGGTGGGTAGGAGGTGGACCAAGGGATGGTGCTCAGAGGTGGGACCAAGGGATGGCGCTCAGAAGTGGGACCAAGGGATGGCGCTCAGAGGTGGGACCAAGGGATGGCGCTCAGAGGTGGGACCAAGGGATGGCGCTCAGAGGTGGGACCAAGGGATGGCGCTCAGAGGTGGGACCAAGGGATGGCGCTCAGAGGTGGGTATGAGATGGGACCAAGGGATGGTGCTGAGAGGTGGGTAGGAAGTGGAACCAAGGAATGGCACTCAGAGGTGGGTAGGAAGTGGAACCAAGGAAAGGTGCTCAGAGGTGGGACCAAGGGATGGCACTCAGAGGTGGGTAGGAAGTGGAACCAAGGGATGGCGCTCAGAGGTGGGTAGTAGGTGGAACCAAGGGATGGCGCTCAGAGGTGGGTAGGAGGTGGGACCAAGGGATGGCGCTCAGAGGTGGGTAGGAGGTGGAACCAAGGGATGGCGCTCAAAGGTGAGTAGGAGGTGGGACCAAGGGATGGTGCTCAGAGGTGGGCCCAAGGGATGACGCTCAGAGGTGTGAAGGAGGTGGGACCAAAGGATTCTGCTCAGAGGTGGGTAGGAAGTGGAACCAAGGGATGGCGCTCAGAGGTGAGTAGGAGGTGGGACCAAGGGATGGCACTCAGAGGTGAGTAGGAGGTGGGACCAAGGGATGGTGCTCAGAGGTGGGACCAAGGGATGACGCTCAGAGGTGTGAAGGAGGTGGAACCAAGGAATGGTGCTTGGAGGTGGGTAGGAAGTGGAACCAAGGAATGGTGCTCAGAGGTGGGTAGGAGGTGGAACCATGGGGTGGCGCTCAGAGGTGGGTAGGAGGTGGAACCAAGGAATGGTGCTTATAGGTGGGTAGGAGGTGGAACCAAGGGACGGTGCTCAGAGGTGGGTAGGGAGCAGAAACAAAGAAGTGGCTCGGGAGGGAGGAGTTCCTGCACCTATTTTCTGAGCTGTATGGCATTTCTCAGGGCGGGTTTCCTGATGGTGACATCAATGGACCATGCCTGGGTAATGGATGTTGCAAATGCCAATGGCAGTCTCCATTAGCCTGTGTGACAGGTTGACAATGTGAAATGAAAAATAACAGCTATGAGTGGAGTTGCCCTTTAAATGAATGTATGTCACACTGTAGGGGCATTTACTATTAGCATCGCCTATGCTTTCCCCTGCCCATTTCATGTCTTGCTTGTGATACATACAATACCAATGAGATGACTTATAATAATGAAGAAAATCCATTTGTTCCTATGAAGTAGTGCATGAAATTATTTATTTTCTAAAATTATAATGAAAAGAAAAGACAGCCAAGCAAAGCCTTGCAGGGGATTTCAGATCAACGTATAACCGCAGATTGTGCTTCCTGTGAAAGATAGTTTAATGCCACCTCAGGGGACGCACCCTGCGCCATGCCAGTGCGGCAATGAACGCATCGATCGATGTCTGGGGGGGAATAAAATATTCTGTAATCCAATGTTATCAAATCTTTATTCTGGTCTTCCCTTCAGTCTTGCGCAGTTTTACCGACTCCTCTCCTGGACTAAAATGGCTTACTCTGATTTCACTGCACACTGTGAGCTTCTCACAATGTGCATTAGAAGCTGCCTGCATTGCATAGAGCAACACAGAGACCCAGTGATGATGCCATTGGGTCCAAAATGATGTATGTCATGAAAACAGAAAAATGTCTTCATCATGTGGATGAGGGGGGGGGGGGGGGGGAGCCAAGTAAGGCAAAACATAGGCATATTTAAAGTGTTACTAAACCCAGGACCCTGCATTCATTATATCTGGTCTCCCCAGGACCCTGCATTCATTATATCTGGTCTCCCCAGGACTCTGCATTCACTATATCTGGTCTCCCCAGCACCCTGCATTCATTATATCTGGTCTCCCCAGGAGCCTGCAATTAGGAAATCTGGTCTCCCCAGGAGCCTGCATTCATTATATCTGGTCTCCCCAGGAGCCTGCATTCACTATATCTGGTCTCCCCAGTAGCCTGCATTCACTATATCTGGTCTCCCCAGGGCTCTGCATTCACTATATCTGGTCTCCCCAGGAGCCTGCATTCACTATATCTGGTCTCCCCAGGACTCTGCATTCACTATATCTGGTCTCCCCAGGACTCTGCATTCATTATATCTGGTCTCCCCAGGAGCCTGCATTCACTATATCTGGTCTCCCCAGGACTCTGCATTCACTATATCTGGTCTCCCCAGGACCCTGCATTCACTATATCTGGTCTCCCCAGGACTCTGCATTCACTATATCTGGTCTCCCCAGGACTCTGCATTCACTATATCTGGTCTCCCCAGGACTCTGCATTCACTATATCTGGTCTCCCCAGGACTCTGCATTCACTATATCTGGTCTCCCCAGGACTCTGCATTCACTATATCTGGTCTCCCCAGGACCCTGCATTCATCATATCTGGTCTCCCCAGGAGCCTGCATTCATCATATCTGGTCTCCCCTGGAGCCTGCATTCACTATATATGATCTCCCCAGGACCCTGCATTCACTATATCTGGTCTCCCCAGGAGCCTGCATTCACTATATCTGGTCTCCCCAGGAGCCTGCATTCATCATATCTGGTCTCCCCAGGAGCCTGCATTCATCATATCTGGTCTCCCCTGGAGCCTGCATTCACTATATATGATCTCCCCGGAAGCCTGCATTCACTATATCTAGTCTTCCCAGGAGCCTGCATTTACTATATCTGGTCTCCCCAGGACTCTGCATTCACTATATCAGTCTCCCCAGGACTCTGCATTCACTATATCTAGTCTCCCCAGGGCTCTGCATTCACTATATCTGGTCTCCCCAGGACTCTGCATTCACTATATCTGGTCTCCCCAGGACCCTGCATTCACTATATCTGGTCTCCCCAGGACTCTGCATTCACTATATCTGGTCTCCCCAGGACTCTGCATTCACTATATCTGGTCTCCCCAGGACTCTGCATTCACTATATCTGGTCTCCCCAGGACTCTGCATTCACTATATCTGGTCTCCCCAGGACTCTGCATTCACTATATCTGGTCTCCCCAGGACCCTGCATTCACTATATCTGGTCTCCCCAGGACTCTGCATTCACTATATCTGGTCTCCCCAGGACTCTGCATTCACTATATCTGGTCTCCCCAGGACTCTGCATTCACTATATCTGGTCTCCCCAGGACCCTGCATTCACTATATCTGGTCTCCACAGGACCCTGCATTCACTATATCTGGTCTCCCCAGGACCCTGCATTCACTATATCTGGTCTCCCCAGGACCCTGCATTCACTATATCTGGTCTCCCAGGACCCTGCATTCACTATATCTGGTCTCCCCAGGACTCTGCATTCACTATATCTGGTCTCCCCAGGACTCTGCATTCACTATATCTCATCTCCCCAGGAGCCTGCATTCACTATATCTGATCTCCCAGGACCCTGCATTCATTATATCTGATCTCCCCAGGACCCTGCATTCATTATATCTGGTCTCCCCAGGAGCCTGCAATTAGGAAATCTGGTCTCCCCAGGAGCCTGCATTCATTATATCTGGTCTCCCCAGGAGCCTGCATTCACTATATCTGGTCTCCCCAGTAGCCTGCATTCACTATATCTGGTCTCCCCAGGGCTCTGCATTCACTATATCTGGTCTCCCCAGGAGCCTGCATTCACTATATCTGGTCTCCCCAGGACTCTGCATTCACTATATCTGGTCTCCCCAGGACTCTGCATTCACTATATCTGATCTCCCCAGGACCCTGCATTCACTATATCTGGTCTCCCCAGGACCCTGCATTCACTATATCTGGTCTCCCCAGGAGCCTGCATTCACTATATCTGGTCTCTCCAGGAGCCTGCATTCATCATATCTGGTCTCCCCAGGAGCCTGCATTCACTATATCTGGTCTCCCCAGGACCCTGCATTCACTATATCTGGTCTCCCCAGGAGCCTGCATTCACTATATCTGGTCTCCCTCCTGGAAATGCAATTATTTTAGTAAATATAAGCTGCTAAATACCTTTTCTCAACAGCAGTATATAGCAGTCTTATGACTTCTATCAGTATCTGGTTATAGCTTGTAGGAGGAGTTTTCATTCTACTCTGATTGTCCTATGAGGCTGCAGGACTCCTGACCCTCTGTTCGGACAGTGCCAATTGGCCCTGTGCTGATTTACATGCACTCCCCCAAGAAAAAAGAAAAAAACTCTCTAGCAATACACACCAAACTGAGCATGTGCAGAGTGACTCCAAAGGCCCTGACTTATTAGGAGATAGATTGGGGACAGTGGAAGAAGAGGAGAATCAGAGAAGACAGGATCAAACAGCCTTTATGACACATCACAAAGTGCGAGGCTGCAGCAGGTGCTGAGTCTGTGTCAGGCATTGGTGAAAAGCACAGCCAAGAGTGGCGCCTCTACATGACCGTTTCATCTCTGAGGCCAGCACTTCAGTCCAGGAAGTAGATGGTGACTTTGGATGAGGGGCGGCTGGTCCATTAAGGGCGCAAGGGCACCGCCCCCCCCCCCCCCCTATAGGGTGCCAGACTGATACGTTTGTATGAGCTTTGTTTTATGAGTTTTGTACGAAATTTCATAAATGCAAAATTTGGAAATTCGAATATTCGAAATTTCATAAATTCAAAAATATAGAAATTTGAAAATCCAAGAATGAGAATGAAAATCTGAAAATTCAAAAGAATGAAAATCTGAAAATTCGAAAACCCGAAAATCTGAAATAATAACTAATAATAAAAATATTAAATTATAGGTATTGGAATTTCCTTTCAAATTTGGCTACGAGTACGAATTTACGAAGTTACGAATTATCTGAAATAACGAATGCGGAACAGCCAAATTTGACAGGAAATTCCAATACCTATAACTTAATAATTAGTTATTATTTCTAATTTTACAGATTTTCTTTCTTTTTTTCAGATTTTCAAATTTTTGAATATCCGAAAATTCGGAAATCCGAAATTCTGAAATTTGAAAATTCGTAAAATTTGAAAATTCGGAAATCCAAAAATTTGAAAATCCGAAAATTGGAAAATTCGGAAATTCGAAATTCAGAAATCTGAAAATTCGGAAGTTTGAAATTCGGAAATCTGAAAATTTGAAAATCCAAATTCTGAATTTTTTAAATTTCTGAATTTTTTAATTTCCGAATTTCCAAAAAAAGCAAAAAAACCAATGAAACGAAAAAAAATAATAATTTGTCAGTGCACATGTCTAATCCCAAAGGTGTTCTATGGGGTTTTCCATGTCTTTATGGACCTTGCTTTGTACACTGGTGCGCAGTCATGTTGGAACAGGAAGTGGCCATCCCCAAACTGTTCCCACAAAAGTTGGGAGCATCAAATTGTCCAAAATATCTTGGTATTCTGACGCCTTAAGACCAGTGCACAAAGCAAGGTCCATAAAGAAATTAATGAGTGAGTTTGGAGTGGAGGAACTTGACTGGCCTACATAGTCCTGACCACAACTTTTTAGAACACCTTTGGAATGAATTAGAGCTGAGACCGCGAGCCAGGTCTTCTCGTCCACATCAGTGTCTAACCTCACAAATTCTGGAAGAATGGTCAAACATTCCCATAGACACACTCCTAAACCTTGTGGACAGCCCTCCCAGAAGAGTTGAAGCTGTTATAGCTGCAAAGGGTGGGCCAACTCAATATTGAACCCTACGGACTAAGACTGGGATGCCATTAAAGTTCATGTGTGTGTGACGCCAGGCGTCCCAATACTTTTGGTAATATAGTGTACGTCTGATGATAGGTCCACTTTAAGCATATCGCATTGACTAGAGATTATATCCCTTGAAGGATTTGTTGCCCGTTCTTCCAGCTTGTTGTGTGTTTGCCCTGAGCACATTCCAGAAGCATATAAAGACGTTGCTAGTGAGGTGAGGGATAAAAGGGATTGTATTTGATTGTCTAAGCAGGCAGCTGGAAGTTAATTGTGTATAACGTGATGTTGGCACTCTGACCTCCCTACTTAGTTCCTTCACATTCCCATACCAACAGCTGATGTTCTACATACATCATTACACGGCATTGGAGCCTCAGGCCGGGTGCTGGATAGAGTTGCCACCTCATCCCTTTAAACCCGAACACCTTTGAGTTACACGGGTTCTGAGGCTAATTAAATGCAGATAAGGCATCAAGTGAGTTTAATTACCACCTTAATCAGCCACAGAACCTGTGTAATTACTATGTGTTCGGGTTTAAAGGGATGAGGTGGCAACCCTAGTGCTGGACCACGTCTGAGTTAACGCCCAGCTTCCTTACAAGGACGACTATTGTCCACACATCCTGATTTCTTTTTTTCTATACATAGAGAATACACATTTGCATTAAATCTGACCTACAGCTTTCCCTTCAGTCTTGGCTTAGTCTGATTTCACTGCACTCTGTGAGCTTCTCACAATGTGCATTACAAGTCAGATAGAGCCCACATCCATCAATGCTTTTGATATTTACAGAACTCCTCCACAGAGAGAAGTCGAGAGGTTGGAGTGGTAGACATCGCCTGGTATATGAGAACACCACTGTTGCTGACTACTGCTGGCGATCGTTGGGGAGAACATCACAGCCGCTGACTGGCACTGCTGCCTGATCACTGGGGAGGATACCACTGCCACTGACTGGTGCCAGTGTTTGATTGTTGGGTAAAGTGCCACTGCCGCTGACTGGTACAGATGCCTGATCGCTGGGGAGGACACCACTGCCACTGACTGGTGCCAGTGTCTGATTGTTGGGGAAAGTGCCACTGCCACTGACTGGTACCGCTGCCTGATCGCTGGGGAGGACGCCACTGACTGGTGCCAGTGCCTGATTGTTGGGTAAAGTGCCACTTCCGCTGACTGGCACTGCTGCCTGATCACTGGGGAGGACACCACTGCCACTGACTGGTGCCACTGCCTGATTGTTGAGTAAAGTGCCGCTGACTGGTACCGATGCCTGATCGCTGGGGAGGACACCACTGCCACTGACTGGTGCCACTGCCTGATTGTTGGGTAAAGTGGCACTGCCACTGACTGGTACCGATGCCTGATCGCTGGGGAGGACACCACTGCCACTGACTGGTGCCACTGCCTGCCTGATTGTTGGGGAATGTGCCACTGCCACTGACTGGCACTGCTGCCTGATCGCTGGGGAGGACACCACTGCCACTGACTGGTGCCACTGCCTGATTGTTGGGGAAAGTGCCACTGCCTGATCACTGGGGAGGACACCACTGCCACTGACTGGTGCCACTGCCTGATTGTTGGGGAAAGTGCCACTGCCACTGATTGGCACATCTGCCTGATCACTGGGGAGGACATCACTGCCACTGACAGGTGCCACTGCCTCATTGTTGGGGAAAGTGCCACTGCCACTGACTGGTACCGCTGCCTGATCATTGGGGAGGACACCACTGCCACTGACTGGTGCCACTGCCTGATTGTTGGGGGGAGGACACCACTGCCACGTGCCACCACCTGATTGGTGGGGAGAACGCCACTGTTGCTGGCTGGTGTCGCCACCTGATCATTAGGGAGAGTGCCACTGTCACTGGCTGGTACGGCCGCCTGATCATTGTGGAGAATGCCATTGTCAATAGCTGGTGCTACTACCTGATCATTGGGGAGAATGACACTTTTGCTGGCTGGTGCTGTTAGGGTTGTCACCCATCCAGGATTCACCTGAACAGTCTGGGTTTGGAATTGTGTGTCCGGGTTTCAGACCTCCTGACACATTATTGAGAATGAACTGCAGTTCCCCAAGTAACTAAGTACCACAATCGGGACTGAACACGGGCCCCACCCCCATACATGGACAGGAGCAGCGAGAGGGCTTGATTTCCTCTTGCTCCTTCTGCCCTTACCCCTCTGTCGGCCCACCCACACTCCATTCCCCAGCTCGGGGAAGGGATGTGTGGGCTCGAAATTTGAAGCTCAGCAGCCGGCAGAGGCATCATGGATGAAAGGTGTCAATGCTTGAGCCTCCATCCTCAAGTGAGTGAGCTAAACATCCAATGCCTAAAGTCTCCCCCCTTCCTTCCTTCTCTCTCCTGCCTCTGAGCGAGTGTGTACACTGAGATAAGAGGGACCCAGATATAAGGGGTGCCCTGTGGGCTCTGATGTAAGGGGGGCTTTGGCCTTTGGGAACCCTGATTTAGGGGAAATGCTGGGAACTCCAAAGTAAGTGAGAGCTTTGGTGAGCAGAAACCTCCTTACATCAGAGTTCCCCTTTATACCAGAGTCCACAGTGTTCCCCCTTAAAATAAATTGCTGTGCGCTGCTAAAGTGTTCGGGTTTGGATTGAAGAAAAGGTGGAAACCCTAGGTGCTGTCCACCACTCGTTGGGGAGAATGCCACTATAGCTGGCGCCACTGCCTAATCTTTGGGGAGAACACCACATGATCATTGGAAAGAGAACCACTGCCGCTGGTTGGTACTGCTTTCTGATTGTTGGGGAGAACGCCACTATCACTGACTGGTACCACTGGGTGATCGTTGGGGAGAACACCACTGTCACTGACTGGTACTGCTGCCTGATCATTGGGGAGAATGTCCTTGTCACTGACTGGTGCCACCTAATGATTGGGGAGAGTGCCACTGTCGCTGATTGGTGACACTGCCTGATCGTTGGGGAAAACATCACTGTCACTGGCTGGTGCCACTAGCTGTTTGTTGGGGATAACGCCTCTGTTGCTGGCTGTTGTCACTGCCTAATCGTTGGGGAGAATACCACTGTCGCTGATTGGTGCCACTGTCTGATCGTTGTGGAGAATGCCACTGTCACTGACTGGTGCCACTGCCTGATCGTTGGGGAGAATGCCACTGTCGCTGACTGTTACCACTGCCTGATTGTTGGAGAGAATGCCACTGTTGCTGGCTGGTACCTCTACCTGGTCATTGGGGAGAATGCCCCTGTCGCTGGCTGGTACCACTACCTGACCGTTGGTGAAAATGCCACTGTCGCTAGCTGGTGCCACTACCTGTTGATTGGGGAGAATGCCACGGTCACTGGCTAGTGCCACTGTCTAATTGCTAAGGAGAAAGCCACAGTCGCTGACTGGTGCCACCTGATTATTAGGTAGAGAGCCACTGTTACTGGCTGGTGCCATTGCCTGATCATTAGGGAGAACGCCACTGTCGCTGGCTGGTGCCACTACGTGATTATTAGGCACCAGCTAGAGACGGTCTACCTAATCATTGGGAAGAATGCCACTGTTGCTGGCTGGTACCTCTACCTGGTCATTGGGGAGAATGCCACTGTCGCTGGCTGGTACCACTACCTGACCGTTGGGGAAAATGCCACTGTCGCTAGCTGGTGCCACTACCTGTTCATTGGGGAGAATGCCACAGTCACTGGCTAGTGCCACTGTCTAATTGCTAAGGAGAAAGCCACAGTCGCTGACTAGTGCCACCTGATTATTAGGTAGAGAGCCACTGTTACTGGCTGGTGCCATTGGCTGATCATTACTGAGAATGCCACTGTCGCTGGCTGGTGCCACTACGTGATTATTAGGCACCAGCCAGAGACGGTCTACCTAATCATTGGGAAGAATGCCACTGTGGCTGGCTGGTGCTACTGCCTGATTGTTGAGAAGAACGCCACTGTCACTGGCTGGTGCCACTACCTGATCATTGGGGAGAATGCCACTGTTGCTGGCTGATGCCGTCCAATGGTTGGGGAGTACGCCATATTCCCATTGCACACGTTCCTAGAAAAGCTCTCAAGGGATAGGGTTCTGCAGCAACAACCAGCTGGGAACTGGTTCAGAAGTCACAAGGAAAATGTTCGCCAGCACACCACGGATCAACAAGGAAGCGTCCAAGCGAATTAATGCATGATCACATCAAAAGAGTAGTGCAACGTTTCAGAGTCACGTAGGACCCCTATGTCAGGCATGTAAGGTTGGGGAGAACACCACTGTCACTTACTGGTGCTGCCACTTGAACATTGTGGAGAACGCCACCATTGTTGGCTGGTCCTACCGCCTGATCATTGGAGCGAATGCCTCTACTGCTCATTTTTCTGAGCTGCCGAAAGAGAACAGAGGGAGACCAGCTATCATCCCAGGAGTTTGTGGCTGTGTTGCACCCAACGTGTAGCATTCTTGTTTCCTGGAACACAGTGCAGGCACCTATACCTGGTTTAGGGGGAACTTTTGTTGAACACACCAATGCCGCATCTGGGCCCCAACATGCTGGCCAGCAGAGAAACGGTTTAATACAGACTAAAGCCCCATACACACGGTCGGATTTTCCGATTGATTCTGTCCTATCGGACCATGTTGTCGGAAATTCCGACCGTGTGTAGGCACCATCGGACATTTTCCATCGGATTGTCCGACGGACAAAGTTGTATCTCCTGCTCTAAAGATTTTCCGACAACAAAGTCCGATCACACCAATTCCGATCGTGTGTAGCGAGTTCCGACGGACAAAGTGCCACGCATGCTCAGATCACATTACAAGACCAAAGCTATTGGCTACTAGCCTCTACGTAGTCCCGTCGTAGGCAACAAACGTCACCACGTTCAGAATGATCGGATTTTCCGACAACTTTGTCCGACCGTGTGTATGCAACACCAGTGTCGGACTAAATCCGTCGGACCAAATCCGATGGATTTGGTGGTCGGATTTTCCGACCGTGTGTATGGGGCTTAAAAGACTGTTATTGTAACATTGCTCCTTAGGCAGACCCATCCCCGGCATAGGGCTTAGGGGTCATTCTCTGGACCATTGGCTTATTATCAATGGTATATTCTATTTGCTACCAGGAAAAGCAACATATAACCACATTCAATTTCAGAATTAATCTACCCCAAACTCAATTATGAATTTTGAGTAATACTTTTTTTCTGTGAACTCCAGACATGTTGGGCTGGTTGGGAATACAGCACAATACAGTACAAGCCCTCCACGTGACACCATGGTCATGGCTTGGGAAATGTCATTGGCGGTGACAGTTGAGTCAGAGCAGATGTTATTCCTGAACATAACACAACTGCGATTCCAAATCACAGTGACATGACTGCGTGAAGGAGATGTCTGATGCCACAGCTCCTACATGTTCCCTGGCTGCTGGAGTGACAGTAATGAGAAGATGTAGACAGCTCCATGGGGGGAGAGCTTCATATTTAATAGGAAATATAAAATGGGTGGCAGGGGATCAAGTACTTCTTCTACTCATAACATACAAGCGGTACGTTGATGTGATCAAATGCAACAAATAATACATCTTCACCATCAATGTGCATTCTCCGAGGGACTGTGGGTCTCAGCATACCCTTTTGGAAGAGCCATAGTGTTTTTAACACTGTTGCCCTAAGGGGGCTGCAGGGCCCCCACACTACAGTAATTGATCAAAGGGCTCTAAAATGTATCAAAACCATTCCCCTCAGCGGACCCCTGCTGTTTCAGGGGGTGTCAGCTGAGGGGAACCATGGTACACATTTGGTGGGAATGTCCCAGAATTAGGCCGGTGTGGTCAAAAATATTTACTTTAATCACCAAAGTCACGAAATGTGTAGTGCCTAGGACTGCAGCAGTTGCACTCCTAAATGCAAATATTATCAATGTTTCCAAACCCAAGCAAAGGCTGATTCACTTTATTCTGCTTGGGGCTAAACTAACCATTGCTGGAGCTTGGAAACGCCCGAAGATCGCCTTCCGAGCGATAGTCCACAAGATCTCATGGATAATGGCCCAGGAGAAGTTAGCCAGTATACTACTGGATACAACCCAAAAGTTTGAAGCTATATGGGAACCATGGGCGTCCTACTGTGGGATATCCCTTATTCCGGGAGTTCCCCCGGACAATTCTTTGATACATAACTGAAATGCGGCACACCCCCTCCTACCCCCTTCCCCTCTTTCTGGCTTTCCCTTCCTCTTTCTTTCTTTTCTATCTCTTTCACGACAGCCCTATCAGTATTTGCTGTCCTGCAAGTTTGCTTGAGGATGTTGTCAGAAATGCACAGGTGGAATTAGCCGACATACTGCCTTCTGAGGGGCCCACACCCATACAGACGTGGTGATCGCCCAATTATCCTCACCTCTGAGACTCTAATAGCTATGGGGATAGGATCTTGGGAGAGATGGCTCGGGGCACAGTTTGCTCCCACTAGGGGTGCCCAGGGCCAGCTCTCTTCTCATGATTATCCTTCAACCAATTGATACCCCTTTTTTAGAAGTAACTCCCTGTTTGGGGTGTCCAGCGAATCCCTCCTCACTGCTACTCCACTCTTCACCTGGTCTTCAGATATGTGCTAGTTGTATTCACTCAAGCTCAGTTCTTCATGTTTATCTTTTTCTTATTATTGTAACATGACCGATATTGGGCGATTTACTCTGTACGCCTGTGTTTTGTATGCTTTGCTCAACTTAATAAAAATGTATTGAAAGTAAATGTATCAAAACCTAAGCACAAAATCGAACATGTTTCTGCTTACCAGTCTTCAGGTGTGGTGGCTATGTTAGTTTTTTTTGCAGGGCTCATTCGCATTTGTATGTTGTGGCAATGCACGCTAAAATAACGCATTGATTACCACAGTGCAAGGCAATGCACCTGCTCTATGTGCATTGCATATTGTAAATGGCACCCCAATGCATTGTACATGATCCCAATGCACATATATTGTGTGTTGTGGTGCGCTGCATTTTTAAAGAAGGGTCATGCATTATTTTTTTTTTCTATTGGGGCATGCCCTAACACAAGGCATGTTAATGCATGCCATAACACACATTAACACATGCACATTACCGTATATACTCGAGTATAAGCCGAGTTTTTTAGCACATTTTTTTGTGCTGAAAGTGCCCCCCTCGGCTTATACTGAAGTCAAGCACTTTTCTGCAGCAAAAATTTTAATTTTCCGACCCAACTTTGCGGCCCCGTATCTCGGGGCCACGTGGTGCTAGGAACCCAGTGGAACCAACACTACAACATATCCAAATTTGAAGTTCCTAACCCCAAGTGGCCCCGAGATACGGGGCCCCAAAGTCGGTTCGTAAAATGTAATTCTCTGCTGCAGAAAAGTGCTTGACATTAAATTTGGGGCCTCGTATCTCGGGACAACTTTGTGCTAGCAACCCCAAATCTAGTGTGCAAATCCAGTGGAACCAACACTAAAACATCTCCAAATTTGGAGTTCCTAGCACCAAGTGGCCCAAGATACGGGGCCCCAAATTCGGTCAACTGTGTCCATCTGCAGCAATGCCATTTCGGGACCATTTGGGTCCAGAGACCCCAAATTTTGGCTGCAGCTAGGGGGCATCTAGGAACCCTTAACTACCAAGTTTGAAGTTCGGGGGACCTATGGCTTCAAATGGGCACAGTGAGGCATGCAAATGGGCACAGTGAGGCTGCAAATGGGCATTGTTGACCCTCTTTTCCACTAATGCCGCGTACACACGGTCGGAATTCTCGTCGGAAAAAGCTCTGATGGTTTTCCCGTCGGAATTCCGACGGAATTTCGCTCAAACTGTCTTGCCTACACACGGCCACACCAAATTCCGACAGTCAATAACACCACGCCTTAAAAAAACGTTCGACTGCACTATAAAAGGGAAGTTTAATGCTTCCGAGCATGCGTCCAATTGTTTCCGAGCATGCGTCGGAATTTTGCGTGTCGGAATTGCATACACACGATCGGAAAATCCGATAGAAAGGTTTTCCGTCGGAAAAATTAAGAACAGGTTCTCAATCCAAAGTCCGTCGGAAATTCCGACAGAAAAAGTTCGATGGGCATACACACGGTCGGAAAATCCGATGAAAATCTCCCATCGGACTGTTTCCATTGGAAATTCCGACCGTGTGTACGCAGCATTGCAGTAGCTGCGCATTTCTCACCCTAGGCTTATACCCGAGTCAATACGTTTTTCCAGTTTTTTGTGGTAAAATTAGGTGCCTCGGCTTATATTCGGGTCGGCTTATACTCGAGTATATACGGTATTTCAGTGTTTTTCAACCTTTTTTCAGTCATGAAACCCTTTCAATTAATTAAAAATCCCGGGGCATCCTAATCTAAAATGTACGTGTTGATGCCTGGGTTGATGCACACAACCAACTTCATTTATCTTTACTTTAGAGTTCCTTCATCATATAAGAGGTCTCCCTTCGCACCAGAGGCCCCTCATAATGTCAGAAGTTCCTCCATCACAGCAAAAAAAATTCAGATCGGAACTTTTTCCAACCGAAAAATAGAGAACCTGCTCTCAATCTTTTGCTGGCGGGAATTCCGCCAGCAAAAGTCTGATGGCGCATACTTACGGTCCGAATTTCCGACCAAAAGCTCACATCGGACTTTTGCTGGGGGAATTTCCGATTGCGTGTACAGGGGCATAACACTTCTCTTGTCCTGTATACAAATCACACAGCCAGTTCCGGTAGAATTAGGACCATAAACACATCAGATCTCCAGCAAAAACAAAAAACTTGCAGCTTGGACACAGAGGAGTTAATATGACAGTTTTCTACAAGTTCAGAATAAGGGAAGTGGAGTCAAGTGGACGGTGATGATTAATGATGTGATCAGAATCATGTATGGTGAAAGCAAATTAGCTGTTTCTGCCCATTTCCGTGGAAGGTGCCTGTGTAAGCGTCTCTATTTCACGCCACGCTGGAGATCGCTGCATGCCTAGAGCGATATCTCCTTCCCCGCCCAACCAGTAGTTCAGGTAGAAGAGAAACATTCATACAATAATACACAATGACCTAGTTAGGATGTTCCCCATGAGTTAGATATAGAATGTGTAGACAAGCCATTCTCAACCAGGGTTTAGTGGAACCAGAGGGTTCCTCCAGAAGTTTGTAGGGGCTCCCTGGCCTATAGCCAATTGACCTCCTTGTTGATTGTGGCTGCATCATTCTGGGGGTCATCACTGCTTGGCAAAGCCAGGGTCATGACACCAATGATTTTTTTAGCTGTGTGTAAGATTGGCATTCTGCTCATTCTTCCTACTGACCACCAATTTAAGGAGCATTCCTCCCACTGATCACCAATGTAAGGAACATTCTTCCCACTGACCACCATTGTAAGGGGCATTCTTCCCACTGATCACCAATGTAAGGAACATTCTTCTCACTGATCACCAATGTAAGGAGCGTTCTTCCTACTGATCACCAATGTAAGGAGCATTCTTCCCACTGATCACCAATGTAAGGAACATTCTTCCCACTGATCACCAATGTAAGGAGCATTCTTCCCACTGATCACCAATGTAAGGAGCATTCTTCCCACTGATCACCAATGTAAGGGACATTCTTCCTACTGATCTCCAATGTAAGGGGCATTCTTCCTACTAATCACCAATGTAAAGAGCATTCTTCTCACTGATCACCAATGTAAGGAGCATTCTTCCCACTGATCACCAATGTAAGGAACATTCTTCTCACTGATCACCAATGTAAGGAGCATTCTTCCCACTGATCACCAATGTAAGGAACATCCTTCTCACTGATCACCAATGTAAGGAACATTCTTCTCACTGATCACCAATGTAAGGAACATTCTTCCCACTGATTACCAATGTAAGGAACATTCTTCCCACTGATCACCAATGTAAGGAACATCCTTCTCACTGATCACCAATGTAAGGAACATTCTTCCCACTGATCACCAATGTAAGGAACATTCTTCCCACTGATCACCAATGTAAGGAACATTCTTCCCACTGATCACCAATGTAAGGAGCATTCTTCTCACTGATCACCAATGTAAGGAGCATTCTTCTCACTGATCACCAATGTAAGGAGCATTCTTCTCACTGATCACCAATGTAAGGGACATTCTTCCCACTGATCACCAATGTAAGGGACATTCTTCCCACTGATCACCAATGTAAGGAACATTCTTCCCACTGATCACCAATGTAAGGGACATTCTTCCCACTGATCACCAATGTAAGGGACATTCTTCCCACTGACCACCAATGTAAGGAGCATTCTTCTCACTGATCACCAATGTAAGGGGCATTCTTCTCACTGATCACCAATGTAAGCAGCATTCTTCTCACTGATCACCAATGTAAGGGACATTCTTCCCACTGATCACCAATGTAAGGAACATTCTTCTCACTGATCACCAATGTAAGGAACATTCTTCCCACTGACCACCAATGTAAGGAGCATTCTTCCCACTGATCACCAATGTAAGGAGCATTCTTCTCACTGATCACCAATGTAAGGAACATTCTTCCTACTGATCACCAATGTAAGGGAGCATTCTTCTCACTGGTCACCAATGTAAGGAACATTCTTCCCACTGATCACCAATGTAAGGAACATTCTTCCCACTGATCACCAATGTAAGCAGCATTCTTCTCACTGATCACCAATGTAAGGGACATTCTTCCCACTGATCACCAATGTAAGGGACATTCTTCTCACTGATCACCAATGTAAGGAACATTCTTCTCACTGATCACCAATGTAAGCAGCATTCTTCTCACTGATCACCAATGTAAGGGACATTCTTCCCACTGATCACCAATGTAAGGAACATTCTTCTCACTGATCACCAATGTAAGGGACATTCTTCTCACTGATCACCAATGTAAGGAGCATTCTTCTCACTGATCACCAATGTAAGGAGCATTCTTCTCACTGATCACCAATGTAAGGAGCGTTCTTCCTACTGATCACCAATGTAAGGAGCATTCTTCCCACTGATCACCAATGTAAGGAACATTCTTCCCACTGATCACCAATGTAAGGAGCATTCTTCCCACTGATCACCAATGTAAGGAGCATTCTTCCCACTGATCACCAATGTAAGGGGCATTCTTCCCACTGATCACCAATGTAAGGGGCATTCTTCCCTCTGATCACCAATGTAAAGAACATTCTTCCCACTGATCACCAATGTAAGGAGCATTCTTCTCACTGATCACCAATGTAAGCAGCATTCTTCTCACTGATCACCAATGTAAGGAGCATACTTCCTACTGATCACCAATGTAAGGAGCATTCTTCTCACTGATCACCAATGTAAGGGACATTCTTCCCACTGATCACCAATGTAAGGGACATTCTTCTCACTGATCACCAATGTAAGGGACATTCTTCTCACTGATCACCAATGTAAGGAACGTTCTTCCCACTGATCACCAATGTAAGGAGCATTCTTCCCACTGATCACCAATGTAAGGAGCATTCTTCTCACTGATCACCAATGTAAGGAGCATTCTTCCTACTGATCACCAATGTAAGGAGCATTCTTCCTACTGATCACCAATGTAAGGAACATTCTTCCCACTGATCACCAATGTAAGGGGCATTCTTCCCTCTGATCACCAATGTAAAGAACATTCTTCCCACTGAGCATTCTTCCCACTGATCACCAATATAAGGGGCATTATTCCCACTGATCACCAATGTAAGGGACATTCTTCCCACTGATCACCAATGTAAGGGGCATTCTTCCCACTAATCACCAATGTAAGGGACATTCTTCCCACTGATCACCAGTGTAAGGGACATTATTCCCACTGATCACCAATGTAAGGGACATTCTTCCCACTGATCACCATTGTAAGGGGCATTTTTCCCACTGACCACCAATGAGGGAGCACCTCTCCCACTAACCACCATTGTAAGGGGCATCCCTCCTACTGACTTCAGTGTAAGGAGCATTCTTCCCGCTGACCACCAATGTAAGGGGCATTCTTCTCATTGACCTGCAATGTAAGTAGCATTCTTCCCACTGACCACCAATGTAAGGGAGCATTATTCCCGATTGGCCACCAATCTAAGAAGCAGTTCATCTCGGAACCGGCCACCGGATACTTTGGTCTGTCTGTCATTAGGGTGCGGGTTTAACCCTCTTCTGGTTTGACACCTATTTTTCGGATTCCAGTCTTTGACGTCATCACTGTTCCACATTCCCCTGCTGTCACAGCTCCCGGGGGAAGACTGGTGAAGCCAGTGGCATTGTACCATATATTTTTACATTTTTATACTTTGATAACTTTTTTGGTGATTATTTGTATTGGAATACATCAATCCCTCACTTACTTCACAGTCTACTGCCTATCCGGTATTAGTAGACTGGGTTTTTTTTTCCATCAACTATACTTGTATACCTGTGCTTCTCCCGAAGAATCAAGACCTACAGCACAGTTGTTCCAGTCTGTTGGCAGATATCCTCATGGTATATCTAGGTTCCATGGAAAGGTTTTCAATATATAAAAAAAGTTTTATGCAAATTCACCCTTGTACTGATGTTAACTGTTTATTTTTGTATTACCGTATATACTCGAGTATAAGCTGAGTTTTTCGGCTTATACTGGAGTCAAGCACTTTTCTGCAGCAGAGAATGACCTTTTCCGACCCGACTTTGGGCCCCGTATCTCTGGGCCACATGGTGTGCAAACAAAGTGGAACCAGCACTACAACATATCCAAAGATGGGGTTCCTAGCACCAAGTGGCCCCGAGATACGGGGCCCCAAATTGGTTCGGAAAATGTCATTCTCTGCTGCAGAAAAGTGCTTGACATTTTCCGAACCGACTTTGGGGCCCCATATCTCGGGGCCACTTGGTGGTAGGAACCCTAGAGATATGGGCCCCCAAAGTCGGTCAACTGTGTCCATCTGCAGCAATGTCATTTCAGGACCTTTGGGTCCAGAGACCCCAAATTTTGGCTGCAGCTAGGGGGCATCTAGGAACCCTTAACTACCAAGTTTGAAGTTCGGGGGACCTATGGCTGCAAATGGGCACAGTGGGGCATGCAAATTGGCACAGTGAGGCTGCAAATGGGCATTGTTGACCCTCTTTTCCACTTACAGTAGCTGCACATTTCTCACCCTAGACTTATACTCAAGTCAATAGGTTTTACCATTTTTTTGTGGTAAAATTAGGTGCCTTGGCTTATATTCGAGTCGGCTTATACTCGACTATATCCGGTATATTCTTTATAAATTTTACCCTTCATGTCTGAGGTGTGACTCTGCAAAAGACCATCAATGTAAGGAGCATTCTTTCCATTGGCCACCAATGTAAGGCACATCCTTCCCACTGACCTCCGATGTAAAGGTCATTCTTCATACTGACCATCAATGTAAGGAAAAATCTTCCCACTGACCACCAATGTAAAGGGCATTCTTCCCACTGACCACCAATGTAAAGGGCATTCTTCCCACTGATCACCAATGTAAGGAGAAGGAGTGTGCTTCCTACTGACCTCCAATGTAAGGGACATTTTTCCGGCTGACCATCAATGAAAGGCGTATTCTTCCTACTGATCGCCAGTGAAAGGAGTATTTTTTTCACTGACCCCCGATGTATTGGTTTAAGCAGGGGTTCTTCAAGATCTGAAAACTATTTTAGGGATTTCTCTTGGAAAAGACAGTTCAGAAAGGCTGGTGGAGAAACAAAGTAGATTTATGTTAAATTAAACAAAAATGTATGTTAATGGTCTAGCGCTACAATGCTTTTCCTGGAGAAATTACTACTCCAGTTTCACTCTAGTGTTGCTCACTGATAAAAGCATGTAATCCAAATCACAAATTGTTAAAAGCCGGCATTCCCTGCATCTGTTTAGCTACATTATTAAAGAGAACTGGGAAGGCATCAGGGAACCCTCTATATGTGTTCTCTGCTTTATACAGTTGTCTGTTTGGAATTTTATGTAATACGGGTGTAGCGGGCACACTTCAACAATTTTGCAGGTTAACTTTGGCATCAGTTTGGCTGGGCTGTACTAGGGTTCTGCCTGGTCATGGGTGCAGTGAGGTACCCATGACAGGCTTACAACAAGGCCTGGTTGAACGTCTTAGGTATCAGTCTTCCCCGGAGCCAATCAGTGGGCGCGCCTGGCCCCACTGTGTAGTCTGGGGAAGGGTACTTAAGGTGCTGAAGTCACATGTATGGGGTTCGGCCGCAGTCCTGGTTCTGGACCAGGGTAGCCCCACGAGGGGTCCCGGGCCTGGGAGCGCTTGCCGTCCCGCAACATGGTCAGTTTGACTAGCCCCATAGACCCGCATGGTCTGGGGCAAGGATCCGTCTGTTGCCGAGTCTTGAAGCCGGTTAGCCCGAGGCCCAGTAACTGAAGAAGGATTCAAGGCATCCCGGTGTGCTCTCAGTATTGGAGGGGCACCGCAGCTCATACAAGTGACCAGGGGAGGACTCTTAAGAGGAGGGCCATTAAGCTGGAATCTCAGTAAGAGACTGGAAGCTGAGTTGTATGGACACTAAAGAATCCACACTTCCACAGTACTGCCAAGGAGACAGAGAAAGTTCCAGGTACTGGGGAAAGGTTCTTATTCACCTTCGGTTGCAAGTTTATTCTGTGTCAGAGACTTTTGCAAGTTTCCGGATCACAGGCCGCTACACGGGATTAGTAGAGATCAGCTAAATTCGTGCAGGGACTGAGTACATCCAGAAGTTTATGATCTACAATGATTACATAAGTGCATTACAGCACAGAAATCATCAAAGTAGCTGCCAGTGAATACATGAAATGAAACAGGTATCAAAGCCCATCCCACTGCACTGCTGTGCTGCAGCCCTGCGTGCTAACAGGCCACCCATGGTGCTGCCATCTCCCTCCTGCTTTCCGTGAGTGCACAGAGTGGCCGTGAGAGGAGAGAGACAATAAAGTCACCTTCTCAGGCTATAAACCTGCAGGTGCTGGAGGTTAGGCCCATCCACCACCTGGAAATGCAAGCAGGCCCATTACCTCCAGGAGCCACAGGAAAATATGGGGAATTTAGTCTCCACCTGGAGACTTTACATTGAGAAAGGCTATGGCTACAAGTCCCAGGAGAAGTGTTTAGAGGAAGGGGACTGGAAGCCCATGCTGCCCAATAGTTAGTCTTACGTGAGGAGCCAAGGAGAGAGGTGTCCTGCGTGAAACTACTGGTAAGGCTGTTGAGTTCTGGATCAGTACTGAATTGTCCCACCTACCCAGAGACCACCAGTACCAGAGGGACCTTTGAATTTGTACAGAGGACCATGCTCTGGAGGGACCCATGGTTGGTTTCCCGCCTAGGTGGGACTTCGCTAAAGTTGCCATGTCCAGATCTGCATCGCCATAGGCCTGCAATGCCCAGTGAGCTATAAGAGAGAACATTTGCACCCAGAATGTCAGCTGCTTCATCCGGGGTCACTGCTATTTCAATTCTACTGCCATCACTCTTAGAGACCACAAGAGTTAGCCTGTTCGTGTATCTAGTGTTCTGAGCACTCACGCGAGGGACGAGACTTTGTGAAGGACTTCATAGTCATGAAAGGTCTTTGACCACCCTTTCTGCTATACTTCTCCTTAAATAGGCAACTTCCCTCCTTTTTGGGACCCCCATAGATAAATTTGGAATAGTATTCCCCCTTTCCCATTGGAATTACAAAAACTCAGTTTAAAGTGCTCCAACGTAGTCTTAGACCCCAACACTGGCCACTGACAGTTACGTACCACTGGCCATTGGGAGGGTGAGAAAAAGGGACTGTGACTTATAGCTTTGTTTGAATTTCCCATATTTAGGGCAACCCCTTAGGACATGGGGATAGGAGGCATAGACTTTGCCCCCTTGAACCAGGTTTTGGACACCCTTCATTAGTGGTTTAAATAATTTTGTGTTCAAACTGCATTTTTGGTGCAATTGTCTTTTGCCTCCGTTTGCCATTGTTTGGTATTATTGTTGCTATTATTTGCCCTGCCTCACACATTTCCAGAAAAAAAAACAGCCTTTCTTTCAGACTTTATGCCCCATACACACGGTCGGACATTCCGACCACAAAATCCGTCTGATTTTTTCTGACGGATTTTGTTCAAAACTTGTGTTGCACACACACGGTCGGACAAAGTTGTCAGAAAATCAGTTTGTTACGAACGAGGTGACGTATAAAACGTACGACGAGAGTACGTAGAGGCCAGTAGCCAATAGCTTTCGTCTCCAAATTTCTTCTGAGCATGCGTGGCACCTTGTGCGTCGGAATTCTCTACACACGATCGGAAAAAGTCTGATCAGATTTTGTTGTCAGAAAATTTTAGATCCTGCTCTCAAATTTTTTCCGACAGAAATTCCGACAGAAAAAGCAGAAACAAGGGAACCCAAACATCAGCGGCTCCTTTGGAAGTGATCACTACACTACATTATACCATACAGATATTTTATACCAAGATATCCTGTTGCTTATTGCTATGACTAAGCCCACGTGGGGAGGGCAAAACACATTAGAAGGCATGGTTTTTGAAAGAGCAACGGCTGGGGCCATTCCTTATCTTCATCTCACATGGGCTGGCTTATTGCTATGATCTTTGCTTTGTACAAGAGCTATGGTCACCCGAGCAATTTGTAAATTTCACACTTCTGGGAGTGTCCGATGTCTGCATCACCCGCTGAGAGCTATGCTTCCTTTCTTTGAACCCTACATCACTGTTGTGTCCTGCAGAAAACACGGCACACAGCAGGGGGAGCAGGCATCTGACACACCCAAAAGTGTCGAATGTGAAGGTTCTTTAGAGCAAAAATCAGAGGAACAGGCCGCCGATTGGGCTTTGCTACAAATTTTAATCGAGAGTAATTTTGATATTGGTTGCCTCCATGGTGGTCAGTCAGCAATATTCTGCTTTTTTGACACAGAGTACGAGTACCGATACTTGACATCATGTACTCACCGATACCAATTACCGATACCTATCGCCTACGAAGAGGGGGGGGGGGTTTGGGAGGTGGCGGGGGGTTGTTGTTTGGGAGCCGGGTGATGGCAGGGTGGGAGGGGAGGGGTAAGAGAGGGCAAGGTAGTTGAGGGTGGGGTGAAATGGGGATTGCGGGGTGGGAGAGTTTAGATGGAAAAGGCTGTGATCGCTGGGGGGGGGGGGGGGGATAGGAGGGTTATTGGGAGACATGGGGGCAGAGGTGACAGCTGGTAGCGGGAAGGAGACAACAGGCAGAAGTGACTGCAGGCATGGTACAGGAGACAGCCAGAGACTGCAGGCATGGTGTAGGAGACAGAGACTGCAGGCATGGTACAGGAGACAGTCAGAGACTGCAGGCATGGTACAGGAGACAGTCAGAGACTGCAGGCATGGTACAGGAGACAGTCAGAGACTGCAGGCATGGTACAGGAGACAGTCAGGGACTAAAGGCATGGTACAGGAGACAGTCAGTGACTGCAGGCATGGCACAGGAGACAGTCAGGGACTGAAGGCATGGCACAGGAGACAGTCAGGGACTGAAGGCATGGCACAGGAGACAGTCAGGGACTAAAGGCATGGTACAGGAGACAGTCAGGGACTGCAGGCATGGTACAGGAGACAGTCAGGGACTAAAGGCATGGCATATGAGACAGCCAGAGACTGCAGGCATGGCACAGGAGACAGTCAGGGACTGGAGGCATGGTACCGGAGACAGTCAGGGACTGGAGGCATGGTACAGGAGACAGCCAGGGACTGCAGGCATGGTACAGGAGACAGCCAGGGACTGCAGGCATGGTACAGGAGACAGTCAGGGACTGAGGGCATGGTACAGGAGACAGTCAGTGACTGCAGGCATGGTACAGGAGACAGTCAGAGACTGCAGGCATGGTACAGGAGACGATTAGGGACTGAAGGCATGGTACAGGAGACAGTCAGGGACTGAAGGCATGGTACAGGAGACAGTCAGTGACTGCAGGCATGGTACAGGAGACAGTCAGAGACTGCAGGCATGGTACAGGAGACAGTCAGAGACTGCAGGCATGGTACAGGAGACAGTCAGAGACTGCAGGCATGGTACAGGAGACAGTCAGTGACTGAAGGCATGGTACAGGAGACAGCCAGGGAATGCAGGCATCGTGCAGCAAGGAAACCACGCACCTAGCGATGCCAATGGGAGGAGGAGGCGGGGAAGGCACTGTCCGGAGGGGAGGAGGAGGCGGGGAAGGCACTGTCCGGAGGGGAGGAGGAGGTGGTCCGCTCCCAAGCGACGTCACTTCCGGTATCAGTTTCCGGTATCGGAGTATTTTCGCGAGTACCGATACTCGCGAAAATGGCTAGTATCGGCGCCCTAATATATATATGTTTAGAGCTATTTTTCAAAAGAAGAATACAATACAGGCATCATCTCTTTGCTTTCACTCTAAGAATCGGACTCTAATCCACTTTTCCAACCTGCATTTCCTTCTCACACTTTACGGTAATTAATGTTTTTCATCTCCATAATGACACATTAATAATGAATGAATATAATTTTCAATGAATTTAATGCCAAATAGCATTTATTTCTATAAAGCGAGCGGCAGAAGGGGGTAGCGTGGTCCTGCAAGTCTCTGCCTGGTCTAATTATCCATTTACTTGGCTGTGATTTAATGACAGACATTCTGCTTGAGAGGCGTTAAGTTCAAAGTGAAGATAAAACAGGTAAAATCCATTTCATGTTACCTCTCGGTAATCATCAAAGATTGGAATCTGTAAGCCAAATTTATCCTCAAAAAATTGATTGTGCATCGCTGACAGAATGGTTCTTCTATTCTACTGAGTGAAAAAAACTTTGCAGATACTTGGGTATTGTGGAATCTTTCCTAATCCTCTAGGCCCAACAACTTCCATTCACACCCCCACCACTGCCAACATAGACACAAAGTGAAAGTGGCAAGGGAGCCCTCCTGGCAAGGTACTCTACCCATATTAGTGGCATGTGGCTTGGTATGGTCCAGGTGGAAGGGGAGATGCAGATACCTCTGCCTTTCCTGGCCAGCAGACTCCATGGCAGTTTGTCTGGTTTAGGCCCCTTTCACACTTGTGCGACTTTGCAGCGATTTCTAGGAATGCCTGTGTAAGTGGCATCAAAATCGGACCAAAGTAGTGCAGGGACTACTTTGAAGTCAGAAAGAATTGAAGTCGTACTAATATGAATGGCTGTCATTGGAAATCATGGGGAACGACTTGTCATGCTACTTTGCAGTCCCAAATCGTGGGACAAGTCGTATAAGTGTGAAAGGGGCCTTAAACTTTTCGGTTGTGGGCATAGCACTTATTTTTGTTGAGACGCAGTACCCTCTAAAAATCCATGTAAGACCACTACCTAGGTTAAGGGTCTGATTTAGATTTTTGGGGGGATGCCAAACCATAACCCTTAAATAATCCATACCAGACCCTTACCTGGGCATGTGGTCTGGGTTGCCCAGGAAATGAGGCGGCAGCAAGCATGCGGTTTATCCCCCACCATGCCAAATGCCCAGCAAAAAAAAAAGGCGTAAAGGGGTTCTCCCTTAAAAAACACTCTCCTATCCCTATCCTAAGTCCTCACGCTCGCAAACCATAGCATGTCCTCCCTCTCCCAAACCATAGCATACCACATGCCTTTAACAACAAATGGGTACCCCCATGGTGACAGGGCCTAATCCTCACATTCCCTGGCCTGATAGACATGGAAGTCTGTGAGGAGGACTTATTGGAATCTGGTTGCCCCATTTAAAATAAGGAGACCCCAGATATTTAGCCCTCATGTGATTGAGTAAGGAGTAACTGTTAAAAAAATTGTTGACCAAGTAAATAAAACACATACTATACATAGTAGAAAAAGTATTTTTTAGTACAAAAAAATTTCCTAAAATGTAAATCCAACATTAATGACATCATTCGGTATTGTAGATCATGATGAACCAGCAACTTAATACCAACGACCCTTACGATCCCAATGACCCTCTTCATCAATACTTTCACCGCAAATGATAGCTCACCAACCTGCAGCTGAATGTCCAAAAACCAGGTCGCTGGCTGAGGTCATTGCGAAATAAGGTCATGATTAGGAGTGAGCTTGGGTTTGGATGAACCCATGGACAGCTGTCAGTGCTGGGCCAGTGAGCTGTGAGCAGGGGACTTCCCCACCCAGCACCTTCATAAAGAAGCGAGAATGCTAGTGACATCATTGGCCACATGGCCATACAAGGTCATTGACATTGACCTAGTATGGTCAAGTGGCCATATTAGATTAATGATGTCACGAGCATCCCCACTTTCTTGGGTACATGAACCTACAGGGTGGGGAATCTCCAACCTACAACTCATTGATCTGGCACTGACAGCTACCTTCCAGTTTTGGACAAACATGGGTTTCTACTGAAGTTGAATCTCCCAGGTGGGGACCAAAAATAAAAATGTGACAGATGGTCTATCTCTTCCATACACTATCCAAAACTGGAAAAATAATGTTATGGCTTTAGATACACAGTAGTTCAGGCATTGGCAACCCCTGTCGCTGGCTGTAATTGAGAACCCACCAGGGCAGTGATGGCAAACCTTGGCACCCCAGATGTTTTGGAACTACATTTCCCATGATGCTCATCTACAATGCAGAGTGCACGAGCATCATGGGAAATGTAGTTCCAAAACATCTGGGGTGCCAAGGTTCTCCATCACTGCACTAGGGTGTAATTGCTAGGGGCAAAATCGAATGTTCTATATTCTATGCAGATCTAAATGTTATTTATTGAAAATAAAAATGTGAATGGGAAAAACACAGCATTAGCCCCCGTACACATGGTCGGAAAATCCGACCACAAAATCCATCTGATTTTTACCAACGGACTTTGTCCGAAACTGGTGTTGCATACACACGGTCGGACAAAGTTATCGGAAAATCCGATCATTACGAACGTGATGACGTTCGTTCATTACGACGGGACTACGTTCACGTTAGTAGCCAATAGCTTTGGTCTCGTAATTTGATGAGAGCATGCATGGCACTTTGTCCGTCGCAATTCTCGACACACGATCGGAAAAAGTCCGATCGGATTTTGTTATCGGAAAATTTGAGATCCTGCTCTCAAATTTTTTCCGTCTGAGTTTCCGACACGGTCGGATTTTCCGACAACATAATCCGATCGGACTTTTTCCCATCGGATTTTCCGACCGTGTGTATGGGCCATTATGGTCACTGGATGTTTCTAAGTATCATAGTAAAAAAAAAAAAAGAAATACTGCGATTGTGTTAATATACGAGTAAAAGTTGCAAACACAAGTGAGATATTTGGCACCAAAACTTATGAATATACAAAGTGTTGCAATAGCAAAAGGGATGAGTCAAAACACAATCAAAATATACAAAAATAGCATAAACATAAATGTCCAACGTGAAAAACAGTCCTACAGGGATGATATTGAAAATGGTAAGTAGTTTTAGCAGCCAGAAATCGAAGATGGATTGAATCACCTTCCCTCCACTAGAGAGGTCAATCACCAACACCCAAAAAAAGATGTCCTCTTACCAAAACTCAAGGGCCCCCTGAAAACAGGTAGGTCAAACACGCTTTAGGGACTTTCTCCCTATGGCAATGCTCCAGCCGGGATTCTGACAGCCACAAGGATAACGTCTCAGGAGGTATTTCAGAGTAGATGTCACCAACTCCCAAGTGTTTTTTGTTTTTTTTTAAATAAACCCCATAGTGTTTAACCACTTAAGCCCCGGACCAATTTGCAGCCAAAGGACCAGGCCCCTTTTTGCGATTCGGCACTGCGTCGCTTTAACTGACAATTGCGCGGTCGTGCAGCATGGCTCCCAAACAAAATTGGCGTCCTTTTTTTCCCACAAATAGAGCTTTCTTTTGGTGGTATTTGATCGCTCCTGCGTTTTTTTTTTTTTTTTGCGCTATAAACAAAAATAGAGCGACAATTTTGAAAAAAATGTAATATTTTTTACTTTTTGCTATAATAAATATCCACAAAAAATATATAAAAAAACATTTTTTTTCCTCAATTTAGGCCAATATGTATTCTTCTACATATTTTTGGTAAAAAAAAATCACAATTAGCGATTATTGATTGGTTTGCGCAAAAGTTATAGCGTTTACAAAATTGGGGATAGTTTTATAGCCGTTTTATTAATTTTTTTTTTTTTACTAGTAATGGCGGCGATCAGCGATTTTTATTGTGACTGCGACATTATGGCGGACACATCGGACATTTTTGACATTTGGGACCATTGTCATTTATACAGAAATCAGTGCTATTTAAATGCACTGATTCCTGTGTAAATAACACTGGCAGTGAAGGAGTTAACCACTAGGGGGCGGGGAGGGGTTAAGCGTGTGTGTTTTTTTTTTTTTTTTTACTGTAGGGGGGCGTGGCTTTGCATCTGACGTCACTGATCGGCTTTCCCGATGACAGGGAACAGCCGATCAGTGTCAGTTGCACTAGGAAGCACGGGGAGAGGTTTGTTTACACAGACCTCTCCCCGTTCTTCAGCTCTGTGACCCGATCGCGGGACACCAGCGGGTCCGCTGGTCCCGTGGCCGCGGAGCTCAGGACCGGGTCGCGAGCGCGCCGCCGGGCCGCGAGCAGAATTTTTTTTACTAAAAACATGTAGCAGAATACATTTTGGCTTAAATTTATGACAAAATTTGATTTTATTGGATTTCTTTTAAAAAAGAAAGGAGAAAATATTGTTTTTTTTCAAAATTTCCGCTATTTTTTTGCTTATATCGCAAAAAAAAAAAAATGGAGTCGTGAATAAATACCACCAAACTAAAGCTCTATTTGTGCAAACAAAATGATAAAAATGTCATTTGGGTACAGCATTGCATGACTGCGCAATTGTCATTGGAAGTGCGAGAGCGCTGAAAATTGTTCTGGGAAGGAAGGGGGCGAAAGTGCCCTGTATTGTAGTGGTTAATAAACCCCTCAGACGTGATTTCATACAAATAACTGAGATTATACATTTATAAGTACAGAAGACATCGAAGAACGTGAGTTAATGAAGCCAACAATATTATACCAACCATTGATATAGAAGGGACAGTTCTACATTTGGTCATTAGGTGGCGCTAAGTATGGGGATTAGGGCCATCTAGTGGCCAAATGTGGTATTTTCCATTTTAAATCAATGGAAAACATATGCCTGAAAACTCATCTCTTCAGGAAAGCATATCACGTCTAAAAACTTATCTCCTACCACTTCCATCGGCTCATTCCCTACAGTTGCAACCTTTTGTACCACCTGCCCCACCCTATTAGATTGTAAGCTCTTCTGAGCAGGGCCCTCTTAATCCTCTTGTATTTTATTGTATTATAACTGTATTGTCTCCCTTTTATATTATAAAGTGCTGCGTAAACTGTTGTGGCGCTATATAAATCCTGTATAATAATAATAATGTGGAAAAGTTTGCTGACTCCTGCATTAGTCTATCCAATACTGTGACCACATCAAAAGCAGCCCATCAAATAAGAAGCCATCTCACCAAAAAATAGTTTTATAGAACTTTGGTGTGTCAGGCCCCTAAAGGCTTTATCAGTTTTTTTTTTACTCATGAATCGTGATAAGGGAAACTTTTGATGAGGACGTTTTGATATCTGAATATCCAGTTTTAGAAGGCATCACTGCACTTTTTTTTTGATAAACTCTTATCCTTTCTTAATCTATCTACAGAATTACCTAGAGACAGCTCCTCTGAAAAAACGTTTTACATTTCTAAGGCTTTTACCATAAAGAACCCTTTTTTGAGATGAATTATTGTTTTTTTTTGTGACCAGCAGGGGGGGGGGCAACGTTGTATCATCTATGGGAATCTAAAGCAACATGCAACTGGAAGCTTCCTTCACAACTCAAACCTTTATATTACATTAAAGTAAACAGGCGATAAAAATCACATGGAATATTGTTACTGTAGACATAATATGAGACGGTTATCAGTTAGAGATAGACCGATCTATTCATCTCTATGAAATGGAAATCAGCTTCACATGAAAGAAAAGTCACGTGGGGGTTTGAAGAAGACTTTGATGTTGGCACGCCGATAATGTGTGCTGGTGGGGCTCTTTACAGGCACCTCTCCTCAAACTGCATGTACAGAGGTTAAATGACTGCACTTGAGAGCAGACATATGCATTATATATGAACTTAAGGATATCTTCTTTTTTGTGTTTTTCGAGAAAATCTATATGTGACAGACCTAGCCGGGACACAGGCTTTTTGAGAGGACTAAATTCGAGCCTCTTGCCAACCGATTATGGGCCCTGGATTTTAAGGGGCACAGGGTGAATGAGGACCCCACTATAATCTGTGCTAGTCAGATTCAATTGCAGGGTTAATTAGCACACACAACAATAGGTGAAATACTCTTTAGAATCTGTGTCAAGATAGACTGGACTCATTTGCATTATACAAGACAACAGACAGGTGGCTGGAGTTGATGATATTAGCATCTAACATGTGTGAAGCTAATTAGCATCTAACATGTGTTCTCCAATTAGAAAAGGTGGAGATCGTGATATCATCGCCCCACCTCTCCACATCATCCAATCAGATTATTTAAAATATAATAAAATGTATTTTAATGTAATTTAATTTAAATTTCATTTAATTTTAAACATTAATAATTACATTGTTTATTTTAATTTTACTTTTACGTTTTATTTTAATATGAATTATGTAATTTGATTTTAATGTAATTTATTAAAATTATTAAAATGTTATAACAAAATAAATCAAGGCATTTTGTGATTGGTGGCAGTGCCCCACGTGTGTAGGGGTGGAAGCTGCTCACACAGGACTCAGAAGATCATGGCTATCACTGTAGTAGCGCTGACCACTACAGTGATTGCCAGCCTCCCCCCCCGCGTATCCTCAGGCAGTGCAGGGACAAGGTCATCTAGAGCCCAGGGCGAACATGCAAAACTGGGCCCCCCCTCAAGATGTAGGAGCATTATGTGTCAGCAAAAACCCCCCCACAAAAACACTGAGCACTAATCTGCATGCTTACCCCTAAGTATAAACCCCCCCTCCTCCCAGCACAAATCCACCCCCATTGCTGAAATTCCCCCTCTTAGCACAAATCTTTGCCCTCCCATCCCCCAAATGCCACCCCTCCCTCCCCCCCAAAAAAAATATATCCTCCTAGGACAATCCTCCTAGCCCTGAAATTTCCCCCTCCTAGTACACCCCTCCCTCCCAGCACAAATCCCCCCCCAAATCCCCCCTCCCAGCACAAATCCCCCCTCCCAGCACAAATCCCCCTAAATCACCACTCTTAGCACTCCCCCTCCCTAATTCCCCTTCCTAGAACAATACTTACCCCCAGCCACCCCCCCCCCCAAACACAAATGCTCTCCCCCAATCTCCTTGTGGTGCCCCCCCTACCTCACATTATACCACAGTGCCCAGGGCAGCCGTGTCAGGGCTGGGCTCAACCCTTCTTTCTCTGAGCTGGCCCCTCAGCTGTCGGCTAATTGCCAGCTCCTATCTCGCCACAGTGACTCACCTGTTGATGATATCCTGCTCGTCAGTCCTGCCTACTTAACCGTCCAGTCCAGATGATCTCTGCCTTTGCCTTGGTCACATCTCTAGAGACGCTCTCCTGTGTTCCTGTTAAAGACTTGCTTGGCTGCCATTCCTTCTGGCTCCAGATCCTGCTTGCTGATCTACTACGTTGTTCTCTGACTATCCGTTCCGGTTCCTGAACTCTGGCTATGTTTTGACTACGTTTACTCTATTTACCTTTTTGTATTATTATTAAATAAGTGTGATTTAACTGTACTTCTGTTTCAGTCTGATTCATGGTTTCTGACAAGCCACCCCTCCTGCCCACCCCTTGTCCTGGGCCTGCCATAATGTGTGTTACACATATTTATTGGTCCACGCAGGTCCAATCTAAGGATACACTAAAGCTGGAGAATAAGCAAGTTTAGTATTTTGTAGATATAATAAAATATTAAATAATAAAGAAATGTGGCATACCCAGAGTATTTAACACTCTCCAATTTTTTGTGTCTATGGCCTTCACGTCCACACGTAAAACTCCGGTAGAAACAAGTGACGCAAAATTAGTTTGGCTCAGTGCTAAAATGTGGTACACGAGTTTCTGTAGCACGTTTTTAGAGCGGAGGCAGGCCCATTCAAATGAATGGGGCCACTCCAAAAACACACCAAAAATATGACACTGTAGAGTTGCTCAAGGTTGAATGGGACCTATAGGACAGAAAGTAAATGAATATATCCCAAATGGGACATGTTGCCATTCAAATGGGATGGTGAAAAAAAAAATGTAAAACACCCAATGGGGTTTAGTCTTTAAACCCCATTGGGTGTTTTACATTTTTTTTTTCACCATCCCATTTGAATGGCAACATGTCCCATTTGGGATATATTCATTTACTTTCTGTCCTATAGGACTCCTTACTATGTCCAAAATGAAATAAACAGCTTTGGATATTTTTTAGAATGTTGTCATGTTTCAAAAATAAGCGTTTCTGATCCTAATGCCGCGTACACACGATCGGATTATCCGGCGGACTTAGTCCGGCAGACTTAGTGTCTGTAGACAATCCGCCGGACTTTCCAGCGGAGGTCCGCCAGACTTTCCGAACAAGCGGACTTGCCCACATACGCCCACACACGACCATACTTTTCCGGCGGACTAGGAATTCGGAGGCCCGGCAGAACAAATGAAGAGAGGGACAAGACCCCCGAAGTCGGAAGAAGACCCCCGGAGCTATCTAATAAAGTATTTTAAAAACCTGTGTTGTGTTTTTTTTTTAACACTTTTTCCCTTAGGTGAATGGGTAGGGGTACCATGTACCCCATACGCATTCCCATAGGGTGGGGGGCCGGGATCTGGGGCCCCCTTATTAAAGGGGGCTACCGGATTCCGATAAGCCCGCAGACCCCGACAACCAACAACCAGGGTTGTCGGGAAGAGGCCCTTGTCCTCATCAACATGGGGACAAGGTGCTTTGGGGTGGGGGGCCCCCTTCCCCAAAGCACCCCCCCCATGTTGAGGGCACGCGGCCTGGTACGGCTCAGGAGGGGGGGGGGGCGCTCGCTTGTCCCCACCCCCTTTCCTGACCGTTATTTCGGCGTAGGCATTCCCCTTTAAATCCATACCAGGGGACGGGGATAACAAGGAGTCAATTGGCTTCCTTGGCTAGTCCCGTCTACCTGGAGTCACGTTCAAAATGAACGGACTTTACGCCGTGTGTGGGCAAGTCCGTTCATTTCAAAAGTCCCGCAGACTAGCACACAGGCGGCCGGATTGTAAATTTGAGTCAAGACTTCTTTCTAAGGAAGACTTTTGGGAAGAAAAAGTCCGCTGGAGCCCACACACGTGCGGATTGTCTGGTGGGCTCTGGTCCGCCGGACCAAGTCCACCAGATAGTCTGATCGTGTGTACGCGGCATAAGCCTAAAAACAATGCTTCCCCATTGGTGCCCAGTTTCAGCAATGGACCTTCTGTTATTTACATTAATAGATCTAACCATGTACGTTACTGCAGACAATCAAAAAAAAATGCAAATAATTTCCAAATACCTTATCCAAAGAAGAAACTCCAGCAGGTAATATCCCACAAAACAGTCCAAGAACCAACTGGCTTTGGAAGACGGAGGCTGAAGGAAAATAAATAAAGAATTAAGACTTTTCTCAATTAATTAATGTCCGTCTCAGCCTAATTCATACCATAATAGGCAATCAAAGGGCTGGAAAATTATGTCGGCATGGCAATTCGTCATCTATAGAGGAACGCGGTTTATTCTCTGTTTGAGGACAATGAGGCTGCCTAGCGTGGATCATTTATTTAAAAAAAAGGCATTTACAATTCCAATTCTCATTAATCTGCAAGAAATCCTTCATACTTTGTCTTTTGCAGCGCAAGTTTGGGGCAAATGAGCTGCATATATTACAATTGTAGGCATTGTTATAGGAAAGGTCTGCAAAACCCATGACTATGGTATTAACTATGGCTTATCCTGTTACCAATAACCCCATTCCTCTCTCTAATGACCACACAACACATGGGTGGAGTGAATTGGCCATAACAGCCATTTTATTAACCAATATATAAATCTCCATAATTAACATAATAATAACATAATAACCTTTATTTATTTTTATATATATATATATATATATATATATATATATATATATATATATATATATATATATATATATATGTGTGTGTGTGTATATGTATATATATACACTGTATATAGTCGAGTATAAGCCGACCCGAATATAAGCCGAGGCACCTAATTTTACCACAAAAAAATGGGAAAACGTATTGACTCGAGTATAAGCCTAGGGTGAGAAATGCGCAGCTACTGTAAGTGAAAAAGAGGGTCAACAATGCCCATTTGCTGCCTTACTGTGCACATTTGCAGCCATAGGTCCCCCGAACTTCAAACTCTATAGTTAAGGGTTCCTAGATTCTCCCTAGCTGCAGCCAAAATGTGGGGTCTCTGGACCCAAAGGGTCCCGAAATGACATTACTGCAGATGGACACAATTGACCGAATTTGGGGCCCTGTATCTCGGGGGCCACTTGGTGCTAGGAACCCAAAATTTGGGTTCCTAGCACCAAGTGGCCCCGAGATATGGGGCCCCAAAGTCGGTTCAGAAAATGTCAAGCACTTTTCTGCAGCAGAGAATGACATTTTCCGAACTGACTTTGGGGCCCTGTATCTCGGGGCCACTTGGTGCTAGGAACCCCAAATTTGGATATGTTGTGGTGCAGGTTCCACTGTGTTCGCACAATTTTGGGTTCCTAGCACCAAGTAGCCCAAAGATACGGGGCCCCAAAGTTGGTTCGGAAAATGTAATTTTCTGCTGCAGAAAAGTGCTTGACTCAAGTATAAGAGGGGGGCACTTTCAGCACAATAAAAAAGGTTATACTCGAGTATATACAGTTTATCTACTTCCAGTTTTATCACCACAATGGGGCACAAGGTCCAATAGGCATAACCCATAACTGTACCTGATAGTCACTTCTCAGGCCTCAAGTCACTAAAGCCTTCGACTCAGAGACAACTAGCAGGTACCCATATACCAACTGGGAGCTGTACCTCAACCATGCCTTTTTAGGGGCCCATACGACCTAACACGGACCTTGCACGCCGCCAAATAACCACCAACCTGAGTTCATGCAACCCTCACCATAACAGCACACCAAGCTCCTCCAATCGTAGGGCGTGTGGGTGGGAAGCTCCTTACCCTCATGGCTCCTCGTGTCGACTGGCCCCTCCTCTTCCTGTCCAAATTATACTGCTCCACCCCCGTCCACGCAACTCAGCTAGCCCCCATCTGCCTATACTTTCCTACTGCTACGCCCCGTTAACAACTGTCATGCCGGCCCTCGGCCGATACCTGCGGCATTACTCTGGGCCTCTCTTAATGCTGTATAACATACAGAAAGATTTTTGTGTGGTTGAATTCACGAATCGTGACAAAGCTTCTATGGTTTTATTACATCCTGGGTGTAGGGTGCAGTTGAGGTAGAACCACTTAGGGATGAGCTTAAGGTTTAAACACAAGTTCGAACTGAACCTTGGCTGTTTTGGCGTTCGGCCAAACAACCAAACAATTAGCCATTCGTTGGGAGCCGAACATCACGTACAATAGTGGTAATAGTGGTAATGCTATCACTGTTACCCGTGGCAGCTTCCTACTGTCAGTGGTTGGCAACTGGCAAGATCGCCAGAGGCCATTAAGATCAGCAGCTTTACACACATCCTCCCCATGCAAAGCCTGGGAGCAAGAGAGCTTCTGAAAAGCTCCCATTTAAAAGCATTTCCCAACATTCCCCCCGCTGGCAATAAACCTCTAAGCGGTTGACCAGGTAAATAAAAATATTCATAACCTAGGTAACTGGATCTTCTTACACTGTTGCCAAGAACAGCAGGCAGATGCAAAGAATACCTGAGCTTAGGGGGAACCTACAGAAGGCAGGCCTATCAAACTAGGCATAGGCTGAGTACAGCCCAGCAGAACTAAATTTAGAATAGGGACACTCCTGCTAAGAGCAGGGACCCTACATATGGTAAATCCATGTGTCAGTATGTCATTGGGTTGGGGACCCTGGTGTCAGTACGTCATTGAGTCGGAATCCTTGGTGTCAGAAAGTCATTATGTTCAAACCCCAGGTGTTAGTATTTCATTGTTATGGCAACCCCTGGTGTCAAAAAATCATTGTGTTGGGACCCTAGATGTTAGCGTGCCATTGTTATGGTACACTAATGTGTGGGGCCCCTGGTGTCAGTAATTCATTATGTTTGAACCCCTAGGTATTATGTCAATGTTATGGTATACCCATGTGTCTGTATGCGATTAAGTTGGGTGCCCTGGTGTCAATAAGTCATTGTGTTTGGGCTCTAGGTGTTAATATGCCATCATTATGGTACACCCATGTGTCTGTATGTCATTGGGTTGGGTCTCCTGGTGACAATAACTCATTATGTTCAAACCCCAGGTATTAGTATGCCATTGTTATGGTATACCCATGTGTCAGTATGCCATTGAGTTTGGTCCATTGGTCTCAATAAGTCATTGTGTTGGGACTCTAGGTGCTAGTATGCCATCGTTATGATAAACCTGTGTGTCTGTATGTCATTGGGTTGGGACACTAGTAGCAGTATGTCATTAGGTTGGAACAAATGCTGTCATAAGTCATTCTGTTGGGACCCCAGGTGTTAGTATGTCATTGTTATGGTATACTCATGTGTCAGTATGCCATTAAGTTGGATCCCCTGGTGTCAATAAGCCATTGTGTTGGGACTCCAGGAGTTCGTATATCATTGTTATGATATACCTGTGTGTCTGTATGTCATTTGGTTTGGACTCCTGGTGGTAGTAACTGATTATGTTCAAACCCCTGGTATGTCATTGGGTTGGAACAGCTGCTGTCAGTAAGTCATTATATTGGTAACCCAGGTGTTAGTATGTCATTAATATGTATACCCATGTGTCAGTATGTCACAAGGCTAGAGCTTCTGGTGTCAGCCTATCATTGGTTTGGAGACCGCTGGTGGCATTAAGCCATTATGTTGTGACCCCAGGTGTTAGTATGTCACTGTTATGGCATACCCCTGTGTCAGTATGGGTTGGGATCCCCGGAGTCAGTACGTCATTGGTTTAGGACCCCTGGTATCAGTTAGTCATTGTGTTGGGACCCTAGATGTTAGTATGCCATTGTTATAATATACCTACTGTATGTGTTAGTATGTCATTGGGGTGTAAACCCCGGTGTGAGTATGTCATTGGTTTGGGACCCCTGGCGATAATAAGTTATTGTGTTGGGACCCTAGATTTTAATATGCCATTGTTATGGTATTCCTTTACTTCAGTATGTCATTGGTTTGGGACCCCTGGTGTCAATAAGTCATTGTGCTGGAACCCTAGATTTTAATATGCCCTTGTTATGGTATACCTGTGTAAAAGTATATCATTGATTTGGATTACCGGTGTCGATAGCTCAATTGTTGAACTCCAAGGATCAGTGTGTGATTGTTTTGTGATCCCCATACACCATATTTATCTTTGTCTTATGTATAAAAATCCCATGTAATCCATCTCTTTCACTCATCCATATATATTTAATTCTCTGCTTATCTTGGATTATTAATATCCCTCTGTACATTTTTAATATATCCCAGATGAATACAGTGTGACTGCTCAATGCACAGGACTGTGCGGATAATAGCACAGCACAAATAGCAAATATCTTCATAAACTTCAATCAGTGCAATACCTTGTCTGTAGGGTCTTGATAAAAGGCGCTGACGTTTTCTGTGTGTGGAAACCAGAAGAAGCGAAAGTATTCTGAAGCCTTTAAATGGACATCAAGATTATCGAGGACCTAAAAGACACAAGAACAGGGTTCTTTGAAGCAACACAATGGTTGGATGTACATTATATTATATAGAAGGTACCAGGAAGGCCAAAGTGGGAACTGATGGGGGAATCCCTTGGCCACAAGCTGCTTGATTTCCATAAGTCTTCTAACTGCTGCCAACTAGCAGTTAGTTTAACCACTACAATACTGGGCACTTTCGCCCCCTTCCTTCCCAGACCAATTTTCAGCTTTCAGCGCTCTCGCACTTTCAATGACAATTGCGCGGTCATGCAATGCTGTACCCAAATTAAATTTTTATAATTATCTTTAGTTTGGTGGTATTTATTCACTACTCCGTTTTTTATTTTTTGCGATATAAGCGAAAAAATAGCGGAAATTTTGAAAAAAAACAATATTTTCTCCTTTCTTTTTTAAAAGAAATCCAATAAAATCAAATTTTGTCAAAAAAATTAAGCCAAAATGTATTCTGCTACATGTTTTTAGTAAAAAAAATTCCGTTAAGTGTATAATAATTGGTTTGCGTGATCACGGACATATGTACGCAAATGATCATGTACAGATGTGTGCAGGTGATCACAGACATATGTGTGCAGATAATCATTGGCACATGTGATTTTACTGGGACATATGTGGGGGACATGTGTTTTTATTATTTGGGGACATGTGTTTTTATTATTTGGGGACATGTATGTTTTGGGGACATGTGTGTTTTGGGACATGTGTGGGGACATGTGTGTTTACACTAGACTGGTGATCAGTGAGTAAAAAGCTGTAAAAAAACAGCTTATACTCACTGATCACCAGCCGGCTGCAGCGATCCGCTCTCCGTTCCTCACAGACGACTTCCGTGTGAGGAGAGGAGAGCCGATTGCCTAGCAACCGGCTGTTTGTTTACATCACATGACGGCTGTGATTGGACACGGCCATCATGTGATCAGGAGAGCCAATCACAGAGCCCTCCTGCCGATCCGAGATGCGCCGTGTCCGGGTGACACGAGCGCATCGGGATCGCGCCGCTGCGTGGGCACGCGCGCACACGCGATCCCCTTACTTCTGAAGGACGTTCAGGAATGTCCTATCAGAAGTAGATGGCTCCCACCCGGCCGTATATATACAGTGGCCGGGTGGGAAGTAGTTAAGTGAGTGACACTCAGATATCAGAGAACTACAATTCAAATGGAGCAAAGTGAAACACAACTGAACTGTTGTAATAAGGTGGAACAGATTTGCTCTATAGGCATGTTCTATTCCACTTGACATTTTCTTCTTCTGGTCTGGATACTAAGGTCCATAGAGGAATGACATACTAAATAATAGAACTGTTCAGCTCAGCAGATGTCTGTGCAGTGAGCAATGTAATACCAAGTACACACAATAGGATTTTCTGATGGAAAATGTTTGTTGTTGTTGTCGGAAATTCCGACCGCGTGTAGGCTCCATCGGACATTTTCCATCGGAATTTCCTTCACACAAAATTTGAGAGCTGGTTCTCAAATTTTCCGACAACAAAATCCGTTGTCGGTAATCTCCGATCGTGTGTACACAATTCCGACGCACAAAGTGCCACACATGCTTGGAATCAAGCAGAAGAGCAGCACTGGCTATTGAACTTCATTTTTCTCAGCTCGTCGTACGCGTTGTACGTCACCGCGTTCTTGACGTTCGGAATTTCCGACCAACTTTGTGTGTATGCAAGACAAGTTTGAGCCAACATCCGTCGGAAAAAAAACATGGATTTTGTTGTCGGAAAATACTATCGTGTGTACAGGGCAATAACTGTGTGTGCAGTTTCTCCCAGTTCTCTAGTTTCCCCACAACGTCTGATCAGGCTGGTATTATAATGTGTGCATGAATGTAGCAGCTGTTAAAGTTCCTCAGGGGCGGGGACTGATGGAGAACATGTGCTGAAAAATATAGTGATTTTTTTGTTGGTGTCAAAAAAATCTGAGAATGTTCATAATGCAGTGGGGTGACTCTGAATTTGAGTTACCTACGGAAGCTATTTTTAAAGATATGCAGAGCTTAGGTTTGTTTGCCATGTCAGTGTTTGATGCTTTCTGTAGAGGTTTTTGAAAATTGTGAGCAAAAGTGGTACACGTTGGGAATAATTAGCTAAGCCAACCTCTGAACTGGACCAAACCTGGCCAGCTGAACCAATCCTGCAGAACACTGGCTAGAGGGAGATTGAAAAGTTTGTATGGTCAAGCATTTTTTATGGCCAAGGAAAGTATGTGCACCCCCTTCCCAATGATTGAGCTCAGGTGTTTCCAGAACTGTTAAAGCTACAGAATACATTTTAGACAGTTGTGCTGTTTCAATCTTGTGATAACAGTTTGGGGAAGGTCCTTTTCTGTTCCGGCATGACTGTGTCCCTGTGTACAAATCCAGGTCCATAATGACATGGTTTGATCAATTTTGTGTGGAGGAATCTGAGTAGCCTGCAGAGAGCCCTGACCTCAAACCTACTAAACACCTTTGGGATAAATACTGTGAGAACATGGATTGTGAGCCAGCTCTTCTCATCAAATATCAGTACCTGAACTGAACCCCACTGAACACCTTTGGGATAAATTGGAACACCAATTGCGAGTCAGGTCTCCCCATCCAACATCAGTTCCTGACCTCAACCATACTGAACACCTTTGGGATAAACTGTAAGCCAGGTCTTGTTATGCCGCGTACACACGAGCGGACTTCTCGTCAGACTGAACTCCGAAGGACTTCTTGACGGAGTTCCGACGGAGTTCTGCCGAAACGGACTTGCCTACACACGATCACACCAAAGTCCGATCGTTTAGAATGCAATGGCATACGATGGGACTAGAAAAAGGAAGTTCAATAGCCAGTAGCCAATAGCTGCCCTTGCATCGTTTTTGGTCCATCGGAACAGCATACAGACGAGCGGTTTTCTCAATAGGAACTGGTTCCGGCAGAAAGATTTGAAACATGTTCTATTTCTAGGTCCATCAGAATTTTAGAAAGAAAAAGTCAGATGAAGCCCACACATGATCGGAATGTCCGACAGAATCATTCCGTCTGACCTTTTCTGCCGGAAAGTCTGGTCGTGTGTAGAGGGCATTATCCAACATCAGTACCTGACTCAACCCTACATGAGCAACTTTTGGATGAACTGGAATGCCAGTTGTGAGCCGAGTCTTCTCATCCAACATCAGAACCAACCTCCATCCTATTGAACACTTTTGGGATGAACAGGAAAACGATTGTGAGCCAGGTCATCTCATCCAACATCAGTGCCTGATTTCCACCCTACTGAACACCTTTGAGATGACTTGCAACATTGATTCTGAGGCAGGTCTCCTCATCCAACTTTAATACCTGAACACCTGACCTCAACCCTACTGAACACCTGACCTCAACCCTACTGAACACCTGACCTCAACCCTACTGAACACCTTTGGAGTGAATTGGAATGCCTATTGTGAGCCAGATCTTCTCATCCAACAATAGTACCTGAACCTGACCTCATAAATTCCCACAGACACACTCCAAAATTGTGGAAGGTCCTCTGGGAAGAGTGGAGGCTGTTATAGCCACAAATGGTGACCTTCATGTTAATGGCCATGGTTTTGAAATGAGATGCCAAACAAGCTCAAATAGATGTGATGGTCCACAAGCTCTTGGTCATATAGTGTACTGTATATGTATAACAGTGTACACACATATGAATATTAGAACACTACAGATCCATTTAAAACATCTGAGTTCCAAGACAGTGCCTGATAAAAAAGGACAGAGGGATGGAGGAAATAAAAATGAGTGAAACTGAAATCCAGCAGTAAGTAACATCTATGGTATCTTATATGCTCCAGATGTACTTCTCCCATTCCTTATGCAAACATCTGTGCAGTATCCTGTAATGTCCCTATACATTTGCTGGGCATATGTCATCCCAGCAGGCAGCATGTCACTATAGTTACTAAGGAGAGAGTGAATGGAGATTTATCGCAGACAGTCTGGAAGGGTTTACAAGGATATTGGAAAATGTCAACTCCATTTAAGTAATGTTACAGTGTAGCCTCCGATCATTGAAGACTTAACGGCATCACTATGCAGAGAAAGCTTTCCAAAAAATGTACTTTAATTTAAATAAAATGATAGTCAAGCTAAAATAAAAATATAACCTTTTTTTGTTTAGTATGTTAGCTTTTTTTAAAGGAACAAATAATGTTGAAGTACCGCTTGCTGTAAAGATAAAGAAGAAATTTGCGATGTACACGGGGTATTACAGTTCGTAATTTTGGCATGAAGGGTACATAACATGATTAAGAGTAGGCGTGCAAAGAGAAAATGGCGTTGATAATGTGGGAGACTCACTTTAGATAAGCTGAAGGGGGGAGACCTGGAACCATTGATGGGGGTGGGGGGGTTGGTTCTGGGAGAGGAGAGGGACGTAGCAATGATTGCGTAACAGTATAAAACGGGAAGTGGCCAGTATAGGACAGAAGGGTATAGGAGTTGGAAAGAGGGTCAAGCTTTATTTTCAAGTTCAACTTAGCCAACATCAAAAATATTAGGGTTCAACACATAGCCAATGAGTAAATAGGGTTGCTAATGAGATTGACTTGAGGTGGCTTGGAACCAGAGCAATGGGGGGTGCCCAGGAAGAGGCAGGGCTATAGCAAGGATTGCGTAACAGTATAAAACGGGAAGCAGGTAATATAGAACAGAAGGGGAAAGGAGTTGGAAAGAGGGTCAAGCTTGATTTTCAAATTCAACTAAGCACACATCGAAAATATTAGGGTTCAACACATAGCCAATGAGTAAATGGGGTTGCTAATGAGATTGACTTGAGGTGGCTTGGAACCAGGGCAATGGGGGGTGTCCAGGAAGAGGCAGGGCTATAGCAAGGATTGCGTAAAAGTATAAAACGGGAAGCAGGTAGTATAGGACAGAAGGAGAAAGGAGTTGGAAAGAGGGTCAAGCTTTATTTTAAAGTTCAACTCAGCACACATCGAAAATATTAGGGTTCAGCACATAGCCAATGAGTAAATGGGGTTGCTAATGAGATTGACATGATTTGGCTTTGAACCAGGGCAATGGGGGGTGTCCAGGAAGAGGCAGGGCTATAGCAAGGATTGCGTAACAGTCTACAACCAGGTAATTAAAAACAGAAGAGGATAGGTGGTGCGGGGGTTTTGTTTTTTTCAACTTCAACTCAACACACATAGAAATGAATAGGGTTTAACATGCAACCAAAGAGAAAATGGAGTCAGGGGGCCAGGATTTAAGGATGGATCCAGAAGAAGGCAGGAACGTAGCAAGAATTTGCGTAACAATATAGAACCAGAAGACCAGGTAGTTAACACAGAAGGGCTGAGGTTGCTTTATTATTAGGGTTCAATACATAGCCAAAGAGAAAACAGGGTCACTAACGTGGGAGATTGACTTGAAATGGCCTGGGGGAAAAGTTGTAGCCATGGGAGGTAGATCTGCGAAAGGGAAGTGATGTAGCAAGGACTGCGTAACAGTATAAAACAGAAAGACCAGGCAGCTAAGGATAGGAGGTGGGAGAGGACTAAGCTTTTTTTTCAATTTCAACTCAACACATATAAAAAATATTAGGGTTCAATACACAACACACCCTAATTTTACTGGTGGTTTTTGGGCTTACCTGGCCAATCACAAAGCCCTAAAAGCAATACGGCGGTTGAGGCTGCTGGTCACATTCCCTATCCCCAGACAATCCCCCTCCTCGAGATCTACTAACAGCCCACATCACAGTGATTCCTAAACCAAATAAAGATGCTTCCTTGGTGACTAATTACCGACCAATCTCCCTACTAAATGTCAACCTAAAAAATTTACACAAAAAATTCTGGCCAAACGTCTCCTGCCACTACTGCCCAATCTCATCTCACTAGACCAAGTAGGATTTATACCGGGTAGAGAGGCAAGAGACAACACTACAAAAGCCGTTAACGTTCATCACTGGCTGTCCTCATCCCAACAACAAGGATTCTTCCTTTCTCTCGATGCGGAGAAGGCATTTGACAGGGTGGCCTGGTACTCAGAGGTACTTAAAATGATTGGAACGGGACCGCATGCTCCAATTTATCATCGCCCTATACACCTCCCCAACTGCGAAGGTCAGAGTCAATGGTCACCTGTCGGATGCCTTCTCCATATCCATAGGAAATCGCCAAGGTTGTCCCCTATCCCCCTTAAAATTTGTCCTTATCCTAGAACCAATACTTCAACAAATACAATCGAACCCAAACATCAAAGGAGTGACAAATTTCAGATACTATATATAAGCTCTCTGCCTTTGCAGATGACATCCTCTTATTCCTGACAGAACCACACATCACTCTCCCCAACCTGCTCGCAGACTTTGCCACATTCAACACCCTCTTAAACCTCCAAATTTATTTTTCAAAATCAGAAGCCCTGAACATTTCCCTACAGCAGGACACACTTACACTTTGCCAAACTAACTTCCCATTCAAATGGAATGAGACCCATTACTTATATCGGGATTAATCTCCCCTCCCATTTATCTGACCTATACTCTAAAAACGATATCCCCATACTCCAACGCATTCAGAAAGATCTAAAGGCATGGTCGACCGGCATCTTTTCTTGCTTTGGCAAGGCTGCTATACTCAAAATGAATATTCTCCCAAGAATACTGTATATCCTACAAACAATCCCCATAAAATTACCACAAGCCTTTTTCACCTCGTATTCCACCTGCAGCGACTTCCTCTGGGGCAAAGATCGTCCTAGACTCAGCCATGATAGATTAACTCTACCCAAGCTAAAAGGAGGAATCAGCCTCCCAGACATTACCAAATACCACTGGGCTTGCCAATTAGCGAGAATCATAGACTGGAATGTCCACACTCATTCGAAAGCCTGGATAAAAATTGAAAACAAATTCACTCCAATCCCAACTACCCTAGATCACCCCAAACAATACCCCTCAAACCTACAAACAGCACCCCTTAATTGGCAGCACTTTACAAACATTCCAGAAAGCATGCCGAACCCATCGCATCTCTACTATACAAGGTCCGTTGACACCCATCCGACACAACCCGGATTTCCCAGTTGGCCTCTCAGACACATTTCTGGCAGACTTCTGGCCCCATAACGACATTCAAGCACAACATTTCTTTTCTGGAGACACCTTTTTAACCCTTTCCGACATACCCTCACGAGCGACTGACCGACCCTGCCCGCAATGGAAATATTTTCAAATCAGGCACTTTCTCATCCACCCCTACAAGCGTCCAGACTACTCCAGACAACTCACACCCTTTGAGATCCTATGCACGAAAACGGAACCGCAAAGACATACAATCTCAGACATAAACTCCCTTTTATTTTCTGATCACGACTCTAAATCCAATGCCTCAACCCATAGTTGGGAAAGGGACTTATCTATTAACCTATCTGTAGAAGAATGGCAAACTATCTACACCCATATTCACAAGGGATCTACTAATGTGACAGCACAAGAAAATGGCTTCAAAGTCTTCTCTAAATGGTACAAAACTCCTACCAAACTACACAAAATCTCCCCCACCATACCTCCTAATTGCTGGAGATGTTCTGACGGAGAAGGCTCTATGTTGCACATATGGTGGTCCTGCCATTACTCCAACCTTTCTGGAAAGAATTCCAACGTGTCAACACCAAGATTACCACCTACCAAATAGAATTTACACCCGCAAAAATGCTTCTATACCACTCCTCTATTCCTTTTAGACACTACCACCGTTCCCTCGCATTACATCTAACAAAACGCAGCAAAAGTATGCATCCTCACTCTCTGGAAATCCCCTAAACCCCCCACAACAGCTGACTGGCTCAGACGTATATCTAAAATTGCAGAGATGGAGGAATTAATCCATCAATCCAAAGACACGCCCACTAAATTTAAGACCGGCTAGTCGTGCTGGCAACACTTTAAAATGACAGAGGAATATAATTATTTGCTCTCTCAAGGTTAGACCCTAACCCAAGAAACCCCCGTGAAAGAGTAAAAATCCAACCCCATTCCTCAACCCCCCTCACCTGCACTACACATTGCCATGACATGGATAGGACTGCTATGCGCTCCTACAACCCGATATATTTCCACCCACTTCCACCCCTTCCCCCACCCATAACCACTCCCAACCCGCTATCCCTCAAACCCCATCATGTTTAAGAACCCCTGCCTTCCAGAAAAACCCCTATTAGAGATTCCAGTGGTCCGAGACCGCATCCCTAAATTCAACCTAAAACACCATTTACAAATAGGCAACGGTCTATTATCATCTTCTTACAAATTCACAATGCAATATACAATTCAACCGAGAAATACGTGTTGACTTTCTCAAATATACGAATTAAGGGCCAATTGCCCCTATTTACTTATGTTCACTGGTTATATGTTTATGTTGTAGATTCACTATAACGTATCCCTTGCAACTGTTTTTGGCTTAGGTAACATATATGTTAAATGTAATGTACCAACTTGTTAATGTTTCCTATCATTAATATCGCACTATAACGATGTGATGTAATTCATGTTGTATTTACAATAAACTTTATCTTGGAAAAAAATAAAATTAGCTGACGCCAAAAGCTTGTACAAAAAGTACAGTGTTCAATTTCTTTCGAAATTTCAAAAAGTCAATCTCACATCTCAGTTTCAGAGGCGAGGAGTTCCAAAATTCAGCTCCTTGTACTTCACTCGTTCTCCCTCCGCATGTTTTCTTTTTAAATTTTGGAATCTTCAGTATGGCCAAGTTCCTGATCTCAAGGATCCGGTAGGCACATACTTGACAAATTTTTCCTTCAGATACTCTGGGCCATATCCATGCAATGCCTTATGGAGAAGACATCCAGTTTTAAACAGAACCTCTTCTTTCAAGGGCAGACAATGTAGGGCTCTTAGGGATGGAGTGATGTGGTCACGGCAACAAACACCTGTCAGTATCCTTGCTGCGCCAGTCTGAATCAACTGGAGCTTGTTGATGGTACAAGCAGGCAAACCCAAATACTGGGCATTACAGTGGTCCAATCGACTGCTGATAATGGCATTGACCATGGCGTTCTTGTCAGAATCTGCGATATAGCAAAAAGTTGACCTCAGGAGTCTCAGGTAGAAGTGACATGAACCTGATTTACCTGAGGGCGCAGGTTCAACCTAGAGTCAAAGATGATGCCCAGGTCCCTGACCTGAGTGGCCGGAATCGGAAAAGGTTTGAAAGATTCCGGCCATGACGGAAACAGGTTGGAATACACCTAGTTACTGAAGATGATGCATTCAGTTTTGGTGCCATTTAGCTTTAGATAATTGGCACCCATCCAGGAATGGATTTCCTCCAGACAGGAGACCAGCGTGACCTGATCCTCCCCTTTCTTGGATAATTTGAAGTAGATCTGGGTGTCGTCAGCATAGACATGGAACGGGAGATTGTGACGGCGAATGATGTACAGCAGCGGCCTCATATAGATGTTAACAAGGATCGGAGATAAAGCCGATCCTTGTGGGACCGCGCAAGACGGGGGACTATCAGAGGAATAAAATGGTCCCAACTTTACCCTCTGAACCTTGTCTTGCAGAAATGAGGATACCCATGCCAGAGCTATACCATCCATTCCTGCCACCATCTTCAACCTATCCACAAGTATAGAGTGGTCGATGGTATCAAAAGCTGCCGACAGATCCAGAAGTACCAAGGCCGAAGCTTCATTCTCATCCAAGGCCCAGAGCAAATCGTCCAGGACTTTTACCAGGGCTGTTTCCGAACCTCTCCCAGGACGAAATCCTGACTGGAAGTCATCAAGACTAAGGCCTTATAGGCTGAAACGCGTCAACTGACTTAATCTGCGTTTGTTCACTGTGGCTATTCAATAAAAAGGAAGAAATTTTAAGAGCAACAACCGGAGTGCGGATCATTTTTTCTACATCCAGTTTTTGTCTGCCGAAAATTCGTAATTGGCTGTCAAAATCAGCATACTAACAATCAGAAAATCGGCAGATCGCTCATCGGACAAAATTTATCTTCAGATTTTCTGACCACGTGTACGGGCCTTTAGTACAGGATGAACAGAAGTACAAACCCTTTGGTAGGTATAACATCTCATCTCAATATTCAGCTGTTTTCCTAGAATTCAACTTTGAATTTGTAGGTTGACATTTCTAAAAAAGAAAGAGGAGCCGATGTAAGCGGCAAATTAATTTGTGTCTTCTCTCATCACAGCTCCTCGCCTCCGCCGAAAATAAGGAAAACGGCGGAGTGGGGTGGGAGCACGCGGACGGGAAGATGTGCAGGATGTAGCGACGTCTCGTCAATCCTCCTGCATATTATTTTGTTTTTGTTTTGTGTCAGAACACAATAGAATTATGCAGCAGAGATGTAAGAGAATAGGGAATGAAGTCATGCGCTGTAGTTCTGAATTTACATTTCTAAAAACACATTTCTGGAACAAAGGCATTGTTCGCCCAGCTGAGAAGCGCGCCGGATGAGGTTTATTTTCTATAGCTCGTTCTAATATGTAAGTGTTTCAAAACAAGTTTTCCCCCCAGCTGAATGAATACTAATTGAAGCATTGGAAGCACAATGTTGTAGTCCTTGAAGACACTTTTAGTAGAATATAATTCCTTGCATATTACAGCTGCTGCACAACGGTAGTTGATAAGGTCCATTAAAGAGTCATTGTCACTTTGCCCATGCCCATACAAAGTGACGGTGTCTGTGCAAAGACCTTAAACCCCCCCACTGACCGCCCAACTCAGGGAAATCCAAAAATTCCTCCTTGCAGTGGAGCTGCACCTACATGGCAAGGGTTGACTTCTCATTTAGGTCTAGGGGAGAAAAAAAAGCACTTTTACATATCCAATCCTCCACTCTTTTGGCAGACGGTGCTCCCCCATGCTCTGGCAGTGGACTGTCCCTTGATGTCTTTAAGTCCAAAGTAGGGCAATGGATCCTGAATTGGTCTTAATGGCATCAGGAGGATCTAATGCCACGTACACACGATCAGAATTCTCGTCGGAAAAAGCTCTGATGGTTTTCCCGACGGAATACCGCTCAAACTGTCTTGCCTACTGCCGTGAAGAATGCGGTGATGTATGTACAACACTACGACGAGCCGAGAAAAAATGAAGTTCAATGCTTCCAAGCATTCGTCAAATTGTTTCCGAGCATACGTAGGAATTTTGCGCGTCGGAATTGCTACAGACGATCGGAATTTCTGTCTGAAAAATTGAGAACATGCTCTCAAATTGCTGGCGGGAATTCGGCCAGCAAAATTCCGACACACAGTCGCATTTTCCGATGAAAAACTCTCATCGGTCTTTTGCTGGCCAAAATTCTGATCGTGTATACGTGGGATTAGACTCCTGAATGAAAGGAATAAGAAACTGCAGGGACCGGTGTGGCAGTGCAGTAAATCGTCTGCACAGCCGCACAGCAAAGAGAAATTTTGAAGTTTCCCAAAATTCCAGGCTAAGTAACTAGTCTTAAAAATACTTCCTCCCCTCTCATACCAGTATGTATATATTTTGTAGGCAGGTGCAGCCTGCTTTCTCCACTGAAGGTAGCGATCATCCGCAGCGGCCTTGCAGAGGGAGAGGAAGTTGAGAGGAACTTAGTTCCTCTATGGTTTCCTGGGTCACAGGGGACATCTATCCGAATGGATGCTGGTGCCTCCTTATGTGACTCTGATGGCCATCTTGGGTCAGGCAGAGTCTATTTAAGACCCGGACTCCCAGGCTCGGTGTGCATTTTGCATGTGGCTAGAGTAAGGACAGGTCTGTCGTCTGGCAGGGCAAGTACTTAGCATCAGGGAGAGGTTCTGGAGGAGTAAGGAAAGTGCAGGGACCCACCATCCTACCTGGAAGCCTTCCCACTTGGGTACGGACCAGTCAGGCCACATTCCACCCCCGAGACAGATGCTGTTGGCACACATGAGGCCTACTTCTACTGCCACATTGCTAATATATGCTCTGAGTGCTCCCGGTCCTGGTTGCCTTCTCGCCTGGCCTGTTCTGCATTGCCGAACTTCAGTTACAATATATTCCTGTTTCTCTGCACTGGGACTCTGTGTGTAGGCAACTGCAGTCTACTTTCTTCATTGCAGGTGGTGCTCTTCTGCAGCGGCACTGCAGTTGGAGAGGAAGTCAGGAGGAACAGTGTTGCTCTATGGTTTCTGGGGTCTCAGAGGGCAGCTATCCGATTGAATGCTGGAGACTCTGGTGGCCATCTTGGGTCAGGCAGAGTCTATTTATGACCCTTCCTCCTAGCCATGGCGCGCATTTTGTGTGTGGCTAGAGTAGGGACAGGTCTCCCGTCTGGCAGACAAAGTACTTAGCATCAGGAAGAGGTTCTGGAGGAGTAGGGAGTAAGTGCAAGGACACGCCAGCCTTTCTGGAAGCCTTCCTAATTGTGTACGGACTAGCCAGGCCACATTCCACCCCTCAAGACAGACGCTGTTGGCACACCTGAGGCCTACTTCTACTGCCACATTGCTGTAATATTCTGTGAATGCTCCCGGTCGAATTGCCTTCCTGCCTGGCCTGTTCTGTAACTTCAGTTACAATATATTACTGTTTCTTTGCTCTGGGACTGCTTTCTGCTGCCGCACCATGCTGCACGTATCCATATACTTACCTATTTTCAGCCCACTGCAGCCCAGTCACGTGATCCCCTGTGCTAGCCAGCAGCAACTGCAGGGGAGAGGAGAGAGCACTTAACAATGGCTTGGAATGCCTGGGAGTGGTGACATCACCCATAGGCTCCTATGGCCCATCCAATGCCAGTGCTCCCGCCTTTCTCCTGCCACCACTGCTGGCTGACACAGCGAGCCAAAAAAAGGTAAGTACTGTATATACATCTTTATTAAACAGGTTAGTCAGCATTGGTGTTAGGAGAGGGTAGAAAGACTAGTTAGCTTTAGCCTGGAATTCTACTAATTCTTTAAATGGTTGTTAAGCCACTTAGTTTTGGTGCTACAATCCCCTCTGTTATAATAAATGATGTGCCCCAGTGTATGTGTTTTGTAAAAAATACACCGCTATATACCTTATTTTTTAGCGCCGCTCAGTGCTCACGTGACCGGCCGCCTCTCTCCTCTCACAACCTGACAGCAAAGCGGGCAGGGCCGAGAATCCTCCGCTGTGGCCAGCCAGGAGGAGGAGAAGAGTGGCGGAGAGAGGCGGCCAGTCATGTGAGCGCCACTATAAAATAAGGTATATAGCGGTGTATTTTTTACAATATGCATACACTGGGGCTCATCATTTTTTGTAACAGAGGGGATTGTAGCACAAACACTAAGTTATTTTAGCAGCAGAAGGGGGGGAGCTGACAGGTGGGGGGGGGAGGACAGAGAAAAGCAGTGGATGACAGAGGCACGTAAACTGACCACAGTGTCAGGGCTCAGCAGCCATGATAAAATGTGGTCAGTTTACAGAGGGGAGGGCAGAACCAGGCAGGATCAGCCAGGTATTTCGGGTGATAGAATGGGCCAAATTACACAGCACAAGCACTGTGCTGTTATGCATGCTTTACAGGAACAGGATCTATTTTTTTTTAGAGTTACAAACGCTTTAAGCTGCCCAAAATAATTTTCATGTAAAACTTTCTATTTTAGGAAATACTTTTGATTTTCTACTAGTGGTGTCAAATCAATGTTCATTTTTGACCAGGGTGAAGAGAAAATTTGAAGGATCTTGATGGAAAAAAAGATAAAACGCAGATATCCGTGCTCAGGATAATGAACTGCAGCCTCCCTAGGAAAACTACACCAGAGTGCAGCCAAAAATTGAATATACTGAAAAAAGGGATGGGGGCGCTGTTCTATTTGGATATGAATTTAAATAAATAAATATGAGTGTATGGGTATATACACCAAAAACTAGAGGTCAAATAAAGTGCAAATGTGCGTCCTAACCACCCGGATAGAGGACATCATTCCACTTCCCATTGGGAGGAACGCAAACATCTGGGATTTGTAGTACCACGCCTGTTACCCCTGCAGGGGTGAGGCGCTCCGGTGAGTGCAAGCACATAAGGGGAATTGAATGAAGGAGGGGAGCACAGGACACCTACTGCTGCATTTTTGCACTGAATTTTTGCGATTTCACAGACTTTTTGTGTCATTTTGGATTGAACTATTCATAGAGATTTTTTTCTACTATATATTTCTTATTTTAAATATTTTCTATTGAATATATTTCATCACTGAACATATATTTTTCTATCACCATTTGGACATTGTTTTTGAACTTACCGGTACATTTTCTAGAATTGTTTTGGAGTTTGCGGTTCTTCTTATTAATTGTTACGAACATTTACTCAGTATTTATTATTTTTAAATTTATTTATTCATTGGAGTTTTCCATACGTTTTTATCGTGTATACTACTGAAGTCACTATTTGCTTATTATCCACCATTTGCTTATTACCCACTTTTTGACCAACACATTTATTTATCTTTTTCATTGCCACTTCTTTTTGATTGCCACACATTCTCTATTTTCACCTTTGACCTGTGTTTTTACCTTTAGTCACTCGTTTATTCATATCTAATTCAATACTATAGGACGCACATTGGCACTTTATTTGACCTCTAGTTGTTGGTGTATATACCCATACACTCATATTTATTTATTTAAATTCATATCCAAATAGAACAGCGCCACCATCCCTTTTTTCAGTATATGATGGAAAATGTTTCTTGAACAAATGGGATTCTAGCTGGTTTTCATTGGGAAAAACTGCACGTTGTACTGAAACCAGTTTGCTATGTCTGGGATTCCATTCAAATAGCAGTTCTGGATGAAACTTTAAGGGCGTTGCAATAAAATTACTTGACTCAATGATGGCATGAAAGAATGTTCTGATGAACTTTTTCTTCAGAATTACCGTATGAACATTCAAACAAAATAGTGGTGTACTGGTGTATGGCCAGCTTTATACTGACTGTGACAGACCTAGCCGGGACACAGGCTTTTTGAGCGGACTAAATGCGAGCCTCCTGCCAACCGATTATGGCCCTGGATTTTAAGGGGCACAGGGTGAAGGAGAACCCCAACGCCAGTCAGATTCAATGCTGTATATATGCTGTGTATATATAATGTGTGTTGTCTCATGCTGTTGGGGGACACACTGTCAGATGCTAGTGTCATGAACTCGAGATGTTAATTGAGAGAGCTGATCACATTGTCCTCTGTACAATGAAGTAGACAGTCCGTCTGTTACTGGTGGTCTCTTTCTATTGTGATAAAATGTCTTGTGGTGGTAATTATGATAATTTAATCAACTGTGTTTAGCTCGGTGACAACAAGTCTGACCTGTAGAGAAATCCTGATGAAGTGATTATCAGCACCCCCCTGCCAACCCTTTCTCCATTGCAGCTGGTGACACTACCCAACATTTATGACCATTATGATGAATATAGTCATCAGGCCTTCCAGCCAACATTTATGACCATTATGATGAATATACTCATCAGGCCTTCCAGCCAATATTCAACATATGACCAAGGGTGTCACGGTACTGCTTCCCATGGTCACTGACCCTGCTGATTTAGGTAACTAAAACAGAGGAAGAACATTCATGCATGTTCCTAAACTGTGACATGGCTAGCATGCATGGGGTGCTGCTTTGGCAATGTTAAGTGGTATGGATGACTTCTAGAGTGACAACATTGCTCCCGCTTAGGGAGGCATTCAAGGGAGAAAAATCTGAAAAGTGTGATATGCATACAATCAATCGAAGGGCAAAGAACTATTTTATGCAATTCATTGTAGGATTTAGATACACCTTCAAAGTTAGTGTTAAAGTGTACTTGCACCCAACAACAAAAATGCAATACATTGAAGCCTCCCAGTCCTAATATGAGGTGGCTGCCTTAGTTTTATTTTTATCAGGCTTTTTAAATTTATCTCCACCAGATGATCCTTCCAGCAACACACTGCTTATTCTATAATGACAGCACTCACCATGCTGTATTTGGAAGAGCAGAGATGTCACTCTATTAACGGGACTACTATAACCTCCCCCTGTGCTCCACTCCATAACAAAGGGGAAGGGGTTCTGTAGTCCTTAGCGCTAGAGGGAACAATATAACTGATAAGAGTGCAGAGGGTCAGTGGGAGAATAACCTCATTACATCAGCGGTCTTAGGGAGGGAATAATGAACTCTTTACTTTGGTGGTCTTTGACATGTCAGTTAGAGGAGGTTCTGTTTACATTGGTGATCATTGGTAGGGTCAGTGGTAATAGGGCCTTATTACATTGGTGGTCACTGGGAGGGTCATTGGAAGATGGACCTCATTACATTGGTGGTGTTTGGCAAGGTTAGTGGTAGAAGGGCCCCTTACATTGGTAGTCATTGGGAAGGTCAGAGGGAGAAGAACCTCTATACATATCTGTTCATTGGAAGGGTCACTAGGAAAAGCACCTAATTATATTGGTAATCATTGGGAGAGTCAATGCTAGAAGGGCCTCCATACATCAGTGGTCATTGAGGGGTCAGTGGAAGAAGGATCTCATTACATCGGTGGTCATTGGATAATGAACTTCATTATATTGGTGGTGTTTGGGAGGGCCATTGGATGATGGACTTCATTATATTGGTGGTCTTTGGGAGGGTCATTGGATAATGGCCTTCATTATACTGTATTGGTGATCAGTGGCACGCTCAGAGGTAGAAGCACTTCATTACAATGGTGGTTATTGGAAAGGTAGGTAAGAGAAGCTACTCATTGCATTAGTGGTCATTGGAAGGGTCACTAGGAGAAGGATCTCATTACATTGGTAATCATTGGTAAGGTTGATGGGAGAAGGACCTCATTACAACGGTAGTCATTGGGATGGTTAGTAGAAGTACTTTCTTACACTAGTGGTTAATGAAAGGATCAGTGGGAGAAGAACCTAATTACATTGGTCTTCATTGGGATGTCAGTTTGAGAAGGACTCTCTTACACTGGTGGTCATTGAAAGGGTCGGTGGGAGAAGGATCTCATTAAATTGGTCTTCGTTGGTAGGGTCATTGGGAGAAGGATCTCATTACATTGGTGGTTATTGGCAGGGTCAATGGGAGAAAGACATCTTTACATTGGTCTTCATTGGGAGTGTCATTGGGAGAAGGACCCCATTACACTGGTGGTCATTGGAAGGGTTAGTAGGAGAAGGATCTCAGTACATTGGTGGTTATTGGCTGGGTCAATGGGAGAAAGACATCTTTACATTGGTCTTCATTGGGAGTGTCATTGGGAGAAGGACCCCACTACACTGGTGGTCATTGAAAGGGTTAGTAGGAGAAGGATCTCATTACATTGGTGGTTATTGGCTTGGTCAATGGGAGAAAGACATCTTTACATTGGTCTTCATTGGGAGTGTCATTGGGAGAAGGACCCCACTACACTGGTGGTCATTGGAAAGGTTAGTGGAAGAGGGATCGTATTGAGTTGGTGGTCATTGGGAGGGTTAGTGGCTGAAGGACCTTATTGCATTGGTGGTTGGTAGGAAAAATAACCCCTCTTTCATTGCAGTCTTGGTGTCTGGAGTGAAACTTAGGGCTTGGTGACACAAGTGATAGTTTATACGCATCTCAGATGAGAAAGAGGGACAATTTTTTAGCACAAAATAGCTAGCTAAAAGAACCAACCTCTGCCGCATCCCCAGTTAAATGAATTAGTACACAGAAAATAATTGGTTGCACCCACAAGTGCTTTTTTCACTACTACTCTTTCTTTCTGCTTGCCTTTCAAAAAGAACAATGCAATAATTTATAGGTTAGTTGAAGGGTTTAATGGAGAAGAAGACTCGGTTAAAGGAAATGTTTTATAGAGGTCTATGCATGAGACTAGACTTAAGACTTAAGATGGCCAACTGAAGAGTAAAGAGGAACACAGGGATCTGGGTCTAAAGAGGGACATTTGCTCCGAATGAGGGACAGTTGGGAGTCATGCATACTATAAGTAAACTAAAGGGTGTTTTATAGACAGCATTTCGGATTTGGGTTTTCTCACACAGTTGAATCCTCCCAGGATTTCTCAGTTCTTTGTGCAGTTGGGAAGTTTGTTAAGCAGGAAAGAGAGTTCGGAGATAATGTGTTCTTATCGGGATAATCAGGAGTTCAGAAGAAATGAGATTAACCTTTTGTCAGGCTTCAAGCCCGGCTGATTAGATTGAGATGCCTCGTCTTTTCATCATGCTCTTTGTGATGAGCAGCCTTGACAATCACAGGGAAATGGTGATGCCCAGCACCAGCTACTGTCTCCCGGTGTCTGTCCTTTCTCCTGCTGTGAATCATGAAGGGCAGGAGGTTGATTTTCACAATAGCAAACTTTTTAAAGTGATTGTAAAGTCTCTTTTGTTTTTCAAATAACAAAACTGTACTTACCTCCTTTGTGCAGTTGGCTTTGCACAGAGCAGCCCGGATCCTCCTCATCTCGGGTCCCTCTTTGCTGCTGCTGGCCCCTCCCTCCTATCAAGTGCCCCCTCAGCCAGCAGCTTCCTATGAGGGCACCCAAGGCGAGTCAGAACTCCGTGTATCCATTCAGACATGGACCTCCGACCCGCCCTGCCCCCCTCTCCTCTGATTGGCTGACTGACTTTGATTGACATCCACGGGAGCCAATGACGCCACTGCTGTGTCTCAGCCAATCAGGAGGAGTGTCTAGGGTGGCTTAGAACCTAGGCCCAAACTAAAGCCTGAGGTCAAATGGAAAAGGAAAGAAAGGAAAATCTCTTTTCTGGTTTATTTTAAGGGGGACCTAATCCTGAACCCAAGCCCGGACCAAAGACCAAACCCAAGCCTGAACCTTAGCCCAGACCTAAACTAACCCAAAGCCTGAACCTAAGCCTAAACCAAAGCCTGAATCCAAGCCTGAACCTAAGCCCAAACCATAGCCCGAGGGCAGATGGAGTAGGAAAGAAGGAAAAATCTCTCCTCTTCTGGTTTATTTTAAGGGGGACCTAATCCTGAACCCAAGCCTGGACCAAAGCCCAAACCTAAGCCCAGATCCAAGTCAACCCAAAGCATGAACCTAAGCCTAGACCAAAGCCCAAACCTGAACCTAAGCCCAAACCCAAGCATGGACCCAAATCTAAACCAAAACCTGAACCTATACTGGGACCAAAGCCAGAACCAAAGCCAAACCTGAACCTAAACTCAGACCAAAGCCAGAGCCTAAGCCCAAACCTGAACCCAAACTTGAACCCAAACTTGAACCTAAACCCGAATCCAAGCCAACCCAATGCCTGAACCTAAGCCTAGACCAAAGCCCAAACCCAAGCCCGAACCTAAGCCCGGATCCAAGCCAACCCAAAGCCTGAACCTAAGCCTAGACCAAAGCCCGAAGCCAAGCCTAAACCTAATCCCAAACCAAAGTCAGAACCTAAGCCTGAACCCAAACTCAGACCAAAGACAGAACCCATGCCTGCTGGACCCAAGCTCCTCAATAGTGAGAAGCATGAAAGAAACCTGGAGCAGCTTTTTCTACAGCAACTGCATTTTAGCTATCCCAAGACTGTTAGCATAGCTTAATGTTAACATTTGATTATACAACCTGTTATAATGTTTATAGTTTATTTTGACTTCGATTTTAATATTCGGAACCGCGCTCTGTAGCGCAGGACACAGCAACATTTTAAAAAATAATTTAATTGGAATTTATGACACCTACTCCTCCTAAAAACATGAAAAAAAAAAAACAGCGAGGAAAGCTGTCGGGAAGATTCAGCCGCACAAACATTTGTATTAATGCAACATGTACGTGGGCAGATCTGCAGGGAATTAATTAGGGATGTGAGTTTTTGACCTTGGGAAAGGCTACGAGCGTTCTCTGCCCAGATCCGAGGCTATAATCTTACTGAAATGACTTTCACTTAAATACCACTGCCAAGAGCTTCGACTTTAATCTTCGGATAAATCAGAGCAACAGGTTCCTCCTGCGTCCAGTCTCAGGCACTGATAAAGTAAACAACTGCATCTGCAGCAGTCATGGGGGACCGATTTACCAAGGCCGTAAGCTGATTCGCTGGGCTGTCAGTCTACGCCGATACATCTGGGCCCATTTTGTATTTTCACCGGGCTTTGATGCATTTTAGGATGTTTTGGTACATTGGCAGCCAACAATTTTCAATGGTCTGCGGTAACACAATTCATGTTAACAGTCCAATGCCATGGGCTGCCAATGCACCAAGATGCCCTGAAAATCGGACATGTCACACAATATGCAATTCAAAGCATTATGGTGCATTGCTGTGTGTAGGTGTAATTCAGTGGGGGGGATTAGACCTCTTCAGAGGGCAAAAGTCCTTCTCTGCAGCATGCTGCCAGTACCTTTTAAGCCCCATACACACGGTCGGATTTTCCGATGGATTCTGTCCTATCAGACAATGTTGTCGGAAATTCCGACCGTGTGTAGGCACCATCGGACAGTTTCCATCGGATTGTCTGACGGACAAAGTCCTATCTCCTGGTGGATAGATTTTTTGACAACAAAGTCCGATCACACCAAATCCGATCGTGTGTAGCGAATTCCGACGGACAAAGTGCTACGCATGCTCAGATCACATTACAAGACCAAAGCTATTGGCTACTAGCCTTTACGTAGTCCCGTCGTAGGCAACAAACGTCACCACGTTCAGAATGATCGGATTTTCCGACAACTTTGTCCGACCGTGTGTACGCAAAACCAACATCGGACAAAGAACGACGGACATGATCCGACGGACCTGGTCCTCGGATAATCCGCGCGTGTGTATGGGGCTTTAGACTTCCGCTGGGGAGCTATTTCATCTAGGATTGTCAGCTCCATCTAGTGGCCACGAAGCAGTATTTTTCTGAAATACTTTAATGAAGAAAATACCACATTATGGCCACTAGGTGGTACTAACGATCGTAGCAAATAAACTAATTAGGCAAAATACGGGGAATTATTTGTGACAGTTGTGCTTTAGAAATTCACCAAGTGATTTTTATTTTCCCATCCCGCCCATAGTCAAATGACATCTGCAGGAGGGATCTCCCATCCTTGGCGGGCGTCATATGATGTCCTGGGCTTCCCGGCCATCTGGGGGGGCGTGCGTGCGCCCCGTCACTTGGGAGCCAATGCGCGTGCCCGGCGGCCGCGATGTCCGCCGGGCACTAGACATGGGAGCCGTCAAAAAATTTGTTATGTTTCGTTCCGTATAAAAAAAAAAAACGTAATTCGTAATTTGTGTACGAAATTTAATTCGGATTCGTACGAAATACGAATCATTACGAATCGTTAATATCGTTACGAATCGTTACTATAACGAATAATCTGAAAACTTATTAACGTTACATAACACAAGTCTATTGTCTATTGTTCACCAATCACTCAGAGGAAGTACGAAATACGAAATTTCATTTACGAATACGAAATTTCCTCTGAGTGATTGGTGAACAATAGACAATAGACTTGTGCTATGTAACGTTAATACGTTTTCGGATAATTCGTTATTATTCGTAGAGTGTTGATATTGGTTATACTGAATCTTGAATTCATTCGAATCATTCGTTATATCCGCTATAATTTCTTTCATATTAGTTGAAATTCATCATTTGGTAGTTTGGATTCGGATAATTTGGATCCGAAATTCGTAAACGAAATTTCGTATTTCGTACAGAATTCGTATTCGTAAAAATTCATAATTCGGATTCGTACGAATTTCCAAAAATTCGTACAAATTTCCGATTCGTACGAAACTAATCGCACATGTCTACCGGGCACCCGCGATTGCCCGGTAACAGAGCCGGTGATGTGGATCTGTGTGTGTAAACACACAGATCCACGTCCTGTCAGGGGAGAGGAGACCGATCATGTGTTCCAAGTACAGAGGAACACCGATCGGTCCCCTCCCCCTGTGAGTCCCCTCCCCCTACAGTTAGAATCACTCCCTAGATAACACATTAACCCCTTGATCGCCCCCTAGTGTTAACCCCTTCCCTGCCAGTGACATTTATACAGTAATCGATGCATTTTTATAGCACTGATCGCTGTATAATTGTCAGTGGTCCCAAAATGGTGTCAAACGTGTCCGATATGTCCACCGCAAAGTCACAGTCATGATAAAAAAATCACAGATCCCCACCATTACTAGAAAAAAAAATGCCATAAAACTATCCCCAAAATTGTAGACACTATAACTTTTGCGCAAACCAATCAATATACACTTATTGCGATTTTTTTTTACCAAAAAATACATAGAAGAATACATATTGGCCTAAACTGAGGAAAAAAATTGAAAAAATGTATTATAGCAAAAAGTAAAAAATAATGTTTTTTTTTTTTTTTCAAACTTGTCGCAAAGAAAGTTTATAGCGCAAAAAATAAAAACCACAGAGATGATCAGATACCACCAAAAGAAAGCTCTATTTGTGGAAAAAAAAATAAAAAAATGTAATTTGGGTACAGTGTTGCATAACTGCGCAATTGTCATTCAAAAATGCGACAGCGCTGAAAACTGAAAATTGGCCTGGGCAAGGAAGGGGGTGAAAATGCCCTGTATTGAAGTGGTTGAACCCCCCTATTTGTATATTGCTTGAAATATAAAATTCATTTTGTGAAGGGGACATACTGCGTTTATGATTTATTTGTTTATTTATTTTTTGTCTGCACATTTTCTGGTATTTATTGGAGTATATGATTACTAAAGATGCTTGTAATATTATTTTTATTTTTTATATTTCTTTGAATAATTATTATTTTTCAGATTTATTTCATATAATACAGTATTTATATATCTTATATATATTTTAATTTATTTATTTACTTATTTATTACAGGTGCTTATATAGCGCCGTCGGTTCACGCAACAATTTACATATACTGTATATATTGTACTGTAGTCGCCTAATTTTATTTAGTTTTTTAATATCAGGGTTTAATTTTGATCTTATTGAAGAGCTGCAGCTGGTGGGATTTTTTATAGCTTTAGAGCGCGGAAACGCTTATTTTAAAAAAATTTATGAAGCCATATCACATGACCTAGCGCCGTTGGAAAATTTAAAGCGACGGCGCATCTTTTAGCCCAGGATTGCCTTGCACAGACATATACGGTTGAATAGGACCTAGAGAGCCAACAGCTCCGCTCCGAGAGCCTACGCGGGTTCAAGGTGGAAGACGCCGAGAAGCCCAAGAGTATAGAAATGAATTACTTTTCCATTTGTGGCTTCAGTGGTGCGTGAGGCAATAAAGATGGAGTCGATTTTTAAAATTAGGACCCCCTGACATTGCCTAATTCAGCCCAATCTATCACCTCGCCCCGAAGCTGCCCCCACTGGGGTCTGATGTATAGTCAGCAAGGGACTACTGCGTATTCACCGCCATTCTAGAATGTGTATTCCATTCTAATATCCAGAGCCTCCCCCCCCCCACCCCTCTTCAATTTCATTCCCGGGAGCCGCAGGGAGATGAGCGGCGCCCCCTTCCAGGGTCAAAGGTCAATGGCACTGCGAGTGTCACGCCGCAATCCGCATCTGTAATATATTCCAATGACGTCTCTGCTCTGCTTTTACCATCATCCCATCTACGTGTAAAAGGGATGCCATTGTTTAATTTTTTTTCTTTTTTTTGTGTTATATATTTTTATTTTTTTTGCTTTTATTATTTATTTATTTCAGGTACTTATATAGCCAAATGAAAACTATAATGATTTTCTACACCGATCAGTCATAACGTTATGACCACTGACAGGTGAAGTGAAAAACATTGATCATCTTGTCACAATGGCATCTGAAAGTGGGTGGGATATATTAGGCAGCAAGTGAAAATGTTACATAGTTACATAGTAGGTGAGGTCGAAAAAAGACACAAGTCCATCAAGTCCAACCTATGTGTGTGATTATATGTTAGTATTACATTGTATATCTCTGTATGTTGCGGTCGTTCAGGTGCTTATCTAATAGTTTTTTTAAACTGTCGTTGCTCCCCGCTGAGACCACCGACTGTGGAAAGGAATTCCACATCCTTGCCGCTCTTATGCCGCATACACACGATCGTAATTTCGGCCAGCAAAAGACCGATGAGAGCTTTTCATCGGAAAATGCGACCGCGTGTAGGCTCCATCGGAATTTTGCTGGCCGAATTCCCGCCAGCAAAAATTTGAGAGCATGTTCTCAATTTTTCCGACGGAAAAACATTCGATCGGAAATTCCGATCGTCTGTAGCCATTCCGACGCGCAATATTCCTAGGCATGCTCGGAAAAAATTTGACGCATGCTCGGAAGCATTGAGCTTGATTTTTTTCTCGGCTCGTCGTAGTGTTGTACGTCACCGCGTTCTTGGCGGTCGGAATTTGGTGTGACCGTGTGTAGGCAAGACAGCTTGAGCGAAATTCCGTCGGAATTCCATCGGGAAAACCATCAGCGCTTTTTCCGACCATAATTCTGATTGTGTGTACGCGGCATTACAGTAAAGAACCCTCTATGTAGTTTAAGGTTAAAGCTCTTTTCTTCTAATTTTAATGAGTGGCCACGTGTCTTGTTAAAATCCCTTCCGCAAAAAAGTTTTATCCCTATTGTGGGGTCACCAGTTCAGTATTTATAAATCAAAATCATATCCCCTCTCAGGCGTCTCTTCTCCAGAGAGAATAAGTTCAGTGCTCGCAACCTTTCCTCATAACTAATATCCTCCAGACCCTTTATTAGCTGTGTTGCCCTTCTTTGTACTCGCTCCATTTCCAGTACATCATTCCTGAGGACTGGTGCCCAGAACTGGACAGCATACTCCAGGTGCGGCCGGACCAGAGTCTTGTAGAGCGGGAGAATTATCGTTCTAACTCTGGAGTTGATCCCCTTTTTAATGCATAACATTCTGTTTGCTTTGTTAGCAGCAGCTTGGCATTGCTGAGCCTATCATCTACTAGGACCCCCAGGTCCTTTTCCATCCTAGATTCCCCCAGAGGTTCTCCCCCCAGTCTATAGATTGCGTTCAGATTTTTGCCACCCAAATGCATTATTTTAAATTTTTCTACATTTAACCTCCATGTAGTTGCCCACCCCATTCATTTGTTCGGATCTTTTTGCAAAGGTTTCCACATCCTGCGGAGAAGTTATTGCCCTGCTTAGCTTAGTGTCGTCCTCAAATAGAGAGATTGAGCTGTTTACCCCATCCTCCAGGTCGTCTATGAACAAATTAAATAGGATTGGTCCCAGCACAGAACCCTGGGGGACCCCACTACCCAGCCCTGACCATTCCGAGTACTCCCCATTTATCACCACCCTCTGAACTCGCCCTTGTAGCCAGTTTTCAATCCATGTACTCACCCTATGGTCCATGCCAACGGACCTTACTTTGTACAGTAAACGTTTATGGGGAACTGTGTCAAATGCTTTTGCAAAATCCAGATACACCCCGCTTGTTGTCCCTGAAGTTGATGGGTTAAAAGCAGAAAAAAAATGGGCATCTCAGTTTGTTGTGTATGGGGCTGCGTAGGCGCTGACCGGTCAGGGTGCCCATGTTGAGCTGTGTCCACAGCCAAAAGCACCTACAATGGTCATGTGAACATCAAAACTGGACCATGGAGTAATGGTAGAAGGTGGCCTGGTCTGATGAATCACGTTTTCTTTTACATCATGGGGCTGGCCAGGTGTGTGTGCGTCATTTACCTGGGGAAGAGATGGCACCAGGATTCAGTATGGGGAGAAGGCAAGCAGGAGGAGGCAGTCTGATGCTTTGGACAATGTTCTGCTGGGAAGCCTTGGATCCTGCCAATCTTATGGATGTTACTTAACCGCTTGCCAACCAGCTGACGTCATTATACTGTGGCAGGTCGGCACGATCCCGCGACCTGTCGTAGCTATACGTCAGCTCGCGGGAAAGCAGGCGCGCACGTGCCCACTGCCGATGCTCGTGGCCGACAGTCGATGACTGCCGGCCACGAGCGATCGCGGGCACAAGAGGCAGAACAGGGACGAGTGTGTGTAAACACACAAATCCCTGTTCTGTGCGGAGAGACAGATCGTGTGTTCCTAATAGCTAAGAACCACGATCTGTTATTTCCTCTAGGTCAGCCCCCTACAGTTGGAAACACACCCAGGGAACACACTTAACCCCTTGATCGCCCCCTAGTGTTAACCCCTTCCCTGCCAGTGACATTTTTACAGTAATCAGTGCATTTTTATAGCACTGATCGCTGTATAAATGCCAATAGTTCCAAAAAAGTGTCAATAGTGTCCGATGTGTCCGCCATAGGGTTGCCACATCATCCCTTTAATCCAGGACACATATTAATTACACAGGTTCTAACGCTGATTTAATGCAGATAAGGCACCAAGTGAGCTTAATTACCATCTTAATCAGCCACAAAACCTGTGTAATTAATATGTGTCCAGGATTAAAGGGATGATATGGCAACCCTAGTCCGCCATAATGTCGCAGTCCCGATAAAAATCGCAGATCGCCGCCATTACTATTAAAAAAAAATAATAATAATAAAAAGGCTATAAATCTATCCCCTATTTTGTAGACGCTATAACTTTTGCGCAAACAAATCAATATACGCTTATTGAGTTTTTTTTTTTTAACCAAAAATATGTAGAAGAATACATATCGGCCTAAACTGATAAAAAAAAGTACTTTAAAAAAAAAATTGGATATTTATTATAGCAAAAAGTACAAAATATTGTGTTTTTTTTTCAAAATTGTCACTCTTTTTTTGTTTATAGCGCAAAAAATAAAAACTGCAGAGGCCAGCAAATACCACTAAAAGAAAGTTCTATTTGTGGGAGAAAAGGGACGTCAATTTTGTTTGGGTGCAACGTTGCATGGCCGCGCAATTGTCAATTAAAGCGATGCAGTGCCGAATAAAAAAAAATAAATGGCCCGGTCATTCAGCAGCCAAATCTTCCAGGGCTCAAGTGGTTAAAATGTACCACCTACCTAAACATTGTTGGTGACCAAGTGCACCCTTTCATAGAAATGGTATTCTCTGACGGCAATGACCTCTTTTAGCAGAATAATTGCTCCCTGCCACACTGCAAAAAAAGGTTTGAGGCCTGGTTCACACCTATGCAGGCAGAAAAAAAGCCCTGATTATATATCATAATAATATATAAAATATATAATAATACTGTTATATAATACAATATTTTACCACCTATACACAATCCTTGTTTTACATATAAATATGTAAAACACGACAAAGGATCCCCAGAGCACTATGGGTTGCCAAAGTGTTAGCACAGCCACTTGATCACTTTTGCAGGCAGCAGAAGGGGTTCCCTCCACCCCTACCGCTGCTACCGCTATTCCCAGGCTCTTCCGTCCCACCGGGGAGCCTGGACTTTTCCGACCGGCGGCATCAGCTGCACTGCACAGAGTGAGAGGAACTGAGCAACAACAACCATTTTATTCTCCAGGGCCTCTGCTTAAAGATATACTTAAATAATATTTGGGGGGTTCTAAGAAGTTATCTAGTGGAGAAAAAAAAGCAGATTTTCCATGTATGTGAGAAATGTCAGCACTGGCTTGGGGGGTCAAGTGGTTAAGCCAAGTTTGGGGGACAATTTACGCTTTTAGAAAAAGTAAAACCCTCGCAGTCACATGAGATCTCAGAGCCGATTTATCTTCTCCGTGAATCCAGCCTGCACTTATCAAGTGTTGAAGTGTCACATTGTTGCTGTTCCTGAGACACGGCCCTCATTAATAGAGGTTTTCAGACTTTCCCTTTCATTGGCCGTGTTCCCAGATATACATTTTTCTCTTGTTTTAATATTTTTTTACATTATTTTAAAAGTCTTGAAATATCTGAGGACTGGAGGAGAGCATTGAGGCTTGCCTTGTTTTATGTCATGATAAAGTCTCTGTAGATATTATTATTAATAATAACAAATAATAATAATAATAATGAATAAATGTTTATTATCATTATTATAATTATATTTTGTTAATATACTGTATATTTTAATGTTAATATTATTTTATGTATTTTATTATTACTGTTTTTATGTATTTATATTATTATTGTTTCTATCATCATCATTCTTATTATTATTATCATTTTATATTATAATATTATATTTTTAATTCAATTTATTATTATTATTATTATTATTATTATTATTAGTAGTAGTAGTAGTAGTAGTAGTAGTAGTAGTAGTAGTAGTAGTAATAGTAGTACTGTTGGCGCTATATAAATCCTGTATAATAATAATAAAATAGTAGTATTAGTAGTATTACTATTATCATTATTATAATTATATTTTGTTAATATACTGTATATTTTAATGTTAATATTATTTTATGTATTTTATTATTACTGTTTTTATGTATTTAGATTATTATTGTTTCTATCATCATCATTCTTATTATCATTAATATTTTATATTATTATATTATATTTTTAATTCTATTTATTATTATTATTATTATTAGTAGTATTAGTAGTAGTAGTAGTAGTAATAGTAGTACTGTTGGCGCTATATAAATCCTGTATAATAATAATAAAATAGTAGTAGTAGTATTACTAATATTATCATATTATTATTAGATATTATATTATATTTTATTTTATTAATATACTGTAACTTTATTGCTGTTACTATTATTAGTGGTGCACCGAAATGAAAATTTCAGTGCCAAAACCGAAACTTCAAGATGCACTTGGCTGAAAACCGAAACCGACAGTTAAAAAAAAATGTAATTTAGTTAATGAGTCTGGCATGTTTGCATTGAAGTCAATAGGACATGATTTTGCTTTAATATTAATGGGACACAATTTTGCATTGCAGTAAATAGGGGGTGTGTTTGCATTGAAGTCAATGGGACGCTATTGTGCATTGAAGTTAATGGGATGCTATTGTGCATCGGAGTCAATGGGACGCTATTGTGCATTGGAGTCAATGGGACGCGATTTTGCATTGCAGTCAAAAGGGGGCGGTTTTGCATTAAAGTCAATGGGACGCGATTTTGCACTGAAGTCACCAGTGACTTCAGTGCAAAATCGCGTCCCATTGACTTTAATGCAATTATCGACATCATTTATTTATTTATTTTAATCAGTAAAATGCAGATAACCCTATTTTCCAGTGGCCGATGTATTGGTGCATCCCTAGTTATTATTATTTTTATGATTATTATTTGTATTATTTTCATTTATTATTATTATCATCATCATTAGTATTGTTATTTTTATTATTATTGTTGTTGTTATTAGATATTATTGTATTTTATTTTATCATTAACATTATTTAATGTTATAATAATAATAAAAATAAAAAATAATGTCCATATGAAAATATACTATAATAACATCTAATAAAAATTATAAATAATAATAATATTAATGTTAATACTAAAATATAATATAATAACAACAACAAAAACAACAATAATAATAATGATTAAACAAAATAATATTAATGATAATAATATTGAAAGTGGATCTTACATCTGATACATTTTTTCATGATAAGCCCATGCATGCTGAGTACTGTGTCAGTTTAACCCTTCCAGGAATCACTCCCCCTGACAATGCCTTCATCTGCTTTTCTCTCCTGAAGAATGGAGCCATCTTTGTTCAGGCATCATTCAGGGTCACCATCCACTTCCTGGCCTGAGAGGGCACAATCATGTTAATCCTAATGACTGTGCAATTCTTGGCTGTGGTCACAAATGTCTGACACAGATCAGCTCCCTGCTGCAAGTACTCAGTGAGAGACAGTCTGAAGACAAACAGCTTCGACCTAGAAAGCCCATTGATCTAGGAATCCTGTGCTATGGGTACACTTTGTTGTTTTGCAAATAAACATTTATTACAATGTATATAAATAGTGGTGGGGGGGTTAAAACATTGGCTTAAAAACTGAAAGCAGCACTCCAAAAATTAAATGAGGCCAAACCCACACGGTCACTAAATACATAGTTAAAATGTATTGATAAATAAATATAATTCGTCATTACCATACATGAAAAATCAATACACTATTGTCAAGCTGATTCTTAAAAATTCCATAATAAACTTCATACATAATAAAATTGTTCTAAATGTCAACACATGATAAAATTAAAAAATCCTAAAAAATCAACGCGTTTCACGTATCTCCGTTTGCTTCATCAGGAGTAGATGTTTATATAAATATAAATCAGCTAAAATTCAATACACATGGCACTATTTCCAAAAGGCAACAACCAGGGACGCCTGACTCGGGAGCTGTGGGAATGGGCCTGCGGGGACAAACAAAAGGTAGGCAGGGCTGGACTGGCCTAACTGGATACCGGGAAATTTTCCAGTAGGCCGGCAAGGCCGCCTGCCTTTGGGCCACTTTGAGGGCAGCGGCGCCATAACAAATATGGCTGTGGACCCAGGCTGACATGTAAACTGCGCATGCGCCACCACCGTTCAGGTAAGCCTGTACACGCTCGCCAATTTCTGGGCAGGTGGGTGCATGCGCAGTGATGTAATTGCACCGGACGGCACCATTTTCTAAAGTAAGGCAGCAGTGGCACTGGTTTCTGTCTGTGAGGTCTCGGTGGTGGCTCACGCCTCTCATCACAAAGCAGTAAGACTGGACCTCTCCACAGCCTTTGACCACCTCCTGTTATTGCTCTCCTGTACCATGTCCGCAGCCTCTGACATGTCCTCTGTACCATGTCCCCAGCCTCTGACATGTCCTCCTGTACCATAGAAATAATCAAGAGTGACCTCCGCGCTATACTACTGGATAGTGGAACTAAGTGGTCCACACGTGAACAGTTTATACTAATAGGTGCATGTGCATAAATATCCCTTATATGCAATAAAACATACAATAATAGTAATAATGGTGAAATAAATAATTAAATGTGTTATCCAATGTAGATAGAATATCTTACTAGGAATAAAATAGCAGCCAAACCTGATAGTGTTCATAGCGCATAAATATAAACACAATCCTGAGATAATAAACTTAAAAATGTGCCACCACTATTGGTAGTGCATCCATATAAATATAAAGTGCAATCAAAATAATAAATTGATCCAAAGGTGCACCAACAATGAAGCAGGTGAATTGAATGAAGTGAATGGTCTCTAATAGTAACTAAGGATAAAGTCTCTGATCAAGTGATCAAGTAGGTGAACCAGTGTGACCCACTGATTGAACTGTTCACCTACTTGATCACTTGATCAGAGACTTTATCCTTAGTTACTATTAGAGACCATTCACTTCATTCAATTCACCTGCTTCATTGTTGGTGCACCTTTGGATCAGTTTATTATCTCAGGATTGTGTTTATATTTATGCGCTAGATCACTTTATTTTATTCACTTATTTCCTCCTGTACCATGTCCCCAGCCTCTGACATGTCCTCCTGTACCATGTCCCCAGCATCTGACATGTCCTCCTGTACCATGTCCACAGCCTCTGACATGTCCTCCTGTACCATGTCTGCAGCCTTTGACATGTCCTCTGTACCATGTCCCCAGCCTCTGACATGTCCTCCTGTACCATGTCCCCAGCCTCTGACATGTCCTCCTGTACCATGTCCACAGCCTCTGACATGTCCTCCTGTACCATGTCTGCAGCCTCTGACATGTCCTCCGGTACCATGTTTGCAGTCTCTGCCATGTCCTCCTGTACCATGTCCACAGCCTCTGACATGTCCTCCTGTACCATGTCCCCAGCCTATGACATGTTCTCCTGTACCATGTCCACAGCTTTAGACATGTCCTCCTGTACCATGTCCGCAGCCTCTGACCACCTCCTGTACCATGTCCTCAGCCTCAGACATGTCCTCCTGTACCATGTCCCCAGCCTCTGACATGTCCTCCTGTACCAAGTCCACAGCCTCTGACCACCTCCTGTACCATGTCCCCAGCCTCAGACATGTCCTCCTGTACCATGTCCCCAGCCTCTGACATGTCCTCATGTACCATGTCCGCAGCTTTAGACATGTCCTCCTGTACCATGTCCGCAGCCTCTGACCACCTCCTGTACCATGGCCGCAGCCTCTGACATGTCCTCCTGTACCATGTCCACAGCCTCTGACCACCCCCTGTACCATGGGATGCAATTATTATGGAATTCTTACGAATCAGCTTGACAATATTTTATAAATTTTTCATGTATTGTATTTATGTATTAATACATTTGTACACTATGTATTTAGTGGCCGTGTGCGTTGCGCCTCAATTAAAGTCCCAGGGAAACATTATTCTATACTAAACTAGAACTAAATTCTATATACGGTGACTATTAATCTGTTTATTGGAAATCAGAAGATGGAAATTGTATGCGGTGAACACAATCTGGGTTTTTTTTTTTTCGCCTCGAGGGACGGAGGGGAACGCATAACTGGGGACGGCCATATCATTACAATGGGGTTGTCAGGTCAGCACAGGGGTGGAGGGAAGGAGATGGAAAACCTGAATGACGGAGCCTGTAGGTTAATGCAGGGTGGACCTCGGCTGATATGACATGTAGATTGGATTGGGGGGAAGAGAGCACATCAGAGAGGACAGCGGGGGGTTGACAACAAGACTGGAGAGGAATGAGACACTAATAATAAAGATACACTGTATCCATATTTCTATCTGTGGAATGCCTACTGTATATAATACAATAGAGAGTTTTCACTCTGCAAAATACAAGACATTTCAACAAATTGTATTATTTTTATGATGCAGGCGATAATTAAAGCTGAATTCCTGGATAAGCAAAGTGTTTGAAGTGTCTTTATAAAAAATTTGCAATGCTGTTTGTCGATTGAAACTGTATGTTCTGTGCGAAAGGCGAAAAAAATCGAATGTTTTCAGAATATATTCCCTGCAGATCGAATGTGTGAATGCTGAAAATACCACATTATGACCACTAGATGGCACTGACTGTCGCAGACAGTGGGTATGGCTCATCGCCATCTAGTGGCCATAATGCTGTATTTTCTCACATCTATATAAAAAAGAAAATGTGCTTAGCTGTTTGTCTATCGAAACTGCATGTTCTACGCAAATAGGGCAACATCAAATGTATATTGCCCTATTGATCAGGAGGCTATTGATCAGGCTATTGAGGCTATTGATCAGGAGGCTATATTCCCCTCCTGATCAAATGTGTAAATGCGGAAAATACCACATTATGGCTGCTTGATGGCACCGACTGTCATGGATATGAGGTATGCTCCTCCGCTCCATCTAGTGGCCATAATGCGGTATATTCCACAGTCACACGTTTATAAAAGAAAAATTCAGGATTCATTTTTCATAGCTGTTTGTCAATCGAAGCTGCATGTTCTGTATGAAAGGGGCAAAAATCGAATGTGCTCAGGCTTTATTTCCAGCAGATCGAATATGTGAATGAAGAAAATACCACATTATGGCCACTAGATGGCATTGTCTGCTGCAAATATTAGGTATGCTCCTCAGCTCCATCTAGTGGCCATAACGCAGTATTTTACCTAGTTGCACTTTTATTTAAAAAAAAATAATTTGCAAACTACTTGATGGCACTGACTGTCATAGATATGAGGTATGCTCCTCCACTCCATCTAGTAGCCATAATGCAGTATATTCCACAGTCACACGTTTATAAAAAAAAAAAAATCAGGATTCATTTTTCATAGCTGTTTGTCAATCGAAGCTGCATGTTCTGTATGAAAGGGGCAAAAATCGAATGTTCTCAGGATATATTCCCTGCAGATCGAATATGTGAATGAAGAAAATACCACATTATTGCCACTAGATGGCATTGTTTGCTGTAGATATTAGTTATGCTCCTCAGCTCCATCTAGTGGCCATAACACAGTATTTTCCGTAGTTGCACTTTTATTTAAAAAAAATTAAATTTGCAAACTGCTTGATGGCACTGACTGTCATAGATATGAGGTATGCTCCCCCGCTCCATCTAGTGGCCATAATGCCGTATATTCCACAGTCGCGCGTTTCTAAAAAAATTTGCATAGCTGCTTGTCAATCGAAGCTGCATGTTCTGTATGAAAGGAGCAAAAATCGAATGTTCTCAGGCTATATTCCCTGCAGATCAAATATGTGAATGAAGAAAATACCACATTATGGCCACTAGATGGCATTGTCTGCTGTAGATATTAGTTATGCTCCTTAGCTCCATCTAGTGGCCATAATGCAGTATTTTCCGTAGTTGCACTTTTATATAAAAAAAAAATTTGCAAGAAAATAAAAAACTGAATGTTCTCAGACTTTTTTTCCCTGCAGATCGAATATGTGAATGTGAGAATTGCCACATTATGGCCACTAGATGGCACTGACTGTCGCAGATATTGAGTATGGCTCCTCAGCACCATCGGCTGGCCATAATGCAGTATTTTCCACAGTCGTACTTTTATATAAAAAAACATTTGCGTAGCTGTTTGTCCTTTGAAACTGCATGTTCTGGGCGAAAGGGGCCAAACTGAATGTTTTCAGGCTATATTCAAAAGCAGATTGAATGTGTGAATTTGGAAACTGACACATTATGGCCACCAGATGGGACTGACTGTTGCAGCTATTAGGTATGACTCCCCTGTTACATTTAGTGGCCATAATGCAGAATTTTCACACCGTTATAAAAAAAAAAAAAAAAATTGCATAGCTGTTTGTCTATCGAAACTGCATGTTCTGTGCGAAAGGGGCAAAATTTAATGTTCTCAGGCAATATTCCCTGCAGATCGAATATGCAAATGTTCCACATTATGGCCACTAGATGGCTACTGAATGTCATAGATATGAGGTATACTCCCCAGCTCCATCTAGAGGCCATAATGCAGTATTTTCCACAGTCTCACATTTATTTAAAAAAAATTTGCATAGTTGTCTATCGAAATTGCACATTCTGTGCGGAAGGGGCAAAATCAAATGTTCTCAGGCTATATTCAAACACTGATTGAATGTGTGATTTCAGAAGTTGCCACATTATGGCCACCAGATGGCACTGACTGTTGCAGATATTAGGTATGGCTCATCAGTGCCATCTAGTGGCCATAATGCTGTATTTTCTGCAGTCGCACATCAATAAAAAAAAATTTGTATAGCTGTTTGCACATTCTGTGCGAAAGGGGACAAAAATCAAATGTTCTCAGACTATATTCCCTGCAGATCGAATGTGTGAATGCAGAAAATATCACATTATGGCCACTAGATGGCACTGACTGTCATTGGTAATAAGTATGCCCCTCAGCTCCATCTAGTGGCCATAATGCAGATCTATAAAAATAAAAAAAATGTGCACGTTCTGTGTTTGAAAGGGACAAAAGCGAAAGTTCTCAGACTATATTCTCTGCAGATCGAATATGTGAATGCGGAAAATATCAAAATTTATATATGGCTCCCCAGCTCCATCTAGTGGCCATAATGCAGTCACACAGCTATAAAAAAAATTGCATAGCTGTTTGTCTAGCGAAACTGCACATTTTGTGCGAAAGGGGCAAAATCGAATGTTCTCAGGCTATATTCAAACACTGATCGAATGTGTGAATTCAGAAGTTGCCACATTATGGCCACCAGATGGCACCGACTGTCGCAGATATTAGGTATGGCTCTTAAGCGCCCTCTAGTGGCCATAATGCTGTACTTTCTGCAGTCGCACATCAATAAAAAAATATTGTATAGCTGTTTGCACATTCTGTGCGAAAGGGGACAAAAATCGAATGTTCTCAGACTATATTCCCTGCAGATCGAATATGTGAATGCGGAAAATTTCACATTATGGCCACTAGATGCCACTGACTGTCATAGGTAATAAGTATGCCCCTCAGCTCCATCTAGTGGCCATAATGCAGATCTATTAAAAATAATAAATGTGCACGTTCTGTGTTTGAAAGGGACAAAAGTGAATGTTCTCAGACTATATTCCCTGCAGATCGAATATGTGAAAGCGGAAAATATCACATTATGGCCACTAGATGGCACTGACTGTCCTTGGTAATAAGCATGCTCCTTAGCTCCATGTAGTGGCTGTAATGTGGTATTTTCTACAGTCACACTTTTAATATGCAGAGAATATAGCCTGAGAACGTTCGATTTTGCCCCATTCATACGCACCTATCTTACTTACAGCTTTGATGGATAAACAGCTATGCGATTTTTTATTTATATATATATATATATATATATATATATATATATATATATATATACACACACATATATATAAATACGCCCCCTTTATGCTTTGCGCATTTCTTCCAGATCTGTGGTAAGTCGGTGTGAAACTTTCCCGTAATAAATGTATATATATATAAATAGATAAAACATTAGTTGGACAAATGTCACAGGCATGCTGAGTGCATTTTTGGCTGTAATTTCTCCAATAATGGAGTAATCCCCAGGGGCGGACTGACCGTTCGGGCACTCGGGCACTTCCCGAGGGCCCCATGCCACTAAGGGGCCCCATTAGGGTTGCCAGCCTCAATAAAACCAGGGACAGTATGTAAAAATCTGTGTTTTTTTTTTTTAAATCCCAATATTTTAGCTGCCCCGCCTCTCCAGTAACTTTTCAGTGTGTGTGTGTGTGTGTGTATTCTGTGTGTGTATATTGTGTTTCTGTGTGTGTATACTGTATATGAGTGTGTGTATACTGTGTGGCCCCATAATCTATTGTCTGAGGGCCCTATAATCTCCTATTGCCTGGGGGCCCCATAATCTCCTATTGCCCGTCGGCCCCATAATCCTCTCCTATTGCCTGGGGGCCCCATAATCTCCTATTGCCCGTCGGCCCCATAATCCTCTCCTATTGCCCTGTGGCCCCATAATCTTCTCCTATTGCCCTGTGGCCCCATAATCCTCTCCTATTGCCCTGTGGCCCCATAATCCTCTCCTATTGCCCTGTGGCCCCATAATCTTCTCCTATTGCCGGGGGCCCCATAATCTTCTCCTGTTGCCCGGGGGCCCCATAATCTTCTCTTATTGCCCGGGGGCCCCATAATCTCCTATTGCCCGGGGGCCCATGAGTTGTCAGTCCACCCCTGGTAATCCCTATGATAATTAGCTCCACCTAGTGGCCAAAATGTGATATGTTTTCTCATTGAGGTATTTCCGAAAACTATACTGCATTTTGGCCACTAGATGTTGCTGACAGCTTTAAGGATTGCTCTATAAGGGAAACTAGAGTCACATATCCTTCAGCCTGCCCTAATGTGTGTGAGACAATCGTCCAACCAATGTTTTCTAAACAGACCAAATCAAAACCATCATGCCGCGTACACACGATCGGACATTCCGACAACAAAATCCCATGTTTTTTTTCCTGACGGTTGTTGGCTCAAACTTGTCTTGCATACACGCGGTCACACAAAGTTGGTCGGAAATTCCGAACGTCAAGATCGCGGTGACGTACAACACGTACGACGAGCCGAGAAAAATTAAGTTCAATAGCCAGTGCGGCTCTTCTGCTTGATTCCGAGCATGCGTGGCACCTTGTGCGTCGGAATTGTGTACACACGATCGGAATTTACGAGAACGGATTTTGTTGTCAGAAAATTTGAGAACCAGATCTCAAATTTTGTGCAACGGAAATTCCGATGGAAACTGTCCGATGGAGCTACACACGGTGCGAATTTCCGACAACAAGCTCCGATCGCACATTTGCCGTTAAAAAAGTCAGACTATGTGTACGGGGCATTAGACCTTTTCTTTAGAAGACTGCCTTGGGAACTTTGCTGCCTTCGACATCCACATGGAACCAGGTAGAGTCAGAGCAATGGACTACTGGAGCACATACAATCCTCTTGTCCATCCAGCTTCTCCACCATGTGGTCTTGAGTAGACATGTGCAATTCGTTTAGTTACGAATTCGTTTTTTAACGAATTTTGACAAATTCGTTAATTCTGAATTTCCGAATTTTTCAATTTACGAATTTCAAAATTTACGAAATTCCGAATTTCCTAAATTTCCCAATTTTCGAATTTCCGGATTTCGAATTTTCGGATTTCCAAATTTTTTGAATTTCCGAATTTTTCGGATTTCCGAATTTCAGATTCTCGGATTTTGGAATTTCCAAATTTCGGATTTTCGAATTTCCGAATTCCGAATTTTCAGAATTCCGAATTTTCAGAATTCCGAATTTTCGGAATTCGGAAATTCAAAAATGTGAAAATTCGAAAATCGAAAAAAAAAGAAAGAAAATCTTACACTCTTACACTGTATATATACGTAATTTTTTTGAAGAGGGATATCTCGGTAACGGCAGCAGCTGCTGCCACAACCGAGGTATCCCTTTTCACAGTGAGCGGTCCCCTTTCCGATAATGGTGGTCATCGCGGCAGACTCGCCGCAAGATCACCGTTATCGGCGGCGGGAGAGGTGCCCCCCCCGCTCTCCCGTGCTTACCGGAGCCGTCGGCAGCGGCGGAGGCGATCGTGTCCTTTCCCTGCCTGTGTATAGAGATGAGTGAGGCTAAAATGGCCGCCACTCATCTCTATACCATAGGAGGGCGGAAGCGACGTCAAAACGTCACTTCCGCCCATACGTCTTAAAAGGGGAATTTACAAATGTCATTTTTTTAAATTACATTTTTTTTTTTTTTTCATTGAAGTCCAAATATGAGATCTGAGGACTTTTTGACCCCAGATCTCATATCTAAGAGGACCTGTCATGCTTTTTTTCTATTACAAGGGATGTTTACATTCCTTGTAATAGGAATAAAAGTGATCAATTTCTTTTTTTTTTTTTTTAAAACAGTGCAAAAAATAATACAATTAAGTAAAATAAATAAGAAAAACCCCAAAAAAATGTTTTAAAACACGCCGTCCCGACGAGCTCGCGTGCAGAAGCGAACGCATACGTGAGCAGCGCCCGCATATGAAAACGGTAGTCAAACCACACATGTGATGTATCGCCGCGATCGGTAGAGTGAGAGCAATAATTCTAGCTATAGACCTCCTCTGTAACTCAAAAAAATGCAACCTGTAGAATTTTTTAAATGTCGCTTATGGAGATTTTTGAGGGTAAAAGTTTGACGCCATTCCACGAGCGGCCGCAATTTTGAAGCGTGACATGTTGGGTATCAATTTACTCGACATAACATTATCTTTCACAATACAAAAAAAAATTAGGCTAATTTTACTATTGCCTTATTTTTTTATTCAAAAAAGTGACTTTTTTCCAAAAACAGTGCGCTTCTAAGACCGCTGCGCAAATACGGTGTGAAAAAAAGTATTGCAATGACTGCCATGTTATTCTCTAGGGTGTTAGAAATAAAACAATATATAATGTTTGGGGGTTCTAAGTCATTTTCTAGCAAAAAAAAAAAAAAAAAAAAAAAAAAAAAAACAGTTTTAAACATGTAAACACCTAAAATCCAAAACGAGTTTGGTCTGGAAGTGTTTAATTCTAAATAATAACTGACTATTAAATTATAGGTATTGGAATTCCCTTTCAAATTTGTCTGTTAAATGAACGTAACGAGTACGAATTTATCCAAAGTTACGAATTATCTGGAATAACGAATGCCGCATCTAACCAAATGGAACGTAACGATCTAATAATAATAAATAATAATAATAATAATTTTTATTATTAAATTTATTATTAATTATTTATTTTTTAATTTGTTCCGTTCCATTTGTTTAGATGCGGCATTCGTTATTTCAGATAATTCGTAACTTCGGATAAATTCGTACTCGTTAATTTAATAGTTAGTTATTAAATTAAACTGATTTTCTTTTTTTTCAGATTTTCAAATTTTGGGATTTTCAAATCTTTGAATTCCCGAATTCCGAAAATTCGGAAATTCGGAATTCCGAAAGTCCGAAAATTCGGAATTCCGAAAGTCCGAAAATTCGGAATTCCGAAAGTCCGAAAATTCGGAACTCCGAAAGTCCGAAAATTCAGAATTCCGAAAAACCGTAAATCCAAAATTCTGAAATTCCCCAGATTTCCGAATTCCGAATTTTTCGAATTTCAAAATTTCCGAATTTTCGATTTTCCGAAAAAAACAAAAAAACTAATGAAACGAAAACGAAAATGAACACATTGTTTGTCAGTGCACATGTCTAGTCTGGAGTCAGGAGTCTCCATGCACCGCCATCATGGATCAGGTGTTCGGAAACCTGCTGCCTACCTACCATATATCTGAAAGGCCAGTAGGATTCTGACCAGTTACCTTGTATCTGGTGAATGTTTTTTGTTTTCTTAAACATTTTTGCTACTTTTTTCAGTTTAGTGCAGATACCAAGCAGTGGCGGTGCGTGCATAGAGGGTGCAGGAGCGCCCCCTCCACTCTCCTGCACCGCTCTATCACCAATAGATAGATTCAGGCATTGCATGAATCTATCTATTGCCGCCGCCGCTGCCGCTCCCCTATTCATTTGTCCGGCCCTTTGTCGGGCGCCGGGCATCTGAATTACAGCGGCGGGGTTTCTTTGGAAGCGCGTGATTAGAGCTGTCGGCTCTAATAGGCATCCTGATTAGAGCCTTGGGCTCTAATAGGCTTCCAAAAGTGTAAACAGCAGGCGCAATGCTGTGCCTTCGCTGTTTACAGTGTTGTGTTAGAGAAGCAAATGCATTGCTTCCCTAACACTGACCCGCCTTTCAGCCAATCAGGTTGCCGGGTCTGTTACCTGTCACCTGATTGGATGAAATCACAGGCGCTGTGATTGGACGCCTAGGACGCGTCCAATCATTGCAGAAGACAAGAGGAGGAGCGTGGGAGAAGACATCGGGTCGGGATAAAATGGAGGACATCGGACACCCCTCGCCGCCTGCCGCTGTCACCCGCTGCACACTAGAGACAAGGTAAGTGCCGGGCAGATGGCGGGCAGGGGGCACATTGGCAGCACTTGGGGCACATTGGCAGCACATTGGTAGCACTTGGGGCACATTGGCAGGCGGCACATTGGCAGCATTTGGGGAACAGTGGCAGCATTTAATGGGCACAGTGGCAGCATTTAATGGGCACAGTGGCAGCGTTCGATGGGAACAGTGGCAGCGTTCAATGGGAACAGTGGCAGCATTTGGGACACAGTGGCAGCATTTGGGGCACAGTGGCAGCACTTAATGGGCACAGTGGCAGCGTTCGATGGGAACAGTTGCAGCATTTGGGGCACAGTGGCAGCGTTCAATGGGAACAGTGGCAGCATTTGGGGCACAGTGGCAGCGTTCGATGGGAACAGTGGCAGCATTTGGGGCACAGTGGCAGCATTCAAAGGGAACAGAGCATCGACACCACATCCCAGAGAACGGGACTACCATTCAAGATATGGAAGCGGATGAAAGAATATCTGAAACGAGTGCACTGGGTGGATACCTGGAGAATACTCAATGAGGGAAAAAGAGACTACAGTTATTTTTCTAAGACCCACGCAGTGTACTCAAGGCTGGATATCTTGATGGTAGACCAGTATTACTTGGACCACGTACAAGAAGTGAAAATAAAAGCTATAACAATCTCAGATCACGCTCCAGTAGTTATGAGGTTTCGTCCGATATCTGGAGGTCAAAAGGAAAGAATCTGGAGATTAAACGAGTCACTACTAGACGACAACCAGATATCGGAAGAAATAGAAAAAAAACTGGTGGGATATTTCGAAGAAAATAGACCGGGGGAAACATCAGAACAAGTAAGATGGGACGCCCATAAAGCAGTGGTAAGAGGAGTTTTAATAGCCCAAGGAATCAGGAAAAAGAAAGAAAATAAAAAGGAGCTGGAGGAACTAACCAGAAAGATACATAAAATGGAACAGAAACATAAAAGTAGTATGAACCTGGAAGAGGCCAGACAGCTGGAAAAATACAGAGTAGAATATAATTTGTACCTGGATAGGAAAACGCAAAACAAATACAGATATGCGGCGCATAAATTTTATGAAAGCGGGAATAAATGTGGCAAGTTACTGGCCAACCAACTTAAAAAGCAACAAGAAATTTCCCATGTACACGGTATCCAATCCAGGGACAAATTAATAATAGACACCAAATCAATAGCAAAAGAATTTGAAAATTACTACAAAAAATTATATAACATAAAAATGGAAGGAGAAGATGGGGATAAGAAGGAACAAGCTGAAAAAATTAGGGAGTATATCAGAGAGTCTTCCCTGCCGAACCTGGCACGAGAAGTGGTAGAGGGGATGGAAGTGCAGATAACCGAGGAAGAGGTAAAAAACACAATAGAAAGTCTCCCTAACGGTAAGAGCCCAGGCCCTGATGGGCTGACGAGTGCATACTATAAAAAATTTAAAAATATATTGGCAACACCGTTAAGCGAATACCTTAATCAGATAACAGTCAATCAGAAAATGTCCCCAGAATCCCTGACAGCCTTTTTGACAGTAATCCCAAAACAAGGAAAAGATCTGAAACATTGCTCTAACTACAGACCCATCTCCCTGTTGAATACAGACACGAAACTGTTAGCAAAGATCTTAGCAAACAGACTACAAGAAAAAATAACTCGGGTGGTGCATTCCGATCAGACAGGCTTTATGGTAGGGAGAGAAGCAAAAGACAACACTATAAGAGCAATACACCTGCTACATTGGATGCAAAATGGACCCAAAAAGAGCCCAAGAGTCATTCTGTCAATGGATGCCGAAAAGGCCTTTGACAGAGTGAACTGGGGCTTTATGTTAGAGGTATTAAGGGAAATGGGACTGGGAGAACGGATGATGGGATGGGTAACCGCACTATATACCGGACCAAGAGCACGGGTTAAAGTAAACGGAGCACTATCAGAAGGATTCGAAATAACAAATGGAACAAGACAAGGCTGCCCACTATCCCCCTTACTCTTCTCATTGGTACTAGAGCCTTTCCTGTGCAAAATAAGGGAGAATAGGAGGATAAAAGGAGTAGAAATGGGTATCAAGGAACACAAGGTCTCAGCATACGCTGATGATCTACTGTTCTTCCTGTCAGATCCACAAGAGTCAGTGAGAGAAGTGATGGAGGAGGTGAGGAGATTCGGAAATCTCTCAAATTTTAAGATTAACGTAGAGAAATCAATAATACTACCCATACACTTATCCAAAGACCTGAGATCAAAAATACAAACCAATTACCCATTTAAATGGGAAGAAAAATCACTGTTTTATCTAGGAGTACATATCTCAGCAGAAGTAAAAACAATGTTCGAACAAAACTATAGCCCTCTGCTAGTAAAGATAGAAGAAGACCTGAAAAAATGGAAAGGAAAGATAATAACTTTATTTGGTAGAATAAACACGATAAAAATGAATATAGTACCCAGGCTTCTATACGTCCTATACACACTACCAATCCCAATACCCCAAATTTTTTTTAAAAAAATACGGAAAATATTCATTGCCTTCATATGGGAAAACGGGAGAGCAAGGCTAGCACATAAGACTCTATGTAGGAATAAGGGAGAAGGAGGGGTAGGCTTACCAGACATCTTAAAGTATTATAGAGCAATGACACTAGTGAGAATCTTGAACTGGTGTCACGATCAGGATAATAAAGCATGGGTGTTGCTGGAAAAGAATTTGGCAGGCAGAGATCTAGCAGGGGCACCATGGATACCAACTAAAGATAGGGGGCTATCGGTATGGACATCACCATTAACGAAGAACACGTTGTCGGTGTGGGACAGTATGAATAAAACAGGAAGATACGCCCCGAAAATATCACCCTTAGCCCCACTGGGTGGGTACCCATGGTTCCCTCCAGGCGAGGAAAAAGGAGCGTTAGGACCCTGGGAAAAAGAAGGAAACACAATGAGTCTAAAATATGCCCCGGAAGGGGTAATCCTGTCACAGAGGGAATTAGAACTAAGGTTTGGAAGCACGAGCTGGACGGGCTGGAGGTATAACCAAATGAAACAGTTTTATAAGAAAATAGATAAACAAACTCGATCACAGGATTCCTTAACGGTGTTTGAGAAAATGTGTATAAGTATATTAAAGCCCAACCATTTGTTATCCCAGATGTATAAAATAGTACTCAGTGAGGAAAAAAATACAATACCACACTTTATAAGGGAATGGGAAAGAGAACTAGGGTATAAATTCACGACACTACAAATAAAAAAGGTAATTGAAGCCACCTACTCATCGTCAACAAGCTCAGCCACACAGGAAATGTCATATAAATTTTTAACCAGATGGCATAGAACCCCTGCCCGATTGGCACAAATATACCCAACCGCAGAGAGCTCCTGTTGGAGAGGATGCGGAGAGAAGGGAACTCACCTCCATATATGGTGGACCTGCCCTGAGATAAAGAAATATTGGTGTGAAATAGCCCCATGGATCAGGAAAATGGAAAAAGGAGGGAATGAGATGAAACCAGAAAACTACCTGTTCCATGGGGCTATGAACACCAAGGCAATATATAAAGAAAATATGATACAGCATTTACTGAACGCAGCCAAGAAACTAATACCAAGAAATTGGAAACAGATCAAGGTCCCAACACTGGAGGACTGGAAAAGAGAGGTGGATAAAATGCAAGAGGCAGAAAGATGGGTATATAAAACAAGAAATGAACAAGAGAAATATGACGCAATTTGGGAGGGATGGGAAGAACAGGCCAAGGTAATAGAAATTGAAATACAAGCTAGGAAAAACGAAGGGGACTGAAGTAAAAAGACGGGGAGGAGACCACAGCCTGGGCAACCTATTCGGGGAAGGTATAAGCTTGTGTTTTTAAAAATTAGTAATGAACAAGGCAAAGCTGAATACAAACTTGATGGATGCTTGTTGTGGGGGGAGAGGGGCGCTATCGGCGGCCATGGACCATTGGGTTGTGGAGCAGATTAAAACCTTTTAAAGGTTTTCCTCCTTTTTTTTTTTTTTTTTTTTTTCTATCTCACAAATATAAGACAAATCACACACGATAAGGTAGACATAAGGAAGGGGTATAAGGAGAAAATAAAATAACACATAGATGGAGTGGTGTGCAGGGGAAGGAGGGGTGGGAGGAGGGGAGAAGTAATGGGGGGAGGCTGAGAAGGGAAACTTGAGATAGGAACACGGACGGTGGAAATCGGGACATGCACTTTTTTATAAAAAACACTTAGGGAGGAATGAGTCCCCTCCCCCTAATTAAATAAACACACAGGGATACACGTGTGCAGGTATGTGCAGGCGTATGTGTATGTATGTGCATGTATGTATGTGTGTATATATGTATATATATGTATATGTATATATATATATATGTGTATGTGTGTATATATATGTATATATATATGTGTGTGTATGTATGTATATGTATGTGTGTATGTGTGTATGTGTGTGTATATATATATATATATATATATACTCATCAAGATATTTATCTTATTTTTATATCTTATTTTATTTTTTATTTATTTATTTATTTATTTTTTTTTCACAACAAATTCAAGAAAACCACATTTGAGTAAGGAAGCACAAGGAGGGGAAGGTTGAGGGGGATGATGGGAGACTTAGAATCATAGGGGAAGACTGCAGGACACACACACTTTCATAAGGAATAATTTTAGACACCTTTATTCGGCAGAGGGGATGACACTAAGGACACGTAGGAAAAAACCAACTCCCAACACTTAGGGGAGAGGTATTACAACACCTGAATTAAAGAACTTGAACTGTTTCAGTCTTTTTTTTTTTTTCTCTCCTCTCTCTATGCCAGCACATCCCTACGGGGACGGGGGCCGCCGGAAGGGCCAATCTCCAGACCACGGGGGTATTAAATGATGGGACAGACTAATGAAATGTAATCAGCAAAATGTAAATGGTATAAATAAAATTATTAATAAAGACTTAATTATAAAAAAAAAAAAAACAAAGGGAACAGTGGCAGCATTTGGGGCACAGTGCCAGCGTTTGATGAGAACATTGGCAGCGTTCAATAGGAACATTGGCAGCATTTGGGGCACAGTGGCAGCGTTTGATGGGAACAGTGGCAGCATTCGGGGCACAGTGGCAGCACTTGGGGCACAGTGGCAGCGTTCGATGGGAACAGTGGCAGCATTTGGGGCACAGTGGCAACGTACGATGGGAACATTGGCAGCATTTAGGGCACAGTGACAGCGTTTGATGGCACAGTGAGGCTGCAATTGATGGGGTTTTTTTTTCTGAATTTTTCAGTTTGTTTGCGCCCCCCCAAAAAATTTGAGCACCAGCCGTCACTGATACCAAGACCAGTTGCTTACTTTAGTGTTATATAAGATCTACAATACTTTCATCAATACCTCTTGTAACGTGGAGGAGAACTGGATCTCCTGCAGGCGGAAGGCGGGTCTACACTGCAGAGTGACGGTCAGAATGACCCCCAAGGAGCCCAGGTGAAGGCGGGCCGCCTGAAAGATTTCGGGGTTCGCCGACTCAGAACATTCCAGAATTTCCCCAGATGCCGTCATCATCGTCAGCGATAACACCTGCAAAAGAAGGCGAAAAGGTCAGCCTCATGAACATGTAGGAATTACCGGTATGCAATATCTTTGTTCATGTCCCTTTTAGAAGTCTCCATAGCCCCAGGGTACCCCCCGAAGTCTAGAAATACTCAAATCTGCAAAGCTTCAGTACTTTCTGGTACCCTAGTGATGAAGGTCTCTCCCTTTCCACCACCCACCACTCTCTATTGGCTCATTACTTTGAGTGGTATCTTCACTGGCCAATAGGGAGACACAAGGGATTGTAGAGGGCGGGCCAGCTGGTGACACTATAACAAACTGTTGAAGATCTGCGAACTTCTACACTTTTTGGTAGACTAAAGATGAAGGTCTCTCTCTTTCCACCACCCACTACTCTCTAGTGGCTCATTACTTTGATTGTTATCTTCACTGGCCAATAGGGAGACACAAGAGATTGTAGAGGGCGGGCCAGCTGGTGACACTATCACAAACTGTTGAAGATCTGCGAACTTCAACACTTTCTGGTAGACTAAAGATGAAGGTCTCTCTTTCCACCAACCACCACTCTCTAGTGGCTCATTACTTTGATTGGTATCTTCACTGGCCAATAGGGAGACACAAGAGATTGTAGGGAGCGGGCCAGCTGGTGACACTATCACAAACTGTTGAAGCTCTGCAAACTTCAACACTTTCTGGTAGACTAAAGATGAAGGTCTCTCTTTCCACCACCCACTACTCTCTAGTGGCTCATTACTTTGATTGGTATCTTCACTGGCCAATAGGGAGACACAAGAGATTGTAGGTAGCGGGCCAGCTGGTGACACTATAACAAACTGTTGAAGATCTGCAAACTTCAACACTTTCTGGTAGACTAGTGATGAAGGTCTCTCTCTTTCCACCACCCCCCACTCTCTATTGGCTCATTACTTTGATTGGTATCTTCACTGGCCAATAGGGAGACACAAGAGATTGTAGAGGGAGGGCCAGCTGGTGACACTATAACAAACTGTTGAAGCTCTGAAAACGTCAGTACTTTATGGTAGACTAGAGCTGAAGGCCCATCCCTTTACACTATCCACAACTCCCTATTGGCCCATTAATTTGATTGGTGTCTTCATTGGCCAAAAGGGAGACACAAGAGATTGTAGGGAGCGGGCCAGCTGGTGACACTATCTATCACAAACTGTTGAAGCTCTGAAAACTTCAGTACTTTATGGTAGACTAGAGCTGAAGGCCCATCCCTTTACACTATCCACAACTCCCTATTGGTCCATTAATTTGATTGGTGTCTTCATTGGCCAAAAGGGAGATACAGGAGATGGGAGGGGATGGACCAGCATGTGATATGACACTACCAGGTGTTATCGTCATTGGTCAGTAGGGAGACAGAAGAGATAGGAGGGGGCAGGCCAACTTATGACGCTACCAAGAAGTGTCAGAGCTCGGCAAACTTCAGCATTTTCTGATAGACTAATAATAATAAAGGCCCATCCCTTCCCACCACCGGCAACTCCCTATTGGCTCATCAGTTTGATTGGCATCTTCATTAACCAAAAATGAGACAGAAAAGACAGGAGGAGGTGGACCAGCTTGCGACCCTACCAGCAAGTGCTGAAGCTCTGCAAACTTCATCCCTTTCTGGTACACTGGTGATGAAGGCCCACCCCTTTCCACCACCCACCACTCCCTGTTGACCCATGAATTTGATCGGTATCTTTATTGGTCAATAGGGAGACAGAAGAGACAGGAGAGGGTGAGCCAGCTTGTGACATCACCAGGAAGTGTTGCAGCTCTGCAAACTTCAGAACTTTCTATTACACTACTGATGAAGGCCCATTCCTTTCCATCATCCACAACTAACTTTTGGCCAATCAATTTGATTGGTGTTGTCAATGGCCAATAGGAAGACAGAAGAGACAGGAGGGGGCAGGCTAGCTTGTGACACTACCAGGAAGTGTTATCTTCATTGGTCAGTAGGCAGACAGAAGAGAGGGGAGGGGGCAGGCTAGCTTGTGACACTACCAGGAAGTGTCAGAGTTCTGCAAACTTCAGCACTTTCTGATAGGCTAGCGATGAAGGCCCACCCCTTTCCACCACCCACCACTTCCTGTAGGCCCATCAATTTGATTTGTATCTTTATTGGCCATTAGGAAGGCATGTGAGACAGGGGGCAGGCCAGCTTGTAACGCTATGAAGAAGTGTTGAAGCTCTGCAAACCTCAGCACTTTCTGGTAAGCTAGTTATGAAGGCCCATCCCTTTTCTCCATCCACCACTTCCTATTGACCAATCAATTTGAATGGTATCTTCATTGGCCAATAGGGAGACACACAAGACAGAGGAGCAGGCCAGCTTGTGACACTACCAGGAAGTGTCAGAGCTCTGTAAACTTCACCACTTTCTGGTAGACTAGTGATGATTCTTTTTTGCTTATGGGGCTAGGAGTGTCTAGTAAGAATGGTCACATTTCTCGATTAGTAAAATATGAGTATTGATTAAGAATGCCCAACATATTTCAGGGGAAAGGCCTACCACTTCTTCAGGGCTTAAAATGTATGAAATGAGTGCGAGCAGCCAACACATTTCAGGGGAAAGGCCTACCACTTCAAGGCTTAAAATGGATTGAATGAGTGAGAGCAGCCAACAGATTCCGGGGGGGGGGGGGATCCTACCACTTCTTCAAGGCTTAAAATGTATGAAATTATTAAAAGCAGTCAACACATTTCAGGGGAAAGGCCTACCACTTCTTCAAGGTTTAAAATGTATGAAATGATTAAGAACAGCCAACACATTTCGGGGGGAAAGCCTACCACTTTTACAGGGCTTAAAATGTATGAAATGATTAAGAGAAGCCAACACATTTTGGGGGAAAGGCCTCAGGGCTTGAACTACCTATAGGCAAGGTAGGCGTCGGTCTAGAGTTGGGGGGGCACCACAGCCTGGCTCAGTGCCCTCACCTCCACCGCCCACTCACGCACCCGTTGGCTCACCTGCTGCCCACCCCCCCGCCCACTCACGCACCCGTTGGCTCACCTGCTGCCCACCCCCCCGCCTGCCGGCTTGCCTGCTGCACTGTGCACATCCTCCGTCCACTGTATATCCTGTACGAGGAGGAGGTAGGCTAGGTCTGCCCCACATACTCCCCATTTCCCCATGTCCCCCCTCTGCCCAACCTCTGCGTGCAGCCAATCTGTGCCTGGGAAGGGGATGTGGGTGGGAGATTTCAAAGCAGCCAGTGATCCTATCCGCTGCTTGAGCCTCTGAAGACAATGCATCCTTGGCAGAGTGATCTCTCCCCTCTCTCTCTTCCTTCAATGTGCCATAGTCTTCCTTCCATGTGCCATAGTCTTCCTGCCTTCCATGTGCCATAGTCTTCCTGCCTTCCATGTGCCATAGTCTTCCTGCCTTCCATGTGCCATAGTCTTCCTGCCTTCCATGTGCCCTAGTCTCCTTGCCTTCCATGTGCCATAGTCTCCTTGCCTTCCATGTGCCATAGTCTCATTGCCTTCCATGTGCCATAGTCTCCTTGCCTTCCATGTGCCATAGTCTCATTGCCTTCCTTGTGCCATAGTCTCCTTGCCTTCCATGTGCCATAGTCTCCTTGCCTTCCATGTGCCATAGTCTCCTTGCCTTCCATGTGCCATAGTCTCCTTGCCTTCCATGTGCCATAGTCTCCTTGCCTTCCATGTGCCATAGTCTCCTTGCCTTCCATGTACCATAGTCTCCTTGCCTTCCATGTGCCATAGTCTTCCTGCCCTCCATGTACCATAGTGATCCTGCCTTCCATGTACCATAATGATCCTTTCTTCCTGGCGGTGGACTGATTGACTCTGAGTGAGACTGTTCTTATTTGTATTTGCTTTTAATCGTTTTAATAAATGTGAGTTTATTGCTAGCTGGGGTAGAGGTTTTATAATTTAACCCCTCGGATACTGCACTATAGGAGGCACTTTTTCTTGTCTTTTCATATGTATTTCTACAATACTGGTTTTAAAATGTGAAAGCAGCACAGCGGATGAGACTGATGTTGGCCATTAACCGTGCCGTTTAAGCTGATTAAAGAGTACAGAGGATTCCTTGAAAGGTCTATTGGCACTAAGTGCGAAGGTGTATTTGAGAGGTGAGAGGCCATTGCGTGTGGTGGTGGGAACACTCATGATAAAGTTTTTGTTATGCCGCGTACACACAAAGGGACTATCCTGCGGGATTGTCCGCTGGACTCGAGTCCGCCGGACAATCCCCTCGTGTGTGGGCCTTAGACTGACTGTCCGGCGGACTAGGTTTTAAGTTTTGTTTTAAAAATTATCCGCTGGACTTGGCAGTCCGGCGGACAATCCGGCCGTGTGTAGTATGGTCCGGCGGACCAAAAAGGACACATGCTCAGTAGCAAGTATTTTTCTAGTATTTTTCTTTTTCTAGTCCCGTCGTACGTGCTGTACGTCATCACGTGAACCGCCGGACTTTTAGCGTGATCGTGTGTGGTCAAGTCCGTTCGCTTTCAAGTCCGGCGAAGCCCAGCTGGAAAGTCCGGCGGTTTGTCCGCTGGACTAGGTCCGGCGGACAAAGTCCCTTTGTGTGTACGCGGCATTAGAAGAATCACCACTGTGGAGGATTTTCCATTATTGATTATTGGACTCTTTGCATCACTTTATTTTCATATTTTTTTATATATTTTTTTATATTGCATTATCACTGGAAAGTTTTGTTTTTGGTATATTATCGCAGCGCTGTCACATTTTTATTTCCATCCTTTCTTCCTGCCTTCCATGTACCATAGTGCTCTTTTATTCTTGCCTTTCATGTACCAATAGTGATCCTTCATGCCTTCCATGTGACATAGGGGTCCTTCTTTCCTGCCTTGCATGTGACATAGGGGTCCTTCTTTCCTGCCTTGCATGTGCCTTAGTGATCCCTCATTTCTGATTTCCACGTACCATAGTAGTCTTTGTGCCTTCCATGTACCATAGTGCTCCTTGTGCCTTCCATGTACCATAGTGCTCCTTGTGCCTTCCATGTACCATAGTGGTCATTTCTTCTTGCCTTGCATGTACCAATAGGGATCCTTCATGCCTTCCATGTACCATAGTGGTCCTTTCTCCCTGCCTTCCATGTACCATAGTGGTCCTTTCTCCCTGCCTTCCATGTACTATAGTGATCCTTCCTGCCTTTCATGTACTATAGTGATCCTTCCTGCCTTCCAGGTGTCATATTGACCCTTCTTTTCTTCCATGTGCCATAGTGATCCTTCCTTCCTGCCTTCCATGTGCCATAGTGATCCTTTCTGTCTTCGATGTACAATAGAGATCCTTCCTTCCTGCCTTCCATGTACCATAGTGATCCTTCCTTCCTGCCTTCCATGTGCCATAGTGATCCTTTCTGTCTTCCATGTACAATAGTGATCCTTCCTTCCTGCCTTCCATGTACCATAGTGATCCTTCCCTCATACTGCGGTACTTATTCTCTGGCTCCATCCTGGTTTCCTCAGGTCCTTCATAATCCATCTATTATAAGCCATCTAATTTCAGTATGTACAAAACCAGATGTATTGGAAGTTTTTTTCCAAATGATTGTGTTGAGGTTTATATGTATCCCTGAGACTCCAGCTTGTGGCACAACAATCAAAGCATATTCATATTTTACAGGTACAAGTAAGCCCAGGTTTGGTTCATCCGTGGCCCTGAAACTCCTCCCGCAATCATGTGTGGCCACACCCACTTTTTGCTGCGGCGCACATCTCCCCGAAGTGTCCCTTATTCTCAAGCTCAAAAGTTGGGAGGTATGCGTAATATATATACGGGGAGGGAAAAGGGGGTAGAGTCTGTGGAGGAGCCAGAAGGGGGGGGGGGCAAAATAAGATTTCGCCTAGGGTGTCAAAAGTCCTTGAACCAGCCCCGAAAGGCCTACCACTTCTTCATGGCTTAAAATTTATGAAATGAGTGAAAAAAGCCAACACATTTCGGGGGAAAAGCCTGCCACTTCGTCATGGCTTAAAATCATGAAATGAGTGAAAACAGCCAACACATTTAGGGGGAAAAGCCTGCCACTTCTTCATGGCTTAAAATGTATGAAATGAGTGAGAGCAGCCAACACATTTCGGGGGAAAAGCCTGCCACTTCGTCATGGCTTAAAATGTATGAAATGAGTGAAAGCAGCCAACACATTTCGGAGGAAATGCCTGCCACTTCTTCATGGCTTAAAATGTATGAAATGAGTGAAAACAGACAACAAATTTCGGAGGAAATGCCTGCCACTTCGTCATGGCTTAAAATGTATGAAATGAGTGAAAAAAGCCAACACATTTCTGGGGAAAAGCCTGCCACTTCGTCATGGCTTAAAATCATGAAATGAGTGAAAACAGCCAACACATTTAGGGGGAAAACCTGCCACTTCTTCATGGCTTAAAATGTATGAAATGAGTGAGAGCAGCCAACACATTTCGGAGGAAATGCCTGCCACTTCTTCATGGCTTAAAATGTATGAAATGAGTGAAAACAGACAACAAATTTCGGAGGAAATGCCTGCCACTTCTTCATGGCTTAAAATGTATGAAATGAGTGAAAAAAGCCAACACATTTCTGGGGAAAAGCCTGCCACTTCGTCATGGCTTAAAATGTATGAAATTAGTGAAAACAGCCAACACATTTCGAGGGAAAAGCCTGCCACTTCTATAGGGCTTAAAATGTATGAAATTCCCTTTGCCTGGAAGAAATTTATCAGGGGGCTCATTTTGGGGCTAAATAAAATGGAGGTGTCCTTGTGTATCTTCATGGAGATAGGGACCTCATCAGTCTGCTGCTTCTCCTTTCACTGTCCAGTCACAGGGCAGATAAGGAGACCTGTGATCTGCAGCAGAGGATAATCAGGTCACCTGCTCCTGCCAAACAGGGCTGTGCTGTGTGGCAGAGCTGTGTAAATCTGAGGACTGGATGGACAGAAATGCACATCCTTTGGCAGGTAAAGCAGCTCCCCCTATATGCATTTCATGTGTGTATTATCCTGCAGCTCAGCTTTAAAACCAAAGCCTGGGAGCCTCATCTAGGATTAGAAGTCAAGCAACGTGAAGGGACGAAAGCTGCAGCCGGAATCTATAAGACGCTCAGTAACACGGCCACTCGAGATTCAATCAGCAGGCCTAATTTCCTCTCCTCCTGCAGAAAACAGGCCAGGGCAGACATAAACTGCGGCGGCATTGAACAAAGAGCGGGGGAGAAACTTTAACAGCGCAGTAATTATTCGAGTCTATTACACCGCATGGCGCACGTAATAAAACGCAGAATAAAAATGACTACCGACGTGTGATGGAGAGCGCGGGAATTGTCGCCGTATATAATCCGGGGGGGAAATTTGTTTTCGGAGGTGAAAGACGGCAACAAAACACATCACTTTTATTTAACCGAATTTATTGCCCGCGGCCAAAACGCTTACAGACACGGTGAAGGTTTGGTCTGTGGATAAAGGGAGCAAAGATTGCCGCCCGGGTCTTGTGGACCGGTATAGTGGTACCGGCATGGTTGGGCACAGAGGGACACAAGAAATATGAAGCCCAGTCCCTTGGGTGAGTGGGCACAGTAAGGTTACACTATATTGTCAAAAGTATTGGGACGCCTGCCTTTTCACACGCACATGAACTTTAACCACCTCACTACAGGGCACTTTTACCCCCGTCCTGCCCAGGCCATTTTTCATCTATCAGCGCTGTCACACTTTGAATGACAATTGCGCGGTCATACAACACTGTACCCATGTGATTTTTTTTTATCAGTTTGTTCACACAAATAGAGCTTTCTTTTAATCACATCTGTTTTTTTTTTTCCATAAAAAAAAAGACCGAAAATTTTGAAAATAAAATTTCTTTTCTTAGTTTCTGTCAGTAAATGTTGTAAATAAGTATTTTTTCTCCTTTACTGATGGGTACTGATGAGGCGGCACTGATGGGCACTGATAGGCTGCACTGATGGGCACTGATGCAGAGGCACTAATATGCCGCACTAATCGGCATTGATATGTGGCACTGATGGACACTGATGAAGCGGCACTAATGAGGAGGCACTAATATGCCGCACTTATCGGCACTGATATGTGGCACTGATAGGCTGCACTGATGGGCAATGACGAGGAGGCTCTAATATGCCACACTTATCGACACTGATATGTGGCACTGATGAAGCAGCACTGATGAGGAGGCACTAATATGCCGAACTTATCGGCACTGATATGTGGCACTGATGATGGGCACTGATGAGGAGGCTCTAATATGCCGCACTTATGGGCACTGATATGTGGCACTGGTGGGCACTGATAGGCTGCACTGATGGGTGGCACTGGTGGGCACAGATAGGCGGCATGTATAGGCGGCACAGATGGGCAGCACTGATAGCCAGCACTGACTAGCATCACTAATGGCCACTGGTTGCTGGCATTTGTGGGCACTGATTGCTGGCACTTGTGGGCAAAGATGGGCACTGATTGCTGGCAGTGGTGGGCATAGATTACTGGCACTGGTGGGAACTTAATTGTAATCAGTGCCCTGATTACATCCCTAGATGTCCTCTGTGAGGAGATGCCACTAATCGTCTCTCCTCTCCTCAAACTCTGTCGGTGTGAGGTGAGAAGCGCCGATTACCGGCATCTCCGTGTTTACATGTGACCGGCTGTGATTGGACGCAGCCGATCACATGGTAAAAGAGCCGCGGGCGCACGAGAGCGGTCGTTCTGGGAGGCCATCATATAACGGCCACCCAGAACGAGAGCAGCACGGGTGGGCGGGCAGCAAGTGGTTAATGGCATCCCAGTCTTGGTCCGTAGGGTTCAATATTAAGTCACTAGATAACAGAAATGAATGTCTCTTGCAATTGATTATGTGCTGCTTGTGCACATGTTTTAAGCTGGTATGCTGATTATTTCATGACAATATTGGTCCAGCATGGACCAATGTAAGTATGCATATCACATACAATTCATTGTCAAAAGTATTGGTACACATGCCTTTACACACACATGAACTTTAATGGCATCCCAGTCTTAGTCCGTAGGGTTCAATATTCAGTTGGCCCACCCTTTGCAGCTATAACAGTTTCAACTCTTCTGGGAAGGCTGTCCACAAGGTTTAGGAGTGTGTCTATGGGAATGTTTGACCATTCTTCCAGAAGCGCATTTGTGAGGTCAGGCACTGATGTGGACGAGAAGGCCTGGCTCGCAGTCTCCGCTCTAATTTATCCCAAAGGTGTTCTATCAGGTTGAGGTCAGGAATCTGTGCAGGCCAGTCAAGTTCCTCCACCCCAAACTCGCTCATCCATGTCTTTATGGACCTTGCTTTGTGCACTGGTCCAAATCATTTGGTGGAGGGGGGATTATGATGTGGGGTTGTTTTTCAGGGGTTGGGCTTGGCCCCTTAGTTCCAGTGAAGGGAACTCTTAAGGCGTTAGTTTGGACAATTTGATGCTCCCAACTTTGTGGGAACAGTTTGGGGATGGCCCCTTCCTGTTCCAACATGACTGAGCACCAGTGTACAAAGCAAGGTCCATAAAGACATGGATGAGCGAGTTTGGGGTGGAGGAACTTGACTGACCTGCACAGTCCTGACCTCAACCCGATAGAACACCTTTGGGATGAATTAGAGCGCACTGGTGCGTATATTACAGTTCTGCTTTAATAACAGAACTCTGATGTATTCATGGCAAATATAAGTGTTAGAATTGTAATTAATGAATATTTTTCATACCTGAGTGGACAGTATGCCATGACGGATTCCAGTATTGTGAGTCCCCGTTCCAATAACGCCGGCCGCCGCCACCTCGGACACCGCTCCAATGCTGCAAGACACAAGGCATCAATGTAGAAAAATGCCCTCCCTTATAGACACTGAAAGCCATGGCCGTGACTAGATAGACATGTGCACTGACAAAAAATGTGTTCGTTTTCATTTTATTTTTTATTCGTTTTTTTGCTTTTTTCGGAAATTCGAAAATGTTGAAAATTCCGAAATGTGAAAATCTGAAAATTCAGATTTTCTAATTTTCGGATTTGCGAATTTTGATTTTTTGGATTTACGAATTTCCAAATTTTCGGATTTCTGAAATTCCGAATTTTCGGATTCCCGAATTTCCGAATTTGAAAATTCAAAAATTTGAAATTCGGAAATCCGGAAATCTGAAAATAGAAAGAAAATCAGTAAAATTCGTAATAATAAGTAACTATTAAATTATAGGTATTGGAAATTTATTTCAAATTTGGCTGTTAGTGAAAGTAACGAATCCAAATTTATCCAAAATTACGAATTATCCAAAATAACGAATGCAACAAACAAATAAAATGCAACAAATTAATAATAATAAAAAGGTTTTATTATTATTACTGTTATTTATTATTATTAGATCGTTACGTTCCATTTGTTTAGATGCGGCATTCATTATTTCAGATAATTCGTAACTTCGGATAAATTCGTACTCGTTACGTTCACTAACAGACAAATTTGAAAGGAAATTCCAATATATAAATTCCAATATAATTTAATAGTTAGTTATTATTAGTTATTACGAATTTTACTGATTTTCTTTCCATTTTCAGATTTTCTAATTTCTGAATTTCCGAATCTCCAAATTCCAGAAATTCGTAATTCCAAAATTCGGAAATTTGAAAATTCGGAATTCCAAAATTCGTAATTCGGAAATTCATAAATCCAAAAATTCGGAAATCCGGAAATCCAAAAATTTGAAAAAATTCGGAAATACGAAAAATCTGAAATCCGGAAATTTGAAATTCGGGAATTTTGGAAATTCGGAAATTTAAACATTCAGAAATTCGGAAATTTTGGAAATTGAAAGATTCGGAAATTCCGGAATTAACCCACTCACTGCTATTACACCCAACTATACATTTGCCAGGACCTGGATCACCCACTGGTGACACTGAGGTTCAGAGAGGGGAAGGCTGTAGTTCCAGTGTCCACCAGCGGGTGTCTCCAAGATCCCAGTAATCGGGCTCCACCTGATGCTGTCTGCTGTAAAGGGTATTTAGTTCCTCCTCTATATGTCCCTTGTGTTTCAGTATTTTGGCTTGCTAGCCAGATACTGCTTGCTATTGATCCTGAGCCTGCTCTTGCCTTGTACCTATATCCTGTACTTTGTTGCCTTGTACCTATATCCTGTACCTTGTTGCCTTGTACCTATATCCTGTACCTTGTTGCCTTGTACCTATATCCTGTACCTTGTTGCCTTGTACCTATATCCTGTACTTTGTTGCCTTGTACCTGCTCCCCTTGTTCCTAATAGACATGCGCACTGCAGAAAAATTTGTTTGTTTTAGTTTTATTCATTTTTTTTCTCATTCGAATTTCAAATAGAATACATTTTAATTCAAATACAATAGAAAATAATAAAATAGAAAATAAATAAATATAAATATTAGAAGTAAAAAAAAAAAAAATAGAATAGATTAGAAAGAATATAACAATTTCCCAAAATGTAAATAGAATCAATCTGAATTTGAGTAGAATAGAAAAAAATAGATTAGAATAGAAAATAACAGAATACAGTTGAATTATATTTCCACTTATATCTTTCTAAATATTTTATCCCATAAAATAGAAATAATCGAAAAGAATAGAATAGAAAAAAAAACTGAATACAATAATGTGATCCTGGGTTTTGAATAAAAAGAGAAATATATAACCATTTTCCAAAATGTGAAAATGTCTTCTTCAGTTATGGCGCTATCCATATCGAGCCTGTCGCTGTGGGAAAGTGCAGGAAGGGCACACTCTCTCAAAAAATCATGTTCCCTTTCTACTGCGGAAGGGGGGGGGGTAACCACCCCCATGTCTGACATCGTATAATTCATTATAGTAGGCCTTGAATTCCTTTGCTATTTCTTTTGTGGTATTAACCAAAGTCCCCGATTTATTTTGTATCTTCTCGATATAGTTCCTTTCTCTTTTCTTTTTAACCACTAGCTGACCACCCACTGTCAAATGACGGCGGGACGGTGCAGCTACTGTGGCGGGCCGCCGTCATATGACGTCGTCTACAATTTGGCCACTGGGGGCGCGCGCGCGCCGCGGGAGGCGCGCCCGCCGCGTAGCTGGGGCCCGGTGCGCGTGCCCGGCGGTCGCGATGACCGCCAGGCACCCGCGATTGCCCGGTAATCGAGCAGGACGTGGATCTGTGTGTAAACACACAGATCCACGTCCTGTCAGATGAGAGGAGACCGATGGTGTGTCCCTTCGTACATAGGGACACCGATCGGTCTCCTCCCCCAGTCAGTCCCCTCCCCCCCACAGTAAGAATCACCAAGATAGGGTACACATTAACCCCTGCAGCGCCCCCTAGCGTTAACCCCTTCCCTGCCAGTCACATTTATACAGTAATCAATGCATTTTTATAGCACGGATCGCTGTATAAATGTGAATGGTCCCAAAAATTCAAAGAGTCAAAAGTGTCCGAAGTGTCCGCCGCAATGTCGCAGTCACGATAAAAATCGCAAATCGCCGCCATTACTAGTAAAAAAAAAATAATGAATAAAAATGCTATAAATCTATCCCCTATTTTTGTAGACGCTATAACTTTTGCGCAAACCAATCAATATACGCTTATTGCGATTTTTTTTACCAAAATATGTAGAAGAATACGTATCGCCTAAACTGAGGGAAAAATTTGTTTAAAAAAAAAAAAAAAAATTGGATATTTATTATAATAAAAAGTAAAAAAATATTATGTTTTTTCAAACTTGTCGCTCTTCTTTGTTTATAGCGCAAGAAATAAAAAACGCAGAGGTGATCAAATACCACCAAAATAAAGCTCTATCTGTGGGGAAAAAATGAAGCTGAAAGCTGAAAAATGGCTTGGTCAGGAAGGGGGTGTTCGTGGCTGGTAGGCAAGTGGTTAAGCATACAGTGGTGTGAAAAAGTGTTTGCCCCCTTCCTCATTTCCCTGTTCCTTTGCATGTTTGTCACACTTAAGTGTTTCGGAACATCAAACCAATTTAAACAATAATCAAGGACAACACAAGTAAACACAAAATGCAATTTGTAAATGAAGGTGTTTATTATTAAAGGTGAAAAAAAATCCAAACCATCATGGCCCTGTGTGAAAAAGTGATTGCCCCCCTTGTTAAAACATACTATAACTGTGGTTGTCCACACCTGAGTTCAATTTCTCTAGCCACACCCAGGCCTGATTATTGCCAACCTGTTCACAATCAAGGCATCACTTAAATAGAGCTGCTTGACACAGTAAGGTCCACCAGAAGATCCTTAAAAGCTACACATCATGCCGAGACCCAAAGAAATTCAGGAACAATTGAGAAAGAAAGTAATTGAGATCTATCAGTCTGGAAAGGGTTATAAAGCCATTTCCAAAGCTTTGGGAATCCAGCGAACCACAGTGAGAGCCATTATCCACAAATGGCGAAGACATGGAACAGTGGTGAACCTTCCCAGGAGTGCCCGGCCGCCCAAAATTACCCCAAGAGCGCAGCGACGACTCATCCAAGAGGGCACAAAAGACCCCACAACAACGTCCAAGGAACTGCAGGCCTCACTTGCCTCAGTTAAGGTCAGCGTTCATGCCTCCACCATCAGGAAAAGACTGGCAAAAATGGCCTGCATGGCAGAGTTTCCAAGGAGAAAACCACTGCTGAGCAAAAAGAACATCAAAGCTCGTCTCAAATTCTCCACAACACATCTTGATGATCCCCAAGACTTTTGGGACAACATTCTGTGGACCGATGAGACAAAAGTGGAACTCTTTGGAAGGTGTGTGTCCAAGTATATCTGGCGTAGAAGGAACACTGCATTTCAAAAAAAGAACATTATACCAACAGTAAAATATGGTGGTGGTAGTGTGATGGACTGGGGCTGTTTTGCTGCTTCAGGACCTGGAAGACTTGCCGTGATAAAAGGAACTATGAATTCTGCTGTCTACCAAGAGATCCTGAAGGAGAATGTCCGACCATCTGTTCGTGTACTCAAGCCGAAACGAACTTGGGTTCTGCAGCAGGACAATGATCCTAAACACACCAAGCAAGTCCACCACCGAATGGCTGAAGAAAAACCAAAATGAAGACTTTGGAGTGGCCTAGCCAAAGTCCTGACCTGAATCCTATTGAGATGTTGTGGTATGACCTTAAAAAGGCCGTTCATGCTCGAAAAACCCTCTAATGTAACTGAATTTAGGACAATTCTGCAAAGATAGTGGGCCAAAATTCCTCCAGGACGCTGTAAAAGCCTCATTGCACGTTATCTAAAACGCTTGGTTGCAGTTGTTGCTGCTAAGGGTGGCCCAACCAGTTATTAGGTTTAGGGGGCAATCACTTTTTCACACCGGGCCATGATGGTTTGGATTTTTTTTCACCTTTAAAAATAAACACCTTCATTTACAAATTGCATTTTGTGTTTACTTGTGTTTGTCCTTGACTATTGTTTAAATTGGTTTGATGTTCCGAAACACTTAAGTGTGACAAACATGCAAAGGAACAGGAAATGAGGAAGGGGGCAAACACTTTTTCACACCACTGTATTTGCTAAATATTTTCCACACCTGTTGCCCCCCTGGTGTCTCTCTCTCGCGATTTTAAAAAACCACTTTGAGGACTCCTGCTCCATGGCTGTTAACATCTCCTCCTTTTTATTGATCATTCTATGGTAAATTTCTTGCTTTTGGTGGCCCTCGCTTTTATGTTCCTGTTCTAACTTAAGTAGTTCGACCGTGAGGTCTTGAATCCTAGCCTGTCTTTCCTTTTTTTTTCCCGCTCCGATGGAGATGAGGATACCCCTCACATAGGCTTTATGTGCCTCCCAGAGTACCGCTGGAGAAACGTCACCTGTTTCATTGTTTGCAAAAAAAAACTCAATCTCCCTTTTTACTATCTCTGATGATTCAGCATCCGTGATTAGGTTGTCATTGAGCCGCCATGTAAATGGTTGTCTCTTGGAGTCGGGGGTCTCCATCTCCATCGAGACCGGGGCATGATCCGACAACGTCGTGACCCCTATCTGAGTTAACTTTATTTGATCCAAAAGCCTATGATCTACAAAGATGTAGTCTAACCGGGAGTGAGTCCCATGTACAGGGGAAAAAAAAGTGTAATCTCTTATTTTTGCGTGCAAAATACGCCAGGCATCTATCAGTTGGAGGTTCTGCAATTTATCCTTAAATTTTTTCAGCTTCGATGGCTTAGTCCCCTAGTCTGTGATGTGGTATCGTAGTAGGGGTCCATACAAAAGTTGAGGTCTCCCGCTAAGATCACCCCCCCCCTCTTTGCTCCCCTTGTTCCTAATAGACATGCGCACTGCAGAAAAATTTGTTTGTTTTAGTTTTATTCATTTTTTTCAAGTTCGAAGTTCAAATAGAATAAATTTGAATTCAAATACAATAGAAAAGAATAAAATAGAAAAGAATGGAATAGAAAATAAATAATAAAGTAAAAAAACAATAGAATAGATTAGAAAGACTATAACCATTTCCCAAAATGTAAATAGAATCAATTTGAATTTGAATAAATAGAAAAAAAATTGATTAGAATAGAAAATAACAGAATACAGTTGAATAGAAAAGAAAAGAATAGAAAAGAATAGAATAGAAAAAAAAACTGAATACAATAGAATATAACCATTTTCCGAAATTTGAAGTTTGAAAAGAATAATTTTGAATAGAATAGAAAAAAATTGATTAGAATAGAAAATAACAGAATACAGTTGAATAGAAAAGAAAAGAATAGGAAAGAAAAGAATAGAACAAAAAAAAACAACAGAATACAATAGAATATAACCATTTTCCGAAATTTGAAGTTCGAAAAGAATAAATTTCATAAGAATAGAAAAGAAAATAACAGAACAGAAAAGAAAAGAAAAGGATGTATATAACAATAAACATTTTCTGAAATGCGAATCTTGAATAGACTAAATTTGAAATTTAATACAAAAGAATAGTATTTAATAGAAAAAAATAGAATAGAAAATAAAAGAATAAGAATAGAAAAAAAAAACAATAAAATAGAATATAACCATCATCCAAAATTTGAGTTTCGAATAGAATACATTTGATTTTGAATGGAATTAGATTCAAATGCAATTCTAATGGAATTCCATTAGAATTCGTTTGTATTTTAGTTTTATTCATTTTTTTTTCTCGTTGGAATTTCAAATAGAATAAATTTAAATTCAAATACAATAGAAAATAATAAAATAGAAAAGAATGGAATAGAAAATAAGATAATAGAAGTAAAAAAACAATAGAATAGATTAGAAAGACTATAACCATTTCCCAAAATGTAAATAGAATCAATTTGAATTTGAATAGAATAGAAAAAAATAGATTAGAACAGAAAATAACAGAATACAGTTGAATAGAATAGAAAAGAATAGAATAGAATAAAAAACTGAATACAAATAGAATATAACCATTTTCCAAAATTTGAAGTTTGAAAATAATAAATCTGAATAGAAAAAATAGATTAGAATAGAAAATAACATAATACAGTTGAATAGAAAGGAAAAGAAAAGAATAGAAAAGAATAGAATAGCAAAAAAAAAAACGAATACAAAAGAATATAGCCATTTTCCGAAATTTGAAGTTGGAAAAGAATAAATTTGAATAGAATAGAAAAAAATAGATTAGAATAGAAAATAACGAATACAGTTGAATAGAAAAGGAAAGAATAGAATAGAAAAAAAAAACAACAGAATACAATAGAATATAACCATTTTCCGAAATTTGAAGTTCGAAAAGAATAAATTTGAATAGAATAGAAAATAAAATAACAGAACAGAAAAGAATGTATATAACAATAACCATTTTCGGAAATGCGAATCTTGAATAGACTAAATTTGAATTCGAATAGAAAAGAACAGTATTTAATAGAGAAAAAATGAATAGAAAATAAAAGAATAGAATAGAAAAAAAAAACAATAAAATAGAATATAACCATCATCCAAAATTTTTCGAATAGAATAAATTTGATATTGAATGGAATTCGATTCAAATGCAATTCTAATGGAATTCCATTAGAATTCGTTTGTTTGTTTTAGTTTTATTCATTTTTTTTTCTCGTTCGAATTTCAAATAGAATAAATTTAAATTCAAATACAATAGAAAATAATAAAATAGAAAAGAATGGAATAGAAAATAAAATAATAGAAGTAAAAAAACAATAGAATAGATTAGAAAGAATATAACCATTTCCCAAAATGTAAATAGAATCAATTTGAATTTGAATAGAATAGAAAAAAAATTGATTAGAATAGAAAATAACAGAATACAGTTAAATAGAAAAGAAAAGAATAGAAAAGAATAGAATAGAAAAAAAAACAACAGAATACAATAGAATATAACCATTTTCCGAAATTTGAAGTTCGAAAAGAATAAATTTGAATAGAACAGAAAATAAAATAACAGAAAAGAATGTATATAACAATAACCATTTTCCGAAATGCGAATCTTGAATAGACTAAATTTGAAAAGAGCAGTATTTAATAGAAAAAAATAAAATAGAAAATAAAAGAATAGAATAGAAAAAACAAACAATAAAATGGAATATAACCATCATCCAAAATTTGAGTTTCGAATAGAATAAATTTGATTTTGAATGGAATTAAAAAAAAAATGCAATTCAAATGGAATTCTATTAGAATTCGAATCGATTCGAATTGGTAAAAATTTGAATTGATTGGAATTTAGAAAATGTAAAAATGAATTAAAATGCATCTAAGGACTAGTAAGCTGCGAGCTGTTACATTTTGGTTCTCAGGTTTGGATCCGAAGCGCCTTCAATCAGCTTATGGAGCTCACAGCTTGTGGATGAGTTTTATCGATTAGGCGATCCGAAATCGTGAACATAATCGCGGCGATTCTGCCTGCGTTCCCAAATCTTTTGCAGAAATTGCGCGATGTGGGTTTTGTGCCATTATTGTTCTCTCACGCCAATTTTCCTGCGATTGTTGCAAGACACACGCGTTTAAAAATCATGGAGCCCATTGAAGGGAAGGGGGGCTCCATGTGTTGAAACGCATGTAGATTGCGCTTTAAAAACGGTGATTTAAAGGGAAACAACATATTTTCCGTGAGTACCTATGTAGAGTTCCCGTAGTACTGTTCAAGAGAAAGGTCTTTTTTTTTTATTTACCTTTCTCATTTTTGCTTGTTTGCTGTTCCATATTTGGAGGCCTTTTATTACACATTCAAATGTGAAAGTTCTCCCTCTAGTGGTAATCTGTATATTTATCTGTATATTGGGAATGTAGCAAGCATACCAGCTGATGGGTTACTCAATCACTGTCCAGCATTACTAAACTGGAAGCGTTATGCATATGTAGCGATCAAACACAAGTCCTCAAGTCCAGTGACTTTGCCTAGGCTGAGATGATGTCATCAGTCTGCTGCAGGCAGGTAGAAGCATTTCCTCAGTCTCCTCTCCCCACACTTATCAGATTGCAACATTGTCATTCCTCTTTTATCAATAAAATTCCATCTTTGAGCTCCGGTTTAGTGACTTTGCCTAGGCTGAGATGTCATCAGTCTGCTGCAGGCAGGTAGAAGCATTTCCTCAGTCTCCTCTCGACCCCCCCCCCCCCCCCCACCCTCCTGGTTATCAGATTTCAACGCTGTCATTTCTCCTTTTATCACTAAAAAAACATCTTTGAGCTCCAGTTTAGTGACTTTGCCTAGACTGAGATGACATCATCAGTCTGCTGCAGGCAAGTTGTTGAATCATTTCCCCAGTCTCCTCTCCCCCGGTTATCAGATTGCAACATTGTCATTCGCCTTTTATCAATAAAATTCCATCTTTGAGCTCCAATTCAGTGACTTTTCCTAGGTTGCGATGATGTCACCAGTTTGCCACAGGCAAGTCAAAGCATTTCCTCAGTCTCCTCTCCCCCTAGTTATGAGATTGCAACATTGTCATTCCACTTTTATCAAATTAATTTCTCCTTTTATCACTAAAAAGCCATTTTGAGCTCCAGTTTAGTGACTTTGCCTAGACTGAGATGGCGTCATCAATCTGCTGCATGCAAGTAGAAGCATTTCCTCAGTCTCCTCTCCCCCTAGTTATCAGATTGCAACATTTTCATTCTCCCTTTTTATAAAAAAAAAAGCCATCTTTGAGCTCCAGTTCAGTGACTTTGCCTAGGCCGAGATGACGTCATCAGTCTGCTGCAGGCAGGTAAAAGCATTTCCTCCGTCTCCTCTCGACCCCCCCCCCCCCCCCCCCCCCCCGCGTCCTGGTTATCAGATTGCAACACTGTCATTTCTCCATTTATCACTAAAAAGCCACCTTTGAGCTCCAATTCAGTGACTTTGCCTAGGCTGAGATGACGTCATCAGTCTGCTGCAGGCAAGTAGAAGCATTTCCTCAGTCTCCTCTCCCCCTAGTTAACAGATTGCAACATTGTCATCCCCTTTTATCAATAAACTTCCATCTTTGAGCTCCAGTTCAGTGACTTTGCCTAGGCTGAGATGATGTCACCAGTTTGCTGCAGGCAAGTAGAAGCATTGTCTCATCTCAACCCAACCCCCCCCCCCCCCCCCCCCCCCAGGTTATCATATTGCAACACTGTCATTTCTCATTTCATCAATAAAAAGCCATCCTTGAGCTCCGGTTCAGTGACTTTGCCTAGACTGAGATAATGTCATCAGCCTGCTGCAGGCAAGTAGAAGCATTTCTTCAGTCTCCTCTCCCCCTAGTTATCAGACTGCAACATTGTCATTCCCCTTTTTATCAATAAAATTGAATTTTTGAGCTCCGGTTCAGTGACTTTGCCTAGGCTGAGATGTCACCAGTCTGCTGCAGGCAAGTAGAGGCATTTCCCCAGTCTCCTCTGATCCAGTGATCAGACTACACATTGTAACTTTGTAGCAAGTCACAAGGCGAGAGGCTTGGTCTGTGTCACAGTCTGGGAAGCAGATGGTGACCCTGGATGATGCCCGAACAAAGATGGCGCCGTCCTTCTGGAGATAAAAGCAGATGAAGGCTTTGTCGGGGGGAGGGGAGACAGTGATCTCTGTGCAATGCAATGCCAGGGCTCCCCCCCGGCATGTTATTTAATGGAGTTTTGCATTTTTAATGTTGCACTTTAAGCATTACTAAAATCGGCGCTCCTCGCCAAACGCTATTTTTTATTTTGTCCCCCAGGCCGGCTGATGTGTCGTTTTTTTTGATGATTTTTTTTTTTTTTTAAACGGGTGATAAAAGGAACGCTGAGAACGTTTCTCTCTCCTGGAGATGTTTGTAGCGCGGCGAGGAACGTGTCTGTATTGTTGTAGAGGCCGCGATACATAAAAAGGTGAATCCGGATTCCTGGAAAGGCGAACGCCGGCCGCGGATCTCATTTTATCGTCTCGGGGGAGTGACAGTCGATCAATGCGGAGAAGCGCCGACGCCGGTGACGTGACAACACAATTCCAGGCCAGATGACGGCTCGCCATAAATTGACAGCGGCGGACAGGACGCCGTAATATTCTCCTGACTGATGTCTGCGCATTTGTTCGTCCGCCTGTGATATGAAAAGTCAACGCCGCCGCCCTGATGGATGGAAAGCCGGCCCTTTACTCCTCGATCTGATCTGTATCCTCCGTCTGCACCGGACGGAAGGCGAGCGAGGAATGGAACCTCAAAGAAAAAGCCTCCTCTGATGGAACATAAAGATATTCTGACAGGTGGAGACCCGAGCCTGAGAGCCGGCAGAGCTTCCCAGCCTGAGAAGAAGAACTATATTTATATATATATATACTAGATTGATATCTCTCTCTAGATAGATAGATAGATAGATAGATATTTCTCTAGATAGATAGATAGATGGATAGATATTTCGATAGATAGACAGATACATATATCTCTCTCTAGATAGATAGATAGATATTTCTCTAGATAGATAGATAGATATCTCTCTAGATAGAGAGATACATATATCTCTCTCTAGATAGATAGATATTTCTCTAGATAGATAGATAGATATTTCTATAGATAGATAGATAGATAGAGATAGATAGATAGATAGATAGATAGATAGATAGATAGATAGATAGATAGATAGATAGATAGATAGATAGATAGATAGATAGATATTTCTATAGATAGATAGATAGATAGATAGATAGAGAGATAGATATCTCTAGATAGAGAGATACATATATCTCTCTCTAGATAGATAGATAGAGATATTTCTCTAGATAGATAGATAGAGATATTTCTCTAGATAGATAGATAGATATTTCGATAGATAGATAGATAGATAGATAGATCTCTATAATAGACAGTGTCTGTAATAGGGATTCTGTGTATGTACCTATGACTCTGAAAGTATATCTGTATCCACCACTTTTTACTTGTTTGTTTTGTATAAATAAAAACTCTTTTGTATTTTTACATTAACACATTGTAGCGTATATTTAAAATACGTACCTCTAAAATCCCTTATCCTGTATTTCTTTACTCTTGGGCATGGAGTTCACCAGAGCTTCACAGGTTGCCACTGGAGTCCTCTTCCACTCCTCCATGACGACATCACGGAGCTGGTGGATATTAGAGACTTTGCGCTCCTCCACCTTCCATTTTGAGGATGCCCCACAGATGCTCAATAGGGTTTAGGTCTGGACCTAAAGAGCCAGGATGGAATCGGGGGGTGGATGGAGCGGGATGGGATCGGGGGGGGGGGGGGGGGGCAGATGGAGCCAGGATGGGATCGGGTGGGTGGATGGAGCGGGATGGGATCGGGGGGGGGGGGGGCAGATGGAGCCAGGATGGGATCGGGTGGGTGGATGGAGCGGGATGGGATCGGGGGGGGGGCAGGTGGAGCCAGGATGAGATCGGGTGGGTGGATGGAGCGGGATTGGATTGGGGTGGTGGATGCAGCCGGGATGGGAACGAGGGGGGATGGATGGAGCAAGGATGGGATTGCAGAGATGGGTGGAGCAGGGATGGGATCGATGGAGCTGGGATGGGATCGGGGTGGTGGATGGAGCTATGATGGGATCGGACTGGTGAATGGAGCTGGGATGTGATCGGGGTGGTGGATGGAGATATGATGGGATCAGGCGGTGGATGGAGATATGATGGGATTGGGGTGGTGGATGGAGCTATGATGGGATCTGAGTAGTGGATGGAGCTGGGATGGGATCGGGGTGGTGGATGGAGCTATGATGGGATCTGAGTAGTGGATGGAGCTGGGATGGAGCTGGGATGGGATCGGGGTGGTGGATGGAGCTATGATGGGATCTGAGTAGTGCATGGAGCTGGGATGGGATCGGGGTGGTGGATGGAGCTATGATGGGATCGGACTGGTGAATGGAGCTGGGATGTGATCGGGGTGGTGGATGGAGATATGATGGGATCAGGTGGTGGATGAAGCTGGGATGGGATTGGGGTGGTGGATGGAGCTATGATGGGATCTGAGTAGTGGATGGAGCTGGGATGGGATCGGGGTGGTGGATGGAGCTATGATGGGATCTGAGTAGTGGATGGAGCTGGGATGGAGCTGGGATGGGATCGGGGTGGTGGATGGAGCTATGATGGGATCTGAGTAGTGCATGGAGCTGGGATGGGATCGGGGTGGTGGATGGAGCTATGATGGGATCTGAGTAGTGGATGGAGCTGGGATGGAGCTGGGATGGGATCGGGGTGGTGGATGGAGCTATGATAAGATCTGAGTAGTGCATGAAGCTGGGATGGGATCGGGGTGGTGGATGGAGCTATGATGGGATCTGAGTAGTGCATGGAGCTGGGATGGGATCGGGGTGGTGGATGGAGCTATGATGGGATCTGAGTAGTGCATGGAGCTGGGATGGGATCGGGGTGGTGGATGGAGCTATGATGGGATCAGGTGGTGGATGAAGCTGGGATGGGATCGGGGTGGTGGATAGAGCTATGAATGGATCTGAGTAGTGGATGGAGCTGGGATGGGATCGGGGTGGTGGATAGAGCTATGAATGGATCTGAGTAGTGGATGGAGCTGGGATGGGATCGGGGTGGTGGATAGAGCTATGAATGGATCTGAGTAGTGGATGGAGCTGGGATGGGATCGGGGTGGTGGACTTCAGAGCCGAGGAGAAGGCGGCTATAGTCCAGTTCCTGTAGGCTGCAGCCGAAGAGAGAGGCAATTGTGGGAGTGTGTGGGACGATTAGACCCAGGCACCCTGTCTGTCAGTGCACTGGCTTTGCCTTCCTACATCCCCACACATCAGGGGAAAGAGGGAGCCGTGGCACCCAGGGTCAGTCCAGGCCTTGTGTCACCCTCTTGCGGGTGTCACCCGTGTGCGGGCCGTGCCCCCCGTTCCCCCATGGCGACGTCACTGTTGAGTCGGCCCACCCTTTGCAGCTCTAACGGCTTCAACTCTTCTGGGAAGGCCGTCCACAAGGTTTAGGAGTGTGTCTAGGGGAATGTTTGACCATTCTTCCAGAAGCGCATTTGTGAGGTCAGGCACTGATGTGGACGAGAAGCCTGGCTCGCAGTCTCCACTCTAATTCATCCCAAAGGTGTTGTATCGGGTTGAGGTCAGGACTCTGTGCAGGCCAGTCAAGTTCCTCCACCACAAACTCGCTCATCCATGTCTTTATGGACCTTGCTTTGTGCACTGGTGCCCAGTCATGTTGGAACAGGAAGGGGCCATCCCCAAACTGTTCCCACAAAGTTGGGAGCATGAAATTGTCCAAAATGTCAAAATGTCTTGGTATGATGATACCTTGAGAGTTCCCTGGAACTAAGGGGCCAACCCAACCCCTGGAAAACAACCCCACACCATAATCCCCCCTCCACCAAATGATTTGGTCCAGTGCACAGTAAGTAAGGTCCATAAAGACATGGATCAGCGAGTTTGTGGTGGAGGAACTTGACCAGCCTGCACAGAGCCCTGACCTCAACCCGACAGAACACCTTTGGGATGAATTAGAGCGGAGGCCTTCTCGTCCAACCTCCAATCAGTTCCTGACCTCACAAATGCTCTTCTGGAAGAATGGTCAAACATTCCCCATAGACACACTGCTAAACCTTGTGGACGGCCTTCCCAGAGAGTTGAAGCTGTTATAGCTGTAAAGGGCGGGCCAACTCAATATTGAACCCTACGACTAAGACTGGGATGCCATTAAAGTTCATGTGCATGTAAAAGCAGGTGTCCCAATACTTTTGGTAATATAGTGTGTATAGTACTAAGCTTCGGCAGGTGCAACAAGCTTCTTTGCACTTCTAGCAATAAAACATAACACATAGGCTGCATTCATATTTGCATAATGTGCATGCGATAACTCATTCGTTAACATGTGTTACCTACCAGCCCCTCCCGCCAGCCATGATCTACCTGCATTGCATAGAGAACCAGGGTTAGAAGTCCACATCAAAGTCTCCCCTTTCGTCATAGGCCACATCACATTTTCCCCCGCCCACATCAGAGTCCCCATCAGAGGCCCCCCTTATATTAGAGTCCCCATCAGAGGCCCCCCTTATATTAAAGTCCCCATCAAAGTCTACATTTTTATCAGTGCCCCCCCATTACAGGAAGTTCTGCTAAAGGGTAAGTTAACCTTTACAAAAAATCTGTAAGGTGAACTTACAGATTAACTGACAATTGCGCGGTCGTGCGACGTGGCTCCCAAACAAAATTGACGTCCTTTTTTTCCCACAAATAGAGCTTTCTTTTGGTGGTATTTGATCGCCCCTGCGGTTTTTATTTTTTGCGCTATAAACAAAAAAAGTGCGACAATTTTGAAAAAAAACGCATTATTTTTTAACTTTTTGCTATAATAAATATCCCCCAAAAAATATATAAAAAACTTTTTTTTTCCTCAGTTTAGGCCGATACGTTATTCTTCTACATATTTTTGGTAAAAAAAATCGCAATAAGCGATTATTGATTGGTTTGCGCAGAAGTTATAGCGTATACAAGATAGGGGATAGTTTTATAGCATTTTTATTAATAATTATTTTTTATTAGTAATGGCGGCGATCAGCGATTTTTATTGTGACTGCGACATTATGGCGGACACATCAGACATTTTTGACACATTTTTGGGACCATTGTCATTTATACAGCAAATCAATGCTATTTAAATGCACTGATTCCTGTATAAATGACACTGGCAGTGAAGGGGTTAACCACAAGGGGGCAGTGTAGGGGTTAAGTATGCCTAGGGGTGTGTTTCTTACTGTGGGGGGGGGCCGTGGCTGTCAGCTAGTGAATGCTGATCTCTGCTCCAATCACAGGGAGCAGAGATCGGCGTCACTAGTTGCTAGGCAGAACGGGGAGAGGCTGTGTACTTCCGCATCTCCCCTTTCAGCCTTCCCGTGAGACGATCGCAGGTGTCCCCGCAGCGATCTAGTCCGCGTGACCCGCGACCGGCCTCACGGGGGCGCTCTCCCGATGGCACGACAGGCATTGAGGAGGGACTTATATATACGCCCTCCTGCCTGTACGTGCCATTCTGTCGACGTACATCTGTGTGCCCCGGTCGGGAAGTGGTTAAGGTTGTCACCTGTCTGGGATTCATCCAGCCAGTCCGGGTTTTGAATCATGTGTCCGGGTTTCAGGCGGACTGCAACTCGGACACGTTATTCAGACCGGTCTGTGGCTCCCTAAGTAACCAAGATAGTCACGCACAAATCTGTTGCTGTCTGGGAGCTGCGGGCGGCTGTCTGCGGGCAGGTTCGGCATCACTGGGGGTGCAGGTTCGGCATCACTGGGGGGGGGGGGTAGGGTGATGATGTCAGCAAGAGCAATTCTGCCACACCCACTGTTCGCTGCAGCACGCTATGCGCACCACATTACTACTCTCCTTGGGGCACCCAAAGGTGTCCAAGGCTGCTAAAGTGTTCGGGTTTGGCTCTAAGAAAAGGTGGCAATCCTAAGTTCTGTCCTCATGTGAGTGCTGGGGCAATCATGTGATTACTAGTGGACTAGTGGACCTCTTCTCACCGGCAGTTAGACCTGTGTGGGAGCACAATGGGCCCACATCGAGGATACGCCACTGACCCCATCTGCAGGACAGATCAAATCTTGTAGCGGGCCACAATTGGCCTGCAGGCAGGGGCGGACTGACCATTCGGGCACTCGGGCACTGCCCGAGGGCCCCCTGCCACTAAGGGGCCCCATCAGGGTTGCCAGCCTTTTTTTAACCACTTCAATACAGGGGACTTAAACACCTTCCTGCCCAGACCAATTTTGAGCTTTCAGCGCTGTCGCATTTTGAATGACAATTGCGCGGTTATCCTACACTGTACCCAAATGACATTTTTATCATTTTTTTACCACAAATAGAGATTTCTTTTGGTGGTATTTGATCACCTCTGCGGTTTTTATTTTTTGCTAAACAAATAAAAAAAGACCAAAAATTTTGAAAAAAAATATGTTTTTTTTTTCTGTTTCAGTTTCAGAACTTTGTAAATAGTAAGTAAGTTTTATCCTTCACTGATGGGGCTGCATTGATGGGCACTGATGAGGTGGCACCAATGAAGTAGCACTGAGGTGGCATTGATGGGCAATGATATGTGGCACTGATGGGTGGCCAAATTGGCACTGATAGCTGGCACGGATTGGCATGGATAGGCGGCACGGATGGGCATGGATAGGCAGCACAGATGGGCATGGATAGGCGGCACAGATGGGCATGGATGGGCACTGATAGGTGGCATGGATGGGCACTGATAGGCAGCATTGTTTTGTACTGATGGATGCCAATCAGTGCCAAACAATAATGCATGCCAATCAGTGATTCCCATTGTGGGCATTGATTGGCATCAATTGTGGGCACTGATTGGCATCCATTCTGGGCACTGTGTGTCATCCCTGGTGGTCTATGGTGGCATACCTTGTGCTGGGCATCCCTGGTGGTCTAGGGTGGCATACCTGGTGCTGGGCATCCCTGGTGGTCTAGGGTGGCGTCCCTGGTGGTCCAGTGTGGGCATCCTCGGGGGGGGGGGGGGGGGCTGCGCTGATAATCGATCAGCACAGACCCCCCCCTGTCAGAGGAGCAGCCGATCAGCTCTCCTCTACTCGCGTCTGACAGACGTGAGTGAGGAAAAGCCGATCACCGGCTCTTCCTATTTACACTGATCAGCCGTGATTGGACACGGCTGATCACGTGGTAAAGAGTCTCCGTCGGAGACTCTTTACCAAGATCGTAGTTGCGGGGTGTCAGACTGACACCCCGCAACAATGGGGGCGCGCAGCGGCTCAAAATCCCGAGGACGTCCTATGACGTCCGGTCAGGATTTGACAACCACTTTGCCGACGTCCTTTTACAATAGGGCGGGCGGCAAGTGGTTACAATTCCCAAGGTTATAGCTGCCCCACCGCTCCAGTTCCTTTTCAGTGTGTGTGTGTGTGTGTATTCTGTGTGTGTATATTGTGTGTCTGTGTGTGTGTATACTGTGTGTCTATACTGTATGTGAGTGTGTGTATACTGTGTGGCCCCATAATCTATTGCCTGGGGGCCCCATAATCTCCTATTGCATGGGGGCCCCATGATCTCTTATTGCCCGGGGGCCCCTATAATCTCCTATTGCCCGGGGGCCCCATAATCTCCTATTGCCCGGGGGCCCCATAATCTTCTCCTATTGCCCGGGGGCCCCATAATCTTTTCCTATTGCCCGGGGGCCCCATGAGTTGTCAGTCCGCCTCTACCTGCAGGCCATAGTTTGGAGTCCCCTGATATAGAAGGTCCATCTTCGGTGAGTGGGTTTGAACCCATCTCCTGTGCTGTAATGGGAGGTCTTGGTGTTCTTCTCGGTTCAGGCTGTACTGAGATAAGAGAGATGGAGCAAAGGGCAGGGGCAAAGTACCTGAGGACCTCCTCGGATCCGACCATAGAACATCTAATAGATGACACCGTTGTGTATTAGATGTTCTATGGTCAGATCCGAGTTCTTGGCCCTTTCTACACTCATCTGTTTCCTGCCCGTCTCCCTATATATATATATATATATATATATATTCAATATCCTTGACATTGGTTGGGTTGGTGATGTCTGCGGAAAAGGGAGATGTGACAGCTGTGGAGCTTCAGAGACTCCACCGGATCGAAACTCAATCAGTGGATGCAGATATTTATCATCCCGACCCCCCTGACCGCTGTCAGACGGGTCAGAGAGAATCCATCACATGGTGAAAAACTCGCCCAGCACTGCCGGGCGTCCCTCACGTGTCACATCATTCAGTGAGCACATTTCTGGTCCATTAGGGTCCAGATTAACTGAACGTAAAATATGAACGGGCTTCTTGTAAGCGGAGCTGACATCGGATTTAGCTGCAAAGTAATATGTCAGTGTAACTGAGATCACAGTACTCCCCCTGACAATACCTGCATCCAGGGCCGTCTATAATATTGATTGGACCCTGGGCAAAACTTTTCTTCCCCCCCCCCCCCCCATGCAGTTTCGTTCTCCACCTGCTCTGAGACATACAATAAATAGCAGCTAGACTCAAAATCAGTTTACTGAATCAGATCAGGCAGCTATTGCGATTGGTTGCCAGAGGTTACAGTGTATCATTACCGCTCACTGACTGGTTACTAGAGGTTACAGTGTATCATTACCGCTCACTGACTGGTTACTAGAGGTTACAGTGTATCATTACCGCTCACTGACTGGTTACTAGAGGTTACAGTGTATCATTACCGCTCACTGACTGGTTACTAGAGGTTACAGTGTATCATTACCGCTCACTGACTGGTTACTAGAGGTTACAGTGTATCATTAACGCTCACTGACTGGTTACTAGAGGTTACAGTGTATCATTACCGCTCAATGACTAGTTACTAGAGGTTACAGTGTATCATTACCGCTCACTGACTGGTTACTAGAGGTTACAGTGTATCATTACCGCTCACTGACTGGTTACTAGAGGTTACAGTGTATCATTACCGCTCACTGACTGGTTACTAGAGGTTACAGTGTATCATTACCGTTCACTGACTGGTTACTAGAGGTTACAGTGTATCATTACCGCTCAATGACTAGTTACTAGAGGTTACAGTGTATCATTACCGCTCACTGACTGGTTAATAGAGGTTACAGTGTATCATTTCCACTCACTGACTGGTTACTAGAGGTTACAGTGTATCATTACCGCTCACTGACTGGTTACTAGAGGTTACAGTGTATTATTTACGCTCACTGACTGGTTACTAGAGGTTACAGTGTATCATTACCGCTCACTGACTGGTTACTAGAGGTTACAGTGTATTATTTACGCTCACTGACTGGTTACTAGAGGTTACAGTGTATCATTACCGCTCACTGACTGGTTACTAGAGGTTACAGTGTATCATTACCGTTCACTGACTGGTTACTAGAGGTTACAGTGTATCATTACCGCTCACTGACTGGTTACTAGAGGTTACAGTGTATCATTACCGCTCACTGACTGGTTACTAGAGGTTACAGTGTATCATTTCCGCTCACTGACTGGTTACTAGAGGTTACAGTGTATCATTACCGCTCACTGACTGGTTACTAGAGGTTACAGTGTATCATTTCCGCTCACTGACTGGTTACTAGAGGTTACAGTGTATCATTACCGCTCACTGACTGGTTACTAGAGATTACAGCACACATTAAAGCTCACTGATTAATTGCTAGAGGTTACAGCACATGATTTCTGCTTCTTGATTGGTTGCTAGAGATTACTGTGGAAATGACCTCAGGGGGGGGCATGATATACATATCAATGCCGCCGGCCGCCGATATTTACGTATGAATGCCACTGCTATTTACATATGAATGCCGGTAATTTACATGTAAACACAGGGTCTGCAGGTGAGGCATCTGTACACAACAATAGGACAGAGCTGGGCAGTATTAGTAGCAGCACTTCACACTGAGATATTGGGAAACAGCACAGGACTAAAACCTCAAGGGATGAGGGAATTTAAAACCAGGATAGTTGGCAAGTATGCTTTGGGCCCCACAACAATGACAGGGCCCAGGGCAGTTGCCCCTTTTGCCCTGCCTTAAAAACGGCCCTGCCTGCATCTGCTTTTCGCTCCAGAATGATGGCGCCATCTTTGTTCAGGCATCATCCAGGGCCATCATCTACTTCCTGGACTTCATGAACAGTTCTTGGCTGTGTTCACAAATGTCTGACACAGATCAGCCCCCCATGCTGTAGCCTTTAACCTTTGTAGGTTGCTACAAAGTTACAGCCTGGTCACTTGAGGGTGAGAGACTGAAGAAATGCTTCATCCTGCCTGCAGAAGACTGTGACATCAACTCAGCCCAGACAAATTCACTGGACTGGACCAATGGTGGCTTTTTTAATAAAAAATAAATGAATAAATAAAATAAAAATATATTTGATCCCCAAGCAAAACATGACTTGGTACTTGGTGGAGAAGCCCTTGTGTACAGAATCCCCCATGTGCATGCGGCGCTGCAGTCAGCGGCGCATTGCACGGGGAATATCTCCTAAACCGTACAGGTTCAGGAGATATTTTTTTTACCTACAGGTAAGCCTCATTATAGGCTTACCTGTAGGTAAAAGTCACATTTTGACTTTACAACCACTTTAATTCATTTTTAAAGGAGTGGGAAAGACTTAAAATTTTTGTTTAGACTTTATTTCTGTCTGTGACCCCATTGGGAAGATTTTCCCTTGCTCCCTTTTTCTGTGACCCCTTATAAAAGGAAATAGGGCGTTACTACTGAAAATGTGCTTTTGTCTCCATCGCCAGTGAATGTTCCATGTGCAGCTAAACTTCATGCGGATATAAAAGACTCACATTAGTGCAGCTCTGTATTCATTAATACATCATTGCGTGCATTTTTTTCTTATTAGAAGCAGTGCAAGTAGGTGAATTTAACCGTGTTGGCCTCACGCAGATCCTATACAGCAGGGTTGGAGTGTGAGAGGAAGAAGCAGCACAAGGAGCATTTGTGCTGACAAAGAGCATGCTGATAGGAAGAGAGAGAAGAGTGGCGGAGAGATGAGCGCACCACTGTGCTGCTTCTCTTTTCACTGACCAGTCCCAGGTTGGGGTGGATCCAGAATGACCTGGGCTCAGAGGAAGCGGGCTGAATGATGCTGGCCATAAGACTGAGGACATCTAGTCCCAGAAAAAAAGTACTTTGGTGGAAATCTCTGGACTGGAGGTGAATATTGCGTCAGCAGCTGCTCTTGTGTTATTGAAAGGGGCTATTTTATCTTGTTATGTTTTGGTTGGAGTTCTCCTTTAACCACTTGCCTACCGGGCACGAACACCCCCTTCCTGACCAAGCCATTTTTCAGCTTTCAGCGCTGTCGCATTTTGAATGACAATTGCGCGGTCATGCAACGCTGTACCCAAAAAAAATCATTTTTTCCCCACAGATAGAGCTTTATTTTGGTGGTATTTGATCACCTCTGCGTTTTTTATTTCTTGCGCTATAAACAAAAGAAGAGGGACAAGTTTGAAAAAAACATTATATTTTTTACTTTTTATTATAATCTAATATCCAATTATTTTTTTTTTAAAACAAATTTTTTCCTCAGTTTAGGCCGATAACGTATTCTTCGACATATTTTTGGTAAAAAAAAATCGCAATAAGCGTATATTGATTGGTTTGCGCAAAAGTTATAGCGTCTTCAAAATAGGGGATGGATTTATAGCATTTTTATTATTATTTTTTTTTTACTAGTAATGGCGGCGATCTGCGATTTTTATCATGACTGCGACATTGCGGCGGACATATCGGACACTTTTGACACATTTTTTTGGACCATTCACATTTATACAGCGATCAGTGCTATAAAAATGCATTGATTACTGTAATAAATGTGACTGGCAGGGAAGGGGTTAACACTAGAGGGCGCTGCAGGGGTTAAAATGTACCCTATATGAGTGATTCTAACTGTGGGGGGGGGACTGACTGGGGAGGGGACCGATCGGTGTCCCTATGTACAAGGGACACACCATCGGTCTCCTCTCCTCTGACAGGACGTGGATCTGTGTGTTTACACACACCGATCCACGTCCTGCTCACTTACCGGGCAATCGCGGGTGCCTGGCGGTCATCGCGACCGCCGGCACGCGCATCGGGTCCCCAGCTACGCGGCGGGCACGCGCGCGCGCCTCCCGCGGCGCGCGCGCGCCCCCTAGTGGCCAAAAAGCGAGCGCCGTCATATGACGGCGGCCCGCCACAATAGCTGCACCGCTCCGCCGTCATTTGACGGCGGGCGGTCAGATAGTGGTTAAGGGATGGAGCCATAATACTGATGAACACTGGAAGCCCTTGGGGTTTGATATGTGGTCTGCAACCACCTGAGACCCTGTGAGATATATCCCACAAAACACACAACGGTAAAGTAAGAACTATGGCTGTTGTACTTACTTTGACAAGGCCATTCCATTCTTGGCAAGGACCTCATTCACCTCACTCAGCAGTATTCCGGCCTCCACCGTTATCTGCTTCTTCTCTTGGTCCACCTGGAATATAAAGTGCAAGGGGTCACATCATCAGAGGCGGCTCTCTAATTAGGTAAATTAGGCGGTCGCCTAAGGCCTCGCACTCCTAGGGGCCTCACGGCCGCCTAATTCGCCTGATGTGTGTGTTACAGTTGAAGGGAATATCATGCAATTTATACAGTTAATTTCTATTGCTTTAATTATTTTTCCCATTTTGGGCATGAGTGGGGCCTCATGTCTAAGATTTGCCTAAGGCCTCACAAAGCCTAGAGCCGCCTCTGCACATCATGTATTCTGCCATGCTGGAGCCATGGAGCCTAGTCTGTTACCCAGGGTTAAGCAGAGGTTCACACCCCTTTTTTTGGGGGTAATCTTCCCCTGGGTGGATACTATGGGTGGGGCTGGCTTGGTCCCTTATAATCTAGGGCTGGGAGAGCTTGGGGCAGAGGTTGATGGGAAGGGTTGCCACCTTTTCTTCAAGCCAAACCCAAACACTTTAGCGGCGCACAGACAGAGGGGAAATGCTTTGGACTCTGGTGTAAAGAGGATCTCTGCTCACCAAAGCCTCCACACATCAGAGCTCCCAGCATTTCCTCTCAAATCAGGGTTTCGCAAAGCCCCCCCCCCCCCCTTACATCAGAGTCCGCAGAGCACCCTTTACATCTGAGTCACCTTACTTAAGTGTAGTCACTCGCTTGGAGGCTGGATAGAGGAGGGAGGGAGGGGGGAGACTTCAGTTGCAGACAGTGGATGGTGAGCTCACTCACCCAAGGATGGAGGCTCAGGCATTGGCACCATTCATTCACCAAGTACATTCCGGCTGCTGGGCTTCAAATTTCCTGCCCACACATCCATTTTCTGAGGCACAGCACGCTGGGGATTGGAGCAGTGGCGGTGCGTCCATAAGGGCGCACTGGCGGCGCCCCCTCTCTACTGCCACCCCCCCAATAGATAGATTCATGCATTACATGAATGCATGAATGATTGGACGCCAGGCGTAGGAAGGAAGGAAAGGATGGGAGAAGACATTGAGGAGCTGTCCCACCGAGACAGGTAAGTGCAGACGACGGGCCGGGGGGCAAAACTGGCAGCATTTGATATGGCATAGTGGCTGCATTTTATGGGCACAGTGGCGGTAATTGATAAGCACAGTGGCTGCATTTGATGGGCACAGTGGCTGCATTTGATGGGGCACAGTGGCTGTGTTTTATGGGTACAGTAGTGGCAATTGATGGGCACCGTGGCTGTGTTTGATGGTACAGTGGTGGTAATTGATGGGCACAGTGGCTGCGATTGATGGGCACCGTGGCTGCGTTTGATGGCACAGTGGTGGTAATTGATGGGCACCGTGGCTGCGTTTGATGGCACAGTGGTGGTAATTGATGGGCACAGTGGCTGCGATTGATGGCACAGTGGTGGTAATTGATGGGCACAATGGCTGCGATTGATGGTACAGTGGCTGTGTTTGATGGCACAGTGGTGGTAATTGATGGGCACCGTGGCTGCGTTTGATGGCACAGTGGTGGTAATTGATGGGCACAGTGGCTGCGTTTGATGGTACAGTGAGGCAGCGATTGATAGTACAGTGAGGCTGCAATTGATGGGGTTTTTTTTCAGAATTTTTCAGTTTGTTTGTGCCCCCCCAAAAAATTTTGAGCACCAGCCGCCACTGAATTGGAGTGTGGGTGGGCAGACACAGAGGGGTATGGGCGGGAGGAGGAAGAGCAGATCAAGCCCTCTCATTTGTGCAGGGGGGGGGGGGGGGACTGTGCTGTATCTGGGCAGTGTGAGAGAGAGAGAGAGAGTATCATAGACACTCAGCTTACACTACTGCAGCCAGCCCTCCGGACTGTTGGCAACCCTGGTGATTAGGATGTGCCCGGCCCGTGTGCACACCTATGCACTCGGTGGTTGTGGTATTCGGTTACTTGGGGAGCCACAGTCTGTTCTAAATAATGTGTTTGGGTATCAGGCAGTCTGACACATGATTCAAAACCCGGACTGTTTGGGTGAATCCTGGATGGGTGGCAACCCTAAGTTGACTACAGAACATGTAGGCTGGTAGTCCTTAATGGTAGGCCCGATATAGGTCCCAATGGAGAACCTGTCTAAGGGGACCTACAGTGAGGAACTGGGAGTGCTGGTCGGTATCCCCATGTGTAAGTTGAATTTGAACTGTTCAGTGTTGCCAATGCCGGGTGCAAAGAGGCAGTAGAGAATTCATGTTGGAAAGAACGGTGGACCTTGTTGCAGTTACAGTTAAAAACGTAAAAAAAGGCTAATTGTGTGGGTTTTAATTTATTTTGTGAGGTGGGTCTCAGGACAGGAGCATGTGAGTAAGCAAGGTAACAGAGTTCCCCCAAATTACAGGGGCATGGTACCCTATTCTGTTCCTGTTAAAGAGGTTGGGAGGCGACATTGGCCAGAATGACCATTGCAAGGCTCTAATAACAAGGGGGCCACATGCAGTCCTTAGGCACTTATTGGATGGCCCTTGGGACCGCCATACTTTCTTTACCCATGTGCTTACTTAAGCCAGCGAACATAAAATTCTTCTAGTAGGTAATATACAGAGTGTAGCACCCTCCTAGTTAGGCTGCTAGGATTCATAAGGCAAATTCAGTTCTTTGGCTCTTCTGTATTTAGCTGTAATTGATTTCTTTGGGTTTCTCTGAGTTATGCAGTTTGAGGGTTGGATTGCTTCTCCCTTTTTTCTGGAGATTTTCAGAACCTAGTGGGTGGGAGAATCAAACAGGCAACCTAAATATTTATATAGATCCAGCCAATCCCTGAGGAGGTGAGTCCAGATGGTGGTTGGAAGATGCATAAATAGTCTGGAACCACAGGGAGGGGCTCTCTTTCCCTGGGAGGAGAGGTTTGCAGCCAGTAGGGC